>JAMPIT010000034.1:935000-3335000 GCA_026261815.1 Monarcha castaneiventris obscurior
CCAAAGTTTGGCCTCTCAAAACATTTCAAATTACCTACCTGAAAGAGTTGGAAAGAGCTGAAAGGAGCTGAAAAGGACAAAGGTGAAAATCTCTGCACCCGGCTTTGCTACCACAGACAAAATGTTAACGTGGACCTTGTTCAAGCTGTGTTAGGCCTTACTGTGCCTCGTTACAAGCGATGCTTTTGTGCCCAAAGGTGTCCCTGAACATCCAGACGTGCACATCTGCCACTGCGGGAAGGAATGCGCTTCCTATGCCGACTTCAAGGCCCATTTGAGCAGCCATATTCACAACCACCTCCCCAGCCAGGGGCACAGCAGCACCCACGGGCCAGGCCACGGCAAGGAAAGGAAGTGGAAGTGCTCCATGTGCCCCCAGGCTTTCATCTCCCCTTCCAAGCTGCACGTGCACTTCATGGGCCACATGGGCATGAAGCCGCACAAGTGCGATTTCTGTAGCAAAGCTTTCAGCGACCCCAGCAACTTACGGACACACCTCAAGATCCACACAGGTGAGGCTGGGGGCTTTGTACTGTGCGAGGGCAGGGGAGAGCATGAAGGTCAAGTTACAGGCCAGCAACAGACAGTGTGGATATTTTTCCCTCTTTTTTTTTCAGTACTCCCTATTGGGAATTACAAAATGCAAATGACAGAGCTGGAAAAGGAATAAAATTGGGAGTTCAGTGCTCTCAAGTCAAGCATAGGAAGCTGTAGGCTCAGTAGTCGGGAGTTTTAATGAACTGATTAAGTACCAATGTGGTATACACAACCATGCAATACTCAGTGGGGTGGGATTCAAGTGTTATTCAAACTTAGTCTGAACTCAGTAGCATGCTGGGGTTTTGAACTATTTCTGGCAAAGAAGAGCAGAAGAATACTGATAAGTGGAAAAATGGGATAAAACATGGAAGTTATCAAAGGGCCAGAGAGGCTTGTACCTGTGTGTTTGTTAGATAAGAGAACTTGTTTTTGTAGACAAAGGCAAGGCAGTGCATCAAATGTGGTTGGGCTCCAGTAAGGCATCAGATACAGTTCCTGTGGGAAATCAGTGGAGATAGGAATGTACTAATGTACAGTAACTAGATGGTTGCCATGGTTACTATTACAAAGGAAGCTACCATTGTTTTTACTGAAGAATTCATCTTGGATAACACTAGTCTTTTTAAGTGTTTGCCTGAATCTCTCGGTGGAAAAATGTACAGACTGCTGGGGGTGTTTTGATGTCCACAACAGGGAGGCACAGTTGGTATGGACAAGAAGCAGAGAGCCTGCCTCACAGGAAAGGCTGGCTGACCACAAGCACTGGAGAAACAGAAATCAGTGGTGTTTAGGACAAAGTGCAGAAAGGTGCATCACACTAGGGCATCAGTGGTTTGAAACAGTATCATGACATTGTTTTTTTGGCTTGGGGAAATATGGAGTAGGGGATGAAAAGCTTTGGGAATGATGAATTCAGATGCCTGTTTTTTTGCATAGCTAAATATAGATTGGAACTAAGTAGGCCTTTATGCTGAGTCTGAAGGAGCTGCAGGAGGAAACAGACCCTGTTCACAAAGAATTTGCCTTTCTTCAGGGTAAAATTAAATTTTTCAGCAGTGGTCAGGCTTGTTTGCTTACTGCATTTCTTGGGGCACTGAGTGCCAACCTGTGGGTGTCCATGTGTGCTCCTAGGTCAGAAGAATTATCGCTGCAGCCTCTGTGACAAATCGTTCACGCAGAAGGCTCACCTGGAGTCGCACATGGTCATCCACACCGGGGAGAAGAACCTCAAGTGCGATTACTGTGAGAAGCTCTTCATGCGGAGGCAGGACCTCAAGCAGCACGTCCTCACTCACACGCAGTAAGTGACCTCACAGGAGCTGTGGGACTGGCCAGTGTGAGAAACAATGAAGCTGAACAGCCTGAGACAGAATCTCCAGTTTGCAAATTGTTTGGCCTAGGGAGCATAGATGGGTTCGTCCTCTGAAATGGCAGAGAATTCGCTCTGGATAAAATCCTTGTCTTACTGGCTGCAGTTGTGGAGTTCTAGTGTTTGCAGTATTTCAGTGACACGGTAAATTCCAAGCATGCTCCCTGTGTTGTGAAGTGGCAGTCCGGAGTGTTCATAATTTTGAAGAGAAAGGGGGTTGTTTGATTTACATTTAATTCTTTGCTGAGAACTGTTCCCACGTCCCAGTGTGACCACAAAAGACATAAACTTCTCAGTGCTGTTGTCACCGAGTACCTTGTTAGTGAACTCCACCTGTTTGCCCTCGGGGTGTGGTGCAGCCATTCCCAGCCCCAGGTCTTTTGCTCTGAGAATCTCTCCATCCTGTACATTTACTCCCAATCCAAGGTCCTCCCTTAAACGCTACTTGCCCAAAGCTACTCCCTTCGCTTATTTCATTTTCAGCATCTGGTTGTTGTTCTCACTTGGAATCCGTTGCTGCTTCTGTCATGCTGCCTAGGAGACAGTGTAGTGCAGCCGGCATGAGTGAGAGACAGACAGACAGACACAGACTCGCTTTGCTGCTTGTTCCTACAGCCTGAGCCAGGAGCACTATTGCTGGGAGGTATTTTGCAGTGTCATTACAGAATTTGTTGCAGTCTGGTAAGCTCTGCTTAGCATTTACAGACCGAGGGTTGTTAACATGCAGCAGCCTTGTTTCTTTATTTGTTCTTCCCTGCCCCGCCCCACTTGATGCAGAATGGGAAGGAAACTGACCTTTTCATCAAGGGCAGTATCTCTGTCCTTGCTGAAACGTGGATCTTAATCAGCATTTTACTACCAGCTGCCTCGTGGCAGGAGCAAACTCAATTTTTTGTGTCTTGCAGAGAACGGCAGATCAAGTGCCCCAAGTGTGACAAGCTGTTTCTGAGGACAAATCACCTGAAGAAGCATCTCAATTCACATGAAGGAAAGAGGGACTATGTCTGTGAAAAATGCTCCAAGGCTTATCTAACCAAATATCACCTCACTCGACACTTAAAAATATGTAAAGGCCCCACATCCAGTCTGTCAGCCCCAGAGGAGGAAGAGGAGGAAGATTCAGAGGAGGAATTAATAGACTCTATGAGGACTGAAGACTGTAGGATTAACAATGGAGTGTATTCAACAGGTGACGCTCTGTCTGGACACAAGTGAAGAAGAGAGGGAAGCTTTCTTGGATATTATAACTAGGGAAGGAAAAAACCCTCTTCCTTGTTTCCCCAGTCACCAGTGTATGTCAGGTGAGGAGTTTTCCTTCTCTTTTGGTCTCTGCACTACCACCACTTAATATAATCTGTAGCCAGAACACTGAACAAGACTGGATCATGCACGTACAAGTGAAGAGTTGCTAAGAAGGAAATGTGAGGCAAGATTTTTTTCACACACGCTGTGCATACTTCTTTTCCAAATCACTCAGATTAGTCCATCCAGTGCTGGGACACGTGACATACCTTGCATAGCCCTTCAAGCAAAGAGCCACAAACCAGAAATGTAGCTGAGGGATTGCAGTGACCTGTAAGCCAACTGTCCTTAACTGCCCAAGCCGTGACATGAAGAGAAACAAACAAAAATGGTGGTGGCTGTTGATGTATTTTAAAACTTTTTAACTGAAGGATGTGGTTTGGCGTAAAGCAAAGACTTACCAATGCTCAGGTTTCCTTCTTGAAACAAAACCTTTTGGTTTAAAAAAAAAAAAAAAGGCCAGTGAAATCAGCACTTGCAAACAAAGTAATTACCCCACTACAGAAAATCAAACGTTGGTTTTTGGAGAACGGTTATTGCCTCTTCTTCTCCCTCAAGTTCACAGCCCATGGAAGCAGGTGAAGAGATAAAGACTGTATGAACTCAGTAAGGAAGGGGCTTACAGATGATCAGGCAGTGTTTACAGTCTGTGTTACTCCTTGTGCTGTAAACCTTTTACCACCTAGAATGATGGGAGGGTTTGCTGCTAATATTATTTATGGAATGAAGATTATTACATTTGGTTGTTTTCTTTTGAAATAATTAAAAATGTGGCTCTTCTCTAATGTTCTTTTTAAATTACATACGTTGAAAAAGAACGTTCTATTTCTGACAATGATGAGAAATAACACCACTTTTTAATCATCTGCCTCTCCCAAGCTTTCTTGGGACATGGTATGTGTAGCAGCACCTCCATGAGCTGGGGCAGCTAAAGAACTGTAGATTTGCTGTGTCACTCCTCTGGCTGTGCTGCAGAAGAAGATTCAGCTCTGTCCTCTGACAAGGGAATGGGAGGCTCCTTTGGGAAAGAGGCTCTGCTTCTGGCCCTAAATGGCCCAAGCTCAGCTGTACCTCTCCCCGTACACTGCAGTTCCTAGAGATCTCCCAGGGTTCTTGAAACCTGCAAATGCTTGCCTCACATCAGTATGTGACTGAAAAGCTCCAGAGGGAGGTTCTGGGATCTTGGTAAGTCGAGGTAAAAATGTGTTGCTTCCAGTAATGCAAGTTCTTCCAAAAACATAAAGCAACTTTGAGAGCTACAGTGCTAACTACATTACTAGAGGTAGAGATAAGAGAAATCACTTATCCTCAAAGAGCTTAACACAAAGCATTTATTTAAAATTAAAGCTTTGAAAAACTTCGGAGATTTTCAATGGAGAGCAGTTGAACAGAGGTGGTTCTGGTACTTACACCTTATTAAGGTTTACCAAAGCATTTGTTCATTTGTTGTCCACACATCATTCACTACTGCTTGGCAGAGACAGGATGGAAGCAGGAATCCCAACACCTCCAGAGTATTCTTGGTTCCTGCAGAGCCATGCTGAACACCTTCACCAGACTAGAAACAGCTGAAGAAGCTTTAGAAGCAGCCAGTTACCCTCAAGTGAGAGGAAGGAAAGTTACAGACCTGCCTGTTGCCCATCTGCAGTTTGTAGGGATACAATGGACCTGCTTTACCTCACCAGAATGAACTACAGTGAGCAAGGGTGGAAAGCAGTGGAAAGAGCTTGGTAGCCATGAGTATGATCCTACAGCTGCTTTGGCATCAGTGGATTTAACACCCAGGGTGTTTTTGCAGCAGGAACACGCTGCAGGCACCTTCAGTGTGTGCGGAGGGCAAGTGCTCAAGGGAAGGGAAGAGCAGTGAAGTTCCTGAGGTAAAGCAGGTGGGTGTTACATTATAAATGCAAGGAAACTGTTTGAGTCACATCCCCGATTAGGCTTGTGATTCTGGAAACTGTGTGTTTAAGTTGGTGGATTGATACTCAAAATGTTGCCCTGTGCCTTCAGGTGTCAGGCAGAAAGGCCTGGGCAGAGTTAAGAACATAGCACAGCTTTTCACCAGTAATGGTGCCCAGCTGGGATCCCAACCCTCAGTTTGTGTCCTGACAGCCTCTCATCCTCCTTGAGTAGCAGCTCCTTATTTCAGTTCAAAATTTTCTTGAAACATGTCTGGAGTGTGAAGAAAAACCCAATACTATGTGCAACATCACTAAGAGTCAGGTGCTGTGGAACCTGGAAAAAGAAACTGCCAGTCCTTGTGGGATAGAGCTGGGTTATTTCTCATTTGATAGTGGTGGTATCAGTGTTAGAAATACATTCCAGGATGCTGCTTGGAGGCTCCAACTTACGGCCTGAGAACTACTCTTAAGATTTAAAATGTTACATGGAAGAGCTTTTAAAACCTGTAAACCTAGCCTCAAATTAAGGATAAATTATCTATTTACACTTGTCATGTAATTCAATTCAGCTTTTATTTATTACACAACTGTTGTGTGAAATATTTTTCCTTATGCCCTTGGAAGGTAAAAGAAAACAGTATTCATCAAACTTCTGTAGTCACAGAAGTTTCTAGTGACTGATTTTATGTATCGGCTTTACATATGGCAGCCCCTGTTTCAGGGATCATTATCTCAGGCTAAAGCTAGTGCTTTAATCTTTCAGAGCTGGTCTTAGAGGCAGGAGCTTAGACCACATCAGCATCTTTCTCTGGCTGAGATGAGGAAGCCTGCAGACTGCAAGACACCAGAGTCATGTCCATGAACTCTCACCAAACAGGGGCAGTTGTAGAGCACACATTCGTTGTAGTCCCATTGATTACTTTGATTTGTTGATGTTTGGTCCATCATGATTCCATTGCTGTCTCCAAATCGTTGCTGCTGCTGCCGGCCCTGGAGCTGGAAGCCACAGAGTTGGCACTAGCCAGCACGAGCCTTTCTCTGTTTCCAAAAACTTCATTCACTGCAACACAAACAGGGGATTGCTTACATGTCACTCTCCCAGAGGAAAGAGGAGTGCAGCAGGTACAGCCTGGGGAGCACCATGGAATGGAAAGCCTAAGCTGGTGTGGTTTCAAAGCTTTTCCCCTTACCCCAAGTAAGGAGTTGAAGCTTAAAGGTCAGAACAATTGCCTGCCTCTGATACTTCAATTACAAGTCCTGTTATTTTTCCCCCAGAGCATCTAGAGGTTTCCCTCTGCATCATTCCTGTACCTGGGTACTGTAAAATCGATGAGGTTTGAAGAGCACATCATTACAATTAAATAATTTATTTCTGGTTTTAGTCTCTGGTTCCCAACAGGCTTTTAAAAGCCTTCTCCAAAAAATCATGCTGCTTAGTTACAGGTAGCTACAACTGATCAAAACCAGTGCTCACTTTTCTTCCCATAAGTACTCAAAAAATGTGATACCAAATCACACCAGGAACATTGGAAAAAAATAAAACATAGGTATTATAAGAAATCAGGTGTTAAATCATGCCATGCAGTTCTCTAATTTTAAAAAACCCCACATTTTTGAAGCTGAAAATGTGACCATATAGACAGTCTTGGAGTATTTAAAAATACTAACCTAGAGCTTTCTGTCAGAGTCACAATACATTACTGAATACAGACCCTCTGCAAGCAAGGGGAGAACCACAACATTCAAAGAAATGAGAACATTACCTGCAGAGATGTTGCTTATATCCCAAACACGCAGCCCGTCCCGCTCTCCTCCAAAGGCAAAAACAAAGGGGAAGTCAGGGCAGCAAGCTGCACAGAAGAGAACTCCCTGGCAGGGGGCAAGAAAGAAAGAAAAAAGAGAATTTTTTTTTAATTCTCAAATGAATTTGTCACCTGAAAATACTTTCACCAATCAAGTTTTAACAAGTGTAATCTTAAGTTTCTGAAACTTGTTTTGTAAAGACACAAAATGAAAGTCAAGAGCTGCTAATTAAGAACACAATCACATCTTTTGTCTTGAATGTCGTAGATGCATGAAGCACCCATAGTTCTACTCAGAACATTGTATCTGGAATTTGGGTCTGAGGCTTGGAAGCAATCTGCCAGTTCCATGTGGAATTCTCACTGTAATGAGAATGATTTACCCAGAATATACAGATGTTACTATTTTTTTCCCTACAAGACATTAGGTAAAACAAGATTCAAACTAGACAGAAAAAGAATAAGCAGACATAGTTTATATATAAAACTTACTAGAATCAAGAAATAAAAATTACCATTTTCATATCCCTGGAATGGACTAAACTTGGTCTGTCTCCCAGGATATCCCAAATTTTCACGAATTTGTCAGCAGATGATGTCACAAGGCACCCTTTTATCTGACTGCTTAGTTGTAGCCCTGGAAGATGAAGAGTGCAGCAGTGTGAGAGCACCAGCAATCCCCATTTCACAGAGACGAGGATACATTTTGAAGTGAAGACATGAGAACAACCCCAATATTCTCCTCACACTAAACTCCATTCCAGAACAAAGGAGCAAAACATGAATGAAGGTTCCATGCTGCCATTGGTCCCTGTAGTGAAAGCCAAGGGAACCATGCAGGCCTGTTTTGCCTCCCAGTCCCCTCAGCAAAGATTGGCTTCACATGCCAGCTACCCCAATTAGTATGCACAACTTACTTGTTAAACAAGGAATCACTACCACCTCAGTCCTACGGATTTAAGGCATCTTCCAGAGCTGCCTTGCCCACTGGGGACAGACAGGACACAAAAGGACACACAGGCTATTTACCTGACACCTCTTCATCGTGAGCTTTCAGAGTAAACAGGGGCTTATCAGAGCGAGCATCCAGACAGTACACAAAGCCATCGTCTGTGCTTGCCTAAGGAAACCACAGTTAAAAACAAACAGCCACAGTCACTCCTTTGGGGAAAAACTCCACTGAAATAACAGCCACCCTCTGGTAAATCCCTGTGATCTGAGGCAGACACTTCTCCCTAGGACGTTACACTGTTCCCAGGCCTGCCTCCCAAAGTCAGACTCCACCCAGCTGGTGCCCGAGGTACTCTGTGAACCTCAATTATGCTGCTGATGACATAAAAGTCTTAACCCCATGCAAATTTCTTAAAAGTGTATTTTGAAGAGAGTTGCCCCACCAAGCTTGGCCCTCAGGTCAGGTAATGAAATACAGAGCCCTCAGTCTCTTCATTGTCAGTTCAAAGCTTCTGGAGCCATCGCTGGCTGCATAACAGTTCTGTGCAAAGCTAAGTGTGATTATACCAGGAGAGAGCCACATCATAGACCCAACAGAGCTGAGCAGCCACTTCTGTTGGCCGTATGCACAAAGCAACAGAGAACTCGACAGCCACTAAGATAATAGAGAAGACTTGTTTTTAAGTTCTGTTGAATAGTTTTATTATAAGAAACTCAACAAAACCAAGATATTTTTACGTTTAATTTAGGTGGCTGTTGGTCTCTTCTGCCAGGCAGCAGTTCTGCAATTCTGCAATTCTGCAAGCAATAGGAGAACAGAACATGGCCTCAAGGTGCACCCGGGATGGTTCAGATTGGACATTAGCAAAAATGTCTTTACTGAAAGGGTTGTCAAGCACTGTCAGGGAAGTGGTGGAATCCCCACCCCTCGAGGTATTTAAAAGCCATGCAGATGAGGCACTTATGGACATGGTTTAGTGGTGGACTTGGCAGTTCTGGGCTAACATTTAGACTCGATCTCAGAGGACTTTTCCGGCCTAAAGGAGTGGATCGCTCGATACCAGCCAGCAGGACAGTGCCCTCTAGCGCTGACTTGAAACACTGAATTAATATTCAGGATCTTCATTCTAATTAGCTACTTCTCAACTGCAATTGCTTCATTACACGAAACACAACAGCAACTATGCAAAGGAAAATATATCCCAGCCACTGAACACTGTAACAACAGGACTAAGATGCCATCTCTGGAGTGAAAAAGCACCAGCATCAATAGCTTTTCTACTGTCACAGTAAAGATACCAAGTAAGTAGCTGGTCTAGAGATACTTACTGAAAAAACACCTAAAAACATCCTCCCCAGACTGCATTTTTATCATAAGCAACGCAAACCATCCAAATGTCCATCGCCTCCATTCTGACTCAGAAACATGAACACTAAAATACACGTTACATGACATGGCAACAATCAACCAGAATAGAAAAACGTGCTCACCAAGAAATGACAAGGTGAAAAATGATTCCAAATGACTCTCTCCACCTGACCACTAAAGCGCCACACTCGATGGCTGTCCTGGGGGTTTCTGCAGTCGTACAGCACTGCTGATCTAGGGGACAAAGGGACAGGAAATACAATTTAAAAAAAAAAAATCAGGGCAGAACACTTCATGGCATAGTTTGTTTTCCCACTAGCATCTACAGAAGCTCCATGTAAACTACAATTAAAAGGAAACAACTTCACTACTTAGTCTTCCAATTCAGTAACAGATTAAAATCTTGCAGATAAGCATGAGATTTTTCCATAAGCTCCAAAGTTTCATCTTGGTTACCAACAGCCACTCTATTGAAACTAAGCAGAGCTTGAATTTATACAATACATAAGATACTTATCGCATAGCAGACCATAATTATGCAAATATATCATTTAATTATGAACAGACTTCAGTAAAGTCAAGTAATGATGCACTAATTAGGAAATAATTTTGTCATAGATATGCATACATTTTCAAATACGCTTAACAAAAAGAAATAATTTTTAAAAACCCAACAATCTTTACAAATAGTTAAGAGAAATGTTCCACAAAGGAGAAAGAGTGGATGGGAGTTAGTGGGTCCTCTGGGATTCTTTACAGGCACACGCTCAGCTGGGTGGCTGCAGAATCTGTCCCAGTTGAAAAAGCTCTTGGGTGCAAATGCAAGGGAGGAGTGGTCATGTCACTCCAGCATCATCTCACCACAATCAACATCCTCAGTGTAACCCCCTCCCACCCTATCCTATAATTAAAGAAACGTGATGGAGGTTTCCCAGCTCTTTCACCAGGCATTTTACACACAACACTTTCTTTAACAGTCAGATTTTCAGCTTATGAAGGCATCTCCCAGTGTTCACCGAATTGCCTGTGGTCCTGCAAGGCTTTGCAGGAAAATCCACAAGAGCAGTCTATTCATAGATGGCACAGTGCTTTAGAAGTGTCCATGGTACCAAAGGGGTAGCTAAAAAGGGATCAGCAGCTGGTTACTGCTTGGACTTAATGCTTCCTTTTATCAAAACAAGTTGAGAGGGAGGAAAAAGACAGAAGCAGCTTCCTAACAACAGCAAAAGCTCCTCCTCCAATACTTACACTTCAGCAGATGCAGCAAGAGCATAACAGAAGCCAGAGAACTCGAAGGCTTGGCTAAAGACTGGCAAGTCTATCAATTATTTTAACATAAGGACAGAGTCTTAAAAGCAGAATTAAAAAATCAACGTAAGAAAATCAGGGTGATAGAACAAAATTTAAAAGTTACCCGATTGAAATGGGAGGACAGAGAGGAAGTTTTTTGGCTGGCAGTACTTGTAAGAACTGGCAGCTACAGAGTAGTCCAAGTGTGCAGACACAAACCATTTCCCAGCATCTCCAGGCTGTAATCACAGGAGACAGCCCATTACACTTTGGCTGTGCCTATAGAGGCTGGAAGGAGAGAACTGGGATTTTAGTGTTCCTCGTGCCTCCACCCTGGCCTCCCTGGCTGGCAAAACCTGGGCAAATTTTCACAGGAATAAACAGTGACACATTCCCAGTGAAGGAAATGCCCTAAGGCCAAATTAAGAAATAAATTCGGTTTGGAGCAGGCAGACACCTGGCACAGAAAATGTCAGTCCAGATGGTTAAAGCATTTGCTACCTCTGAAAAAAGAGGTATGGAAAACCACATCCTGGTCACATACAAACTTGGCTTCCTTGCTGGAAAAAAATAACAGCATTATTCCAACTGGCTCAGTTACATAAAAAAAGAAAGAACACCCAAGGCTGAATGGAATAGGAATACCCTCCCTAGGTGCAATGTGAAAACATGACCCTGACATACTTATCAAACGATCCAGAAACGAGGGTCTGAGTTTCAAACGGATGGAATTGTAGCGTCTGGACCTAGAGAATGCAACATTTTATGTAACACACATACACAGGAACCTTCTTGGAACAAAGCACAACCATCCCTCCCCCAAGCCAGCACACAGTCCTCCCCAAAAAAACATCCTAATAAGCTTGTTGATACTCAGATTGCTCAAAAAACAGCACAAGAGATGCACATTACTTCAAATAACCCCACTTAGTGAAAACAAGATATTTTCCAATATAATTTGACTGAACAGAACCCCATGCCCCCTTTCTGCCCTAGATATTAATAATAAAAAATTCTGGAGGAGGTAAAAGATTGTCTGCTTCCAGTTTGGGGAAAAAAGCAGATGTTAACAAAAAATGAGAATCAGGAGTTTGTCAAGGGCAGTGACTTTGTTAGCAGCAAAATAAGGTTACAGCTATTAATAACTAGCTTTCACATTTTAATTACTATGAGATTAATTCATTTCTGAAGCACCCATCACTATGGTATTTTAGTATCATTTATTTCAAACCTTTCTCACCTAGAACAAACTGTAACTGACACTCATTGTTCCCTTAAGAGTTACAGCTTGACCTATGCTCAGACATCTATTTTTGTAGCTTATACCAGAAATATTATATTCCCCACCATTAGGGCTTCCACACAAAAGGCATTTTAAAAACTGTAACAAATATTTGTTAACTTTCTAAAAGATAAGCTAAATAACATTTTTAAAAGCAAGTACAGTGCTGTTTGCAAAAGCAACTAATTCATAAATTTAAACAATTCTGCACAGTTGTTAGAAAATCAGAGAATTGTTGTTCTGAGGGTTCACTACCAAGCAGCTAATGAAAAGCTGCAGTTACATTTTTCTCTGTATTCTACAGTGGAAGAAACACAGGAATCATTCCATACCTTGTCTGTATGTAGGGTCAGGCTGGCTGCTGGCTTACCCACAGCCATGTCCCACAAAATCACCGTGTTGTCAGCAGAGGCACTTGCTAAAACGTTCCTGAAAATGGATCAAAAATCAGTTTTAAAACTCTCTCTCCAGATACAAACAAATAATGGTCAAAAATCCGAAATACACACAGAGGCCAATTCTGAGAAAAAGTACACTGTGGTCAGTAGATTATTTCTCTCAAGCCTGAGGGATAACTCCCTGAAGGCAATTCTAACTTATAAGTAAAGATTACAAATAGGCTACATTACATTAGTAGAACACTTGCAACAATGACAGTTCTGCTTCTATTTCCCCTGGCATTACTTAAAACACCATTTACTCGAAGATTTCTCGAACAAAACAAAGCAATAAAGGCTTTGAAGCACATTCTTTCCTTTGACATGAAATAGTATTTTTAAACATTACCTATGCTACTTCATTCTGTTTGCATATGCATGCAGCCAAGAGCCTGACAAACCTGTTTGTGAAATATTTTGCTCTCTAACATCTGTTTATACACCTACTGAAAACCCAACACTATAACCTTTGTGGACTGCTGAAAGTAACCACTAAAATTTCAGTCAGCTTACAGACCCCACATTTCAACTTTACTTTGACTAATTATGTTAAGAACAATAAACACACCTTAAAAGTTTGATCAGAAAAAACCCCAAAAAAACATCCCCAAATGCCTGTTGAACACACATTTCAATTCCTACAATTGCTTCACTGCTCTTAAAATCAGATTTATTACCTCAACATGTTGTTTCTGATTGAAACTGCTCCCCCCTCCCCTTTTTATATTAACCAAGTGTTTCTGACTGAACGAGTTAACATTCTCCTGGAAATGCTGTTCTCCCAAGCAATGTTACAAGGGAAAGTTAAGAAAATGCATAGTGAAGGCTGCAAGAACATTTCACAGTAGCACTGCTATGACCTACAGGCAGAAAGTTATTTGTAGAGAGCTGTCACAACATGCCTTGCTTAAAAGAAAGAAACAACAATAAAACATTTTATTTATAAGCTGCTCCAAGGAGTTCCTTGTTTTGTCCATAAGCTGCCCACTTCAGGGCTGGTTTAATTTCCTCAAAGAGCTACCAGCACCAATGAATTTGTAACTCAGCACATTACAGAATTATGCATTTCAAACTACTGAAGCCATATTTTTTTTTATACTTGTCTCTATATTATCACCAGACAACCATTCCTAGGTACATGAAAGCTACTCTTTTGGAAGAGTGATGGACAGATCACTGTCACACTCTGTGCATTTGTGTGTAATTTCAGAACAACAGACACCACCCTCTAAATTAAGAGTGCAATTTAGATACATTTACTGAGGTCTGTGTGGGTGTTTTCTTCATCAGTATCTAGATAAGAAAGCATTACAAGTGCAGGCTCACACCTGCTCATCAGAACATGCAGCTGACTGTGTACATCTTCAAAGGCAGAGGCATTTATGACAGCAGGAAAATAAAATTTAAAAAAAAAAATCAGCCTGTGCCTGACTGAAGCAGTTTCAAGACCCCTGCTGAGGATCCTCTGACAGATGAACTGTTAACAACCACCTAAGTGATAAAAAACCAGCAGCATCTTTACTTCAGTCAGCACATTGTCCTTGACCTCTGCCCCAAGACGGGCCAGCCTTGTGTTGCTTCAGTAGCAGCACTTCATTTCTAGTTCATTCAGGCCACAGGGAATTTCCTCTGCCTAGAGGCCAGAGGCATTTCTGTAACTGTGCTATTAGGACTTTGTTACACTCTCTTTTCTGTTCACAGCTTTGGGGCAAAAGCCAGAAGGAAAAAAAACAGAATAGCAAGGACTTTCTTCTATAAATCTACTTGTCTCTGTTGAAAGGGTGGTTTAGGCCACTGGCAGATCAGCATAGCTCAGGGCAGCCCTTCTGCTTCTCCAGTTTGAACAAGTGAAATGTAGACAATTTATCACATGGTTCACACCCACCTTTGCCCTGTCTTCATCTGGACAACCTGCAAATCAAAAGTGACCTGCAGCAACACAAAAGTACTTAAAAAAATTCAAAATCAAGAGCTCTAGTTTAAAAAGAGAAAAAGACAGGGGTGTCTTTTTAAGAATGCACTTATTTCAGCAGTGCTTTCAAGTTTTTGGATTTTGTGCGAAAACTGTATGCCTAATTAAGACTGCAATTTTGTAATATCCACTGTTATTCAAGTATTCTTTTACCTGCTTTGTTTATTCCATGAAAGATCGAGCACAGCATCAGAGTGTCCTTCCACAGTCCCTTCTGCAGATAAACTCTGTGTACACACAAATGACATAAACAGACTTTGGAAAATTACAGCTTCGATGCAAATCAGGCATTACTCCACGTTAGTATGAATTCCCTAAAGCCTTCACAAACAACTTCATATCAAATTACTCTCACTTGCTGCAACACAGCTTTTGGGAGAGCTGCCTGCACAACCTGCACCCTGCCCAGACTGCAGACTGCTCCAGCTGCTGGCTTTACAGAACTGGCTACTCCCTTCAGGCAAGCAGAAGAAACCTCATTATTTCCAGCTAATGTGCAACTTCTGCAGCTCCTTTCTAAGCACTCCTGGCAGTTCCCTCTCTCTCCTCCCAATTAACTGAGCTTTGGGTCCTTGCAACTGCCAGCTCCTGCAACTTCTGATTTTAAATAGTTGAGATTCCAAGTTTACTGGGACACCACCCCATTCCTGTTCTGCTCTTAATTCCAGGCTTTAGTTATTTAGAGAACAATTAGCATTTCAAATATTGTAAGAGGGAAAAAAAGGCATTATCCCTGCTCTAAATTTTATCCATCCAACCAGGTAAACAATTTTGCAACACTTACTTTCTTTCCTTTCTTTTTCTTCTTTTTCTCTTTCTTGCCTCCAAGAGAAAAGACTGGTTCCAAGGATTCTACTACATCGAGGTCCCAAATGTCAATGACTGGGGTCATGTTACCCACTGCAACATAATTTCCTACAAACAAAAACCCAAATGCAACCACATTTATTTAGTTATGAAACAGTGTATTTGGCAATCCAGCTGTTGCTTATTTCTTTGGTTAAGTAAAAAAAAAGTAAAAAAAAGTAAAACTTAAGTGCCACAATCTTCTATTTGAACATATTTATGTTTATAACTGGCAAGGAGCAACTTAAAATATCAGCTGACAGAAGATGTTGACAGAAAAAAATTTACTTGCTCTCCTTCCCCTTCAGTACAAGTCAAATAAACTGTATAAAGTTGCATGTTTTGTTTGTTTTTAAAGGAAAAAAACAAACCAAAACTAAACCACATCCCCTCTACTATGGAAAAAAAAAAATCTGTGAAACACAGGAAAAATGTTACTAAATGCATAAATATATATAAATTTTGCTGTGGTTTACATTTCATTAACTGCATTGGACATAAAGAGATTGAACAAAAGCAACCTTTCATTTGCAAACAGAAAATAAAGCAGATTTTAGAGATTGCTCTGGTCTGCTGACTGACAATAACTTAACTGTTTCTAATAAAAATAGTATTTTAGTAAAATAATTTGTTACAGCAGCATCACTAAGATGGCTGTATCACCAAGAAAAAAATACCTAATATTCACATCTTGGTTATCTCAAGTCAATATTATCTTAACACATTGATTTTATTTCTCTTTGTAATGCAGGAAGAAATTATTTAGTGACAACATTACACTTAGATGCTTTTCAAGCAAGAATTCCTTAACTGGACTCTTAGAGTATCCTTTGTAATTTACCTGTTGATTCATCTGGACTAGGATCAAAATTCAACCACTCCAGACTCAGAGGGTAAGCAGGCAAGATAATGTCATGATGTACATAAAAGGAGTCCTCTTCATGATTATAAACTGAAAAATAATTAAAGTTATGCAAGACATCAGTGAAGAGGGAAAGCAAACAACTATAAACAGGTCACTTCTACAAAAGGCAGTTGTGCCAAAAACTAAATGGTCAAGGAGATGTAGAAGGTAAATTCACAGAGTGTTGAGAGTTTTACTGCAGAGGCCAGACCCTCCATGTACAAATGTTGTACTTCATGGAATTACACAAATTAAACAGTCTCCTGTGTACTTTAGATAAAGAAGTGACAAGTTCAGTAAGGGTTCAATACTTTATCCCCAGCAGACCACACCATTTGTTTGTAAGGTCTCTTCATAACATATGCTCCATATCCAGCACTTTCTACATCAGGATACATTCATTTTACAGGATTAGCAATCAAGAAAAAGATATTCCAGATGAAATTGAAGGGGAAACAAAGATAAAAAGACAAACAGAGGAAGGTGAAGAAGTCAGAAGGACTTACCTTCAGCAGATGGTAACTGAGATACAGGAAAAGTTTGGTAAAGCAGCCATATACTAAACCCAAATTCCCTGTAGCCAGCTATTTTTCTCCTTATAATAAAATAACTTACCAACTGGACAGCAGAGAAAACCCATCAATTATTTTAATAACATCATCACACACACAAAATCACAGTGCCACTCTTAAGTGCATGTGACAGATGTTCAGATACTGGGGTCTCCAGTTAAATAAGTTGTCTTAGTAGTCAACTAAGTAGCCAATTTTAGAAACTGCAGAAGCCTTTGCTATTGTTTTGTAACAATTGTTACAAAACAATTGTTTTTATATTGGATATAAATTTACAGGCAATAAAATCTGTAAACACCTCCAGACACAGAAAATGCCACATGCTGGTATCTGAAGACGCTTTCACACATTTTGGTCATGTTGGTTGCTTAAAATTAAATACTTTGCCTACAGAAACATGGACCACAGCAGGAGCAGCCAGAAACATTCCCAAAAAGAACCACAGTAAGAAAAGATGGTAATTTCAGCACATTCAGTAGTATTCATTGGCTGCAACAGAAAAATCTTTTATACAGCAAATTAAACCTACTGCTGGAACAAGCAGTGTTCAGGCCCTATTAAGGATTATCTCTTCTAAACCACAATGATAAAGGTGCTGGTTCTTCTAGTCCTAGCAGTGGAAAGCCCATTTAATGAAGCAAGGAGAAAGCTAAAGAAAAAAAAAAAAAAACAACAAAACAAACCACTAGAGGATGCTTGCAGGATATGGAAAGTAAGACTGGAATGAAGAGTGTTATGTTCAGAGAATAAAAATGCCATAGTATTTTCTAAAAGTTTTAAGAAATGAAATAAGGAATTGCTATGCAGGCTGAAAGAGGCAAGCTATCCTTTACATAAAAGTAACTCCACAGGAAATACTGCAGTCCTGAAAAGCAGCTAAAGCACCATGAAGTGGAAAAGGACAAAACACAAGGCAGAAGGGAGAAAAACCCTTCCCAAAACCAGCCCACTCCCTCTTCAACACAGCCACATGGCACATGCTAGGCAAGACATTCCCTGTGTTCACTGTAAAGAACAAACCCTATTTTACTCACCATGGACCTCCAAACTACAGCAGTCTTTATCAACTCTGCCACAAAGGACAAGATTGTCACTGGGCTTAATCAAAAAGTCCTCCTGTTCATATTGCTCCTGAACACCAAAAAGGAGAGGACAAGGGGCATTAAGCAATGCACATAAAGAAACAAAACCACACACGTTCAAAAGGTGGAATCAGTAAATCTGAGCCATGACTGAACACTCAAAATCCAACACCTCGATGCCCACCCACCTGAAACCATCTTATGGTGCTGAACAGAGAAAGGCAGGAACCAGACCTGACCCTGGGGAGAGTGAATAGTCATTAAATTAGATTGAAGGACTTCTATGTGAACTTAAGTGGATTTGTAGAGGTGTTTAATTATCAAATATGAAACCGTATTTCAAAGCTATGATGATGCAGCTGATTGCTGAAAAGAAGATCACCACCAGGAGCCCACAAAGGTTATTTCCCTTGTGCTCCTGTGCCTTGACCACTTATATAATATAACATAACAGCATTCTACCTAATAATGATGCTGCAGCTGCTCCTCGCACCCAGGATATAATTCCACTGTCTACTTCCTGGAAAATATTTCCCAAAAAGGGCTGCCTACAGCTCTGCTGGGCATTCAGCTGTACCAGAACAGATGTAACCTCTCATCTAATTTTCATTGTTAATGAGGAGTGGAAGGAACTTGAGAGTTTTTGTTAGTGAAAAATTAAGAACTGTCCATAAGTCAATAACCTTATGCAGAGTACCTTCCTTCAAATCTTCAACACATACAAGACTTTTCGGACTTTTCCTTGCAAGCTTTTTATTTCTTTTTCATTCACTTGGAGCATACTTCAATATTTGAATTCTATCAAGTCCTGTAATTCTCTGAATTAACTTATGGTTACACAATATTTAGTCTTCAACAGTTCCAGTAGCAAATACCAAAAGACAACAGAAAACGCACATTAAAGAACTTTCAGAATTTGGGGAAAGAACTTGAGCACAGGAAGAAAGGCTTGAGAAAAAGATGTTCATTATCTGTATATCTACAAACCCAGCTTCTGCAAAGATGTTCCCCATCTGATAGTGGAAACTAATACAGGTAGAAGCAGCCAACGACACTGTATTTTATATATATATATATATATAAATATAAATATAAATATAAATATAAATTTATAAAATGCTGTCCATCTAGGTTTAATGGAGGGGTATTTCCTCATGCCAAATCCTTAATTTGACACACTGCCAGAGTCCACCTCAGCCTGATTTCTTACACAAACTAGTGGAAGGTGCAAGAGTCTTGCAATCTGGGAAATTTTCTAATTTTGGCCACTAGTGGCCTGAGACTTGTTATTTCTTCAAATGTTTTCTGTGTCCTACTAGGCAGGTGAAAAACCACTCCAGGCACAGAAGTGCATGGTTTAAGTAAAGAGCCAGTTCACCTTAACCTCCTACTTAAATGCAAAAGGCACAGAAAGAAGGGAATGCACAAAGCGACTTTAAAAGAAAAGAGCACCATCCAGTCAAAAATCTGGCACACCTTTGAAAAAGGACTGCAAGCACTTACACACCTCGAGGCAGACTGGAAAATTTAACTGATTCTGAAGTTTATGCTGTTTAAGATATTTAACATTCTTTAAGTACTTACAGTGGTTTTCAGAGTGATGTAAGGATCGTTTTCATTGCTCCCATATACTGCCAGAGTTGCCAAAGAGTCTCCAAGTTTCAAAACACCTGGATGGGAATTTCAGAACATTTTTTATACATGTCAGTAACAGGCAAAGTTAGAAACTCCTGTACCAATACCTGTATTACCTGTAGAGCAAAATATCAGGAGAGGGCTAAATGGAGTTCCAAGTTCCAAACCTGAGTACCTCAGTAAGATAAATTGCTCAGTGCTTTCAGGGACTTCTGCTGCTCTGCTCCAGCACTACAGCAGATGCAGTGACAACCTTTCCAACATGCTCTTGGTTCTGCTGGCAGGGAGGAGGACACTGAACTGCTTCCCTCACTAAATGACTTCCCAAGATGGGACAAGCAAATCATGAAAACTGAATTTCCAGCATCTGAAACTTAATGTTGTATAGCCTTAGGATATCTTAAGTACAACGAGAAGTGGAAAGGTTCTTCACTTACACTGCACATCTGACACACAGATTTTTCTTACCCGTGTATTCCTCTTCATCATACTTGTCCAAATCATATTCATCCAGTTCATGATCAGACAGCTCTTCATTGTTTTGGGAAGACTTAGTGCTGCTGCCAGGAACGGGTGCAGTTGTGCCATTTGCTGCCTGGCCTCCATCACTGCCACCAGCACCATCCCTGTGGGAAGACACACAGCCCTGAGCACACATAGAACACTTCCAGGGCGCTGCTGCAGCACACAGCTCTAGCTGCTCACACGGCCTTCAAGTCTTTATGCCAGTAATTTCAAAATCCATTCACTCCTTTATCTTTTCTCAAAATACAAGGCACCCAGAGAAAGTTGGTCCTTGAAAGTTTGCGTGACAAAAAGGTGGTATTAATTTTCCTCAGCAAGGTAAACAGTGTGTCTAAGTCCCTTTCTCTTACAGGTTTTTTGTGGATACAATGCTCTCAGCCTCACTTCTGTGCATTCATGTGTCCATGTCATTCCTTCCTTTTTTTCCCCACTCACAGGCACTGTCATGTGTGAGGATTTCTGCATTTCTTCAAGCTTTAAGACCTCGTTTCCTCACACTTCCCATAGTTAAGCAAAGTAAAAATAATGTAGAATTCATTAGGTAAGGACATACTGTGAATTATTCTTATGGGGTAAACTACACAACATCTAAAAAAATTCAGAACTTCGTGGCAACAATTCCGCATGTAGGGAATTCAGGAGGAGGAAATGTGCATTAAACACTGGCTGAGAAGCTAACTAAACACCCAAGGTGTCCCAAGGGAGCATGCTCCACAGAAACCCATCCCTCATGAACACATTGTATTTCTGTCCTTTGGCACGCAGAATTCCCAAGCAGCAACGAGCCAAGGCAGTTCTCAGACACAGTTTCTAAATTAAACAGCAGAAACCTAATTTTCCTGATTTGTTCAGTAAAATAAACACTTCACATTAACATAACTAGAGACAAGTAACAAGATAATTAAATAAAATAACTAAATCCAAGTTAGATTTGTGATCTTTGCACAAGGAAAAAAGTGAGGTGTGACAACAAACTCTACAAAGTACAACAAATTATAAAGAGATCAGTTGTTTCAGATGGTCTTCCAATTTCCATCCTGAAGTTTTAGAGAATGCATAAAAAACAGCACCTCCAATCTGTCCATGCTTTTGAAATTGCAAAAGAAATGAAATCACTCAAAACCCCAAAAGTTTACACATAGAAAGGGGAAACAAATAACTCCACAGAAAACAGGAACATTAATCAGTTAAGAAATTAACATAAAGTGAGACTCTTCCCAGTGTTTAAGATTATTTTCAAACCATTAAATAACCAAAACCAGAGAAAACAGAATAAAATACATTCTGGGATGATACACTCTGTTCAGCAAGAGTGTCACTGATACATCCAACAGAAACACGGTGGATAATATTCATCCAACTACAGAAACTGTTTCTGCTACCTGTTGGACCTGTTCAACCACACACACTGTGGCACAACCACACACCCTACACAGCTGAAACACTCAGAAGCCTAAATCTATGAACAGATCTAACAGAAAAAGCCCAGAAAATTGAGTGAGATCTCAATCCCTTTTTTTTTTCTAGACCAAAGAGTGACATTTCTTTCTTGTCTTCTCTAGATTGCGTTTCCTAAATATGTAATTTATATTATGGTTTCCGTAAGTACATTTTTCTTAAAAGCAGAGTG
Source organism: Monarcha castaneiventris obscurior (assembly GCA_026261815.1). Taxonomy (NCBI): domain Eukaryota; kingdom Metazoa; phylum Chordata; class Aves; order Passeriformes; family Monarchidae; genus Monarcha; species Monarcha castaneiventris. The sequence continues at coordinate 956,410 of JAMPIT010000034.1, forward strand.
ACAAAACTTAACTACATAACTGAGGGCTCTCAGTGCTGAGGGGAGAGCTGTGATGTCTCTAGTTTTACCTGTGAACCACAAACACACCCCTGAGCGAGGTTTTGCCCTTTTCACCCAAGCACAAATACCACGTCACTCTGATCTCCCCTGCGGCCTCCAGACCTGGAATGTCCTGTCCCCTCCTCAGCACCACTTTATCCCAGTCGGTCCGGGACTCCCACCTCGCTTTGCCACATCCCCAAAGCACCCACGGTTACAAACCCAGCGCCTTAACTCTCACTGCAGGCGGGAACAGCAGCTCCAGAGAGCGCCAGGCCCCGCGATGCTCCTGAGGGCCCGCAGCCGACACCCGAGGAACCTCCCGGGAACGCAGCCGTGTTGCCGTGTCCACACGGCAGCGGCATCTACTCCATCCCATCTCCTCCGTTCGCCCTCCCGGACGCCAGGCTCCCCCGGCACGAGTTCCAGGAGTTGTTCCAGCAGGAGCTCCAGGAGGAACTCGTGCTGGCTGCTGCCGCTCTCCGCTCCTCGCTGCAGCCCCCGGCCTGCGCTTCCCCCGTGCCCGGCTCGCCCCCTGCCCTCCCCAGCTCTGGGAGCGGCGTCCCTGCCGCTGCCCCGGCTCACCCCAGCCTTTCCTGCGCCTCCTCGATGAGACCCTTCAGCTCCTCCTCGCTGAGCTGCACCTGCGGGGCGGACACAGAGCGGTGAGGGCGGCGGCGGGGGCGGGCGGGGGTCCCTCAGCGCCACCCCGGCCGCGGCCGCACCTTGTCGGGCGTCTCCTTGGCCACGCCGCGCCGCACCCAGGCAGCGCAGGGCACGGGGCAGCTCATGGCGGCAGCGCCCCGCTCCCACACGGCCGGCGCGCACTGCTGACGTCACCGGGCACGGGCCGCCCGCAGCGCCGAGGGACGGCGGGGAGGCGGGACCGCCGCGTGACGTCATCCCCGGGCGCCGGAGCGGGGCGGGGCCACGGGGAGGGGGCGTGGCCTGAGGGGGAGGGCGGGGATGGGCGGGGCCGGGCGCTGTCCCCTCACGGGAAAGGGGCTTTGGCGCGGTCCCCTCACGGGGATGGAAGGGGCTTTGGCGCTGTCCCCTCACGGGAAAGGGGCTTTGGCGCGGTCCCCTCACGGGGATGGAAGGGGCGCTGGCGCGGTCCCCTCACGGGGATGGAAGGGGCGCTGGCGCTGTCCCCTCACGGGGATGGAAGGGGCGCTGGCGCTGTCCCCTCACGGGAATGGAAGGGGCTTTGGCGCTGTCCCCTCACGGGAAAGGGGCTTTGGCGCTGTCCCCTCACGGGAAAGGGGCGCGGGCGCTGTCCCGTCCCCGGGGTTCGCAGAGAATCACAGGATCAGTTAGGTTGGACTAAACCCTCTGAGATCGCCGAGTACAACCTTCGAGCCCTCCGCTCCCCGCGCTGGGTCACGGCCCCCCTCACGCGCTGGGAGAGGCCTGCCCTGCCCGCTGTTCACTTCCACTGAAATATCCCAGCGGCAATCCACCGAAATGAGACGTTTAGAAAGGCCTTTTTTTGTTACTGGTCCCTAAATTTTACCCAGCGAAAAGAAACCCGTGCACAGAGGCAATGGCAGCAGGGAGGTGCAGGGAGCCGTGGGGGCCTGGTGTCCCCTCAGGAGCGGCTGCTTTCTGCCCTCCTACACAAGCTAACTCACTAAATCAGAGGAAATGGATAAAATGCCAGCTGCAATGTACAGGAAGGTACTCTCTTACTAACATGCAGAAATCACTACTGTTTCCATCACTGGAATCTTAATTCAGTGCAAAGTACACGGATGGGAAGCTGAGGTAGGGGAACGAGCGTTTCTCAACTCAGCAAACAAACTTCACCTTGGCAGATCAAATGGCCTTGTTACTCCATCCACATGTCCCTAGACAACACCACTGTGGCATTTTCATTATTTTTTATCCTGATTCTTCTGTGGTTCTGGCATGAGAGAGAAATAAAAATCTGTCAAAATATTACTACTTCTTCACTACCCCACTCGTTTCACCAGTATTCTGTGTTTTGTCCTAATGTAGAATAAACATACCAAGGCCAAAGTTGTCTCCTTCTAGCTCTTCCTTGTAGCACCCTGTGACATGGACATCCTAGCCCTAACTGCAGTCCTGCATTTTGGCACGCTTGCCTTTTTGCTGGGCTGTATTTGCTTTGCTTTGCTGGCCATCTTCTCTCAACAGTGGTCAAGAAATCCTTGTCCTCCCATGCACAAATCGGCTGCGGTTTGACTGTCAGTCTTCCTCCAGATTCGGAGGGAAGTTTGGTGAAAGTGGCTGCTATTCTCAAAGGACAGGCAGAGGGGAGTGTTATGCAGCCAAGAGGAAGAAAGCCGGGATACTTACCAGTGGCTGTGGTTCCTGGATATGTTTGGGGTTTTTTTCAGATGGATACATTTACAGTGTGGAGGTTTGCAGAACAAAGTGGAGCCGGACGTGTTTTTACTGAAGCCATACCCAGAGGGGGCACACACGCTCTACCTTCCGTCCTACTGTGTACATAACAATCACGCGATAGCAGTGCACTGTGGGGAGGCTCAACTGCAGAACTACCTAAGAAAAGCCAGCTGGAGAAGGAGGAAGGAAGGAAAATAGGTAGCAATTGTGCGTGATGGATATTATAGCTTAGAGAACTGCACTTAGTAGTAATGATTTTTCTTCTGAGACCCAGTCCATAAATGCTTGGTGATTCCAATACTCATCTCTGTCATACACTTGCTGGGGATGTGCAACCGGGTTTTTTTGGTTTTTTGTTTTTTTTTTTTTTCCAAAGAAAGACCATTCTGTTAAATATCTTAGTGTTCCACGGTGCCTTGACAATCAGAGATGTGGCTGAAGGAGTGGTGCCCCAGGCAGGAAGCTCCCTGCAGATGGAGCTGAGATGTAGTGCAGCCCAGCACACCCACACCACGGAACCACCCAGCGTGACTTATGGGGCAAAACGCACCAATGAGAAATGCTCTTCTTGGTGTTCAGTGTCCAAAGATGGCTCAGACACAGAGTTGGGAAGATTAGCAAATAAACCAGATGTTAATTTCTTCATTTGGATGGAATTCTGACACCACTGGAGGAATTTTGGGATGAGCCCAAAGAGCTGTCCTAATTGGGAATGAGGCTGTACAGCTGAGAGTCTCTGAATCTCTGCTAGGTGGAAGAAATGGCCATGAAGCAAAGTGTGTGCAACAGCAGACAAGGACTCAAATGGCTGTCCCAGGAAGAGTGTGAGGACCAAGCTCAGATCCTGTGGATGTAAAAGAATTGTCATCAGACATTTTCATGACACAGCCTGTTCTGGACTGGCCTTGGGCCTTTCCTAAAAACGATCTCCCGAAAGGATTCAGCTCCACTCCCCTGGCCCCAATCAGAAGTCAGACACAGCAAAGCCTGAATCTATTAGACCCATTTCTTAACCTCTAATGAGGAGAGCTGAGATTCTTTTTATCACAGTGAACATCCATAAAGGAAGGCAAGACTTGACAACAGCAATTTTCATTGTTTCAGTTCAGTCACTGGTTCTGGTGTCAGAAATTTCTGCCTAGCTGAAGTGAAAAGCACTAAAACATCATCCCTGTGTCCAGACCTGTATTTGACCCATCCTGACCAACTGCTCCTCACCCAAGGATGCAAGTGCTGGGTAGCTCTCATCAGCAGGAAGTGGGTGCCTGTATCATCCTGTTCCAGGTGTTGTCATAACATTCAGGTGGGTTCAGCTGGATTAGGTTATCCAGCTAAGCAAAGCAAACTTCTGTTCTGGAGTGGATTTACCAGGTGAAGAAAAGGGAATCAGTGGAAAAAGTCAATGGCTCCTTCAAAGGAAAGGTTCAGCTTCTTTTTTAGGGGATATGTCAAGGTGCCCAGAGAGCACCCAGAGTATTCTTCTCCACACAGAGTCAGATGGAAGAGAGGAGAGCCGGTTAAAGAAGGAGTGATGTTGAAACAGCTGGTTCCAGCAGGCTTTCCAATAACTACTGGAAAACTTAAGAGAGCTCCAGCGTCTAAGGTTCTGCAGGGACCTTGATGTACTTTGAGTCATGGAAGTCTCAGAGACTGTAAACATCTCTAGTATGACAGCTGGAAGGTACAAGGCCAGGAAAAGATTCACTGTGCAAATCATACAGGCTGTGGGCAAGAAAACAAAGGGGATTTTATGTGTTTCAGAAGTTATGCTGGAGGTCTACAGCTGTGGTTAAGCTGACCTCTTCAGATGATAAAAGGGGAAAGTGATCAATACACTGGCATCTCACTCTGATTTTTCTTATTTTCTCAAATGATCTGCAAAATACCAGAGCTGCAGTTCCAGGGATGGTAAACAGGGTAAAAGCAGTTACATAATAAAGAAATCCTCTAACTTAGGAAAGAAAGAAAGGAGTACTTAAGAGTGACTTTGAAACACCAATGGCAGCCATCTAAGTCCTCAAGGTTACCTTTTGATTTTCTATTTGCATTCCCTGTGTGTTTCTGTGAAACACAGAGCACGAATAGTGGGAGGAGACCAAAGAAATATCGGCTCTGAGTAGGGCAGCATCTCGTCAAGGGAGATGACATACCCTGTTTGCTCACTGCTGCATAGCCTGGAGGGAAGAACTCTTGAACTGATAGCTAGGCAGAAAGTGAAGTTTTCAGGTAGTTAAAACAAGGCTGCTTTGGTTTTCTTTCATCCAGGACCTCCTTAAGGAGTTCTCTGGGAGAACACAAATCTCCTCACTTTGAAAGATAAAACATCCTTGTGTTAAGGCTTATTCTCCCAGATGTCACTCACTGCTTTTGGTACTCTGTTTAACTTTATGGAATAAATGAGGTCTATCACTTATCTTTTAGCTACCTCTAATAAGTGTGATCTCAGTGTGAACCAGATACATGTGGAAGACATTAAAACCTCATTGGGACACAGTAACTGCATTATCAGAGATGCAAGCTTATGGAGCAGCTGCTTCCCCAAAATGTGTGCTAGAGAGTTTGGGAATGAGAATCCCATCATCCCTGAAATGATTGCTGTCAGCTGGACACCTGAAAACACCCAAGGACTTGCACCTCTCCATCTCCACGGAAGCAATGGGGGACATCAGGGCCAGTGTTTGTCTCAGTGGTGTCTCATCTTTATCTCCTCCGTGTCTAAGTGTGTTGCTTAGTACTGGATGCTTCAAAAACTTGTTATAACAGGAGGTCACTACAACTTCTTACACGAGCCACTGGCTTGTAGAGCAGAGGGGATGATAAGCTCTGGGCAGGTAGCCAGGCAGAGCAGAGGGGCTGATAAGCTCTGGGCAGGTAGCCAGGCAGAAGGGCTGTGCTGGGAATGGTGGCCTCCCAGCCTGCGAGGGTGTGTACACGGGTTCTCAGCCATCCTCTCCTTTGCAGCTTTACATCTTCAGAGCAAAGCTTAGAGACAGCCAGCCCACAAGCTTACTCTAGAATGTTTTCCTTCAAAGACTCACTGGACAAAATCAAAGGCATTGAAGAAATGTTCATTAAAATAGAAGGCTCTGTCAACAAAAAATTAGCTGATACCACTACACACCTAGAAATATGTCTGTATAAGCCATTATGCAGATTTAGGAAAGAAATATTTCTGAGTGGTTTAAATGTTATTTCTACATAGTCAAACTGAGACACACAATGGCCTTTTTTATTTTATGTATATGCTTCTGCTGCTGATTCCATCAACAGATCTACATCAAGCACTTGTGGCAGTGCTTTAGCCTCGGGACAAAACCTGGGCCCCTCTAGGTGAGCTCTACTTTGTAGCAGGGGGGGTTTAGACATCACTGTCGATTTCTGCCCTGTGGAAACACAGCATGGGCAAGACTGTCCTAAACTTTAATTAGTCCTGTGAACGTGTGTCACAGCCTTCAGTCTCTGCAGAAAACTTCAAGAACACAAATGGGAACGGAATGTAGAAAAAACATGGATAAGTTTACAGAGAACCCAGAAGAATGGTGTGAACATTTCTAGCTGAACTTCACTATTTTGCTCAGTGAAGAGTTAACTCGACCGCCCAGAAAGAACAGTTTTAAATTGTTTCGGTATCAGTGGCTGGGAAAAGAGACAAACCATTCCAGTTTGCTACATGTGAAACTTGCTTTGTCTTCTTCCAGATACTGGGCAGGCAGACAAGGGAGCCTACATCTCCTACAGAATTTGGACAACTGCAGCGTTCCCTATGAGCTGCTTTTCAAACTCTGCTCCTGGACAGCCGAGTTTGCAAAACCTAAAGGCACCTGAGCCACCACAGGTCTGGGCAGTCACCCAGCCTGTGTGAGTGGTGTCTCACTCCCACAGCTCATGTACAGGACATAAAGGGATGTCACCCTCTTTTGCCTCCTGAACCAACCTGTTCCTTAATAAACTGGAGAAAGATTCTAATTAAGAAGAAACAACTTGACTCCAAATCCACTAAAACATATGACACAGAATACACTGGAAATTCATTTAAAGAGTAAAAAAGTAAAAAAAAATGCTAAACCAAAAATATTTTTAAAACCTGATTTTCACACTCATGCCAAAGTTAATCAAGTCCCTCTGTTTATACCTGACTTCTCTTTGAGATCCCCATTTCCAACTTATTTGTATGCACTTGCAGTAATGCTGGATAATGAAGCAAGCTTCCAGCCTTTGGGATCTTCCTGCATCCAAACTCCCTGGCTATGATGCACTTGCAGATGCTGAATTTTAAGCACCACAGAGCTCCATTCCCAGGTCTTATGTGCCCGTTTTGTGCACCAGAGAAAGGTTTTTGGGAACCAACTCCGCATCACTTCTTCACATGCACAGCAAGCATGCTGACAGCAGTGTGTGTGGGAAAACAGCACCAGGACTTCCAGATGTACAATCCTGAACACGTGTGGCTTCTGGGAGATGGTTCTTGGGAAAAGCCCAGTCCTGCTGCTGTCTGAAATACATCAAGAAACACCTGAAGGGGAGAAGAAACAACAAAAACACTCACAGCAGCCATTTCCTAGGCTAGAAAACAATGGAATTTTTATTGAACAGAGATGGCTCATAAACACACTCAAAGGAGTTCCACCTGCTGTTCAGCAATATTCATTGCTATCTGGTAATAACCTATGGGGGCAGCTGTATAAAACAGGAATAAAATACCAAATTGCTATATTCATTAATAACTTTGCCTTCCAAATACAGAACCGTAAGTATTTCAAGTCTGAAAATAGACCACAATTGTTACCATTTAAACCAAACCTTTATGATAACAAATATACAAAAAAAGGCAGTCAATATATTAAACATTTAAATCAATAGCATACATTTCTCAGAGGTAAACATTGAGCAAACAAAGCCACCAATGATGTTCTGGAATCAGGTAAAAGTTTCAAGGTCAAGCTCCAAACACTGTAGCTTTTCTAAAGCCGTACTGGTATTACACTTTTATCTAGCCCCTACATTGAAAACTATGTAGCATGAACATTTGAAAATGTAACATTGGCTATCTGGCGGGGAACTGGCAGTTCCTTAAGTCCTCCTTGTGTTTATATTGGAGCACCTGCGGAGACAGAGGGCAGCAGGAGCCAAGCACTTTGTTTAGCAATGCTGGGGTTCGAGTTCTGTTCTAGATGAGCGCAGCAGTGTCCTCATACCAAACACGAATTCCAGCACTGACGAGAGAGAAGTATTGGCCTGACAAACTGCATGAAGCATCAGCCTTGCGACTTGGATTAAACAGAATGGGACTTGCACACCTGCCTATTTACTGAAAGCCTGTGCTATTTCTACTGCACAGAAAAAGTCTCCTTCAGTAGCTGATCTAATGCCTGAGGTTAAAAGCTTGGGATACATACATACGCTCAAAAATAATGTGATAAATCTACTATCAACAACTAATAAAAGTTCATATTGCGATATTGCTCACAACATAAATGTACAATTTGCACAAAACATGGCTCTTCAACATGAATATTTTGCAAGCTACTATATATATATAAAATATGTATAATTTTTTTTCTTCACGAATTATATGCCAGAGTGCATGCAAAGAATTTCAAAGCAGTAGCACAACAGGAGCAGTCACTTGTTTACAGGTTACTGAGACCATTCAATACAGAAACAGTGGGATATCAGATAACAGACAGACAGGTAGGTAGATGTATGTACACACTGCTTCTTCAGGGACCTTCCCATGTGACACCTGAAGCTCAGACCCTTTTGAAAGACCAAGCAGGGCTCTGAAGGTTCCCACACTCCGACCATAAATCACTTCTGTTGGAGATGACAGCGAAGGAGGCACTTGTCCTTTAGCCAGGAGTAGAGGCAAGCAATCTTCTCCATAGACAGCATCTGTTCCAAATCCTGCTCCTGCATTTCTAAGCAGTGGGTGGTGAGCATCTATCCATCCAATGTTTTAGCTGGTCCCAAGCAGTCTCCTGCACCCATTACAGCTGTAAATCCAGGACTGGAGAAGCTGGATCTCCTAAACAGCAGTGCACAGCATTGCCACCATTCTAATCAGATATGTACAAGTAATGACATGTATCCTCTGGTTTAAAATTTACAGAGTATATACAAATAAAGCTATTCTATCAAGGTGCAAGTTTATTATTCTCTGGTGTGTTCCAATGAAGATTTCTTAAAAAACCTTTATACAGACCCACCAGGAGAGTTTACACAAAGTTGACATTTTTGTCATAGTTCATTATGTAGGCTTCCTTCTGCAAACTCTATAAGGGAAACTCCTGTTACTTTCCCTTGGAGTTCTGCCTATGCACTGGATTTGACAGACTGCAGCCATGTCTAATATAATTTCCTTGATTTCAATGCATTTTAAACTCAGATGAAGTGGCACCATGTGTTTTGTTGTTTTTTTTTTTCTAGGATGTCATCAATCTCTATGAAATGAGGCAGGACATGTAACTGGATGTCAGGGGTGTTGCAATTCATGCGCCCAGTCCAGCTTTCCTTGCTTTTGATGGGACTGTGGTGTGTGAAGCTGGCACAGTTTGGCCCTATGGGTATGTCTGGAAGTCCTTGGTGCTATTTTACACTGGCTGATGACAGGCGATGCCCTCAAAGAAATAAAAAAAAAAGCCCAAATGCAATTTACTAAACAGTAAACATCAGACTGATGCACTAAACAGATGGATATGGAATGCAACTTGTCTAAAATTAGAATGGTTGTTTTCTTAGGCAGGTCTAAATTCATAAAAACCTTTCCCATCCCACGCAGGCCTCTTTCTGCAGCATGTAAATATATGATGCTTCTAATAAAAGCCATTGGGAATGCAAAGCCTGTGATCAACGAGCAGAAGGAAGGCCTGCCCTCTCCCATTTCTCCTGAGCAGAAACCTCAAGTAACATAAGTACATGTTTATGATCCCTGCTGAAGCAGAGGGGCTGTGTGCAATGACAGCAGGATTTGGCCTTCAGCCTTTATGGTGTACCAACCACAACTGTGCAGATGACTTGGATGGGAAATTACTTCTGCTAGTGCATTAAAAAACCATACAGCCTTGCAGTAACTCCCATTAAAAATTCCCACTGACTTCAGGAGAGAGACAGAGCAAGGGAGCAGACTTTAGCAAGTGCACATTCTGCTCCACAGGAGTTATGTTCCTCAAGAATCTTTCTATAAAACCATTTTCCTCCATTTTGTAACGTGATTAAATCGAGGCATTCAGAGCAGAGGCTTTGCACATGTCCTCTCAAGCTGAGTATTTCACACTAGAAACAAAGATTTCATTGTTTTTTTTTCTTTTTCAGAGTAATGCAATAATAAAAATCAACTTGCCAGTTTCACATGCTGTAGTGGCTTTATACAGCCTTAACAAAATGACATCTAGCAATGACAAATGAATCATAATCTCATTGGAGATTTTAAAAGGATCAGCATCAGACAGAACAGGGTTTAAGATGACCTAAGGTGCACTTGGAGAAGCTGCTGTGAGAGTGCTGCAGCAATTAAAACAAGGATTCAAAAGAAATTAAATACAAACACACCAGTTAAAATAATATTCAAGTTGTAGACACAGTGGACAAAAGCAAACAAAGCCACCACCTCAAACTATGGCTGAGCTCCTCTGTTTTTCATACATTCTCTCCTACCCAGGTTCTGAGTGCCCTCAGTTACTGTCTGCAGTGGAAGGGCTTGTGCTGGATCATTAACAGCACAAAACAGGCAATTTTCAAAAGCATCTAACACTCTCAAGAGACTGACGTCTTTGAATGAGCTACAGATGTCTCTCTGTCCTTTGGAGAAAAAATATTTGGTTCCAGAAACATTCGTATTTCTTAGCTATAATCCTTCTCCACTGAAAAACATCTGCCATCCTATTGTCCATACTCTGACTCTGTTATTTTGTTTTTATCCACCATAAATGGGTAAGCAAAGGGGAAGAAAGTTTCACCTGTGTTGTTAATTACAGATGACCTCAAACATGCCTGTGGAGCCACAAACCAGTATTTAAGCCACGTCTGTGGGATGGAGGACAGGATCTCTGTGTTTATGACTGCTGTTGGTTTATGTGATCTTTCATTTCCTTCTCAATAAAAAGTGAAATGAAACCTTCACATAAAACCCCAACAAAAGATGGCAGCAAACAAAACCACTCTGCTAGAAAAAAACCCCAAACCCAAACTCCTACCAACCATAACAAATGCAAAACAATCATAACCATTCCTGGGTTTGTATTACACAAATCAGGAGTCTGCCTAAAACCAGCAAAAAATCAAGATCAGCACAATGGTTCTGCATTGTTGTAGGAACCGTCTTACTTCTGACACATCCTTTCCTCTTGATTTCACTTTTCTTTCCTAGCTTTCAGTTCCAAGACATCTCAGGGACAGGTGGGAGTGGATGTGAAGAGGCAGAAATGAAGCCAAGAGCTGTCCCACACACAGTGCTAGCTCTTCTGTCTTTTCAGGATGCTCACACCAGGATTTCCCAATTCAGTGGTTGTGTTCAGTGATAAAGACACAAACCCAGCCCTTCGGAAGTGTATCATTCTCCATTTAAAGATCGAGGCTGTGCTTTCTAATTACAGATATGCATTTGGCCTGCAAAGACTTCAAAGTATGAGAGATGGAAAACAGACCTAATCCACAGACTAGAGAAATCAATGAAAAGGCTTCCAGCCATTTTAATGGAGCGAATTTCATCATGCTTTCATGTTTTGGTTTGTGAATGATGTTATAGTAGAATCTGAACTTGTATGTTTTCATAGAACATTCATATATTTTTAACATGTAAATTGCTTCTTGAACCCTATATCAAATATTTATAAATGCTAAACTAGGTACAAAGTGAAACCCATTTGGGAAAGTGGAGCAGAGGGAGGTTTAGCTGCACTAATGGATATTGCATTAATGCTTAGCGTCAAGGAAGGCTGACTGCCATTAACAAGAAATCTCATTACAAACATGATTTCACGCCTCATAACATATCCCGTAGATCTATTTACTGTCCATCTCTCTCTCTCTTGAACATAGACACAATGATAACTATAGACACAAAATCCAAAGCACTGCACATGCTCAATCTTTTCTTCCCAATGAAAAAATAACTAAACCAAGCAAAAACAAAATGAGAAAGAAAAGCCCCCCAACCCACCCCCCCGCAAAACAGCCAACCAACACAAGACCAAAAACCACAAAGAAACAGAAAATTCTCAGCATGGATGATTAGAATTAAATTATTTTACAATCTCACTTCTGCTGTGAATGACTTAAGACGCTTTCCAGACGTTAACCTAATGAAAAACCTGCTCTGAGGATAACTAATGTACAAACAGCATTATAAGAAGCTTTCAGAGGAATGGGACTGGAGGACACTGTAGCAGCCCACCTGTTACTGGGGGTGGGGAGGGCAGGTTGAGACAACATGGTATTTCCTGTGGGTTTTTCTTTGCTGCTCTTCAAAAACTGCAGGATCCAGATCCCTCCTCTCTGTGGTAGATGGCAGAGTCAAGAGAGAGTAGGGGAAAAGAGCACAGATCCTAACTTGGGGCTGTAAACAGCAGAGATGCACTATTCAACCTTCCCCACAATGCCAAAGAGATCGGTAGGAGGAATGTCCTGCATTGCAGAGAGCAGGATTTATTTATCTGGTGTCTGCATAATGCTCAGGCACTCTGCTCCCCACTGGCACAGCACAGATGGCTGCACAACAGCTGCAAGGCTCCAGAGAAACAGGGACAGGAAGAAACCTACTAGTGAAAATGCACTGGTGGGACCTAAACAGGTCAAGTTTTTCTAGTATTAACTGGAACTTAGCCAGGAACATGAAGTCAAAAAGCTCTGAGATACTTTCCTGTAGTCCTTGTATTCTTTAATGGATAAACATAAACTCACAACAGAAGTAAGACTACACATTTTACTGCATCCCCAAATGGCACAATTAGTCATTGGCTTAATAATTGCAAGGCAAAAATCAGTTCCCAAGGAATTGAACTGACTGGGTTAAGCAGGGTATTTGACCAAGGGACTGCTGGGACACTGGGAAAGCAGCTTTCACTTCGATGAGGCTCCAGGCTTCCTGTGCTCCTTCCTGCTTTCTGATCCAGTAAGGCACAACCAGCACTGGGACACAGGGGGCTTTTTGCTGAGGGGCAAATCCCAGCCTGCAGATGTGCTGTGAGCTCTTCAAAAGCTATGCAGAACAGAGAGAACCTGACTTTGGAAAGGCTCATCTGAAAGCCTCTCACGCAGTAAGCTACAGGATATTCAATTTATCCACTGCTGGGAAGGTGAAAGGCTAAGGCTGGGCTCTCTCGAACCTGTAGCTTGAGCAAGTCCAGATGTTTTGAAACATGTTAATCCGTCCCTGCCAGAATAAGGTTTTGACCTTAATTAATTAAAATGACCTCCTAACACACTGGATTTTCCTAAAGTGGCAGTCTCTTTTTTTGTTGCTGAGCATCTCCATTTTATGTGGCTAATTGTAAACCATAAATGATTTTCGATTGGGTATTTCAGCGAGGTTTTTCCCTGTCTTTGTTTGCTTTAGAAAGGCAGTAAGAAACAAGATTGCCTCTCACTGAGCTGGGCAAAGCCGAGTAATGGAAGTTGTAATGAAAACACAGCAGCACAGATGATGGGAAGTGGAAAGACCCAAGTTAACCACACACAAAGGGGTGCAGGCAAATTTGCTCTTGCAGCAGCAGCAGAGATACTTGTAAGGACAAGAAATGCCACCAATTGCTTCAACTCCATGGCCATATCTGAGCAGGGGACCAAGCAAACCTTCTGCGTGAGCACTGAAGGGACTGGAGACAACTGGACTGGTTGGGAATGCCAAGCAAGGGTGAGAAATGGGGCTGCTTCTCCCCTTCCTGCTTCTTCCCTTCCCTTTGATTTCATGGAAACTCTGAGTTGGAGAACAAATTAATTAGGCAACAGTGAACACTATCCTCTGGAACCAGAGGCAAAGATCTGGGGTTATACATTCAAATTCTTGTACCCAATCCTCTTCCCTTACTAAGACCTCTTCATTAGTGTGCCATCCAACACGGACAGAAACCTGTGCCTCAGCTAAGCACGCCCATCCACAGAGTGTCACCACCTCTACAGGACGAAAGAACGAAATTGTCAGCCCAAAGAAAGGTAAAAAATGCCTCTTCAAAGGAAAAGAAACAACAAAGTTGCTGTCCTGGTACAATCAGGTGGATGGATTTAGCCAACTAAACATGCAAAGCACAAGGTGTTTGTAGAATTTAGCCTATCCAGCCAACACAACCTCTCTTGTAAGTTGCTGCCATGTCTCCTGGGTGTTTTAGTGACAAGCAGTCCAAGCAAAGCACAAAACCCATCGTCTGATGAGACTCTTGACTTTGAGGAGGTGAGATACCACATTTTAAGTTCTGTGCATGCATCCAAGATAAACACACACTAGGCCATTCATGGCTGTTCCACGCAAGAAGCCTTGGACAGAGCTGAGAGAATGACAACGTAATGGCAACAAAAGGAAACTGGATGCCCTCCTCCTACCCACACTGAGCTTTCTTCCACAGCTCAAATTCCCATTAAATGTCTTTCTGAAGGTTACCAGATTTTCCTTCTTTGGGCACCACATGCATAATATTTTCAGCAGTGGTCTCACTGAAGTCATGGCGCATTGAGCCACAGCTGAACACTTGCCTTTGCTGTTTTTTGCACTTGAAGGCCAGTTACAAATAGCAGGTCAGGTGCAATTGTACTGAAATGTGATATGATGATCTGGTCAGAGTGGGCAGCCTCTGTTTTCACCCACTGAAGATAACAGGCTTTACCTCAAAATAAATAAGAAGTTAAAAAATAACATAATAATTTTGCTATAAATGTATGAAGTGCTGCAGGTCTGTCTGCTTATAGGCTGACATCTAAAATTAGCGATGTTCTCATCTATGGGGTTTCAGATATTATCTGAGGGCTATTTCAAGGCTAACTTCCTGCACACTAGTTTATTAAATTTTAGGACAAATCCTAAGCAGCTTTTTCAATTCTTACAAATTTCAACATCTCTGTGTCAGAGGATGAAAGCAACATGAGGCCCCTCATTTCTGTAAAGCACTTGCAGAGCCTCACATGAAAGACACTTTGTCAAACAAACTTAAAGTCTTTGGCTTTAGGTAACTCTCATTCACAAGAAAAAAAAAAAAAAAACAACCCAGTGGCTTCAGAGGCAACTCTAGTGAATGCATGAATGCAGGCTTCAGGCTGTCATCTTTCAGCAGTATTTTTAAGACAGAGCCAGCTCCTGAGGGACCCTGAATATGTGCAACTGACTTCAACTGGTTCTGTAGGTTCCCAGCTTGTCCCAGGATTTAACCCATAGACAGGGGCACTAGGAATGCTTTTTCTAGGAGGGCCTAATCCTCATCTTGAGTATGTGAATGTGTTAACTTTAACAATATATTTTTCTGGAACACAAAACCCCCACGTAAGCAGGCTCCTGCGGGCCTGAGTCCCTACAGACCTAGCTGCATTCCATGCCATAACAGATCCCTCCTCTGATTTTAGACAGGTACAGCTGGGAAGAAGAGATGCCCTTTCTTTTTTAACACTGCACCACCTCAGAGCAGTTTATTTCAGTGCGAACTGACCATTTCCCTTTCTCTTTTAACCTTTAAAGAGCAGCACGTGGTGCTAGGCTTCGAAAGAAAACTAGAATTTCCGAAAGCCCCAAGCATTGCACACACTACAGCCCATCCAGGCTTTGTGCAACGTTTGGTATGAAGCCAGTGGATATTCAGTGGAAAAAGGCTCAGTGTCCAAAGCAGCATGTGGAGGATTCAGCAAGCAGCCCTCATTAGTGCCAATAGGAGCCTGGCTACTAAACCTTCACACCTTTTTAAAGATGTTTCCTCTATCTTTAATAGACACTTGCACAAATCCACTCTGGAGCTGAAACCAAGCAGTTTTAGCTGGGGAAAAAATAGTCTTAGCCATTAGAAAGCTGGCCCTTTTCCAGAACAGAGAGCATCTGGCCACCAGCTGTGTTTAGAGGACAGCAGGCCTAAGGAATAGATCAGGGAAAAAATCTGAGAAACAAGTGGACAGTGCTGAAATTTGTAGTGAAAAGAATACCAGCCTTCCCCTGTGATGTCCAAAACCTTTGCCCTCCTACATTCCCCATCCTTTTCTCTTCCCAGCTCTTGAGCCAATTATTGGAAAATTGACTATTCAGGACAACACAGATACCATTTCTGGGTTTGGGAAGGAATCCAGCAGGGCTGTAGAAGAAAAAACTGGGAAGTGTGGAAACTGACAGCACGTGAACCAAAGTGGGAATGGGAGGAAATTCTGGAAACTAAGGGAGGACCATGCAGGGACATAAGGAAAGATCTGCCATGAGGCAGGGACAGGATGTCTGTAAGTCCTCAAATACTACAGCAGTGGATTAGTATAAAAATGACAGATGGGAAGGCACCTTCACTCATTACAGGCTAGAAAGTTATGATTAAAAAAGAAGATCCTAAGTTTTTCTAAGGATGCTGTATTTTTTTTCCATCTCACCAAGACTGGAGGCAATATCTGGCCTCAAAATTTGTAAATTATTGCAACTCATACAAAGACTAAAGGAACAGAAAGCTTTTTATTTTCCAAGATGATAACACCATGTCTCAAAAAAATGCTAATAAAATGCTCAGTTGGAAAGAGCCTTATCTGATAGGGATGGTATTCACGGGCACCCACTGAAACACACATTGCTTTTTGGATTAAATTGACAAGAGCCCTTCCCCCCAGCCCCAGATTAATGGAATGAAGAATCCATGCATGAAGCCACATATCATAAAGGTTGGAGATTACGAAACAGGCTAGAAGACAGGATCAGAATTGCAATTGATCTTGATGAAGTGGGGAAATTGCCCTGATTAGAGCAGAACAAATTTAATAAAGAGAAGTTGAAAGTGTTATACTTTGAAAGGTGTAGCAAACAGATGCACAAATAAAGGTGGAATTCCTGGAAAGGCAGCAGTGAATCCCTCAGGAATTACAAGACACACTAGATCAAAGTCAGCCACGGAATGTTCTTGTAGGAAATATCTGGGGATATGTTTTCTGATATGCTTTACATGAACCACAGCAAACAGTTTCTCTGCTTTACTTGTTAATGTATAGAACTCCTACTGAAGTATGGAATTTTGGGGAAAATGGGAAGCCATGAGGGGAATGACAGCAAAAATCAGAGACCTAGAAAACACTAAACAAAGGAACTCGAAAAGACTATACTAGTGATGCAAGTAGGGTAATTCCTTTCACACATAAAGATCTTGTAAGATTATCTGGTTTTCCTGTCAGTCAGGATTTGAAGGGAAAGTGGCTTGATTTGCAGTAAAGAAATTCTGAAGTCTCTTAGGAAAACCTTCTGATTATGAGGGTGGTGAAGATCATGGATTCCTGTGACTGGGTTTTTGAAGAGCCTGCACACTGCACATTGTCTGGCATGGTTCATCTGGACCTCACCCAGCCTCGTATCAGGAGAGGCAGACTAAAATCACCATTTCCAAACTCTGGTTTGTGGATCCACAAAGGTTTGCTGTCTGCTTCCAGGAGAAATGAATGCCAGGTTTACACAGGCTGGCTGTTCTGCTGGCAAAAACCCTGGGGACCACTGGTCAAAACAGAATTGAAAGTTATGACTCATTTTTTTTAAGGTTTCCTTCATCTCTACATCTGTGATGTTGGGATTACCAGCGTTTCTAAGGGCAAAAGTTATTCCTGTATAAATCCTTAGCTGCAATCCCTTCCTCTAACAGCTCGGGGTGCCCAAACATGGTCACCATTCCACATACAGCCACCAAAGGCCCTGTTAAACCCTTTATTGCCAAAAAAACCCTCGTGAACTTTACCACAGATACTCTCAACTCAGAAGAAGGACTAGCATGGAATTACCAGTGTCTCCTTCCTATTTAATATAATAATTATTATTTTAAAAACCTTTGATATTTTAAACCATGAGGCTGCAGGGTGAGGTCTGCTCTTAGCTAGTTATTTTTGTCACAGAACGATGGGTTTCCATGGATGAGAAGGCACACCAAGCAACAAGCACCCCGGCGTGTTTTTGTTGTAGTAACTATGGTCTTGCTTCTCTAGGAGCACAACATTCACAAAGAAGTAGCCATTACTTAAATGTTCCAGACAACATCTCGTGTGAACAGCTACTATGCAGAAAACAAGGTCTAACTGACTGACAGGCTGTGTCTCTGAGACATTAATGGCAGTTTAGACATTTTGTCACTTGTTGCAGAAACTGTACAGGCTTTAGAAAATCAAGCACAAAGGAGGATTTACACCTCAGAGTCACGAAACAGCTTCCTACTGTGTTGATAGCTAAAGCCAAAACCGAGCACGTTGAAAGCTATCATTGTGGAAGGGGCACCTGATGTAGAGGCTTCAACAAAAGAAAAAGAGGTTAACATGCAAACTTCTAAATTTTCTGAATGGCACGCTAGGAAATAAATATATTAATGTCACTTTGCCATGGACAAGGCAACATCTTTGCCTACTTCTTACTGTGGTTTTCAGAAACAGGGCATCAGGAATGTTGTGGCACATAGCAGATTTGTCTTGCTAACAATATGCTGCAAAATAAACAAAGCTTTGACATTGAGATCACAGCCCCCCACCCCACCCCACCCAAGCCCTGCATTTGTAGATAACCTATACATTCTCAGGATACAGTGAGAAATCATTCTATAGTACATATTTAATTATAATTTAAAAAAGTCTAACTCAGACACAATCGCTGGCCAGTAGCAAAATATCCACACATCACTAAATTAAAGATCTGTTATTATCTCTTCACTGCAACAAACAGAAATTAGCATCTTGAGCAGGAGCTCCAGGGGCATCATATCGCAGCCAATCGCACCAGATAAAAAAAATAAGCTAATTTCACAAATGAAGTTTGACAAGAAGTAACATTGCATTTGTCTTGGCGAAACGAAGCACAAACGTAACATCTCACAGGTACAGTTACCATGCAAACGCATGTTGGTTGGGTTTGTCATTGATTTCAACCCCAAATCACGAGAAGCATGCAGTTCTCCTGCCCCCCCAACTACTGTATTAGAGACAGTCTGGGTAATGTGCCTCTTTGGTGTAACCACAGCCTCTCAGGCAAGATTATACCACCCTAGGAAAGAATACAAGCAGAACTTGATCATACGTGTGTTTACACAATGTACATTTTACCATTTAAAAAACCAAAACAAGTTACATAGATTCTCAAACACAGCTCGGTTGAAAATGAAATTTCAAGCTTAAGAAATAGTTTTTAAACTACAAGGCCACCCCATTATTTTTTATGAACAGTTTAAAAAGTTCCCACCCCTAAAAATCTGCCAGTATATTTCCTCAACTGTAACAGTCTTACCCACTCTCTAATACAGCTGATCTTTGCTGGACAGCAATAACAGTTCTTACATTTCTTAAATGCACGAGATAATGGACTCTGGGATAGATATAGTTCTTAACTGTGTAACACTGGAACAAATCTGACTTTAATGATTAATTGGTCAATTCAGGTGTGCCCCAGCACTACCCTTCAGGCAGGGACTTCTGCTGTTCATGGATGTGAGTTCTGGCTTTTGTTGGCATCAAGCTCCACGAACAGGCTCGTGTTCAGAATTTGAGTACAACGGCAATTCACCAGATACTCTGGTACCCAGCTTGCTCAAAACCAGGAAGGAACTTTGTTTTCTGTGTTCTCTCATCCAGATGGGGACACAGCCCCAACACAGCAGCACCTTTGGCCAGAACAGAACTATTTGGATGCGACGTAGAATTTTTTACATTTTCTTTTTTTTGTAGTCATTTAAGCAACTGCAACAGGTTTGAGCAACTGCAACAGCAGACTTAACTTGCAGGGTCTGTTATTCGAGGGTTACCATCTTCCTCAGCTTTACACAACGGAGCCCTTTGAAGAAGACAAATGAATTGACTGAATCCTTGTGGCCAACGTCCTCTGTAAGTCGTCTAGTACATTCTGACCGGATGTTTCTCCATTCTTGTCATACAACAACTGTTTGAAAGCTTCGTTTTCAATGAGGACCATCATATTTTTTAGAAAGTAGCCTTCGCAATAGGCAGATAGTTCTGTGACGCCGAGGAACTACAAAAAGTGAAATTAGAGAAAGATAACCATTCTGATAAAACCCAGGCAGCAAACACAGTGCATAAGAGCTGCACACAAACAACTGCACAAGCTAAGCCTTTTAGACAGGCACAGTAACACTTACAGATATGAATGCATGGAGGGGAAGGAGTTAATCAAACAGTATTTTATGCTCATGACTCTCATAATAATTCCATGTAAAAAGACCCTGGCTGTTGGGAAACAAAAGCTAGGCTGAAGCTTTGCTCCCTTGGAAATTGATGGGAGTTTTACCACACAGCTTACCAGACCCATGATTTCATGCTAGAAGCTACACCCTAAAACTGCAGGTTTGGGAAAACATTACAGACCACATTTCAAGAATGCCATCCATAGCAAGGATGGGACATATGACTGCAGAAAGCTGTCATGCAAAATTTCATGCCCTGAGGACTCTTTGGAGGAGAAATGGAAACAATCAGCCATTGAAAAAATCTCCCTGGGGCAGAGGTGGATTTCCCAGCATTGGACACTAAGATTCAGCTGGACAGGGTGCTGGGCCACCTTGTCTAGACTGTATTTTTGCAAAGAAAGGTTGGAACAGATGACCCTTGAAGTCCCTTCCAAGCTGGTATTCTACAATTCTATGATTGCAATTTTAAAAATGGAAAGCCCATAGGGATATTAATGATACCAGTACTCTCCAGTCAGCTTTTATTTGTAAATATGACCAAATCCACACTACAGAATCACAGAATATGCTGAGCTGGAAGGGGGACACAAGGATCAGTGAGTCCAACTCCTGGCCCTGCACAGGACCACCCACCAAACCGTATCTTTCCCTCAATCTTGATGACAAAGGCTGTTCTCCATGTGTCTCTGGGCCAACCTGCTCACACATCCCCCTCTGCAAAGGCAGCTCTCAGCATCACCTGAGGTCCTTTGCAAGCAGATGAGCTTGCAAAGCAGCAAGGTCCAGAAAGGTGCCCCTGACCATGGCAGGGTGGCTCCAACTAGATGCTCTTCAGGGGTCCCTTCCAACCCACCTAACTCCAGAAGTCAAAGATTCATGCACAGCTAGCTCGGCTATTGCTGCAATGCCTTACCCATAGCAGTGCCAACATGACTGGCTGTAATATCCACCCAGGCTCCCCATTTCCACTGCTTCCACTGGGAGATGCAGGCACAAATAACTTGCAGGTTGGGGCTTTTATAGGCAAACCAGGAGCTGGATTTAGCCACTGGGTTTGTTAAGTCCCAGCATCACCAGTGTACTAGCTCCTCAGACAGGTCTAAAGCTCTATGTAAGAATTTTCTTCCATCAGGATGTAAGTAACAGCCCCATTTCACAGTTCAAGGAAAACATGTGATTTTAAAGCAAAATTATCAATTTTACTGACAGTAATACAAATTGAGAAGTTCCCACGTGAGCTAGAAGACAAATCAAATATTTTTCAAAGGATTCCTGCACTGTAATTTTTTCCTCTCACATTAAATGGACCTGCAGATATACCTCATTGCCTATTTTTATAGGTGGACCTTTGTGCTATTTCAAACATTGATTGCGTGTTATCTGAAGACCTAACATTACTATTCTCTGTAGGAAATACCTGATGATGGGAATGGAGGTCAGATCTGCAGGGGTTTGGAGCAATCTGCAGCATTACTCTGTTCAATCAAACCTCCAAGTCACAATGCATCAGTTTATCTTTCGTACAGACCATGTAAGTTACAGAAAAAATCTCCTAAGAAATGCTTGAAGAATATTTCACTGCACTTGTGTGTCATTTCCATCTTCCAAGTGGAAGTCTAACTACTACACATGAGGAGGGAAAAAACTGAAACTAATCAATGTGGTAACCACCTCCACCAATGCGTGAAAATAGGTTTTCTAGGACAAGAAATGCCATGCTTTTATGTCTAATGACTTAGGCAACCTCACAAGCTAAGTATATAATTTGATTCCAATAAGAAACTCTCCAAGACATAAAATTCTCATTACCATCCTTGCAGGGCTCTGAGCCATTGCACTTCCACAACGTGGCACTTTTATATATTGACAAGGTGTCACCAGCATTGAGTGTATCACCCCACTGAGCTTCAGGCAGGAGAAAACAGGTAATGGAAATGGGAAAATGCACCATGGAAGGTGAAAGCAGAGGTGTCTTCTTCACTTAGTGATTCCTGTTGAATCAGCTCAGCAGTTTGTGTGGCCATGAATAAGGGATAGATCTCCCACACAGTGGTACACTCAAATTGAGTTTGAATCGCTTAGGGAAGGGGCTGAGAAGCTGCCACCTTGTACTTGGACTACAGAATTTTGGACTGTCACTATACCAGGTACCTCTGAACTAGTCAGCCCCAGCACCTAAATGACAAATCTTAAACATGTAACAAACACACTAAGCACATGAGATATATGTATTTTTATATAGATATATTTATATATATATATGTGTATATATATCTCTGTATCTATCTCACTACTTATCCTAAAACTGACCTACGAGCAGACACACAACATACAAGCATATGCAGTTATTTTTACCTTGGCATGATTATAAATATCCACGCAGTTTTCTGTATTAATGCTTTTTGCACAAATGATCTCACAGTGTCGTTGTAAAGCTTCAAGCTGGAAAAATTTAGCAGCAGAGAGAAGCTAAAAAAAACAAAAGGCATGGAAAAAATAGTCAAAAACTGCTGAGCGATACAGAATCAGAGCTTGCTTCTTTACTGTTTCATTATATTTTTTTCTCTGCCCTTTCTTCAGTTAGCATGAAAGTACTGACAAAAAGTCAGAATGAGAAGATTGCTTGGTTGTTTTAACCCTCTGCAGTCCCTTCTAAATCACACTGTGGGAATCTGTACACAGAGAGAACACCAAAGGCTGCTCAGGTCCACATGCTGACTTTGGAATGGGACAAGGAGAAAAAGGAAACAGTGGCTTTAAGAATATTTTGTCACTTTGCAAACATGACTCTGCAATAAGGGACCTGCAAATACAACCCCAAAACGCAAAGTTCTGGTTCAACTGTTCCCCAAGATCTTATTGAAACAGAGCACCTGGGCTGGATGTGGGGAAATCACCTGAAATCAAGAGTATAGAGGAATTCAAACCAAATGATGATGACCATCCTGGGCAGTCTTCATCCAGAGAGACAATAAACCTCGAATCTGCCACCTCAGCAGGCTCAGGGGAATGGAATCAGATCTCCCTATGTTCCTTGTCCTAGCTTGTGAGCAGCTGTAAGGGGATGTCCAGGGCAGGAGCACTGCAACACTGTCAGGGTCCTTGGCTGCTCCTCCAAGGAATGAGTGCACAGAGGTGGGAACCAGCTTTGGGAGGCAGTGCCTAGCCAGCCTTCAGGTGAGTGTCATCTGTCTGTCACTGCTCTACCACAGCCCTCCTGACACCAGCACTGACCTCCCTTTTTGGCCCTGCATCTCCCACTATGGCTATACTGCCTACCCTGGCACTGCCTTGGCATCTCTGCCTGCCTGTGGGGTGGAAATGGCTTGAACTCTGAGTTCTCCAACTGATTTCAGCAGTGCTAAGATTTCCTCTTTTTGCCCTTATTCTGTCCTTTTATGGCAGGGAAAAGTAATTTTATTTTCTGTCTTTCCGTGGTAGGTCATTGGCTCTCTGCTCTGCCTTAGAAAACAGGTTGGGGTTCTTCATTGCTTGACACCTTGCTGTAATCCAGCCAGACCTCAGGCCAAGCCGTTCAGGTGTTTAAACAGCACTTATGCAGGTATTCAGGCCTTTACGCAGCCCTTACTATCTGGGACTGATAAGAAAAAGCTAACCTGTGCACCCCAAAGGGGCTCTCAATGCTGCACCAGGGAACAAACAAAACCCTGAAACTTCATGACATTATTCTGACTTCTCCTATGCAGTCTGCTCAAGATCTACTTTAATCCCATAAATAAATCTAAGTG
The DNA here is from genome assembly GCA_026261815.1 of Monarcha castaneiventris obscurior. Classification (NCBI taxonomy): domain Eukaryota; kingdom Metazoa; phylum Chordata; class Aves; order Passeriformes; family Monarchidae; genus Monarcha; species Monarcha castaneiventris. Next base: position 979,883 of record JAMPIT010000034.1, read on the forward strand.
CTGGAAATCTGCAGTGTTGATGTGATAGCAGCCAGCTGGCCCCAATTATGAATTGCAGCAAAGATTTCTGTGGAGTATTTCTGGTGCTTCTTGTTATCATATTTGTAATAAGGCAAGTTACTAAATGCAGTTTTGAAAGATAAAGCCAAATCCTATTCCAGATGCCTCTGTGGCTCAAGCAGTCATGTGCTGGTTTGTAATTACTTTAAACTGTGAGGAACCATGGCCAGATCTGTTATCAAGAGATCAATCAATCAGTCATATATTCTGGAGTCACAGAAGTTTTGAGATGTCACAAAACTAGAGCAAGCTGCCAGCTGGAATGCAGCAAAAGCTTTTTAACAGCCTAGGTGATAACACACATCTCTATAAAGCCACTGCACTGCCTAGTCTATTCCCTGTTTCAGAAGAAGTTAGAAATTCAGGAGGTCTTCCCAAATTCTGAGTGGAATAGAGATTCAGTGAACTTTTCCTATACAGCTCAGGAAATCAATGTGGGTATGCTTACTTAAAAATCCACTCACTGCACTAGAGAGCGATAATTTCAGTCCTGAGCAGTTCCATCCTGTCCTGGCTGCCAGACAGCAGTGTTATAGGGACAGAATAATACAGGCAGCAGGAAAACAGCGACCGGACACAAGGAAATGGGAAGGAGCTGCACCAGGGGAAGTGCAAATTGGCCATAAGGAACAGGTTCTGCACTGAGAGGGTGGTCAGTCACTGAACAGGCTCCCCAGGGAAGTGCTCATGGCACCAAGCCTGCCAGAGCTCAAGGTATGACACTGAGTGATGCTGTTTAGTTTTACACAGTCCTGCAAGGAGCAGGGGATTGGACTTGATGATGCTTATGGGTCTCTTCCAACCTGAGATATTCTATGACCCTGTGATCACGGTGGCAGACACTGATGATTACCAGCTGTTTAAGTAGCTCTGATTTTAGTATTTACTGACCTGCATTCTTTTTGGCTGCCTGAAATACTCCCTGAATGACTGTCAAGAATTTGCTCAAATATCCTTTAGTTCTATGTAGTTGGAGTGGTTTTGCTGATCACAGCTGACAGTGATGGCACACAGCATTTGGAAGGGGATGACTTAACATCCATAAAGTTGGGGTTGTGTGGCTACACTGAAGGTTCAGTCACCTCCAGCTGGCTTGGTTTGGCTTTTGCAAAAGGCCACAGCAGCACCTGGAGGTTTTACATCCAGTGAGAAAGGGGCAAAGAAGTCTCTGTATCTCAGGGAGCAGCTTATGGTTTTATTCGTAGAATTTGAGAGTCACATGCTTGAAATTGAACTGAACTGTGTGTCCAGTGGATTCCTCTCACGGTGAAAGCCCGGAACATGCCCAGGACTTCTCCCACGTGAGGAACCAAACTGGATGTTTTTAATGCTGCTGAGATAGGGAGGATGCAAAATTATGTTGCTGGAAATTGGTTCCAGATTTTGGTAACCCCAGCTTTGCCTCTAAGTAGGTCTTGCAAAGTCTCCCAGTCTCCTGCAGGACTGCAGAGAGCCTGGGCACTCCGGGTGAGGCACTGCTGGCTCTTACAGGAGTGCTCAGGTCTTGCCCAATGGCCCCGTGCCCTTGGGTGAATGGTACACAGATCAATCAGCATTGCTCCCACTGCAATTAAATAAATGTCTCTTACCTCCATAATTTCATTATTTTTAATCAGGAGTGACTCTGCACCTCCATAATAAAGATACTGCATAACCAGCTGTAATAAAACAAAGGGAGTGTTTATAAAAAGCAATCCAAGACACAGAGGAACAGGGGACAATGCAGGCAATACCCAAGGCTCTCCTAACACCACCATGGATTTGTAGGTAAATCAGGCTGAAGCCTCCCGATTTCAAAGATATGCTTGGTTATTCTCTCTCTCTGCAAAGCTCGATGTTTCCTTCTCACAGGTAGTGTAACATCTCAACCCTCACCCTCAAATTGTCTGGACTTTCTGGGGAGCACCAAACAGCTTGCAGGAAACTGATTAACTCATTCTGAATTTTCAGTGTATTTCCCCGTCTGTTAAGTACATCACTGATTCAGGCAAACACAGCATATATAATGGTTATTTCCTTATTCCTTCCCTGGCAAAGGCCACCTTCATCCAGCTGTGTGTGGGCACGCATGGATGATAAGAAAGAGGTGGAGGAGGCTTTGCACTGTAATACAAGCCAGCTAAGATCCCCCTGCAGGGAGCCCACAGTTATTGTAGGCAGCTGGGAATTATTTGCAGCAGTAACAGTCGACACACAGAGCTGTCTGAGCTCCAGCTCAAAGCAAGGGAAGCATATCCATGTACATGCTACAGGTACAGAGAGCAAGCTCTGCCTTTTCATGGCAAAAAATTGATTGGAGAACACTGCAAAGGAAGGGAATGAAGTGTGTCTCTTCCAAACCTGTCCACTGAATACAGAAAGAGCCAACTCCACTAAGAAGTGCTTTATGGCAGGCAGGGCTTCGTGTGCACAGCCCATGTCAGTGAAATGCACATTGCTGCATCTGCTGGGGCACATTTGCAATCAATAGCACTCTGCAGTGCACAGACAGACATCAAGCCTGTGCTTGTGAACCACTGCTCTGGTTTATCAAGTACTTATGTACTAATTTGATCAGGGCATGCATGGTGCTCCTCTTACAAGTTCCATTCAAATTCAGTGTGAGGACTGTACCTGAAAGATGGGGTACTTCACGTAGTTGATCTCAATACAAGTACTATCAGATGCAGGCTTGCTAGACAGCAGTGCTTTAAACCTAAATAAAAAGGAGCAAAATTGAAATACCAGCCCAATTATCTCTGTGAAAAAGTGCAGCAAAACCAATACAGAAGTGCAGTGGAATGACAGCATCAACTCTTGCAAAAACAGTATACTGAAATGAATGGATTTGTCACCAAAAAGCATCAAGATTTAGACACTAACATGAAGTTCAAACCAAAAAGAAGAAGCCTCTCTCTAGGAGATCTCAATCTGAAATTTTTGAGAAATACATCTTATATAACAATAGCATAAAATGTACATCAGAAATTCAAATTCTGTAATGATGCATATTACAAAACCAAATTTTTTTTCTTGAAGGCAACGTGATCTTTTATGACCATTTGCAGTATTTAAAACCTGAACATTTTCCTTTTTTGAAGACAATAAATTTTGGCTTATGCCCACTATGCTGCTTTAAAAAATGTTTTGGAACAAAATATTAAAACAACACTAAGACTTTCAATGCTCCTATGAAGGCTCAGTACAATTGTGTAAGAAGAGGCAGGAGAGAAAACAGGATAGGTTGCTTTCTCTGATTATCAAAACCTGAAATTCATACACGTTTCAGGACAAAAAACCCACATAATTTTAGTTAACAACTGCAGACTTACGTGAGATATATACATACATAACAATCTACTTCTCAAAACCAGGTATTCCCATTGTTCAGAAGGTGAAAATGGGAAATGTCCTGCCAGACACACCTGCCCTTGTACTTCCTCTTTTTGATAATTCATCTGACCTTCCAGCAGTAGTTCAAAGCTTGGCTTATCTATCAAGACCAGCATGTGCTGGATGGTAACCTTTTCCATATCATGACTGCATCTTGTTAATTAAAATACAAATAACAATTTATTTGCTTTCACTAGTGCCAAACTTTATTATGAACACAATTAATAGGCTTAAAGCTGGACTTTGGAACATATTTGTACATCTACCAAGAAGCTCTAAACCCAAATATCCATTTCTTAATTGAAGGCAGGGTCAGATACTGCAGTTACTTTATGCAAATCTCTTTACTCTGTACTGTGGGTTGGCAGCACAACTAGCACCAATTCCCATATTGCTTAAATTATCCAAACTCAGTGCTTTGTCCTTGCCACATCTTGAACTAAGCTGTTAGGGAGGGCCAGCTAGATTTGTTTAAAAGCACACCTTGAATTATACAGCTGCATACAAATAACTTTTGTGAGCAACTTTTAGGCTGGGTTTAGCTGGGTAACCCACATTCAGCCTTCTGAGCACAGAAAACAGACAATAAATATTGCCTTTGGGTACAGTGTATGTTTTACAGCTATTTACTTTTATTTAAAAGCTGTCAAATGCTGTCCATGAATAGTGTGATAATAGCTTGTTTTTCCTGGAGACTGCCTAAACTGATGCATGCTAGGATTTAGCCACTCACAAGATAAATTAAGAATCAAAATGTTCAAACTCCTGTATGGTCAAGAACTGGGTGCAGCAATGAGCACCATGCCAACGTGCCTCAGTGGAATGAAGTCAGATGCATGGCCAGAAGCATGGATCATTCACTGGGTGAAAATCTAGTGACAGGGGCACTTGTTAAATGTCTGGTAGATCAACCAGAAACAAGGTGTGGGGATGTTCTGATTAAGAAAAACTTGAAGACTGGGCCACTAGCTCTCGAAGAACTGGAACACTAAAACAAACAAAAAATCCCTCTAAACCCACAAAATCAAATTAAATTTTTGTTAAACATCAGAAATGTATCTCTATTTTACCTTGGTGATGCAGTAAATAGCAACACTCGATGTGCATAAAATGGTCTGCCTTCCACCAGAAATGTGACATCTGACATCTCTTTATTGTTAAGAAAATGGGGATCTAGAATCACAAAAAGAAGGAAACAGAAAAGAGAGTAACTTTAATTTGGAAGAGGTCATGAACGCACTGAGTATTTTCCTGTTGTGACAAAAGAAAGCAACAGAAGAGAAGGATATTGTTTTTAATAAGTAAAGCCCATAAAGCTATTTTGGACAGCCGGAGACAGAAGCACCTCAGACAACCACATGGAGTCCAGACAGAGGGAATTCGAAGCTCTGAAGTCCGTGATGACCTTGCTGCAGTGACAGCCAGCCGTCCCCTCCGTGTGACGCTGGCACAGCCTCCCAGCTCTGCTGCCCAGAGCAAACTGCAGCTCAGCAGATGCTGGGGGGGCCTACACTCATTTATACCCTATTAGGCCACTCTCCCTGTGTGAGGAAGTCTGTGTCAAGGGGAAGAGGGTCCTGGAAAATTGCTTGGGTCTCCTCTCAGTCCTCTGGAAACACGCTGGGCTCTGCTGACCAAGCTGGGAGGGCTGTGCTGGTGCAGCATCACCTGCAGGCAGCCAGGGTGGTGTGAGATCCAGACAGACACCTGGCTCCAGGCCCAAGGCTTGGATCCCAGCCTAACTAGCAACACAGACAAATCTTTGCAGATTTACAGCCCCACTCGAGCGTACCTGGTCACCCTCCTGATTTCAGTGGGAGTTTTAGGTCAGGCTAAGTTTGGCGCCCTTCCTTTTTCTAGTTCTGTCTTTTAAATTCAGGTTTTTCTGACTTGTGGCCCCCTCAAGCACCTGGCCAGCAACAGCCTTCCCACAGCTCTCCCTGGAGAGGGATCTTCCAGTCACACTTACCCAGGCGGGAGGTCTGCTTGCGCTTAATTTCCACGAGCTTTGGAATGGGGTAGGGTCCATAGCAATGAGTGAAAATGACAGAGAGCTGCTGGCTGATCACCTCATTCTAAGCAAAAGAAAACAAATATATGCAACATAAGATCAGTATGCAAAGGACATGTTACGTTGCTCTCAACCAGCTGCCTGTTTTGAAGGTGAAAAATGTGATTGCTGAAGCTTTATTAAAAATCAGAGCTTACGATTATTAGCATTTGTTAGAAACTGCAGCTCTCATTTACTTGATTGCTACGTCTCCTGTACAAATCATTTTAAATGAAAAAGTCTTCTCCTTGGATGACAAGTCTTCTTTGCCTAACAAATTCCATAGCCCCGTCCACTCTGCAAAAACAAACTTCCTTTACAACAGTGATTTCATTTTATTTGCAGACTTACTGTACTGGAAAATGACTTTTTTTTTTTTTTCTCTTTAGAAAATGGTCACTGGTCACATCTTAGAAAACCTGAGCTACAGACAGATACAGCTGCACAGCCTGCACACATTTCCAAGTGCAGCAGTCTCACAAACAGACCCTTCCCTTACAGAGTGACTGAGGCATCAGAGCCAGCCACCCATTTAATCCCAAATACACCTCTGGCACCAGTGTGGGCACCACTGTGCTGTGGAAGCCACCAGACCCTCACAAAACCAGGTTTGGTCCCTGGCCTTACCCCTTTCTGCCCCAGCTCTGGGGGCGAGGCACCCACAGGATGCTTTCCTAAGCACCTTGAGAATTTGTATGCCTAAGCTGCAAGGGTAGTGAAATGGATTTAATGCTTAACTACCTAAGTCCCAGATGAAAGCAGGATTTAAAAGCTTTGGCAAATTTGATCCCACACTTTGCTGATAACCGGAGCAAGTCTAGACAAGTTCAGCAGTGCCACACTGCTAATTCATGGTGACATCTTTTAACCACCCTGTTGGCTGGTGATTCTCTCCACAGCAGGAAACTGTGAAACGGCAAAACCCTTAGACATAAGAGGGTCGAAGGCCAAGGAAATAAGCAGGTGAGGGACAAAAAAAATAATCATAATATAAAAATTTGAGGAGTGTAGCTGTTATACTAAAAATATCTCCAGGCTTTAGAAGCAGAAATTTAAGCTTTCCTTGCTCTGAGCACATTTCAGAAGTGCTCCTTAAATCCCACGAGTGACAAGGAGGAGTGGCAGAGATGCTGTGATGACTCCCTTACTGAATCGAATCAAACAGGGTGGGAAGGGGTAGAGCTGTTCCCTCACAGGCACATGCTGATGTCAAAGGAAATTACACGCACTCGCCCGCAGGCAGGAGTTGGCTCCTACTACTACGTCAGATGTAGCACTGAAAGAAACACTAAGATAAGGAAACATTCACACTGAGAGACACCATTTAGCAGGCACAGGGCCCAGCCCTCAGAGAGGGGCTCACCGCTGTGGCTCTGAGACAAGGAGGGCGTCTCACCCCAGGAGCACCTCACTGTTCAGCATCGTCCCATCGGAGCCCGAACAAAGGGAGTGAATCACAGGCTAAAGAGAAAAGGAAGATTTAAGGCCAGATTTAAAGAAGGAAGTGACTCAGCTGCCAGGAGGGCTGGGAGGGAAAGCTTTAGACAGGGCAGAAAGAGCAGTTTCTTCTCTGCTCAGAAGGGCCGTGCCGAAGCGCCAGGACTGAGTCAGCCAGGGAGGAGTGCGTCCGGGGGGATGCTGATTACAGCAGGGCAGCTCCCGCTTGGATCTGGCAGCTCCTAGAAGTCAGAAAATACAACAGAAGATGGGGACAATTCCATGGTTAGAGCAGAGGGAAGCTTCTGGAGAGGAGAAGCAATGCTCACCTTTACCTGCAATGAAGAGGAGAGCTCCTGGCAGCGCCCTCCCCGATCTGCTGAGGGGCACAGGTCCTGTCTGTGTCACTGGGGTTTTAGTGGGTTCCATGAACTCACCAGTGCCAGCCACAGCTGTGCCTACGCAACAGCTATTTAAGAGCACACATACACATCAGTAAAGACAATGCACCTCCTCCTTGCAGGCTGCCTGTGGGAATGTGCTGATGGGAAGTCTGGGTACTGACTTGGCAGTGCCTTGTTGGAGCTGCAGGCCTAACTCACCAGACTGAACCACAGCACCATGGACCAGGACATCCGGCTGCACTGAGACCAGGGAGGGACAGGCCGAACCCAGCCACACAAGTGGGAGAAGGGGATCCCTGCCAGTACCTCCAACCACCATAAAGAACCAGTTGTGCCTGCAGACAATCCCATGGCAGACAAGGTGCTGCTGCCTGCTCCCTCTGTGACCAATGGGGCACAAACTGTGGTGTGCAGATACCAGCCCATTAAAAAGCCACTTTGCCCACAAGACTGTGAAAAAAATGGTGTAAACTAAACTCTAACCGGCTCGAGATGTGATAAATTCACATGAGAGACGCTTAAAAGCCCCAGGACATGGAACAGAGATGGGACAAAGAGAAAAGAGACCTTAGGATGGACACATCAAAGAAAGCAGGGCCATCAGGCAGACAGTGGCTTCAGACCTCCAATGCAGAACACTGACCTCATTTGGCAGAGGAGGCTGGAGACCTCTGGCTTCTGTCAATAACGTTAAATACTTACATCTCATGCCACTCAAAGGCCAAAAAATGTGCTCAGTGAGAAAGCTGAAGCCTGTGCTTATTCAGAGCCACTGCTAACAAACAGCAGCAAGGGAGGGGAGTGGTAAGTAATTGCAGCACACCAAGTTTGCTTCCCACACCCTCAGCACACAGCCAAGCTCACAGGGCTGTGGCCCTGGATCTGCTCCCCACAGTGACTCTGTTGACTTTTACCAACAAACCAGGCAGAAACAGGAGAGGGAAAAGGGATGCTTTATCTGCAGCTGGATGGCTGGGGAAAAAATTGGCTTTATAAAGTCAAATCCTGCTCTTGGAGGACTTGGGCTGCCTGTGAAGTAACTGGGAACAACTGAAGAAGTTCATGACCTGGGGCACAAGTACTGTTCTGGAAGACAGGAAGACATATTCAGCTTATTCAACCTTCCCCTTCATACAGGGCCCACACTGAGGTGCTCAGAAGCTCTCATTTAAGCACCAAGATGGATAATTCTTCCCTGCTTATCCTTTCAGTAAAAGCCAGCCCAGCTGTAGGAGCTCACTGCAGCAGTTGTGGGCGGCAATATTAACACTGGAGGAGCAAACCAAAGTTTGTTTTCATGCTACAGTTTGATGTTGGAGAACGCTGTGCCAGGATGTGTGAGGCTGACACCTGGAGCGAGGCCAGCTTCCCTTCAGACATGGGTGTTCATCTGCACTCAAAGGCAGCCGACGCACATCTTCTTCTGTGGGAGGGGGAAGAAAGCTTGGCACAGGATATATAAAAATATTTACCTAGCCATGGGGAAGTTTACAGATAGGCAAGAGGGAACGGGGAACAACAGCGAGTCTTCTGAGGGAGATGGTGCTTCCAGCAGAGAGCTGGTTGGTGAGCAGGCAACTTTGCTTTGTAGATACAAGCGGTCCCCTGACTTAAAAGCATTCTTCAGCAGAGATCTAAAGGAATTCCCCAGTCCTGCTGAATGCACTTGAACTGTGAGGGGAATTCATACATTCTTTTGAAGCAAAGCTGGAGGCTTTCAAGTTGCTGGACTAGAGATGCCTTGTTGATTGATCTTAGAAGAGGTGAACACCTGGGTGGGGAGCACAGGGATATTTTTTCCTGAATGTCCATCTGACAAAGGTCTACAGCAGGATTCAGGGAAGCCTCCTCCAGGCTCTGGCACATACCCTGGGAGAGCTTGCTCCATTCCAGGTTACACGGACCAAGGCAGCATAGCCATTCTGGGATGTGTTCCTACAAGGTTCCTACTGGACACAACTGGGAATACACAGCCAGTGTTCTCCAGTACCTGTGCAAGGCACGTGTCTATGCCCCAAACTCTGCAGGGTAAAATGTGTGCTGCAGACTGCTCAAACCCCACTGCCTAGTTCTCCTCACCAGCCCACAGACACCCTACCACCTCCACGTGGCTGCCCTCTACAGTGATAACAAGTCAGGCTTCTTTTCTTTACCTCTAAAATCCCAAACAGTATTTTGGGGTTTTCTTCTACTGATGTTACCCTCACCAGTTCAGCTCCATTAATGCTGTTTTAACCTAAGTCTGCCAGGCCCTCAAATTCCTCTACCACATAGTCCAAAAACCAAAAGCTCACCACATTAAGGCAGAAAAAGTAACACTTAATCTTCTGGGCTTGGTGTTTGCCTGTTAATACACATCTCCTCAGCAAGCTGAGAAACCACACTGCTCAGAGAACAGGGGCACTGGCAAAGATATCTTCTCACTCTGGTCCTGAGGACGCTGAGGGGACCCATTTCTCTGCTAAATGCAAAGTGACAAAAGTGCTGTTTCTAGTCACCCACCTCACATGCAGTCCCCAACAGCTGTTCCAGCAGTGCTAGAGTCTCAGGATACCCTGAGCCCATTGAGGACTCATCCATTACATGCTGGGACACCCCTGAATTAGTCCTCTATTTATGCTCCTCTTTCCCAGAAAAAAGGGTGAAGTAACAGAGAGGGCTTTTTGCTGTCCCCCATCCCGGAAGAGTCAAACTCCAAGACCTTCTTTGCCAGCTTGGAATCTTCTCCATCCTTGCACAGGTGGTTCCTGCTACTGTCCTCTTGCATAATTCACTTTTACCAAATGCCTCAAAAGTGACTGAATGCCACTGCAGATGGTCACTCCTAGATGGTTAAGCATCATACACATAATTAATATTAGTCAACAGTTGGAAAGGGAAGGGAGCCCCAGAGGTTGGAGCTACAGTTAGAGGCAGTGAACTGTGCAACAAAATGGGTTTTGTTAGTGCTGGGCTCAGCTTCCACTGCAAGCACAAACGGAAAAGAATTAATCACAGGTAAGGCACAAATGGACCCTTCCGTTGCTTCTGGGAAAGTCGCCAAGCCTCCTTTTCAAAAGGCTCTTTGTATCACAGCTGTGCATTGTATGTAAAAAGCTCAGATCCACGGGCATAGTCTAATCCCTGGGTGAGAGCCCAGAAAAGGGCAGGTGTCACATCCACGGCAGTTATTCCTTGTAAATGAAGAAACGGCTCCTGCCTCTGGCAGGGGAACATTTTAGAAGGTAGCAGAGGGTAGGAAAGAAATCCAACCTGTGTTAGTAGCAAGCTGAATGTGTGTTATGAAAGCACAGGACAGGGTTAGCAGGGGGTTATTAACATGCCACTCGGTACCTGGCGCTCGCATCTCACACGCAGGATGCAGGATGTGCATGTGTGGATAACCTGGGTCCGGCTTACTCGGAACTGTTCAGACACAGAAGGGCTACAGGTGACAATGGGCAATGCTACAGATCACTGCAAGATGCCTGAGAACAGTGAAACCTGACTAACAAAATCATGACAAGTCCCAGCCAAAACATCAATCACCATGTGCAGGGCACTGGATGACACACAGAAGGGCGTTAGCCACTCCATAGAATCCAGAAGAAAACCCTTTAGCATCCTGGGATGTCTTCAGGGTTATTTTTAGTGCAGGTTTTGGTGTGTCTGTCTCCTCCATGGAAACTCCACATTTTTCTTCAGCTGAAGTATTTCAGTCATCAGCCAAAATATTCCATTTTCAGGCGCTAATTTTTTCAAGAAAGGTAAAATATTATGTGGGAAACAAATATCCTAGTGAAACCTTTAATTACAATAAAATCTCAATTTTCTGTTGAAAAGCAGTTCAACAAGACAAAGAGGAGTCTTTCCTGATCATCTCCAGGTAACAGAAACATGCACAGCACTCTCCCAAGGGAGAACTTTCCCCGGGGACACAGTCATGACACAGTGCCTGCTCCAGTGCTGTGTAGGGCTCACCTCTCCTCTCTACCCTTAGCCCTTCCTGCAGAACAGGGCAGTCTGGCTTCACACAACAAAACACAGCTTCACTCAAGCTCATCTGAAACGTTCATTTCAGCCTATCACAAAGCAACGGAAGAAAGTGGAATTTTCTAGCTCCTTTGTCTTCTAGTACCACTTTCTAGGTCACATGCAGAGCCTGAGGAAATACTGGTGTTTGCTGACCACCATGCCTGGACTTAGTAGAACAGATGCATGAGCTGAGTCTGTTGACATTCTCTGAGAAACCTCTCCCAGCATTTGTTTTAGAAGAATCCAATAAAAAAAAAAAACTCAGCAATAGAGAAACAGAATGCTCATCTCAAGCTTCAGCTTCTGAAAGTTTTCCTGGAACACAACAGGCAGATGTTTCAAGTCTTTCCTGCTGCTTTCTGTTTGATGGAGACATGAAAATACTTTTTCAGTAGTTAGTGCATCTATGACAAAGGCTATTTCTGAAAAGATATATTTAAAAAACACCCCAAAACTTTCCTTTTAAGAGATTTCCATTTCCAAATGGAGAAGTTACTGCTGAAAGAGTACTTTAGCTTTAAGGCCATATAGGCTAGATTTCTCAAGATACACACATACCCAAATTCCTTTTGGAATTTTAAAACTGGTTATTGTTCTCAATTGCTATTTGTTCTTGATAACTGTCAGCACCAGACTGATGGCTGTTATTCAAACAGCTCAGCTTTCCAAAAGAGCCTGTGCACTCCTGCACATTTCTTCAGCTGCCTATAGGTGCATTTGTCAAGGCTGGAAAACTGCAGGAATTTTAAATTCTGAGGAAACATCTTTGCAAAGTAGTTTACTGCATCTTTCAACAAGCCTGGCTGCCCAATACCTCACTAACAGGCTAAATTTTAAAATAAACTAAATAAAATAAACATGTAGTCACTGACAGAAATGGATAGGAAGGATGAAGAGAAAGCTGCAGAATGCAATGAAGGTATGGCAGTGAAGGATCGCTCCTACGACTTCTCAAGCTGATTCTGTCTTAGACAATACACTAGCAGGAATACTCATAGTCCTAAGCCAAATTTTCCTGGTGTGAAGCACCTCTAGGAGCTTCAGACAATGCTTCAGCACGTGCTCAATGCACATGTGGGCTCACACATGCACTTCAGCAATGCATGGCCACACAGGATCCAAGGACATGGCAAAGAGCTCCTTACCTGTCCTACGGGGGAAAGGGAGAAAGCTGTAAGAGAGATTATTTGGAATTAAAAGATTGCATATTTTCTCAAAAAAATAGGCCAAGGACAAGCTGATGGAAATGGCTGTAGGCAGAGAAAGCAGTGGATGAAGCTGGCTCATGACCTCATACAACTGGCAATGGTGCTGGCTCATCTACACATATGGATTTGGGTGATTTAATGACAATTCAGTCTTACGCAAAGCCCTGAAGCAGAAACCTAAAACCGACCTCCTCCAAAGGCCAGATGTGTGTTACTTCCAAGGTTGTGGGTTTGAGTCTCTCTTTTCAAGCTGTGGAAATGCCAAGACCAAACTGAACAGCTCCAGGATTTTCATAGACAGAGGACAAAGACACATCCCTGCACATTCAGCGTATTATCCTTAAGAGAATCCCTGCAAAAACGGAAGAGCTGACGTGCAAGCCTCACCTCAGGCACTACAAGCCCATATGTCTGGGTGCAGCCTCCACACAGCTCTTTTAAAAGCCTCTATTTGGCACTCAGGCCATCCACTCCTCAGGCACATCCACTCCTCAGGCAAATATGATCTTCTGACATGGGACAGGTGGGCAATCCAGCTCAGAGTCAATCTCAGGCAATGCAAACATCAACCTCAGCTGGAGGCAAAGGAAAGCTTTCAGTGAGGAGTTTGGGGGAGTCTTCCCAGGCCATGAAGAGCACAACACAGATACCAACAGGCAGGAATTCAGTTGTATCTTCCAATCATTCTTCCATAACAAGATCTCCAGCATCACTTCAATTTTGAGGGATTTGACTCTGCCCTACACAACAGCTAAAGTTTAGCTCAGGGCTACTCACTCCCAGAAGTGACTCTCCAGCTTCTGCCTCACACAGCCCTGTCCAAACTACTTCTAGCAGGTTATGTTTGTGTGCTCATCTTCCAAAGAGATTCAATCCATTCCTAAATGGCAGCACCTTTCCTACCCATGCAGTGTCTCAAAACCATCATGTGTCACCAACATTTTTAGTGTCGGAGTTTTCCCGGTTTGAGTTTTGCTTGCTCTTAGGAGAGGTGCCTTAAACTGAGCTTTCCATGTCTTTGCTACAGATGTTGCTTTTTCCAGAGTACCTTGCCCCTGGTCTTTAATTTGGTAATGACCCAAACTCACTGCAGGACAGCAGGAGCTGTGGAGGGAGCGACTGCAGAGTGATTCTCTGTCTCTTCTCACAGCTCTGCCTCTCCAGCATGGAAATGCTGCTACTGCCCCACTCCCGTGCAATTCCCAATGGTGCAGCCAATACAGACATTTAAAGGCATGAAAGGAAATGAAAGAGCTCCATCCCACTGGACGCCACCAGGAACTGGGTATCAAACCCTCATCTGTGCTTTTGGAAGACTTCCTCCAGGGCTTTAGTGCAGCAGTGAACAACCCATGTGCAACCTATACACTGTTCTCTCCCACTTACTTCACAGCTTGAAGAAAGGCAATAAGCCCAGGGACTTCAGCTCAGCCAGTTTTGCCTGACTCACCAATTTTTGTCGCTGTTCTGTGTTACAGCATCAGGGCTTCTGCAAATTTTATTTTTATTTCTACTGTCAGCATCCCGGCACATAGATGGGAACGGAGTGCCACCCTACAGGACACCAGCATGTGCTGGCAGAGCTCCCACACAAACCCTCACATCTGTATCCCCTAGAAACAGGCATTTTATAAACCATCTGTAAGACAAAAAGGATTCCTCATATCTGACACTGTACTGATTACATTTTCTTTAATTTTTTCATATCTGTGGCATTTGGCTTTTTTTTTTTTGCATGGCCTGGGAACCTGCAAGAACATTTTGTATGATAGTGCAAAGTAGAAGGTGGGAGCAGAAAGCTTCCTTCCTACCCTAAGACCTGCCCTTATGCTTCCACGTGATTTTTGGGGAGTTTCTCTGGCCAAATTACTCAAAACTATGAATTGCTGCCTGGCTTATCCAGGTTATCACAGTCTCTGAGACTGGGACTGTCACTCTATGAGACGCTGAAAATCTGCCTGTTTAATTACCTCAGTTTCCCCGTTGGTGAAGGGAGGATGAGATCTTCTTCCATGTCTCAACTCATTAATATTAGTAAATTGTTCTGAGATTATGGGATAGCTGGAACTATTTATAGGAATGCAAAATGCCATTTCTACTAGGTGCAAGTTGCCATGCAATTAAAATACACCAAGCATCACAATATGTAGCAAATGGGACATCTTGTTTTACATCAGCCAAGAACTGCTAAGTGGCTCTCTGCTTCCTAGTTGCTTATTTTATACTTTTTGCCCTGAAAAACTCATTAAGGAAATGTACTGGGCCAGACTGTGATGTTTAGCAAGAGTCATAATCTCTCTCGAAGTTTCCAGCCCACAGGGAAAAGGATGTCCGTGTGGGCAAATCAAGCTCCTCTGCACAGTTCTACAAAATGCAGAGCTTTACAATTTGCTGTCAAGAGAGAGGGATGTGAACCACAGTTACAGCCCTTCTGCACCTCTTAAAGGAGATTTCCATTCCGTGGGTATACATAAAAATCTCTGCTCTCAGCCCTTCCAGAGAAGGGGAACAGAAGATCCTTTAAATCTCAGCTTTTCTCAGCTGCCTTCAATGGAGTGACCAGGGAGAACTTTTATTGGCTCATTCTCCTACAAATGAATTTATGTAGATTCCTTCCAAAGGGTTGCATAGTCTCCTTCCTCATTTCTGTCTGGGAGAGCTTTGTAAGAGGCCATTTGGACAAGACCGCCACAATAATTCATAACATTTGCAGACAATTTGTAAACCCTTACAGTGTCCCAGAATGATTAATTATTTTTTCTAAGACTATGAAACACTGCTTGAGTGTGTGTTTGTGGATATAGATGAAGACAGGCAGTTCCCCCAGGCCCAGGGGCAGGCATAAAGATCAGCACAGATTTCTTCTTCATCGTGTAGGGGTTTTTGTGATACTTCAGTTGTTTCACCCCTCCATATTTTAGGTTTTTAAGTGAACCCAAAGCAGAAGGTAGCAGTCTTATTTTTTTCCAGGTCTCCTACAATAGACTGTGGAAGACCTAGATGTACTAAAGGTATAATCCTATGTAAATGATTTATTCTAATGATGACTGCTGGCCCTGGCTTCAGCCACCCAGGAGAAAAGCAATTAAAGTCACCCCTCATCCTAGATTACAAGGCCTAAACTTAATCTCTGTTAAGTTTTCAGTATGATTAGTTTAATATCAACTTTCAAACCAAACAGCACTTTGCTGGCAGTTTCTGGATGAACATACATTAACCCAAGTGAGTACAGAACAAGGAATCTACAAATCCTACGATTTGGAACAATTTCCTAAAACCTGTCTCAAAATATTCTCCATAAATATCCATCCAATACAAACTAATTGCAAAGGCAAGGCTCGTGGGAGCAAAAATTAGAACAATGCTGGAACAAATATGCAGGATTTGCTCAGAACTCTAGTCCAAGCCTGATTTTGCAGCAAGATACAAGAAATAAATCCATGTAGGCCACCACTAGCTATACCAAGTCTGGAACCTTTCAGTACTGAGTGCCTATACCAGGCACTCAATATTGAACCTCTACCCTTTCTACATTATTTAGGCTCTTACTTCAGATGCTAAAAATTATTTGCTTCTTGCTGTTACACATAGAGTGGGGTGATAAAAGTTCCTTACATTCAGTTTAACAATTAGAAGACCATACCAACATGTATTGTGGTGCATGAGGGAAAAGAACAGCAACCAAATAATTTTGATGCTTTTCATCACTACAGGGATTTTCTGGTAACAGTAAAAGTTGACTGGGCATTCCTTGGGAGGGACTGACTGACAGGGGGACCAGTAGAGAAGAGTTTTATAACAAGTTTTAAATTCTTCACTAGGCAAGACATTATCCTCTCCTGGCCAGCCCCATGATCATCCCTTTTGCTGTTATACTTGCATGCCCTTGCAATGGGACCTCCTTGGAAAGGTTTTGTTAGCCTGATTTGCCTGGCTAAGAAAGCATCAGCTGAAAGAATAAATCTGGGGAGGCTGCAAGTACAAGCACCCACACTGAAGATTTTAAAAAATGATCCTGTTCTGTGCTTGTAGAAACCAGTCTTCTCACAAGGTTCAGAGTCCAAATCCCACATGAAGGGAAGAGAAAGTCATGACAGGCTAAAGAAATCCGAAGTAAACATGAATATTAGCTTTGTTGTATGGTCCTGTAAAACAAGGTGGGTGAAGTTACTCTTTGGGTTAGTTTGGTTATCAACAACTTCTGCCACACTGTCGTGACCCTTTTGACTTTAATTTCACCACTACGCACCAGCTTCTGTTGTCTCTCCAGCTTATTGTTAGCACCTGTTATGAGGCTGTTCTACTAGAAGTCATTAGCCTGTGTGTTTATAACCCATGCTTCCACAGTGAGAGAACCTGAGATACATAATACAGGTAATAATAATCCTGTGCAGTCTAAATAACCTTTGGGAGAGCTATTCAAAAATAATATCGCAAGCTTCCATGTCTTACAGGATGGAAATAAGGCTGATTTCCTTTAAAACACGTAATTCATCCTACCTTGCTGGCCTTCAGTATCTCAAACATCAGAGGCAGCCCTTGTGTGATAAGCTCCTCAGTGTACTCTTCCTCCTGGATGGACTTGAACTCCTTGAGCAAGCACTGGATGAGGGGTCGGCGGTGCTGCTGGAAGGACGTGCGCAGAGACTCCAGCCACGTGTGCAGTGTCCAGGGAACACCTGCAGACAGAGGACACAGCTCATTCCCAGCTCCAGGGAAGGACATGCCCTTCTGCTTTTTTTACCTTTACTTATGTTAAGATTCGAAGCAAGAGCTGCCAAATAATTCAAGAAATCAAATTCCTATTTATCCCTAATTGAGAAGGCTGATGGTTATCAGTACATCCCAGAGCTAATGCACAGAGGCTTTCCTCCAAATGCTAAGAGAAGACTGTGGTCTCTCTGCTCATCTAGCCTTCAGCTTCTCTGCTGAGACTGCCAATTTGTGGTAATTGCTGTGGGATTCTGTGTTGCAAAAGCCTTTTGGAAACTAGATTTACACTAGCTCATTTGTTTGAATATGGCCCTAGAGAGCCATTAAATGGTAAAAAACCCTGATTTTGGTCACTACCTACCTGGATTCAAACTGGTGGTCTTCAGATTAAAACTTGCTTTAAGTGATACCCCATGTCCTCTCCTGATCATTAATATTTTCCCTTAAGAGCACTGGGTGAGTTAAGCAGATCAGCCCTTTCAAGCAGACTGTCATGGCAGAACCACTCTCCAGGAAGTTAAAGGGAACTGCTCCCATGCCCTGAGTGAGAAAGCACATGGAGCTAATGTACCTCTGCAGGCATCAGGCTGGATGTGACCTACTTTCTGCTCTCACAGAATGGAGTGGAAGGAAATACAAGCCTGGTGTTTGGCAAGTGAAGGTTTTTCCTTCCCTGTCAGAAAATGTTCAATGCCTGGAGAGCACCCCTGCCACTCTCCTCTCATTCATCTCCAGATCTTTGCCTGCACAGCCCACTGCACACCCTGACCCACACTCCATGTCCCCAGGGCTGGAGCACTGCCCCAAGCAGAGGCACACCAGGCACTCGGGTCTCTCTTTCGCTGTGAACAGACGAATGGGGATAGTAAATACAGTCCAGATTGATTTCCCTCTGTGCCACACAACCACCCTCCCCACAGGCAGAAGCAACTTCCCAGCAGGCTGGCATGATGTTCAAGTCCCTCCTGGCATACCAAGGAGTCAGTTCCCTGCTCCTGCCTTCGGAGTGTTGGAAAATAAAGTTGTTTTAATGATGGACTGCTTTACAGCAGAGTGCAAAAGAGAGAGCTGGAGGTGGCCCATGACAGCTGAACACTGCCCCAGAGCCTTACCTACACTCTGCCACGCAGCAGTGCAGGTGACTCCTGGTGGAAACCACTGTGTCCTGCAGAAAAAAGCCATTGGCCCCTGAACAAGGTGTGCTGTGGAGCTGGAATGGGCTGGGAACCTGTCACATCTCCCGTCACCTTCAATTCCAAAAGAGTTGAGGAAGATGTGACCGTGGCTGGTTTAAGCAACAGCCCATCAAGAGGGACGTGTCTCTTACAGTGGTCCTTCCCTGGATGAAGCAGAGGAAGGAGCCCAGGACTGACCTATGCTGCGGATGTCGATGGTGACGTCCACGTAGCCGTGCTCAGCGCTGTGGTACATGGCCTCCTTCAGGGCCTTCAGCTTGGCCTTGCTGTTGCGGCTGGCGCAGAGCGGAGCCGCTGCCGAGTCGGGCAGGTCCGTCCCCTCGGCCAGGATCTCCTCCAGCGACAGGATATCGCTCTTCTCCTTCTCCGGCTGAGCAAGCAGCTTGCGGAAAACGTTCCTGTCAATCACGGCACGACAGACAGAGGGAGAGAGGGCAGAGAGGAGAGGAAAGGGAGAGCAGAGTCAGTGGCCGGGCTTTCACTGCACTGGGCGTACTTGCTGTGACGTGGCAAGTTAGGACATCTGCCCAGGAAATTACTCCAGCTAAAGGCAGAACCAGCTGAGAGCAGACCCAAGGCAAGCACAGCTCCTGCTAGCCCACCTGCCCTGCCTGGGACACATCTGCAAGTCACTGCTGTCGTGACAGGAACTGCACAGATGTCGCACGAGGGGCGGCATCTCGTGGGAACAAAGACTCGTGAGCTAAACATGACTCAAGGGTTCTTCAGCAGCCAGGGAAGGCCAAGGTGCCTCTGGACAAGCTCTTGGGACTCCCACCATGGCAGCCACCTGCGAAGGGAGCTGCCTGGAGCTACTGAAAGCACCACCACTAGATTCACACTCAAAGCAGTCTGGGAAAGCTAGAGCAGCTAGACATTCAACAAGGCCAGTCAGGGCAGGTTCAAGCACAGCTGGGACTACTCTACAAAGCCACTGATCCAGCTGGGCCACCAAACAACAAAGCCCAAACTCAGAGACTTTGTGCCCCCAGGTTCACACCAGCATAACCTCCTCAACCTTCGCAGAGTTTCCCTTGGTTTTGCAGCTCTGAGAAGAGAAACCAGGCTGGCTCCCATCCCAGCCCACCCTCCTTGTATTCCAGTGTCCCCCCCGCACCCACTCAGACTGCAGCATGGTGTGTCCCAAACAAATTTACGGCAGAGAGGGAAGGAAGAAGGTGTGTGTGAGTGTTATACAGGTAGGAACACTAGAGTCAGTCTGTGACATGGACAGCCAGCAGCCAAGCCAAGGAGAGCCCCAGGTTCTCCTCAGGCCTGTGGCTCCCATTCACACTGGGTGAATGTGAGACTCCAATGCCCAAAGTGTCCTGTGTGTCCCAGGGATCCCTCGCAGGCTCCAGGTGGGCAGAGCTGTTGAACCCGCCCTGACGTGCTGTGAGCGTGGTGTTAGACTGGCAGCTCATCTCTAAGCAAACACACGGTAGGTACTGTCTCTAACCTGTATCTATGTTCCTCTGGATGGCTACAATCAGAAAAGTAGGAACGTAAAGATCATTATACTAATTCATTACACTGCAGTCAACTCCTGAGCGTTGCAAGGTCATGCATGCCAGGTGCTCATCTCAGTAGTTCTTTTTTTTTAATAATTTGCAGCATACAAACAACATTAAGACACACAGGACTTTACATAAACATAGATGCAGAAACTCTATTCAACAAAAATTAAGGCTGCAGCAGTACAAACACAGTTCACTCAAACCTGAGAAATACGTCAAGAAATTCAGAAGGAGTGTCTTTGACATTCCTTTCTGCTGTCACATCAGCTGCCATTTAACAACCACTGCATTGAACACACCACAAGGAGCCCCCTTCCTTTTTTT
Source organism: Monarcha castaneiventris obscurior (assembly GCA_026261815.1). Taxonomy (NCBI): domain Eukaryota; kingdom Metazoa; phylum Chordata; class Aves; order Passeriformes; family Monarchidae; genus Monarcha; species Monarcha castaneiventris. Next base: position 1,000,178 of record JAMPIT010000034.1, read on the forward strand.
TCTTTTCTTTTTTTTTTTTTACATCAGAAATCAAAAAGCAGCTTGTACCACCAACTGGTTTAATTCACATGCTAGCAGAAAGCCTTACATCTCTGCTCAGTTGGTGGCATGTTCAATTGTTCATGCAGAAATTTCACCCATCTGCTCAAACTGGATGCCCAGGCAAAAAAGCAGCACATGAAGGATGCCACTAGACTCGTTCCCACTCTACCTGTGTCCATGTGCAGCAGCCTGACTGAAAGAGTTCATGTCACCTTGTGGAGTCATGGAAATGCCGTTCCTGTACATTGTTCCTATCATGGGGTCAGCTCCTCGCTCCAACAGCAAACTGACCAGCTCAAAATTTCCTGCAAGGCAACACATGCATTTTTACTCCTTTTAAAATCCAGTATTTGCTCACCTAAACCACAGATCCCAGCTGAGGAACTGTTACAGCGGGAGGAGAAAGAAAGTCCTTACCAGCAGCTGCTGCCAGCTGTAAAGGAGTTTCAGAGTAATTTTCCTCTCCATGCTCTAAGGAACCTTCTACTTTTGCACCAGCATCCAGCAATAGCTAGAAAGAAAATTCACCATTTAGAGCAACTGGGGGTATCACAGTCCTCAGAGTTCATGAACAGTGACAAATGAGAATCTAATGCTTTTTGTTATCTGCAAACCAGATACAATGGAGACACGTGACATGCAAATTCTGCCCATTATTCACCGAGGCAAATTCATTCCTTTTTTCGCTCATTTTATGCTGACAAACACCAGAAGCACCAGTGTCCAACTTCAGAGCCAAAAAAGTGTAACCCAATGTTTTTTGAATGGGAAATGGGGTAAGGTCAGTGTTAGGAAGTAATGCACTGGAGATGGAAGAAAATTAGCCTGACAAGCATCCTTCCTTCATGGTCTTCTAGAAGCCCAGCACCATCCAAAAATGGATCAGATTTCAATTGTCTCCATCTTTTACATGAAGATGTGGCCAAAAGAAAGGCAATTCTTAAGAACCAATTGCAGCAATGAGTCCAAAAGCTGTGGTCTCCATCGGGGACACCTCCACATTAGTAGCAACAATGCTGAAAACAAAAGTGGCCAAGGAGAGCAGGATGGAGCCTGTGCTCCAGCCCCCTCTTGGCCATTTCTGTCTTAAGGCCTTCAAAGTTTTGGTGCTTGAGTGTGTCACAGACACAGCAGTTTTGAAGAATAAACTTTCTCAACTTTTGAGATGCCAAAGCACAGAACCAGCACATCCCATGTGACACCTGGATGGGGTAAGGAGAGCGAGGGATTCTGTCCCTCTGGAGCAGCACAAGGGCTGTTGTCCACCTCTCTCCCAACCAAGGCAGCGGCTTTGTGTTTGCTAGAATATTATAGTGTAAGAAAGTGCAATGAATGAATAAACAAACATATAAAACAAGTGGTCAGGAAGGAGCACAAGGAGTTGTCAGACTTTCTTTGGTGCAACTTTGCTTTAAAATTGTCCTGTTTAAGCCTCATATTGGTTAAGGTTTGAACACCGTATTCACTTTGTAAGTCTATCATATATCAGTACACTCTTGAAGAAATAACCAATATGAGTATGACAAGAGGATGCTGGTTTGAGATGGATGTAATTAGAACTGAAGAGGAGGAAAAAAAAAAGGATGAGATGCAGGTAGGGAAATACAATAATACCTGAACTACAGGAATATGTCCATGCAACACAGCAAATGTCAGAGCTGTCCAATGGCGGGTCTCAGGGTGGACGGATGGGTATTTATGAGCAGTACTGACAACCTATAAACAAATTAAAGTTATTTTTTTAAAGAGCTATATGTAACAAAATTCAACTTGCCTGAAAGCCAGGCATGTGAGGGAGTAAGTGAAATAGAAAACCAGGGAAAGGTGCTTTATAAAATGATTGGCTTCTTTTTTTTTCCTGCAAAATTTTTCTCAATATTAAAACTGTTCATGCTGATTTGACAGCTTGAATTGAATTCTTACCAAATGAAGTCTTTTACCAACTACTGTAGCTCCATCTAAACCACTGGCCACCAGATTCTTTTGCACAACGGCAAAACATCCACAGCTGGTTACAACAGCACACACTGGGGAAGTAAGGATGGATCAGGACACTTACAGCTAAGGACCACTCCCACTGACTTCACCAGACCATGTACCAACAGCCCCGGGTCTTGGGATTGCTCCAGGCCCAGCCAAATTTCTTTGCACTTAAATCAGTATGACTTTTGTCACCGCTGTCATGAAAGACACATCACAAGCCCTACCCTGGAGTCGCTGGCATTCTCCCAGGCTCCTCCTCTCTCACCAGAGGGGAAAAAAAAAAGTCTGGGAAGTGATGGGGCAGAGTGTCACTTCAGAAATGTTTAAAGAAAACTCCTTTTTACTGCCTTCTCCTGTCTGAGTTGAGCTAGAAGTGCTGGGTAGTGACAGTTAAAAGAGATGCAAACTATATCCTTAGAAAACAAAATGCTATTCTTCAGATTGCTCCTTCCATTTTCTATGCCTTAGTGCCTGGTGCCTCTAATGTAGACATTGGGGAAGATGAATAACCCTTCTTTGCTTCAGTTTCCCTGTCTTAAAAATGGGGGTATTAATATTGATGAGGTTCACAGAGCTGGTAAAATCTAATGAACATTTACAATCGGAGACTGCACACTCATAGGGAGTGTGACACCAAAACTCAAAATCTTGTTATTGATCTTCAGAGGAAGACTAAAATCAGAGTAAAAGATGCACCATCTCTCTGTCTCACCAGCCAGCTCTGCTTTCACTACCTTGTGTGAAGCACTTCTATCCATACAGGGGAGCAGGGCCAGTCATTAAATATTCGGTTCCATCAGCAGCTCGCATTTCCAAGCACCACATGCAGCGTTTTGCTAGAAGCAGGCCCTCAGTCCCAAGGACAGGAATGAGGGCAAAATCTGAAGAGCCCATGCAGATCCCACAGCTTGCCAGATCTGCACCAGCACCTGGCTGTTACCACCCAGATTTGCCAAAGGGAGAGCTCAAAGGGCACCACAGGGGGTGTGCTGGCCTCTGAACAAGGACACGGGGCTCCTTAGGGGCTGAGTTTGGTCAGAAGGAAGAGGATCGAGCAGCTCAAGCCTTGGGGTTTGGGATGTGGAGCAAGAGCAGCAGAGGGTAAGGATGGGCAGGACCACAGCTCAGTGAATGCATCCAGCTCCTCCTCAAGCACGGTTCCCATCACTGTTTGGGGCAGTCCATGGAAAGTGGCAAAGAAAATGAAGTCATTTTAACTCCTTTGCTCCTTTTTGTTTTGTGGGGGGTTTGTTTTGTTTTTTTTAAGTCAAAGTTCTCTCCAACACAGTGTTTACAAAAGACCTGCGGCTGGACAGGTTCTTGAAGATGAGACTGGCTGAGCAGCTACAGGTCCCACTGAGTACAGAGCAAACTGCAGCTTCTCAACACATCTGGAAATGAGTCCGGTTTCACTAAGGATGGGCAATCAAAATGGGAGGTGCCCAGCATTTGAGGCTACTTTTGGAAACACATTTGCAAAGTGAAAGGGAGAAAATTATGCAGGCACCTGACATAGTATTTATTTTTGTTCATGGTTGATTTGCCTTTTTTTTTGCCATAATTGCCCAATTTGCACAGTTGGTTGTGGTGTGCACAAATCATCTTATAATTGCACGCCATAATTATTCACAGTTCTTGTCCAAAAGTGTTTTCATTTGATTTTAGAGCAAACACTCTCCAGCAATGAATTGGGGAGGTTCACATTCCTCACTGGAGCTGTTCTCTCGGATGTCAGCAGTTTCAGGAAGACAAAACTGTTTAAATTTGCATTTGATTCAAGCCTGGAAGATTACTGGAGCAATCGGGAGGACGGCTCCTAATGAAAACTCGTCCTAGGAACCAAATAACGCCACCTCACATCTGAGCCACAAGTCAGAGATCAGCCTCCCTGCCCATCCAGTCTTTGGTCTGACTGGGGGCTCGAGTGTTCATTTGCTGCCAGCTTTGAGGGTGGTATGCTTGACTGTGGGGAACTGAAATCACCAGCTGATTTCACCACATGGTAGTAACACTATCAGTCTCCTACGGGTGACATCCATTCCTACTTTTTAAATTAGGCTTTTGAAAAGTGCAAAACGTCTGTCTGAAGCAGTGACTCCAATTTATCAGCTCACTCAAGTCCAAACAGAACAGATGGAACACAGATAAGTGAAGCAGACAGCTTAATTTACTCATGACCTCAACAAATTGAAACTGGAATCATTAACAAATAACTCTTCCGCGGGTTTTCAAACGGCTCTTTAAAAATGTACATACCTGCATTGCACTGAGTTGGACCACAATCTGTTTGCTGGACAGATTGTCTGAGTTTGTGATGTGCATTCATCAATGAGACATTTATATTCTGGAAGCTTCAAGCTCCTCATCCAACAGTCTTTAGCCCAAGGCACTTTGTAAAACAAACCAATGGGACCTATATGGCACTTGTGTGCTGGGGATGCTTACTTGGAACATCCATATGAGTAGAAATACTGAGCTTTGGCAGGTTCCCAGATGGGTGTTTCTTTTACCTTCTTCATTTAAAGTCAGTTGAGTCCTTCTAGTATCATTAGAGCTGTGCTCAGGGCTGGTGCTAACGCCTGTATTCATTTGCAGTGTGCAAACACAACTAAATCACTGTTACCTGTGGGTTAAGTCTGATGACTCGACCCCTTCTGTGCAGTGAATCCCAGTGTTAACCTAAAGCCCTTTGATTTCACTATTCATTTCAAGTGGTCCCATCCAGGATAAAACAGATTTGTTTTCTTTTTAATTCTTCTGATTTTCGCTCCGATACAGTTTCGGGGGGTAGTTTAAGGTGTAAACAAACAACAGAAAAAAGATACAACCAACAAAAAGTCCTCACCTCAGCATTCAGATCTGCTCCAGCATCTAGCAGCATCTGCACCATAGCCTCATCACCCCTGACACAAGCATACATCAGTGGAGTCATGCCCTAGTCATTTTTTGGAGTTAAAAAACAAAGGAATTGACAAATTTAACACAGAACTCTCTTTGATTTTTAAAAACAATTATTTAAGTATATATCATCAAGACTAACATCATGTATTTAATGAAAGCCATTACCTCTGTTACAAACATGCCCCTCAGAGTAGCAAAAGTCAACCATTTTTGTAAATATCTCCATTTTTGTTGTCACTTGTGCTTACTGCCTGTATTTTTCATGTTGTCCTCAGCATGGTGAGTGAAACTAGGCTTGCCAGCCTCACCTCCAACGTATACTAAACTGAGCATCTTTGTCTTTGGGGCCCCAGCAGAGACATATTTGCACCAAAACAACCATTATTTCCACTAGTATTTTAAAAAGACAAGAATTCTATTCAGTTTTCTATAATCAGAGTGTCTTAAAATATAACTTTTCAGTTACTGAAAGAGCCTTTAAAACATCTCAAGCTCCTTTTAAGATCAGTAAGATTTGAGCACAGCTTTTTCAACATGGATTCTGCAAGGGGCTGGAAATGTCAAGGCTTTGTATAGCACTCTCTAGCAAACACAGACCCAATTTTAAATGAAATGCCAGAAAGCTTTGTTGCAAGTTGCTGGCTCTAGGAAAACATGGCCCTGCTTGGAGAAAAAGTAGATTAAGTGACCCTTCACTACAGAATCACCACAATGCAATTTGTATTAATCTGAAATACCTGCTAGGCCAGATCACCATTTCCCTAGAGGGAAGTACTGCTGTGGCTGTGGTAATGAGTCCAGATGAAACCATGAACAAAATTATTAAATCTACTGTAAATTATAACGGCAAAAGCTGCTTACTAAATACAGTAGGGGGTGTTGACCAACAGCCACCAGTTGCTTTGCAGTAAATCTCCTGAAGCATGCAGCTACCTCTGATGCATGCTTACAGCCTGCCTCGAGGTCCCCCAGTAAATCTGCTGTCAGACCACAGTCCATTTGCTGTTTAACCCGAGTGCTGCCATGAAGGGAAGTTATTTTCAGAGAAACTGGCAGTACCTGTCCTGGCCAGACACGGAGCTGTGACACTGCTCTTCCTAGCAAGAGCCCAGCACCACTGTTTTTGCTGAACTACCCCAGTTTTCCTGTTTATATGCAGGGCTAAAGGTAGTGGGTGCTTATGCATGGAAGGGCTGCTCCCGTAGAGACAATATAAATTAAGGTTTGTCACTGCAAAGTCCTTAGATCCTCCCTGAAACACACTGAGCATTTCACAGGATCCAATCTGCAGCGCACTTGTGGAATAGGCACTTGGGGCCTCATGCCATTACTAAGAAAAAACAAGTTCACCCCAGGCAAGGAGAGTTCTTGGGTGACTCGAAGCTATTTGCAAAGAGAATTTGAAAGGACTTCAGCCACAGCCAGTGGCAAAACATTTCCTTTGGCAGTCAACAAACACTAGGGGAAGAAACAGGACCATGCGAATTACAAAAAAAATGTGCTTGGGCCTTGGAACGCAAGGATGGGGCAGCGGCTTAAAATTAAATACATGTTCCTACAACTGTTTTTTCAGTTTCTGTAAGTGGCATCATTGGATAATTAAGTCAAGTGTTCATTTAGCACAAGGGGTCTAATCAGATCTGTAGAACAGAAAACCCATTGCCGGGGTTCCTGCTGCAAGACACGGCACGTGGGCAGCCACAGTGAGGAATCCCGCAGCAACATCTGGAGCAAAGGCTCTGCCTGGCAGCCACACAAGGTGTTCTGACCCTCCTGCAGCTGAAGGAGGACATAACACTGACTAAAAGGGGCCCAGAACGTCATGCTGCAGGGTCAGGGTTTTAAAGAGTTAATGAGGATTTTAACCTCCCCTTCCCTCGCACTGCTGTCCCTGCTGCTTTTGCCTCTGCCAGTCCCCCCAGGCTTGCCCCGCAGCTCAGCCTTGTGCTGCAGCACCACTCACCCCCCTCTCTGCACGTGGGAGGAATGGATTTTTAATGAGCTCATCATTAGTGTTCGAAGCACACACAGGAACACAGTAACAATGTGTACAATCAACACAAAGGGCATTTGGTTTTCGGCAAAACAAAAAATTACGGTCTTTCTTTCAGCTTTGTATGACTTCAGGGCTCTGTCCTGCAAGATGTGGGATCCTGCAAGATGTGGGACATTTGATCCAGCGAAACATTTAAGCACAGGCTTAACTTTCACTCAAATAGGATGTAAAAGCACGTGTTCAGAGTTAAGCATATGATTAGGTACTTCGATGAATCAAGCCAGAGTGTTCCCAGTTTTCAGCCTGGAGGACAGAGGAAATACGCTGTGAAAAGTTTCCAGGTTCAGACTAACTTAAAATAACAGTAATTTTAAAAAGTATAATGTATGAACCTTGGAATGAGCAGTCTGATACTATTTTTTCTGCAGGAAGTACTGCCCTCTTCTAAAGCTTTTCTCAGATGAATCCACAATATTGACTCAGACTGAAGCTACTGAACAGCAACCCAACTCACATTCCTGGAACAGCTTTCATCTCAGAAGACCTAAACCCCATGAACAGTCCAGCTCCTATCCCACGTGACCACCTGAGAGGTGGCAGCCACCTGGCTCCTGTCAAAAATGATGCCACAGCTCTGGGAATATGCAGTGACAGACTTTCATCAGGGGCACCAGAAAAGTCAGGGGACTCTGTTTCAAAAGGAAAGGTTAGTATCCATAGCCATCATTTCCCTCTGGGAAGGGGGAACCACCTCGGTGAGCATCACAGTCCAGCAGACAGTAGGTAGCTGCAGAGGGCAGCTTTATCCCCAGGCACAACCACGAGCAGACGGGTAACTGCAGAGATACTTCCACATCTGCACAGCCAGCTCAAACTGGACTGACATCAATTAAAGAGCGCCAGCAATTAACCATTTACTGATGGGCTGGGTGGTGCACGTGAAGTGGTGACAGATCCCAGAGCTGTGTGCAGTGGAAGGCTGCTCACCTCACAAAGCCCTGCCTCACACTACTGTGTGAGTTAAAACTGAAGCAGTTTTAAGTATTCAGCTCAACACTAAGCTCTCTTGGGATCTTCCTCTGGCTTCACTCGACTCAGCTCACTGTTAAGAAGATTTCAGGGGCTGCAGTCGCCCTCATGCTGAGTTACCTCAGTACTGACAAACCAGTACAACTCAAAATGACCTCACTTAACATAGACATTCACCTGTCAGTGCTTTAACTCAGTGCAAAGCAATGCAGGGAAAGCATTAAGGTCCCATCTATGAAGAGCTGAAAGCTGGGGCTCATTTCCTGTGACAAGCAGACAAAACTCTCCCATTTCACAGCTGCTTCTTGAAATGTCTCTCCCGTTACCTGCTCGCTCATGCTGTTGATCCCATCCGGCCCCAGCAAGGAGATGGCCTGCTTAACCAGATCCGTTCGGCCGCAGTTGAGCATCCGAAAACCCAGGTCTTGCTTGAACTTGGCCTCGGTGGCAACTGCATCCAGCTTCCGAGAGGCACAGAAACAGTCGTCGATCCTGCAGGGGTGAGAAATGAGCTCCCTCAGAGGACAACCAGAGGACAGAGCTCCCGAGGAAAACAACACTGTGCCCTGTTTTTGAAGGATTTAGGTCATGCATGCATCCATTCTCCTTTGACCTGCATGTGCGAGGGAAATGCTGAGTGGGAAATGATAATGCAAGCTAATGGAGACTGCCCTTGGTCTGTCTTTCATGGGACCAGTTATACATTTCAGTAAAAACTGGGGGAAAAAAGCACAGCTTTCACTTGATTTTGTTTCCCTGTTTAAGCAGTGCACAGTACATTCTCACCAAGAGTGTTCTCTCCGCATGGCAAGGTTATCCAGTTCCCCTGATCCCTGAAAACTTTCAGTGACTTCAGTAAGCTTTGAACTTAACATCAAATGGATGTATAATCGTTGACAATACAACAAAGAGGAAACAATGTCACTCCAAACACCTTCAAGGATCTTACCAGCATAGCCCCAGTAATAGAGAAGACTTTTTGGAGCAGAAAGTGCAAGCCACAGAATCCCAGGCTGGCTGAGGTTGAGAGGAACCTCTGGAGGTCACCTGGTCCATGCAGGGACACATGTATGTAAGACCACAATGCAACAGGGGAGAAGGCAATCTTGCTAGGTAGTCATGGCAAAACATCACAAATCCTTGCTAGCTGTGTCTAACAGAGGGGATGTCACTCTTTTAAGGTCTAATTGAAAAGATCTCCAAACTGTAAACTGATATCCATTTCAAATGAAAGAAAGGCTAGGAGTTATTTAGCCAAGATGTGAATCTACAGCTCCAGAGAGAGCCAAGCAATTCAAATCTAATGTTTATCCAACTTGGTTTCATCTTGTTAAAAGACAGATTTGCTTTTCTTTCATGCTGAGGAGTGTCTGGGGCAGAGGGTGGAGTCCAAATCCACAGTGCTTTTGGTGTGAACTCGGATCAAGGACTGTTCGGAAAAACACCGCTTTAAATCTGCAAAAATGCTAGGTCGGAAAACAAGGGGCTACTTATGAAGGAAAAACAAAATAGAGATCAAAAGTGAAAAAGTCAAGCATACATCAAATATTTGTTTTCTATTTCATGTGTAAAAAACCGCAGCGAATCAAAAGAAAGATATAAACAGCACATCACTATCATTTAAATTTCTTCTTCAAAGTGCTTTATCAGACCTTTATAAAATATATAACACTGGTTAATATTTAACAGCACTATGCAACAAATATGCTGTTTATGCAGAAGCACTGGTATGTAGCAATAGCTGCTGCTCTTCCTCTTTCAACAGAGGAAGGAAAGTGAAATGCAAAACACAAAGTGTTTTGATCAAAGCTTCTACAGGTTTGAAACTGGCCTCTGATCTCAGACTTGCTCTCTGCTGTGCTAGGCCACAACCAGTCTGGAGCACAACAGATGTTTTGTTGATGTTCATTCTACTGCTCGGTTTGGGTTTTGACTGACAAAAAAGTTCATGTCCTAAGAATGCAAAAAAAGGTATGCTTGAAGTATCACCACTCAGGGGAACAAGGATGACGTTCCATCACCACAGGATGCTGCAAGATTAATGCACAACACTCAGTCACAATAAACACACGGCAACAGCAATAACAGATTCTGCACCAGCAACGTGCTTACAGCAGAGAGGGAGAGAGCAACACACAGCAAGGCTGGGGTTTCTGCAGTAGTTTCTGAGTTTAAGGAAAAAGCAAAACCAGCACAGGGCTGAGATCACTGACACTGAGATCCATGGGACCAATCCAGGCTAAACACATTCACACCACATGGCACATTTCTGACACAAGAGCTACAGCAACATTTGGTGCTTGTTACCCCCATAGCATGAGGTGCTGGAGATCATCTGTGCCCTCCTTTAAGGCATGGCAAAGATAAAGCATGCTCAGAAGTGAAGTGGTGGGGGTTTTGGTGCATGGAGGAGAGACTGGACCTCCCAGCTGCAGATGGCATTCCCAGATGATTTTGGGCTGAAAACAAGGTGGTTCCTCAGCAAAGTGCAGCTATGGAAAGATCGAGACATCCTCTGCAGAGGTGTCTGTTGCTATGAATCACTGCCTGTGTTAAGTCACTGCTTCATCATTTGTACTGAGGTATGTAACATACACTGAATAAAATGGGTCAAACTCAGACAGAGCTCCGCTGACGTCAGCCCAGCTCAGTGCATGCAAAGTTATAGTTGATCATCTCCTCTTAAAAAAAAAGCCAGACTCTGACCTGGCCTGCACACCCACAGAAGGGAGGAAAGACAAACAAGGATCTATCTCACCTATCCTGTATGGGCTCCCCAGATCTCTACTCTGGCATGAGCTCAAAAATCATCAAGAACTCCTCCATGAACTGGCTCTGGTCTCCTGAAAGCATGTCAGTTCACCTGCTAACTACAGTCAAGGAAGGAGAGCCATAAATTCCTGTTGATATTTAGTATCAGCAAGCCAGTACTCCTCAATTGGCTGGGGGGATAAGTGTCTTGGTCCAAGGGCTCCAGGATGCTACAGCTGTAAAAACAGTGCAACAATAACAAGGATGCATGCAATAACATGGAGTTCCTGGGCTGCACAGTGGGTAGGACAAAGTTTGATCTAGACCACAACAAGAAACACAAAACAGGAAACCACAACTTAGTACCACTTCCAGTGGCCCACTGCCTTTTTATACCCCAGAAAGGACTATTGTGAGTTACAGGCCCAATCTATGGGACATGGCAAAGGAAAGTGTACAACAAAATTTGATACAGACCACTGCCTATGCCACCATTGTCCTGTGTTGACTAATGAAGTGGATAGTGATCAAACTGGTGAGTTAGAACAAGAGCATGACGCAAGGGAAAGGAGCAGAGCATGAGGAGAGAAAGCAGTATCTCGAAAATCCAGAGAGATGAATGAGTTAAGGAAAAAGAGATTTAACATGTACTGATAAAAAGCAGTGAAGAGACATCAAAAAATGATCAGGAACTACAAGTACAAATAGAAGAGCACAGCATCACTTTTAACACTGGAGAAAGCCAGCTGGGAAGACGGCACAGCAGACAGACCGAGCTGTCGCATTTCAAAATGAAAAGCAGAAAATTTAAAAAACCCCAGACCCATCAAAAATCAAACCTAAACCAACACAGCACTGCATTTTCTCCCAAGTCCTCCTTCTTACCATTCACTGCATAATACTGACTGCAAAAGAAGCAGAAATGTCTGCTCCATATTACACTGTGTAAGGGGACACTGCTCCATGGTGGACACCACCCAGAAAGACAAACGTTAAAGAATGCAAGATAAAAAAAGAGGAAATGAATAGACTCCCAGGCTTGACTCACACAAGACTCTTTAACTTTGGACTGAAACAAACACACTGACAAGCTCTGAAGAGGTGGGAAAGGGATGGGAAAAAGCTTGAAACATAAGGCTGACGGAGAACAGTAAAGTCAGCTAAATATATAGGGTCACTTTTTAGAGTTGTGAAACTGTGCCTGCTAAGCAAGGGAAGAGAGCACACGTGAAAACAGAGCTGGAAACCTCCCCAGCTCCTCTGTCAGTTCGAGGCCCTTTTGCCAAAAAGTCTTTGTGATCTTTCCAAGCACACAGGAGGCTGACACCAGCCCAAGAGCAGGATGTCCCCTCCAAGGCCACCCTGGTTTGTTGCCAGAGTCTGCCAGCCACCAGCATCACACAGGTCATCTTTTCCCCAAGACCTCATCCTGCAGGAAAGGTGCATTTTCATCGAAGGGGCAGGGAAGGCTGATGGGAAGAACAGAATATCATGGAGGGGCCAATGTTCTTTTCCTCCTCTTCTACCTAGGGACAATCTCAGGATGGCAGGACATCATCACACCACATGCTGGCCTGGGTCAGGCAAACTTTGAGGTCTCCCAGAGGTGATACAGTGACCAAGGGAGGACTGACCAACATCCTATGAGACTGATAACCTCTCTCTAAAGAACAGAGTCCACTCTGAACTTCCCTATCTAGCAACCTGTGAGGCTGGGCAGGCTGTTTGGCACCACCACCACCACTGCATAATGCTCCCACTTCCAGAACTGAGAAATAATATGCTTGAATTAATAATATACACTGATCATAGTCCTTGTGCTCAACAGCAAATTCACCCCGCTAATTCAGGGGTTCAACCACACAGCCTGTCAGCTCTCTCCCTCCCTAGTGTGAATCAAGACAACAGTTGCCTTTATAAATAAAAGGAAAATTAGAAACAAGTGAATTAATCTCAATTTTATATTTGCAGTAAAACTGTGACCACATTTTTTAACTTACAATGCAATACAATTTTCTCCAAGTCCTCTTTTCATTCCTGACAGATACTGCCTCTACAGCTGTTATCTTCAAGATCATTACAGTGTTGCCACAGCACATAATTAAATGGACTGTGGCTTTATATGGGGAATGCCATGGTAACATTAATTATTTGCAAATGGTCACTGTCAAGCACTGCATGGTGACCATGCCACTCCATCATACTCTGAACCTCTGAAAGGAGTCAAAGATAATCTCAAAGACAATCTTCTTCATTAGTAATGGGTCCTAGCAGTACAGCAAATTGTTTTTCTTTTCCCAAACTCACATTATAAGAACATAATGCAGCAGTTCTCCAGCAGCGGTTTAAACACAAGGGATGGGTTTTTTTCATTTCCCCTCCGACCGGCTAGGAGAGAGTCTGTGCAGATCTTTAATAAGTTACTCGTGGGTTGAATACATTTGGGAAAATGGATGATTCAAAGGCAAAGTGTTTCCATCGTAACTGGTAGACGCAGTTGATTTAAAAGAAATGGAGTGCAGTCTGTGATGAGCAGCAGGACAAATGTTCCCCTTGGCTCAGATGAACAGATCACCGCGCTGATAGCCGAGCACCAGAACCTTGTTAGTCCACCTGGGACTCACTTGCCAGTTCTTTCAACTGCAAGAATGATAATCTACTGATTAAGTCCATTTTTTCAGCTTTGTAGAATTTATTCAGTTTGTCCTAAATATGAATGAGGTCTTGAGTCAGAAATTATAGTTCAGCTGATTGGAAGCCTGGAAGGAGTCATATTTTAGGCAGCAATATACATGCATTTGCAATGCTGAATTTCTTAGGGCCGTGCATCACTGTTTTGATCTGGGCTGCACAGCCAACAGCACAAAAGGGTCTTGCTCCTTGCCTGGGGCTCTTCAGTGAGACTACAGACACAAACAGTGAGAGTGGGAGCAACAGACAATTTGATTTAAATTTGTGAGCACTCTTTTTTCAAACATGGTGCTTTAAAAAGGACTATAATGCTGATATTAATAGAACTGCAATATAAATACTATATTGAGACAATTATTTGCATTTTCAGTTTTGGGGAGAGGAAAATGTAAGCACAAACATGTTGATCAAAGTGATGAGGAGTACCACTTTTTATTGCAGAAATAGAGTACCTCCGTTTATTTTAATCAGGAACTAATTTAAGACAAAAAACCCCCTCCAGATGTTTATTATCCAACCTCTTATTCTTGTCAAAGATCTGAGAATAAATTGGTTACAAATACTGGAAAATACATTAAAAAAGTGATGTGACTATCAAATCAAGACCTAAATCTATATTTCAAAACAGTCTTTAATACTCCAGTTCTGTGTATATAGGTCAGGAACCATGTTCAAAATTAAATCTGAGCTCAGATTTTGAACAAGGCCACAGTGCCATAGGGAAGTTTCACTACAGATTCATCTTTCATATAAATAGATAGCACAAGTCTTCACTAATGAGTGGCAAACGGTGTGTTATCTGTATCCTGATTATTGTATTCAGGAATGTAATATAGGGACATGTAATATATTCAGGGATATAAGGGACAGAGCATATGAGACAGCAGTAATGATGTTGCTTGCAATGGGAAAAAGAAGGCTGGATCCTAAAGCCCACAAAAATGCAAATATATTCTGCCCTAAAAGTGAAGGAGAACATGAGGCCCAGGTCCTCCCCTTCAGTAGGTTTTTTTATTACTGCTGTCTTCAAGCTGACAGTTTGCAGGACAGGTTGAGATTCACCTCAGAAACCCATGCTCTAAGTAATAAAATCTCCTTCATCTGCTGGCACCATCTGCCCCAAGGGACTGCTGGATTTTGTCAAGTAGCTTGTTTGCTACTGCTCACATTTTTGTATCTAATTACAGCAATAGCCATGGCTGGTGTTAAAAGATTAGTGAAAATTTGTGAGAAGAACAAGGACATTCAAGAAGCTAGGCAAACACCAACCATTCCTACTTGAAGGCAGCTGTATCTAATTAAACAGCAGAATTTCTTGGCAATTTTATACTCTTTCTCCAGAAAGTCAGCCCCTTACCCAACACATTTTAAGAGAAGGAAGAGCAGTGGAAATATTTCTTTCAGTTTTCTAATCCCTGTTTATTAAAGTCCATTTATATTTCTATGCTCTAGTATAAGCACAAGATTTCCATAAATAAAACATTAGATGCAACTCTTCTGCCTTCACTTTCAAGTTAGAATTGCACACATGTGGCATAGCAGTAGGATGACACAGCAAATGGTATAAACTGCTCTGAAACAACAAAATAACACATCTTCCCTTTACATCACTGTAATTTCCCCTTTCCACAGTTCCACTCTCTAGAATGAACCAAGGATGCTCAAATAATATTTGCTTTGGAGATTGATAATCCAATTTTCTCAGAGAGCCTTCACTAAGAGGCATAGTCCCAGACAGAAAAGCAGACTTAGGTGTTCCCAGGACAAGGCTAATTAGAAATCAGGACTGATTTTCAACTGAAGACAGATTTTCTAAGGCACTCAGAGCCTACATTTGCCCAAAGACCTTTCTGAATCACAGCTCTAAATGCAACTCTTGAGCACTGGGTGAGCCTAAGAAGGGCAGCAGCTGAGGGACTGGAGGTTAATAAACCTGGTCCTATGCTGCAGCAAGGCTTGGACTCATCTACACTTTCAATGGGAACTTACTCATGACTAGCTAATGCTCATATACTCCTGTGCCCATGCTGCCCTTTAAATAGTGTATTTTTCCTTCCATGGTGTTTACTCCTGATGTGTTTCTGGAGAAGAGCCACAGGTTCCCTCAGCACACACATTGCTCAGCTGAATGAGCCCAATTCTTCAAGTTTGCCTCCATGAGAACATTGTGTTAAAAAACCAAATCACCCCAGCCCATTTCTTTCTAGCCGGTCCAAAAAGAATATTTTTTTGACCAGGACACAGGATTTGTGATTCCACATCACTTCCTACCACTTTCACGTAGCACCAATACTTTTCTGTTTCTGCTGGAAATACCTCTGCCAATGCAGTCTCAAAATGCATTTGCTTTTTTCATGGCTGAGGAAAAATCCACTCTTGCAGTTTACAATCATTCTGAGATTAAATACTGCTCTACAGCCTTTACCACCAGCTTTCCAATACTCTGCTCTCAATATAGTATATATTACGTTGCATATATAGTGCATATGTTACATATACACTGCAGTATGTATACTTTTATTTTTAAAATATGTTTGCCTTCCATTTGTGGAAAACTGCATTTCATCCCATTTATTTTGTCCCAGTCCTCAAGGTCATCCACTTTTTCCTGGATGATTTCCCAAACTTCCTCTGTCAGGACAATGCCTCTCAGCATCATGGCATCAGCGAATTTTAACTCCATGAGCACACTGCTATCAGATTTGTGCCAAAACCCTTTATGAAAATTAAAAAATACCAGTTTTTAAGAATGAGAGCTGAAGGTCCCCTTGCAACCCCATCTCAGCCAATCCAGCCCTTGCCACCTCTCTTGAAGCCAGCCCCTGTTCACTTTCCAATTTCCTTACTAACCCCCATCTTCTTGTCTTAATAGCTCCCTGCATGGACTGTATCAAATCTTCAGTCAAGTCCAAAGAGATGAAATTGTACTGGATTTCCTTGGGGTAGAAAATCAGTTATCTTATCAAAAAAGTTATTAGATTAGCCTGGCAAGATCTATCTTTAGAAAATCTGTGTCACATTTTATCCCATTTTTCCCCTCAACAACATGTCTTTAATCAGTCTTTGCTTGAAAAAACATTCAAAGGCCTTGCACTAACAGCCTGGAATTTTCCTTGGATCATTTTTCATCCTTTTCAAATGTTGGGCATTACTATTATTAATCCTTAGAGTTACGGCATCACTCCAGGCTTTGTTAAAAATATTTCCCCCTGACCCCCTGATTTTGTGAGGCAACTTTTTCTCATCATTGGGATAGGGGTTATCTGGTCATCCTGATTTGAGTACATCAAGCTGCATCATTTTCTCTTCTTTTGATTAGTGTTTTTCCATTTTCATAATGTTACTGCTATTACTTGTTTTTCCTTTTCCAACGGGATTTTCTTCCCCCAAACCAGAGGCAAAGTATTCACTTAAGTTCTTGGGTGATGGCCTCTGTTGGCACTGATGCAGACCTCTCACAGGTGTTCCAGCATCTTTATATCCTCCAGGATTGTCCCAATATACTGCCACCAGAAATGAAGCCCCTGGCCCTGACAAAAGGCACAGCAGCCTTCGTGCTGAGCAACACAGGATGCTCCTCCCTTTCTCTGTCTCTCTGCCATCAGCCTCCAGTCCCCAGATGCAGTCATGCACCAGTGATCCTCCCCACCACCTGCCTAGCACACTGGGTTTTGTTTTAAACAAAGAAACATCCCACAGAATAGAGGAAGAAAAGAGGTGCAAAGAGCTTCTTGTGTTTAGCTGGAGCAAGGGGAAAGGTATCCCTTGCAGATGTGATGATGGGGAGAAGCCAAGATCTGTTTGCAGCCAGACAGTGTCTGTGCAGGCTTCTTACTACAACAGAAAGGCAGGTCAACATCGTTTTTACCATCATGCCCCTTTTTGACAATGTATTACCTTAATCCCTGCTACCTTCATTAATAAAAGGTCTAGAACAGGGAGCAGAGCACCCTGTTCATGATTCATGCAGGCAGAGAGCCACCTTGCACACAGCTCTAAACTGACCACATCCAGTTGCCCCAGGAGGCCCAAAAGGCCCTGGTAGAGGCTAGGCTGTATTAAAGTGTGCTGCCCCACTAGGACAGTATCTTGGACACAGCCTGGGTTGCCATCTCAGTGAGCTGCTGTGCATCCAGCACTCAACCCATCTGTGAAACGTATGTCCTTGCAAAAGGTGGAAGCAACTGGTCTGTCTAAAGCTTTCACTGCTGGGGAAAGGTGAACACTTACATCCCTGCTCGTCTCCCAAAGCTGGCAAAAGGCAAGAAAATTTCTAGCACATCTGCTGCTGTAAAACAAAAAGAGATCAGGAAGGAGACAGGCAGCTCCTGACTGATTCCAGCTTCCCTCACTCCTCTACCCAGAGCAAGAGCAGCTCCTCTTTCAGGAGAGGAAAACATTGCAAGAAACTGAAGCGATGCACTTTTTTAAAAGGCTCGGAAAAAGTGCAAAAGAGAGGAATGAAAGGCAAGAAAAAAGCAGGGATGATTAACAAAGCCACAGAATGGGAACCTCACTGCTGGAGTATGCGATTGTGCTGGGAAGTGAGTCTGCGGGGAGACCTCCATGCTGTAGTTCAGATAAGAAGCTGAACATTTGGGTTTTATCCAAACTGATCCTGAACTTCACAGCCTTTGAGATCCTGCCAATCTCTCCCTTTCCCCATATGCATTTTTTGCCAGTCTGGAAGCTGATTTTGCTTTATGCACTTGCAACGACAGGTTGTGAATCAACACTGGGGAATGATGCAGTACCATCCAAGACCCATGGGAACTTTTGGGTTCAGGTCTCTATGGTTTAGGGACTAAAGAAGACTGCTATGAAAAGCCTAGAAATTGAACCTTTTTCAAGGTTCTACTTAAGAAATCCTTCCTACAGAAGTCACAATATTTATCAAGCTAACTGCACTTAAAATCCTCCAGCTTCCATCTGTCACGCAGCTTATTTGAAAAGCCACCCCCTGCAAAGTTGTTGTATTCCCTCCCCCAGTGTTAGAATTTATGGAATTGATGCTCCTGGAGGAGTTAAGAGTTGGAAAGACGCCCTCCCTAATGGGGAGGAGTGAAGGGGTGATGTTTGGCTTATGAAAATCAGGAGTGCTGAGGGTCTGCTGAATACAAATAAAAAAATTGTAGGCTGCAAAGTTCCAAATTAACATCCTGATGACTCACATTATTCTTCAGAAAAGCTCAGTCTTCCCTTTGATCTCAGGATTACAGACAGCCAGGGTCTTATTTGCAGCTACGCAAAGAACCTGCTGCACTACGCCAGCAGTAGGCACAGACCTCAAAACAAAACCCAAGGTAGATGAACACTCATCTGCCAGCACAGCAGAGATTGCCATTTTGGGACATCAAGGGATGAATCCAGCCCCTGCAGTCAAATACAGGCACACTGCAAAGGCTAGTCTCTCTAAAATTCAGAGTTTGTCTCAGGAAATGTTTTTTTTCCTCATCTGATTAATCTCAGGCTGTGCTCTCCAGGCTCATTCCCACTCTTAAGACAAGCAGGACAACAACAATCATTTGTATTCTTTATAAAATGAATTCTTGATGGCAACTTTATATTAACTGCTGATTTGTTCCTCATCATTAATAAATTCTTCTGCAGTATAATACAACTGTCTACAAGTTCAAATTATTCTGAAACTCCTGTAAAATTGTCTAACAGTTGAGATTTTTTATATATATGTATATATACATACACACACACACAGACACACACACAGTCAAAATACAACTTTAGGTGGTATATTGTGGGGTTTTTTAATCCACAGGTATTTAACTGTATTTACCTTAATTTAAGACACAGGATATGGAATAGAAACATTACTGTCTTATTTACAATCCTACCTAAATACTTGGAGAGGTATTAAATTAATTGTGCCTTTTCAGAACCAAGTGCCAGGTCTTCAGACAGTGTGTAATACCTGTATCTGTAAGTCCTGACATTTCAGGAGGGACACAGAATGCAGCACTTCTGGAAACGAGGGCCAAGGTGGTCACCCCAAAGGGAAGCAATTACAGCCAAGGTTTGAAATCTGAAACGCTCATGATTTGGCTTTTGAAATTCCATATATTTCTTCAATTAAATATTGAATAGCTGTGACTATAAAAAGCCTGTGCAGATCTGGAAGTATTATACTCTCTGGTGAAAGAGCATGTCAAGGCCAGACTCAGCAGAAGGCAGCTGTTCCCATGCAGGTTGTCACAGCTAATCACATGAATCAGCCCTCTGCTCTCTGTGTTGCAGGAAAGAATGCATCTACTGCTGGACCAAGAGGCAGACTGCTGAAAATTGGGGTTTAAGTGCAAATTTGTGAAGCAACAGCAGTGAATCATTTCTGCTTTGGGAGATTCAGAATGCCTTTTCATATGAACATCAAAACCAAACATATTCCTGACTCAAGAACAGTCCTAGAACATACTTCTATCCAAGTACGTAATAATAAGGCAAAACAGACACTAAAAACATATCCTGGCAATAAATACTTTAAGACTTCATTAGAAAACCAAAAGGTCACATCTGATACATGAAAAAGTCAAATTATCTAGGCTGACATTTACAAGTAATTTGAACTGACATTAGCATGAAAAATACAATTTTACTGTAAGAAGTAGTCTTACCTCTAAGTTTAAATGTGCCCTTTAAGCATTAGTGCTGAAAACAAAGCCCTGAAAAATATCTGCAGCCCTGCCAGTTAGATTTTGGCATTTTATAGCAAAGCAACGTGAATCAGACAATTAGCAGAAGGTTTCAGCCCCTCATTAGCAAGAAGAGCCTAATAGGAAGAGGGGAAAAAAAAAACAACCCCACCACCATGTAAGGTGTGATGAGGAGATTATGGGCTCGATCCAGCTGTGAGATAGTCAGGCACCCATTACCATGCAACCAGCTTATCCACGGATGTGAGCAAATAGCAGGGGCTGGTTTTGCAACACACGCAGTGACGAGCCGGAGCATCCCTGCGCCTCCCCAGGCAACAGCGGAGCGCTCTGCTCGGCAGGAAAGAGAGACGCGATTCGCACAAAGCAGCCGGTGAGCATTCCGAGGACTTACTTCAGCTGTCGAGGCTCGCAGTCCACCCCCGGCAGCAGCAGCCGGGCCGCCTGCCGCACGTCATCGCTGTCCACCGAGAAACTGCGCCGGTGCCCGGCGTGAGCCACCGCCACCCGGATCCACTCCATCAGCGGGGGCAGCACGATGAACGGCCTGCGGGAGCGAGCACAGCAGCATCAGTGCCGGCACCCGGCATCGCGGCCGCGGGCAGCGAGGGGCAGCGAGGGGCAGCGAGGGGCGGGTGCGTGTGTGCCGAGGGGGGAGAGTGTAAATACACACGGAGAGAAGGGAGCGAGGGTAACGGGAGAGCAAACCCGCTCGGCAATTTTCAAAGTCTCACCCTGTCGCCAGGGCAGGGCTATCTGGAGAGTGAGGTTTATGAGCCATGCTCATTTATGGGGTCTCCTGCGAGGTCAGTGCACCCGACTGGCAAGCCCTCCTCCCATCCTTCACAGTGTAATCCAAAAAGAGGGCAGGAGTCTGGCACAGGACCATGTCCCGCTCTGGCTGGCCTGGGTTCGCTCTCCTGTCTCTGCAATAGGGACAGGAGAAGGGACCTGGGCAGAGAGAGGGGATGCCCCAGCACTGAGATGCCAAGGACGGAGAGGGAATGCAATGCCCCAGAAAGTTTCCAGCATCTCCTGCCGATGCAATGGGCACCTTGTGCTCGGCGCTGAAGGTGGGGGACTTTGCAGCCAGTGCGAAGGTTATCTGTGAGCGAGGTCAGAAATCAGACTGCTCGGTCTCACTTTCAGCAGTATCGAACTGCTACACCTTCGGGTGCCAGCTGTTCTGCCAAGAGAGCGGAAACATACAAAACTGCTCCCAGAAGTGAATGCTGGGACTCTGGGCCACACCCCCACAGAGTCTGGGCACTATCACAGACATGGTCCCTCACTCCACAGTGCCTGGACAGCCCCATGTCCCAGCAAGAGCTGCCCAAGCTGTAGATGAGGCATGCAGCACACAGTTTGCTCCATCTACGCTGAAAATTATTTGGGAACCAAGAGAAAGGTGCCAAACCGTAAGTAAAAACCATAGCTTCAACTCCTATTTCGGAGACAAAACTAATAAACTAACTGTGGCTGAACACCTTGAAGGTCACTGCAAGTCTCTTGCTTGCCTTTCCTTCTGCAGTCCGTTTTCATGGAGGAAGGAAAAAAGTCTGTATTAGGTGCAGAGTAAGCAAATATTTTACATTTTAAATATACAACTTTACCTCAAAACAATTTACCCTGAGAAAAATTATTTAAGAAGATGTTGATTCTGGAATATCCTTTTCCTATTTATAGCTCTTTATGCATTTATTTCCTTTTTTCAGGACTTGGCTTTACACAGCTCTGATATTAATATTCTTGAGGAGGGATGAGATACTTCAGAAGTGCCAAAGGACAGAGAAGCCCTGAGGCCACTAACTCTCCCTAGGACACTAGGACTGTGTTCCCAAATCTCACAGGCACTGAAATGAACAACCTCTTTTTGAAATATGACATCTTTGGCTGAGTTGCCATTTCCATCGTTTTTCTATTCAAACACATCACCGTCACCTCAGGACCAGGCTGCATTTGTTTCCAAGGCTTTTGCTCTCCCCAGACCTGCCATGGCCACACAAGGAGGCAGATAAGGACAGAACATCATCTCCCACAGCTCCCGCAAAACAATTTCCTTACCCAGCTCATTTGTCGTGAGGGTTGTGGGAGTCAGAGGAAGGAAAGGGGGGAAGGAGGGGTGTATCTGCTCCTGGAAGGTGACTGCTCCCCAGGTCATCCTCAGAGCAGAAGGGACCCTGTTTTGAAGCATTAAGTAGCTGGGAACAAGTGATCAGTGGGAGTTTTTTCATCACTTGCTGAGCAAACAGCAGAAAGGGAGCTGCAAATCACACTGGAAGTGTAAAACTGCATGTAGTTACAGGCGCAACTTGGTTCTAGGAATACAATTAAAGGAAAACCCAATTTGATGTTATGTTTTGCATGAGTGAACACGGTTTGGATCAGAGAAATGAAGACAGGCTTGTACAGGGCCTTCCTGTAAAATCTGCTGGGCAAACAGAAAAGCAGAGAGCTGTGGCTGAACAGGGGGCTCAGGGGTTCACACTTTTTCCTCCTCGTATGAAGGTCAGAAACTCACCCAGCATAAAATCTGCCCCACCACAGTAAGGAGCAGTGCAATCAAAAATATTTACAGGAACTCAGATAACTGCACAATAAAATTGCCTTTTTGTTTTCTTTCCCAGTCTTGCAAATTTCAACAGAGAAATAGAAATGAACATGGTTATTTGGTGCAATAAATCCCAAGAGGGAAGGGAATCAGTGTTCTGCAGAAGCGGGGAAATTTTCTATAAAGTCCAATTTCAGTCCCTAGATGAGGATATGGAGCTTGCTCACAATATATTACATTCCTTTTTCCAAGGGGGAAAAAAAAATCATCGCTGCATATCTCAGCATGTCAGGAAATTTGTATTTTGAGAAGAGAGCCAAATATGGCTGAGTGCAATAGGTTAAAAATACCCTTCAAGAGTCTGTGCACCATGTGAAGGGCTGGGTTTTTTCTTTTAAATACTGCTTGTGTGCCAAAGAGGAAAGAAGAACACAGAGTTATAAGGGTGTGATAATCCACAAGACAATGTGACATCAGCAAGAAATATTTCACTTCTCAAATGGCACTATGTGAAAATGGGTTAGACAAATGCATCACAGCACTGGCATATACACTGATTTATCTCTGGTACAAAGGCAGGTACCAACCAGGAGAATTCCGTCATTTTGTGTTCCAGAGCAGACACAGAGCAGATAAGTCACCTAGTTACATGTTTTGGAAGCACATGCCTTAATTAAACTAATCCAACCATGGTGGGAACATGCTGGGCTTGATTCTGCCTGAAGGATACGGGAAATCAGGAGCAGCTCAGCTGCTGCACAAGCACCTTAACTGGGCTGCAGGTGAGTGTGTGCTCTGACCTCCTCCTCCAGCCCTTCTCTGTACCCGTGCTAAACTTTAAATGCATGTTTCCATCCTCTAATTCCCTGCAGTTTAAAGTTAAGTATGGACTTAAGTAATTTAAAAAAAAAAAAAAAAAAAGAAGGTTTTTGGCACAGACTTGTATTTTCCTGAGCTGACATCTAAATGGAAAAATATGCCAGATCAGGATGCAGGGAGAGGCCTCTGCACAGAGCAACTCCCATCCCACGCACAAGAGCTGGGAGGTGGGGGAGGGCTGGGGGAGGCCAACACAAAGCAGATCCCCAAAGGATGGGACCCTTCTGGGCCCTGTGTCCCTGTCCTTGACAAGGGGGTAGCCAGCTCCTCCTGTAATATGCCTTCTCCTACTTCATCAGAGAAGGCAATTGTGAGTGCCCCACCAACCCTTGCATCTCTGGTTCCTCCTCCCAGGCAGCATCCTTTCCTGTTCCCTCTTGCTACCCAGCACTCCTCTCACATCTATTTTTGGACAGCTCATGGGCCCATAAGCTCCTATGCCTTGAAGACATCTGCAGGTAACACCCTGGTGGCACTGCCCCACAAGGGACAAGTCCTCACCATCCTCTCCTGTCTTGTCTATCAGAGGTCCTTCTCCCCACTGCCTTCACACAATGCAGCTCCCTGCCAGCATCCTCCCTCTAGACTGGAGCAAACAACCCTTCTCTATACCATCAGACCTCAAACTTATCTTGGTTTTGTGGGGCTGATGTCTCCGGGGCACTCTGAATTACAAAATGACTCATCAGAAAAGCAGATGTTATGGGGGGAACCTAAATGTAACTGCATGAGGGGCTCCCTAAAGCCTGCACTCCCTCCAGAAACACATGCAGCCTGCCTGGGCTGCTCACCACTACCCCTCCCTCACTTGCTGGCACACAGAGATAGTAAAAGTCCTGTCATGCATTTGCAATAAATCAGGCTTTTTCATTATTATCAGCAGTAATAGTAGTACTGTTATTGTTATTGTTGTTATGGTAGCAGTATACCTGTATATAAACAGGAGAAATTGTCAGGTGGAAGACCATGAGAAATGTGCACCATAAAATGCAATAGGACGCTTCATTATTTTTGCATGGGTCTGTGAGAAGACGGATGAAGCTCCTGTCTGGACACCACCTGCTGCAATGCTGGATTTGCAAAGCACTAGGGGAAGCACTCTGACAAATTCCAGCTCCAAATAATCCCTGGCCCTGGTTTGTCACAGCTCCTACCATTTTTGTAGGGTGCAGAATCCCTGCTGGCCACTGACCAGCTTCACAGTCCACCTTCTGCCCAGAGCAGGGCCACTGCACATAACCATTCCCTCCTTGATTTCCAGCAGCTGGAGCAGTTCTTCCCCTCATCAGCTGCTCCCTCTCCCCTACAGAGAGTGAGGACGCTCATCATCTTTGAATGCTCCTCACACAGGCTCACAAACCCTGGATGGGCCACCAGCCCCTTGTTCCCAGCAGAGCCTGCAGTGTCCTCCAGGTCCCAGAACTCATCAGTGCACATGAGAGATTCCCAGACAATCACAGTGCTCCAAGGAAAAAATCATCATTTCAAGTGCAGCACAAGAGCCTCTTTATTTCCAGGGGCTCTTAACATTGCTCTTCTCCAGACACCTATAGAGCCCTTGCCCCACCAGATGCACTCATTCACTGCCTGTATTAAATTAAACTTTAGGGAGAGGACTGGCTTGATAGTCCCGATGGGAAGAGAGAAATTCCTGAGGCCTAATCCTATTCGGATATGAATTCCCACAGCTACCTCCTGTTGTCCCTCCCTCAGCTTCACCAGCTGTGAAGTGGACACAGCTGAATAGACCTGACCTTGCTTTAACTTGGTTCAATTGCTCCAATTGCTTCGGATGATGTCTGTTTGCAGGATCCTTTGGCTGCTAAGGAGGGTGATGGTGTAGGTGTGGAGTTTCTTCTCTCACTCCAGCCAAGGAGTGCTGACTGCCAACCCTTGTGGCAATGACAGGCAAATGGGTACATATAGGTTGCTGCTGTTTAAATTTGCAAAAGCTACCAAGAGTTAAAGGTGCTTCTCAGAAGCATAAGGCTGTACTTTTACAAGAAAAAGCCTATCTAGATAAAGGTAGGAAGGTGCTTTTTCTTGCAGATATGAGTCAGCAACTTTAACATTGTAAAAAGCTCTTTATATTTGTTTGGTTTGTTTATGTTTTCATGGGTAGTTTTTAAAGTAAATCCCAATATATGAATTGAAAAGCATCCTAAATTCTGACAAGTTTTCACTTGGAGCACACGATGAAAATATATATGCAATGCTAGTCTGTTTTTAGCATTACTGAAAGATAGAAAAGCATGGTTTTTTCCAATGTAGAGCACACATTTCAGATGGGTTTCTGGGCTGCAAAACTCGTTTATATTTACACCATAAGCTACTTGTCTCCAGCGGGAGCAAATACTTCTCAATGCCTTCAAAAAGCTGCCAGTCCCAATCCTTCCCAGAAACTCAGCAGTGCTGACTGATGCTCCATGTGAGTTCATGCAGCTACTCTATGCTAGGCAGCTGCTCTGCCACTCCAGAAGCCCAGCTAAGGGTGACCCAAGCAGCCAGCTCTGCATTTTGTTCAGGCTGAAGAATCAAACCTCCTTGCTCTCACATAAACCTCATGAGACCTGCCTAGGCAGAAGGAGGATTTACCCTCAGGCTTTTGTGCACCAAGACATCGGTGCTCCAGAGCCCACAGATGGGTATCTGCAAATCATGGTTTTTGAACCCACATCCAGGCCTGGAATGAGTTGTCCCTGCTGCCTCTCCCGCATTAAAAACGTTAATGGCCAAGAACTGAAACACAACAGAGTCAAAGTGATGACTCAGCCAGCAACCACAACGGGAAATATTTCACTGGCAGTTTTGACATCAGATTTGACACAACTGGCAATGGCATAAATCCCTGAGGACACACGGCATTCAGAGTGCAGCACAGAACAGCCTGGATACCACGCTGTTCTCACAGGGCTGCACGCAGTTTTCTCTATCTGAAAAATGCTGTAGCCATCCCATGGACAGCGTAAGCCCAGCTGATTAATTAGATGTAGAATACAGACTCAGTCCAGCAAGGATATGCTGTCTAACAGCCGAGCTACAAATAATGCCTGAACTTTTCACGTAACTGCCATCTCACACAGTGCAGGCATCTCCAATAACATTGCTGAAGGGATTTCTAGAAAGTGGGAAGTTTGATATTTGGGATGCAAATCTAGAGGAATTAGGTAAGGATGCACTGGGATTTCTTTTCAGTGGTTCCAAGTCAAATCAACCCTGGTTTAAACTTTGACTTCAGCAAGGCTACAGCTTTACTATGTGGAGTTTCCAATCAAAGAGCGGATAAAAAGAGACAGGGTTACATGGGGCTACGGCATAGTGGCACATCAAGCATGTGTAATCCCTTTTGCATATACAGGTTCATTCAGGTTTCACTGCAGGACTTCTACATTCCCAGTGCTTTACCTGTTTTTCATTAGCATTCCTCACCATTCTCTCCACTCTCTTCTGGTCTTTGCTGGAGACTGCCCTATCCATGGAGTTTGTACCACATAATAATTTAAATCAGGGACACTTTTCCCTAGTTATCTTCTTACTGAAACTGTTCTGTGGGTATAATCTGTATTACACACATGGCTGTAGCAGTAAGGAAAATGCTCTGAGAGAGTTCAAATTATTTCATAGCAGCGGAACACTCTTCTCATTAGAGGGACTGCATCACTTTAATTAGCCAGCTACACTAATAACTATCTGAAGCATGAAACAAGATTGAGGTGATAACCCAAACTCTTTCCATTAATCATGGATGACCACAGTCTACAATTTGCATGTGTGTGCATGTGCAGGAAACATGTATCTTTTTGTGTGTATGTGTCCATGTGAGCCTGCAAGGCAGGCAGAAAGATGAAAAGCAAGCAATAACATCCCACAGGAATTTCCTAAGGGATTGCTCCACATACAGGGAATAATAGTTAAGAAAAAGTGGAAAGAAGGTTAAAAGCAGACACATACTCATCAGCTAAAAGACTGGAGGAGAAAAGCTAACAGCTGCCAGGTGGTAAAAGGAGCTAATGCTCCTCCAAGGTGGAGCAGCAGAGGAAGCACTGGAGAAGGAGGGACTTTGCTGCTTGTGAGCAGAATTAATGGGTGGTTCTGGACCGGCTGAGCTGCTGAGCCACAGCTTCTCAAGGAGTTGCTAATGGGGAACATGGCGAGTTAGGAAGTAATGAGGACTTCGTCAATACAGCTGTGGATAAAAGTGGGTAAGGAACCACTTAAGGAAAAAGAAACATCACACAAATCTGCAGCTACAGATTCTGCACTTTCCGGTGCTTAAGAAATTACTTGCAATAATTTTGGAAGCATTCTAGGGGCTGACAAGCCAAACATAACTACGGGACAGATCTTTTTATTAAGCTAGAAGGGGCAAGCAAGAAAGAAATCTTGACAACAGTACCATAATCTACAGTTCTTTCTCTCTTTTTTTTTATTCCCAGGAAAGCAAAAGAATCACAAACCTAAATAAACTGCAGCCTCCTGCAGGTGGAAGCACTGGAGGAGCACTGCTTTTGTAGGCAACACCCAGCACAAGATAAATGGCTCCAGCACATCCCAGCTGGGTACAAAAGGAAAAGGGGACCCCACGAAAAGCTCCACCCTCCCCCTGTACCTCCATGCCTGCCAAAATAGCCATCTACATGGTATCCAGGGTCAGCAGAACTGGCTTGTGTTGGTGCCAAAAACTCAAGAGAGTCTCTGCCAAAGTGGCCAGATTGAAGGAATATGAGTTTGGGGTGGGAGGGGATCATACATCCATCTCATGTTTAGGTTTGTTGGCATTTAAGAAGTGGGGAATATTTTTCAGGTTTTCTAAGCAATTCTGGCCACTCTCCATTCCCATGAAAGCAGCCCCCCCTGCAACAAGTGCCCCCTGCACTATATAATAATTTTTTCCCTTTTATTTTCTGTAAAGATAGACACTATTAAAAACACTGTGTTCTCATTTCTTTACCTCCATGAAGAGCCAACACAGAGAAACACTCCCTAAAAACGAAGTGCCGGATTTATTTAGAGGTAAAAATCCCTTTTTATGCGTCCCCCAAGACTATGAGGGAGGTACTACTTTCTGAGCTGGAAAGTGCTAAGCCAGACAGCAATGCCACCATGCTGGATTCCCCTCCCATATCCAGCTTTTGCGGCTCAGCCTGGTTCAGAGCCAAAATCCAAGTGGGCTGGAGATGAGTGGGAAGAATAGGATGGTCTCATGGTGCCAGCAAGCCCTGCAAGTGCTGGGAGAATTCTTTGTCTGCATCCCACAACCTTCTCTACCCTGGGCTTGCACTGTCAAGGAGGAGGAGGCCAAGACAGTAGCCAGGTTGGCTTCACAAAGAGCCAAGGACAACCCCAATTTCATGAAAAGACTGCCTACAGCCAGATCCACACCGTCCTGGCTTCTCTGCAGCAGCAGGAACACAGAGAGACCAAGGGTGGGGAAAGATGCCTGGACCCTCTTGCTTCCTTCTGGGCTTCTTACAAAATAAAAGCAATTGCCACAGCTGGAGAGCGAATACAGCACAAAGATACACCACAAATCTTGCAAGTATTTTGCATATAAAAGTGTCATGTTTAACAAACCCATCTCCCTGCAACGCTCAAACCCCCATCATGGAAACTGAAACCACCACAGATAAGTAATGGACCACAAAGCATAACTGCATGTAAAAAACAAAATATGGGAAATGGGTAGTAAGGCTCCTCAGAGCACTACAGAGAAGCTGGCCCCACTGTTCTCCTTTCTGAGCAGCACAGGATGGTTACATCCAGCTGCTGAAACTCCAGAGCTCAGCTCCATGGAAATACCCGGGCTCACACTCAGCCCTGCACCGCTCCCACTCCAGCACTGAGTGCTAATGCATGTTTGATTAGGCAGCAGATGTGTCTGCTCCTTCCAGGAGTGACCACAGGCTCTTGGAAATAACAGTGAGTCCTTGCTCCAGCCCTCACCGCACACCGCAGTCGTTCCCTGCCCTGCCAAGGGACGGAGTCCTGCCAGGCAGAGTATTCAAAATCAAGTGAGGAACAGTCATTTCAAATAATCAGTATTTCAAGTGCTCTAACGAAGAGGACGTGTATTAAGGCAACCTCAGCGAAAGGAAAACCTATTAAAGCAAATGCTGAAAGTGATTTTTCAAGTATCCCTGCCCTTTTCACTTCTGCACAGGGAAGTCTGAAGAAATCTTACAAAACCAGAGGCTCAGCTTTATTTTCCCCTAAATTTACTCTGGTTCCAGTGGCATTATTCCCACAGATGGGAACTACAGGTGAGGGTATTTTCTAATTTTTTAAAAATTTTTTTGTGCATACTAACCACTCTTGGACATGAGTTAGGCCTTCCATAATAGCAAGGCTGGATGGCAAATCATGAAATTAAAAATAATTTAGAAAAAAAAGAGAAAATTCTGGATTCTTGTCATTTCCCTTCTGGTTTTTTTCATACTTTGGAAATAGCAGAACAAAAAGTGACAAACATGCTCACAGAGCGACCCAAACTTGAAAAGAAACAAAATGCCATCCAAAGGCAAATGGCAAAATTCCCAGTAACATCATCATGACATTCATAATGCCAGATTTTCATCTTGTCTGCTCTTCTGCAACTAATACAAAAGTATTTCAATTAAGATATCATATTATATACCATTTACAACTAGGCACACAATGAGACCCTCAAATGCTGTTTTTGAGATGCAGACCTCATAGTGAAACAACAGCCAAGCCCCATATGTAAAGATCAGAGCTTGGCTCACACATACACTGCAATACATACTCTGGGATGTAAATGTGGAGCCCAGCCTGACAAACCAGCTTGCATTTGCATCACCACAATACCCATCCTAAAAATTCATATCCAGCACTTTCTATGCACCAGCCGCTCCTCTCATCTCTGCTCTGGGGCTGCCGGGTTTAGGGCTGGTGAGAGTGTGGCAGGGAAACAGCAGAGTGTGCCCCAGCACACAGCTGGAGACATGTTTTACTAGAGGGTTTGCTGGGCTTTTGACAGGAGATGGATTTCTTTTCTTGGTCAGCAATCTGTCCCCTGCACTGGGCACCCTGCCTGCCAGCTTCAGGGGCATCTCCTTCTCACCCTGCATCAGACACTGAGTCAGGACAGGACCACAAGTGTGCCTTCCCTGCCCTGCCCATCCCTGGAGCAGGGAAAAGAGCAGCACAGTTGGCACTTGCCACATGCCTTGCCAGGGCAGCCCTGGTGTTGCTCCTGTGCCCCGTTACTCAGTGTAGAGTCCAGCATCTTTAATGACTTCTCCTTTCTACACACTACTCTATTCATTTTCCACTTCCCCGATCACAGCTGTTGAGCCCTATTAACACATAGCGAAAAAAACCCCACATTTAAACCCAAACCTGCTAGGCCAGAAATAGAAGTTCTCATTTTCTTTTCCAAAACACAGAATAGCTGAGCAACAACGAAAGGAAAAGGAAATCTCTCCCAAGTGCACATCTGGAATCAATTTGCTGTCTGTAGCCACTGGGTGTCACTTTTGATATATACTGGTTCAGCCACGCAGCAGTTCGGGGAGAGAAGCGGATTTCAAGGAGGTGATCCTAAAGCGAACCAGACTGCTCCGCAGCCTCTCGCGCGCAGCCTGTAATTAGCAATTAGCCAGCCGGGCTGATTTATTAACAAAACATCCTCACCACGACACCAAGCACCGTGCAGAGGCTCTTACCTCTCGGTCTGCAGCGTGACTTTTGATGGCTCCACGTTGGGGTTTTCCCACTCCATCTGTGGACAGTGCATGAAGTAGCAGAGGGTGTAGAGAGCCTCCGGCTCCCAGTAGAAGGATCCCTGCTTCTGGTGCATGGGTGTCCCGTTCCCGTGCTGCTTGGCATTGAGGGGCTGCAGGTGGTGCATTGCTCGGGACACCAGATCACCTGGAAAAAAGCAAGAGCCAGGTGAATGCCAGGCTTTTCAGCCACCTCCCCTGAGTTTGCAAACTGAAAGGCACACTGGTTGGTCTTCCCTTCCATTTAACCTCGCACATGCAAACAGCAGACAGTAGGAGAGGATCCTGGGTGTCGCCAGGCTGAACTTTTCCCAGTGGTTTACGTGGTGTGGTGTGACACAGCCAGGCTGCACAAGCCCACAAAGGACTGCAGAAGATGCGTTTCTGCAAAGATGGTGTTGTGGCAGCATCAGGCTGGCCCATCTCAGCACCACCACGAGAGCTGGCATGCTGAGCCAGGATCACAGTTACATACTTAGCAGCCTTTGGAGGATGCCAAAACCCCACAGCCCCGAAAAATGTAGAGTGGCACCAAAAGCTGCACACTGCTGGTCAGAGAGGGGCAGTGAAATCCAGCCCCTTGGAATGAGGAAGAAGGCAGTCAGATAAAGCACTGCAGGAGGATACGAATGAGCATGTGGGTGAAGAAAAAGTGGGAAAAATATTGTTAAAAGACAATATAAAAAATGTGCAACCAAAGTTAAAAATTAGTTTTTAAGTCCAAGCTAGGCCTGGAAAACTTCATGTTAGCAGAAAAACAAAACCTATGAAGTAGGCTCACCCAGCTCCCCAGGTTTCCAGGGCACAGAAAATGACCAAAGAGGAAGATGCTCATCATCCCCCCTGCACCAACATAGTTTGAGGCGCTCCCTCACAAGGCAGATATGGGAATCCAGCCACAACATGTGGACTGGGATCAGCAAAGCCAGCAAGTGAAATTAGCAGGCAAATATATGGGCAAGCAGCAGTACAGTCTCTTAGCACAACACTGATTGTAACTAATTAACTAGAGCATCTCTCTCCAAGGCAGTGAATTTTATGTTTCTTGACTAGTGACCACACTATCAAAGGCAGAGAAACAATTGTGGTTATAAACTGCCTCTTTTCACACGTTCAAATCACTCTGAGAGTGCTTTGGGGGAAAATAATGATCTCGAATCAAATCAGTTGGTTTGTTTTAAATGAAAATCTGAGCAAGAGCCCTTTGGGTCATTCTTAAGCTATACAAAAGCAAGCGATGAGAAAAAGAGGACATAATTTTCCAGTACTAAGAAGAAGTCACGCACTTTCTCTTACTTGCTTTGCCCAAGTGACCACTGAGCACTGAAACTTGGAAAGAAAAGTTTAAAATGTACACCAAGGTAGGAGCATAAAACCAACTGGAGGAGGATAAATAATGAACTTCTGGGCAAGCTTCAAGGAGAACCACTGTGCATGGCTAAACTACAGGTTTTTGCAAAGTCCCGCCCCTCCGAACACAGCACATTGCCTCCCTCCAGCCTGACTCACACAGAAAATGCTGCTGCTGCAGTGATTATGTGTACCAGGGAGAATAGAAATGTCTTGCTTAAAAATCTCAGCCCAGTCCTCCAAAAACGCAGCCTTAAAACCATGAAGAGAAGAAAACCGCTGGCACGAGGAAACTGCAGAGTCCATGATTTCAGGGTTTTGACACAATTTTTTGCTTCACTCTGCAATATTCTTCTGATTCAAAGCTGTCATTTAAAAATAGCTTCTGTCTTCTCCCTCTGCCAGAAAATTGCCATGATAGGACCAATCTTGCAGCTTTGCATGCTCATAATTTCCAAGAGAAACTTATGCATGTGGAAAGTATGCAGGATCACGTCTGCAGAAGAAACAGATGTGCCTCTGAGATGACTCCCCAGTCCTGCACAAGGCTATCTGTAGGAAAGTTTGGGACCTCCTTCACTCAGCCCACTCTGTTCACAGCAGATGTGCACTGCCAAGTCTAGAACAGGCCAATTTAACTGCCAGCAGCCTCTTTGATAGTAAATTAATCCCTTTTTCTCCAGATGGCAAAAAAAATATGCATGGAAGTGCTGGCTGCAACATCCAGATTTAACAGTAATGGCAAAGGCAGAGAAAAGGGAGACACACACTAAATTCAGCCTTTTCAGACCCAAGCCATTACAGCACTAAAGCATGTGGGTAAAGTTAAGCACACAGCCAGTCTTATTTCAGTGGATTGAGACAGCAGGCATTAGAGAATGCCTCTGACTTCTGTAATGAGTGATGAATAAAAATTAAGATGCAATTTAGGCCCAGATTCTGGCAGCAGCATTACTTCATCCCACCCCTCCCTGAACACAGGGGTGATGTGACCTCAGTGACACGCCCAGGACCAGAGGAAGCTGCACGGTGAATAAGAAGGGAAAGCAGCAGCAAGAATGGCGTGGGCAGGACAGGCAGCTAAGCATCACTGCTGATGCAAGGCTGGAGGAACTCAAGCCTTGCTGAAAGGCAAAGCTCCAATCCGTATCAATATGACCAGGAGTTCGTCCTTTTATGCTGTATTCCCCCTACTGCTTCCTAAAAAACCTAAAACAATTCATAGCAACTCAGTAAAGCTGAATCAATGCTTTTTATGTTTAAGCCTCATTTAATTACATGATACCAAGAACTGATTTGCTTAGATCTTCCTTTTGCCTTTGCTATGCTATCTCTGGTCACATTTGAAATAATTTTTATATTAACAATTATTATAACATTTCTTTATCAATAAGTTGACCTATTTCTTTGGGTCAACTCAAAGCTTAAACAATCAATACCTGTAAAACACTGAGCTTCACAGAGAGCAGTAAGCAAGCATAAAAAGCCCTGCTACATTGGTACCCGACAGGCAGAGCTGTGGAGGCTGGACAAGAATCACTGCTCTGTTTTACTCCACAGCATAACCTCGAACAATCCGATACATGCCCTGGTGCCCTTTGCCTCCTTCAGCCGCATCCAGTTACAGCAACAATTCTCCAGGGCAGAGACCGTGCCTCAGCCTATCTGTGCTCCAGGATCAGTGCCAGGAAGGCACGGCGAAGCTGACAGGCACACGCACACCCTGCATGGTAGCACTTAGGCCAACTCTGTACAACGTAGCACAGTGCAGCATCTGGTTCTAGGTGTGTGTGTGTTGTCCTGAACCCCTACCAGGTTTTGCTCCTTCTATTGTTCCTTGCTAATATGCTCTTGCTTCTCCACTTCCTTCCTAAGAATGTACAGAGAGCTGAGATTGTCTTTGATTCCAAGGCACCCCAAAGCCCACGGACATGAAACCAGCTCCATGATGGGACTCACTGGTCTGCTCTTCAGCAATCAGCCAGCTCCAGTCTCATCTGGGAAACCCAAACTACATACTTTCTCGCCAGCTGTAAAAGCTGTGTTACATCTGAACAACGAGGGCAACCTTGAATTTATGGCCAAGCACAGAGAGATAAGCCCCCTTCACAAGTCTGTGCTACCCCTTCACCAGTGCCAGCCACCTCTGTTCTTCAGGGCTGTGCTCAGCACAGAAAGGCTCTGCAAGGGCAGGTTACCTGCTCACAGCATTGCTGGCTTTTCTGCATCTTGTTTGGCCCTGAAAATATGCCTCGGCTGTATCAGCTGAATACATCTGAAAAGCCAATAAATTCCTCAGCGCATCATTTCCAAAAAGAACACATCTAAAATAAAATTCCCAGCAGCTGTGTTGACCTTCTAACTCCGTGAATGAGGTTCCTGACAGCTGTGGCACCATGACCCAAGGGATTTGGCAGGGATCCCTGCCTTGCCCTCCACTGATCAAATTCTCACCCTGTACCATCACCTGCAGAACAGACTGGGGAGCTGATCCGCCTGACAAGAGAGCTTGCCAATTTTATTTTGTTTTAAAATTAAACTCAATGAAAACTTCCCTAATTTATGCAACATAAGCCAAGTGAGCCAACGCACAAACTGCTTTGCAGGCACAGCCAGGGAGATGAAAACACCACATTGTGCAGGGTAAACACAAGGAAAAAGAAAAAGAACAGATAAGTGGGGGGACATTTCAGGACACTTTTGTTGCCAAAATTGGGAAGCCACAAC
Source organism: Monarcha castaneiventris obscurior (assembly GCA_026261815.1). NCBI lineage: Eukaryota > Metazoa > Chordata > Aves > Passeriformes > Monarchidae > Monarcha > Monarcha castaneiventris. The sequence continues at coordinate 1,035,485 of JAMPIT010000034.1, forward strand.
TAGAGGACAGGCTCCCAGAGGGCAGCAAAGGCAGCAGCAAGCCCCAGGCCGGCACGGCCTTGCAGCCCCGATTCCGGATGGGGAAGGACTCCAGGAATGCAGCTCCACACCAGAGCTTGTCAGCTCAGAGGAGAAAGGCCGTGCCTTGCACACCAGCTACCAAAAACCATGAAACCACCTCTGCACCACAGTGTGTGCAGAGCTGCCACTGCAGCTGCCAGCACTCATCCTTCCCATGCCTAAAGCAGGGCTCGCCCATCGCTGCTGCTGCCAGCTCAGCACGGTCAGTGAACGCAAGGTGCACATACGTTTGATTTAAAGACTGACAATATTATGTAATGCGCATGTGGTGACACGGGCCTGGTTTAAGGCAATACTGAATATTTAAGGAACAGCTTCAGTGACTTCAAGCCAAAGATATGATGTGACAGGGAAAGTAAAGCTGCTCCCATCTGCATGGGGGTGCAATACAACATACAAGAAGACACAGCATGCAAGTGGGCAGCTTCAGCCTGAGCCCTCTCTGCAGTGACCAGTGAAGCCTTTTTCTTTAAAACCGTGTTTGGCTTCAGTAAAAGCTATTATCACTGCTTTTACTATGTTAGAGCCCAATGTTTAAAGAATAACACATCTGTTTCCAATTTTGCAATGGGGGGGGCAGAGGAAGGCAAAAAAGAAGGAAGAGAAAGAAAATTACAAATACCCAATGCCCATGTCTGAGAAGCTTCCTGTGGGATATTTTGATCTGTCATGATGGACCTGATGATGCTATCCTGCCTGCCTAGGAGCAGGCTAACTACTTTCAGACCAATAAACTGCCAGAGGCAAAACCATTCAGCTGGGTGCACGCCTGCAGAGCCACAAGCCTGAGGTGAATGCCATAGACAGATCCTCAAACAGCCGCTCCTTATGACACCTACCTCACGTTTTTCTTGTCCCAAAAGCATGTTCTAAAACTACCAGAACAACTTAGCAATGATGTCTTTGCACACTGAAAATGAGCCACACAGTTCTTTGACCTGTGTCTTTCCTTCAAAACCCAGGGGAGAGAGAGGAGCATCTGTTTCCACCACAGCTGTCTGCCCACCTGGTGCCCTGCTGGGGAACTGTGTGAAGCAGGAGACCATGTTTCTAGCATGACAGCATTGTGCAGGCAGCACCCATCAGTTTGATAACGTTGGTCTGGTCATCCTTTCAGCTGTCCTTGACTCCTATGTGTGTAGTCTGCACTTGGGAATCATGCCCTGCACTGGGGCATGTTGATAGCAGCAGTGTTGCTGCTTTGCTGTGCTACCTGGGTGAGTATTTCCGCCTGCAAAGAGCAGGCCAGAGCCGTAGACAGGAGTTGTGCCTGTCTTTCAGAGCCCTTAACAACCTCCTGTGTCCTGTCCAAACCATGAAAAGAAGGAGTATGCATCAGGGAGCTGCATTCTAGATGCCAACTTCATGTCATGGTCAGTAGATTCCCCCCTTACAAGCATGTGAGCCAGGTGCAAAACTCATTTTCTTGACCTAGATTCATTTCACACTTCAGTATAAAAGTCTTGGATCTGTGGTTTTGCTCACAACCAGCTCTGGGGAGACTGTACTGAAAACATGAAATTATAACCCTGACAATAAACCATGGCCTATTTAATCAGACTGCTAGCTGGTAGCCACAGCCATTGTGCATCCTTCCTAAAGCGTAGCTAAGTCTCTTTCCCTTTCTACCTCCTGTTGCCTCTGGTTTCTGCCCCACAGTGACACACTGGTGCAGTTTACCCCAGCACACATCTGCCAGCATATCACTGTGGGTGAATATGAGCACTTGAGCTGCATCTCCTGTACCAGGGTCACCCTCAGCCACCGGAGCCATCCCTACACTCTGGATTCCAGCTGCACTGTTCCCCCACGTTCCTCTGCCTCCGGTGGTACATCAATCTCCGTGTTTCAAAAGTCAGCTGAGCCACAACTGCTCGAGCAAAACCTGTCCTCAAAATGATTTATTGTGAGGTTTTCTATTGTTAACTCAACACTACTCCAGGAAAGGAGTGTGCACAGAGATAGGGTGGCTGCACACTAGGAAGTGTGCAGAATGTATTTCACTGTGTGCCTGCACTTAGCACAAAGTATCTTCGAACATAAAAAGTTAAGTTGTTCTTGGCACACGGTATATTCTAGATTTTATTCCAGCTGCCTCAGGCTGTGGGTATGCTTGGGGTGCCATAACCCACAGTCAGTGGGGCATCCAACGTGCAACAAATTCATCGGTGAGCTCACCTTGCAGAAACCTCCTTACTTCTGCCATCTCTGCTGCCCCACGCTGTGCCCCTATCTGCTACCACAGGCAACCTCCTCTTCTCCTAAAAGCCATTCATCTCTTCCACACAAGAGCAAAAGAAGGAACTGTGGTCCCAGATTCAGAATTGAGAAGACAGGACCAGGATGCAAGCAGCCCATTTCCTGGCAGTGGCTTCCCTGTGGCCTCCCACAGATCATTTAATCTTTTTATCTTCACTTACCCCACCATCACAAGAAGCTTCTATTTATATTACAGAGTAAGTGTTTGCAAAGTCTTTGAAGACTGATAAATTAGGGATTGGATATATCCCATAAAAAAGCCACAATAATAATTAAACCCTCTCAAGTTCACATACCTATTATAACAACACTTACACGTTTAGAATCTCCAATCCAACGTGGCAAGCGTGATGTTTGTGTCTGATTCCCCTTAAGCCACGTCAACTTCAAACAAAACAAGCTTTGACTCGGATGAGCTATTCATGTGCCGACCTAATGCAGAGCCTTCCCTCTGTGGAACACCACTGCCTTACAGACCACTATTCCCGGGTTTTCTTTGGCCTGACATAGACCCATGTCCTCAAATGGAACTGAAGAGTGCCCATGGCTGAGCAGGCCAGCTAGGAGTGCTCACTCTGACCTGACCAATTGCCCGTGCTCTGCACAGCAGGGACAAGCAGGACTGCAAGGAAAGGAAAATGCCATTTGAATCCCGAGTGTGTTGTGATGCAGGGTACAGAGGCAACAGGAGTCTGTACCTCAGATGTGGTGTACTTGGGGAGTTCTGAGTTCTGGGGGAGCTCACAATGGTGTATTGTGGAAGGCTGGTGGAAGGTTGGAGCTCCAGCACTCCCTACCCACCACAGCGGTGCCCTTTGCCTCTAAGCATCAAACCTGAGTAGGCTTAAACACAGGAGGTAGAAGCCAGAAGCCCTGGAGGAACAAAACCACCCTGGGCTTGTCCCCAGGAAAGGCAAAGGTGGCTGAGTCTCACCCATGGAGGCAGCCAGGGAGCCCCCAAAGGAGCACTGAGGACGCAGACAAGCAACAAGACAAGCTGCCCCTGTTACCCAAGACAGAAATCCACCCCCATGGTCTACAGGGCAGTCAAAGGGAAGATAAAGCCTGAATAGGGTGCAACCTGGTATTTTCCAATTATCCTCCCTCACGCTTCATCTGAACTGATAAATAAATGTATTGTTTTATTGCTTATGATAGTGGGTATCTCAGGGGGAAGAGAAGAAAAGAATGTTTAATAGTCCCAGAATATTTGGGACTATTAAGTAACCCACAACCCTTCCGAGGCACAGATGCAGACAGTGGATGGAGGCTGTGGTCTATCACTCACAGAGGGCAGCAAGGAGAACAGGGTAGCAGCCAGGGAAGCCTGCAACCAGGCAGCCCGGGACAGAAGCAAGAAAATAAGCAGCATTTAAGCACTGCATTCTTCTGTCTTCTGTTCTCTGCTGGGGGGGTTTCTCTGTTGAGGAGCATCTCAACAGCTTCTAACTTTAACACAGACTGGATGATGTGTGGATATCAGCAAGGAGGAACTGCAAACTAGACACCCAGGAAGCAGGTGAGTGAGGACCTAGAGACCTCGTGCAATAACCCAGTGGAGGGCCCTTGAAAACTGGGAAAAGCATCACCATATCTGGAGAGGTGACACACAGGCTGCCAGTCTATGGCCAAACCCCATGCTGAAGGGAGCACTGGTGCCTGGAGTGGCTACTTAAAACAGAGGCTAGACAAAATAAGAGAATAATAAGGAGGTATTCATCTGAAGGGCCTTCAAAGGCATACCCTGAGCAGTCAAAAGGCTACACCCAAGATGGACCCCCGGTCACAGGTTCTTCACACATTTATAAGTTTGGTCCATTTGCATATCAGGGTTAATTCTCCAATTAAAACTTCAGTTAATTATGTAACTACTCCAAGTTTGCCCCTCCCCTTCAGAGGCTTTAGTTTACACATTTTGGGGCCTGGGACAGTTGAAGTGTCCTTGGAGAGCAAACCTAGAGAGGCTTTGTTATGCCTAACCAGCATGAGAGAACAGCAGCTAACAGGCCACATGAAACTTCAGAGTTACATACTAGGCAGCACAGTATTCGAAAAATATAAAAGTTAAAACCTAAGGCATCAGCACCAGCACCTGAATTGCAGGTTTTGGCTAGTACCTCTGCTTAGCTCAGCACTGTGCTCCATGAACCAGACCCTTCACAGGGAATAAGCTTGGTCTTACTCTACAGTGCTGCTTAGCCTGAGAAATACATCTGACAAACAGGGCTTTTGTTCTGGCAGTAAATTAGCAGAGCACTTCTGACAACACTCCTTCAGATGCCACCCTTCCAGCAAGCACCTTCACCCTGGCATTTGCTTCTAAGCCTAGGTTTAACCTCTTATTTAGAGCACATGAATCAATTTGTACAGCTCCTGCAGTGCTCCTTCCTGTTGGCTGCAGAGGATTGAGACTAGATGAAAAGGCAAGGGAGGGGATGCTGACTTTCATCATCTCCTCAGCTGGGGCTGTGAGGAGAAATGAAAAACAGTATCAGTATGTGCAATCACATTCCTACTTACACTTGAGCAGTAACCCTTCCTTTCATCCCTTAAAGGGTGCCAAGATCCACTGGGAGGCTGTTATTTTGGAAATACATACATTCAGCACTGTGGATGCAAAGAGAGGATGATGTGTAATAAAAAAGGGGATGAAGGGTGGCATTTTTCCAATGGCAAAAAGGAAAACCTTGCTGAGATGTGAGCGGTGACAGGGAGGAAATACCACCCTGAACATCACATCTGGGGACCACTCTAAGTTAAACACCATTCAAAAAGAAAAAAACTTCTGATACCAGCAGTGTTGAGTCACGTCTTCAGATAATCACAGTTTAAAATAAAAAAGATTATTCATTGTGGTTAACACTCAGAGTGATACCACCACCAGTCACTGTGGTTTGCACAAGTCTGGGTGGCAAACTTCTCACCCAGGAACGCCACAGGAGACTGGCCGTATTTGTACCCAAAACAAGCCCCAAACAGTTTTTGCTCCAGCCTGAAGATGTACACTAAGACACACTTTGGATGACATCCTAAGGCACGGTTTAGCTCCCTGTGTTGCTTGAGACACACAGCCTTCTACAGCCCTACGAACACACCTCAGCACGGGGTGGTTGTACCACGTCAGACACTAACACCTTACAGTCTTTACCCAAGGCAGTGAGGGACAAGTATTTCTTGGTGCCAGGATTGGTGCCCAGTGCACCTCAAGGCTCTGCTCTGCCTTCTCACCACCTACGTGCACACACAAGCAAAAGAGGGTCCTCCTTCACCCAGAAAAACAGCAACGACCTTCAGTTATGAGCCTCATTCCTTCTGCATTTGGTCTGCAAGCCAGCAACAGTATTTTTAGATGGATGATGAATAAGTGTCTTGGAGCATTATGCAGTCAAATATAACATAAATGTTTGTGGATTGCAAACATGCATATAAAGAAGTTAGGAAAAATATTCAAAGGTCAAAACGCACTATCATGGGATCTCTCCACAGCCAGAGCTCTCCCTGATGTTCCTGTCTTTTTCTATTCAGTCTACTTATTTTTTCCCATCTGAAAGGGGGAGAAATAAAAGAGAAGAACTAGAAATCTAGGAAAACCTCAAAAAGTTTCTGATAAAACCCCAAACAGACCTATTCCCCTTCTCCTCTAGGTCTGGTCTAGAAATACAGGAAACTTCAAGGAAAAAAAATGAGGAAAAAAAAGGAAAAAAAAACCCAAAGTCCTGTGAAATATTTTCTGTAAGACTCAACAGTGAAATACTGTCAGGCTACTGTTTAAAATCCTATTATTTTTGCTGTGCTTCAGTTCTTCCCAATGTTCTCTATATAATAAGCATTTCAAATGAAATTACATTATTTTAAAACACACTGTAGTAGGCAATTACAACTCCTGAATACTAAATGCCAATATAACATAGGCCAGATTTATTGTTGTTCCTTAACTTTCTGCCATGTACATTATATTTTAATGAATAAGGTTTCACATTAATTTTTTAAGCCTTTGCCTTGGAATCACGCATTACTGCTGTAATTGTGGTGCAGAATGAGGTGTCTATTTACATTCTCCTCCTAACTCCTGGAGACGAAACCTCCCTTTGATTTTTTTCCCCCTAAGTCAGCAACATCATCTCTTTTTCCTGTTTTCTGGAGGGCACCCCTGGGCCAGTGGCACTGCCCCACCTGGCCACTGCCAGCAAGGTGGTGTCCCAGCGAGGCCCAGTGCCTGCTAAGCCTGGAGATGAGAGCAGAAGCACCAGGCAGGATTTGGCAGGACCAGAGCAGCATCCATGAGTCCAGCTGCACCTGTCTGACCAGGAGGACTCCTCAATGGCAGCATCACCAGATGGTGCTGCCCTCCCCCTCTGGTCATGTCTGCCATCCCACCTTTCCCCAATTTTCTCCTGCCTTCTGTCACACCCAGGGAGATGGCAGCTTACCCAAATGGTCTTTTCTAACTCACTGACAGATGACATGAAAGAACAAAGAGTACAGACACACAAGGGCCATCATGGGTGGGGCAATGTGAAGGTACCACATGATACAAGGCTTTCGTGAATCTCTTCTTTACCTCGGACAGACTTTAAAAAAATTAAGAAGACAGTAGCTGAAATACAGGTGCTGGGCAGAACACAGGCCTCATTTGCAAGCTGTTGTCTTCCAGGGGACAGATTTGATTCCCTGGTCTCAAAGCCTCCAGCAGCTGGTCACACTGCTCCATGCAAGGACGCCAGGCAGAACTGAGAGCAGAGGAAGCCTTTCCTCTGCACAAAGACACTTGTTAATTCTAGTTATTCCACGTACTTACAATACTTTAATTATTCATGTCAATAAACTATAGGAAATCTCATTCAATTAGAATTGCTTTTTTAAATATTTTTTTTTCCTGAGATAAAATTAAATTGCTTTATTGCAAGATCAGTCTGTGCCCTTGTTTTTTGTGCTCTTTTGAAGAGAACAGAAATGAAATCTTGGCTCCTGGGATATTGCAAGCTGATGGGACAATGAAGACACATGCTTGGGGACTGCCCATTCTGCTGGTCCACAGGCCAAGCTTCTGCCCTCGTCATCCACTTCTGGTTGCCACCTCCTCCTCCTCATGATCCTCTCCACAAATGCTATCCTCTTAATTCCCTCTTATCCAGAGAGTCTCCCCCATTATCTACCTTTATGCACCCCCTCAAAAGCAGGGTCTTTTCCCTATCTAATCCTTCCCTCATGTCTCACTTTCTCCATGGCAATAATGTTTGCCCTATCTTCTTTCTTCTCCACAACGTCCATCCCCCTCACACCACCAGGGCAAGGATATATCCTCCTTTGCCTTCTGCCTTCATGCCTTTATGATCCCCAGGTGTTCCCCCCACCTTCTCCCCGCTGCTCTGCATTTCTGTCCCACACTGCTGTTCCCCACCCACCTTCCAAGGCAGAGGTTTTGCTGTAACCTAAGGCTCACAGCCACTGCTGATGCCAGAGAGACACACAAGCACTGAACAAAGAGAGAACCTGCTTGTGTCCCCTCACTGCTCCATTTTCCTCCCATTCCATGCTTTTTCCTCCAAACTCAGAGGTTTTTGCCCACCAACATGCTGCAACTCCCTCCAAGTTTCACAGCTCGGTTTTGAACTCTGCACCAGCACTGCTCCACAGCCCAGATTTCTACCCAACTGAGCCTATCAAGCCTTGCAAGCTTTGCCAGTTACTGCTCCTCCCACTGCTGCTTCCCTGACATGCATCTGCTTGCAGCGGCCAGGGAGGATCCCTCGAGTTGGCCACGGGGCTTTTTGGAGGGCTACCAGCCTGCTGGATGTGCCAGCCTCTCCGACAGCTGCATCCAACTCCCACTGACGTGCTCTGTTCTTCCAAGGGGCCACCCTGAAGAGTGTTTTGCCTGTGTTTGCAGTCAACAGATGTACAGAAAGCAAACCCCACCAACCAAGCATTTGAATCTAAGGTAGGACACTTAGAGGTGATAGAGACCAAACTGTTAAATGGGATGGGGTGCTCTGTCTAAGGACTCTGGCTGTTTGGGTTGAGTACAAAGGTTCAAGAAAAACCCAGAATAAAAAACCCACCCACCCTGAAATACCCACAAATTACTTATTTATTAAATCCCAACCATATGAACTGTAAGAAAGAGAGCTGTATCATGCATAATTTAGTTGGCACACAGACAGTACTGTTGTGTGTTTCATGCGCGTGAAATAAATGAGCATAAATTACTTAATTTGAATAACACCGAACACCTGATTCCAGAGATGGAGCAACACTTCACACTAAGGCTCTTGGCTTGTTGATGCTGCACCAGAGCAAATTAAAATTAGCAAGCTGAAAACAGAAATTCATCTTGTGTCTTGTAGACAAACATCCATGGTGCATCCACATGGCTCACAAACAGGAGGAAACTGAAACACCATGATATGGTGGAGCTACAGAGGAGACTCCCATTGCTACAGAAAGTGCCAAAAAATGAACAAGAGATCCAAGAGATCCCTATACATGTTTTTTATGATGCTGGCAACACACAATTCAGGAATAAGAACAGCAGTAGGTTGGGTAGCCTATATCTTTATGGATTTGAGCCTATATCTTCACGAATTTGAGTATTTTTAATTTCTCCGCAAAATTTCGTAACTGACCTCAGGAAAAGAATATTCGACAGTATTTCTCACAAGCCTCAGAAAAAAACCCACTTTTTTTGTCTGAATGATTCTGTTTTCCCACACATAGCTTCCTGTATCTAACTAGACCACAAACATGTGATTGGAATGCTTCTCTCTTAAGAAAAAAGAAGTTTAAATAAAGCGTTTCTGGTAACTTTATCTCCATGTCACATAAAGATGCATATGGCCTTTGCCTCCTACCATTTATTTGTGCCAAAAGCAAAGTTTTCAGATTTTGACAAATGTCACAGATTCCCACACTTCTCAAAAAGTGCTTTGATTAATAGCAAATAATTTATCTTCCAGGAGTTAATTCCTCTGGTGCAGGTTTGAGATGTAGGGCTGGAGAAGGAAAGGCAGGTAAAGGACCTTCTCTAAGAGAGGTGGAAGTAGCTCTGCCTTAAACATGTGACAATATTTCCTTTACTTACTGCAGCCTTCAGCTTTCTGCCTGCCCATCATAAAAGACAGGCCACTGAAAGGAGACAGGACACCAAAACAACAGACATTTTCAAGTCTGGCCAGGCTGAGAGGTGCTCTCCAATACAACATAAGGAAGATGAAATAAAGCATCTTTCGCCTTTAAAACTGAGAGCAATGTACGCAGACAAGCTGCAGGTATTGCTACGAGTCTGCACAACCCTTCTTTCCTCCTATAGCTTCAGCTTCCCAACTAACAATGGAGCATGAACACAGCGCCCTCATCTCTCCTCAGCAGAACCAGGCAATGCACTTAGCTTTGCTTTACTTTGAGGAAAGAAATCCCAACATTCTCAAGAGCCTCGTACTTACTGAGTTCAGCAATGCTCCCCACGCGAGTGGCAAGTAGAGACTGCTCGATGGTCCTTAGCTCTGACTGGCTGAACATCTGCACCTCCCCGGGCTTGTTTGACCTCTGCTGGTCCTTGTGAAGGTTCAAGCTGTCCGGCAGGCAGAGAACACCTACAGTGGATAAAAAGAAAGGAGAAGTCCCATGTAATTTCAGCCAGTATGGTAACTTTGCTGCCACCACGGCATTGTTTTGGGGACATTCCAAGACACAGCCTGCGTGTGCAGAGCTCAAAGACAACCAACATCTGTAACACAATGTCACAGATGACTCACGCAGAAGTGGCCCTTGTTAGCCCTTCTGAATATCTTCAAGCTGATTACGGTGTCACCTCGGGATAAATCTTACAGAAAAACTTAGGAGGATTGCTCAAGGAGGAGTTCAAGAGGGTTCCAAGGAAGCCTCCAAGAAACTACTCCAAACCTATACAAAATTATTAGAAAATGGTATCTAGGGGTATCTTAAAATTCCTAAAGACTGGCTTTAAAATTATATATGAGACAGACAACACATTTACAGGATTTTCCTGCAAGGGGATTTCACTGTCAATTGCCAAAATAAGGGACAGCATCAAGATGCTGTAAGTGTCATTGATGGCTGATTGAATTCCTTTTGTAAATACAGCTCCCAGCAATTGAACTGCCTGGGCTTCAAAAGCCCATTATGCAGAAGCCCCTAGAGCAGTGAATTTTTATGATGCAGGGCAAAAGTAAAGCTACTGACATAAAATGATTTACATACACATTCATTTGGGCACAAAAGTCACTTTCTGCCATGACATGTAAACCCTCAGGAACAGATGGAGGGCATATATTTATTCACCGAAATCACTGTCATGCTAAAATCAGAACTTATTTACAAGAGCAAACACTGTATTAACCATCCTTGGGCAACAGCTGCATTGGTCCAGCTTGGGGAGCAAGCTCTCCTCCCTTCCCAGGCTCTGTGTACAGTCAGCTGTAGCTATGCTTTTCACAGCACCACCTTCCCAATCTCTCTGGGACATACACAGGTGGAGAGCCACTGAAGGCAGTGGAATTGTACCTCTTTATGATGACTAAATTTCATCTTATCTCCAAATATTACCTTTGAAAAGAAGCCAGAGTAGGAAATGTATTTTTTTCCTTTAGTTTTTACTACTCCTTCCTTTACCAACAGAGAGTAGGTTCAGCCCTTATAGGCCAAGCAGACTTCGCAAAATGCATTAAGGACAAGGTACATATCTGGTGTTTTTCTTCAAGGGAAGAACTTGCTTAGTTTCCCAGCTCAGTAAATGTATGACATCTAACTCTACCGACCAATAATTCTGTCAATAGATTGACAGAACTATCAATGTGCTTGGGAGCACTGCAGTCAACTCAACTGCTTTGGAGCACTGCAAGACCAGGAAATGCACCTCAAAGGAGATGCTTCTCAGACATCTTGTTAGCTTCACCAAACTGTCTTGGATTCCCCTCCTCACATCCATCTCCTCCCTGCAACCAATTTGGTCTACAAGTTATGTTTGTAGCATAGACCTAAAAACATCCATCCTGGGAGGAGAGAGCTGACACAGGTTCAATGAGCCCATCCCAAACTAAAAAGCAGAGGTATACACTGGGAAAACCAAGACCAAAGGTCTTGTCCACCATGGCTATGAGACAGCAACCTAAGCTAGGATCATCCTCTGCACACAGCAGCGGCACCAGAACAAAATCCCCAATAGCCTGTTCGAATCCTGGAGACAGAGGAGCAGGAACAGATGGAATTCCCAGCCCTGGCTCTGGTCCCAGGCTTGTAACAATCCCATGAACGTGTAGAAGGTCATGAGAGAGTAACACAACTCACAAGGAAGTGTCCTGAAGAGAAAGGGCAAGACACCTGACACAGCACCGGGGAGGGAAGAATTCAAAGGCGAGAGGTAAGGAATGAAAAGCAACAACAGCTTATCAAACAAGCTCTTCAGATTCTCCTGCCATCGCTCAGTGGCTGACTCTCATAAACACTTGGTGCACTGATCAACATTTATATTCTGTGGATGTACAGAGCTCGACAAGTACAACACCTGCATTTAAAATGCAGGCTTGCTCACATATTTTAGTAAGTACTCTCATTTTTTTTAGATTCTTCTTTATAATTTTAATGGACAGAAATTAAGACAAAATTGGAAGAGTATTCCCTGCAGAAAACAGATGTAAAAATGATCTAATATTGTAAGAGATTTCTGAAAACAAGAAACAGAGCACAAACAGCTTTATGGCATCTTTAAAAAATGAATTAGATATTTTTTCTGTGAAAACACACCTTAAGTCTGGAGGAAAAAAAATACTGTTTTAAGATAACTTTTCAAATAAAGTTCAAATGCTTTTAAATGAAAATTATGTACAGAAGTGATTTATGCAGTGGGATATAGACATTTTTATTCTCTGCTTTGCCTATGACTCTGTTCCCAGAGCCAGGCCTTTTCCTTACAAACAGCTCTGATGATTAATTACTCTGGTCTTTAGCGAGGGGAGCATATTCTTAGGCTCTTGGAGAGAAAAGCACAAATGAAATGCAAAATGCGCCATTGTTAGAAAACTTAACAAATTACAGGATGTGTCATGCCAAAGGGTTACACTTGGGTTGGAGATTAGCAAAGACACACAATAGCCAAACATCTGATTCTTGTATCAGCTTCAAAACTATAATTGACCACAGCAAGTGACCAGTGGGGTGATGGAAGATTTGTTTGTAACTCATAATTTTGCTGGATCAAATCTGGTTTTCACACATATGGAGAAAAGGAATTTTATGGCTTGGGCATGCAACTTGGCCAATCTTCTAGCTTCAACCGTTTCCCCCCAAAATATTAAATCGAATAAAATGCTTTTTAGAAGAAAAACCCACTCTCTTTTCATCAGTGTTTGATGTAAAGCTCAAATTTTCTGATGAAAGGCTACAGCAAGGAAGAAGAGAGCACGCCAAATTGAAGAGGAGGGGGGAAAGATAAACACTTTGTGATTATAAATATCTTTTTAATAGATAGAAACATCCAGAAAGCCACCATCATCTTTCACTGGTTTGGCTACAGTTCAACTTCCGTATTTTAATTCTCTGCCAATTGGTGTTATTTACTTGCTTTTTCAGCCTCACTGTGTTGAACTTGAGAAACAGGTAAGGACCTCAAGTTTCCAAATGCCTGAAAACCAGGACTTTTCCCCCCTTCCTTTTCTGGCTGTCACTGCCAATTTTATCTGTCATTCCACACTGAAGATTTCTGTGCAGTATCTTCAGAAGTAACAGTGGTACCTGTCTTTTCTCTCAGCTGGCACTGTTAAATGTCCTTTCTTTCTGCATGGTTACTCAACCCTGTGCGCTCCTTTGCCCATTATTTTATCCCTCTTCTTCCCTCCAATTCACTGGAGTGGAAATTAGGCAGTCAGCTGTTTCCCGATGAATCCTGGGCCAGACTGCCTCAGTACATCCCTGTCTGCTCTGTGCCACCCAGCAGTGCGTGCAGCAGCCACACACCAACTGCTGGGAACTGCTGGAGCAAGGCAGGACACCCAGAGCACTCCAGTGGATTTGGATTTTGTCACCTCTTTTGGTGCTTCCCCTTGTCTCTGTACCCTCCTTGGGGCATGGATCTGCCTAGGACTTGATTGCATGGACATATCCAGAACGGGCCATTGCCAGCATTGCTCTACTCACTGCCCTTGCCCTCAGAGTACCCTACAATCTATAGGAAACAGAAGAGAAATGCACACATTCCAAAATCAGCAGGGTGCCAAAAAAAATCACAGTGATAGGCTCCTAATGCCCCCCCGCCACTTCCCCCTGCCAAACTTCTAGAGAAAAAGCAACACCACAGAGAAAATCTGATGCACAATTAATACATTTCACATTTTCCTGCCTTCTGGGCTCAGCTAAAGCACAAGCCAGAGCTCAGTCCCTGAGGACTTAAAAATCCCAACCCAAAGAAGTATTGCACAAAATGACAAAGTGAAGGTGCCCAAACTTATAAAAGGACCAGTTGTTTTAAACCCTCATGCAAACTCATCCAGAGACTGGGCTACCTGGTAACTCTTCCAGTTCCACTGTGCACATTCCCACCTCTTGGGCTTAGCTGATGCTCCACCCTGCACTGCCAAGCAGATTTTGGCACAAAAATCCATGCTTTCCCACATACTTCTTTCAGAGCTTGCCACAGAGCTGGCCAACGCTGTCACTGCAGCATGACAAGTGTGCGTGCATCACACAAATATCCCAAACTCAGCGCCCAGCAGCAGTCCCAGCAGAGCTCCTCAGTGCCTCACCAGAAAAACAGCCTGAAGGATCTGAGAGTCAAGAGCGACTCCAACACAAGACACAGCAGCCATTGTGTGACCTCTTACAGCTTTTCAGGGCAGGAGAAATATGCTGTTTGTAGCCCAAATTTCACCAAAATACAGAGGTATCATCTAAAAAATATGCTCTTAAAATTTAAGCTTTCTCCACTGTTTCTCAATTTAGACAGATACCTGCACTTAGATACCGGCTCTTGCCAAACACTTGATTCCTGAAGTGGTGGCGCCTATGGTGCCCATACTCATACCTCATGCCCATACCTCAACTATTGCTGAATTTATATATATATATATGTATATCTGCATATAAAGCGATAGAACAAGGCAAGTAAGAAGTGCGCACCGCCTATACTCATCGGTCTGTAATACCCAATGTCATCCCCATTTCAAATTCTTTGCCTCCTCCCTTTCCATTAGTATTCAAATCCCATGTTCCAAACAAAAGAAATTTCCAATGACAAATTAAACAAAAATGCCCACTGGACAATGTGATTCAAATTGATCCATGGCTGAGGAATCTAGCAGAAACCTAACACAAATGTGTTTGCTTTCACTAAAAATATGAGAGCCATAAACACCGTAAAATACTTTTTTCACATTTCACCATTCATTCCTTTGGAGAGAGTGCCAGACTTCTTCATATCAATATAGAGTCTGAATAGAAGCATGAATGCTTTGCTACTCTCCTGTTATTTTTCTTTAAGTGCTCCTACTTTCAAGAGAAAATAATTCAAATAATCTTTGACCTCCCTCTTTATTTATCTACTACATCTTAAGCAAATGTATATATCTGGAAAAGAGTTTATACTCCCACTGCAAGGAATAACTGGATCCTACTAAGAGTTTACAGAATTTAAGTGTGCAGGACAGATACAAGGCAAATTGCTATATAAAATGAGCCTGAAAAAGGTAGTTAACCCTGAGCTGTCCCCAATACGTGGTGTTGCATATTACATTGCTCAAGTAAATGCCAACCTCACCCAGGGGAACTACCTTTAGGAGTAGGAAATCCCCTCAGTCATCAAAATTTGTAAATTTTATTACACGGGAACACAGGACTAGAGTCTTTGAGTCCAGGCTCCTGCTCCCATAAATAATCTCATGAAGTTCAAGAGCTCACAGAACATCCAATAAAAAAAAAAACCAAACCCTTTTCTTCCACAAGCTCATGTACTAAAATACTTACCAGCATCAGAGAGCATTCCTGAGATCTACAATATTAAGGTCTATGGGAAAAAATAAAAGGGTCGAAAGCATTGCCAGCTGCCTTTGGAACGGCACAACACTTGACGAGGTGCAAACCCCACGTGGTTGGTATTCCAACATGCAGAAAATCTCTCCTGACCCCACACTCTGCAGTCATGAGAACCCTGAGTACATGGGAAGGATACCATCCAGGTGCTCAGCAGATTTTGAGGGACGATATGGGATCACCAGCACCCTGAGCTCAGCATCCCCACACCAAACTGGAAGGGCTGGTGAATGTAAAGTTACACAAACTGCTACAGTCAAAGCTCACACCTGGAAAGGAACCTTATGGTCTCCATTGTTTGAAACAACCTGTCCCATCACTCCCAGGCTCAGCCTGTCCACCTGATGGGCAAGGCAGATGGAAAAAATTCTCCTTACAGAAATGAGACCACGGGGAAAACTTTAAAGCTAATCATATCAGCCACTGCTTTCGGCTAACGGACAACCTGGAAACCATTCAAGGAAAGAAGAGCAAAGTGTCTTCTTTCCACACATTCCAACCCGGTTAAATAACAGGGAGTGGCTTGGCACGGAGAAAATGCAAAGCACTTGGGAAAGCTAGGTGGTGAGATCAAGTTTCCACAATTGGAGTCTTACAGTAGGCAGAGCAGCCCAAACGAGGAAGGGTGGAGCAGGCACAGGAATCGAGACTAAAGGGACTCTGCCTTTGTGTGTCTTTAACACCCAGTACCCAAAGACATGAAAAGGCATTAAAAAGCTCTATACTTCACCTCAAGATGCTGGCATTACACAGGTAACATAATATTAACGTCTAATACACAGAGGAAGTGAAAGTAAAACATAGGAGAGTTTAGTAACTGATTCAAGGTGAAATAAGGAGTGTCAGAGAAAACCAGGAAAAGACCGTAAGGCCTCTAGTTATGCATTTTAACCACAGGAGATCACCCTTTCTCTCCTGGAAAAACCAGGAGAAGAGCAAATCAGTAACACTTAAAAATTACAGAACTCAAAGCCTGACTAAATCATCCAAAGCAGAGAGCACCTCTGTGAGATACCATAGCAGATGCTCCAGGAAGACAAGATGATAGAATTATATTACAAAATGTGACTGTGACATCTTTTCTTGTAACTAAGTTTCTTAGCACAGCACATTCTACTTAACTGGGATGTCCTCCTTATTAGATCCTTCTAAAGGCAATAGTTTTCGCCTAATGATAATGAGTGGCAATCACTGCTGCTTAAAATGGCTTACAAGTAACAACAATTCAACTAAATTAGGATATATTCTGCTAGCACCAAGCAGTTAAGTGGTGCACAACCAAGTGGAACGTGGGATATATTTGACTGTTCAGGCTATATATTACAAAACAAAGAAGAATCGGAAAATTAAATCCCCCTAAACATAGAAACTGAGCTCCCAAAACACCAACTACAGCTTTACATTTATTTTTATTAGGATATAAAGAAAATCTTAAGTCTTGCCAAAATGAATTGCTAAACTTCAAAATCCTCAAAACCACCACAAAAACAAACTACAAAAGCAGTGAACGTGGAGCAAGGCAATCCACAGAAGAAGAAAGGGAGATCCATCTCCTCATGCTTATCTCCAAAGTCTTTCCCCAGTTGCCTAAAGCAGTCTTTGTGGTGCTGCCGAAGATGCTGCTCTCCAGCGTGCATCCACGGGCTGGACATGGATGCTGACAGCACAGTGAGAGGCAGCTGATGCCACAGCTCTATCCCTGTCCTGTCCCCCAGTGAGGGCACTGATGTGCCCCCTGCGCCTTCACCTTCCCGTGATTTTCACCACTGCTCTCTCCCTGTTGGCCACAAAGGGGCATTTTATCAACTTCACAAGAGGAAAACTGCATGACAGCACACTCTGCTCAGTCACGCTGTTCCACTGTCACAGTAGCCACAAAAGTTTCAGTGAGAGTTGTGATTTTTTTGGCAGGGAGATGTTAGAGCTGACATAGTGCATTAATTTCATTGTTGTGCACCCATCAGTCTGAGATTACCCTGATCTAAGCTATGCTGCCCTGGAACTAGCAATATGTGGAGAAAGGTTTTGTCTCAATCTTTGATGGGAGGCATCCAGATACAAAAAAAAAAAAAAAAAAAAAAAAAAGGGGGGAAAAATTAAAAATGCCAGTATCATATTTCTTCTCTGCTACATGCAAATAAAAATAACACATGCAGCCCTCAGTGTGGCGACCCAACAAGAAGCTGAGAGGTTGCAGGGAATCTGACGGAAGAAAAGAGCATGAAGAATGTGTTGGCAGTACCAGCAAGTGAGAAAGCTCGGAGAAATGCAGATTTGATGGCACCCAGTGTAACCATGAGAGTGCCTCTTGCAGCAAGATGGAAGACACATACTCAAGGAGGAAAGGACGTGCACTGGTAGAATTGAGACTCTAGGCATGCACAGGAGTACTAAATCATGCAAAAATGGGCTTGGCTCAAAACAAGCAAAAGTTCCTCTTAGACTGAGAGTTCAAAGAAGGTCTAAGCCTTTGAGTCACCAAAAATGACTAAGAATGCGTTAATGGGTTTTATTTCACAGAAAAAGACCTGTCAGCTGATAACAGCAGAATGAGAGAGGATTCAGTGATTCATAGCTCATAATGCTCTTTCCCAGAGAGCATTTTTTTTCCCTTCATTCATTACCGTCGGTCCCCTGAAATGCCCAGCCCGGACTGAAGCCTCCTCCTTCAGAACCGTGGCATGAGCATAGCCCAGAGCCCCACGCTGCTGACACAGCGCCTCTCCTGAGCCGGCCCCATCTCCTCCAGTGTGTGACACAAGGCACCAGCAGCTCTCCAGGTACTACCATGCATGAGCAGTGAGCTTCTTGTGATAATGCTGGTTTGGGCTTCTTGAGAAGAGAGACTGAGTATCAAACTGCAAATGAGTAACCCCATGCAAGTACATAATCTTCCATTTCTGCAAGACCTACAATCCAAACAGGCTCATGTTCCAGGTACTGCAGCTACTGTTCTAGTAAAGCAGCACAAAATGCCTGACCCAAAAGAGCATATTTTCTGTTGCTTTCTCTGTGTGCCACCATCCTTTTGGCACAGGCACCGCGCATCAGATGCCTTCAAGGGTCAGGCACACCATTTCAAAACCACCCATGCACTTCCATTTCTGAGCAGTTGCACTACTCTCCAATGCACTTGGCAAGAATATTTTGAAAACCCTAAAAAACACCTCCTCCACTTGCTTCAATATTTACAAAGATTAGTATGCTTTCTACAGGAGAAGGAGTTGTTTGCCAAAAATCCCTCCTTCCACTTCGGAACACCATCAGCTTATACCAAACTCCATAAATAATACACAGCAGAGCAGACACACGGTGCTGAGACTGAGCATAGGGCATTCCCATTGTAGGTACAATCTGCACCCTTCCCATTTCCCAGGTGGAAGGAGCTGGAAACGGGATTGAGGGGAGTGTGACAAAGCACCTGTGGTCTATGGAGCAATCAGTTGCACTTGGGAGCTGGTTATGTATGCAAAAGCTGATGCAAACCTGCTACGTACAACAGGAATAAGGATGGTTTTCAATTCAAACTGGTGAAAACACCTGACCATGCAAGGGTGGGGTGACTGGTTGGTGGGAGAATGACACCTCTTCCTGCAGAGCTGGGTGTTTGCTCTTTGCTTTTTAAGTCACCTTCCATGAATGCCAAAAACCTGGACTCTGGCCCAGGCAGTGCTACTGTAGCATCACAAAGCTGCTAAAATCATCACCATCCTTCAATGTGAACCACTAAACCATCAGCCCCGAAGGTTTCTGGGAAGGCAGCAGGTATGTGTTTTAATAAAATAAATATAAAATAAATAAAATTAGTGAAGTCTGCAGTCAGTAAAGCATTAAACCTGAAAACACATGACATGCAGGGGCTGCAAGGAAACCCCTGAGCCTCTGGACACATGTGAACAAAACTGCACTGCTGCTGCATGTTGCCACGCTTCAGCAAGAAAACGCAGGCAGCTCTGGCAGAACTCTCACTGACTTAGGGTCAGGATGTTAGACCCCCAAGGAATAAGCTTTGGGTAAACTGGAGTGTGTGGAGCCCACAGAAGAGGGTAAGTAATTAGGATTTCCTTTCAACTGCTTGCACAGATGACTATCAGATTAACCACTCCACCCTCACCATGAAAGCCCATGCTTAATGAAAGTAAAGAATGATAAGATGGTTTAGAAACGCAAGCTGCTATTTACTGGCTTTAGGGCAGCATCCCATCACTCCAAGAATTTCCTATGCTCCCTCCCACCCTGCTAAGGATGCACTAAGCAAACGGATTGTCACGGCAGGATGAAAACCACCTACCCACAAAGTCTCCTGGACTGCCTACAAGCCCTCAGCAGGACGTGCCCCACAGTCTCTCTGTGGTTTGGTGCATTGCCTGGGGTATCCCTAGCAGGTGAGATGCCCCCACCTGTAAACACCTGAGCTCAAGGACTGACAGCCGTGACCTGCATAGGACCAAAGAACTCATCCTCCCTCAGCAAAGGAGAGACCTTCAGCATGTGCTCCAATGGGGTTTTGCCATGTATTTAAAGCCAAATACTCACCTAAAACTTTCACTGACTGGAAACCCTGGATGCCAGCCAGGTGACAGTCCTTTCTAAAAGTAACCTTTACATTCTTCCAAAATTCCACTTGGCTTACTAAATAGAAATTGCCTGTTAAGAGCACGTATTTCACCATTCAGACCTTTGATATATAGACACCTACAACAATAAATCAGTTCTGACCAGTAAAGGTTAACCTATATACATACATATATGGCAAAATCATTACAGACAATGAAAAAAACTTACAAGAAGAGAGATTAGACTGTGCTGCTAGCACACAATTATGATCGCTTGCCCTATGGACTGCCTGGCTGAACCCATTTCAAATAATTCAGGTTTTATAGAGCTGATAGACACACTCTTCCCTACCCAGCTGTAATACAAACTGTGTTCATGTGCATGAACTCATTACATGGCTACCAGTTTCTGAAAAAGACTTAAGTTTATTTTACAGACATCTAATAGTTCTTTTTAACCCATGCAGAGTATGCATTTGTACATTCTGGATTTTACATAAAGATACACAGTTTTAGTCCTAAAATACCTCATACATTTTTTAAAAATTATGGCCTCTATTACTTTTCCCAAAGAGAAATGGCTGCACATTTATTTTCAGAGCAGTTAAAGGTCAAACACAGTTTTCATTTATGCATAACCTGGAGATTTGAACCTTTGCATTATTAATCTTCTCCTCTGTTTCACATAGGAACTCACAGATCAACACAGACCAACAAAAACCAAAAACGCTGTGGCACAGGAATATGACCATTTCTATGTCAGAGCCTTCTCCAGAGCACTGAACAGACAGCAGTTAATGAATAAACAAGCTCGCTATTTTATCTCTGTGGTTCAGTGTGGTTTCCAGCATGACTTTGACATGACCGCATCTTATCCATCCTCTGCTTCGAATAAATGCCATTCCCTGTGGGCTCACATCCTCCCACTGGTGCCCTTGCAGGGACTGAGACAAATCCTCAGCAGTGCCTTGGCCGCCCTGTGGGGCTGCTTCACCTCCAAGCACAGCTCCACCAAATACTCAAGCACCAAAACCAGACTGAGGAACAAACCACAGAGCACGTCTGCCCCCACAGCCTCGGTTTTAGAAACAGCTGAGACAACTCTGCTGAAACTAAAAAGAAAAAAACAAAACAACAAAAAACCACACACACAAAAAAAGCCACTAAAAAAAGGAAAAAGAAGTATTTTTAAATCATTTTTGGGGAAATGACTGCTCTAGAAAAAGCTAAATACTGCTGGACCATATCAGAAGCAACTGGGACGTACAATGATACAGCAGGTAGCTACAACTGCCTCGCCAGCTACATCACATCTGCTGAATTTATTTAGCCTTTTCTCTTTTAAGCAGACTGAAAGAAACCATACCGTGTTTGGAAACTTCCAGGCAGGGTTTCAGTGGGTCAGCATTATGTAACTGATTGGTTGACTTAAGCAGCACCATAAGCAATGACAGACACAGAAACTGAATATAAATCTTCAAAATTGATTCAAGTCAAAAGCTTAGATAGGAAATATCCCCAAATAATAAACCAGTAACAATAAACTCCATTTCCTTCACTGAGGTACAGTCCCCAAACAGATGTGTGTTTGTGGCATCATGCAGGTCGTTACAGCTCCTAAACTAACTAAAGTTGTACCTATTCCAATCACATTCTCTATGGATAAACACAACAAAATGCTCCCTGGTTTAGATTTCTTAATATTAACAATTATATGAAGCACAGGGAATTACAAGAGAATTACGACATTCATTTCATTTGATAAAGATATGGATTCAGTGAGAACTACTGTCTTGCAGCATAAAAGCACACCATGAAATTTAATTGCAATGCACAACGCTACAAGACCTACAAGCAAGTTTTCATTGCCTCAGCTGCACGTTAGAAGGAAAAGGAACAAAACCAGACTAAATTTCCAGTTTAAAAATAAAATAAATTTGTAATTAATTATTTTAATCCTATTCTAGTGAAAAGGCAGAACTCTTCAATTTAAATCATTTGCAGATTTGTGGTCTCCAGCCTTGAGAGGACAACACGCTACCATTGACCCTAGCCCGAGGGACTGCTACACAAGGCCAAGAGTGATCTACGAGCTTCATTAAGAGATTCAAATAAAGTTCATATATATACATATATATATATATATATATATATGCACATACAATGTGAAATTAAAGCAGGCATTTGTATACACCAGACTTCCCAGAGAGTACCCTCTGTTGAAATACTGTCACTTACTTTGAGCTCATTTGCCCAGAACTGTGTAACCACAGAAGTTAATTCTTGCTGCCAAGTGCTGGAATAGGAGTTAGACTGGGCTGTGCAGAGATGCTTGGAGGGCCACCTCCATATGCACCCCTCCTGGTGGGTGCTTGCTGCAGCCAACTGAGAGCATGCAAACCACGAGTTACAATGCCTTGTCCTCCGTTTATCTGTGCTTCCATTCCACCTCTAAAGTTAACAGGCAATAGCATCTGACTCTTCTCCTCAAACCATTCTTAGCATTCATAAGTCACAGTACAGTGCTAAGGATGCTGCCACACAGGCATCTGACAGCTTCTGAACATAGTGCCCAGAGCATCAACCCATCAGCAAGAAAATACCGTGTTAAGTAAATCAGTGCAAGTTCTCTTTCTGCTGTGTTCTGCTTTTAAACTAAGTTTTAATGCACTCAGAGACAAAAATTTACGAACTAGACTATGCACAGGCAAAGCTAAACTGTCCATTTTAAATGGGAAACTATAATTTTCTCTTGCACCATTATAGATACAAATTACGCAGATGCAATATGTGAAAGATATGTTGCACATGGGTCATCCTTTCTGATATGAGGTTTGCATAACAAAAAAAGACAGTTCTTTTGTCCAAATTCTTCATGTTAATCATGTCTCTAAGTGACTAACAATGGATTTAGTGGACACTCAAAATGGTTTATTGTGTAAGAAAGTTGCTTCTAACCCTGTCAGATATGGAAGCAACCTCCCTCCTCCCCAGTTCCACCAACAGAAGGATATGGTACTTTACCAGTAATATTCCAAAATATGCAGGTCACTATGAACATGGCTGCTGTGGGCAAAGCCTTCAGTATGAGAACTGAAAGACTCCATTTCATTCAGAGGAATTTTGACAAAAAAGGTGAGCATCTTTTATTTTTCTACATGGAAATTGTTCTTGGTATTTCCGTAGCACAGGAAAGGAATGAAACTTTTCCACTTCCTATATCTAAAGCTCCTTCCTTGGACAGTTTCATCTTTGTTCAGCACTCAGGTGGTATGTTTTGCCCGCTAAGCTTAGCTATGGAATATGACACATTTCTACTTGGTTTCTGAAATCAATTCTGTGTACACACCACCTGCACTTACTTAGGACCATGGGTTCTCTCTCCACTCTGCTTAAGCAGCCACTACTTGAAGCTTTGAATTCAGAATAAACTTTATGGTCAACAGACAGGAAAAAACCTCCAACTCAAGTGATTTAAAGCAATGAGTGTAACAATCATGGCAAAAGCCAGGACAATGTGACAGTTTGAAAGCCTTCAAGACCAGTTCTCAAAATTACAAACACTGGGAATACAGGTCTTACCCTACACTGAACCCCATAAAGATTAAAAATTCTACCAGTTCACATTTAAGGATCCTCAAGTAACTTTGACTTTGCCCTGATCATGATGGGAACAATTGGAAATTTTGAGACAAATTTTTCTTCTTCAGAGAGAGCTGGAAAGAGGAACTGAGGAACTGTCCTTTGGTTTTGGCTATGGATTGATTATAAAGCTGCCACCTGGAAATTCCACAGGTGGAGTTCTTATGCTAAAAAATATTTCAGAAGGGATCTGACTCAGAAAGGGCAAGTCCAGCAGCATGGCTTTCCCCAGCACACTCTGAAATAGGGAAACAAGATGCAGATGTAAACACCAACTGCCCTGAACTCATTTATCAGGATCCATAGCCATGATCTTCACAATCTAAATTGTTCATACCACAAACAATGCATTCTGGGGTCGGCACATCCTGACAGGGGTGAAGTAAAATATGACTGCTACAGACAGTGCTTGAAAATGTCAGAAGAAAATGAGTAAAATATTTTTGTGATGACTTCAGAATCATGGGAAATAAGCACAATGAAGCAACGGCTTTCATGTGCCATAAAAGCATGATTAAAATGTCCTTAGGCACATAACTCAAGAGTCAGCACAGACCAATGTGATGTAGACAACTGAGATAAGGAGCTCATGAACTGTGGTTTACTGATAGGACATACAAGATTAGTAAAAGCAGCGGTTGAGAAGGAAAACAATAAAACCATAAATGATGGGAAATAATCCTTACACTAAGCCACTCTGCATGCTTTTGGGGAATGAAGTGACAGCTGAGGGAGCGGTAACATTCACGTGGTCTACCATCCTCTTACCTTTCATGAGTCAACAGCAACTTACTGGGGTGTGTGGCAGGAACATATAAAGACAGCTCTGATCAAGCAAACACCAGTTTGCACTTCATTTTGACTGTACAGCAAGCCTTAATTTAGGTGCTTCAAAAGCAGATTGACCAAGAAATCACTCTGGAAGCAAGCAAGAAGAGATATTCAGAATGTATAATACTACCTCAGAAATAGATTACACATCCTGGGGACAGCTAGAACATGCAGCTCTTCTTTGCACGAAGGCAACATTGAGGACAACAACTAAGACAATGTCTTGTCCAAAGACCAGAAATATATTAATAGAGATACCCTGCGTCCAGCTCTGGGGTCCTCAGCACACAAAAGACATGGACCTGTAGAAACAGGTCCAGAGGAGGTCACAAAGATGATAAGAGGGCTGGAGTACTTCCCCTACGAAAACAGACAGAGAGTTGGGGCTGTACAGCCTGCAAAAGAGAAGGCTCTGGTGAGACAGGGAGAGTTAATTTAGGTTAGATAGAAGGATAAAATTCTTTTATAATGAGGGAGGTAGAACACTGGCACAGGTTTCCCAGAGACATGGTGGATGTCCCATCCCTGGAAACATTCAGGGTCAGATTGGATGGGGCTCTAAAGATTCCGATTGAGTTAAAGATGTCTCTGCTCATTGCAGGGGGTATGACTAGATGGCCTTTAAAGGTCCCTTCCAGCCCAAACCATTCTATGATTCCATGAACCTAGACTGGGAAGAAACAAGTTTTTGTTGGCTCTCGGCTGGATAATGGCAGTTCATCTACTGACCATGAAGCCTTCAGGCCCTGCCAAGCCCCAGCCTGTGCAGCCCATCATCTCAGCCACACAAACCCCTGCAAGCACCTAAGCCACCACACTTCCCCCCAAAGTAAGAGCCCCACCTTGCAGTCCAGGAGCAAGATACCTGACTAATAACAATTAAATTGTTTGGCTAATACCCTGTTTTGGTATTCAATGCAGATTCATGTGGGACACGCTGGAAAAGCTGCTGCTAAGTGGGGCAGATGAGGGAGTTTTGGATGTGGAAGGTGACTCCCATAGGCCTGCAAGCTGCCTGCTGTGCTGGAACTCAGCTGGGGACAAACACCAGTGAACCGGCTGCCTGTGGAAATCCTGCTCTAGCGACAGCTCCCCCCTGGTGCATCTGTGCCTGTGCCAACACCGCTCTTTATTCAATTCCCTCCGTTAGTTATTTTTGGCCGCTGACCAAATCTCCGCATGCCGTAGCCTACAGCCAGGAATCTGTGAGGGTGGCCAGGGAACAGCACGGAGGCTGATGACACAGCCCCTCCCCTGCCAGTCCAAGAGCAGGGAAACCAGCACTGCCCGGAGCTGGGCTGGCTCCTCACCGCTGCAGGAGGGCTCTGCAGCCACCTCGGCCTGTGAGAACGACCTGCTCTGTGCCCCCACGGGATGTACGTGACATCTGTAGGTGCTGTGTGGTTTGTGGGCTGCAGGCAGGCACGGAAACGGGCTCGGTTTTCAGCTCGTGCAGCTGCACGTGCCGGGGAGCATCCTCCGGCTTCGGGGAGCCACCAGCACAAACCAGCCCTCAAGTTTGTAAAGCACATTGATGGGTTTGCTTCAGCACCACAAGCTGAATGCTACTGCAAATGACTCCCATAAAATGAGATACATTGCTGCAATAAAGGAAATAATATTTACCAAGATACTTAGAAGTCTTATTTTCAATATATATCTTCGAAGCAATTAACTAATATTAGAGCATTCATTTTCCTCAGGCCTCCATGACTCCAGTGGGTATGGTTAGACCTCTCAGTTTACACAATTAAGGTGTACTGCTTCAAATCTGCTGCCTGGAATAGGAGCAGGGGCATCAGCACCTGCAACAAAACCAGAGCTCAGAACTCTTAATCCACGAGCCCAACCCTGCTTGGCGTCCAAAAACATCAATGCAGACTCCTGTTTACCCCTCTGTAAAACTAGCGATGCCACGGAAGCTTGTTTCAGCCACATTTAGAAAGCACCTTGAGAAACACTATGCCACACAGGCAGCTCCTTCAGCAGGTTTTATCAACAAACCAACTCTCAAAAGAAACTCAGAAAATGAGAGCTTCACGGTGGCTCTCTCTCTGCCCAAACATGGGCAGATGACATGGCCTCAGTAGCAGGAAGGCACAAGCTCTGCTCCTTGGGGGCATTTCAAAGATAACTTGGCTATCCAGAGGTGAAAATGAAGTGCTCTTAAAATAAAGGGCTCCCCTCACCCAGCACTGTGACTTTAATAAATCCAGATGTCTAATATTTCAATTCTTAAAACTGTGTCTTGTAAAAAAATCAAAAAAACCTCAAAAGAAAAATCCAAGGACAAAAGCACACTTTATATTCATTAAAGAGCTCACCAAACTGTACAGCCTATGCAGGAGAGTCAAAGAAAAGGGGGGAAAAAAAACCCCAAACCAAAGTACAGACATTTCATGTCACACAGAACAAATATTGAAGGGCAGTGAAATGTTATGAAGTAGCTTAGTAGGACTGTTTAACAGTCTCAAAGACACTTTAAAATATTTCATTACTGGCAAAACCAAATGTCAAAAAGCCCCAAAAATGGCCTAAAAATAAATATTTTTTTTATGAGTAGAACTGGAGTTCTTTCATTTACTGCTTTATTTCCACAGCTTTCAGCACACACTCTGCTCTAGTCATGTTGTCAAACTTATCTCTTCAAACAAGAAAAATAGAAATTACATTCTCCCGCATGTCAGAGCAAAAGTTCTCAAGAAAACCAAGGAATCCGAGAGCTGGAGCTTTAGGAAAACCATCAAACAGGCAGAGGACTTTACTGACCACATCAGACATGGCGCTTAACTGGATCCTCACTGGTGTCTCAGCCATTCAGTCTGAGATTTTTAGTAGCACCTTTCATAGATTTACAGACAATAAATCTATCAAAGCCTTCTGCTTCTCTTTCATCTTTTTTGGGGAGTGGGGGAGGGGAAGATAAAGAAGAATGCCAAAGAAAAGCTTGTGCTGTCTGCTAGGGAAAGAGAAGACAGTGAAAATAATTCAGCGGTACAGAAAGGAATCTGTACTGACAGAGTTTATAAAAATATGGAGTAATACACATATAATTCATGCAAAAGTCCCAAAATGAGGGATCACTTTTTGCAAGTTGTTCATGACCTTATCATTATTTCTTCAGTCACTCCAACACTTCGAGCTTTAGCAGTATGAAAACAGAAGAGACCCCTGGAGGTTTGGGGACAGAGGCAGAAGCTGTGGGCCAAGTGCCAGAGCAGGGTCACACCGCCCCTCACTGCTGGAGCTGCCTGGTGGGACTGGAGAGCCCAAGTGCTTTGCAGAACCCCCATCCATGTCATGCTTTGAATGCAAACGTGCCACAAAGGACTTAACAGAAATTAATAATTGTGTAAAACACAGTGATTTCAAATCTAATGCTATTTGAAAATTTTGGCTTGGATGTCACAGCATTTCCTTGCTTTCAGCTCTTCCTAAAAATGTAAATGCATCACCCCTTCATTCTTAAGAGAAGTTTAATAAAAACGCCAAGAGACATTGATAAATGACTTTAACACCACCACGGATTCAGCAGAATATTCTAAACCAGATGAAGCCCGCAGGAAACAGCTTTCAGACAAGGCAAAACAAATACTGATGTTATTGTCAGCACAATAAAGATTAGAGATGGTGGGACATTTTTGTTTGTCAACTCACCTGCTTTTTGGCTTTTTTAAATCCCTCCATAAAAAAAATGTACCAGTTAAAGGTCTCCATCACTACAGTGAAAAATGAGGAGTAACACCATCAGAGTCACTGAGATGACCACTGCGCAAAATACTTGGGAATATCTTTTCTTTTTGGGTACAACTATATGTCACCAGTGGCTTGCTAATCACTCACTTCCAAAATCCCTACAGGAAGAAACAGATGCCAAGAAAGCCATCCAGAAGGTGTGCAACCTGTCCAAACAAGAGGCAGAACACACTTATCTCTGCAATGCCTTTGTTTAACCACCTCAGCTGAAAACACATGCAAAAGACAAGTATTTACAAGTAATTTAACCTAAAATTCATCTGGGGTTTGTTAGCCTTTGCTGGAAACAACATTTGGCAGCCATACCCAGCCTCAGTGATGGGTACTCACAAAAGGCTGGCAAGATTTAATGCAGTTAGCTGGTAATTTTTCCAGAAATGCTTTTCTCTGTCATTTTATGTAAACTTTGCATCAAGTTCCCTAAACTTTTATTTAGGGAACTCAAAGAACTCATTTAAACAAAAAACATGAAAGAAAAATACCCAGGAAAATCTGAAAGAGGAAGGGAGTGAACAATTTGACCTGAAAGCTCATGTGTTGACCAGATTTGTACTGTAAGGCTAATCACTGAAGAAAGCACCGAATGGCAAAATTCACTCATCATAAACTTCAGAGATTGCAAGAAAGCACTTGACAGACTCCATCACTATTCACTCTGGAACATCTTGAAGTATTAGGCTCGCCAACAAAAATAATTACATCATCAAGCCTTTATACCAAGCTGCAGCTTGAAAACTTGGAGATTTAAGTACAGGGTTCAACACAAAGGCTGGTGTCGGATCACCAAGAAATCACTCTCTTCTACAGCTGGGCACTGCAATTAACTATATTAGAAAAACAAACATAAATGTAACAATGTAAGGTTTAACAACAGTCCTCTTAAAAATCTGGCCATTGCTGCTGTCCCCAAGTCCTCCAAGTGCACCCCACCCAACACACAAGACTGATAAAGGCCAACAGCTGGGCCCAGCACTGGAGGATGGTGAAGTTGGCAGGCTGCTGCAGAAGGAAAAGTGTAATTAGAACACAACTTCCACCTTAGAAGTGATCCAGTTTATACAGTAACTGTGTGTGATTCAAAGTCAACTGGGATACTTTCGCCAACTGAAAAGAGGATATTTCTGCTTAGCATCTTAAATGGGATTCCCTAATTAAAAAAAAATTATCTACACCTCAAACTTTTAAACACTACAAGTCTTCAACTCAAAATGTTATTTCTGCCTTGATAGACAAGAAAGCTGAAAATCCATGAATGGTACAGAGAGACCAATGCTGTTAGAAGCAAATGTATCAGAAAAACCTGGGTATAGCATAAAATGAATTGATAAAGAGATACGAGGATTAACTCCAAAGGCTGTCTCTTATCTGCAGGGTTACCCAGAAAAGAGGGTGGAAACATTTGGCAAGTGCAGTGGGGATTAAGCAGAAGGAGGCGGGGAGAACCTGGAAAAAGTGGAAATTACACTGGAAGTTCTGCAAGCACAGGTGGCTTTTTGGAGTAGCTCCTCCTAATCTTCAGCTACACAAGCAGATAAAAAGCTGCATCATTAGATCCTGTCTGCAGCAATACAGAAACACCAAAAAGCTGCAATTTTGCTCGTGCAATGGAATCTACCCCTGGGGTTTTTTGCTGGTCAGGCTTTGCCAGCTGACAGCCACACCAGCAGGACTTGGCAGCACCAGCACAGCTCCAGCCTGCCCTATGCCCGTCCCCAGCAACCACGGGCGGCCACTGCGCCGTCACACGTGTGAAAATACAACCCTTGGAAACAATACTCTTAAAAAACTGCTCACAGTCAAGTACATGGGGGAATGGCAATAAATCTGTCCCCCCACGTAACTGATCTTCACTCAAAGTAAAAGGTTTTATAGAGCTGTAGAAGAGATGAGGCACTTACCAACTAGAAGTGAGATGTGATGTGAAGGGATTCCTTCTTTTCTGTTCTTACAATTTTTATGTTTCTATAAATACTTTACATACACATACTATCTGACTTTATTGTAAGGCTGTAAAATATAAAGGCTTGTTTTAAAAAAAGAGTGATTTTTTTAAAGCAATGTACATCCCCCTAAATGGCAAAAGCAGCCTATACCTTATAATATACTGCATCTACTAACAATCCACTAGTGTTTAAGTGACCAGTGTGAGCATGACCTGGACCTAAAATTAAACTTCACAGCCCAGTATTACATGGCTGACAAAAACTGCACATTTTAACACATGCACTAAATACAAACAAAAGAATACTAAAAGCTTGGAAAAAGCCACACACGTGCAGGAAAAGGATTGTACTCATCAATATACAGGTAACAAAATAAATAAACAAACCAATACTTCCGGGTTGATAACTCACAAAAGTTGCAGAAAATTCCACACACCGCTCAATCAGAAAACTTAACTTTTAGAAACAGCTTAGTTACTGTATGCCCAAACCACACCAAAGGAAAAGTAAAGTCACAGTGTCATGTATTTCATAATTAGGAACTGCCAGATTAAATTCAGTACTGCAATCATCGTGTTCTCTTGTGCATGCATACTGCCACACACGGTTTTATTCCACTGCCAGGTTTTGGTTTTGTTGTTTTTGGGGCTTTTCCACAAAACTGAGAGAGACCTGCAAAAACTACTGTAAAGCTGGAAGAAAAGCAGAAATAACAGGAGATTACAGTGATTAGTCCCTCATTCTAGAGAAAAACAATAACAAAGAAAGAAAAAGTGACCAAAACACCCGCTGTGTCTCTTTGTCCTCCTGTCACTGAGATAGATGGCTTCACATCGATGTGTCTGCAATGTACACTTAGCCACCTTTTCACTGGCTGAACAGCTACAGAGTGGCACCTTCTCCTGGGACAAAAAATAAAAAACCATAACAGATTTTCCATCTGTAACAGGTAATATTCCAGGCAATCTGGAAACACTGGACAAATCTGCTTTTGTGAAATACTGCTTTGCAATGCCAGAGTTTTTGTTCACCTTATCTTTTTTCCTCCTCGACTGTAGGACATTCAAACACATAGTAAAACCCAAAAAAGGAAGTATCTGAAACTACATTTCACAATTTATTTGCTCAGCTTTAAAATGATATCCCCTCATTAGAGAACCATCTCATTAAACAGCCCATCTGGGTCATTGTGCAGGTTCTCTGCTCCAACAGGCAGCACAAAACCCTGGAGAATTCAGGGACTGCTGATGTCTAAGAGCTTATTCTTTGCTGCACTGAGCAAAGATTTGTCTGCCGTCTCTAAGGACCCTGACGCCAAGAGGCTGGGAGCCTTCAGTTTGTTCTCTCCATCATTAAATCACCAAGGGGAAGCACTGTCTTTCACTATCATCATCATTAGCACTTCCTGGTGACCATGAATTCCGTTCCTTGAATCATCTCTCACAGCTCTACTGCTAAAATCCTCCAAAGGAGCTCACTGACTCCTTCTAATTCCAGATAAAAATGTTTGCATTACTCAGAGGATCTTTACATAGCGCAGAGAGCACGTGTTTCACGCCAACAGACCAGGATGACGAGCATTACAGCAGTGCAGCAGTCATTTTTTTAACACCTGAAGAACCGCTGCGGGTCCATACATCCCAAATCTCATGTTTATTTGAGGTCAGAAGTAGGGGTGACTGAATCTAGACTGGTATTTTTCCCCTCAATAGCAATTCTTTGGTCATTTAATGATCCTCTCTGACCTTCCCACATGATGACTTGCATGAGCTTCACCTTGCTAAAACAGCTACTGAATAAATCGAGAAAATCTGAGAAGGTGCAAGACAAGAAAACAGATTGTCCCAATGGCATTTCTCTCCCTGAACGCCACTTACACAGAAAACAGGACCCGACTTGTAGTTCCAAAGGCAACAGACATAAAGTGCCCTTCTGATCACCTTCCACGTATTTCCATGCGTAGTTCCAAGCCCAGGAACTCTCAGCTAATATTGACAACAGACCAAGTGAACATTTAAGGCTTCATAACCTTCAGACAGTAAATGCTTCCAGACCAAAAGGAGGTTTCAAGACTGCTTACACCACAATAGACCTTCATGGATGTAGTTAGATCATGCATGTAGTAAACAAATAGCCCCACACGTCAGAAAAACTGTTGATGTAAGTCCTGAAATAAAGAGGAGACCCTGGAGTTCACTGTTTCCCAGTGAAACAACAGCTGGATGCTGCCACAGTGCCGGCACACGTGCTTCAGGACATCAAAAAAGCCAAACCTGACACCAATAGCTTTGAAAGCAGGAACAAAACAACACCTTGCTTAAGTAGGCACGGAAGTACAACTTAAAAACTCCAGCTTGATATTCAAAGCATCTTAATAAAGCAGCACAGACTCATGTAAAAGCAAAATGTTTTCAACCTTAAAAAGCACCCCTTTGAAAACTCTTTGTT
Source organism: Monarcha castaneiventris obscurior (assembly GCA_026261815.1). NCBI lineage: Eukaryota > Metazoa > Chordata > Aves > Passeriformes > Monarchidae > Monarcha > Monarcha castaneiventris. Next base: position 1,068,039 of record JAMPIT010000034.1, read on the forward strand.
TTCTAGAACACATACTTTGACCCTCATGGCACATTACTTTGTTTCGCTATTTTCTATTCCATTCAGAGAGAACAAAAGGAACACGAGTGACTCAGACTTGGAGGGAACTACCCACATCAATGGTCTTTTTGCACCTCAGCAGTGTGCAAGAGCAAATATCCCAGATGTTCTCCATCCCTCCCAGTCCATGTCCGGTCCTGGCTCCAGCTGTGTCCTCAATAAGCCAAACCAGCATTTCTCCATCTGCTCATGGTGGCTCCTGGATGGGGATGGAGACAGAGTCTCCCATCCATGCAAACAGCCAGGCTCTGGAATCATCACGGGCTGGGCCATCGACAGCTCTGCAAGGGGCTGGCATTTTTGGGAAGGTGCTGTGAAAGTACCAGGGCAGCAGACACAGGGAAAGGACTTCTGCCCATGGCTTGACCCTCTTAGCAGGTAGCCAACACGTCAGCTGTGACCACTTGCACTCAGGTGTCCAAGGTCATTTTCTCCTGATCGGACCTAGCATGACCCCAGGGGAGCAGCCAGCCCATGGTACCTGTCCTTCATGAGCTATCCAGAAGTGCAAAATGTTACAAGTCAGGCCAAATCCTCCAAGCTGAGTGGTGCTTTTCTCAGCCCACGGAATACTGAGGAGGCCATTCATTAGCTGCAGCCTTCAGCCATTAGCTTTGTAAACTGCAAAGGCAAAATACTGCTGAGCACTCACATTAGCAGGAAGTCTTAATGAGAGTAAATGCTGGGAGCGTGCCTCAAGAAAACCAATTTCCTAGCTTAATTTGGACAAGGTGAACCTGACAAGAAGATATTGCAGTTATACTTAGTCTGTTGTACATACAAGCTTAGGGCAGGTGGAGGCTGCTGGCTTCAAACTTGGAGCTGCTACTTTTACAAGGAGTCTCCTCCAGTAGACCTCACTCATTTCCAGCAGATTAGGTTTATTCATCCCTCAGAAGGAGGTCAGGGAAAGGCAAGATGTACTACAAAGCATAATCCCTCACCTGACACACTCCTAGAGTAGGTATGCAACAGGGGGCATCTTCCTAGTACACAGCTTACAGAAATGGGCTTTTCCTAACACTTAGATAATTTCAATCAAGTAGAGAACAATTTTACATTTCAACCTCTCTTTTTTTCCTCTTGTGCACCCAAACCAAAAGAATTTATCTGACAACAGACATAATTTGCCTTTATGTCTACACTTAGTCTTTTACTTGCACAGGTATTTCAGCTGGAGGTAACACAAAGTTTAAGGACCTGGTAATTTCAGCAGAAAAAAGCAGCTGATGAAAGACTAAGCAATAGTGGTGCAAGCTTTTGAGGAATATGGTCCTGAATTCCTAAACACTACCTGTCACACATTTCCATCATCCTTTGTTTCTTCTTCATGTACAGAAAAGTAACTTGCATTATCAGGAAACCTGTTTTCCATGCAAAACACAAAGCAGATTCACTCATTTACCAAAGAATGGCTTTCAGGGTATTCTGACTATCAAGAGACATGGACTCTATTCTCAACTTGAATAAACCCTAAAATTCCAAAATTAACCTCAGGAGGAGCACAGAGTCTTCCACCCTGAAAACACATGCATATGTATATCTTTGCTTAATTGAACTGTTATTCATACATATAGATGTTTGCAGAGCTGGGGCCTCTACCTCTTTGTATTCAAGTTGCTTGACAAGGAAAATGCAAATGAGGTAATGTGCTGCAAATGCAAATTGTGTATTATTGATAAAAAGTTCCCATTCAGCACCAGGATATAAAGAGAAAATACTGAGGCCTATAATGAAAGAAAGGAGTTAGAAAACTAGAGAATTTTTTTGATCTTTGACATTTTCTATTTATTTCCGCCTATTAAACATGTTTCTCTTTATTATCCCTCAAAATGGAGCACCTTGCCTTGTTTGCCAACTTCAGACTGCAGACAGATGCTGAGGCACTATTCTGCATATCAAGACGTGCTTTTCTCTACATTATATTAAAAAATAACCACAGAAGGCACCGAAATGGGGCGATGGCAAAGAGGTGAGAGAGGCAGGAGAGACTGCTGTGCTCAAAAGCTCTGTTGTGTTCGGCCACATATTTTTCTCATTTGTTTAGTCTGAAATTCCCCCTTCAGTGACTCCGGATTTGTTACTTTTTCAGAAGGCATCAGGAACATCTGGATTCCATATGGCTCACACCTACTCTTTGCCAAATGAAGCTATATTCTGTTTTCTAAACCCTTTATTTCTCCCAGCATTGCCACCGACAGGGTTTTAAATATCTCCGCAATGGACTACGACGTAACCTCAGAATCACTCAGCTTGTTGACACAAATTCCATGGTACTGCATTAACTGTGTCTGGGTTTGCCAGCATGTTTTGCCTTGTCTTCTTCACTTTTTTCAAGATTATGATAATACAAAGGAACACATACTGAGAAGGCAGTTCAGCAGTTATGCCACCTGCACTCAGAAAAGCCACCCCACCAAGATAAAGGGGAGAGACAGCTCATCCTGATGGCCCTTGCAGAAAAAATAGCACTTCTAGATAGAGTTAAATTTTTTCTTTGGTCTCTTCTCTTCCAGCACTTCATGGAGCTACCCTGAGTTTCCTTCCAAGACGTTAATGATTTTCTGAAACTCAAATACTGGGGAGCATGGCATAACCTTGTAAAAGTATTTCCATCTCCCCTGGCTAACAAAACCCCAAGAAATAGAGCTCTTTTTCGTCCCTTCCCTGCTGGACATTTCTGCATCGCAGCACCTTCCACAGGCCTCTCTCAATACTCACTGCTGCTGGGACTGCAGCTACTGCAGTTGGGGCTGAGCTGAGGTTTCTGCCAGTCAAACCCACCAATGCAGAGGTTTGTACCACCTTACCTTGAACCTTGACACGGGGTTGTTTTGCTGTTCCTTGCTCTCCAGGAGGGTTGCAGAGACACAGAAACACTCTGCTGATTATTTGGATACTGTTTCAAATCCAAATAGCATTTGAAATACTGTTCCCATTCCAGAATAATTGGATATCTGTATCTTTTTCCTGCTATACACCAAGTTGATTCAGAGGTGTTAATCTCAGAAAAAATAATTGGCAATCTGTATTTTTTCCTGCTGTCCACAGGTTTGATTCAGAGGTGTTAATCTCAGCAAGGAATCCACTCGGGCTCTTTGAAGGAAATACCAAGCCCTGGATCCCAACAATTACTACAATGCATCTGTCAGTATTAGAGATGTCATGCTTTTTTCCCTGAGCTATTATATTTTGCTTTGTCATTAACAAATGTCACCTCAGTACTCAGGCACTAGCCCAAAACGGGAAAGATTGGGGTCCACTTCTACCAGCTCCTCAAGGGGACAAAGCAGCTGTGTGAATGTCCAACCTCCAATCTTCTCCCACCCCGCATCTGCCCACAAGATACTGGGCTTGCAAGGAAAGGAGACATCTTTCTGAATGCAAGAAATGTGCCTACCAAAATGCAGCCAGCAGCAGCAGAACCTTCTGGATAACATAATAAATACAGTCACACTACCTCCAAGGCTCAGTCGGTATTCAGGATATTTTCAGTGTTATTGGTAGGACACTGGAACAGGCTGCCCAGAGGAACTGTGGATGACCCATCCCTGAATGTGCTCAAGGCCAAGCTGGATAGGGCTCTGAGCAACCTGATCTAGTGGAAAGTGTCCCTGCCCATAGCAGGGGTGTTGGAACTAGATGATCTTTGATGATTCCCCAGTTACAGGTCAAAACCCCAGCTATTTAACCCAGCATCCAAAACACGTATGCTTCAAATAAAACCCCCTTGTGCTTCGGGTGTGAATTTGTTAAGGCAGATGTTAATCCTCACAAATATCTCTCTGTGACTACAGACATATTTAAATTCTGCAGTAATCTTGGCATGAATTTACTGACGTTCAGAAGATTGCACCTTCCTTTTCTTCCAGGCCAAGCAGCCTCAGTGCTATTAGCCTCCTTGCTGATTAAGGTAACAGTGCTTCAAGAGGTGTTTGCAGGCAAGACAAAATATTTATAGCAGGCAGTCTACACAGAGGTGTGGCTGTTCCACTGCACGGCGCAAGTGCCCGCATCTCCCCGGGCGTTGCACAGCCCTTCACGTGGCTGTAGCAATGGCACTGCAGCCTTCACAATGTCATGAAGAGGTCACCCCAGAGATGAACCAGGAGGGTAATGCACGCTGTCACTGTCACATCAACATTCCTGCATGTCACCAGAGCAAAAGCCGGGATGGTTTCAGCAGCTTTTTTCTTCCCAACTCTGTCACACACCAGATGAGGGATTCATGCTGCATGTCCAGGTGCACAGGCAAGCGGGGAGGCACAGGGAACACAGGGGCTGTGCTCCCCCCTTCCACTGCAGATGATTCCTCTTGCTCTGGTCCCATCCAACGAGCAGCCCAACAGGGCTGCACACAGCATTAAACTTCTACAGAATGGAGCCCTTGCTCCAAATGTCTGCTGACCCTTTGTCATGTGTACTGCTTGCCAGATACTGCACAAGACACTCTTCACCTCCGCTGCTTTCAGCACCCACAATCTCCCCACCTCTGCTCCTGGGGTTCGGACCCAGTAGGTGCTGAGCAATCAGGCTGTGATCCAGGGAGACCCTTAAGGTGCCTCCTTGAACCCCCGCTGCTGTTCACACTTTGTGAGTTGGAAGCCTTTGCCAGGTCAGTGCTGCAGCTCTGACACCCACTGCGCCTCTTTATGACCAGCCATGCACACACACGGGTGACGTGCACTTCTCTCTCACTCACAGGCACACACTCATCCCCATCCCTCCAAAGCAGAGAGCAAAACACAGAGCTGTCCGTACACAAACATCCCCGAGAGGAGGAACCACATGTGGCAGATGCTACTGCATTGCTTAATGCATCATTTAAAGCCTTTTGGGGACTGTATGGCTGTGATGAGTAATTTGGCCAGAATATTGTCCAGAGACCATACTGTGTGGATTAGGGCACTCTGAAGGTCACTAGTTGGGTTAAAAGCAAGAAAACTCTGCTAAAACCAGAGCTTACCTACAGCATTTTTATCAGCAATGAAAACAAGAGCAGAAATAGGCTCTGTAATTTCTTTCTTTCACTGCTGAGCCTCCCTGTGTACAGCCTGTGTATAAAACATGCTGAAGATCTGCTGATCTGCTGGAAAGCAGAGGCTGGTAGAACGCTGCCTGTGTGCATCCACACTCGACCCCAGCTTCAACTGCTCTGCCACTTGGGCTGGGTACAAATTCAAACCCAAGGAGATGAGCAATCACAAACCACATATCCACCACAAGCACCTTTCCCTGCCCCAGAGCAATGCAAATGCCACATCTGTAAATGAGATGAGACAATCTTAACTTGTCTTTATCAAAAGGAGTCTCTGGTCAACAGGGATCGCGACTGCTCAAGTGCCACCTTGATTTACACAGCTGTAAACTCTGGCCACTTATGAACCCAGGCAGAAAGGCAAGTTCATGAATTATGAACAGTGTGCCAAAACACATCAATCATCATCAGTCATGGACAAGCAAAGCGTAATGTTGACATTTGCACAAAACTTATACAAACAATCAATCGGATTCCATGGCTGACTGCAAAAGGAGATGTCCGGTTTATGTTACTTAACACAAGACTTTTCACTGAATGAGAAATGCTGAAAGACTTTAAAATAAAACTGATGGAAAGTCAGTGCTCTAGTCAAAGTCAGATAAATGGTTTCTGACCACTACAGAAAATAGATTGATTTACCAGCTAATTCTTTTCTTCAAAGCCTGCGTTCTCCTCCCAAGGAAGAGCAAAACAAAAGCTGTAAACACAAATGTAGGTAACAAATGTTTTAAACGGATACAACAAATTACACAAGTAGCCAGAAGTTGCAAGCTGGCATACCTAAAAGTAGCAGGACTAACAATATTTTATGAGCTTAATGAGTTTTGATGAAAAACTTGCTTATTGGCATGTCTTCTCTAAATTACTATTGTCAGCTACTTGGCACTATTTAGCCTCATTTTAGGACTACTGAGGGTTGCATTAAGACTGCTTGCAAAATGATCTAGCCCCATGTGTTTTGTGCTACAAACAGCAGAGCTTCCAGCACTCTCTCAGGCAGGAACAAGCATTTCCTGAAAGCGTGTTTTGGGCAGAGTACATTGAACGAAGAGGAAACTTCTGTGGTTTTCTTTCTCAACTGACACACAAAAAGGACTTCCTTGTGTTTGAGATGAAAAGGGAAGACATACTTTGCAGATAGCCAAGCAGCCTTTGCTGGAAACACAAGGTGAATGTGGCTCTTGTTCTAGAGGCTGTACTGTTACCCCTAAGGGTTTTTCTTAAAGGCTTTTTTAAAGAAACTGCCATTTATTCACTGGAACGGCTTTACAAGGCGCCTTAGATGTGTCACCAGAGCACGGGACAGCGCAAAAGCAAATGCAAACCAGCTCTGCAAGCAACCGCCTTGGTGAGGTGCATGGTCCCACCACCCAGCAGAGCATCCCCAAACCACCCCGAGCCTCAGCAGGGTCCTGTGCTGCTGTCAGAGCCACCTGACTGCACGGATGTGAAGCTGTGTGAGCACACAGAGGAGATAAGAGAGCATCTGCAATATTTGCTCTTCAGCCAGCAGTCCTCTTCCCTTCTGCTACACACATATAAAATTGGCCACTGATTCAGCCAAGCACAGAAGTATGCGCTTACGTTTCAGATAGTAAACACTGATTATAGTCACAACACAAGAATTGTTGTTATTGTCAAGGGGAGGCACAGGATTAAATGCAAGTGCTTTACTGGATTGATGTTTTGATCTCTTTTTACTTGTATCTAATCCTGTGTCTGAGCCAGACCATAAGCCCCTGAACATGGAGAGAAAAAACACCCTTCTGTGACCTGAAGATATACCACATGCAAAAACAGGCATGTTGAGAGAAGGGTTAAATTCATGTAACATTGGGTACAACTTCAGGTTTCACTTCACACTTGTGTGAGATTAAGAGCAACTCCAAAATAAATAAAACCTAAGCTGTCAGATATTCTCCCTCTCTCTGGGAAAAACTGAAACAGGAGGAAAAAAAAAAAAAAAAGGTGGTGTGGGGGGAAGGCAAGGGATATGCATGTGCTGGCCAGAGCTGAACAATAGGGTGGTGTTTCTGAGGTCGGGATGAGGCTTTGGGAGCCCCACAGTTTTCCAGTTCCACTTTGTGGCAGCTGTGGGACCAGTCAAGCCCCACGCACAAATTTCCTGCACTGGCTCCAGGCTCTGCCAGGACTCTCACCTTGGGGGCTGCATGGCAAATGAAAGATGCCAACAGCATCTCCCAGACTTCTCTTTTCCCTGGGACACGGGACCTGGCCATGCCAATGCCTGTGGAAACAGCAACTGCCCTTTCCCACAGTGCTGAATGCCAAAAGGAAAGCTCCAGGTCAGGATCTTCCATCTGAAGGGACAGGAAAACTTTGGTTTAGCAGTTAAACTACAGAAGTGCATGGCTGCTGCAAGAAGGAGGGGTAAAGAAGTGAGTTCTGTGGGACACAGAGAGAGGTTCCTCACTACACCCAGCTCGAGACAGCAAGCAATTAGTGCATTTCAAGGTCGATGCACTGCAATTGATTTTCCTCTCACTTACCAAAGTAAACTGGGAATAATTCCATCACAGTTGATTTAAACATTAGTATAAAAGTGCTTTAGGTTGGAAATGCACTGGGTTGAATGTGTTACTATACCAAAAAGCTGATTTCAAAAGAACAGTCCTTATTTCCTTGTAACTATGCCTACCATTAATAAAATTTCCATGATTATCTTTGTTTTCTCTAACACCATTGGTCAGATTCAGACCGTAATAGAAAGCACTTTCAAGTCAAAATTCAAAGGCCCATAAAAATCCACAAGCTTCCTTCTCAAGTGCCACAAGTTCTACTTCTGAAGAACAGCCAGGCTGAAGGCCCATCCAGCACCCTGAGCGATCCTCAAGCATGAACACCAGCATCCTCTCCACCTTTGTGCTTCTCCCTCAACAGACATGGAAGCGCTTCTCCTATTTTCTCTAAGGATAGCCACAGAAACTCTTCTGTGCATCGATTTCTTTCTTTTCTATGTTTAAGGCACAGCCTCACCAACACTGACATCCCATAAAGCAAGAGCAGATGTTCCTTACTAACTGTAAGGAAAGTACTGGTCCTATGCCACACTCAAAAAAAATTGGTGGCTTAAATTTTATATATAAAAGGCAAGTCCCCAGCCAGCACCCAAAGCTTGCCTTTTGCTGTGTGCTTGTGCAGGGTGATGCCCCACATCACATTCTGATAAACTCAGAGCTACCCTGCGGTCTTGCAGCAAGGGACATGGAGAGGGACTGCAACAGTGACTTGTCCTGCACGACTGACAAAGCCTGGGTTTAACAGCCAGTCCCCACCTCCAAAGCAGCAGAGGAACACTCTAAACTACCCCAGAATAACATGAAAAAAACTTCTTGATGCACTTTGAAAAGGAGATGGCAGATTTGTCTGACTGCTGCTGAGCAGAGCCAGGGCATCTCTGCTGTGTGATGCCCAAAGCAAGGGGCTGTCTGCTCTGTGCAAACAACATCCTGCCTCTCACAGCCTGGATTTATCCTGCTGGAAATTTACCCAGAGATGCTGCCATCAAAAGTTTAAGCCCACAGTTGCCATGAGAAAGAGATTTCTTCTCCAGAGGTTTCTTAAGCCAGCTGCTATTTTCTCCAAGCTTACAGACAATAGATGATCACGATACTTCTTCTTGTTATGATCATCTTTATCATTACTGTTTAAGTAAACCTACCCAATGAGTCCTGAAGAAGACAGAACGCAAAGCTTGAGCTCTCTATTTGGGTCAAATTTCTCTCTGTTTAAACTAAGTACGTAAAAGCATAACAATGCTATCGAACACAGATCCAAAGCTTAGCAAAAGATTTGATTCTCACACCAATTATTATCTCTCAGTAAGCCGACATCTGTGAGATCACTCCTGGGCCTTTTAATTTAGCATGTCTTCTAATTAAAGAAAGATTAACTGTACTTCCAATAATTGCTCCTCCTACCTCTGCCAGGCTCAAGCTTCTGTCTTCCTCCCAAGCTCTGAGGGAGGGGAAGCAACCTGAAAACACATCTACCACAGTCCCTCTGCCATCTGCAGGGCAGAGTCCCAAGGCACCTGCTCTACCATAGCTGTAGTTTCCCTGGAGAGCACTTTCTTCTGAGGAAGAGACTCTGCCTGCGGCAGGACAAAGCCATCTCCAGATACAGGCTTGAACCCTGCTGCTTCTCAAAGAGCTGGCGACAGAAAATTCATTTCCTCCTTCCAAACCTGTGATCAAGTGCCTGAACTTAAATGGGACAAATCTTGGTGTTTGTGCTGAAGATTGAACAGGCAGTCTCGGATCACTCCACAACCTCGACTCAAGCCCAACCCTACCCTTACCCAAAGGGATGAGCCATCCAACTCTGCTCACCACCATGGTGCTTTCCTGTGACTCCCTGAAAGTTGCCCCAGCACTCCCCAACTCTGCAGCTCAGTTTCCACCCAGATATTTCAGGCACCATCTTTCCATTAAAAATGCTGGGGGGTTCCACACCTCTATCAGTTCAGGACCTGAACTGATCAGAAAAACCTACCTAAAACCCCTCCCCAGTGGCCCCAAACCCAGCCACGCTGGCAGATGGCCAGCAAACCACATGCACACAAACACAGACCTGCAGCTGCTCAAGGATAATAATGAGGTCCCTATATGCAAAAAATAGAGCTAGGAAAGATACATCTAGATCTCATTTATCTCGTCAAGGGAAAGCATCTGGTCTTAAATGAGTTTCAGGAGTGGTAAAGAAAAGTCCAGCCATCCCTCGACCCTGGCACAAATCCCATTCCTGCTATTTTCTGTCACCTCCCCAGCACACCATCCCTTAAGACTATGGTAAGGGGACAGCTGGAGCCAACAGAGACCAGCCATGAGAGGGGTCTGCTGAAATTTCCACTAGCAGAAACATCCTATAAAAGAGCAATCCCTTTGATATGCACCTTGGGGGACACACACAAACTTTCCAGACCAGCCTCTCCCACAAGGTGCAAATATTCAACATTTATCTGCCTGCCAGTGCCATCTCCCACAGGTGGTGCACACGAAGAGAGAAGTGCCACACCTGAGGGATGAGGGTTCACTGTCCGCCTATCTGCCTGCAGAACAGAGATAACAGACAGACAGACAGACAGGCAGCACAGGCACCCCCATATGCAACAGCCTCAGTGCCTGCAGACGATACCCACCCTCCTGCTCCTGATGGATGATCAGGCTTTTCCCCACACTGCCAAAGGCCAGGAGCACATCTACTGGGCTCAGCCTGCACCCATGCAGCTTTTTGCAGCCCTCCAACCCGCTCAGCTCCACTACAAGGCTCTTCCTCAGCTCTCTGGGAAAGTTACTTCCTCGCCAAGAAGTGCACAGAGCTGGGAAAAATCCGGCAAGGCGATGTTGGGAAACCTTCTAATTACAAACAAGGAGCTGGAGCCCGCATGTTGGGAGCAGCTGTGTGCCCAGACAGGCCTTCATGCTGAGGTGGTGTGAGTACAGCAGCTCCAGCAGCCCACAGTGTGGGATTTTTAGGCTCACTCCACCCAAACCTGCTGTGCTCTAACCCACAGGACCACGTGCATGCTGGGCTCAGCCTGTAGCAGTGCTTGGCCCCACCCCGGCATCCCCTCACTGTGGGGACACCAGGCTTCCTTGGACCCAAGGTGTGAGCTGGTCCTCAACTACCTTCCCATCAGCAGAGGCTCCCTGGGCCCACCCTAATTCCACCACCACCAAACTCTGTAGAGCTTCTGATGCACAATTTTCTGAGACAAGAAATAATAAGCTAAAGTCAAAGCATATTCAGAACTCGAAATTTCCATATATGGCTTACTATGAAAACAGCAGCCAGACAGCCCAGGCAGTAGTTGTCCACCCGGTACCATATGGAGCTGGAGATCAGTACTGATCACTAACTCCACCAACAGCAATGGCCCTTATTCCCATGAAAGCTCATCAAAACGAGCAATACACCCATTCCACTCAAGAGAATTTGATATCAGACAATTTTTTTTTCTTCTCCATAAAACACTCTTGCTCACTCATTTAAAATCAAAGAGCCACTTCATCAAACACTGCTTCTCCTCTACAGACAGATTTTGCAGAAGGCAGAGGGGGTTCATGTCAGACCTTCTGCAGACTCTGTGACACTGGAACTCTCGCTGGTTATGGGTCTCACGTTTGCAACACCATGAAATAGCACCATCTCCCCGCCAGCCACCACTCTCTCTCCCTTCCCATTTTAGCTGAAGCTCGGATGCAGTGATTTCACTGTCACGTACCTCCTAAACCAGGCAAATGCTCAGTCACAGCAGTAACAAAAGTAGGCTTTGACTCACTCCTGCCCCGTGTGGAACAAGACTTCATTCCTGCTCTTCTTCCTTCTCCACCCATCATTTCAAAAAGCCTCTCCATATAATACACGAGGCTCAGTACAGCCCTGCTGCTGGCAGGGCCAGTCCTGAAGCACAGATTACCTGGGCTCACATATGATGCTCTGTGAAGATGAGTTTCTCCAGGACACTTTACAATCCATCCTTCTGGGTGGTTCCCTGCAAACCCAAGTGTGAGCCTTTCTTTTGTGGGAAAACAGGGCTGCTTCTATGCAGAGAGCCCCTAACAAGGGCATTTTAATTAAGGGCTCAAGCATGTTCCAGCTTGTACACTCACAGTTTGTAAAATAATCCCGTGTAACACCCTCTCACATACCTATCCTGGCGCAGCAGTGGGACAGGGATAAGGAGGTTCTGCACCACTGCAGCTCCCCACCAAGCCATTCTCCTGCATCACCCTGACAAGATGGAGGGCTGTGGGGAGCAGAGCTGGGAGTGGGTCAGCCCTGTCCCTAAAGCTGCTTTACCCCAGGGACCGTCCTGTGCTGCCACAGCCTGCCCAAGTAGAGGGGAGATGCTGGGAACCCGCTCCTCTTCCTTCACCTCTGCCACGGCTCTCCAGCACCTTCAGTCCTGCTTTGCACATGGTGATGGGTTGGGAGAGGGACATCCCCACAAAGGACTCCTGCACAGAGCCACCTTGCTCCTGGCAGAAAGGGGAGGCAGTCGGGATGCTCCCAGGACCACCAGCAACACCACACCATTCCCATGACCCGGGATACCTGGGTACCTGCCAGGCCTGTGCTTGCAACAGTCATCTCAGCACTCCACTCTGCAGGGACTAATGAACTTCTCAAAAAAACCCAAAAATCATCCAGTCTAAAAAAAAGGTTTTATCAAGGAATAGAAATTGTTCTCTCTTGCTTTTTTAACAAAACAAACCAATCAACCAACCCCCAAAATACTGTGCAATGACAAGCTTCAGTATCACACTTGACATTTAAGATATCTGAGACTGTTCAAAGGGAAGGCTTTACCCTACAGGCAGAGAAATTGGAAGGGTGGGTAAGGCAGCTTCAGTCTACACCCAAGTGTTGCTGCGAACAGCATCACCTGCACCAGTGCTGGCCAATGCTGAGGTCAGTATCCCACTTATGTTTTGGAAAGAAGGGGAGAGCACCAGGGGAAAAAGAGAAAGGTTCATCTTACCTTGTCACTACTGGCACAGAGCTTGGGACCTTCATCACACACAGGTTAGAGTCAGTGAATTCATATTTATAGGACAATTTTCATCGTCTCACTCTGCTCAAAGCAGGATGACTCCTCCTCTCTATCCCTTAGCAACTCCTACTCCTCAAGACCTAAATCAACTTGTCTGATTTTTATTTTACTTTTCTTTTTTTAACTTTTTCTTTTCCCTGGTCTTGGAAGTTTGAATGAAAAGACAAAAGGAAAGAGTTGACAGAAGAACTAAATATGGAAACATGCAACCTCGCTAATCAACATGAAGAGCTCTCAGACATGAAGAAGTTCTGACAAGGGGACTTGTATAGACTCCAGTATAATGCTTCAGACATCCTCTGTGTATCTCCCTGAGTGGTCTCAGGGGGCCCACACTCCACCTGAGCTCCAAGGTGCCATTCCTGGCCATGCCTCCCGCATTCCCTCATCTCCCACAGCTGGACTTCCCTGACAGCACATTTTCCCTGGCGCTGCAGCACCAGGACAAAATGTGGCAGCCCCAATCACTGCCTATTTCTCCACATGGCCTGTTTTACCTGTTTGAACTTTCAGTCCAGGAGAAAAGCACCGATTATAAAGCTTTACAGTGGAAATCTATCCCTTAATTGTGGCAATCTCCCTCTGCTCTGCTTTACTTGCTCTTACCTGTAGCCAGAGCAAAACACAATCATAGAAAGATCCAAAATCCTAAACCAGGACAAGGGCAAAGGCCATTACAAATGCTTTGGTGAAGCTGAGCTAAACACAACCTCTTATTCTGTGTTATAACATTGCTTTGTCATTCACGAGTGGCTAGGAATGATGCTGCTTCCCTCAGAAACCTGTCCCACACTGAAAATTGTGAAATTGCAAAATCCTTTCTGTTCTAAACTGCCTGAATGTAGCCAAGTTTCACTGTGAGGTTCAATCCATTAGCTGATTAAAAGCTATAGATCACGCTGTCTTGGACACATTCAGGCCATTATGAATAAGACCTGTCAGAAAAGCTTCTGGCACAACTGGTATCTTTGAAATTGCTAGGGCTCCAGTTAATAAAACTTCACGTTCAATCCTTCTTCAATCCTGCAACACCAACAGGCAAAGAAATTTATGGTATTCTTTGAAATTACACATTTAGAAGTGATTTACAGGTACAGAAACTTTAATTCCCAAACAACAACAAAAATAGCATCCCAAAAGAATACCCAAGCCATTCTGGCATGCCAGAGACAGTCTGCTTATGAGAACTGTAAAAAAATTAAAAATAAAAAAATCCACTGATTAATTCCAGTGCCAACTTTCAGATTTGCTTCCGACAAAGGAAAACTTTGAAGTTTCTCTACAGACAACTTTCTTCATATCCATCTATTTATCCCCATCACGCCTAAAGAACATCAAACACCCCTCTAATGAATGCATCTAACTATTACTGACTGCTCTTGAAAGCCAGCAGCTTCCCAGAGCAGGATTTTAAATTTAAAAAACAAAAAGTCAGGATAAGTAACAGAGTTTTTCAGGGTTTGCAAATAAATGCTGACTGCCAAACAGCAGCCACTGCTTTTGAGTGTCACTACATGTGTGGAGCTCTTTCCAACTCAGCCCCACCCCATACGCATGGACAGCCAGTCCCTGGGACTTCCATCATGCTTAAAATTCAGCTGTACCCCCAAGGATGGGGTGGGAACCTGCACTTGCCTGGGAGGCCCCATTTCTCCTGTGCTAGCACCAAAATACCACTACCTGTAGCCAAATTAGGCAAGCAAATTCGGAGAATGCAACTGGGTTTTGAACACCCCTAAGCTTATGCTGTTGTCGCTTCTGAGGTCAGTTCTGTCTTGAGAGGGAGACAAGAAGACCACTGTGCCTCCTCTGCCCAGGTAAATTCCCCTTCATTTCTGCCAAGTGAGAACTCATTCCTTAGAAAAGCACTCTGTAAATGCAGCTGGACACGCTGCTGTCTTTTTGTAAGTGTCAAGGCAAGCCCCCTATTACAGGAGATTTACAAGACCTCCTAAAGGCTCAGCAAACCTTCTCACTCTTTTAAAATTCATACAATAAATAAGCCAAGATTTTTCATCTGCACATTACAAGGACACTTAAGTACTTGCCTCTTAGAGCAGCAAACCTAAATCTTGTCCAATTGCTGACTGTACATTATTTACTTAAATATTTACCCTTATATGATTCAAATGATCTTCAAAGAGGCTGTACAGGATCCCAGTGTGTTCAGCATTCATGGCCATGAAACAAATAGTTTATGCAAATATTTTTAGCTCAGTTTATATTTGCCAGGTAGCTGCTGTGTCCCAATCCCAAACTCACCAAGGCAAAGAAAAGACCCTGTAATTATTTATTACTCCTTGTTCACCTGCCATTCTGTATGAATGGTACCCTGTGAGAATTTGCAAGTGTTCTGTGACCTTGTGAATAATTTTACTGTAGAATGTAGAAAAGCAGCTTTTCAGAGTGACAGGGAGTCATTTATAACCTGCATAGTCAGGTAAATGATTTAAGTGCAACTCCACACACATATCAGTGTTCTTCACACGGTATTGTTTTTGAATGTATGCTTATTGTTTAAACATCCTCCACTTTCAAAGAGAAAAAAATACAGGAGGAAAAAAAATTTTTGTAATTACAGCTACATTCACTTAAGAAAAATATTCTTATCCCACAAAATACTCTGGGCTTTACTACCCCATTTAATGAATAGCTAGCAATAAAGTTATCAGATGTTGTCTGTTTTGAACATCAAAGAATTTAAATACCAGTAGTCATCCCAACTGATATATCACAATCAAAATATCCAATACTGGTTTTTTTCTGATGAAACTCTGAGGATGAAGAGAAGTGCTTCTCCAGGAAAGGGGCTTAGAGCTACAGAATACAAACAGCATTTATTTACTTTAGAAAAGGGAAGGACTTCTGAAGCAATGAGAAGGGTGGTTTTATACTCTCCACTTCCTAAAACCTTTCTAGTTGCACCACAGATTCACAGTTCAGTTGATGACAACGAGCATTTGCAGAGACCTCACAGGTACTACGCTATAAAGTGCCAAACAGAGGTTGGAAATTACTGTGCAAGTGGGCTGGGAAGCAAAGCAACCATTCAAATAAATACTACAGGGAACAGGTACCATACACTTTGAAGGAGAATCCAGAGTTTACTGGATCATGTGACATTTTTTTGTTTATACTGTTTCCTCCCACTTGCCCATGATTTTTACACATGAATACTGTGATGCACTTGCTGATGAACTGCTGTCATCTGTAACTGGAAAGAAAACACAGCATTTATCTCAAAAGGAAACAAGTGATCACAATATTCCTAGAAGCCTTGACCTTCAAAAGCAAGAGCTCAATTTCTTAGGGCAGCAAGACTGTGAAATAAGGACATAAGAAATTAATAGGATGGCAACTTGACTGATAGCACCAAGTCTATAAAAGACAGTTTTCAAGACTCATGAGCTACTTCAGTCAACCAAGTAGAACTCATACATATCTAACAAACTGGTGTTACCAAAAAAACCCCAAATCTGTGCCATCTGCACCTGGAACAAAAAATCAGCTAACTAAAGGAAACACTTTGACAAGGAGAAGAATAATCAAAGGTCTAGACCTGTGAGAGATGAGTGAAGTGATCAGATTTGCTCTGAGGTCAGCAAACACATCAAAGGTTGCCACAAATAGAAACTAACCGATTTGTTCTCCACAATGACAGTGAGCAGAACAGGAACTTACAGACTCAAACTGCAGCAAGGAAGATCTAATTTAGGCATTAGGGATGGCTTTTTTCCAATGGTAAAGATAACCCTGGGCAGGTTTGCTGAGGGAGCCTGGGGAATTTCCCATGTTAGCCTTTTACAAACTGAATAGGCAAATTCTGCCAAACATGGCAAAGATAGTCTAGTGGGTGTAAGGAGGTAGACTCCTGAAATAATTCCCTGAGCTATTCTTAGGAGCGTATGACAAATTCCTGGACTGAGAAATGGTAAATGCCGCTACCAAGAACACAGGAGTTCCTCCTGTTTGTGGGCAAGGACAGGAAGAAGGAGAATGCTGACAGGAGGTTGGAAGGAACACGATTTGCCATTAAAACTCTCATTGGCTGGTATTGCTGAGGCTCAAGAGGGCAAACTAATGACTATTATCATGTAAATGGTTAAGCCGTAACATTTATGCACCGCTTGTTTAGTGCTAAACACAGACCTATCACCGGTGAAAGAATACAAACAAGGTTTTAACAAATACACCAGCACCACATAGATCCTTCTGCCTCAGGAGCTCAAAGCACAGCAACCAGGCTCCCACTCAGGGCTGAGACATCCCCACTTAGGTAAGGGAGACAGAGCATGGTTTTCCATCTCCAGTCAGGTCATGGTGATGGGAGGTACAGACACCGCAGACAAAGTGTTCACGATCTTCCCATCCTCCCAGCACTATTTTAACTGCCATGAGACTTCCAGCTGATATAAATCCACTGACTTCTTAATGACTACCTGAGGTCACAGAGCATCTTACCTGAACTGAAGAATGGCAGGGACTCCAGAGGATTGAAAAGTAACTCACTGGGAAAAAACTTGGGTCTGAAATTATCTAACAGAGGTGGCTGCCAGGAACACAGGAGGCTTTGGAACTGCATTAGCTTCCAGATCCATATGCCTGTGTCATCGTTTTTTCCACTAAGAATGGGTATTTAGAAGACTAGAAAGCCATCATTGATGAACATGGGAACTGAGGATATTTTTTTCCTGACCATGAGATATGGGCAATTTTTCAGCTACCTCTGTCTGCCCTCTGTTCTATATTAGAGAACATTTATTAAAAAAAAAAAAATCAAAAAAAGAATTTGGCATGTAGGTGTATTTATAAACATCAAGTAACATTTCCACCCAAATGTAATCCTAAAATCACAAGTACACTTCCAGGTGAAAGGAATGACAGCAGAGTTACCTTTGCAGTAGCATCTGCTCCAAGCACTTGCTCTCGTTGTTTGCTGTCCCCAGGGGACAAGACAATAGTGCTTCAGTGCAAACGGAGGCTTGGGAAAGGAGATAACGTCCCAAACCATCATTTCTCAGGCTCTCTGAAGAGCTGGTACAGATATGATAAACAAACTATTGAAACTCCTTGACAGCAGTCAAAAAGAAATTTATTCTTGGAGTCTCATTTCCAAGTTTATGAAATAGGTTGGATTAAAAAAAAAAGAGAAAAAAATCACTCCTTGCACACTAGCAACACCTAAAAGAAGACCTTTTGAAAATCCATCATCCTAAGCAGCCAAGGACACTCACTGCCAGATGTGGCTTCCTGCTTATGAGGACTTTTCAGATGATCCAAGGTAGGAGCCTTGTCATGAGAAGCTTTCTGTACGCTGTGCTGAAGAAACACTGAACCAGTGGGTTTGGTCTGTCAAAGGGAGAAAGGTTCAGCAGCATGCAATGCATGCCTTGTGCAATGATGCTCAGCTCTGGGCTTTTGCTGGGAGACATCCCCTGCTCACACTGGGTACCACTTTCCTGCATGGTGCTGAACACGGGTTTTGGCAGGATCCCAGTTCTTGGGGTCCTGCCACCCACCAACAAACTCTCATTCAGCCAATCCACCCAAGTCCCTGCAGGCAACATGACCACCATCCTTCTGGGCAACCAGCTTTCAGGTTGGCATTTCACTCCTTGGCACCACCTTTCAGCAGGAGGCTCTCAAATGAGGACAGATTTCTGCCCCATTTTTAATCCCTGAAGGCTTAGCCTCTGATGTCTTTATTTATAAGCATGCCCATTAGATCTTCAGATTAGCCATCTGAGGACATCTTCAATACATTGCAATTGCCACACTGCTCATAGAGCTGTTATGTTCCAATCTGTTTAAGCTGCTGAAGCTCTCAACAACATATTTATCTAAAACCTCCTCCAATGTAGTAAGATTTTACTACGTGCTGCATTTAGTACGATACAGCCACAAAATATGGATTTCTCTTAAATTTCTTCTTCTCACCCAAGGGATCACTCTTGCCCACATGGTAAAAGACATTTTCCTGTCAAACCACTAAATACGGATACGCCAATATTATCCTTCAGGGCAGGTCCCAAAGTTTCCAAGCTGCCTACGAAGGAGCAGCTGCTCATTATAATTTTTTTTCCCAGGAAAAATACTTTTTCAAGCTGAGAATTAAATTTAGTTTACCTCTTAGGGATCTCTCTGCCTGGTAAGTTGGAAGCTTTACAGGCACAACTAGCAGCAGGGAAACAACGTGGGACACAACAGACTGTACGGAACAGATTTTCTATTTCTCTCCCCTTTCCCTTTCTTCCTCACCCCAATAAACCTCTTACCACCACCTTGGAAGTGATGGGGTGGTAGATGATGAGGGAGGCATCTTGAATCTCAGAATTTAATATAATGCTCCTGAGACAAAAACATCTCAGCAAAATGGCTCAGCTTAAGCATCGTTAATTATTAAGAGAAGTGCCAAAAATATTCCAATCAGACTCAGTTCTATTATCCTCTTGCTGCTGCCTTTGCTAAGGAATTTCCAGAACTCTTTTTTCCATGTATCTGAAATCTTAAAACTTTTTACAGGAAAATGAATAACAAAAAAACACCCAAGTGCCTGTCTGAATACTGAAGCTCCAGACCACCTACAAAGATGTGGCACTTTGTGCCCTGTGGCTTTTTGTTTCCTCTCCGTTGCGAGCATACGCTGAATCCAAGAAATGCAGGCACAAGTTTGTGCTTTCCCTCTTTCTTGCTCGTCTTCTTAAGGATGCTGCTGTCCTGGTTTAGACATTCACCCAACATTAAAAAACAATAATATGCTGACAGCTTATTTAGTTTAAGTTTTCATCATCCACTCCGATGTAATGGATCAGGTCTTCAAGTCTAACTTGCAGTACAAGAATGTGGTGACTCCCAAACCTATTCCTATACCCATAAAGGCTGTATTTTACCTATGGCAACATTAATACTAAGCTCACTGCTACCTATTGAAAACTAAAGGTTAATATACTGAAGAAAGCATCTCTGAACCACAGGATATGATACAATCATCATGGCATTTCTCTGAATAACAATTCAATTGTCTCTATCCTTGAGATAGACAAGCTTTGCTCAGGTCAATCACTATGTTATCAAACATAATACAGCCATTTGGAGTACCAATTAGCAATGAAGATTAGGTATCCATTTAGCTTTTTATGTATTTACATATAATTAATTTTCCTGCAAAATGTTACTGGATAAAAAGATAGTCTTTATGAATGCCTCCTTTGGATTGTCTTGCAGGGCACTGCACCTTGCTTTTCACTCATCTAACACAGCTTTACTGAGTGCTCCAGCAAGCATTTGCTTATTTTGAATACAACTATTTATGTTAAATGTTCATTTGAAGATGACTCCTATCAAACCTATAGACCTGAAGCATGGCAACTACAGTACAGCCTAGAATCAAATGACACTAATTTTTCATGGGCTTTTCTCAGCGATTTTCTTGGCTACCCTCTCAAAACTGAAAATACCACCCAACACATACAACAAGATCTCAGACCCTAATAAAACATAACAATGCAATGGGTCTCACATTAAGAAGCTGCAAAGCTAAGAACGGGCCAAAAGAGAATCATTACTTTAATTTATTAAATCAACAGCATACGTTACTTGGAGGAGGTCTGTTTAGTATTGCACTTGCCCTGAATGTTATGAAATTGCACCTCAACTTTAACAGGGTTTCTCTGCAATGTCACACACTAAACCACTACCAGCAAGAGACTGGTAACATGACCCATGGCACATCTTACTGGTAATTCTGCAGTCTGGAGAATATTACCCATCCTTAAAAACTTTAACTGCAATAAGGTAATGCCAGGTACTTCAACAGCAGCTAAATTCTCAAAAAGCAAAGCCCAATATCACCATTCTCTAAAGCTCTTCCCTTCAGACATCATCTATTTATACACACTTGGGGGAGATCAACTCTAGAAAGTAAATTACCAGCTTCTGCTTGCCACGGTGGGGGGCAGAAAAAGATGACTGAAAGCACGTTCTGATTTGAAAACCTGTATTTTCCTGTCTTAGCACAGGAAATTGAAGGAGATAAACACACAGTCATCAGCACATCCATCCTGCCTGTGTTCCCACATCCCACAGCTGGGGCACCCGAGCTCCTGCCCCATGGGAAGCCCAGCCAGGATGGCTCTGTTCCCTGGACCAGCCTGCAGATGGGACCTTCCTGAGATGACAGCATCGTTCTTGACCAGCTGTCCCCTGTTTGGTCCTAGGCTATCTCTTGAGAGAAAATTCCTTTAGAAGCACCTCCAGCCAGTTTAATGCCTTTGGGACCAGTTCTTTGGCTACAGACCACAGTAGCTCCCCTTTGCACATCAACCCTGCCACGTGTGCCAGAAAAGCTGTCCCCACAGACTCTTTAATAAGAACAAGCAATGACTCACTGAATTAAAGCACCCTTACTCCTGGTGGTTACAAATTTAGCATACAACTGCTAAGTTTTTGGCTGAGCTTCAGCCTGCCCTTGATTTTCAACCATTCTTGCAGAGAAGCATCCCGACCCGGAGGGGAAAGGACGCTTCACCCCACATCACCCTTGTGGACGAGCGGAGGGAAAGGCAATAGCAGGAGGCTCCACACAACCCCTGTGGCTTGGTACAAAGGCTGGCCAGGCTGCTGGGGGAAGGGAAGGAAAAAAAACCACCCCCTCCCCTCGTTCACCAGCTGGGTCCCCAGGGCTGCCTGCAGCCATGAAAATCACTGCTCTGCCCCACAGCCCCAGCCCTGGAAGTGACAGGGTTACAACTGCCCCAAGGCCCTTCGGCCCCACGGATCAAGGCACTACCACCTCTGGCAGGGTCTCAGGCTCCCGTGCCACGGTGCTCAGCTGCTCTTCTCCTCCCGGCAAACATTTCCATTTCCTCATCACACCCGAATCTCCCCCGCAGTCACTTCCCCAGCAAATGTGATTGGAGCTACACATTTTCTCACATCCTCTAAATAAAGAGTGGGGTTTTCACATCCACAGTCACTCTCCTATATGTTTGCTTATCCAACTATCTACATTGGCAAGCAATCATCCTTGTAACCATTACAAACTAACCACTGGCGAGACTGAACCAGCGTGTTGTCCTGCAAAGGGCCACGGCCCACTAGTCTTACTGCAATAACTGGCTTTTTGCACATTCTCATTTAAGCTGACATTTCGCCCCAGCAGTTTCATTATCCCGGCTGTCAGCCAGCAAGTCCGTCCCCCCCCTTGGGAAAACTCTGCCTTCTTGATTGCCTCGTTTCTTTGACCCTTGGCAGATCTGGGGTCCTGTTTGCATTCAGCCTCCCCCAGGTCATGTAAAACTACGGGGGGAGCAGGGAGGTGGGGGGGAACCCTACAAGAGGTGCAGGGTTTCTATACTGACAAGTCCCACATTAATGCTTGATGTCTGGTGGGTGTGGGCAGCGCTGCTGCAGGGCAGGCTTTGGGCAGAAGCAGGTGCAGGGGCTGAGAGGCATCTGTGCTCCTCACTAATGGTCTTCAGGCAGGACATTCCAGCACCTCCAAGGTGACCCATTAACGCCTGGCAGGATGCAGAAACGAATATAGGGCAAAGAAATCTGCACACATCCAACAAGGCAGCCTATTGAGCCCACACTTCGAAGGCAAGCAAGAAATTAGACATTTACTGGCTTAAAAGTATTGGCGCCAGTATATAAATGTCTTTTTATACATTTATAGACATTTTCCTCGCTGCTATCATTGGCTGTACACGTGCCTGAATTTCCCTGACTAAATGGCAGAAACCTCCATTGGTACAGCTGTTTGAAACCTATGAGGAACTGAGTGTGTGCTGGGTCTTAAGTAACACCCAGTCTCTGTCATTTATTAAATTACCGGGGTGCTTCTTCACAGACCCATTTTGCCAGTCGTGCTCTTTGTTTCAGCAGTGCTCCAATCAATTGAGAAATCAAGAAAGTTAACTCTGGGATCGAGGAATTACTTAGGCAAATGGAAAACTGGAAAAATGACCTGAAAATCAACCAGAAAAAGGACCTGAAATTCTCCTTTAATCACTCTTTTGATACTATGATGCTAAGAGGCTTATTTGTACCTTGGAAAGTTGAATTTTCTCATCCTTTTTGAGAAGCAAAGCATAAGCAGCAAAACAAAGAGCCTCAAAACCAGGTATGAAATGTCACCAGAAAAACATGGCACAGTTATGCACAGATAAGCAAAAAGAAAATACCAGTGATAACAGGTGTGTTTTGCCGGGAGGGCACTGTTTTCAAACTGCAGAGAAACGCAATTAGAACTATCTAATACCCCCACCACTTTCAAAAGGCTGGTTTCTTTGATTTTTTTCTTCTTTTGAGATGGGGGCAAATTTTGCCAACATTCAAGACAAATTTTTGTGATGCTCTTAACGTTTTCCCACTGGAAACAGAGGACAGGTTGCTCTCCATCAGCATGTACCCAATGGGTTTCTACTGATGCATGCAGCACCCACGATGCATCTTGCTCTCACCTAGAGAAGAGGTGAGAGAGTTTTTCCCTAGATAATCCGAGGCTCACTGGGGAAGCCCATGTATTATTCACTAAAAACTTTTAACATCCGTTAAATTATTGCTTAATGTCAACATTTAATATTCCCCACAAGAACGGATATGTTTTGCTGACCTTCAGAATAAATGTTTCCAGTAAAATCTCTCTAAGCACAGGTCACCCCCCACAAAGAGGAACAGAGAGCCAGCTGGGCTGGCTGACCTGCCCTCCCCACTGTTTTCCACCATCAGCTTTAATTTTACTGTTTTAACTCATCCCTCGGTGCCTGCAGTCATAAAGAAAGTCCTTGACACAACATAGCAATAGTGAGACCGGCTGGGGCACTCTGGGTGTAACTTTTCTTCAGAGAGGAAGGGGGACACCTCTTAAATACCAAAGAAAGGTTGGGGAACCCCATCTTTCAGCCTGAACTGCCAGCTGGAGTGAGTCATCTCCCCAGTTTCACATCCGTCATCCCAGCCCTGAGGTCAGCAATGTCATGGGTTTTACACACACTGACGCGAAACACCTCGGGGTTGGAGGTTCCTGGGGGACTGAGCCTGCTCCTTTTATACACGCTACGGGAGCAGCAGCTCTGGCACCCTGGGAAAGGGAAGAACAGCCCAGTCCTCTGCAGTTTCTGCTCCCCACAGCTGTGCTTACAGGAGACATGTCCAAGAAGTTCAGTACAAACGTCCCTCTACTTCTTTTTTAACTCTTCATGCTGCCAAACTGAAGCTACGTGGTGGTTCTTAGGATCTCTGCTCCTTTTCTTATTTTGTGGAGAACACGGAGATAAGGCATCCTTGCCTTGAGCACTCCTTTCAAAGAAGCAGCAGAAAAAATGCCTCTATCTCCCAAGGGAAGGACTTAACTGAGCATCTCACTGCAAGCATCCTACAAGGTGATGCTGACAATGGTGTCTGCAGTTAATGCAGCTGCAATGGCTTCTATATATCAGCATAGGTACCCAGCTGGAAACAGAGGCATCAATACCAAACTCCCCAATGCTGGACTACCTCCCAATTATGAGCATGTACATGTTGCCTGAGATGGGAGTATTTGCCATCACCTCCCAGCCAACAACCCTTGCTCCTGCAAAAGTAGTACACTTAGAGTGGGATCTATGCAGCAAATTTTCACTATCTATTCCACCCTTGATAGTGTCTATAAATTACTTGGAGAAACCAGCTGTAAAATTGCTCAATTGCTGATGACATGAAACTGAAGGGAGTAGTAAATACAAAGCAAGTACAAGAGAGATCCAGAGGGATTCAGATCACTTATGTAACTAGGCCAATACACTGAAAATTAAATATATTGCAGAGCAAACATAAACTATTGCTCAGTTATTGGAAAAGTGCAGAAGTAAAATAACTGCACTTCTGAACTGAAGCACAAGAGAACAAGACCGTGAAATAGCAGCAGACACCTATCAAAAATCTCTCTTAAAGGGAGAAAGCTAATCCAGCAGAGCCGCCGCTGTGTTGGGATCTGCAGTAACTGCGAACAGCACAGCCCTGGCAAGTGGTTGAGCAATTTGCTGATCACACTCTGCCCAGAGACTATAGGGCAGGTATGAGAGCAGGCTGCACAAGGAGCCTGCAAATAGGAAACATCCCTTCTTAGCAGGCAGAGCTGTTTGACTGTGAGCCCAGCCAAGGGCAAAGCGAGCTGCCCGGGAATGGGATGAGAAGCTCCCAGACCCGCTGGCCATGACTGCAACAGCCGGGGGGAACCCCAGGCACCTAAGCCAAATAAAAGCTCTGAACTGAGAAATGCACTGAGGCCAGAAAATGCATGAAGGGGCTGTGGATATCGATTATGGCTTTCCCAGATTATCTAGGCGAGGACTCATTTGTCTCAAAGAGACACATATCATCTATGTGTTACTTCATACATCTGCTGAAGCCAGGACAGTTCAGGGAGAATGGGAGCACCCCACAGCAGCCTGTAATCCCATCAGGGACAGCTGTGACACCACCCAGGCAATGCTGTGATCGGGACATCGGGAGCTGAGGGAGCAAGGCAAGGGCACCCGCCTGCCCCGGGCACCAGGAGTCCAGCAGCAAGGGCTGCCCCAGCAGGGATGGCCACTGCCCAGCGGGATGGAGGAAAGGGAGAAGCTAGCAGCCAACTCTGGTCTATTCCCAGCATGATATTTTTCCAAAGCTTTGCACTTCACCTACTTTGTGCAGATCCTTGGGAGAATGGGAAGGAATCATGCCTGCCACCAGGCAGCTTCTCTGTCAGACTCCAAATCTTTACTCCCACAACTATCTCACCTGAGCCAGACAATTTATTTCCTCTTAATCTCACTCTTGTAATTATCTGAGCTATTTTGGATGTAATTCACTCCCATTCCAAAATAAATAAAATAAGCAAAAGCATCACTTTGGCTGACCTTCTTGGGAAATTTCAGCACAGAGATTTATGATTTGGCAACCCACAAAAAGATTATAAAGTCCCAAAGTGCAAAAAGTCAGTCGAAGGACTTAGCAGAGTTTGCTACCTGCATTGCATACTCCATTTTAAAATTACAGAGGCAGAGACAGGATCCCCACTATACAATATGTAAGAAGTGTCTAGTGGATAAAGAGAAGGTCGTGCTTCACTTTAACACAGCAGGTCACTGGGTTGATATTTCTGCCTCCAGCAGTGAGCAATACCTGATGTTTACAGCAAGAGGGGACAGGCTCAGGCTCCTGTGCTGCCAGGTCCTGAACAATCCTGCAAGGTGCAGGATGCTCCCACTTCCCCCAGCCTTCACGGGGCACCCAAGGATGTTCAAGCTTCCTTGGCCATTTGCAGGACCAAGGCACCCAGGAAACTGTGCAATGCCACAAAGCATCTCCCCTCATCCCCAGACAAGCAGTTATGTCCCGAAGGATAAAACTTGTTTAGTTCTATTTTCATATGAATAACAGAGCATCTGACATAAAATTACATAATCTCTATAAATACATACATAAATAAATAAATAAGTAGTTTTGATGCTTGGCTCGACAGCACCTACTAAACATGAAAGGAGAGAGGAAACTTAAGGAAAAGATTAATTTTTAACTGGAAAACACAGCATGGTCTCAAAAACTAAAACCATTATGATAAAGCACAGTATTGAAAAGGTAATTAAAAATGTTATTAGACATAGTTTCAGGAGCACGGAAAATGAAAAAATTAACAGCACTGATAAGCCAAATCTTCCACTTAATGTGAAACATTATTGTTTATAAATCTGTACCACATTTTACCATACATTATTTCCTCCAGAAAAGCTCGCATTTTTAATTTTCCACTTCTTTCTCATAAATACAATACAGCTAGCTGACTGCATTAGCTCAATCACTGCCTCTCCATCCACACAGAAATTTCCCTAAATGTTCTTCCCGGTTGTGCCGCTCAACAGCAGTCTGCTAACCCAGGGCAGGGAGTCTCACACCTCCTTGCTCCCCTGGGATCCCTTCTGAACCCATGACCACCCTCAGTCCTGTTTGAGGGAGAGAACAAGGTTTCCAAAATGTCGAGGCTCTCCAAAATGAATGAAAATTGACAATGAGACACAGGGTCAGCAGGAGCCAGCGGGCTCGCTGCCTCTCGCCTGCCTGCAGCGCGGGGGACGGGAGGGGGCTGGATGGAGCCTGGGGACACAGGGACAAACAGGGGACACGGGGGGCTTGTCAAGGAGAGGTTTAGGATTTCTGTGCTTGGGTAACACAGGCACGCACAAATTCATTGAGAAAGCTGCTTTTAACATCTAATCACAAATTACTCATTTTCCATCTGAGGCTCTGCTGGGTTTTTTTCCCCCTCTGTCTGATTTTAGCTCGTAATTCCACCACGCACCAAGGCTTCTTCTCTAGGATCCTGCTGAATCACAGTGCTAAATTGGGAAGTCTCCCAAAATGTGTTTTCTCCTACAATGCCTATTGCAGGATTTCTACCAGCAGCACCCAGTGGTGAAAAACAACCCAGCAAGAAAAAAAAAGAATCTGATGGGTCTGGTGTTTTTTTCTTCTCCTCCCATCCTGATGAGATTTCAAAACAGACATCAGTTCATGAATAAAGAAAGGTTGTTTTGTTTTTGTTTCCAAGACAATGAAGTTTTGTACATTTTTAGTGCCAAGGAAAACAGATACAGAAGAAAAGGAATTAAAGTAGCATGGGTGCTGTAATTTCCATTTTCCTGAGTTCCATCATCTGCAGGCTATGCTTCACAAAAGGAAGGACTGGGTCTTCCTGGGTATCAAAACACATTTTGCTATACTGAAGTCAATGGGACAAAGGCACATACTTAAGTTTGAACAGTCTCTGAAAGACCTTCACTCAGCCCAGGGCTTCCTTTTGAGGGGAGAAAATCAAAATCGAAGAACTACCATAGGACCATGAGCCACAGCAGCCGATGGGGATTTAAAAGCTCTGCAGAGGAGGAATAAAAAGATGGTAGGAGAGGGTTAACATCTCTAGCAAGGCTTGAAAGGTAGCAATCAAAATAACTGCATTTGGATGAGAAATGCTAAAGATTAAGAGCTTGCCTTCTAGAGCAGTGATCGGGTAATTGAGTCTTGGTTCTTTGCAGCTCACAATGAAACCAACGAGAAAGGCGAGATGGATGGCAATTGCCACAGGTATGAAGTCTGGGTGCAGCTGTGAGCACACGGGGTCAATAGTGATAAACTCCCCAATCCATATGGTCTCTGACACGAGGTGCTCTCCTCTCATGTTTGCTGAAGCTGAATTACTGCCATCTCTCACCCACTCGTTCTCTTCCCAGAAGAGGAATGCAGCCATGCATTACGCACCTTTGAGCAATCAGGGCTGGTTTGTGCAAACATGCATGGCTACACATCCCTAAAGACACACTCCTCAGGAAACCCCAAAGTGACCCCACAGCACTGGACAAGCTCACAACTCTTCCACAACCAAACTGCGCTTTTAGCGTGGCAGGTACCAATAAAATAAAGTCTACCTCAACGAGCAAATGCATGTTCAGGAGAACAGCTAATACCTTTTCAAGTCAAATGTCTGCTCAAAAACTATCCTTACCAAAGGCTTGATCTTACCAGAGCTCAGTACACCCAGCTTCAAGAGAAGTCAACATCTACTCTGCTGGCAAGAGCCCTGTGGGAAGAGCTGGTGAACAGGTTTCTGAGGGAACAACATTCATTTCTAAAGGCAGACTGTGCTTCCAGAAAAAAAAAGAAAAAAAAAAAAAAAAAAACAAAAACAAAAAAAAAACCCACAAAAAACAACACCACCATCAACCTCTGGTCATGCTTGCACAGACTATGGCTCCTACCTCTGGTCCCAGGCCCCTAAGAGACCTCTTCAGCTCGTTCAGATGATGGCATGTGTGTGGAGCTACACTGACAGAAGAAGAAATGCTCAAGAAAGTACAAATGGAACTATAATTTCTCTCTATCATTAGCATTTTCCTCACCATCGACCAAGTTAATGTCTGAGTAGCTATTTATATCCATGGCACCCCAGAATTCATTCCAGAAATATCAGAAATAACTTCCACCTCTTGAAAACAACTCACACTCCTCCGCTGACTACCAGGTCATTCCAGCTTGAGGGTCTTTGAATACACAGCTCCTGACCTGGAACTAATGCCTCAAGCTCCCGCTGCCACTGGAAACATCTCCTTCAGTGCTCTGGGTTCATTTTACCATTTAAAAACTCACTTTGAAATCTTCTCAACTTAGGAAAATTGAAGAGTTGCATCTCGGGCAAATGTCACCTGGGCCATGACTCAGGAAAGCAGGTACTGAGCTCCTGCTGCCACTGGTGGGACTCCAGCATGTACCCCAAATCCAGCAGGTGCTCGGCTTCTGGGTTTAACCAGGATCTGGGTTTAAAATAATTTCCAGCCCCTGGGCCAACCATGGTGGCACCCACTGGGTGCCCCACAAAAGGCAATCCCTGCCTCCAGAAGCCTGTGGCATCTACAGTGGAGGCTCTGCGGCCCTTCCTGAAGCAATCTTAATCTTTTTCCCATTCATTCCACCTATTTTTTCCCCCCTGCTGCTTCATTCATCACTATTTATATCCCAACTGACTGGAAATAATTGATCCCTGCCCGCTCTGAAACTGTTCTTTATGTACTTGTAGATATTGTGTCTCCTCAGTCGAATCCTTGCACAGAGCTCATCCTCAGCCTTTTTTATTACACGTTTTCGGTTTCCAAAGATTTTTATGGTTTCTTTTGTTGATCCCCTCTGACTATTTTCTAGAATATCCATTTAGATTAACAATGGTACCCAAAAGTTAATACAGCACAGGAAGCAGCATTGGAAGCAAAGCATAATAAATTACCCTGCTTTGTATCCAGCATGCCTGCTACTCACTAGAGACCAGTGACTTTGGATGCCAAGAGAGAGGCTGGAGAGGCTGGCTTTCAAAAAGCACAATTTTTCACCTCCCAGACGCACAAGGCATTTTTTACTCAAAAAAGTACCCAGTATCAAGGATCACTACTGAAGTAAAAGCAATTAAAAAAACCCCATCTGGTTATTTTAAGCAGACTTCTCACAGCTGGAGATGGAGGTTCAAGTCTCAGTCCTCTCTCTGAGGACCAAGACATGGATTTGTACAGCAGGTTGTTATTCTTCAAATGATAAATGTATTTCATGTCTTTGATTACCAGCTACTGCTGCTTCTCACTTAATAAGGATTTGTGAGAAAAAAGAAGTCAGTAACAAATGCAGCCATATACATCAAGAACATCAAGTATGTTTTGGTATTCCAAATAAGAGTTTAAACAGCACATGAATCCTTCTGTCATCTGTCTCCACCAGCATGAATTTAGCACTGACATATGGGGGAAAAATGGGTCCATGGATACCCACATCTCTGGGTGATGTGGTGGCTTCTGCACAGGCCTGGTCCTGAGCACACCCAAGACAGCCAGATCTTGACAGCCTTTCCAGGCTGAGACCAACATAAAATCCACTCAGCAGTTACTCCAGTACATCTTGGATCAGTTACTCTTTGGGCAAAGCTTGTGTTTCAGAGGAAATTGTGGCAACAGCATTAGGATGCTAAGGTTAATTATTTAAATAAAAGACTGTTTAAAACTTCATGTATAACAAAATGTGAAGTTCATTCATGTTTAACATGTTCTCCAACACTTTTCCCAACGTGCTGTGCTTGCCTGGCTAAAGCTTCTTTGACGTGCATAACCAGGACATGGGGTCAGGGGCTCAGATCAGCCAACCACAAAATTTTTTATTTCATCTGCCAGCCACCCTCTTCCCCCCTAATGTGCAACTGGCCCAGTGTATATATTTTCAAACCATAATTCTTTTTATTTGCTGTCAGCTTTCTGAGCCTCTGGAGCACACATGCTTCATATTTTTGAGATCTTTCGCACAGCCACAGCATGTTAAAAACTGATGTGTGTGGTGGGGGTGGATTTTTAGAAAAGGAAGAAAATTAAATGAACACAGGAATTCTTCTGAAATCTCAGGGCAATAGCTGGGACTTCAGAGGGAGTAAGGAAACAGCCCCCAAAACACTAGCAGTAAAATCACAGAAGCTGGTAATAGTGTCACTATTCAAGATGGTCACAAGCACCACCCCAGTAAACTGGTGATCTACAATCATCATCACCAACCACCATTGAAAAAGAAAAAACCCTGTAGGTTATATACCAACAGCAGCATGTTTTCAGTGCTGCTTCTTCTGCCAAAAAGGGAAGCAGGTTTAAAATCCACAGTCAAAGACAGACCTTGTGGTCACATTTTCAATCACACCAGTTCTGTCCCCAACGCCATTCAAGCTGATGTGAAACAGAACAATGTCAATCTCTTCCATCTGTTTAGCTATTCCTTCTTACCCTGAATTTCCAAGTTCTCCCTTGAGAGGCCAGGAATAACTGGTTAATCAAAAACACCCTGTAGTTTGGGAAAAAAAACCACTAACTGGTTTTGTTTTTGGAGTCCAGCATTCCTGCTTGCAATCCCCACTAACCCCAACTTTAGTTACACGATGGTATCACCCTGCTTTGGGTGGCTGAAGAACTTGGATTTTCCTGTTTACACTCAAGTTATTAGCTGATATTCTAGAAACAAAAGAAGTGTTTAAATCCTTCCTACATGATGCTTTTAAACCACCACTATAATAAAAGTTACATCATTAAATAAACAGTTCCCATGGTCCCAACTAACCAATGCTTTCCACTGAAAAATTCTGCTTTTTGTTTTGGTTTGGTTTCGAAGGCAAGTATTTAACTAATAGCTCCTTGGTTTATCCTTGCTTTTGAGAAAAGTTGTTTTAAGTAACCAGATTAATAATGTTGCAACTCTAATTTTCATTTTCATGGGAAAATGATTTACATGCTTCCATTGTTGAAAATGGATGGAAGATATCAACCAGCCTCTCTTTCAGAGCTGTTGAATATGCAGAACCTCAACAGAACTGGTCTATGTGATTATATATCAGTTTATATTTATGCCAAACTTAATGTGAATGTATCGTTACCTTAAAGGCAATAATCTGTTCCTTGCATATACACTTCATTCTGTTATTGAATGCCTTGCCTAATGAATAATCGCAATAATTAATTTTTATAGAAATTTTCAGGAAAACTCTCAGGCTATTTTTAAACCAGAGAATTTTACATAAAAATGCTGCAAAGAGAAATACTGTTCAGCTTTACAAATTGCTATTAAATGCTTTGCAAAGCAATGGAACAGCCAACTCCCTGCCCACCCTTTTGGGCAATCTATTTCTGTAACCTCCACATCTTTCATGCAAAAGAAAGCAACCTATTCCTACAGGAGAAAAAGGAGAGAATTCTATAAGGCCTTCCCCATTCTATCCACTCAACATCCATGAAAACCTTATTATTTATGATTTCTCCTTCAAGGAAGGATGTCTCTGGAAATATAGTATCTAAAGTACTGTTTTAGAGGAAAAGCAACCAATAGACTACTCAGGATCACTAAAGTAGCTTTAAACACAAAACTCACATTGTTTTCATTAGATTACAACTCAAGGAAATTCCTGTGTTGGGGAAGAACCCAACAACCACACAAGTACTACTGACAGCCAGATGTGCAAAAGCCAATTCTTTGAAAAGATCAGATCCTCTAGAAGTAGCAGCATGAAAAAATAAAAGTATGGGAAATCCTTTCCTAGGGGAAGAGAAAAAATAAATAATTGACAGATGAAAAGCAGAATCTAGCTGTTTTTCATAATGTACCATTTTAAATTGTTTTTCAGATTGTAAACAAAATACACACATAGTAGAAAATGTAGATTGAATAAAAATGACATTTTTAAAGACAGCAAAAGCCAATTATTGGATTTTTTTAAAAAGGTAGATGCATAAATGAAAATTTCTATGAGCTACAAATGTTCTAGCCCAAACTTTTAAGATGTGTTGGTTTTTTTGTTTTTTTTTTTTGTTCTGACAAATTCTCTTACTCCTTCTCCTCATCAGGCCATGCTTTTTCCTTCTGCCTTCCTGCTTAAGACTCCCCTCACAGAGCTAATGTGCAAGTGCCAGCCAACATCTTGCCACATGGATTTATAAGGGTGACTGACAAAAATGAGCAAGAAGGCATTCAGGCCTGCATCATCATTCCCTGGTCCTTTTTGCCTTCCCTTGCCTGCCTCCTCATGCCCCTTTCCTGTGCTCCAGACTTCTCCTTTGGTAAGTCCTCACTGTACCACCAGCCACCTGTAACTCCATCATCGTGCCTTGAAAGCCAACACCCAGACAGGACAGACTCAAGTTATCACTCAGTTTTCCCTCTCTCAACAAAGCCCAGGGGCAAAGGGGGAAATGAAGATGAGCCCAGCAGGCAGACACATAGGATTAGCTTCAAGCACTGCCCACCTGCAGGTTTTTCCATGCAATTCCTGATAGACTGGCCTGAGCTCTGCATCTTCCTAACAACACCTCCCTCCTTCAAAGGGCTGTTTTCCAGCTGAGAAAAACACCTTCTGTGATGGAAAGCACTAAATGCTTGATGAAGGTCAATGTCACTGTGCCCATGGTGAGCAAGCCATTTGCATGACCTTTCTCCAAAGCACAAGAAACACAGTGATTTCTTGGGGTCTTGCAGGTGTTACAGCCGACTTAGACACCATATGTTAAACTCCAGCACTACCTTTCCTGGGCTCCAAAAACTAGACTGAGCACTAGTTTGGCACACATACCATTCCTGAACCCATTCTTGGTGCCTGAAACCCATCAGAAGGCCATCACAGGCAGAGAAGCAACTTGTGTCAGCAGAGCTGTTTGCATCTGCAAGGCCAGTAATAGGTGTGGAAAACGGGGTACATGCTTATTTAGAGGTGGCACAAACCATTCTGTACATGCTCCAGACATTAGTGGGACTGCAGTTTTGCCATAGGTGGCTCAAGTCATCCTCCTCTCTGCACATGCAGAGCAAATACCAGCTGTCACCCTGCAACCACCAGCACACACAAGCATTCCTCTTCAAAGCACTGCCCAAACACTCACCCATTAATCCTGCCAGCACTTCTGAGAAGCAGACACCTCTGTTATCCCCAAATTACTGACTGAGAAGCCAAGGGATGGAGCCGGAGGCGTGAATACTCAAGGGGACCAAAAGGCACTAAGGGTGGCATTCAGCTACCCCAAATTCCCAGGTGCCCATATGTAGACACAGGGATGCAAGCACCACACCTCTGAATGAGCAGCCCCCTCAGGACCAAACAGCCGTCCCCTCCCCACACCACCAAGCTGCAAAAAATAACACAAACCCAGGCCTCTGCTGGACAGACACAACAAGGCAGCAAGATCAAACAACAAGGTGAGCAGACACCTGTCTGAACTCATACCAGTAAATACAGGTTGCACATGTTCAGAATTTTAACCAAAGCAAAAATATGAAAGCTCTTCCCATGGCCTGAACAATTCACCTACGCTGGCCAAAACAGTTGAATTACATATTTGTTTGCAGAGCAGGAACACAGGTTCTTTTTCTTGTTCTTTCAATTTAACACACTTGACTGGACAGCCCTTGAGCAAAGTGACCTAAATTTGAAGTTTGTCTTGCCTCGAGCCAGGTGTTGGACTAGATGCTCTCCAGCAGTCTGTTCAAGCCCCAGTCCTTCTCTGGCTCTCTCCACCATGGCACTGGAGCGCTTTTGGCACTGGTGATTTGCAAGGCTCAGAGTGCAATGCTACAAACCATGCAAATGTCCATAGCCCACACCTGCCTTCTGCCTCCTTCCTGGTCTTGAGCCCCCTTTAACTCACTACAGGTGACTCTGCATGGGGGGGAACCACATGTGAAGGCAATCCAGCCCTTCTGAGGTTTGTCTTAAACCATCACCAGGAGAAAAGCTAGTAAAACGATGTATTTTGGACAAGAGTAGGACACGGGCCACAAACACAGGAAGCTGGAATAGCTTCAGGCAACATGGCTCGCAAGCAGGCAGCAAACTGAAGAGCATTCAGCCAGAAGGAAGTCAAACAGAGCCAGTACTGAGAAGAGGGAACAACAACGACACAGAAGGAGAGAGGAGGGAAAGGAATGAAGGAAGCAGTGGAGAAGAGTGAGGATCTTCCCTGGTCACCCAACAGAATAAGCCAGATTGGCAGCTGGTGCAAACTGGTCAGACATGTCTCCATCTGCACAGCTGGGCATGGGTGAAACTCAGCTATTGGTGATGTGGCTCTAGGAAGGAAAGCTATTGGGGCACCTGCTGCTTTTCCAGCACACACACCCAGATGCTGAAAATGCTGGCTGTGGAACATCCAGTGCCATTTTCTCCCCTTTCTTATTTAAACAGTTTCTGCAAGTATTTAAGCTCCTGCATTCAGAAGCCTGTGATGAGCACAATACATGAGTTTTTACAGCAAAGAAAGGAAAAAGATGGACGATCTTTTCTCATCTAACCTTTCCTCGGGCTGTGCTGGAACACACAAATCAGGCACACATGAAGCTCGAAGATCTACTGCAACAAGCCTTCTCTAGTCCTGAGCTAGTTTAGTATTTCCAGTCTCTGTGCCTAGTGACACGCAGAGTACTTGTCTCCTCATATGGCACATAACACGGCAGGCAGCCGCTCCTTAAACCACTGTACTTAAATACAGCTGAGGTGGAACAACTACTATCCTGTAAAATGTTACAATGAAAGAACTACCAGAGTCTTTTAGTACATTTCCAGAAATGATAGAGCTCCTTCTTCCTTCATACACTAATTGCACTGAAATTGCATCCAATGAGTCCATGCATATTTAATCAGGTCTGGGGCTGCTGAACACACTGCTATTGCATGGGGTGCTATCAGCCAGAGCCATAAATTATTAACTTTGCCAACTAAACTTCTGCTGAATAATTTTAGGTTGGCGGTGTGTTGTTTGACTGAGGCAAAGCTTGCTTTGTGTATCCCCTTATCATTAATATTCTTCCTGTGTTTCCTACGGCACCAAAGTGCTGGGAAGGGTCACTGCTCAGCTCGAGACAAGGCCCCCAGGGAGGATGTGGTGCCTCAGACAGACTGTATTATATGCCATCGCTGAATATTTTCCTAAGCAAAGCACCTCCTCTCGGGTCATGTCTAATCTCATCACTAATTATACCTCTTTGTTAAGGCCAAAGAACATATCTGGTAGTCATCTTTATTAGGCAGAGATTAATAAATAGACATGATCCTGCTTTTCAGCCTTCCAAGTAACACGTAAAGCACAGCTAAGCACTAGGAAAAAAACACAGGGAACAGATCCAATAAAAGAATCTCTGCCTTCACAAGGCTTTGCTCATTAAATAAAATGAGGCTGTGAGAGCTCTGCTCTGGGTGCTCTCCACAAGCTCACAACCCACAGCCCGTGGCAGGAATGAGGCTGAGCACACCAGCTTTGTCCCTACTTTGGCACCACCTCCACTGTCCCCTTTCTGAGCGGCCCCACCATTGCCCCCCACTCGCTCCCACCCCACCAGAGAGCACCCCAGTCCTGCAGGCAGCCAGCAGGCACTGACAGGGTGCCAGTGCTGGCTGCTGGCAGGGCTGCACACCAGGGCAGCCCCAGCTGCTGCTGGGGAGTGGGGCTGCCTGGGGCAGGGAGCTCGTCCCGCCTGAGCTGTGCTCCGTGGGAAGTGCCATGGATCTCTGCTGACCCGTGCAAGAGCTGCTATAATAGATATCAAATAAGATCCACAACAAGCAGCCCTGTGTGGGCAGAAGGAGTGCTACCCACAACCTGCTGTTGCTGAAAGGCAGAATTGGCAAGCTCTTATTTCCAGCTTTCACACACCTTTTATTAGGGAATAGTGGGGTTAAAGCCATCAACTCCAGCTGCATCAAGATTCATTCCAGGTTGCTAGCCCACAACTACATGCATTTTGAGACTCTCAAAATAAATGCATTGTAGACGTATAAACTATCTTTATCCAACTTTCATTATTATTAATGCTAATTACTCCCTAACATGAAGTGCTCCCCATGGAAGATGCAAAACATACCCTTGGCTGTCAGTCTGCACAACAGCTGGTGGAGCTGAGAGAAGCAGGCATCTGCTTACCCGGGCTTTTTCCTGACAGGGAGGCAGCTTACAGTAAGGGTCACACCTCACATTACGAATCAGTGGACCCCGAGAAAAAAAATGGAAATTTTGAGCCAGGGAACAAAGCACAGACTGTATGCAGACCAGTATTTGCTATTCATCAAGCAACACGTACCAGCTCACAGTTGCTATACCTTCCTCTTAACAGGCACTCTCTCCCAAGAAGTGAAGGCAATCAATGCTACCAGCTCTATTACATATCACACAAAAGCCATGCCCAACCCACTGCTCAGTGAACCGAACTCTGTGGAAGTCCTGTGGAAACTGGACCATAATCCCCCATGTGCATTACCCATCACTAGGTTTATACATAATTTGTGTCCAAATTCAAGGAAACCAACAAAAGGAACCACCTAGCTCAGCTGATGCAAACCTCCTGGCCCAGGCAGCTCTCAGTCAGCCCAGCAATACTTAAACACAAATTTAACTGGTTTGCAGCCACACTTTTGGTTAACCAGATGTAACCTGGGGTAAGAACCAGCTCCCACCTGGGCACCCAGGCAATCCCACTGACCTTGGTGGAAATCTCACACAGAAGCCCACCAGCCCCACCCTGGCCCTGGGGAAGTCATGTGTATGGGACCACAACCAGCCAAGCTACTGCTACCCCAACCCACCCCATCTGCAGGTAACAGCAGAGGCTTGCTACGCAAGAAGAGCATAAACCCCCATTTCTGGCACCTGGCAGCCAAAGAAAGGGATTCTATTGATCAGAGCTGTTGTGCAGGCTTGTGCCATGATCTTTTCCTCTCAATGGCAGCCATTCATTGGCTCTCCCCCAAGAGTCCAAGAAGAAAACTAATCTTATTTGTCACTCACAAGATCAAAGTGTCAAAGGATGCTGGCAGAGCAATTTGGGTGCACAGTGGTGGAAATGCTCCCAGAAGCAGCAGCCTGAGAGCCAAGTGCCCTGAGCAGGAGAAGAGGGCTCTTTCCCTTCTAGCCCTCTCTGCAGCAATTGGGGATGAAAATGAGGTGTTGGGGTGGGAGGAGGAGGACAGGTGAGTGGGAACGGCTACTAAAGGAAGGGACATGAAGCAGCAAACTGCTGCAGGGTCTCACCACTGTCATCCTGAAACTTGTACAGATGAAGACCTCCCAGTTTCAGCTGCAATGCTTCTCCAGCTGTTTCCTGCATCTGTCACCCTGTTTTAAGCTGCAGCAGCACCCCAACAAGCCCTCTGGAATAAATGGACCTCCCTGCAACAGGATCCAGGGACAGCCCTGTGTCCTTACAGGCAGCCTCTGCTCACACCCTCCCCTCTGTGTGCAGCACCAAGAGCGGCACGTCCCCAGTATCTGTGTGCTGTGACACAAGACCACGAATGCACAAGTACTGCTGCACCAGATGTCCGACTTTGTAAGGTCATCACTGAACAGATTTGCAATTTGCAAATCTGAACAGAGTGGTGCAATTTGCACCACTAGGTAGTACTGTATTTTGCACAAGCACATTCACAAACACCCAGTCAGAACAAAAATTAGCATTTCAGTTAAGGAAGGCCGAAGGGCAGGCAGGAGCTGCCAGAGGGGGCGAGCAGTGGGAACGTGTTTAACTGGAAGCACAGGGACACCAGACAGAGGGCTTGGTGAGGAAGCCAAGAGGAGCCATTATGACAGAAAAGACAGTAACTGAAGACCCAGACCATACTGATACTGAAATACAGCACGCTTTCAAATCACCCATGAATGGGAGAAGGGGAGGGTTTGAGACAGCTGCAAGTAAGAAGCACAGAAATTGAGCTGAAGCGATCGAAGTACTGTTGGTGTAATGTTCAAATACAACTGTGCAGTCAAAGCACCTCCCATCTGAGGCATGTAGTGAGAAGCCAGACCAAGCCCACTCATGTGGTTCATGAGATCACCAGCAGCAGCACAATTACATCCTTCTGTTGGAGCTACTTATTACTGAAGCACACCACATCATGTTTTCTCTTGGCTCACAAGTACCGGTATTTTAAGAGCCCTACAAACACACTGTTACTTAAACTGCTTTTGAGGAAAAAAAAAAAAAAAAAAAAACAAACCAGGAGAGAGAGAGAAGGATGATTTTGCCCACCTCCAAAACACACGTTTATGACATAGACCCAAGTTGCTGTGCTCTTACACTGATTTCTTTGGAGTGCCATGGGGTGTAAGTACATCACAGAATTACAGTTTTATAGCTGTATTTCTTCTTTCAGTTTTTTAAGAGAGGGATCTGCTGCTTCAGTAGTCAAACACTAAGCCAGATGGATGCAATGATTTTAGTCCTGAATTAAAGATATTGGACAGATAGGACATTAAATACCATGGTGAGCACCAAGACAGCCAGACCCTCATGGTCTCACACACAGGAGCAGCAGTCAGGATCCATTCAAAAGTCTTTGCAACAGAAAAAAGAAAACACTAGAAGGCAAGGACAAACACCTGGACACAGAGGCTTGAGGGATAGGGGGCAACTCCAAGTATCTCCCCACCACAGCAGGTGTATCTCCTCTGTGACTATCCCGCTTTCCAATGCGCCCTGGCATAAGAGATGCAAGGCTCTGCAAGTGGAACCAGAGACAATGGCTCATGCAGCACGGAGCTATCAATAAGGTTAAGTTTACAGACACCCTGAGCTGTGCAGGAGTGTTGATCTGCTGGAGGGCAGGAAGGCTCCACAAAAAGCAAGCTGGAGAGGTGGGACAAAACCATGCTCAGAAGAGCACGTGAGCTCATGGTACAAGCTGCAGCAGAATGACATGACATGTCTCCTAAGCTGCTGCTTCGTCTTGAAATAGGTATTTACATCCACTAAGAACAGTACCGTG
Organism: Monarcha castaneiventris obscurior; assembly: GCA_026261815.1. Taxonomy (NCBI): domain Eukaryota; kingdom Metazoa; phylum Chordata; class Aves; order Passeriformes; family Monarchidae; genus Monarcha; species Monarcha castaneiventris. The sequence continues at coordinate 1,107,540 of JAMPIT010000034.1, forward strand.
GGTATTTGGATCCCCCAAAAAGCATAAGCGGGAGGATAGGTGGGGGAACAGAGAGGTAGATGTATTACAGCTTAGTAAGAGGACAGAGGAAAGTTAGATTGGCAGTGACCATATAAAATGCTGCACAAACATATACAAATAGCTCTTTTCTAAAATGAAAGAAATATATGCTTTGCTTATGGCCACAAAAAGCACTGCACTCAGCATATTTATGGTCTGTGTGTTAGTTTTCCACATTAAGATGACTGCCAGTGCCTTCCAGGGCTCTGAAAACTTAAAACTCTCACTGGAACTCAGCTTCTGCTGATTTATGTTTGCATCACGTAACCTCTGTGAACCTATGCTGGTATAAATGACTAAACTGCTCTGAAATAGGATTATATCACTTCTAGCATGAGCAGTGTGTGTAAATATTGGACTTAAGTTTCCAGAGCAGTCTAGCCAGAAAAAAATAAACCCGCACGTAGCCAGCTGGAACTGGAAACAACATGCACTTTTTTCTTTTTAATAATGAAAAGAATTTACTGTCACAATTTGCTAAATTGGCATAAACACATGTGTTGCTATACACATTTTTATGCATGCACATGTATTTACTGTATTTTTATGTAAGAACGTTAGGGATGTTTATGACCACCCACACGTGCATCTTCAGAACCCTTGCAATGCCCCCAGTCATTTCATACAAAAGCCAACTTCTGCCTAATAGAAAAAAAAACCCAAAAAGAAAATCACATCACAACAATTTCAGTGCAAAAAAAAATTTGTTTGCAATCAAATTCCAAGCGTATCAGTCTGTTGAATACAAGCCTGTATAAAATCCGTATTTTGGAACTCAAAGTATTATCTGGCTCCTGCAGTAGCTCTTGATCTATCGGTTGTCCTCGGTTCTGCAAGGAGAAGGAGTTTGCGAATGGCCACAGAATGCTCCTCAGAGATTCAACCTCTGGGGTTCATCTGCTTCATTGCCTGACTTCTGCCAAGCCACATGCTCTCCATGTGTCCATCAAAAACCACTTCAGCGGCCCAGAGGCCTTGCCTGCAGAGCTGCAGCACGGCATACATTCGCAGTTCTCCCTACCTGGGTCCTTCTCTCCTGACCTCTAATTGACTTTTCCAACGGGGCTTGGCTGCGTTCATCTCCAGAGCCATCACATTCCACACTGGGATGGAGAGAGCAATTGGCTGCGTACCTTCCACTCCTGCACTATTTTGGTAAGCTCGCTGGGACACTTAGGTATCAAGCAGAGAGCACACTATATATGGGAGCATCTACCAATGCATTCAAGTCTTCCAACCCATAAGGAGCAATCTGATCCTATCCCACAGCATCGACAGCCAGTAAGTGTAACTTCTGTCACAACAGCTGACAGGCTGAAGCACAAGTAACAGCACACCAGGCAATGGATCCCCAGCAGGTGCCTTCCCCTGCCAGTTGTTGCAGGAAGGGCAGGAATGTTTCTCTGGCCCCAGCGTGCTGCCGGTGAGAGAATACTTCCCCCGTCACCCTCAAGAATGAAGCGTGCAGCACGGCATTGGATGTCAAGCTAAAATAGTTCATTTTAGAGGGGAGTATTAGGTCTCATCCCTCCCCACACGCAAGTAACCCTGCAGCATCCCGAAGTGTGGGGCCCAAGCCAGCTCCAAATTAAGTCAACAAGAGCTTTTCCACTGACATACCCAGGAGCTCGTTCGGACCACAAATGACTACAAATACTGTCCCTAGAGGCTGGAAGAGTAGGTGGACATTTGGCAGGTCAGTGATGACCATCCAGGATCAAGCATTAACACACAGAGACACCCTTCCATACGTATCCAAAACATGCTTTGCCTGTTTTGACAACTGAGGTTCAGTCTCAGTTACTGATAACACGGAGGTAAGTGCAATAAAGCATATTAAGTAAAAATAAAACAATCTTTTCTTCAGATCCCCTCTTGGTAAATCTTTTCCTGCGAAGTGGAAGGAGGCTAATTTTCACTTCATGTGGGAATTAAAAAGGCATTGCATATTAACACTTTTATTCTATTTTCTTGCCAAAGCTGCCATTTCTCATAAGCTGTATTAAACCCTAGGCTCCGAGTCTGAGAAGATGGTGCTGCTCAGTGCTGTGAAAACAATAAGCCTGTGCGTGTGGCTGAGCAGCATCCCCTGCCCTGCTGGAGCTAAGTAAATTATAACCTTCACTACTTTCAGAGGAACAGTCCCAGCTGCAGAGAAATGATTCTTTCAAATGACAATATAAAATGATACAGTCAAGCTGCCCAATTTCATTCCCAGAGAGATTTTCTCTCGGGATGCAATCTGGTTCGAAGTAGAAGGAGTTATCTGAACACTGCATCAGAATACAGAGGATAGAGCTGTCAGCAGTGGTTTCAGCCTCTTGCAGAGAGCATTCCTCAATATACTTGAAAACACTCACACATAATTTTTGAAAAGGAAGGGAGTCACCTCAAATGTTTTTCTGTGTCCCTGAAAGGCTCCCTGAATGAATAAGTATTCTTTCATTATGTTTCAGCTGTTGCCACTGCAGTAGGCTCCAAGGGCAGGATTTAAACTCAGGAGGAAGCAGGGGAGCACCCCACCACAAGGAAAATAAAATGCAATTTCCAATGGACACTGTTCGAGCCCTGCGAAACTCAAGGTGGGTGCTCCATCACCCCAGTGCCCTGCAAGATGTAGTCTCCAAGCCTGCTCTCTATGGCTCAGAACATTAAGAGTGCTCTGTGACTGAATCAGGCCTTGGTATCCCAAGAAAGTCTTCACGTTGTCCTACAAAAACCTTCAGTCTAACTGGGATGGCAGCCCTATGCTTTCCTTGAAGGAAAGATCAAGGAGCTTAGAAAGACAGTAACAGAAATATTCACATCAATTGCAGAAAATGTTGGGAAGAAATGTAGTGTGGAGACTGGCTGAAGGAGCCAGTCCCAAGCACCAGGTCAACCTGAAACAGTCTCAAGGTGCCTAACAAAAGCAGTGCAGCAAGAAAGTCCATCCTGCAGCAGCAGAAAAACCCACAGCTGATTCCAAGAACTTTGCTGCTGTTGGTGGGGGGTTTTGTCTGTTTATTTGTTTTTTGGGGAGTCGGAGGTTGTTAAAAGAGACTAAACAAAAAGACAGTCTCACAGTAGCTGGTTGCCTCGCAGAGTTGAAGCTTATCTTGTGGTACTACCAGGGAGAAAGCAATGGTCTCTCTCGCTCCTGTGCACCAGCAAACTCCCTGGCGTCACTGCCAACAGGCTGGCCAGTGCTCACAGAGGGGAACTCTGGCAAAATGGGCAGGTAGCAGAGAAGGACACAAGTCAGCTAGCTGATCACATCTCACTCCCTCACACGTTCATCAAACTGCTTTTGGAGTCAAAAACCTCCTTATAGTCATTCGGTTTGCTGGAATAATTGGATAACTGCAAACCAACAAATCAACAGTGTTACAGGTATTTACTAATACTTCCACTAGTATTTCACACAAATCATAGATGACTATGGAAGAAAAATCCCACACTATCAACCTGTATTTACAGGAGCCTCTTAGAAGCACCACTTGCTTTTAGTTTCCAGCGTAAGACATAAACCAATAGTCTGTGCTGCTGCATAGGGTGAATAAAACCACAGTAAACCAGATTCAAAGCAGAAGCTTACTACCTCAGTCAATCCATGCTTATCTTGAGTTATCCTGTTGGAAATGTTACTTGCAATAACTCTTTTCCAAGAAGAGCTCACTCATCACTTAATCTTCACCAGCTCTGAACACCCAGGAACAAGAGATGTGACCTTTACAGGATGCAAACACACAGGAATAACTGGAGGGGCCATAAGGCACACGTTATCAGCAAATGCACCTGACTTTTAAGATCATTTGAAAAGAGAAGAGCAAGTCTTTGCCGGCACCCTGGCCATAACCCTCAAAAGCCCTACCTTGTGGGCTTAGCACTTGTGTCTCCATGCCATGGGTGGGTAGCTAAGAGGACCTTTTACCTTTTTTGCCTTGTGAGCATGGCAGGGAAAAAAAAAACCAGCACAGCTTCCCTTGTCAGGTAATTCATGCAATGCAGGCAGCACGAACTAACCCATCCACGACAGCAGTGGGAATGGGTTCAGAAGAGTCTGTTAAAGCTGGGAGTGCACCCAAGCAATGGATCAGCAGGATGACCCCTCAGCCAAGAAACACAACATCGAACATTACTTCCTCTTCCACTTTCCCAGGTGCTTTGAAAAATGGCAGACAATTAAGAAAAATACCACTGCCAAAGTGATTTCAGTTTTAAGCTGCTTCCATGACAGAAGAACCTACAATAAGCTTAAGTGTGACTTCCAGCCAAAGCTTGTTCCCACTGGCATAACCAACATCAAGAAAGAAATCCAGGTCCTTTCTCATGCTGCCTCAAGTACAAACCATCTTATTTTACCCCAGCGCACAGGAATGCTAAGCAGGTCCACTTAAGAATGCATTATTTGCTCTTGGTCATATTCTCTTGTAGTCCTGGAAGGCAAATAACATTTGCTTTCTGCAGCACATCAAACTGAATACTCACATTTGATTAGCTAGTTATGGGAGGTATCCTCAGGCTTTCTCTGCTCCTCTGCATTTTAATAATCACTTCTTAATTTCTGTCTGATAGTTATTTTCACCCCAAGTGTATTAGTATCTCCACACACCTATGCTAATTCCAGCACTGCAAGCAGCTGCCCATTCTTCTTTGCTGTCCTGGTCTTCCTACACTTTCCATCTCACAGTTGCTGCTGCCATGTGAAAAGCATGCCCAGTTTGCCATCTTCAGATAACTGGGTATTAGACACCTTACTCTTGCTTCACCCAAGCTGCTTGTTAATGCATAGAAAACTCCACAGAGACACTGTCAATATTCTTTCACACCACACAGCCACGTCTCAAGATTTTTCACAGCTTGAGCACAGACCTGCTCAAATTATGTAACCAATCCATTAGTGCCATACGAACAGCAATTTTTTAATGTTAATTTTCTGTAGAATGAAAAATATAATGCTAACCTTGAAATAAAATTATTATTTGTACTCTAATTTTTTAAGTGTGTGAGTACTTTTCCCGATTTTGCTTTAAGTCCCTGCTGGTACATGCAATTCCTTGAAGCATTCTCACATCAGACCAGAGGAAAGTAAACTGCATTTATCCCCTGCAGAGTCAATTCTGCACACCAACAATAAACACCCTAAGCCTGCTTCTTTTAGCATGCAAAACCCTGACCTCAGATGTATATGCAAGGTTGCCGCTGGCTTTAATGAAGACAGGAGCATATTTAAGGGCAAAATTGGGAATAGAGTCTGGTTTTCCTCAATATTTCATATAACCACTCCACCAGATTCATAAGAGCCTTTTTACCCAGGCTTTTGTAATGAGCTCTTGTGAGCTACACCTTCCAGTAAAACCCTTTCCCTCTTGACTCCAAATTTCAGAAACCTTAATTTAGCTCTGCATATAAGCAGCAGCTCCAGAGACCATTTCAAATCCCCCGTATTCTTGTGATGCCGCTTCATAGCGCGCTGCTCTTCCACAGCCTTTGCTCACCCGTTTGCAGCAGCATGCTGAAACAATCCCAGCCAGATGTTCAGCTCCCCGAGGGTCAGGCACATAGGAAGCTTTAGGGCACGCACCAAAACCACGGGCAAAGCAGGGATTTAGGGCAACACATTATACTGCTCTTAGAAAACAATGGAAAACCTTGCCTCAGGTGATGTACCCATCTCACAAGTCCAGCCCACCTGGAGGGAAAACACTGGACTTCGACACCAACCAACAGACATATAGCATAGTCCTTAATGTATGCAAATAACTTCACAGATGCTGAATTTTGGGAAATAATAAACCAAACAAACTAAAATAGTCAGTAATGAAATATCTTTCTAAAAAGAGGGTCCTCCAAAAGCAGCACTGTTGGATTCACACTCCTTCATAAACCAAATCCACATTCAGCCTTACCAAGTCCAATTCTACATCTGTGCCAAATGCCCCACTCAAACAACAGAGCTGAGTACAAACCAAGGATAATAAACACAACATGAAGTTTCCTCTCGAAGGCAGTAAGCCCAGGGTGGATGGAGGCAGAGACCACTGCTAGGATGGCAGCACCCCCAGCAGGGTCCTCCTTCCTGCCAGCACCCGCAGGGTGATGAGGCTATGGTTACTCAGACAGCAATGCATCCTCACAGCTCCTTTCTTTGCTCTGCGGCACAAATTCCCGAACTTCACCAGCTCCCTGCTTTCTGCCTCCTCCCTTGTTGGCTGCAGCCACCCAGGGCCTGGGCAGAGCTCCAAGCAGCTCTCCCAGGCAGCAGTTTTAGCCCCTCGCCCTCTCCCAGGCTCACAGCGAGCACAGCCTCCCAGGGCACCTATGTTCTACTCCCTCAGACTCCCAGAAACATCCCCCTCCTTCTAAAGCACAGGAATAACAAAGCTTCACCCACTTGCAGGGCAATGGCAAGAAGGGCAAGACAGGTTTCCCCCAGCAGCAAAGACCAAGGGAAGCCTTTGGACATGTCCCAGCATAGGTGGCCACTCACAGGTCCAGCTCCTGGGCACAGGAGCAGTGCTCACTTGAGGAAGGATTTGGGGTTTTGCAGAGGCCTGCTGCTGAGAACCCATTTCTATTGTGCACAGGGTGGGACGGTGAGGAAGAGCCCTTCATCACCCAGCACTACTTCCCTGTTTTCTGGGTGGAAGGCCAACAAGGGATAAACTGGGCTGCATTCCATTGTAAGTTATGACAGTGGCATCGCAGAGAAAGAAACGTGGGCTGTTTTTTATTCCTCCAGCTCCCCGCTGTAGTTTCCATTAGGCACAGAAAAATTCAGCTAGCACAACCATTTCCAATTCAAATAATCCTGCTGTGCCCTCACCAGGACAACTCCCCACAGAGAAGCTTCACTATTGCTGTTGCCGGAGATTGATAACGAGAGAGTAAACACTATTATCCTGCTTTTAGGTGTTCAGCCAGATGCTTACCTGAAATGAAAAAGCAACCAACATTCAAAACTCCACCATCTTTTCCCAAAATGCTTGTGATCTCTGCATCTAATTTTGCATATGCCTCTTGAGATGAAGGTTATTTGAAAGACAGACATTCCAGGAATGGTTGCAGGTTATCTACAGAGCTGCTTGCAGAGGTTAAAAACAGCAGCTGATAACATGATGCAACACTTCTGTCCAGTTCTCACAAAGCAAAACCCACAGGCAAGTTAAGAAAAGATTAAGAAAGTAATACTGAATTACACATTTTATTTTATTATATAGATGAAATCCATGAGACTGGGACACACACCCCTCCACATGGGTGAAGTGGACGAGATGACAAAAGTCAGTACTCTGTTACTTTTTTTCTCCAGGGGGTTGAAGCCTCCAACAACAACCTCAATGATGGCATTTCAACTCCAACAGCAGCCACATGTAGAAAATGGTGTTGGAGCTCCCTGCACTGAAACCAGATGGATGTCCCCAGTGCAGCCACAACACAAATGTGCTTGCTTGCATCACCAAAAAACGTGGATAGAAAATAAACTTCCAGGGCCAAGCACCTCTTCTGGCTTCAGGGTGATGACAAATGCAAGCCATGCAAAGGACAAGCTTTGAAAATAATGATTTTAATTCATAAATAAACAAGCATGCCAGGGACTATTTGAAACCATACAAAAGGCATCAAGCAGATGGATTTCAGGAAAGATCTCACCTGGCATTCAGCAGCCTGCTCTACTGAACACTCACTTTCCCAGGATGGTTCTCGGTCATCAAATCTCATCCCACCCCTCAATAATGATGTTTTGTGCTGCCCTCTGGCATGTCACTTAGTTTACTTTCTTGAGTTTATCCATCTATAAAGTGGGAATAATCACTTTTAATTTCCTTGCAGAGCTGTTATTAGGGTTAATTAGCTAATGTTTGTACACTGCTTTGAAAAACGCAGGAGTGCTCTCTCTCCTCTCTCACTTTCTCTATATATAAATATATGATGTCCTATTATCATAACCATCTGTGCCAGTGAGAAATTTTAATTGCTGAGCTAGCTCTTGGGAAAGACCTGCCATTCTGTAATATATAGGTCAGAGGACTTTGTGAACTGTGAAGGTAATGATAACACAATTCAATGGGAAATGCAATGAGACATGAGGTAATGCTAAATTTGGTTCTAGGAGGAAAGTGTTTACTAAAAACCTAAAAGAAAAATCTTGGTGACCCTTCTGCATGAACCGAGTACTAAGGAAAGAACTTACAGTCTCTCTTCGGGAAAACAAATTTATCTTCAACCAAGAAAACTGAGAAAACAGTGACCTGCATTTCAAAATGTAGAGGATGGGATATCCTGAAGCCTAACCTGAAGAAATACATGTGAAAGCAATTCCATTGCTAGAGAGAAACAAGTGGGTACAAGTGGGTCAAAATAAATGGCTTCCCTGGCTCTTGGCATGAAGCGAGCTCATTTCTCAAATGAGAAAAGAAATGAGAGGGGAAAGGAAGTTAAAAAGTCTGAATATACGCTGGAGGTAAAACATTATAAGGTATAATGTTAGGGGAACAAACAGTAGGGTTTTTGTTTTGCTTTCAGCTTGAAAGAGTAATGGGAAACAGGTATATGTTTTTATAAATATAACCAAAGAAAATATAAGGGAGAGAATGGGTCTATTGTTCACCAAGGCAGGGGGATCACGTAACAAGAACCCAGATGGATGAAGCACTCAATAGTTATTTCCCTATCTGTTCTGTACGAAGGACACAAATGTATTTAACAAGAGAGAAAATTCATGATTTAGAGAAGCCTGGAAAAAATTAAAAAAAAGAAGAAATTTGGAAGTATATCCATTTAATCAATGTGCCAAACTCCTTCTATAGCAAACATCTACGGAAGTCAATGGACTTAAGGGATAAATTTAGCCTACCATTTTACAACTCAATAAGACCAAATGACATGCACAGAAGGGGTCTAAAAAAACCAAATATAGACCAAGACCATAAAACTGCTGTTGAGCAGTCTTGGAGGTCATATGGAACTAGCAAGATACGAGCAGTCTGGAGATAAACAGTTTGTAGAAAAGAGGTATGACACAGATATGGGCTAAGACACAGAGTTAGGAAATTCTAATCAACTGCTTTATTAGCAGAAATAAAATTCACAACATAAACCAGCACAATGAGTAAAAGAAACATTCAATGAAGAAAGATTCTGCCCAGAAAAACATGAATGTCTTCCAAATATGACCATGTGTTGGAGGGAGTGAATCCTAGATTAATTAAGCAATCTTTACTACTTATTCTTATGGGATTAGAAACATACATGGAAGAATAGATAGATTTCAACAATAACCCCAAAAAAACAGAGGGAATTTGGAAGTCCTAAGTCACCTTCTATACTCAACTACACCAGTATAAACCTGGGTAACAATCCCCTGCTGCCATGGATTTAGCTCAGTGGAGCTGGAAGCCAAGACTGACATGTACACTCCCCCAAGGCAAAATTTTGTGTCAAAGGCTGCAGGTTTAGGGGGATAGGGGAGACGGGAGCAGGAAGACAGGCACAACTGGGGAGATGCCACCAAGAGGATCAGCAAGTTCAGGAAGAACGGGGGCTTTGAAGAAATTTGTTTATAGTTCAGGGAGCGAAGAGGAAGTGGAGATAATTAATGCATAATTGAAAAATAGCAATATTTAGCAACAAGGAGGGGAGGAGGGGATAAAATACAGTAGATGAAAAGTCCTAAGTAGCTTCAAATAAATATTTCTACAGGTTATGGTAAAATAGTATGAGACCAAGCTGCCAGGGTGCAGACTTCCTGGCACTTAACCAAACAGCTCCTCTGTTGGCACCCTACCTCAAAATTGCTTTTTATTTGACATTGCCTGCACTGCCTGCAGAGGTACTTTGTAAATAAACCATCCCTAATAACACACCAGCAAGCAAGAGCTCCCTGCAACATCATCATTATTATTATCCCTGCCCATGGCAGGGCAGTCAAAATAGATGTTCTTTAAGGTCCCTTCCAACCCATACCACCCTATAATTCTATAATTAAGAACTGTTCACTTCAGGAAACTCCCCATCACACCCAGTGTATCCCTCTGCCTCACAAGTGGGACTTTACACACACAGAAGAGGGGACTGGTCCTCCACACCACCCCACCCCTGGCTTTGAAGGGACACGCTGACAGCAAGACCAACGCCTGGCATTTCCCAGAGCTGATGTGTGACCTGCTCAATAGCTCTGGCAGGTTCCAGGGGATTTCAAAGCCAGGCCAGGGCTGCCACAGCAGCTGCCGATCAAAGGGCCCACAACACACTCATTGCTGTTTCTCGGAGAAGTAACTACAAGTGCCTGTTGTGTATTTTGTGTTTTTAAAAGGTACCTTGCCTTGTCAAGGCAGGATCAGGAAAACAAGTTTATTCAGGCTCTCCCATTCTTTACAGAGTTCACGGCCCTCGTGAAAATACCTCCATTCCCCACCCCACTGCTCAGAGGTGACAGGCATTCCCACAGTCATGGCTGAGGGGGGTATTTGCAGCATGTCTGCCCTTAACGTGACCTCTGGAAGAGGCTATTCCCAACTGTTGGATCAGCAGCTCGCAAGATAAGCCTGGTGCCAAGTGGCTTAATCAGGGATTATCAAAAGCTGGGCCCTTCCCCACGACTCTTTTTAGCTGACTTTCTCCACTCTCAGTGAAGTCCCTGGGACTCCTGCTTCTCCAAGAGCAACCATTAAGGGTTTTTCCCAGGATGTCAGGTGATACAGGCCTAGAAACAATGCCAGGTGATGCACTGGGAGACACTGGCCACATGCTATTAAGAAATCCCCGCACTATGATGCCAAAATCCAGGTCCTTTGGTAGCAGGGAGCCTCAGCACTGGCTGTCTCACCAGTCACACCACCGAAGGAGCTGCAGGAGGAGGGCACCCCATCCCATCAGCCTTGACATGCTACATCTTTGCAAATTTCCGTGGCTCTGGTTAACACCAGGGGCTCCTGCAGGTAACAAGGCTGGAAAAACCGAGCACAAAGAGGGAGGGAAAGTATTTGGAAATATGGTTTTAATAACTTTGAGCCTGTATCAGCATGTATCTTTCAGTGACAGTACATGGACTTTCAGGAAGGTCACTGTGATCTTTTAACCAGCTGCATGGTGTGAGGAGGTTTTGAAGTAACTTTGTGCACAACACATTCAGCAACCATTTATGAAACACAAAAGTAAGTAAAAGTGGAGCCAAAACCCACTTATCCTATTTTCACCCCCTCCACTGCTGCTGTAGTGATCTGCTTTTTCCCTTCCCATCCCAAGCCTAATCAGATGTTATACAGGTTAATAGTTTATGTCTAACCCATATGACCATACTCAGTAGATCTAACTAATCAGTCAGGAATGAACTTTTGTGGCTCCCCCGCCATCCCTGCACACCTCAAGTTTCACCCCAGATGATGGACAAGATAGAAGGGATATCAAGAAAAAATTAAGGCAACTCAACCATCAGAAGCCAAACTGCAGAAGTTAAAAGTTACTAAATGCTATGGACACATTTTGTGTCATCCCAAAGCAGCAGAAGCCAGAGCATCTAAAGAAAAAACTATTTCCAGCAGCACTGATACAAATTCAGAAATCAAAATGCCAGATTATATGGAGTGCATCCACTTGGTTTGCAGGCCCATATGGCTACAGCAATTATCTCCACTCAGTTCACCTCTCCACACACTGGAAAAAGGATGGATTTGGAAGGTCTGGAAAAATACTGCTTAGAAAGAACAGCACTTTTTCACAACTTCTAAAAACATTTCTATATATATTACCTCAAAAGGATATGAAATAGTATTATCATAGCCCATGCTAAGCCGTGCCACCTCCTAATACACAATTACCACCACACAGGACCTATACAGAGTAGATCAATCACCCAGCAGGGTACCAGGGACACCAGGGCATCCCGGGACACCACAGCACAGTGGGGACAGCCTGCTGCTGCTGCTTCCAAGGGCTCCAGAGGTTTAAAGAAAGAAAAAAAAGTACATGGCTAAATGCTCCCTTTCCTGTTGCTGTGTGCACGCTGTTAAAAGGGACAACTCAATTTTTACAGCACTTTAAAGGTCACATTGAAGAATTCACCATTTAAACCCACACTTGCTTTCTATTTTCAAAACCTTTTTTAATTCTTGATAGGATTGGACTGCACAGCCTGGCATTCCCAGCTTTCCTTTGCAACAGGTCATGATACACAGCAACACTGGCTGCCTGTAATTCTTCACAGCTATGCCTGTAGGCATTTCACATTGAAGCCAGGAAAGTCTGAAACTTTGGGGGAATTGCAGGGAGGTTGGGTGAGATGGCTGCTTAGCTCTGCTCTGGGGGAAACATCACCTTCCGGCAGATGTTTACCCTATGGATGATAAATACAGAACACCAGAGACCACCAGCAGTATGATAATTCCTAATTAGTAACAAATGCAAGTCAGAATGTGTGGAATGTACCATGTACAATAATTAGTAACACGCTGCACCACGCATGGTACATGACACTGTCACTCCAGCAACCTCCCGTTTGGTGAAACAGGCACAAGGTTACATTTCCCAACACAAGAGAAAGTTTCAGCTCAAGAAATTTATTTGAAGGATGCATCACAGCGACAGTTGAGGAACATCCTGAGGATGTTACACTTCAGGCAAAAATCCCAAATCAGCCCCACTACTTTCCATGGCCTGTAGATTTTAAACACAACCTCACGACCCAGAATTAGCAGGGAAGCAGAAGAGGCCGCTCCCTGGGAGTGCTGCCTTGGACTTCAGCAGGAAGGTGCACAGCACTGGTGCAGGCAAAAGGCCATGTCACAGCGTGCCCTGGAGCAATGACTGCAGGAGGGACATGGCCACGGGAGCACCGGGAGAGGAGCTGCCGCTATCGCTTCCAGTCAAACGCGCGGCAGCTCCCGTTACTGCCGAGTTCAGCGGGAAGCACTGACATGCTTGCTGCACCCTCTGATAGCTTTTTGACACTGCTCTTGCCTCCACTGCTTACACACTGAAGCAAGAGAGGGGTGCTGGGAAGGCAGTTCACCTGCAGAAACGCCTGCCTTCCAGAAGCCAACCTTTTAGTCTTCCTGCAGCACGTGCGTGGGTAAAAATAAGCTATCGTCATCAAAAACTGCTGAAGCTCTCAAACACTGAATGGATCTGCTGCAACCTTCCTAGGCACCACGCAGAGCTGATCCTTCCCTCCAGGCACCCTCAAAGGAGTGGGAGGAGAGCCATGCAGCAGATACACCATGGGGTTTGACTACACTGCTCCACAGATACTACATTAAATAAGGGTGGAAGGGTTTTATCCCCCCATTCTGTGTTTCAGTCTCAAATTCAGCCTAGCCTTGACCTATGGACGAGGAAAGGGAGGAGTGAACATGGCAAAGGGCAGCATCTAACGTCATATCACCCACTGTAACTGCAACTGCAGAGACCTGTAGCAGCCCAGCAGCATCCTATCAAGAAACATGGGATTATCTGACTCAATATACAGCCACTACTTGGGGAAGAGCAAGACAGAGAGGGAAAATAATTCCTATGGAGTTCAGTTGGTGCAGGGTGACAGAAGAGGAGGGCTGGAAGGAGCCTCCAGAGCTCACTCCACACAGGAATTCAGCCAGTACTTTTGTCACAGGAACATCACTCATTCCTTCCTACTTCCCTTGTCTTTTGTTACAGATCACAAACCCAACATCTACAACGACTAAAGAAGCAATTATGGGCACGTCACTGAAATACTGCAAGGACAGAACTATTCCAAATTCATGGTACACCCTCACTGCTTGCTGACAACTGTACTCGCTCCAGGCCTGACTCCGTACCAGCTCACACTCCGCAAGGGGGTGGAGCAGCACTGCCTCAGGTACCATCAACACCTTGCAAACCAAGCATGGAGGCAGAAGCTGAGCCAGGCTTTCAAATGCAGGCAGCACGGTATCGTTTGCCAAACCCATGCAACTAACAACTGTGTATTTTCCTTTGAGGCATATCAACAGCTGGCCCCGCTGAAGAAGTGATCTAAGACATCTGCTACCCACATTTTGTGGGGGTGCTGAGTCAGTATGAAAGCCGCTCACGGCAGTGTTCCTGAGCAACCAAAACTGAAATTCAATTTAGTTGGTCAAACAGATCTCTTAATTTCCACAGTGCTGCTGGCTAGTAGACAGCAAGCAATCAAATACAAATGTGGACATTTAAATTTCAGTCAAATTCGGATCCTTGCAATGCAAACATATGTAACTTCGTCCAGGCACACACGCTTTCCAGAGAGGAGTAATGATACATTGCAAGGGAAGAGTCTGTCTGTCTGTGTTGCTTCAGGTATTGATCCTGACACCCAAATGCCATCATCTCAGGAAAGCAATGTTATTCCCCTGTCCATGTGGTTTTTGGGTTTTTTTTGATAGATGTCTTGGCCTGAAACATTGTTCAGATTCCAGGTGTCTTTCGAGGCTCAGTGCATGTGTATGCAAGAACAGAAGGGGCAGTGTCCCGTGTTCCCACAGTATGGTAATTGCTATTCCTGCAGGGATCCACCCTTCTTTGCCACTTCCCTTAACTCTTACTTTCTCTCAAGGAATCACTCACATGTGTGCAGGGCAACACATGATGCATAAATCCCCCTTCAGTTTCCTCCAAGTTTAGGCATTCACTTCGCCCAAGTCAGAAAACATATTTAGCTTTTTGCTACTTTTATTTAAAGACCATAAATCCCTCCTTCCTTCTCTGGAGGAGCCAACAGGACTTGTTAAGCCTTCTGGTTCCCTCTGCTGCCATAAAAAGGTGCAGAGTTTCCGAATGTGACCAGCTGCTGCACAGAGGCCCTGCAACAGTCTCGGCAAACATCCAGAGTTCACAGACCCCCCCGAGAGAACCTCCCACGGGACGGTGCCAGCCTCCCAGCACTGCCGAGCTGGGGGATGTGGTGCTGGCAGCATGGGTCACCTCTGAGCACAGAGGCTTCCAAAGACCCTCCTCCTGGCCCCAGAGGCTAGGCTTCAGAATTGTCTACACAGTGCACAGGGCTGAAAGGAGTGGTCTGGTTCTGTAGTGGAGATCGAGAAGTCAAAGCATTTAAGCTTTTCATTTCTACTAGGCTTCCATGATACTGTCTTTGAAAAGATCAAAGCCAGGCATTCTGCTCACAGAGAGCTAGATACCAACACAGCATCTCCTTACCAGCCCAATGGCATCCCCAGACTCACAGCTAAGAAAAAGGGGAGCCCAGAGACCCCAAATCCCCAGAATCCCTGCATGGTTTCCACCTGACAGAGCCCAGGCCTGGCGCAGGGCAGCGAGCCAGGCTGGGCATGTCAGGAGATGTACCATTTCCATATGCAAAGGCAGTACCTACCCCTACTTTACATCCCTTCCAGCTTCCCAAGAGTCAGGGAAAAAGCTCCCACAGTCAGGCAGCTGATGTTGCACCACAGTGAGAGGCATCAAACTCCCTCCATGGATAGTTACAGCTGCACTCGCCACTGGTGCTCTCCTGCATGAACAGTGAGGTGACAGCAAGCCTCAACATCCCCAGACTGAAATAGCTGCACAAGTACAAGGTTGGTTCGTACATGCTCGAGGGAGGTGGTGTTTCCCAACACTACATTTACACATGTAAAACAAAGGCAAACTGGCACTAGCTGACAGCTTATCCAGCACCCTGAGGCAGCAGGACTGCCTCAAATGACTCCCTGTCAGAAAATCGCTTGCATTCACTGGGAGAAGGCATTGGGCAACTTGATGGCAAAGGACTGCAGAGTATTTGCTGTATCTGGATACCACCCTTAAGCTGCCCTCAAAAGTGGGTGGCACACCAAAGCAGTGACATACTCGGTGCTAACATTCCCACCAGCCACTCATTTCCAGTGTGTGTGTTATAGACAGCTTCCATCGACAGCTTCCATTAACAACAGTGCTTCAGACACAAAGGCTGGTACCACTGAAAATTGTCTAAGGAGGGAAGTATTATACAAAAGTTCAAATATAAGATGTTTTTCTCCAACAAGCATACTTCAGGAATAGAAACCACAGTAAAACACAGTGATTAACACAAGTACATACATCTAGGTGAGCTCTCAATAACTCGAGAAGATAGCAGGTCACAGACTCACTTAGTGGATGAGGTTTTTTCCTCTTTTTTTTTAAACATAGTTATATTGACTTCAACGGATCTTTCCCACTCTTCAACCACTAGATCTGCCTGATGATGTACTTACCTAAATGAAGCTGAAGACACTTTCTCTCACAATAATGATAAGACTAAGAAAGACCATTGTAGCACACCATCAGATATTAGGAGCAGAAATTTCAGGAAAGTTTACAGTAATACTTGAGGCCACAAAACTAAATTGTGCTTTCATTACCAGCTGTGGAGTTTTAGGCTTGGACCTGCTGCTCAAAGTCTACAGACAGGGTAAGGGAAAAATCAGTCAGTATTTCCATCCTTCTCTGTAATTTGAAACCACTGAGACATATCTCAGGGTATAAATCACACAGCTCTATAAATAAAATAAATTACGATTTTGTACTCTTTGGAAGAAAGCTGACACCAAATTCATGTAGCAAATCCAAGAAAAAATAAGCCTGGCCCATGGCCCAAGCACATAAGAAGCTCCCCCTTGTTCCCAGGGAGGAAGCTTCACCACCACCATTAGTTTGCCATTCCCAAGGGGACTTACATCTACAGGTAGTCTGCAGTACACTCAATGCCTATCTGTACATTGCACCTCCAGGTAGAGGCAAGTGTTTATGAACAGAAAGTGGTACCAGCAAAACTCCTGCAAATCCCCGTGAAACGCTGAGCTCCTCTTTTCAGGTAAAGAAATGGGAAATCTTCCCAGCAAGTCCCAGTCCCAAGCTCACATCACACGGCCACCTATGACTGTTTCTCTCTGCTACTTGCAGTGTCCCACTTTTTAAACGCTCACTGTCACTTGTATGAACTGAAGTATGACCTCTCCCTGGCACAGTCTTTTTTAAAGAAAAGCTGCTACATACATATTTAAAAGCAAGTAACCCGCTACCAGAAAATAGTTTTGTATAAGCCAATTATCCTCTGCGGTAAAAAGATCAGATAAACACAGTTTTGAAAGCGTGTGGCTAGAAAATGATTAACTGTATCATTTTGGCTCTTTTATAACAAATTAAAAGATGGAACTGAAGAATTCTTTCATTTCATATCACTAAAGGAATCTTCCAACAGAAAACTGTCACTTAAAATCTCTTCATAAACATCCTATTCAGTTTCAAAGTGGAGGACGAAAGTGCATTATGAAGTACTTGAAAAAATTTGTTGCCTCTGTTCTCCATCCCCCCCCTCCCACCCATAGTACATAGCAAAGAAAGCAGGAAAACACCTTGGAATCCACCAATATAGAAGCAGCGAGAGCTTTGCCTGCCAAAGACATCAGGATCCTTGGCAGTGCCTATAATCCACCCTGTCAGGAGCCAGAGCTGCAGTTCCTGTAAGCCTCTGTCCTCTGTACGTGACACAAGCGTGATTGTTCAGGGAGTTTACAAGAAATGAATGAGCACATGCAGACCCATTTATCAAAATCCTTGCAAAATGGGAAGCTGCATTTCTTACCTAGTTTCTAAGAAAATGAGTTTTACGTGGTTGCACACGCCTGCCAGTTCCTCCACCATCCCCCAGCATACCTTCCAGCTCAGGGGCAGATTTCCACCCCCTCTGGACAATGACTCCAGCACGAGGGATGGCCACTGACAACTCCAAGTGTTATGGAAACTAGAAATTTAGCAGAGACTACATCCTTTTCCCCCACAGAAGGGAAGGCTGGCAGCAAGCTGAACTTTTGTCAGGCATTGGAGAAGCAACACAGGAGTGCGTTGAGTGACACAAAGATAGAAACAGCATTCATCAACCCAACCCAAACATGAAGCCACCCTCCACCCCCGGGTTATGGCCATAATTGAATAAAATATGGAGACTACTTGCTGTGTGAGCAGCCCACCCTGCCTCACAGCTTGCTCTGCCTTCCCCCAGGGCCTCCTCCCCGCACCATGCCTGGATACCACAAAAGGGGCCACCAGCCGCTTTTCTCAGTGAGATCAAACCTTTCCCTGAGGGTACAGCACTCAGCCAAGCACCACCAGCTTCTCAGACAAATCCAGTGATGTCAGAAAGATGACAGACCTCCACCAAGACCTCAGTCCTGTTATCCACAATCCCACAGGGAAAGACACGTGGACAAAGCCTTGAAGTCCATAGCCCTTCCATGGCGCTTTTCCCTCAGGTCAGTCCCCAGGGTTGTCAAAAAACATGGGTCTAAGAAAGCAGAGCACCAGCCTCTGGCACACCACTACATGATGAACAGAGAAACCCACTCCCATCACCTTCCATTAATGAGACATGGTCTTTTTATTCTTCTGCAGATCACCCCAAAAGAGTGGGGACAATCTCCTTGGATGGAGGAAGCTGAGCTCAAATGCCCTGCATCCACTTTTAACAGAAATTGTTTGCAGCACTTAATTGCAAGAAAGCCACAATTAATTGTGCTACAGTATCAGTAAACACACTGGTTACATCATTAGAGCCCATTATTTTCCCTCCAAGAAATTCCATTACTACATTATTGATGCAACAATCCAGTGTAATGAAGTGGTACTTTGCATCCTTCTTTCTGCTTTACACCAAGTTCACAGTGCTACAGCCCTGATACCAAATTTAGTGAGGGTTGTTTCGGGTTTTTTTTTTCCAGTAGGTCAAAAATTCCAGTTAACAACCTAAAAAACAGCTGCAGAAGAAGTTAAAACACCTGTCCCTAATCAGCTGCAATGGCTTGGGTTTCTATTTGATACAACTCAAAATTACAGCTATTTCTAAATACTCTGCTTTGATAGTGAATATTTTTACCTCATATTTTTACTTGGACAGACTATTTTCAGAAAGGCATTCGAGAGAGATTATGCCAGAAAGCAGTAAAATAGCAAGCAAGCTGCTTATGTAAATACTGAACTTCTTTGAACTTAAGGGGAAAGAAAAGGAGCAGTATCCAGAAGGTCTCCACTCCTAATGAAGAGAGCACACATGAAACTCAGGGAAGGAAGAGTTGCCCACATCAAAATGGCAAAAGAAATCCTAGAGAAGTTATCAGGAAAGGAGCTCAGAACAGAAGAACATTCAGTCCTGCAGCTCTTACTCATTCACAGGACGACTGAAAGCAAGGAAGGTTACTCGAGTGATGCTGCAGGAAGCAGCCTCAGTTTGCAGTGCCCAGCAGCAGAGAATGGCTCTGCAGCACAAAGGGCAGAACACCCACCACATCTTGTGCAATGCCCGTAAAGGCTGTCCAAGCAAAGCTTTGGCTAAAACATGAACCAGTACTTCCTCTGCAATTATTAATATAGGATTAATGTAATCTTTAGAAACAGACTGCATGTGCATAACCCCAGCACATTGTTTCCCAGCCACTCCTTTGCAATTATACAGCTCCACAAACCCCCACTGTGCTGGGAAAAGGAGAGGGCTCTTTAGAGTAACTTTAAATTTACTCTCTCAGTCTTGCACCCAGGCTCTCTGCAAAAAATTCAGCAGTTGCTCAAGTTCCCACTTTGCCACTCAGTCCCTTGCATGGTGCAATCACAGCTTCCTCAGGTGCCTTCCTTCTGGACCAAATAACACCACTCTGGTTGACGATCACTGTATGGAAACCGTCCCCTTGGGCCTCCCCCCAAATTTCATTATCTTTTCTGCTGTTTGTTCTGTTCTTTCTCTTTCTGGAAATCAGGCTATGAAACTGAACTAATTACTCAAGGCTCAGAGGATGTTTTATGCGAGGTGCTGAATTGTTCTCATTTTTCCTTATGCCACGGCCAACATTCGTGTTTAAATATCAACAACTTTTTCTGGGTATCAGTGCAATGCCAACAGCACCGCAAACCTCTAAAGAAGAAAGATCAGAACTCATCCCAGTGATGCTTCTCAAGTCACAGTCAGGGGAGAAGTAACTGACAAGTCCTCATTTTCTTAACACCTCTTCCCTCTAAGCGCTGTCCTTGCCCCCAGAAAGGATGTTTCCCAGGGACTCATCCAACTCAGACCCTACCAGACCAGAAAATGTGTAAATCCCAATCCTAATCCCAGTGTGTGCACTCCACCTCACTCCAGACAGGAATGTCTTACCAGCACTGTCACAAATATGCAACGTGGATTGCACAAGCAGTCAATGGTACAGGTCTAAATCTGCTCAGCAGCCAGCTTTGTAGCCAGTTTTGCAGTTTGGGTGTGTTTGCACTGTTTGCATGAGAAGCACCTATTAAGCAGGCAGCAACCTGGTTCCAGGTAAACTTCCAGGGAGTCCCAAAACATAGCCCTAGGTTGGGCAAATCAGAGCCATCTAATCTCAAGCTGACAAAGGTGGCAGTAAGGGTGACAGGGTCCCATCCAAAGGCAAACCTTGCCTTGCCTCCTCACTCCCAATGGAAGAAGTCACCTGCAACAGTGGCTCATGCCTGAGCATCCAGGGCCAGCCCCAAACCTTAGAAAACACTTTGTGACTCACCAGCTCCTGCCTCACACCTCACACCATCTGTAATTAGAACCTCACCAGCCCTCATAAGGCAGTGTTCTCCCACCCATCTGACAACTCAAGTCCCTCCACAACCTCAAGCTCCATCTCATGCCTTTTCCTCCCCATGACATCCTTGGTCAGAGGAGGGAGAGTAGGCAGACATCAACATCCCCATCTGCTCTGGTGGTTTGAGGGCTCTCATCACCACAGGTCTCCTTATAAAACCTGCCAATTATCCCACGCATAGGCAGTTTCTGTGTGCTGAAGACAGGTGACAGCCCATATATCCTTCCTGAAGATCAGTTAGACTATCTGTACACTTAAGGGGGAATGAGTTTTGGCTAGGGCGTTTTTCTCTTGTTGTATTTAATGGTGCTTTAGAAGCGCTCAGCCACCACAGCTTAACTGGTGATGTGTGTCAGACAGGCAGCGTCACCGACTCACTTATCTTGGCTCCCAGCATTCTGCTGCAAGAACACTGCTGCCTAAGTTCAGCACCCTTTGCATTACATAGGTGTTTATGTCATTCCTACATTTAAACCTGTTCAGTATTTCAGACTGCTCCTCCTTGCCTTACCCATCGTTTACCACACATGCTCTTTAAGATGGAAGCAAGGCATCATATGCACTTCCACAGGCAGGGATTTTTCATTAAAAAGAGTCTGCAGGTTACTGCTGTCTGCCCCTGCACTCAGCCAGCTTGCAAAACTGTTTTCATTCTCCAAAAACATTTGATGCACAAGGCAATTCCTTTGTGAGCACACTGGTATAGTGAAGAACTAGTTAACAGGTAAAGCACAACAGCAAACCAACAGCGGGTCATAACTACTGAGGGATGGCTATGCTTGGGCTTGGGGTTTTTTCCATGTTAGAGGAACTGCGCATTTTGAAACTCTTCCTCCTCCTTGCTGAGAGCACACCAGATAATTAAACTGAACCTCTTATTTTTAAAATCTAATTTACTTTTGAAAACCTACACTGCTGGACTATTTTTAGAATTTTTCTTATGTGGGCCAGCGGAAATAGGCTAGAGCCAGGTAGCACAAGGCTTCACAGGCTGCACTGCACAATCTTGAAGCTGAACACCATCAATCAGTAAAACAATGGGAAAAAAATCCTTTCAAATGAGGAATAAGTATCTCCAGTGAGGTACTGATACTCATCTTCAGTTTTGGAAAAGCTTATCTTAGGCAAAACTAAATCTGGGCCTACAAGTTTGACTCAGGAGTTTCTTTAATTTGTTACCAAATGCAAGAGCTTATCCTGGTGTTTGACAGGCTGTCCTTAGTACCAAAATCAGTGGGAGTGTTGCCCAAACAAGGACTACAGGACTGGGTTTAGCACTACCTTTGGAACAGCTTGTACCATACAGCACCCTGCACAAGACCTGCACTAGAGAAGTTAAATAACACAAGTAGCACAGGGATACTTCTTCTGAAGTACTGAGTTTTGTGACCCTTATTTTATAAGCACCTAGGGAAATAACAGCACCAGAGGTACCTGCATACAACCCCTAGCAGTTGTCTTTGTTATATGGCAACCCAGAGCAAAATAATCCACCTACCCAGACTTACAGTGACTGATTCAGTGAAACTAATTTCTGTGATATGCTGGCATGCAAAGAAATGCCCCTGTATTACAGAAAAAAAAAAAATCTTCTTAGCATTCTCCACAAATAAAGCATTCCAGTGGGGAGCCAAAATGACTCTGACCTCTGAAATCTCTCTCATTTCTGCTGGCAGCACTTCACCCACTGAAGGGTTGGGAGTCCAGCATCCATCCCCAGGCATCTGGCCCACCTCCCCAGTGGCAGCTTGCCTTGCTGCCAGCCACATTCACTGCTTAGAGGTGACAGAGAAGTGACGACGCTTCATCTGGGGCAAAGGACTTGCAGTCTGGGGAGTACATATGGCCCACAGCACCACAACCTCTATTCTTCCAAATCCCTGCTGGATAACATCCCAGAGAGAGGCTTGCAAGACTTGCTCAGCTCTTTGCAAGAAAAAGCCAACCTTCCCTGGCTGTAGCAACTCGATCACAGCCAAACACAACATATAAGCAAAGGCACTACAGCCCGACAGTGTTTATCCAAAACTACCACAGGGCCAGAGAAACTGCAAAACACTGCAGGATGCAAAGTTTCCTTCAATTATTTGACCGCCTCAAAAATGCAAATGCATTCACCATACCTCTGCTGCAACCCCAGCCCTGCTCACTTCCCCCACCTGGGAGCAGTATTTCATAGCAGTGCATTTAAAAACAGGGTGGTTTTATTAATTTTAAAGCCTCAGACTCTTGCAGGTCCAGGTGCTACTCCACAGCACTCGAGGACAGAAATCCGGTCCTTGAAGAGGCCTCTTCTCTAATCTTCTCAGGGGTTCCTGCTCACCTGCTCCCTCCCCAGCCTGTCCCAAGACCTTTACGGCTGTGTGAAGTCCATGTGCTGTTCACATGAGCAAGGTCTATCCATGTAAGAGCTCTGGAAAAGCCACGTAAGGCTGTGAATTTGCTGACCCAGAAGTATTAGCAGTCCCTCACGGCTCAGCTGCAACGCCTCCGTGCGCTCCTATCTCCTGGCGAGCATCCCACTGCCTCCCACACATCCTGCAGCACTGATCCCTCCCTGCACTTTCGCTTTCAGCTGCCTCACAACACCAAAGAAAGAGCTCATACCTGCCTCATACCCGTGCTTCCGTGTTTCTTTTCAAAGATCCCAGTATCAACATCCGTCACCGCCTGAAGCACCACGGCAGGAAGAGCCCAGTCCCCAAAGTGTCCCGCCAGCCAAGTTCCATGAAGCAGATCAACATCCTACCAAGCACCAGCATCAGTCAGCCAGACACCACCACCCACAGGGATTTACACCAGGTCTACCACTGTGCTTTTAAATGGCCTGGAACCCACTGGGATGAACAAGTCCTTCCTCCCTTATCCACCTCTGCCAGCTTGATTCACCAGGCACACAAACCTGTCCTGAGGTCTGTTGGTACAGGGGATCTAATGTTCTTCCTGCTCCTTATTGCAAAGCCAGTATTGTTTAAACCAAGTCAAAGACAATTTCTTTACCTTATCAGTGATGAGCCAAGAGAATGTGGGAAACTTCAAGTCTCTTGAGCACCTTTTCAGTCTCCAAGCTGGTCCACATATTTACCACCGGATACCCTCCTACTATATTAGAAAACCTCTTGGGTTGTTTTCAGGAACAACTACACCAAAAAAGAGTACTGCTTACTATGAACACAGCCTAGGAATCAAAGAAGAGGATAAAATATCATCAAGATGGCAGGCACCTCTTCAATGGAGCCCAAGAAAATGGTCATGTCCCATAAGCCATGCTGTACAACTTTCTCCTCACCCACAAACTGCCATGGTAAGGAAGTGTGATGATTCAAAATCATCAGCACAGCAGGTTAAATTAATTAAAGTAACTGAGACAAGCCTCAGCAAGGTGTCAGCGTGCCTGTGCCCCATCCATGATGCTGAACTGATCCACACCAATGGCAGCTCCTTCTTCTGCCCCTCACTGCTGCTGTCAAAACGAGCCAACAGCTTCACACTGACTCATTTCACCTGATCAGTGCCCTCCTCTCTTCTGTTTTCACAAGAGAGAAATGTAGCCCTATGGAAAGCAAAAGGAGTGACTAGACATCAGATTACATCTCCTCACATCCTTTAACAGCAGGATAGATCTATTACCTTCTGGAAAAATGGGAAGCTTACGCACTGCCAGACGAATGTGGCCACTGATAGAAACTCTTTGTTGTAGGAAATCCCTGAAAGCAAGGACAGACCAAGAGCCAGCCACATGTGAGGAGGCTTTGGCTGGCATAGTCCTTTACAATGTCTGTGTTTTTTCAGGCTGTCCAATTGAACACCTCTGGCAAAGTAACCAGAGCTGGCCATGGAAGCTCTGGGGTAATTGTCACTTTATGTCTTTTGAAACCTTTAAAATACTTATCAGGTACACAACAATTGTAATTACAGATTTCTACAAAGATGGTGCAGTATGTTCCTTTCCATCAGCAAGTAAACAAGGACAAGAGCAAAGAAAGAAAACAGTCCCTGCTCCTTTCCTGTGCCTTGCTAAAGCCTCCCAGATCCTGGGCAGAGGAAAACAGCCTGCAGACAGAGCAAAGGGACTGGCAGGATGGCACTGCTGCCAGAGCTGGACATGACAGCCCAGCCTGGGAGACCGAGGCAGCAGGAATCCTGAAACTGGAAAGAGACTAGGAAAGGGAACACACGCTGATGTGATCCACCATCCACCAAGCAGCCACTTCAGCCCCCAAGAGTACACAGAATTCCAACCTGCTCAGGGACACAAATGGTGGCAGTGCTGCTGCTCATCACCCTCACTGCAAGAAGACACAGCCTGGTGATGAACTCCCTCATCCATCCCCTCCTTGCTTTTCCTGTACATCCTCTGCTGGGCCAGCAACAGTGTTATTTTGCATGGAAACTGCTACTTTCAGCAAGGGAGACCCTGATCCTTTTGCACTAAACATTGGCCAGAGGAAATTACTCCAGGCAGAGGATTTAATTCCCAATACCCATGTGCTACAGGAAACGGCTCTCTCCTCCTCTGGTGCCATCTCAATGAGCAGGGCTTTTTCCTTTCACACCTTCATTAGGCGAAAGGTGAGGGGAAGACCATAAAGCTTTTTTTTCTAACTTCTGAGATAGGAGAACTCAACCCCTGACCAGCACAAGGGAGAAAAGGGATCAGGCTGTAGATGTCCCTAGCCACTGCACTACTGGGTATTTACTCTGGACAATGTGGAACGTTTGTGATTGACAACCAACTGCTTGGTATAACGCACACTGCAGAAAGACCAACACATTAGGAGCAGTATCTTTTGCATTTTTATTAACTTTGAGCAGCAGAAGAAAGAGCATTTGCAGTAGCATCAGAAAAAGGCACAAAGCTGTCCCTAATGTTCACCTGCACCTTATGTCATCAGCTCACAGGATGGCTGAAAGACCACATGAAGCCTGTCAGCATTCAGCAAAAAAGCCAGGAACCCAATATACTGCTAAAACTATACTGTTATTCCCCTAACATGCTCCTTGTATACACAATCACTCCCAATCATCATTCCAAAGCCTCATTTACATCAGAAACTAAGTAATGTAGATGCAGCCTGAAAACTCCCTAGCGTGGCCAAGACTATAAATGCTATTAAGGTACTTTCCAACATGACAGAAGGAATAACCATATTGGCAAACATAAGCTTTATGATTATCCTGGGTGCTTCTAGTATAACCATTTCTGGGATTTTTTAATTTTTTTATGTTAGACTCACAACTGAAACAAATTACATGAATCAAAACATCCAGAGGGGAAACAAACTTTCAGCACCCAATCAAACCACAATCTCCCGGTGGGTCTCTACTTCCCAGTCCAACCATTGCTTCCTTCTCAAGGCATCCTCTCAAGGCAACAGAGGTCTTCAACAAGCACACACAAGCCGATTATCCTTCTGCCCCACTCCTGCCAACATCAGGTGTCAAAGCAACCCACCTCAGTACACAGAAGGGGCACGGTTTCCCCACTGCCATCCCAGCTCCCACCAGCATCAGCAGCCACAAACCACAAACAGGCAGAACCTTCTGCCCCTTGGGGAGCTGTCCCCCTCTCCCTCCCATATGGAGAGGGGACAAATTCACAACTTGTTCAAAGAGGTTGTGGAAGTTTGCTTGGGAGGTTTGTCAGGTAAGAGAATCAAGTAGAAATACACATCATTTGTCGCACCCCACTCATGTCAACCTCTTGGCATGGGATTCAAGTGCCCTGGAACAGATGGCAAAAACAAAACAGCAAAGACCTCTAAGTGTAACAAACTGGCACATATAAGAAACTTCAACCGTATTCCTTTTTGTTCATTTTACCAGCAAAAAATACAATGGAAACAAAAATTTTAAAAAGGCCAAGAAAATGGCATGAAATTCCATTTTATGCCCAAATATTCCCCTATCATCTTAGCTGAAATAAGTTTTAGATTGATTTTTATGTTGCCCCTAAGGCCATAATGGCATCCTGAATGGTTCAATTACAGCAGAAAGCAGAAAAGTAACAGATAACAGTATGCTCGCCAGTAAAAGAAGGGTATGGTCTCTGTATGCACACGTGTGTATACATATGTATCAAAATTTAAAAGCATTTATTGATTTGGTTAAGCTGTGCTGATATACTCATGCTGCTCATTTGCTTGGAGTCCCCCTAGTTAGCCTGAATTAAGAGTAGAGGCTGAGGTTAAACTGAGGTTAGCTGACACGTGTCAGCCAAGCCTGACCTAATCCTGGGTTTCTAACTAGTTTGATCTTCTTCTCTAAATAATATTAAGAAGAGGAAGAAACCACGGGGATGCAGTTGGGTTCCAAGTAACTATTTTTAGAAGCTGTACACAAACAGAGAAGGCAGAGTCGTGCATGCCGACTGCTCCACAGAAAACTCCTCCCCGTCATCCCCAGCTCCTTGGCTGCGTCCCTCCCAGCCTCTGCCCTTCCCACCACAAGTCCTGCCACAAAGACAAGGAGACCCCCCAAGACTGAAACAAGAAAAACAAGTTTTCTTAACTCTGTGTTAATCCAAGTGTTGTCTAATACTATTCCTCCTCCTGGTGAAAGAGGACCTCCATAACACAGTGTAGGTGACTTTGAGCTACTTGGACCTGCCATCCAAGCCTCCCCTGTTAAAAAACAACATACATGGATTTACTCCAGTGATTTGCACCGGATCCAAGACCTGGGGAAATGTCCCATTAATCTCAAAGCATTTCTCAGATCTGGCCTAAAAGTAAGGGTTTGATGAGCAATAAAGAAACTAAAATAATATTACTTAAACCACAGAGGTGCCAGCTTTTACTGCCTTTCATTGAGCACACAGTATTTTTCTCCCACTGTTCCAAGGGAAATAACACTCTGTGCAACTGTTATAGGATGTAAAACGTGCACTGTGCTATTCAGATGGAGCTCGTAATTGAAACATTTAAGCGTCAGTGAAATCCCAGATGTAAAGTTTTTAATTTTCATTCAGCCATGATGTTAAAATTCTGGGGGGGAGTGGAAATTACTACCTCAGAGTGCTTTTAAGGTCTATTCTTTGTGATACAGTAATCAGAAAGATAAGCTCAGTCAATATGCCAGCAGCTGCTGCCGTACTCCAGCGGCTTGCTGCCGACGGCATCGCCTGCTCTGCCTTTGCCATCCCTGCCCCTGTCCCACACAAGACAAGAGGCTTATCAAGGACACATGGCCTGCTGCCTGTAACACATGAATTAGTGCCAGTACCTTCATCCACAGGCTTTTGACCCTGCAAGAGAAATCAGCAGGCTCCTGTTGCAGAGTGGGGCTCCCGTTGAGGCAGCTGTCCAAGCTCAGGCCAAACATACCCAGCAGAAGCCCAGCAGGCTCACGGGCCCACAGAAAGAACCAGCTCAAACATTTTCGTCTGAAGGCACATGACCATCATTTATAGGAAGGAGAAGGTTATCTTGCAATACTGATCTTATTCAGCGGCTTCCAAGATGACAGAGTATGACGTCAGCTAAAAAACCTCAGCTGAAACCACTGAACACTCTGCACAACTTGCAGGGAAGCCCTGAAAGGCTGGTTTGTGTCTTGCAGATCCTCAGACCATCTTCCCCAACACTCGTGTTCACCAACTCCATTTGAGCAATCTTGGACTGCACCATGCACAAACTCATGCTCCTCACATACTTGCACCCCATGATATTCAGAGGCTGCCTGTTTCACAGTCTGGATGAACCTTAAGGTGTGGAACTTAGCCTGGAAATTTTTTAAAGGTTTGACATTTGCCTCCCAGAGAGAGGCACTTCTCCCCACAAAAACCTGCCTGCAGATGCTACAGCATCTGCTTTTGCATTGCTTTCCATCCCCCACCTTCCCTCAAATCACACTGGATGTGGTTCCTCCACAAAGGACCCCACCACCACTTCTGGTCCACACCTGATGGAGCAAATCCACTGATTTCAGTGCTTGTGTGTTCACGTGCCACCCAGCTGGGAAATGACACCCGAGCTTATTGAACCTCAAGAGTACACGACCTGCCTCTTCTCCTGGAGAGGTGCAGAGATGTGAGAAGTCTGCTGCCTGTTAAGCTGTGCTATCATGGTGTTTCAAGTACTGAGGACAGAGGAAGGATGAACTTGTGGTTAGGCCACTAAATAGAGATGTAGCTTCCAGCAGTCCAAGCCTCCTGCCACAGATAGCCCCAACAGTTTCAAGCTGGTCAAATAATCTCTCACATCAGACTTCCCCACCTTTTTTTAAGTGCCTGAGAAGGAAAAATTTGCAACCAGACATGGAACACTCAAGACACCAAAATGGTGAGGACTATATAAACAGATACATACCTCACTGGTGAAGAAACAAGCTGATGTGTTTAATAGTTTATAAAGGCTGGTTTGGTTGCCTTGAAAGTGCTTAAGAACAGGCAACACACCCTTGGATTAAATCTAAATAAACATTAACAGCAGTAAAAAATGGTTTTTACTGTGAGGAGGCCTGGCTCTTGCTTGCACCTGTAACTCTAAATATATTTAAGAGGATGCCAAACTATGTATTATAAGATGCTAAAAATCAAAACAACATTACAGACATTTGCATAGAAAGCAGGGAGACATAGGGAGAGAGGCAAAACAAAATGGACAACTTGCTAGCGTCTGATTCAAACATCTTAGAAAAATGCGATTTGCTCAACTCAGGACTGAGCTACCAAGGAGATTTGTGGCAGCTAAAACTACAATAAAATGGAGATGAAAACTCTGTTCTGTGTCCCTAGAAGGGAGATAAATGAGGGTCAGAATGAAGTTCATTTAAATCCACTGAGCTGATACAGAGGGAGTTAGAGAGAGCCGCAAAACAAAATGAAAGGCTCAGTAGGAGCCTGCACAGCCAGTGCTGCAATGTCAGAAACGCAACACAGTGCCATCTGAAACCTACAGGCACCGTAGCAGGACTCAAGGAAAAAAACAACGGTGGCACTCCTGGGGAAGCCATGCCTGCCTGCAACAGCACTGGAATAACGCACCAGGGTGCTGCAACACAAGCCCCCGAGAGCGGATGCATTTTGAGGGGAGGTTCAGCGAAGCCTCTGGGGAGGACATCCACTGCTGGAGTAAAACCACCAGAGGAATAGAACTAAGCAGCATCTATTTACAGCAAGGAGCACTATCTGCCCCTTTCTTCTGCTCCCACCTGGCATCCTCCTTTGGGTCTCTTATGGGATAGAAGGTGCCTTAAGACAATAGATAATTAGCTGTAATGCATCCTCTGTGACTATAACAACTTAACGAGGCTTATCTGTAGACGTGATCTAGGCTTCCAGTTATCCTTGTTCTCCCAGTTCCCTTCCTCTTCCAACACCCCCCCCCCGCCAAATATTTGCATCTCAGCTTGACAGGTATTTTGAATTTTAGCTTAATAAAAGTGTTTGCATGTGTCTGTGCACGCTTAGGAGAAGATAACAAAAAAACATCCTATTTTAACTCTGCCTCCTCGAGACACAGCTCGTTCCATTTTCCCTTCCCTGAAAAACAGAGGGAGCTGAAATAAGGAACATCAACTTTGGAACGCCACTGTACCGAAGGATAACTTACTAAAAATACTAGATTCATCGTTTAAAGAACGAAGGGAAAAACTGCCCAGGAAGTTGATGCATCACGGTGTTGCATCTGTGTCAAGCTCTGGGTAAACATGCAGCAACACGAATGAAATCTGTCCAGAAAGACTGCATTTCAGCGCCAACCACGCAATCGCTGGCCAAACCACTGCATATGTAACAAAAGTTTGATCTCGCCTGCAAGCGCTCAGCTGCGCTTCTGCCATTTCCTGTGGAAAACTGAAGCTCTGAACCACTGTCTCTCACCCAGAACTCGCCGACAATCAGCCAGCTGCCCCTAAATTCACGCCCATCGCGCCGCGGCAGGAGGGCGGGCAGAGCCGTGCGGGGGATGCTCGGCAGCTGCCCTCAGCCCTCCCCGCGCCCCGGGCCGGGCACCGCGTTGCAGGGGCACCGCGCCGCCGCTCCCTCCCCGTCCCCCGGCCCCGGCGGCAGGTGCGGCGGCGGCGGCGGCCCGCCCAGCGCCCGGGGGGGCGGACGGGGCCCGCCCGGCGCAACAGGTGGTCGGTGGCGCCCGGTCCCGCCCAGCGGCCGCACTCACCGCTGGCGTTCTTTCCGCAGATGAGGTGCTGGTAGGGCTGCAGCAAGCCCCAGAGCTCGGGGTCGTTGTTGACCGTCTGCTCCAGCGCCTCCAGGGTGAAGCGGGGCGCCTCGCCGCCCTCCTTCTCCTTCTCGGCCGGGGCGGCGGCGGCGGCGGCCGGGGGGCGGCCGGGCGGCGGGAGCGGGGCGGCGGGGCCGGCCAGGACCCGAGCGTGGATGTCGCGGAAGAGGCTCTCGGTGCCCGCCGTGAGGTAGATGGCGGCGTGCTCGTGGATGCGCAGGGCCACGCGGCTGTCCACCATCCAGCGGTAGAACTTCCCCACGGAGAAGGCCAGTCCGCACCGGGCTGACTTGCCGCGGCTGAAGCGGTCGCCGCCGCTGCTGCTCATGTTGTAGAGGGAGAGGGCGCCCAGGGCGGCCGCCGTGCAGCGGGCCGCCAGCGTCCAGCCCAGGACGATCTCCATGGCGCTCCGCACCTCGTGCTTGGTGCACTTGGCGAAGCGGAGGCTCAGCCGCTGTGCCTCCCGGGCGATGCGCACCAGCGCCCGGCTCACCAGCGTCGAGAGCCGCGCCGCCGCATCCCGGCTCCCGGGGCTGGCGGCGCCCGGCGCCCGCGGCTCCCGGCGCGGCGGCGGCGGCAGCAGCAGTGCCTCCACCTCCTCCAGGCTCCAGGGGACCTCCTCAAGGTCGGGCAGGAGCCGGGAGCACTGCTGCCCCGCGCAGTCCAGCACCTCGGAGTCTTCCGCTAGGACGGTGTTGACGGTGTCGAAGCTGTTGTGCCGACTGTGCATGGAGTCAGTTAGGTGCGGCCAGCAGCTTCCTCCATAGGGGTACGCGGGGTGCGAATCCGAGCAGCACAGCGACAAGTTGGAGGAGCGCACCGAGTCCGCCGCACCACCATACCCGGAGTCCAGCGTCAGGTCTTCCAGCGTTCTCACCGCCGTCTTACCTCTCCGGGCCATCGCCGCACTTCATGCTGCACCCGCGGGACCCGGGCGGGGAGCGGCTCACGGGAACGCGGGGGGAGAGAGCAGCGAGCGGGCGCGGCGCGACCCGCCGGCCGCTTCGCTTCGCCGCGCTCCGGCAGACGGCAGCGAAGCGGCGGTGCTGCCTGCGCCCTGCTGCTGCCGCTGCTGCCGCCGGCCGAGCCCCGCTGCCGGCCCCGCTCCGGCTCCGGCTCCGGCTCCGGCTCCGGCTCCGGCTCCTGCACTGCGCCGCGCCGCCGGCCCGACACCGCACCGCAGCGCAGCGCCGGCCAGCGGGCGCGGGGGGCGCGGCCATGCAAAGCGCCGCCGCTCGCCGCCAATGGCACGGCGGGGAGGCGGGGACATGCAAAGCAGCGCGCCCGGCCGCCAATGGGACGGCGGCCTCCCGGGGCTCGGCGGGGCCGCGCGGCGGGGCCGGGAGGGGGCGCGGCCCGAACGCCGCCGGCCCCGCCGTGTCCCGGGCCCGCCCGCGGAGCCCCCCGGGGCTGGGAGCTGCGCGCCGCCGGCACCCCGCGGCTGGGACTCCGTACTGCAAAGCGAAGGTGTGTTCGTGCGGCCCTGGCCCCGCTGGCAGCCGCGAGAGCGCGGCCAGCCGTGTCCTCTGTCCCCGCGGCTGCGAACAGCACGGCTCTGCTACGTGCACCTACACCGTTCCCCCGGCGGGCGAATTAGAGTCCCGCTCCAGCCCGCACTGGCTTTTCGCACCAGCAGTTCCCTGATGTTGCTATAAGCAAATGATAGGGAGCATAGGCACTCACACTCATCTCGTCAGACAGACGAGACGTTTTGAAATCAAGCAGAAACTGCCACGTAAGAATCCCAGGCATCACTCGAGTCGGGAAGAGCAATTTCCAAATAATTAAAACAAGTACAATAAAGCCCTTTGACATTCTTGACGTTAACCCATTAAGTATCGTGAAGACTTTGACAAGTAAGATTTGTACTGGGCTTAGGACACATTTTCTATGCATAGTAAGATGTTTTTTGTGCAAGACAATTTATTCTCGACTAATGTTTTTAATCTTTCATTGCTAGGCTTTAGCTTTATTAGGAGTTGCCTGACTAATAATTTTCCCAGGCAACAAACTGAGAATGTATGTGTTTGTGTGCTCTGGTTTTGAATAAATCTTACATCCTTTAAAGCCTAAAATACCAGCAAATTTCTATCCCTTTAAGGATAAAAGCCTAGTAAACACATTTCTCTGTCATGCCAACAGAGGCAGCCAAAATACTTGGGCAGGCAAGGCAAGTCATGTAAGAGATTTCCCTGTCCAAGCAAGCCTGGCACTCCTTCAGCATCAGCTTCCTACAGGAAAGGCACAAACACAAATACAGGTAGGCTCATTTGTCAGTCAGGGTGGGGAGAACTATGACGCCACCAAAAACACCAAAAGGGGGTTGCTCTCCAAATGAAGTCAAGTGCTGTCAAAAAAATGGTTTCTCAGCATAGTCTTGGTCCTTCCACAAGATGCAGTATGGACAATAGGTTTCCACAGATTTCCCAAGAACCACCATATCCTGAGAAAAGCTGGAAGAGCTGAGAACAGGAGCAACCTGAACTTAAGCCACTGTCACAAATAAAGTAAGATGCTGAGGCCTGCGCTGCTGGCAACAGCCAGTCTTGGGGCTGGCTCACCAAAAATGAGAGAATACCTCGAGAGTAAAATCCTGTGGACTTTGCAGTGATCCCGCAGTACGTCTGGCAGTAGAGCCCTCTGGTGTCTTCAGCACCTCAGTGCAGTGGTTGCTCAAAATTCCCCTTTCCATTTGGTAGGAGAAGGAAGGCACCACCACGACTAAATCCCTCAGGATAGTTATTTTTGTAACTCCATTCACCTGACTCTGTCCCTATGCTCTCACAGAATGCCACAGCTGCGCACGCTGAGCATACAAGAGCAGGTCAAACTCAGGGAAAGCTCAAGTTGGGGAGGTTTTCTAGTAATTGGTTTGTAGGGCTTCACAGAGACACAAGGTAGGCATCCAGGGAGGATGGAACAAGTGAAGCAGGTGTTTTGATCACCAGCCTTTGTGAAGAACGGTGCTGCCGAGGTCCACACCCACCTTGGGTGCTGCATCATTTTTATGCTATATTGCATTTGAGATGAATAGGATAAATGAGAAGTGGACAGTTGTCTCAGGTACTGTGCGGACTCAGGCATTTATATTGTTGACTCAGAAACAGTTTGTACTTCTAAAGAGGTTGGGTTTTTTATTTTTTTAATTCAAAAAGCAAAATATTGGGTTTTACCAGAGATTTTGTAGCTGCAACCTTGCACACAGCAGTTTGATTCCCAGTCACACCACCAGCTCGGAAGATGTTGCAATACTTGGACACACCAAAGGCATGGCAGCATTGGTTTAAACTTTCGAAATTGGTAGTAAGAACTTCTGACTCATTTGTTCAGAAGACTAATTACCTTCTCATTGAAAGGGCTGGAAGTTCAAATCAGTTCAGTGTGACCAGTCTGGATTCTCTGGTGATCTCTTGGTACCCAAAGAATTTCACCTGCCCAGGTGTGGATACGCTGGCTGCTGCATCCCAAAGTGAGATTCAGCATTATTTGGAAAGTGCTTCTCAGACAGGGTTTAAAATGCCCTTGGAAAAGATGGGATCAAACAGTTTGGAGCAAAAGGCACCCCTGCAACATGTACGGTGCCTGCATGGGATGAGCTCTGGAGACAGTGCCTAGCGTTAATCCAGAAAGGGCACCACACCTCTCCTGGCTGGGGAGGAAGGGCAGGTGTCTGCAGCTGCGCTCTGTTCTGCAAGCCTTGCAGCCGGGGTCATTTGCCTATGAGACAAGAACACCCACTGCAGAAAACAAAGTCCCTTTATATGTCAAAGGCTGGGTGGAAACAATTTTCAGCTTGTTGGAGACAGGAACATCAATTATCCTTACAGACAATTCAGACAGGGACTGATTAAGTACCATACCAGGATGATAAGTGCCAGCTAAAACTCTGAAAGAGGGAAATTGAACCATATTTTTAAAAGGTGCTTAGGGCAAATTTAAGTGAATGTGAAGTTGGCACTTTTATGGGGAGAGCACCAAGTGCTGCAATTCTTTCCTTCCTCACCCAGTCAGCTGCCTGGAAAAGGAATCTTTTTGACAGCAGTAGGGAAAAACATGATAGCAAACAGGCTGCCAGACAGAACAGGAATGTACCTAGGATCAGGCCACTCCATGTAATTTCTGTATTCAAAATCCAATGTGCTGCACTGCAGTAACAGCTCTGATCAAAAGCAGAATTCGCAGGATGTCCCAGTGCTATCTCCAGCTGCTAGGAACAAGCAGCAAATCTTATGAGGGCCTTGCTTATATTGCTGGG
The DNA here is from genome assembly GCA_026261815.1 of Monarcha castaneiventris obscurior. Classification (NCBI taxonomy): domain Eukaryota; kingdom Metazoa; phylum Chordata; class Aves; order Passeriformes; family Monarchidae; genus Monarcha; species Monarcha castaneiventris. Next base: position 1,142,582 of record JAMPIT010000034.1, read on the forward strand.
GAAGTTGGAGTGCTAATGTTTCTAATCACAGAAACAGGAGTTCATTTACAAAGCAAGGCTGTAATCCTGTACCTGTGAAATGCACGTCCCTGGCAGAGGAGCCTTTGGGGCTGCAGCATGTGTACAGTGTGCTGCAAAGAACACACCCGTCAAAGAAAGAACCGAGCGCTGGCATCAGGTATCGCTATCCCTGCAGGACCACTGGGAGAGTGCTGCCAACTGTTTCGACAAGCAAGCTCAGGGAGATGACTCTGGTGTTGCTCCTCAAACACATACAACTCCAAAAGCAGTGGGAATGAGTGACGCAATGAGGCCACCGGCTTGCCAGCTGGAAGGGAAGCACTGGTGATGCCTCCAGCATGAGTGGGAGGGAAGAACACGTGGCAGGCGGATGCCACAGCACCCGCTTTTTCCCGATCAGCTCCATCCTGCTGATTTCAGCAACAAGCTGAATTAGGACCCCTGGCTAGGACTCAGCAGGAACTATTGCCCCACGGAGAGGCAAGATTCAGCTGCTCAGCTTCTCCTCTTGCAAACACTAAGGAGAGGGCTGCTCCTATATTTCAGCTGACTATTGCTTAGCCAGGGGTGGCCACCCGCCTGTATTCCTCTGCTGTGCAAAAGCAGCAGCGCCAACTTTCCATTGAGCTCAAAAACCTTCCTGACTTTCTTCTTGCAGCCCCGTGCCCCCGTGTGCTGAGTGGAGCTCTGTAAGAGATGCGTAGACTTGTGCGTGATATGGAAGGGAGAGATTACTTGCCATTTCTCAAAAGAAACAAGCTGAGGATGCTCTGAGAAACTGCCAGCCTAAACCAAATCTCACCACATGTAACAAAGCTGTGGAGCCCCATGACCATGGTACAGTTTGAAAGCCAAGAGCACAAATTATTTCAGAAAGAGATCTGACAAATTCCTGGAGGCTAAAGACACTGGTAACTATTAAATACAATGGTGCATGTGCAATCTTCATCTCAGAAAGTTTCTCAACAGCTGTTTGCCAGAAATGGGGAGGTTATGCCAGGGGACAGAGGACTTTGTAATCGCTCAGCTACTCAATGGGTCTGTCGTTGGTGGCTATGCAAGATGAGTTACTGCACTGCAGAGACAGGGCCAGAGCCCCCAAGGCAGTTCTTTGGTTTAAACACTTACTTCCACACCAGCCAAGGGCGTTACCACCAGTTCACAAGTGCCCCGTGGTTCTGCACAGCCAACACAGAAGTATTTTCTGTCTTTACAAGATATCAGATCTTGTCCTTTGTTCTAAGACAGGATCAACTGCAACCTCTACATGAATCCTGGAAGGTTTTAAAACTTTTCTTTGAACGATCCAATGCAAAGTCTCTAGAACTTCCCTGGGTGCTCTGTTTCAAAGTCCAAATAGTCTTACTGCTTGAAACAGCCTTCCTAACACTGACCTAACCTTTACTTTGCCACAAATGGAAAGAATAAAAAGATGCTACCAAAACTTTTTAGTGGTTTGGACTAGCATCCCTGTCTTGTTTACTCTTAGGCAGTATTAAAAGCATATAGAGCCAAGCAGAATACAGATTGCAGTTAGCCCCCAGCCAGCAGGTATAGGTTCCTCTCACATTGCACTACACCACTCGAAAAAGCGTAACAGCGTTTGCAAGCTTTATGTGCAGTAAGATTTTACATACATACTATGTTTTGATCAGAACTGAAAGAAACAGGAATAGCAAGCTTCCCAGAGGATAGACACAAGGAAAGACGGTTCAACCAGTGGTAATTTTCATTCCCACCCAAAACACAACAAACCTGCATAAGGTATTAATGTATGAGTATATGGGAAAACAATTTAGAAGTGAAATCTAAAGTGACAAATGTGCTTGAGATCAGCAGTGGCTGTCAAGTAAGCCAGCCCTTTAGTCTTCCCTTGGGGGAATGTCCAGCATAAAACTGTCTCAAGTTACTCTATTGTTTTAGGTAATTGCTTCTCTCTGTCTATCACCAGTGAAATCCACTTCCTACTTGGTAGTTCAGGAATGACAGTTTATCTCCTCGAGGTGCAGAGTGCTCAGACCTGCTGGCTGTTTGCAAGGGTTCAACCTCACAGTGTAACCATGCTTGCTGCATCCTGATGCTGTGAGGGGGTGACAAGTGGCTCTGGAGCTCGCTTGGACAATGGTGTGTCATGCAGTGCCTCTGAATACAACCTCTAAGGGGCTGTAGTCACTTGTTTGCAATTTGAAAGTCAGTTCTGATTTTAGAAGAAAATAAGTACTTTGTAGGTTTTAAATATTATTTTTCACAGTACTGTTGTCCCTGCAATTTTAGGAGGAACAAGTTCTACAGTATGACATCTCCCTCTGGCACATGTGCAAAAGGAAAGGAAAGACATAAGCCATGCTCTCCATTGCCCCACTCATGGGGACTTCTTTTAAAACAGAGCAGAGGAAAATGACTAGAGAAGGTTATCTTAAAATCCATTCACACCTCTGCTTATTGCCAGTACTTCAGACTTACTTACATTTCTGCTTTTAAAAAACTCCCAGGTAAAGACTTTCTCAGTTTCCCCATCTAATGCTTTTTTTTTCTTAAGGGGTCCTTTGCAAGCAGACAAAAACCTTGTCATCCACACAGCTCTCCTCTGCACCACCAGCTCCCACCTTCCCCGTGCACACTGCCACGGCTGAGGTCCTGCTCCTGATGTCTCCCATGGCCTCAGTACCACATCCACTGATGGGTAGGTGGGCAGCAAAACAAGCAGCCCCAGCCACCTCAGCAGGGAACAGCTCTTACACCATCACCCTCCAGGCCAGTTCCAGGAAAAGGGGCTTTTGCAACAGGTTCTCTACATCACCCTTTTCTTATATAAGCAGGCAAAGATTTTTTTCTGCTTCCCCCGCGATAACTGGGGAAGACATTAGTGAGCTGCAGGCCTACCAAATTGCAAAGCATGATTAAGATAAGAAACTAGTAATTCCCTGATATAAAGTAAGAGCTTTCTATTTGTAGGCAAATCACAAAAGAAGCCATGTTAAGATGAAGGTTTTTGGTTGATTTTCTTTTCCCCTAAAAATAAGAAAACAAAACCTAGGGATTTTTGCATAAGATAACATTTAAAGAACTGGGCATTATAATGTTGTATATGTAATACCTTTTCTTTCTCCTAGCACTTACAACTTCTTTTGCATGTTTTCCCTTCAACTTTTGATCAAAGCTCCATTTTTTTTAAACATTACAGCATTCTGTTCATTCTTTGACTGACCAAAACTATTGCTGAAATGCTCATAAATAAGTTAGAAAAAAAACAACTCAACCCAGCTCGCCTCAAATTGAGTAAGAACTAGCTCCAGAGAAACTCACATTGTTGTGAATGCTTTTCCTTGCAGAGGAGTCCTTTTCACTGCAGTCTACCAGGTTCAACAACAAACTGGATCTTGATACATGGGAGAGCCAAGGGAGTATTCTTACCAGGAGCTTACACTAAAAAAAAAAAATTAAATGGTACATGTAGCAACATATAATGCAAACTTTTCTTTTTTTAAGATTAATAGTAATTTTTAAAGATTTACAGTAGAGAGCACTAGGCAACAAGAACTGACATTTCTGAATTCTATCATGAGGTGTGTTTCATCATCACATGGGGCCCTGACATAGTGCAGTGAGGTCCAGCACAGGTCTCCTGGTGAGTCAGAAATTAAGGTCACAGCAAGATGGGGAGCGGAAGGCCAGCTCTCTGCTCTGGGGAATGCACTTGCACGAGGTTATGATTGGTTTAGGAAAACTGAGGACTCACCCTGCAAGAGCAGCGGCCTCCACAGGAGAGCAAACATCTCCTGTGAAGCCACTGCAGCTTCTCAGTAGCTGTGTTTTCAGGAATCAGAAAGTTACTACAGACTCCTGCTTTCACACATGGTGAAGGTCAAAGCAAATCATAAATTGTTTGTGGGAAATCTTTCCCTCTAATCAACCCATAATCCTCACTTTTCTCCATTCTCTCCCCCTCTTTCTCTCCCATTACTGGGAATAGACAAACTATTTATGGTGTACACAGGGATTATGCTTTATCCACTTTATCCAACCAGCTACCTACTGGAGTTTCATGTACTTTAACAAACATGAGCTACCAAACTGCCTCTTCCAATTGTTGTAATTGCAAGTATTTCTTGCATTTGCAGATGCCTAAAGGCTGGGAAACAAGCATTGCAGAAACAGTGAGAAGGGCTGGAAACTGTTTCTACCTCACATCACAAGCTCTCAACTGACCCGTATCTCATTTAGAAACCTGTCAAAACACCTCTCCAAACAAGCAACTTTTTCTCCTTTCAGAGTTCCCTGTTGTACATCTTGAAATACCTCAAGGCTGATGTCAGTTGCAAAGGTAAAATAACATTCCCAGTACCTGAAACAGGGGCTGGCAAGGGCTCGCATTTGACAGCTGCTGGATGCTTGAAGGAGACTATAAATAAAGGACAGGAGTTTACCCCGGGCCTGGGAGGAGGTGTGGGTTAAGCACACACACAGTTTTATCCTGTAGTTACAAGGACTGTGTAAGGGAAAGGCTAATGACACACTTCACCCTCCCTCCTGTCCCTTGTGGGCAGAGCTTGTGTGCAGGAAAATGCCCATAAGTAGCGGCTGAGCATAAGCTGCACAAGCTAGGTGGGGCCCAGTTTGCAAGCACAGATGGTTTAGGCCCTGTTAAAGACTAATCCTGTGATTTTCTTCAGCTGAGTTGAAGACAGTGAGATAAGCTCTCCACAGACTCGCAATGCCTGAAGTTTATTACCCCCAAGCACAGAAGCTCTGTGGTGATTGGGACAGCCCATCATTGCCTACATCTGGGCTCACATGTTAATTTCAGTTTAGTCTTAGGAAGTCCCTAAATCCTCACACCTCGTGGTGCTCACAGACCTGGACAAATCACTTCATGTCTCTGAGCCTGTACTTTCCAGCTGTAAAACGGAGATAATTATATTGACCTTCTTCATAAAATGCCTTGTAAATGCTAGACAACAGCTAAGTACTATCAGGATTATTGTACAAAACAAGCCATTATGGCCCCTGGATGCCGGGGAAGAAATGAATGATGGCTGGAGTCCACATAAACACTGTGTTAGATCAATGCAGGCACTATTACAGTGTTGATCTCGTCTCCTAGTGTGTGTTCCCACAAATCCACATGGGGATGAAAAATCCAAACATATCTCTTGGCTGACAACTGACTGAAGCTATGTTACAGGGAGGAAAAAAATATCTAACCCCATTGCATTAACCAAACTACATAGTTTCTGCTTTGATCACAGAAGGAAAAAAGTTATTTTGGCCAAGTTTTCTGCATATGAATAGAACTGTTTTCAGTTTGTTTTGGGGATTACTTTTGCAGATGAGCCATCTGAGTTAGATATGAAGAAGACACATTTAAATGATTAACACTGTCAAAGTGAGGCACTCATCAGCTTTAAAAATTAAAAATTGTCTGGGAAGAAGAGCACTGCCCTGTTTGCTGACAGTAGGAAAGAAAAATCCCAAACTCCATGCAAGCTCAAAGAACATCTTCTGTACTCCATCAAGCAAAGAGGCAAACTGGAGAATGAATTCAAGGTTTTTCTAGGAAAGCTTCAGAAGAAACCAGCTTAATTCTATGCTGTCCTAAAAGCCAATCCAAATCCACTTGCTACTTTGTGGTTGAGGAGCTGTCTGCTTCCCACCCTTCCTCTGCACATCCCAGTCATCACCAGTCAATGCCTGTTAAAGCTTTAGAGGAGGTACCCCCAAAAGCAAAAGACACTTACTGTACTCAAAGAGAAGCGCATTGCTTTCATTCTTATAATGCCCCAACTCTTGCATTTGTAACAAGGGTGTGTGACAGATGTGCTTCACCCACTGGTGAGCAGAGAGCGGTTGCGTGCCACAGGCTTGCCTCAAGTGGTGGGTACCAGCATCTGCTGGGAGTACCAGTGTCTGTGATGACCCTGCACTGCCCAGGAATGGAACTGCAGGGATGGTAGACACTGCTCTGCCTTTTCCAAAGTACTACAGTGAGGAAGAAGAGGAAGAGGTTTATATGGATATTTTGTTCTAAAAAGAACTGTGCTTGCTGCACAGCCTCTGCAGTCACAGGATGCTGCATACACTGCACAGCCCCATTGGCTCGGGCATCCAGATCAGCATGTAGGAGCTGGACTCCCTGGGGTCACCATCTGTACAGCACATCTGTGGTACCCTCACCAAGCACAGCGAGGCTGCCATGGTAGCTGTCTTGAAGGACAAGCTCATCAGGATCCACGCGACACTGCACTTCAGGGAACACTCACAGCTTGACACAGGCTGGTTCCTAAGTGCCAGGGTGGTTATTAGTCCTTCCCAGGGCATTTCAGCTGCTACCTATGGCTTTTCCAGACCTGCAGAGCACAGCGCTTAACTAATCTCCTAATTACAAGCAGAAGCCTTTATTTTAATGTGATTCCTTCCTTCCTTGTACTCTATGCTTTAAGCCACATGATGCGTTTCTTGAGGAGACTTGTTGCTCCTGGTACATTCTCATTTTGTGAATGAAAAATGCCCCAGTGACATACCAGCAGATAGAAGGACCATGTGTCTCAGTGAGGCTTTTGGTTACAATAATCCATCACGTTAAACAAAACAGCATATAGCCCAATCATCCTCCAGAGCAACAGGGGATGTGGGGCTAAAAGCCCAGGATTCAGATTTTCAATCATGTGGCCTAAAATCAGAGGTTCAGCCTGAGATTTTGTAACAGCCTCACATATTCCCCTTGGTCTCAGCTGCTCTTTTAAAAAGAAATTCATCCAAGGAAAAAGCATGCACAGTATTGGACAGTTAAAACCTGTGACATTAGGAAATACGATGGTGTTTTGTCTGCACATATCCAAGTATCCCTGCCCCATGAAGGCACCAAGTTCCTGCTCAGGATGTGTAGAATGCATTTAAACACTGAAATAATTTTCCTGCCTTAGCCCAAGTTTCTTATTTGGAAAAGAGATGACATTTATTCAGTTGGTAAAATAATCCCAGCAGCACATATTGTGCCCCTCTCACAGCTTCTGGAAGAAAGCCCAATATACACATTCTTACTGGTATAAAAGCTTTTCTGAAGTCACTGGCAAAAGTATTTGGAAAGGGTTTCAAAATACCGATATCAGCAAGATGCATATGTCTGATTTCTGTTTGCACGGCTCCAATTGCAGAAGGTCATGTAAAGAAGTGGTAAAAAGGCCTTTAGTTACATGTTAGAAAACAAAGTGATTGCAACAGGATTTAAAAGTGCCTTTGCTAATGGGAACCAGGCAGCTAATGTCAGTCCTTTCAGTTGTTTGACAATAGCTAAACCAAGGAAGTTAGATCCAAAGGCAAATAAAATAACCAGTGTTTCACACATCCACCCACAGGCACAGAAAATCTTCTGTTCCCTGGAGTATGTCCCTGCCCCAGCACAGTAATTCCCAGCCACTCTGGGGACACTGGTTGCACCACAAATGGCAGCAGAGAGCTGAACTGGTGGGAAAAGTAGTGTGGAGAAAGCAAAAGGGGAAGAGGAGGGCATGAGCTCCACTCTGTGATAGAGTTCAGTGCTGGGTCAGCCTTCTAGGTGGGTATAGCCAGATGAGGAGAAGGGGGGAGCAGGAATGAAGGTACAAACCTGCATTGTTGTCAAAAACAACCCTCCAAGCCCCAGCACAGCTGCTTCTTGGAAAGCCATAGCTGGAACACAACCTCTTTTTGCAAAGCTGTCATCTTAGTACAGCCACTTTTTGTCTCTCCTGTGATTTTCCCAGGTCAAGCTAGACCATGTTTGGAGGCTGAAGAGTGCTCAAGGAAAATATTGCCCACATTCATGGCTGTACTTTTCAGATTGTTCCATTATATCCATGCAAGTGACCACATTGCTAATGTAAAAATTCTCTCTCCATAATCATTTATTCTCAGCTGTTGCCACAGCAGCAATTTTTTTTTCATTAAGAGGTACCCCTGTCATGCTGGCTTGAAGCATGAGACGGTTTAATTGAATATCTGATTTCTGGCAGCGTCTGATCTTGGCTTCTCCCAAAGAAGTCTTAAATATGCTCTGTAACACATGCTAGTGGGCAGCAATATGTTGTGGAGGAAGATTTTATTTCAAAGATGACTAGAGCTCAACATGTTTTTGAGTAGATAGGATAAACAGTGTAATTGTGCATTTTTTTTTCTAAGCAAGTGTCTCAACCTGACATTTCCAAAATTTAAATGCTCTAAGCAATGACCTTGGGGCAGCTAGGAAGAGCTAGATTTTTACAATTTTTTCAGCATCAAACATCTTTTGGCTGGCGCCTCTAAAAATGAGCACTCATGGAAACCTAGAGGCAAATTGTTTAACAAATCAGAAAAATGGCTGAGCAACCTCCTCTCACCCCTGTAATGCTTCAGATTTTTTTTTTTTTTTTGAGATCAACTGGAATATTTTTAAGTCTCATCCTTCATCAAGGCTTTGCTCCTCCTTGATTTTGTATTAAGGCAGAGAGTACTCAGTAAGACTCCTCATTGTCCATTGTTTGTTCCTGCCCTAATTCTTGATTTCACAGACTCTGGTTTTCATCTTCTGCTGAATTCTACAACACATTTTCTCTGATATACTAATAAATATACATCTATACCTCTATCTCCCATTTTTGCATTATCCTTCTCATGAGGAAACCAAGACAAATGCTATATTCAAAGCAGTGCTGATTTTCCAAGCAGTATTAAGTTTCTCTCCCTGTACTGTGACCAAGGGATTTGTTTGCTTTCTGCTCTAATACAACCACATGCTGTGTTTCCAACACTGACATACCTGTGTTCTTCCCCAGAGACTGCCACTAATTCCAGCACAGACAGATGAGACAGCAGTAAATATTGTTCCTGACAGGGTTATTACTTTGCACTTAGAATGCTGAAACATTTAGAAAAATTATCCCAATTTCGGTGTTTATTCATATGGTACGACATTACTGTTCCAGAAGCAACACCACACTCTGCCATTAATCCTGTGTGACAGGGCTGCTCTGCTGTCCATGCTGATAGCATCAGTATGAAAGGAAGAACAGAAGATCAAACCACACATAAACTGACTCCAGGGCTGAAATTAAGAATAATCCTTCCAATGGAACAATAAAGGTTTGGAAAGAGTTGACATTTTTTATAATGTACTGCCGATAAGACAAAAATGCCACAAAAGCTTTTCAGCTCAAAAGCATATGGAGGAATGCAGAAAGCTGTAATATACTGCTCTTTTAGATCATCCATAAAGGATCTAGTTGCTGAGAGAGGAGGTTCTGGTGAAGAAACTAATTTTTCTACTTAAACACTATTCCATTTAGAAAGTTTTGTCTCCAACTTACCCCGATGCTATAGGCAACCAGAGCAGGGTGAAGAATCGACTTCCAGCTTGATGCTAGTTCTAAAAAAGAAAAAAGGAAATTATGAAAAAAGTAGTTTGTGGATGAAGCAAACATTTTGTGTTGTCTAAACATTTTGGCTTTGAGCATTTAAAGCTTTCAAACTGAACCTGAATAATTTTGATATAAAGTTGTGGCAAAGGAAAGGAATGGTTCAGCTGCTTTGAAGTTTGAGTGCTCGTTTCTCCCTTCATTTTGTGCATAGGGACAATTTGACTAAGCTGACATTTCAGTCTCCAAAGTAAATTTTTTTTCCCCCAGAGAACCTCTGTGCATAGCAAGCAGCTACAAAGAGAAAGGTCTCCCACTTGTGTCCCTTTAAGTTGCTCCAATACTCCTTAAAAGTGTGAGTGAGATGTGACATCCAAACCCCATCACTTCAGTTGAAGTGCATACAGTGAAAGCAAACTCACAGTGACTGCTTTATACTGACAGTAATTTCTGACTACTGGTATCCACTTGCTGAGCTGATGCAGAAAACCATCATGCTCTAGGTCAGTTCAGTATAAGGTTCTATAAAAATTAATTCATAAAAGTCCTCCCTTTCCGGAATGAAGTTTCTTGTGAATTCCTCAATGAAGAGAACTTACACCTAGATGGGCAGAACAATTCCTGTTGCATACACCATCCCCACTCCATCTCATCCTCCTCCTTGCACATCCTCCTCCTTGCACAGTACCCTAGGAGAACAGGAGGTGCAGGGCCAAGCTAGTGCAGCCACCCCTCTCCTTGAGGAATGGGAAAAACAGGAAAGTCCCTGACAGGGAGAACTCCCTAAGACCCATCTAACTGTAGGAATAATGTATGTCCTGGCTGGATGTGGACAGAGGTGAGGCAGGCATACAACTGCTCAGTGCACCCTAAATAAGCACCGCTGCTGTGCCTCACCAGTGACATCCACTGCAGCACCTGCCCCCAATGTAACAGGCCTGAAAGCAGCCAAGTGACTCTATTTAAAACTAAAGAGGAAAGTACAAAGCTTTGAAGTCAGAAGGCATATAATGAATTCAGCAAAACTTTATATTTCAAAGCCAGTTCTATTTGCAGAAGCCATCTGCCCAGAGAAAAGCTCGAACATGCACCTCTGACAGGAGTCAAAAGAGTTGAGGGAAACAGATCTCACTGAGGATGTTTCAGATCATCCATTCCCACAATATCTGAAATGTCACTTTGTAGCAGAGCAGCTTCCATCTTTAAATCAATTACAACGTTTACATCCAGCTCCCACAGGGTTGCTGGCATTTGAAGAGACTGTCCAGTCCAGTAGCTCCCAGCAATTTCTAATTAGATATGCCAATAAGACATCACTGCTTGTCCCTCCTAATGCTAACTGTGAGCTCTCTGAAGCTTTACCTTAAGCTACTGTCTTACTTATCCCTTCAATGATCATTGACCTTCCTCTGTCCCCTTGCCAGCACTCAGCTTTTAAGCCACAAATCCAGAGATGGCTCCATCCAGAAGGACAAGGGGTAGTGTGATGTGCAGCCCTTTCTTTCACAGGACAGGAGCACAACCCTTGAGCCAGGTTATCTTCACAGGCAAAAAATGCAAGCCCACCCTTAGTAAGAACCAGCAACAGAGACAGCTTTTCCCAGCACCATCTTCCCAGAGCATCCATCAACCAAATTGTTTTGCAGCTTGCAAGGGCCTACATTTCTACTGCAGGCAAAAAACTTTGTGTAAAGCTCAAAACAAGTCTGTTTAAGAATTCCCTCTGATATCCCTGGTCTTTCATATGACCCATAAGAGCCATTAAAATTCTGTCTGATAACTGGTTTCCCGAGAGCATGAGAGCCAGGCAAAACCATGCCAGCCTCAGACTCTGCCAATATTTCTCCTGGCTTAAAACAGACACTAAGATAAGCCTGGAAGACATCTGTGGAAGCCAACCTATGTCTTAGACTTTGAAGATTATTCTCTTATTCACAAGGAAGCAGAGAAAACAAGAGGTTATTCCCCTGGGAAAAGGTTGAAAACTATCACTGGAAGTTTACATCAGCCAACAGCTGGGGCAGCTGAAGGGTGGTTGGCCATGGCCACTGGCTCTAGCAGAACTTGTAACTGTGTGAATTCTGACTGTCTGCAGGCAGCAGCTCCCCAAATCTCTCCCCAGACGCACTGCTAGCAATAACAGACTTCGTAGGACCATTGCTGTCTTTGATAGTCAACAGAGACCCTAATAGAGGCAAAAGTTTCTGTGGAGAATGGGGAGAGTATAAACCGGCACAGAGAGAGAGAGATAATATGGCTGTGTAAGCCTTATTTTGTTAGAAATCATCTTAAAAAGTTTCCTCTTATTCCCAAAATCTTGACTTTCCTTTTAATTTTCACTGGATACAGTCCATTGCAAATGTATACAGTTCCCAGTGCTGTAGTATTTCAGCTCATCGGAATATTTAGTGTTTCACTTTAAGACATTCCTGTCAAGTAGCTATTTCTTCACCCATGGGTTTGGTTAAGACATTATCAACCTTTGCTCACCTGCACTCACATTTATGCCTGTGGGAAATCAGGTCCAGAGACCTGCTACAACACGTCACAGAGCCCTTCTAGGAAAGGCTCTCTAGGATGTGGAGGAAGCAAAGTGCAATATGTATCCTTTATAGCCTTGAAACAGAAGCTTTTAGCCTCTGCAGCTGTCAGTCCAACAGATTGATTGTTTTTCTGTGCCTGTAGCTGTGGATGAATGTGGGGGTAGAGATCCTCCACGCTGTGACAGCAGTTCAGAGGGGTGCTTCAGATCCCCTGTACCACATAGATACACACAACAGTCCAGGGCATATTTATAACCAAGCAGTTGAAATTAGGTTGAATTAGGCACTGGCTTACAATCCTACCTCTGATCTTACTGTGACTCCAGGAGAGGAGCAAACTCCACACTTACAGCTGCTCTGGCTTCAGCTGGGCTCCGTCTGCATCCAGCTCTTCTTGGCTCAGTGCCTGCACAGCAAGAGGAGCAAGTCTTCCAAGTCAACTTTTTCCCAGTCTCAAAATAGCTGCTGTAAAAGAAAAAGCAGACTCTTCACAAGCAGTGACAATGCTAATAATAATAATACAAATAATAATAATAATAAAAAATGCATTTTATTATATGAAATAATAATAAATAATAATAAAAATAAACCCACTGGTATTCACATAAAGAAATTCTAACTGCAGCCTTCCATTAATACTGCCTGAATTAGCATAGCATCCCAACAGGATTGCAGACCCCATCTGAGTCATGTGGCACCTTCTCCAGCTGGTGTCCGTCAGGACAAACCCACACAGGTACAATGACCTCTAAAATGCTGAGGCTCAGGTGCGTCCTACTGCCTCACCATCTCTATGTCCATCCTGCTGGAGGACCTCCCATGAGCTGGTAGAAAACCTGCTGTGTTGCTGCTGATGCCTAATGATAATTGCCCACAGAAGAGGCTGCTTAACATGGCATAATCCTCAGCCCTTTAGCATATATTTTTGGACAGTAACTCCTTTATTATATTGTTCTCAGTTTTTTGGGGGCTAATTTATTATCTGGACACCTTCACTCAGCATGTTACCTCTTTCCCATTTTCAGGCCAGCTGTTGTCTTCAGAGGCACCGGACAGCCAGATGGACTGAGCGATGTACTCGCCTGTTGGCCACTGTGCTCTGTCAGCACTGCTTTTGGGGAAGGGCAAGACAAGGATATGGCAAACACCAGTGGTTGGTTTCTTCCACCTTTTCTTTTTTAAAATGGCAACCCCACACATGTTATGGGTTTATTCCAAACTGAGCATTTTTTATTTTTCCTTCTCAGAAGAAACCTGTGGCAGAGCAAGCTGCTGCATAAATTGTCACGGCAGTTAATGCATTGCTGGGTTTTAATGCATAGAGGTGGGCACTGGAAATAGGTGCCTTTCGGCCCCTGAAGTTTATATGGAAAGATGGGAGAGGGAACAGGAGCATAAAAACCTGAAACAGCTTCTGAAGGTGGAAAACAGCAGCAAGTCCTAGTTCAATAGCCTGCTCCCAGACCATGGCTACAGGGGCAGAGGACACCCTTTCCCAGGGCAAAACTGCCTCACCATGGAGGCCAAAATGTTGGATTTGGAATCCAGAGTCCTTGCTCCCTGAACTTTTTAAGCACATGCATCAAGGAGTCAAGCAAGTAAAATCACAGCTGGCAAATTATTTGTGTTCCAGCAATATGCAACTGAAGTGTTAATATGTACCAGCTGTACCTGCATGTCAGCTTTTTTGAAACTGAGGTAATTTCTTTGCTGTACCAAGAGGAGGAGAAGGTCAACAAAGACACATTTAATCCAGGCTCTGCACTGATAAGAAGTCTAGTGCAGGCTGTTAGTTCTTTCCTGCTTCAGGAGGTCTGAAAAAGCAGGAACTGGCCTCTTCTTCAGCTGACATTAAAATGGCATTCTTCAAAAAATGCCTGCAATAAAACAGCATCTTCTTACTGAGAAGGTGTGCTCCCAGAAAGGATCAAGGTCACATCTGCTGAATTTAATGACTGAAAATGAGCTTGTGACATATTACTTGTGCAGAGTTAACTTGGCTAGGAGATAATTAATGGAAGATGTGTAGTTGAGTCCTGTGTGCTGCTTTTAAAGTCTCAGGCTGTAATTGGTACCACTGGCTCTTGTAAAATAAACTGTGCTTCTGATTCAGCTCAGAAATCAAACATGACATTAAAAAAAAAAAAAAAGAAAGAAAAGAAAAGAAAAAAAGAAAGCAAAGCATTTTACTTTAGGATCTGACCTTCTGATAAAGTGTTTTTAAAATCCAGAGTGAGTGTTTTAAGTAAGTTTCTGGCTTCCAGAGCTGTTACTCTCCTCAGTGTTGTGTTATATACTCTCCGATTTCCCTGCCACGGCTCGTACTTTATGTTGCTGGTGACTCTTGATGACGCATTTTGATGCATTCAGCACAACCACACACTAGCATGAACCAGAGCTCACCATATTTCTGGCTGTGGAGCTCGAGTAAACATGGACCTGTGCCCAGACAGAGTTGGCGGTGGCTGGAAAACCAATACTGAAAGTCTAACGAGAACTGGCAAAAAATCTGCTCTACTAAAAACATGGTATTGGAGCAAACCTGTCATCTTTCAGTGTACTGAGGCCTTTCAGGCAGCCTAGTTTTGGTGTCAGGACCAGGCACTACTCTTCCCATTTCCCTGGCTCCTTCCCACTCTTCACAGTCACTCAGGAGCCATTTCTACAAATCTTACTTGTGCACATGGATCAGGCAGTGCTGATAAGGAAGGAGAGGAGGGTCTGATAGCAGCGTCTCTACCGCTGACTCCCCGTGTGGCCTCATCACATCATGGCTCAATTTCTCCCCATAAAATGACTAACAGCACTTCCCTACCTCCTGAGGGAATTGGGAGGATAAAAACAGCGACAGCCACAAAGCACAAAGTTATTACAGCCATTTGTCCAGAGTGACTGTCAGCTTCAGCATGTAGGCTGCCCTCAGACATGGTGCCGAGAGCATTCCCAGCAGCTGCCCTGTTGGATGGAGCATGTGTCATGCTTCTCTGCTATAGGTGCCCCTAGGCTCAGAGGGTTGAACCTCATACTAACTATATTCTGCCTCAGAGAGAGAAAGTAAACCTCTTTCATCAGGTTTCTTATTTTCTTCCAGGAGAAGGCAGCAAAGGAAACCTCTGCCACCTTGGACATGCTGGGGAAAACTGAGCATGGGATCACGCCCTGCTCTGTGACAGCCTCCTCCCCTGATGGGAAGAAGCTGAGAAGCAATACTGACAGCCATACTGGAAGCCTCTGTTCCTCCCTCCTCCACAAAAGCAACAACTAGGTGTGGAAAGATGCTGTCAAACCCTACACCACATCAGTTCTTGCCACAAGTGCTCCCTCGCTTCTAACCACCCTGAAAGGAAGCACAGTGTAAACAGTCTAGTAAGATCTATTCCAGACGCCTGCTGTGGTACATCAGAAGATTAACATATTAACTCTTAAAAGCCCTGTAATTTTAAGGACAACTCTGTACTTAAACTGAAAGAAGTTTTGCAGAGATCAGCAGAGTTCCTCTGATGCTAGGGAACCAGGGAAACCTGTTAACAGAAGACTCTATGGATAATTGAGAAAATTATTCAATGCTACTTTTAAAGTACTTTGGATTACAATATTGCATTCTCTTAATCTTTTCAAGTATACATTTGCAATGGTTTGTTTATTGCTAGGTTTTGTTTTGCAATCAGGTAAACACAGGCTTTGCTCCAACTGGAGCTCCAAATAAGCAGAGTAAGCCAATTCAGATATGGCAAAAAAAACCATGGACGAATACATCTACTTGATGCACTAACTTTGGGGGGGTTTTGTGGGGTGGTTTTTGGCATATTGTATTACTTACAATCTGTCATTGAAGTACTACTTGTTAAAAAAACAGGAGAAGAAACAAGCAGTTCAAAATTGTACAAGGACCTGAGGTGGATACCGAGAGAGCCCATGGGGCAGGGAGAGGCAGAAGCAAGTACATGATAGAGGTCAGCACAGTAGATGGGAGGGATAAACTTCCTGAAATGTTCAGGACTGGCACCATGCCCAGTGTATGCATCCCAGAGCCCGGCAGGCTTCCCCTAAAAACAAGTTTCATAAGTGACGCTGCATCAGTTGGACCGTCCTGCCACTGACAGTGATTGAGGAGAGCAGCCTGCCCGTGATCAGCTGCCCCTTCTAGGCAAAGGGGAGGAAGAGGCATGTGTTACACCTTTTACACCACAACTGATTTGCTTCCATATCTTCCACCATGCCGTGTGCATGCTCTGAGCTCTGCAGAAACCAGCAGTGACAATAAATGTGCTTTCACAGCCAGCTGCTCCCATGCCCCCCTCACTTGGCCAAACAGACAACATATACTTCTTTTTAATTATCAAGCATGGGACAAACAAATGCCATGAAAATCTGGCCCAGAAACAGTGCTCAGAGCAAAAATTATTCCCAGAGCAATTGGAAGTTTGGGCGTGTTTCCCACTTTTTCATGTAGACACACTAAGCAGCAAGAAAGCTGGTAGAACCAGAGAGCTGGGAACATCCCCTGTGGAGCAAAGATCTGGCTGCTGAGGGTCTGCAGCGGTTGCTCTGGAGGAGCTTCTCTATCCTTCTGGGCAGGCAGTGCTGGAGCAAAAAGGGACTCATCTAGGGCAGGCTAGGCTGTTAGGGAGCCACAGCAAGAGTGGTATGACATGACTTGCAGATGCCAGAGTCCCAGCCTGCCCCAGAAACCCTGTTCTTGGCCTAGTGTGCATCTGTCCTCATTCCTCAGCAGCACCCCATAAAGTGTCCATGTGGGACAACCACCTTGATTTAAAAACACAAAACCCAAACCAGTACACAATTCAGGAACCCAGAGCTCCCGCTTTTCCTCAAGGCAGATTTCTTTTGAAGCCAGCTATTCATATTTCCTCCCTAGTCTTTTCAACAACGGTGCAGGCACAAGCTGTTTGGTTAAAGTAGGCTGTTGCCCCAGTTTTGTCCTGTCCCTTTCACCTTTACATCACATGAGGACGATGCATGTTCCATTTCACATAAGCCCAGAAGTACGTGAATGATTATGTATGACCAGCTACATATATAATTGTCTTAGATGTAGGCCTATAAATGATTCATTAAGATCTGTATCAGCTGGTTATTTAATGTGTCCTCCTAATTAAAACTTTGTGATAAAGACAACTACAGCTCTCTGTAATTATGCCTCTGGACAATGCAATGCACTTCCAACTAGTATTTGAAATCCTGGGTGTAAGTTGACACCTAAAGTAGGGTAGGAAAATATAGGTTAACTGCTGCTCTTAGTTGCCTTTCGTTACTAAGATTATTGTAGAATTTCATTGTACAACTCCCTGAGACTCTTCTGCACAGTGCACATTACAGTCACTGTTAGGTGACAATGCTGTACACTGCATTATCCTTTTGTATACCTGAGAAGCTTGTGGGGAAAAAAAAATTTAAAAAGGGCAAAAAGGACTGTTTCATCTAGAAGGAATGTGTCTGGCTTGGCTCATTTGGAAGGGAAAGGAGTGGACCAAAGAAATACTTGAGGAAATGGAGTGTGTTTTACCATACATGATCAAATCTGGCATTTCTTGCTCAAGCCAGAGATCCTGCTAGGCTCAGTGTAAGCTTCTCCTGAGTAAGGTCTACAGCTTCCTCAAGGAAGATATGGCTTCCACAAGGAAGAAACACAGAGACTCAGAAAGCATATTAGGCCCTGTTTTGTTGGTCAAAAAGGAAGCTCCACTAAATTTGTGTCAGAATAACTAAGCAGATCTAACTCAGTTTGTCTACAGTCTTGTTCTCTCAAAATATGTTTGGTGTTGAAGGAAGTATGTTTATGTATGAAACAGATAAGGCCATTAAAATATTTTTGGGGGATGGCTATCAATGTAATAAAACATCAGTAACAAGTGATAAATGCTAAGTAACAGAAGCTTTTCCTAAGCAGCTTATGCTAAGAATATAAGTCTTGCCCCACTGCCAAAAGACTACATTAAGTGTCATCCTTCTAATCTCATTGGCAGCCTGATATCACCACCAGGATAAATGTTAAGATCAGTCACCTCAGTGGCTCTTCCACTGCAAGTTCTGCTTGATTAGACACAATGGGAGATGACTGCCCTTATGTCAACACTTGTCATCTGCTGTGAGGATGCTCAGCTGGCTCCTGTCATTGTCAGTCCAGGCTATGTTTCACCCGGGGCAATGACTCAGGTATAACATGTTGGCTCTTGTTAGCCATAGAACATTGCCTAAACCCTCAAGTCTGCATCCCACGGGAGCAATGCACTAATCAAATCTTTGGTTAGTTTCTATAAACACTAATTTGTGAAGACAAAACAAAAACTATAGAAGATGTATCTATCAAATGCATTTTGGTCCCCAAAGGTGACTTGGTATAGTCCATACTACTGTGGCCGGTACCATTAACTCACGAGTGAAGAAGAAGCAAGAAGTAAACACCATGCTGACTCTACACGCTTTTTTCTCCCTGCTGTCTTTTTCCAGCTTCATTCACGTGGTATCACATCCTCAAAAGCTACTGAAGGAAAGAGCTAGAATGCTATAGGTAAAGAAAGTCTTTAAATATAACTGTGGTTTGGTTAACAAGGTTTTTACTGACTGACCTTGTGCCTGTAATAGCATAGGAGTAGTATGTAAAAACCTTGACCATATTGTATAAAAAAACCTAATGAAGCCCAGTTTCCTACAGACCGTTGTCTCAAGACCACCTTACAGTGCCTTCTTTATTTACTTTTCTGTTACTGTCACAATACAATGGATGCTATTAGTTCTCAGTTGCTGTTGTCTCATCTTTTCTTTGCCATGTGTTGACATCTAATTTTCAACTTAAGCTCTTTGGTCATTTCTGATTACATTGCTGATAGCAGCCTCTGGTGATTACTCAGGGGATCACTCACAGTGTAGCTTTCTACACTATGGGAGCATTTCACAGGGGTTCTCTCTCCAGCGATCTTCTTTAATTAAGCTGATAGGAACTTAACCAAGGTTGAGACTACTACTGATAATTTATCAAAAGTGATTCAGACTGGTCAGTCTCAAATAAAGAGGTGCAGACCAAGTGAGTGTTTAAGTCTCACATTTCCCATATGACTAAAAAGTTTACAACAGGATAACTCCGTGTGTGCCATCTCCAGCCTGTGATGGCTGTAACAATGTCAGCACATTGTTATAGCTTGTAGCGAAGAACTCCAGGCTTAAAAAGGAGGGAGATAAAGCTGAAGCTGCTCAAGAATTCCTCAGCAAGCACCTTGCTCCTGTCTCTGAAAGATGTCTCAGACAACTTTGTTCTTCCTTAGGAGCATCTTGCAGAGTGGCCCCACTGACCAGCCATATTCCCAGCAAGGGAAATGGGGTATCGGACAACACTCATAGAGTTCCACCTGTACACAACTCATCTCCATTTTCCCAAGCTATTTGTACAGCCACCTCAGCAAACCACCCAGGACAGACAAGAAGCAGCTTCTATGGGGTGATAAAATCCAGTCAAGTTCACCCTGATCTGAAACTATAAGGCCAGTCAGCAACTATAAGTACAGTATATCCCTGTCAAGGCTCACGCTTAAGCAATACTGTAGAGCAGTAGGTGCCAGTGAGTGAAGGGCAGGCACAGACCAGGCTCAGGCTTAGCTGCAGTCACAGGTGCGTGGCTGTGGCACTGCACAGATGGAGTACAAACAGGGTGTGCTGGTACCTGGAACAGCAGCAGCAGAAACAACTAGAGCCTGAAAGGACAGGGAGGAAGAGAGTCTGCCTGCTACTCTGCAAGGGCCACTCACTAGGATGGGGATGTGCAGCCCTGAGAGGGAAGAAGGGAGACTCTAATGGCACTTACTGAGCCCTCGACGCAGTGAGCAACTCACAGCTGCAAACAGTCTTGGTGCAGCTCAAGACTTGTTCTGCTTTTCTCCTTGCATATTCTCTGCATACAGCAGCACTGCTGGAAAAGGCTCAAATTCCCACTGAAAAACCATTCCACTGAATAGCAGAGGCACTTGAACAGGGAAAGTGCTGTTTCCATTTGTGCTGCAGCATTTACCTGCAGCCTTTGGTTGACATCATCCTGGCATTCTCCTCCAAAAGCAGGTGGTTACAGACATTGACTGATGGTAGGAAATGAGTTATCATCTCCCCTGAAAAGGTATGGAAACAGAACAGGATTAGATGTTTTACCCCAAGGGCCATGAGAAGAAATGGGGTCTAATCCAGAATTGGAGTGAGGGTGCTCTAACAATAGGCTACAAGCTCTAGGTCTGCATGCTGCCTGGCACAGTGTGGCCATAATCCTGCTGAGGCCTCCAGGCAGCACTGCATTATGCATCATCATAATAATGAGTTTCTAATCCCAATCAAGTGCCCAACCCAGTAGGCACCGCCTGACTCACAGAAAGGATTAGCTGACAGATGTAAACAATAGTTGTGGGAGTTGCTGTGTCCATTATGCAATCCTTTTATGCTGAGTATACAGAAAGAGCTGAGAAAATTAGGAGCTTTTGCTGAGAACATAAGTAACTGAGATTTTCAAATGTATGTAATGGGTAGTCTCATTCTTCAGCCCTAGGGATAACCCATTGGTACCAGTGCACCCCATTCCTACCTCTTGAATCAACAAGATTAACAAGGACAGGGACTCATGTTCATACCAGGAGACAATAAAAGACAAGCTACTTACAAGATGATCCTCTGAAGCATCCATATCATGCCTGCCTCTTCCCATGAGTAGGTCCTACTTTCTTTCATCACAGAAGCACCTCTGTCACAAGTTGGAACATGTGGAAGAAGCTGGGGGTGCATGGGAAAAATGAACAGAAATTAGGGAAATTAACATTTCTTTATAAGAATGAAAAAATTGGAGATTGAATAGATGTTTTGCTATTAAAATGTGTGCTACTAGTCTAGAATTTAATTCCAGGAATAGATGAGAGCTGGCATCTAGGAGACAGTGAGAATTGCTTGAGTTACTGTAACTCAAGAAGAGCTCATGTGAGAACAGACAGCTCTATTGGAGACCACACTCAGAGACCACACTGTGCAGTTTCACCAGGCTTGAGCTTCATCACAAGGGAGCTGCTTAAACCCTCCCCCCAGTTCAAGTTAGAGGGGAGGTGTATTAAAAAGGAGTCAGTTAGGGACAGTCTTCAGGTCTCACTTCTAGATAATGAAGGAAAACAAAAAAAAAAAGTTTTTATTAATTTCTCTCAGTATTCAGCTTTTGTAATTTATGATGTTTTCATGTAATTTGTTTCTAATTTTGCCACCTTTTCCATAAGAAAAACAAGATATACAATAATAAATCAGACCTAACACTTACCATTCTGGATTTTTTGGTTGAGGAGACAAAACAAACTCAGAAACAAGGGTTCCTGCTAACCTCGTCTGCGGGCATAAAGAAAATGAAAGGGAATTATGTGTGCTAATTTTGTTATCTTTCTAAGGTTTGTGATCTCAGAAATCCTCAGGGGTTTTGTGAGATGCTCCCTCTCTGTCAGTTCCAAATAGGAAACAGGCTCCATGTGCATTCCTCAGATGAACAGCAATTAACAGTGAAACAACAATTATGATAAATGATGAACAATAATGAAACAATGAAAGGAGCAATAGTTCCTACCTTTCCACTTGCCTTTTATGCACCATCACAGCTTACTCCTTTTTTTGACCAAGCAGGACACACACTCCAGCACAACTGAGGGCAGAGCACTTGTGCTATGGACTTCAGCAGCAGCAGGACAGGGGCAAAGCAGAGCTAAGTGAAAGGATTTCAATACGATCTGGGGCCTGTCAAAGAGCCCTTTAAGCTTTGCATGCCGGGTGATGCTGGAGCTGACAGCAGCAATGAGCACTTTGTTGGTCACACAGTTGTGGTCATGCCTGTCGGATGTGTGCGGGGGCTGCTGTCCTGCACCAGCATCCTCATCAGCCTCTGATCCATGGGGCAGCCCATGAACAACAGAGTTGACATTAAACTCAAACATGCACTGCCAAGGCAAAAGGGGGAAGGGATGACAGCAGTGCTCTGTCTGGGAAAAGTCTCCCAGAATGGACCAGTGTAACTGTAGCTAATGGAATTAGGTATTGCACTAATGTAAACATTGCTTACTATTACAACATGCTGAAGTTAATATTGCTTTGGGAGGAATGATTCAATTTACTCTTTTCTTTGTGCTCCAATTTTCACTTTTCTCACATGCTCACGTGCTCACAAGACAAGCTTTATATAGCTGTCTGGTTTTGGTAGGTTTCAAACCACAGGTTTTTGTGAGAGAGGTATATAACAAGCCAGGGACTTCTATTTAAAACAAGAGTACTTTTTCAGAACAGAAAAAAAACAGCTAGAGAAACATGGGCTTGAGTAGCTGTGGCTGGATCGAGCTGTTGGCCCTACTTGACCTAAGTCAAAGGTCACTCTCAGCAAGTCCACCACAAAGCCTCACATTGGCTTCGAACAAAGCTCAAGTACACAAAGGTTGTTAAGAACACCAAAAGAAAGGACTGGGGTTGCTCATAAAGATCTGTTACTAACATGTCTAAAATAACAGGAGTAATCAAGTGTGCTGTTAAGAATCTATCAGACCTGCAGACCATTTTCATATATGTAACAGCAAAAGACTAATAAAGAAATTTTGTCATTAACTGTGAGGTTTAGCAAATATTTCCTTTGTTTCATACTAGGCCTGGCAATGATTAGTCACACATGAAAGCAGAGAGGTTGCTCCTTACATGCAGTGCTGTCCCACCCAACACAACAGGTACTTTGACCATACTTCTGTACACTAGAGCATCCTCCAATTCATTAGTTTTTCCAGAGAATGAAGTTGAAGGTTGTAGCTGACTATGCAGCTTGTTATTCCCTCTGCCCTTTTACCTTTCCCTGTACCTTATTTCCAGGTAAGCAATAATGTAGATTAGTTTTGCCATTGCTAGAGTTACCTTTGTAATGAAGAAAAATGAGATCCATCCATACCTGTTTGGTAAAGCAGCAGAAACTTTTAGAAACAAAGCAGGGCCCGGTGGTGGGAAAAGCTGAATATTCAGCTCTGATCACAAGGCTGCAGAAAGTCAAAGAATGTGAAACAAGACTCCAAAAAATGGTCCTTGAGCAATGCACAAGAACAAGACAAACCCCCAAGTCTTGCCAATTCACCACATGAGGAAATTCCTTCCTATCCCAAATGTAGTGAGAGCTTCAGCAGCATGTCTAGGGGCAAATATCGTTAGGGCTGATCCAGCTTGTTTTTATCCAGGCATGACACTGGCACTCAAAAGATGATGTTGGGTTTTGATCTCGCCTTTCAACAATTACACAAGGAATCTCCCACAGCAAAAAATTCCAAACAGTGATTAACCTTCTGGGGCAAAAGCCTGACTTTCCATGTGTTTGATCTAAATTCAGTTATTTTTTAATTTCCAGGAGTGGCTTTTTTTCTTCCTGTCACTGCTTAGTTCACATATATTCCTGTGTCGGTCCTGAAGATCTCCTGAAGACATGTCAAATCCTAAATAGAGATCTGAGGTTCAGTAGGGGTGAATGCATTTAAGCTGTGAAAACATGTTTCTGTAAGTGGCAGTGCAGCTATGCACAAACCTTGAATATGAAGTAATTTCACATACAAGGAATGTCTTGCGGTTCTCAGTGGAGTCAGGTTGCTCTTTTAATTTCCACTCTTGGGGTGGTAGTGGCTGCTCCCTGGCAGGGAGAGCAGCGTGGGGCTGTTACTAGATGGGCCTCCTGGGGAGTCACTGAGGACATTGGCTTTCAAGGAGTGCAGCTGGAGTTGAGAATATTCAGCACTACAAAGGATCTGGCTTTTCAAATGCTTTTCACTGTTGTAGGCCAAAATAATAAAAAAAACAGGGGGTATCTTGTTTGTATATTGATGTTTCCCATGTCCAGGCACTTTATGATACTTACAATGGTCATATAAACTGCTCCTAATCTGATCTGGCAAGCTGGTCCAATGATTCCTGCTTCTGATTAAAAGTGTTTCCACACTTGCTGAGTGAAGGCTTAACTCCAGTTAAGCCCATGCACTGAAGTGATGAACAGCAGACCCAAGAGATCATTTCTAGATTCCAAATCTGGTTGTTTAGTGGTACTTGGCACAAATCAACTTCACTGGCGGCAGCCATCTGCTGCCTACCTCTCTGGATCCACCCCAGAAGACAGCAATTTTCTGGAAGCACTGGTTGTCCCAAGAGTGTGGGAGCAGCAAGCTGGGTCAGAAATTCAGTTTCCATAGTCATGAGGTGAAAAACTGGGCTCAGTTCTACTAAAATAAGCAAAAACAAAATAAGCAGCATTCTTCAGTCTTCTTGCAGTTCATCATGTAGCCTGGCAGCGTTGTTCCATGTAACAAAACTTCTCCCAAACAAAAGCTGCACTAAGGTATAGCTGAAGGGAGACAGTTCAAAATAGCATTTTGGGGTAAAGAGGTACAGACACTGCAATGATCCAAAATCTAAGTATTAGATGTTCAGAATGAAAAATGCACTGAGAAAAAACACAAGCCTGGCTGAGCTCTGAAATAAATAGTCACTGCAGTCAAACTATCTTGCCTCTGTTTTAAGGTAGTTCAATATCATGACCGTGAAACTAAACTAAAACTGTGGGCAGGTAAGTGTGATCAGCGTTATAGTCTGATTATTTTACAAAAATTTAAGGTTTAAAGATGTAAAAATAAATAAATAAATGTAGACCCCGAACATTAGCTGGCAGGAAAAAGCAGTACTACCCTACAATATATTTGTAACATGCTTTGACAAGGCTCTTCCCCCTTCCCTTGTTCTATTGCCTGAGCTAGCGTAGAAATACTTTTCTAATTAAACAATAAAATATACTGATGTAAGGTGGGGAAAAATTGGATTCTGATCAAGTCCTTAGGAGATCAGGAAAAGGGGATGGGTGAAAAAGCAAGTCTGCTTTCCTATATATTTTATTCTATTCTCGATCTCAAATATAAGTTCAGAAATACATAAGTATCTGTTCCCTCATCATATTAGCTATCTAAACAATAGGATGGGTGGAAAGGAGAGAGCAGGATTGAGCCTCTGCCTCTTACTTGAGGAACAACTCCCCTCTATGGAGTTGTCTGGTAGCAAAGAGATGTCCATGGAAAAACACATTCCCTGGGGATGGCACTAATGCCATGGCCAGCAGCAGTGTGGAGAGAGGAAGGAGAGGGAAACATCACGAATTGCAAGAGTGCAAGTTAATTGCAAGTGCTGCCTCTCAAGTTCGCAAGTGCACTCTGCACCAGTAGCTCCTTAAAACCAGACATACTGAAAGAACCACGCTCCCTTTCTCCTTTCGCTGCTCTTCCTTTTTGCCAAACTCCCATGTGTGCTGAGCTTCTGCACGCGCTGATGCCTTTGCTCATCATCAAACCTGCAGGACACGGGAGCAAGAGGGAACTCGATGGCAAAA
This sequence comes from Monarcha castaneiventris obscurior, assembly GCA_026261815.1. Classification (NCBI taxonomy): domain Eukaryota; kingdom Metazoa; phylum Chordata; class Aves; order Passeriformes; family Monarchidae; genus Monarcha; species Monarcha castaneiventris. The sequence continues at coordinate 1,167,919 of JAMPIT010000034.1, forward strand.
AAAGCTGATCACATCTGTACCAATATGGTCAACACTGGTGATGCTGAATCTGCTCGTTGCATACCCACTTAGCCTCCTACGAGACCTCTGTGTCACACTTAGGACATTGTCCTATTTCAGCTTAACTTTGTTTTCATTGTACAGAGTGGTGGATTTTAAGATCTGGGAATACTGTGAATAGCACCCAGCATTTTTCTGCATCACTGGAGTTCAGACGTAGGAGAAATCCTTTCCAAACTATGGATTCTTCCAATCTTTTTTCACTCTTCAGAGAGGAATACATATGGAACTGAATGTTTTGTTATAAGCTAAAACAAAAAGTACATTAGATTGCATTTACTTAATCTGTGCTCCAGGATTCATGAATTCCATTTTACTCCCATGCTGTCCTTAGGAGCCAGCCTGCCTTGTTCCTTCCAAGGCTATGAGCAGCACTCAGGTCCTGTATGTAATCCTGGTCTCTTGCACATGTTTCCTGCCTGGCATCATTGGATCCAAGAGCTTCAGCCTCCCCAAGGTGCAGAGTCCTTAGATGTTTCAGGAAACAACCAGGGAGAATTGCAAGGACTTTTAAAAGCCTCTTTCTAAACAAAACCAAGTTGCTTATAAATTACAACAAGGAGGTGTGCAGTCATGGAAAAGCAGAACACTGAGCACATCTACCTCCCACCAGGTACCTATGCTGCCATCAGGTCCCTGATATTTGCAGGAAACCAGGGACTCCAAGTCTCTTACTTCTGCCTCTTACTCCAGAGAGTGCCTGTTCCTTGATGGAAGGCATTTCTCTTTCAAACAGTCAGCCCGTGGCACTTTTGTCCATTCCCTCTGTATTAGGATTTTCCATGTGCCAATCCTCAAGTGGAAACACTGACAGAGCTATTTCGAGTCAATGACTACCCATTTCTGCCAGGGATTTTGCCAAGGTGGGCTGTTCCTTGATGGGGTGGGGTGTGCCTTGATGTGCTTTGCTTCAGTGTTTAAGACTGAGCTGGTTTCCTGGTGCCAAAACCCTCACAGTATTCACTAGAACAGAAATTAATTCATAGGCTGCCACTGATGCTCTCAAAACCCTTGCTGTCTTTCCAGCTTAGGTAATGGAAAACAGAGCAGTTCTCAGAATCTGCCTTTCCTACGCAGGGTAGGCAGTGTACAGATTGTACCTTACTGGTTTGGGATTTAAAACTCTTATTCTTTCTCAGCTGAAGCCATACCAGCTTTTCTATGTGTACTGTGTGAGAGCAGTTCTTGATCAAAGATGCATTCCCAGTAAATCCCTCCCCCCCATACTTGCTGTGGATATCCAGGGTGGGATGAATCCTCAGTGTGTGTGCCCTATAAATACAAATAGTGGAAAAATATCCATGAAGGAAAAGTTAGTATCCTGTTTATATTTAGAGCTAGTATTTCATGTAAGCTGTGATGTTACAAAGTCAAGTGTGTGTAGTTTTATAAAGACATTTCTCCTTGCCCCTTTGTACATAGCTTGACAGAAGCAAGAGAAAGTCTCTGACAGATGCTGATGAAATGAGCTATCTGGTTACAGAGCTGAAATATTTGGAAAGGACACAAGTGAGAACAGAATTTATTGCCTTTGTGAAAAGGGGATTTAATTTCCAAACTATCCACACGTGGCAATGAACAACCTTGTCTCTGCCCTCTGGTGACAGCCTGCAGGCACCATGCAATTATGATTAAAGCCTTTTATTGTTTTTGTCCCAGATTAGATTAAGTTGGTATTTAAAGATACAATTTTCTAATTGCATTGTCACGCCAGAACAGAGACGTGGTTGTCTGTGCACTTTTACTGAGGAACAAAAAAGAAATCTGAATGCTTTGAGGTAAACATGGCTACCAGGACTCCTAATTTCCAGGAAGAGCAGAAGTAATTACAATTCTTCTAGATTATTATTAATTCTTCGTGCTCAGTTTAACTGGGAAAACAATTTGAATGAGTTCACACAGCCACTAAAGACAAAGCAGGGAAGAGAAGGCCACTGCTCTGTGCTTCTAGTGCTGCTTACAGCAGAGATTCTCTCCCTTCCTAGCCACAGCAAGGTCAGCATCCCTGCTCCCAGAATCATGCCACCTTTGTGGTAAAAATAAATCATAATGACTTACACTAATCTGGATAAAAATCATACTGCTTATTAGCTATATTCCAGTATTACAAAGCCAACGGGTCTGAGTGTGAGACAGAGCTAAGAAATGCTGTCAGAGCAAGGAAAACATGAGAAGGAGCTATGCATGAGTACTGCCAGATATCTAACATTCCCAATCTTAAGAAAAAGGACCAAAAGTGACAAGAAACAGCTAATTGTCTGAACAATTTCAGAGATAAAAATATGAAGGAAAGAAGAGACAAATCAGTAAGGAGGTTGAGATGACAAGACAAGGAGCACCAGCTTGAAACTGCAAGTGCAAAGGAAAGATTTTCATGAGTCCTGTTTAAATCCCTCTTCCTACTCCAAAAAGCAGTAAATGTCTCAGGGATTTTTCTAGCATACCATGTGTCAAGTAAGGCCCAAATGGTTCTGAATTCTGTCTCACAGCAGTTCTACTGTGGGAATTTTGTACAGGAGGATTTGTTTTACGAGTTGTGGGCAATGAGTTCCCTGATTTTTTTCCTGTGTGGATACAGAAAGTCGCTCAAGAATTGGAAATAACACCTTTGTGCTGTGGAAGTACATGGAAGAATGGCAGTCATGTTTCAGTACATCATTTCTCAAAGTGAATGAGAGCACTGCCAGCAGTCACAATGGTGCCATGTAACACAGCCAGCTCGTGCTCATCCAGCAAACAGGAGACCAGAGCAGCCATAGGCTTGCTGCATATGGAACCAGAGGCACCAAAGAGCCTTATATCAAAACAGCTTTGCTCTGGCTTGCATGGGCTGCTGCTTTGAATCTTTTGGGATTGACTGTAATGCTTCCTACACCCATTACTTTTACCCACCAAATCACACCAAAAGGACATTATGGCAAGGTATCAAATCACACCAAAAGGACATTATGGCAAGGTGTCAAATCTAGTGCATCATGGGCAGCACCTACACAACTGGTTGGACTCACTGCCTGCTCGCCCAGCCTGTGCAGCCACACAACAATGTTGCTGCCTGGACAACATCACGCTCAGGGTTAATTTCAGCTGTACTGGCAGCAAAGCAGTACCCCAAATGTGGAGCTGGCCGGGATGGATACCAGTGCCTTCTGCAGCACAACCCCTCCACTGCCTGATTATTTCTAGTTATAATGCCTGGCAGATGTGCAGGGTTTTGGCAGAGTTTGGCACAGTGTTCTCAGTTGCTTTAGATTGACTGAGGGAAGCAAGTGCCACCAGCCGAGCTCCCGAGGCATGTCCGTCAGCAAAAGCAACGCTTTGCAATTAGCAAGTCAGCCTCTTCTGCCTCAGCACCAAAGAGCAACTTTGTACCAGCAAGAGGCTGAGCAAGAGCTCCTGTGCCTGCCACCACCGGCTGAGCCACAGCGAGACGGGGACACTGCGGGAGGGCAGCTTTGGCAGAGATGTCGGGCGGGGACCGAGGAAATCCCTGCAGCTGTCCCTGCCTCCACTACCCAGGCTCACCAGCGCCTGGGGGCACTTCCTTACCCCCACCACCCTTCACATTATATATCTGTGGGAGAAGATCCTCAAGTCTGACAGTGCCTTTAATATGAGGCTGTTTTATATTGCTTCCAAGGAAACCAAGTTTCAAATTGAGCCCCCATGTACTGTTACACAGCCTATTATGAATGATCCCAACTTAAAGTGATGCAGAAAAAGACCCTAACACCCGAGTCCTGTCCTGCAGCCAATAGTCTGGGCAGACCTGAGTGACCTGCATTTGCAGGAGCAGAATGTGTTTAATTGTTTTTAAAATACAAAGAACAAACATTTTCAATGTCATGTTTCAATCTCCGATTTGAGAAGTGGGTTTGTGCCATTTTTAAATAGAAAATACTTGAGTTGTTCATAAGATGCTGAGAGTCGTATAACATACAGAAAATCTATCAAGTCCCCATAGAAATTAGGATAAGTGTGGCTCTACAGCTTTTTTTAAAAGGCACTTGAGAACAAGACTTCATAACAAGCATTGCTGAGAATCTGCAACTGTCACAAAAGGGAGTTGAAATACACGTACTATCTTAGAAGTGTCTCTCTGACACATTTAAGAAATAGTCAGAACAGCCCCTTCAGGCTAATCTCCAAAAGATCGAACTGGAGAGATGTTATTTCATATACAGGCAGAACATTCAGCTTCTCCCTCCTTCCTGGGCTCTGGAAACACTTTCTTTAGACCTGTCTGGGATTGTCCTTCTGCTTCTTCAGCTTTTATCTGATTAGCTTCTGCTCACGTACAGTCCTATTCACATGGTTGGCCACCCTGAGCTCTAACTGGGCCTCTAATTATTTTTTAACAATCTAGCAAAAGATCTGAGAGGAGAAAAAAGGGACTTATGAATAAGAACATCCAGAGGACTTAACATACTTAAGAATATTAATTTCATGGCTCTAATGGATTTGTCCTAATAATCACAAGCATCCTAGTAATGATAGCTCCTCCTCCTTCTCCCCCACCCTCATTTAAAAAGCAGTGAAATTAATAGAGCCTGTGCTTCCATAGATTTACATTTTCTGTTCTGCAACAATCCTCACCATCCCAGCAATAATCAGCTCCCTGCCTCTGCTTCCACTGACATCTGGATGGGCAAGATGCTGGATCAGCATCAGGCAGACTGATCAATGAGCATGAACCCCCTTAGTGGATCCCTGGCTGAGCCCAGCTTCTTGATTTAATGAGCCTCTTCATAGATCTGCTGAGAACATATAAGTAACTTTGAGACTCCTAAATTTCTCTCAAACTCTGATGGATTTGGCCAGTGGGATTAAAATTTAATGGTTGTGACAAACAGCTAAGTGTCACTATCCGTACACTGGGAGCTGGAAAAGGTGTCCATTCCATGAGTGAGGGGCAAACTCCTCCACAGTGCCCACATCCCTTCATCTCCTTCTACCACCCCTCCTCACTCAGTGGGTTACACTGCTACTGCAACAACAGTTTCTAGGAGGCAAGGAAGACTCGGGGCAAGCTGTGAGCAGGGTGGCAGCGGGAATCTTTCTTGAGGTGCTATTCCCACTCAGTATGTCCTTCCCTCTCATGTTCTCTGAGTCTCACAGCCCATTTTTGAGTCTCCTGACTTAATTGGGTGTGCTCCAGGTGGCAGACACCTGCACAAACCCCTACTAATTACACTGCACAAATAAGTGCTTCATCCAGAGAAAACAAAGGAGGAAGGAATTAACTCATCATCCTTCCCAGCTATATTAACAGGGTATTTCACAAACATAGCATCCCTGGCAATGCCCCGAAGCTTCAGGAGAGACACCCAATAAAGTTAGCTGTGTATGACCTGGAGGCTAGGCAGCTGCAGACAGGAAGCAGCAGGCAGCACCTTGTGATGCTCCAAGGTTTTTAAGTGGAAAGCTGTCCTGCTCAGCTTCAGTTAGAGGACCTTCCTCCATGGGAAGAAAATCTCCCTCTTAACCAGGGTTAGAAGGGTCTATGAGAAACTGGCCTTGGAGGCAACCCTCCAGGATGACCTCCAGGCTCCCTAGGGTTGTCTGATTGATACCCCTACACCTCAATATTTAAATTAAATATTTAAATATGAACGGACACCCCTTAGGGTTGTTAATAGTTTACTCTTGAAAAAGCAAACCCAACTGCTCCTGCTAGAGCACAAAGCTTCCAGAATTTGAAAATCAATTCAGGAGAGAGCCCACCCCATAAGGTTGAGTGGCTCCAGCACCAAACTGCTTTGTGTCTCTCCTGAGGGAACATGGCCTCTTTCCCTGCCTTCTTTTCTAGCCACTGAGCTTCTAAATGTCATACAGACAGATATAAATATAATGAGTTGACTGAAGAACTATAGAGAAAGAGGCTTTTGGAGAAGGAAGGACAGTACAGGAGAAATGTGGTACAATAAATCGAGTTTTGCAATACGAAAACTCTCAGATTTTTGGCAGATAAAGAAATAAAACTTTGCTGTCTGTGAGGGAAAAAGAAAGGTGTAGTTTCAGACACTGCCAATCCCTGCCCAGGATGAGGTTAGGCACACCAAAATTCTTTAGGTATTTGGTAGAGCAAGCAAAAGCCTTACCTGGGTATAGGTTTGGAGGGTGAAATCATAGTCTGCACAACACAGGTCAGGGCTGAGTGCTCGCACCCTGGTCACTCAAGCAGATGTTTACCAAAACAGGCAAATGTCTGCAAAGCATTTCAGTGAACTGGCATCTTACAGCGATACAGGTTGCAGAGGGCAGATGAACTCCAGGCTACCAGAGCTCACTAGTGGACATGGTCCCCTCACCTCACAGTCTGCAAAGGGCTCCCAAGAGCCTCCCCCTGCCCAGTCTCAGATTTAGAGCCCAAAAACTGCTGCACAAGCTGCTGTATCTGCCAGCTGCACTCGAGCAGCTGGTCCAGGCACCTTGGGCTCCTAAGACCTGCAAAGGGGCAAGACCAAGACTGCAGCCCCGTTAATGAGAGCTTCAGTCACCCGGGGATGCTCAGATGTCCGAGAGGCACCTGGACACACACGCTTGTTTCTGCGCAAGTCTGCTTGAATGCCAAACCTTGCTGTTTTCTCACCACAACAAGCAAAGAATATTTGAAGCAGTAACATCAGCTACAGGTAAGGATGGGAAGAAAACCTCAGGCAGCAACACCCATCCTTGCTGAACAAAATCTCTGAGACAGTCATCTGCCTAGGAAGGGCATGTGCTGCATGTGACACATGTCAGAAGCCTGGTTTTGCCAAAGAACAAGGACAATGATTCTGGCATAAGCTCAGGCATTTCTCCTTTCCAAGGGCACCTGCCTGGGAAGCAGGGCCTGACTGGTAACATAAGAGAGAGAAGAGAAGGGCAAAAGTGAGAAGAAAACCCCCCACAATACTTGCAGGTATAGAGACAAAGCATAATTATGCATATACACACTCTAATTATTTCATACCCTTGAAATGGGAAAAGGCTATATTCAAAAAGATAACTTCCTTTAAAAAAAATGAAGCATTATTTATTGCTGGGGTTTTTTTCTATATTTCAAGGATGCTCTTTAAAGGTTCCAGGACTGTAAAAGAGTCTTTGACTTTTCTATCTCTTCCTGTCTTTGCTTTCCACAGATGGGAGAAAAATCTAAGGGCCTTAAATAAGTTTAAATATGAAAGTCAAAAAAAGGCTTTGAAAATAAACTGTGAAGGAACGCTCTGTATTTGAACTCCACAGAGAAAATTAAAATCAAGGGAAAATGTAGAGCTGAAACTGTAATACATCAAATTTTTACATGTATTTTTATATATATATATTTCAATCAGAGGACTCAATGTCTTACAGCTTTCAATGGGACTTTTGTTTGTGTAAAGATGGAAGAACAGAGCTCTGTTTTACCATGGCTCTGTGCTTTGTCTGCTATCTCCTGTCCCCAAGTTTTTACTCCAAACTGTGGTAGGACACCCGTCTCTCAGACCAGCTGAGCTTGTGTAGGATGGGAGCATTCTCCTTTGTGTGGCACCACCAGTGCCAAAATCCCAGCTCTGATGAAATCAGTGGCAAAACTGCTCCAAGAGAGTTTGCTTCCCACTGCCAGGCACACACGGTCACCTTGCTGACTCCCCCAGCACCCTGCCACCCCACAGGGCCCCCGCCATGTAAAATCAGTTATGCTTGTGCTCACAGGGACGGTGCCTTGGTGGGTTTTCTCATCTAGGGATGATACAGCTCTTGCCACAGCCTGACCTGCCTTTGGGCTGGTTTCCATCACCTGTGTCAGCCCCCAAAACCAGGCTGGAGGGAGCAGGGCTGAAGCTGAGTGGACACATACCAACATCAGGCAGCATCCTCCAGTGACTGCTTTTTCCTCTTTACAACTTGCCTGCTGACAGCTGCATGAAGGTCTCTGTGGCAGGTTCGTCCACACAACCACACCAAGGTGAGTCTTTCCTAGCAAAATCTGATGAACACCAGTCCCCACCCTCCACGTTCCATGTCCTTCAGCACAAAGTACAACATCCCACAGCACAGAAGCACTACCCTGCAAACAGCCCTAACTCAGCTACAAACAACAAACACACTCTGCAGGTTTTCTAAGGTATTTATGTAACCTGCTTCTTCTATCCACCGAGTTTTAAAATACGGCCCATCACTACAACATCTGAGCACAAGACCAGACGTGGTGTATGCTGCAGACCCAGTGCAGTGTTCTCCTTTGGGGTCAAGGAAAATAATTTATAGGCAACAAAAGACTGGACAGTAATTAAGGGAACAGATAATATTTCCTAGTAACTCACAGACAGAGGAAGGCAATTCCTGCCAGGTTTTACTATTGTAGTTTGTAGGAGCAATGAGGAGGATGGCTGGAAAGAGTTTATTTTAACAACAGTACTCACCAGCCAGAGAGGGGAGAAGATTGTTGAAGCTTCAGCCAGCATCTCACAGCTTCCTCTGTTCCATGTGCAGGGCTCCAGGGGACACAGCAGCAAGTGTGGTATCACAAAATATTCTTTTTCTCCCTGTTTCTACTCCAGAATCTCTCCAGCCTCGAAGAAACCTCTCATCTCCATGCCATGGCTTTGCCTCTGGAAACAAACGCAGAACCCACCTGCATGAACCACTGTGGACTCCTCTGCTCACCAGGACTGTGTGGATGCCAAATGCCTAATTGCAGTATTTTTCCTCTTTTGTAAGTCTTGTTCTACCTGAATTAACTTTCAGAGAAAGTGAGGGACCTAATTTCTATCCTTGTCTGTATCTCTTCCAATCATAGACAGACCATGGCAGTGCCTTTTGCTTTTGATTAAAAGAACTTTAGGTATCCATTAAAGTGCACTGACCCAGTTTTTATCATCTGACCCCACTGGTACAGCTCTCTTTTGGGAGGCAGGATCCCTCAGTGGAGCTATTACAGCAGCCTTGCATCACCAGAGAGAATAGTACTGCAGAATAAAAGCTAAACGATGGCGCGAGACAGAGTGGGTGTCTGTGTACATAAACATTAGAATTTGTTTACTAATGCAAACAGCTCTCAGGGTGAGAGGAAAATAGCAGAAATATTCAATTAAACATTTATCTCATTTAAACATTTATGCAGGATTTACATATGATGACATACACAGAGGTGGTGTGTGCATGGCTGACACTATTGGAAGTGTTGCATTTTTTAGGGATGCTTTCCCAGAACATTTTTCTTGCCAGGAGAATTTTTAGAGAAATTGTGCAAGTGTAACAGATCCATCATTCACATACAGAGCTGTGCAATTTTTCTTCCTTCCAAAGAACAGCTTGTTCCCCTACTTAGAAGGTATTAATATAGGAGGTCCTATTCCTGACACTTGGATACAGCTTCTCAGGTTTCCCACATGGGTTCAGATCTCTGCTGATGTAACCCAGTGAGGTCAGCACATAAAATTGGAGGGAAGTTAGCAGGTTAAGATCCTTTTCTTTAAACAACAAAAATGCTTCTTCTATGTACATATTCCCCCAGAAAGGTAACCCCCAGACCCAAGGACTCCCTTAGAGCGCTTACTGCTGCTATTACAGCACTTTCATAGCAGCAGCACTGTAAATACAGCTAAGGATTGAGAATGGTAACCTTAAATTAACCAGAAGATCTGAAAAAAACCCCCAAAACACTTGAAATTTACTTTTCTCAACCAAAATGGGATGCAAATTAGATAAATAATACCATTATCAAAACACAGAGTAGAATCCAAAAAATCACCTAATCTTTGCTAACTTACATCTTATTTACATTAATGTGTTCTGATAGACAGGATATTTTGCCCAAACAGACCCTGGGGTAGGATACTTTAAGAAAGTTAGGTCCCATGTCAGTCACGTGCTTAAGGATTATACATTCCAGGTGTGCATTTAACTTCTCATCAGCTGTGAAAGTCACCTGCATAACTGAACTTACAGCTCTGAACAACAGGGCCTGATTCTGCTGCAGCATAACCAGCCTCTAGTCTCTCAAACTTATGATGCAAGGACTCAAAAAAAGCATTTGTGGAGTAAGTTTACTATGAAAACCTGAGGTGTCTTTATGTACCTTCTCATGCCTGAGTCCTAAGGGTCCCCTTTTTCATTCTCATCCACAGGTAGAGGGAGAAACTTCTTCCTTTTCTTTCTGACAAGGACAACAGAAATGCAGCAGGGCTCTCATGACTCCAGGAGCTGCAGCTGTAAAAAGAAATGCACAAACAATTGAGTGCACACATTGAAACCATGAGGTCATTGTGAGAAGTGCCATTTTTTCTGGTCCAACTGCAATTAATTGGAGCATTGCTACTGTTTTCCAAGGCCAGCAGGACTGCCTTTTCCTGCCTGCTGAGCTCTGTGGCAGGTGAGTTTCAGTGGGATGAATTCCAATTTAATTAACAGAAAACAATTTTCTTAAAGAAAGAAAGAAAAAAAAGAAAGCCCAGACAACAAACTGTTCCTACAGTTCTCTCAAAACGAATATATACATCATATAGAAAACAAAAAGGTAATACAAAGAAACTTGGCTGCCTTCCACTCCTAGGAGATGCTAGAAATCCATTTGATAATTATGTTTTAAAATACCATTTTTACTAGCACTGGATACCTTACTTGGAGGACCCCATGATGGATGGATTCTTTTCCTCTCCATGAAAAGCATCCATTTCCTCTCTTAGGCCACAAACATAAATATAGAAATAGATCATTCTGAATTGGTCTGTTAACGATTATTTATTTAATGGCTAACCACAGTGTCTTGAGCTACTAATACATCATTTAAATGTCTCACAAATACAGCACTTGGTTTTCAATTCATTCTCTGTACATATTCAATAAACTGAGCATGTGAAAACAATAAAGAAAGTGAGGCCTCGGTTATCAATTCTGACAGGGTTCACAGTCCTTCTAAATACGTCTTTAAGTCATTTTAGCTTGCATTTGAACATAATTATCATGACAGGCATGGCTTCAACTGAGCCAACAGAGCTTTAAAATAAATACTGGAAGCTGCTTGCTCAACGTTGATGCAAGGTCTGAGTCTCAATCTAGCAAACATCCTTGTTTCCCTCAGTAACCCCAGTCCTGGCAGGCTGAGGATTCTTTGTTAGCCAGGGTGAGGGTCATGAGAAATATCTGCAGGAAAGAAACACCCAGCCTTGAAATTCAGCTTTTGTCATGCCCCCACTTCTTCCAAAGCCAATCTGGATTTGGGGCCTATTTGCCCTTTGTACAGGGCTGAACACCCCTGCCATGCCCCACCCCTGGAGAAGCAGGACAATCCTACAGGCTTTCTGCTGAAGCCCCACAGGACCATTTGTGTAGCCTGCTCTGCACAGTTTCAGTACTTATGCTAAAGCTCTTTGCATGTGAAAACATTGCAGTCCACATTTCACATTTACACTCATTTAGGCTTTACCAGGGGATCCATTTCATATTGCAATTAAAAGTTACTCTGGTATGCAGCATTTTAAGAAAGAATGCACCTTTAACATTTAAGTATACTATATCATGCTGCAGGAAGTCAGATCTACAAGGAAATCTAGTCTGCTTTGATAAATAATTGATGCCATTTTTGCATAGGAAAGAAAAAAAATCGCAAAGACACTCTTTCTATTGATCTGAAAGACCCAAATGAAACAGATTCAAAATTTTGCCTATGTTTGTTAACTATTGATAAAATGGCAGTACTGAGCAGAGGCAGTCATATGTACAAATGTAAGGATGGTGATAGAGTTTTAAACTGCATCTGGTTCAACATCTTGAAAACCTTATTTGATGTTGAACAGACAGAAAATCTCTGTATCCTGACAGCACAAGGTTGTGCATATCTTCCATAGGTATTGCAATGTGTGTTAACATACAAGAAGTAGTGGAAATTATGCAGGCACCTAAATGACAGAAACAATTTTAGAGATTTGGGGTCAGATCTTTAGTTGGGAAAAGAAATAGTTTAAAAAGTACAGTTCATTAATCTGACCTCTATCATGTACAACTTTTTCAAACAGATATTGGAGAAAATACTAATCAAGATGCAGAAACAAAAGGAGGCCAAAAGGCAATGTGATTTTAGGAAAGACACATCACATTAGACTAAACTTGTTTGGATAGGTGCTTGTCTTGATCAGAGAAAAGTGGTAGATCTAATCTTTGGACTTTGCTTACATTTGTCTTAGACCCACAGGGAAAATCATCAGTGGAGCTGGAGAAGACGTGGGTTGTTTTTTGTTTGTGGTTTGCTTGTTTGTTTTCTAATTAACTGCCATTGCTCCAGTTCACTCCGACAGAAGACTAGTCCTCTTCCAATTTCAACTCTAAGTTTCCCTGAGTTTGCAGGTTGGGACTCTGAGCACTGAGGAAGACAGAGGGGTTTCTCCAAGCAGAAGCTGCTGTGGCTTCCCTGTGGCTGCCAGCAGAGCCAGCAGGGTCTCAGCAGCACCTCGGGCTCAACACCACCCTGCACAACGCCGGGGAGCTGCTGGAAGATTTGCCTGGGTGAGAAGCAGAAGCCTGCTCCATTCAATCTGTGGGAGAGGTTTCAGAGTCACAGTGAGGGGATTCTAATTAACCAGCAAGGATGCACTGGGAGGGCATTTCCAAGCAATGAATATTTGATTAGAAGAGCTGAGAGACAGAGGCAATCTATAAAATAAGACTGATGAGTCATTGACTGTCAGTCTGTGCCTTCCTGTGCATCAATATTTCTACTGCAAGTTCACAAAATTAAAAATATTAATGATTCAGATTTGGCCCCAGAAGTTTTGAAAAAAGTTAAGTAGAGCAGAGTTATTCCCACAAAATTATTTTATCTTTCCAGCTACATTTAGCTAGTGGCAAGTACTGCTGTTCTTCAGTGTTTCTAGTCCCATTGCTTCTTCCCAAGTTTAAATTCCCCTCTCAGACCAAATGGCCTGTGTTTGAGAATGGCTCCTTTAGCTTACATGAACACTCATAAAAATGTCCTCCTAAAAAATGCCATTGCACACAATTCTCCCTAGCAGGAGTACAAAAAGAAAGAAGTCTCTTATGAGAGACATTAGGTACTGTTAGAGAGAGAGCAAGTCAAGACGAAGAAAGACATCAACAAATCAAACAAGCCAGAAGCACCAGCCCCTTTGAGGCTCTTTTTCCTTGCATTTCTGTCAAGCTCATGCCTACTGCAACACATCAATGGTAGAAAGCAAAACAGAAAGCAGATTTAAATATATAAAATGAGTTTGGTATATGAAAAGCAGTTAAAAGTTTACATTGCTCAAATGTGAAGTGAGTACATTTCACTTGTATTTACCTTTGACTATAGCATTGCGTGGGACAAAGAGGAGGAAGAAAAGCAGTAGTTTCCATTTGCTGGAGGGATCAGTGGAAAGGACAGATATCCATTCCAGTAACGGATAAGTTAACTGTCCAAAGATTATTGTAGTTTGATACACCATATTTTCTTTTGTGTTGGATGATTTCAGCCTGCCATTTTACACCTAAGAAATTATTCTGGGTGGAGATGCCTGGGCGTGCACAGGTCACTCCTCGAATGGCTGATAGGAGAACTGCCAGGCTGTGCTTTGGTTTTGTGGAGTTGGTAAATCTATTAAATCTAGTGATTTCCCACGTGATTATGCATAAGGATTTCAGACTAGAATCTGTGTCTATGCCTATGCCAGGACAGGTATGACAGGTGTGTTTCCCAGTCCTCACCACCCTGCAAATACAGTTACAATGAATGAGCTAATCCAGTGACATCAAAATCCATTAGAATTTCAAACTGACTTTGGTACAGACAGGATCAGACTCTATATCACCTTACTGCCTATAACCTACCTTACAAAATAAAGAGCTTAAAAAAATTAAATCAGTGATGAAACCCCTATGACTCTGGACCCTTGGGAACAAGCCCATAGTGTGAAAAGCCAGCAGGATACCTTCTGCAGGAAAAGCTAAGCAGAATTGCTTTTCACTCAGTAAGCAGGAGAAGAGCAGCAGCTACTAGACAGCTTCTCACAAGCTGAGTGTACAATTGAATCAATACTTTCAGTTTTACACTCTTACACATGCAGTGGATAGAAAAGTTTGTATTCCAGTCATGATATCTGATGGCTCAACAACAAAGACCATTAAAGAAAAATGAAAAAAAACCAGAGGCATTTAAAAATTCATTGGGTGACAGTGGGTACCTTGCCTTTATGTAGGAAATGCTTCTACTAAAGAGACTTTAGCAAAATTAATTAGGCCATCAGAAAGGTTTACAAGCTACATTCACTGAGATAGCAATTTTCATGAAGCAGTCTCTTGAAATGGCTAGCAAAACTCTGTAAAGAAAAATCACTTGCTGGGTATATCCCTGCAGATTAAATACACTTGGTAGAAGTAGAAGCATTTAAAAAATTCGAATCAGTCTTCTTGCAAGCAGTGAATGAAGAAAAGTCCTCCCATGCCACATCCCCAGCTTTAGGCATGTGCAGAAGCACTGTTTAGGGCAGTGAGAAGCAAGTCTGCACTTTGAGCAGCTCAAGCCTTTCAGAGAACAGGCCCTCCAGGGACAGTAGGGCTTGCCCTCTGGAGACAGGTAGCCTGTGCCTCTACACCACTTCTGGCTCGATGCAGGGTAGAGGAGGATGTGGCACCACTGGGCTGCTGCAGACTGCAGGAAACAATGTGGAACTCATCTTACAGCCAGCTCCATGCTAGTGAGCAAAAAAGAGGGATTTTTGTCTTGTTTATCCTATATTATGTACATTAAGACTAGTGTTAAATTATCTAGCTGCATGTGTGTTGGTGACTGAGGGGTTACAGCAGCAATCCAGCAGTGCCCTTAAACACATGCTTAGATTTGTCTCTAGTAAACCATTCACCTGTTCTGCTGCACCCCACATGCTGTTCTGCACTTTTCTACAAATCCCTCTGCCAGGTGAATGAATTCATTTTTTTAAGAACGCTGCATTCAGAAGCAATGGTTTAGACTGGACTGCTCTTCCTATGGGCTCTCAGAGAGAAGGACCAGGTGGAGCCACCCCAGAGGAGATGAGAGTATAGCAGAAAGTAAATACTGTGCACGAGGGCAAAAGGGGTGGTACACCATCTTCAAGGAGTGTGACAAAGGGACATCTCAAGGCCCTGTATGGCAGCACTGCATTATGTTCTATGGCTTTACAAGGCACAAATATATTTACCTTTTCTTATTTTCTCAGGCATGTATTTTCAAAATTGACTTGCTGTGAAAGCCTTTTACAGTAGCTATGTAGTTTTTGAGGATGTAGTCTGAGGACTCCAGCATCTTTGAAAATTTTATGTGAACTGAATTGCTCTTGAATATGTAGAGAACTGGACACAGGCCCTGAGATGCAGGTTAGTGCCTTATGTAGGCACAAGCACAGGGATCCTGCTTCAATTCAGAAAAGTGCTGCCCACCCCAAAGGTGAACACTTGCAGTTTGAAGGATGTCTACGAAGAGCAAAATGTGTAATTCTTTAATGCCTGAAACTGTCTGCAGAGTAGTCAGCAGACCCTAGCACTTCACAGCATCTGACAGCTCATCTCAGGGAGCAAGCGACTTCAGTGATACCAATGCTTGACTTATTTCTAAGGAAAAAAACCCTGTTTTATAAAACACCAATTAAAAGCAGACTTGGGTTCCTAAAACTAACTCAGCCCAAGTATCAGGAAAAAACCCAAGTGCCATAGATTGAAAACTCTGACAACACTGTTGCAGACCAAAGCAAAGGCATATGAGCATTAAACTATCAGTATTTCAGTGACTGGCTTTCTTGCATGGGGAGCAGCAGCAAAACAGGGCTGTGCTGTGTAACATGGAAATGCCTTTGGTACTAGTGTCCAGTGATTTGTACTATGTGGGTACTCACACACTGCAGTAAAATAAATACTGAGTAGCAGAAAGGGAAAACTGATGGCTTTTTTCATATTGCCCCTCCTCTGTGCACATATTCTTCCCTTTTGAATGTGCTGTTCCTGGTCAGGGCTGGGTTGGAGAGCCCATGTTACATGACATACATTCCCCTAGTAAAGTCCATGGGCAAGACACCAGGTTGTTTCACAGAACCTACCTCAGTTTCATGCGTGACCATGTCTTCTCTTGGATTGTTTGTCTGCCACAATTGTGAGCTAGATGTGCTCTGAACTTGCAGGAGAGGCCTTCATCTTGATAATTTTGGCAGGGAGGAAGGCAGCCCTCTGCACTCCACACTCCTCTCGTGCAGGAGCTGCAACTTCCTTGGGAAGCCTTTGCAGCCACCATGCACATCAGCTTTGCAACTGGTCCCACGCTCGTACGGCTCCCTGGAGAACAGCTTTGACACACCTGGGAGCCCCAAGAACAAGGATCTCTGTGGCAGCTCCTCCAAGACAAGCTACCAGAATCCATGCTAGTCATAGCAGGCAGAAAGTAGCTCTAAAAACTGCCCTGTATTCAGGAGAGCTGTAGATCCCCCAGGTTCCACAGTGATATTAGGAAGGGCTGAAATCTGCAGAGTGACCCCAAGTATTTGTTTTACTTCCAGGAGCACAGGTCCCCTGGAACCCTCCTACCATGTTACCTCTCTCCAGCTGGTGTCCCCTGGCTCTCCCCAAAAGTGGAACATTTCCTCAGGTGAGTTGGTACATGGTCAGAAATACATTTCTTTGGTGCTGAAAACCACCACATGCCAGGTGCCAGCACTTCTTCCACACGTGGTTGACCTATGGCAGAGCCCAAGGACATTTAACACCAGTGATGATGATTCAACCCTTAGCTAAGGCATGTGGGCAAGTGCTCTCTGCAGCAGCTGCTCCCGGTAACACTGTTCCCTTTGGGACCAGGACTTGTCCATGCCCAGTGCTTTGGTTTGTGTTACCACCAGCAGTACACACAAAGTATCTCAGAAGACTGGGGGTGCTGGGCTGCCTGAAGCCAAAGAATGCAATTTTCAGTTTGCCTGGCACCACCTTGCACTTCTTGGGTAGTTTTCTTCACTGTGCACAGAGCCTCACACTGCAGCAGAAAGAAAAAGAGAAAAGCAAGACGCATGGTTTTACAGCTGTCACAGGGAGAAGGTATTTTGTGACCTGCTTTGGCACATTGACTCAAGGAGATGGAAGAAGAAAGGCAGAACAGCAGATGGGATTCAGTGCTGATAGTGGATGAGCTAATGGAGGGAAAACAACTCTCTGAGTAAGAAGACTGAGATGATTACAGGACGTGGAGTGTGCAAAGGAGGGTGATAACTAGAGGATAGTGAGATGGAAGAGGAGAAAGAGGTAGTAGCCAGGACAGAGATCTGAAGATTTGGACAAAGGCTTTTAATTAGAGAGCAGAGAGAAAAGGCACATAAGAGCTGTGCTGGAAGAAACAATGAGCTCAGGAAACAGAGGCAGAAATTCTCACAGGACTGGCTGACATTCCTTGTGTACCACTGGTACCACACAGTAGAAAGTACACACAGTCTGTAGAAAAGACTTTGGAGAAGAACCAACATCCCCTCCAAGGCGAGGAGAAATAAGCATTGTGTTAGTGGATACTGGTGTTGTGAGCCATGCAAAGGCAAAATCCTCTCAGTGCAGTGTGGTGGGCTGTGGAGGAGTCCGGGAGAAGAGATGAGACTGGTTTTGGTGTGGGGCCCTGGGCAGTGGGGCGCTCTGGAGAGTCAGCCACACCCTCCAGCAATGAGGTGCCAAACAATCACTGCTGCTCCTTCCAGATGCTGGTGGGGGGAAAAAAAAAAGCCTTTGAGTGGAGAGTTAATTATAGGGATTGTATTCTATTTCCTACAATTAAGGGAGCCCATCTGTAGAGATTTTAATTAATGGAGATCTTATGGGGAGTTTCAGTTTGGCTGGAGGGTCTTACTGGGTGTACTCTGTCTCCTTGGTATTTTCTGTAGTTGTGCAGTCATTAGCTTTTGCCATTAAAGACAGTGAGATGGCAATAAATGAGAATGGACAGCACAATGATTTTCATACATAGCAGATGGACATATTTGCCTCTTCCCCTGACTTCCACCATCTTTCCCTAATTAATACTAGCTACAAAAGTCTTTTTTATTAAAAAAAAAAATGGGTGGATGGTACAATTCATGTGCATGAAGCCACTTTTAAAAAATTAAATGAGGACATTTCACCCTGTATAATATATCAAATATAAACAGACATAGGGTGAATATTAGTAAGAACTATCCAAATAAACTCTTTTTCTATCTAAAGCATTTTAATTCCTTTTTTTCCCTGCATATTACAAATAAAACTTATCAACATTACTGTTGATCTGGCTGTTTTTTCCCAGCTTCTTTTAGACATAGCCCTCCTTCTGGGATAGACTTTTTTTTTAGTTTAACCTACTGTGTTTCTCCTAAATGTATCTTGAAATGAGCAGTTCTTAGAAACAAAAAGTAACTTAAATCATGTGTGTCACACTTAGCATGTGCCTAAGACACCACAATGCACTGAAGTTTGTGCAGCCATGAGTGTGTAACCAAAAAGTCGAACCACTGGGCATCTCCTCTTGCTGCAGGGACTTTGGGTCTGACATATTCACATTCCTTTGTTCACAAATTGACCGAAAGGTACCACACTGCTGGCTCCTGCTGTACACTACCTAGGTTCTGCTTGGTTTGAATTATTCCCCATGCCCTAATTACTCCCTGTTTCCCCAGCCACAGCTGAGGGCTGGGAGCTGCCAGGCTTGCTGGCCAGGCAGGGCTGGTAAAGCCCTGGTGTGAAGCAGGGAGACTGAGCCCTCCTGGTTCACCCTGCCCACAAAATGACAAGCATAAAGAAGCTAACATAAAGAAGCCATCAGGTCACCCAGGCGTGACCCTTTGGAAGACTCCATCACACACTGCCTCCAGCTGCATCCTGCCTATCTTAAGATAAAACAAAGGTCTGGGAGTGAAACCCCTGGAAAGCAATAGAGGCAGCTGCTCTGTGGTTTCTAGGCCCTGCATGTTGAATGCCACAGCCCATATTCACCTGTGTTGCAGCCCAGTTCAGACATTCCTCCAGGACCCAAGCCTCAGCTCTGTGGGAGAGGCTGCTCCCTCTCAGCTGGAAGAGAAGGCAACTGGAAGAGGCCACTGCTGAGTGCTGTGGTTCCACAGACGCAGGTGGAGTAGTTTCTTCACTTACATGTAGGTGCTTTGACTTTCTTGCTGCCTGGATTTTAGTTCAGTTCCTTCTATTTTTTTTTCCCATTTTCAGAGACCATTTTTCATTCGCTATCTGTAATGAGACATTCAGCTCCACAGCAATATCCAGCTCATCAATCTTTCCTTTCAAGAGCACCGCTGCTTTTACTGATCCTCTATTCCTTTTATGTACAAGGCCATACACACACTCATATATGTGTGTATTGAGAAAATTTCTTTCCTTCTGTATTTTTGTTCTTTGCTGTGTTTAGGTTGTTTGCAGCATTTTTGTAATTACCTGGTCTTTGATTACCTTGCTGATTTATTACCCCTAACACTCTCTCTTACATGTCTCTCATGAAAAGAATTAACCACCTTTCCTGTTATTCTGTTTCAATGCCATTTCTGCTTGCTAGCTGTCCAGTGGGATCTATCTACTCATGCATAATTCTCTGGTGAAATGTGCTCTGCAGCAGTGAAGTATATCCATTCTGACCTTCGGAGAGTTACTTTGAGTCAAAAGTGAATTCTTACTAACCTCAGATTACCATTTAAGAGGCTTTATAACATCTACTCTCCTAACAAGGTCCACCATGTTGCTCAGAGCCCCAGCAGACAGCTCTGCTTCCTCTCCTCTTCGTGCTCACTCACCTCCCAGTGCAGTCACTCCCGAAGTTTCAAAGCCAAAATCTTTACATAGTGTCTCTTCTCCATCTCAATGCCTGGGACAAGCCACGGTCGCCTTCACTACTCAGTCAAGTGTTACTGGGATCACAGTGGAGAGACAATATGCTATGCAAACCATCAGGCCTTTGGGGGTTTGAGGCAAGGAGAAATGCAACTTCTCCTGTGGGAGTGGTGCAGAAAAACAAACCAGCTGTCTGGATTGAAATCATGAGCAATTAACAGTAGTTTCAATTATCCAGAACAGAACTTTATAAATATTTGCAAATTACACCCTACCTATTTTTGCATGAAGAGTGGCGACCCATGAGAGAGCTCTCCCTAGATCAGAGGGATGTCACCTGAGGGAACTGTGAAGGTCAAGGGTTCAAGAGATACTTTGAAATTATCTTTTTAATTAGAAGCAGCACAGTCTGCTCTGCTGTGTGTAGATGGGCACAAGAATGACAGACTGAAATTAGAGAGGGAGATTGGAGGGAAACTCAGCCAGTGAGTTCTCATCATAAGACACAGCATGGCAGGGATTCCAGTGGGAAGAGATCCCACCCCTGCCTGCCTCCAGCATCCAGTGGAGACGCCACAACTGTCAGACTGCAGTTAGCATGGGAGAAAAAAAGAACCTATTCATTTATACTTGTCCCGAGAGAAGAGATTGGCTTGAAAATGAGTGCTCTGGCATACAAGAAAGATTTCCTTGGGTGGGGGTGGGCCTAGGCTTCCTTTTGGAGGCACTGAATGCTGAAAGAAACTTATGGATCATAATATTTACCAAATTAAAATGCATCATGTCATGATAGCTGTAGAGACAGAAACCCATCCCAGATCTTCTGATAAAAATAGTTACATGGGGAATGGAATCCACCACCACCTCGGTGAAGCCACAGGAATCTCTTTCCATTGTAAATATGCTCCATACAATGATGCCAGCACTCGCAGGAGCGATAGCAAAACATAAATCACACTAACTCGTAACAGCACCCACCAAACAATGCAAAATGGCTACAGATTGAGGCTTGGCTTTGCATGCAGAAAACTGGGTCTTAACTTGGAGCATTTGCTAGGGCAGCCAGCGGGGAGACTCCAGGCTCTGCTCACATCACAGGGAGGAAGACAAACCTGGGACACAGACTTTGCAGAAAAATCACACTCCTGTGTATTTTATTGCTATCCTGCTTATGGGGAGATTGTTAGCACTCAGTGTGTCAGCAGAGGCACAGGTAAAAAGCAGTAGATTGAATCTGGGCAGGAGTTACACACCCATGGCACCTGTGTGAGCGGCTACGTGCCTATCAGCGTCAGATGAGAAATAGTTAGCTCAAAACCGACACTCTGACTACATTTGGCTGTCATCAATTATTTAGAAACCATCTAAATCTGATTTAGATCCTGAAGTCAGGCATTCAAATTTGAAAGTGTTGCATATTCCCATCTCCCAAGGCTTCATTTCTGTCAGGATTTTCCCTGTATATTAACAACAGCAGTAAAAGGGGAGTGACTTCTTTCACCAGTTCACATTCTCCCAGCCCACCAATTCCAAGGGATGTGCACATGTAGCCTGAGAACCAGCCCAGGATTTTTTTGGCGTTTGTAAACTGTGAATTAAAGGAGAGCTCATCAAGCAGTGCTGTTTTCAGGGGTTTCAAAACTGCGTTATTCTTTATCTGGATCCACAAACACAGGTTTGAATAGTCCTGTAAGTATATGACAAAGTGCCTTGCAGTACAAATGCTACACATTCATAAAGATAACATTTCAATAATTTTTCTTCTATCTACAGGCTTCATTACTTTGGGTGATATTTTATGGCATGGAGCGTAAAACCGTAATAAATATTTCAGATAGTACCTTCACCTTTGCAGCAAGGTGATTTTGCCATTACCAGTTGTGAGTTGATTTGGGCTTTTTACATGTTTATGTAACACTTGTGGCATTAAACCAGAGGATGAAACCAGTGCTTTTCCAAAGTAGGACCATTTACAGGCTCCTAGGTTTTGTCGGAAGCCCTTTAAGAACGCTGTTAATAAAAGGTGTCTCCTGGCAAGCTGCTGTTTGCTCAAGACCAGGCAGCTACAAGAAACTAAGGGATGGTTCTTAATTCTCCCTATGGTGACCTGGGCCACAGTGGGGCAAGGCTGGGTCAGTCTGAGTGACCGCTAGGTGTTTCTGCCTTGCAAGTGTCTTTTGTTGCCCAGCCACCTCAGTGCTGTCCTTGCTATCCAGGAGCAGAGCTGGATAATGTATTTATATTGAACTCTGCCAAAACCACAAAACACCACAGCCACTACAAGCATCTAAAATCCCAGCTTTTTCACCCTCAACACACATGTGACATGGAGGAAAAGCCTCTGATGAGCTCCAGCTTCTCAGGCAGAAGTCTAGCCACAGGACCCACAGCAGAGGAGGGGACCCCTCATCAGTAAGTGCTGTAATTAGTAGCATTTGAGGTCACAAATAAAATCAAGACCTGACTGCGCTAATTACAAAAAAATACACATATGCAAACATTTTATGTGAGGCAAGACAGTCCCTTAAGTCCCAGCCATGATTTGCTGAGTGCACAAGAGGGATGCTGAAGCACTCAGGGCAGCTGCCCTGCAGGAGGCAGAAAAGCCGGGTGCGCTACCCCAGAACTTTTCCCTGGAGGGGCTGGCAAAAATCCACAAGCACTTGGAAACCAAACCCTATGCAAGGCAAGTATTTCAGAAAATTGTGGCACTGTGTAGCACCTAAAATATCTGCATGGATCATTTCCTCCCTTTCCTCACCCTCTTTAAAAAAGGCTTATATTATAACTGAACAATTATCCAGTTAGCCAAGACACAATGGATGCTAAATGCATCCATAAATCCTTATCTACTAATTCCTACCCGCTTTTTTTCTTCTTTCCTTCAGCTGGCTACTTCCCTTGCACCATCTCTTCAATTTTCCTTCTTCCCTCCCTAAGGCTTCTGCAAAAATCCTTCCCTACTTCCATCATCTTCCTTCTACCCATTTGCCAAGCTCTCTTGAAATCCTGTGTTTTTGGTTGTGTAGCAGCCACCCTGAGGTCTGAATGCAACATTATTGATGTTTGCTGGTACAAGCCATTCCTCAGAACAGGGATGTGCTTCCACCACTATCAAGTAAAGATGACTTCACTTAAAAGCATTCCTAGCTTGGTGCAGGTAAAAGGCACTTGAGAAAAAAGTATGGTCTAGATAATTAAAGACCTTGCAATGACCACATGGTCTGAAGCTCTAGAAAGCAAAACAGACCTGAAGAAAATTCTCCATCTCTGTAATTGCTGCTTATAAAATGCTCTTATTATTAGCTAATGTGCTTATTGGTTACTCCCAGTCGGAATAATCATAGTTAATAAGATTATCTTCTTGTGTTTTGTGTAATTAGCAGGGGTAAGAAAAGCAGAGAAAAGTGTAATTTACCTTGCATTAGGTGCACAAGCTTCTACTAACCACAGATTCTTGGATGCAATCCTGCACATTGGCTGCACTTTGGCATTTTGCAGCTTTTCTTTAAGAGTTTTGTATTTTGAGATTTGCACTAAGACCTCTTGCAAGCAAGCGAACCAACAGCATCCCAAAGAAAGAATCTCCTTTTGGATCTCTTTTCCATTTCTTTTATGCCTCTTCCATCTTTCTGTTCTGCAGGCAGTTTTGTAAAAAAATATTGAAATCAACTCTATTTGCATTCTTTAGTTTAATATTGAATTAATTTTGTATTTGCGGTGCACACTATTCAAAACCAGGAGCTTAGATCCCTTGAAATCAACATTAAAATTATTTCTCTGTGTCTGGTTTAGATTTCCCTGTGCTTTTTGGATCAATGCAAATTTCCCCTCCACCCAGAAATTTTCACCACTTTTGAAACTCTGAATTTCTGGGGAAAAAATTGCAATAAGCATTTGAGTTGAAAGCTGAGGTAGCAAAGTGTGAGAATTTCAATTGCTTAGTCCTTTAAGAGCAGGAATTCTTGCCCAAAGAACACTTTTCTATTGGAAATAAGGAGCACAAAGAAGAGAAAGGAGATTCTCTTTGTAGCCTGCTTAATCTAATCTAATCCAATCCAATCTAAAGCAGAACAACACGGCTGTCAGCAAGAGCCTGTGCAGGAAGGCTTTGGGAATGGGGAGAGCTTTACCTGGGGCTGTTTAGCAGCTCTGTGATGGAGCAGAGACAAGAACCTGGATCTCAGGCGTCCTGGCTGCACGATCTGGTCCAAAAGGCTCCCCGGGGACAGCAACAGCCCAGCAAACATTTCAAATAGGTAAAAACTTGACAATACTTAAAAACTAGCTTTTGGAAACAATCTCTAGGCAAAGTGCGTTTGAAAAAGAGAGTATGTCTGTGCAGGCAAGCACACACGGTTCCTGAAAAGCAGCTTTCAGAGTAACAGAAGAGGTTTGGTTTCTGGCTGGGAAGCACAGGGTAGCTATTACGCAGCCATTCTATAATTTCCCCGCATTTTCCCTTCTCCGGAGCACTTTGTTACCAGAATACTTGGGCTGGAGGGGAGCTGGTTCCGCTCCCTCCCGAACGCCAGCGGCTCCCTCAGGGCCGCGCTCACAGCGCCCCCTGCAGGCCGGGAGCGGGGCCTGCGCCTCAGCTACAGCAAACCTCTGCTTCCAGCACCAATCCAGCACAGCTCCGAGCCAGGGACTCTAAAAAAGATAGATTAACTCTGCCCCAGCCAGCACCGGCACAAACACACACCGGCAACGTCAAGGGCGTTGTGTTTTAACTCCTTTTGTTCCCCTCCTTCCAAAAACCTCGGTAAGCAGAGCACCAGTACAAGACGGGTCACACAAAGTTCCTTTGAAAATACTCAGGTTCTGAACGCTTGAAGGCACTTTAAAAGCTTTTTTTCATCCCAAATATCCCCTAAAGGTGTTCCTGCATGCTTCCAGAGTACTTTTTTTGGTTTCCAAAGACCACAAGTCTGCAACTCTCCACTCCTTTTCTCCTACCAGCCCAGGGAAGGGCCAGCTAAATCCCTTGAGAACAGAACTTTTTTGTGGAGTATTTTAAGCTCAATTTCTGGAGGAGAGATCTAATAAGCAACAATATCCTGACCCTTATTCCATACAGGATTTATAGCACATATCCAACTCCTTGAAACATCACAAGGGGTTAGTGGGGGCATGGGGAGAAAAACCCTATGTTACAATGGTTTTAGTATTTTTTTAATGTGCAACCAAAGCCTTCACCTTTTCTTGTTATTTTTGTGGCCACAGCACTTTGTAGGTTGGAGGGGAAAATTACAAGGCAAAGGGCTTTCATGAGGCTGTTGCTACTCTGAAGGCAAGTTCTCCCCTCTCTCACACTAAACTAATCACAGACCATTTCTTCCACCACAGTCCTGACTTCAGAACGCCTTCAAGCCAGCACACAAAGTGAAACAGCATCTCTACAGATTTTCCTTTGCAAATCCAAGGATCTGCCTCCACCATAGAAGAGGAATACTCCTTTCAGCACTTAAGAAGGGGAGAATTAACTTACCATAAAAAGAAACTTGGGAAATTTCTTCTTTCACCTACTGAACTTCCAGACTGCTTGGGGGGAAGGTAATATTTAAGCAGATGTTCTTACCTTGATGAAGTTTTTCTGTGGGTGTTTCATAGCCTAATCATTCAGAAAATCTAGGTGGAATATTTAATTTAGATGGTATGGTTTTTTTAATACAAGGTTAGCAGAAAAATTCAGCATGATCTTGACAGAGTAAAACATGTCTTAAGGCAGGCTAGGCCTATATTATTTTTTTTTTCTATTTTCAGACTACCTAAACAAAAAAAAGAATTGTTTATTCTCCTTATTATGTATGTCCCTAGAGAACCCCTCCATTTTACTTGGACTGATCTGTGGAAAATATTTAGCATCTGCTTCTCTATTCTCACCATTGAGTTTTTTCTTCAATTTCAAACATTCTCTGCCTCAAGACAGTAGACATGCCTCTATTTTCTTAGTAGTGCTTTTGATTTTGCCATTGTATACAAATCAGTATGCAGGGATATTTACATTAACAATTATAATCTAAAATCTAGTACCATGGTAATTTATTCTGCTACAAGAGCCCTGCTGCTTATGTTGTTAACCCAAAAATCTAACCTGAATTTTAAACCAACACAGAGAAATGCCCCCTGTCTAGAAGTCATCAATGTGATACTAAGAGCAAGATAATTAACTCCTCTCACTTTAGAATTAATTAATAATTAACACCAACCGTATGAAGTTTAACAAAGACAACTGTTGGATTCTGCACCTGGGATGGGGCAGGCCTGGATGTACAGACAGACTGGGGAATGAGATGCTGGAAAGCAGTACCATGGAAAGGGCCCTGGGGGTCCTGGTCGATGGCAAGTTGAACACGAGCCAGCAGTGCCCTGGCAGCCAGGAGGGCCAGCCCTGTCCTGGGGGGCATCAGGCACAGCATCACCAGCTGGGCAAGGGAGGGGATTGTCCCCTCTGCTCTGCACTGGGGCAGCCTCACCTCCAGTGCTGGGGCAGTTCTGGGTGCCACAATACAGGAAGGATCTAAAGCTCTCAGTGTCCAAAGGAGGACAAGGATAGTGAAGGGCCTGGAGGGGAAGCTGCATGAGGAGTGGCTGAGGGCACTTGGTTTTGTCAGCCTGGGTAAGAAGAAACTTGAGAAGAGATCTCACTGCAGTCTGCAACTTCCTCATAAAGGGGAGGAGGAGGGGCAGGCACTGATCTCCTCTCTGTGTGACCAATGACAGGACCCCAGGGAATGGCCTAAAGATGTGTCAGGGGAGGTTTAGGCTGCGTATCAGGAAAAGGTTCTTCACCAGAGGGTGGCTGGGCACTGGAACAGGCTCCCCAGGGAAGTGCTCACAGCACCAAACCTGACAGTTCAAGAGGCATTTGGACAACGTTCCCAGGTACATGGTGCCTGAGATTCTCGGGGACAGTGCTGTGCAGGGCCAGAAGTTGGACTCAGTGATCCTCCTGGGTCCCTTCCAACTCAGGATATTCTAGGATTCTAATCTGAGTACCCATTCAAGCAGGAAACTAACCTAGTCATATGCAAATTCATACTGCCTCTTCAGAGATCTTAATGGTCTGAGAAAACATTTAGATACAATTTCTCTCAATATTTGGGACGGTATTGACAGTGCATTCAACAAGTCTGAAATCAACATCCTCAAAAAGCAGCAAATTAAATGCATTGCAGGAAAGACTTCTCAGCTATCAAGCAAACTGCAATTATAGCGGGAAAAAAAACTCAACTCAAACACCTAGATTGTGAAGAAACACTTAAAAAACGCATCGGTGAAAAACACTTAATGGTCTGAATACATACCATGCAGTTTCAAGAAAAAGGCCTGGATAATTTGAATATTGTTTTTCTTCAGTATCATGAAACTTGAACGATAACATTGTTTGTGCCTTCCAGATTAAGTCTAAAAAGAGTATTTCTCGTCTTTCCTGAAACAGTTTTGTTTGGAAATATATGCAGCAGCAATAGAGTACACAAAAGACAAACATATGTAACTATATATACAATCTTCTTTTATTAACAAGGTATGTCATTACTGAACAAGGCAACTGGGAAATACAAGGACTGGACATATACATGAAAATTTTACAACTCGACTAAAATTGGCATATGTTTTATATACAGATGTGATTAATTACGGTTACAACTCTACTGTATTTGATTAAACACAGTCCTAAGCACTTACATTATGAAAATACGAAGTTGATCATACAGAGCTCAAGTATGGAATCTAAAAATAATAACAATTTAAAAACTTCCAAACTTTCTATGTTCATCTGTTTTTCAGAACAGCACTATAGCTTTTCCTACTACCATATACATGAAAGATTATCAAAAATATATTGATGGGTCTATCACTAATCATGAATATTTATATTTACAATAAGTTAGCAAATTCTTCACCAAATACTTTATATACAAAACTCAATTTGCCCTTTGTGAAAGAGTCATTAAAAAGTTAAAAACCATAGAAATGCCAGTTAGAAATAATGCATTCCAAAAATTGGACTTGTTTACAACAACTGAGAACAATTGAAAATAATTTATGAAAAAGTATGTAATTTTAGAACATAAACTCTCACAACACTTTAGCTCCAATACAGAGTAGCAGGAATTTTGTCCCATGTGTTCTTTGAGTGGCAAACTTCTTTTCCAATCAAGCTGCAAGAAAAAAAGAAAACAAATATATTCTTAAGCAGTTCGATATGAGTCTTTGAAGAAGACAGAAGTACTTCAAGGGACCAATATTGTTTCCCCCCTTCTCAGTGCAGGAAGCCCTGTCCCCATCTGTATTGGCCCAAATACTCAGAATTCTTATTTCTCACCTTAGAGGCTAAGAGGGGAAGGAAAAAAAAATAAGAGAAACCCAACAAAAGCCTCTGTACTCTGTACTTTAGTGCTATTCAGAAGTGCACAACCTTTTGCCAGCAGTGTTTTTGAGTATGATCTTGGCTGATGTTTGTATTGACTATAATGCTTTTGCAGCATGCTTTCAACACCCCTAACAAAATCAGTCTTCTCTGCCAAACTAGAAACCCCTCCAACCTGTCTGTCAATTGAAAAAGAGCTTAGACAGGAACCAGACGTTCGCTCTGCAGGTACTTCTTCTACACAGACACGAGCACCTAAGGAATTCTGCAATACAAAACATGGATGCTGAATGAATCTACACATTCTAAGGATTAGACAGCTACTGAAACACAGACTCTCTTGGAATTATGTTCCACTCCGGCCCATCCAAGTACCAGCAATCTGTCTGAGAACACAGAAGCAGCTTACAGCACTTCCAGTATGTGAGAAAACAGTACATGGATCACTCACTAAGGTCTCAGCTCACTCCCTCAATTGAAGGCATTATGGAAACAATGCTGTGGTTCTGCACTGAATCAAATCACTACAACACAATTGTTCATAATGCACCACAGTAACTCTGACAAAGTGCTGCCACTGCATAACAAGCAAAATTAGATCTTGCTGTCAAATCTAAATGAAGTAGACTGAATTTCCCTTTTTATCTCTAGAGATGATGAATGTATCTCCTACACTTGCTGTACGGAATCCCTGTTTTTCAGTTCCAACAAAGTCTCTTCATGTGCTATTATCTCGCTTGTTGTGCTATTCTTACTTATACTTCAAACTCCATAATGACCAGTGCTCTACTTGTTTTTTTTAAACATCTCAGTCACGTTTAATCTTTGCAGCCACACTCCCAGTCCTGAAATTCTGTCCCCTCTTGTTTCAGACAGTCCTCCATTATTTGGCTTTCCTCCTTAGTAATTTAATTACTCTTTAACTTAATTTAGTCTTGATCCTTTTCAGGTCATCTTCCTTGTTCCTCTCAAATAAAGCTTACTGGGGGAAGAGGTGTTAGAATTTTGGCCTTCTCTTTCCTCTATCCTGTTCCCAATGTCATCTGAAAATCAAAATTGACTTCTCTCTATGCTGATGATTTTACACATACAAAATTTCTTCTCAAATTTTCCACTTCTCTCTACACATTTTCACACCTGTTTTTATCTATCTACAGTGCCTCCTTCTCAAAATTCAAGTCTTTTTCACCACAGCTTGACAAACTTGGGCAGTCTGAGTAACCTACTTCAATTACAGACCAATGACAAAAGCTCACATCTTCAAATCTTATTTGTCCCTACGTCTTCATACTCAATAACCGCATCAGCATTTTGCAGGTTTTTGGCAGTATCTCTCTAAAACATGTTCTGTTTAGTGCACTTATATGTCTAAACTAATCCAGGCCCTGAGCTTTTCCTTTTAAGTTGTCTTAAGTCTCCTGATTCAGGTCGCCATACATTCACACAAACAATGCTACTGGCACAACTTAAGGTGAGATGTGGGAGCAGAGAGTAACTGAAGCTACTTAAGCAGCTCTGGTAATGTATTAAAACCAGACTTTATCCATTTCCATTTCATTAACACCCAGATCTGTGTCTGATAATCAATCTTCAGTCTGGCTCTATTTTTGCAACTACTTCCTATCTCATTCTTCACAAACTCTTAGAGCTAGAATTTTGTAGTGTCTGTTTGTACAGTCCCTGGAAAACGAGTATTTACAGCAATAGATTAGGATTCTTTACATTGCAGTGACATGAATGTTATCACAGACACAAAATTTGTACAGAAATTTGATAACTTTAAGGTGCCTCAGATCTTACCAGTTTAATTTGTGCTCTGTCGCTGGACTTTTGGTCCAACGCTCTGAGTTTCTTCTTCTGGATTTGGGCGTTTCCCTGCACTAATGCCAGTACCAAGGGCCGTTCTTCCTGATAATTTAAAACCAGTATTTACATTAAGACTCTATTGCACCCTTATATATTCAGGAAAAGTGTTTGGGGTTTTGTGTTGTTGTTGTTTAAATTACCTGCTTGCAATAAATGTGATTGCTGATTGTCTCCATGAGCATAGTGTAAGATACTACTTGCTTGACAGTAACCTGTTCAGATACAGTAGATATTTATTATACTACATAAAATTTAGAGCTGCAAGCAAGTGTAAAATTACGTTCTTTACAACAACAAAAAGGAGCCAATTGATTTATTTTCCATCATCAAAAAAAATCCCGCCAGAAACTATCCTGAATGCAGAAGAGCTCTTACGCAAAAGAAAAATAAAATAGCCTCATGGTAGTCTACAGCAGTTAAACATATATGCACTTATATATGCAGAGTGAACAACATTAAGTGCCTACATATTTATGCATTGCCTTTGCAATAAGCAGAATGTTTATATAGCCAAACACTTCAATTATAAGTTGTTATAAATTTTAACATTACTTCTGCCAAGCCTCCTCATCCTTTTTATTATTTTCTTACAGCAATGCTAATGAATCCCTAGCGTAACTTAGTTGTGGAAAAACAAATAAAGCAAGTAACTTAAAAGAAAGATGCAAACTTTCTTCTGATTCATGTAAACTATCTACAGGCAACCTTGAAACTGAGTGTTCTGCATGAATAGTGCAATCAGCAGAAGCAGTTGCAAGGTTTCTTGTTCTGAACAGTTGCGGTGTTCCGGTTATGCTCTGGGTGCTTAAACAAAACACAGATTAAGGCCCTTCATGATCAGTAAACACACCACCTGTGTTAAGACTGCAAAGAAACAAACAGTTGAGTTAAATTTGATGGCAACTTGGATCTATCACAAACCACAGCTCAAGGTTCTGTATAGTTAAAGTAACAAAAATTTGCTTCCATGACAAGAGACTATCCACACAAAACTGTGGAAATTAATTCTATATTAAAAGAGTCGTAGTGAAATCAGGGAAAAGATAACATACAAACTTTGCTATCCAATACACAAGGTGAACTTCTGGTTTTCAGTTTAATTTAAAGTAGCCTAGGATAATGTTTATTACTTTTTCTTTAGTCACACTTGTGATCCCTCCCACTCAGAACATACAAATATTGCTCTAGATGAGCATTTTAGAGATAAAAATGACAAGACAAGCAAGTTCACTCTAAGAAATAATTTCTATGTTTCCAGAAAAGAAACAAGGTCAGTTCATGTTGTAGACAGCAACTGTCACCCAAAATCTATCCATGCTATTTTGATGTTTTGTCTGGTTTTCCACAGCTGCAAGGATTTGGAGATCCTCTACAGACAGGCACTGCCATAATACCTTGCTGCTGAATTCCACTTGTTCCTGTATGAGAGTCTCCCAGGGCACATGACTGAACAACAGTATGACCATCACCAGTTCCCAGCTGAGCTCCTGGAGAGGCAGGGAGAAGACTTAAACATAACAGAAGGTACAATTCCAGTTTTGGAATTTAAAATGTGGGGGGGATTTACCCCCTCTTCAAGAGACAGGCTTTTTATTGTGGATTTTAATTTTTTTTCTCAAACCACCTCATTACACGTCCAAAGCTCTAATGATTTTTGTCCTTCCAAATTCACTGAACCTCCTACAAAAGGAATACATTTCTGATGTGAAAAGTGTAAGTACATGTTTATATGAATACATTTTAAGGAAAAAAGAGTGCAAATAAAGATAATTTTTTAAAAATAAAACCTTGTCTTATAAATGTCCTAAGAAATAAATATAAGAAATAAAAGCTCAAGCACCCAGCTTTAAGGAGATAACATTTTAAATCTTGAAAAGAACTGTACTGGCTAAGAACAATCAGGTCCATCTTCCTCCACAATCTGCTTCTAACCTTGACGAAAGCCTATGAAGAACATAAAACCAGTAGATTTCCAGTTCTGCTGTATCCTTTTACACTGAAGGGTCTAAGGTGTATATAGTGTGTATATAGTATTTAAGATCCACCATGGGTTAATACAATCTTAATACTGTTCTTATTTTTTCTTAGTAGCAATAAATTCCAGTAAGCAATCTAATGCCAGCACTAGAAAACTTAACAAGTCAACAATTCTCACTTGAAAGTTCACAAGTCACTCTTTATTTTAATATCAAGATGCTTACACACTTTTAGGAGAAAATCATATTCAAATGCTTTTGAAGTCAAACTGTTCAATACAAGTTAGTAACTAATTTTTGGAGGGAGGAAAAAACACAGGTTAAAAATATTTGCATATCTGAGATTAATAATTTCAGTATGTCTATATACAAATACTATCAAACAGTGAATAAATTTGAAAATATTTGTGACCTGCACTCAAAATTGTCTTATGAAAGCAGTTCTTTCTTATAATACAAAATGGCAAGGGCATTATAAAAGAAGTTCATGTAGTTCAGTTCCAATAATTCTATGTATTGAAAGAATTTGACTGACCTCCTGTACTACCACAACCAGAAATGCTTTCTCCTGGTGAATAGCCCATTAGGCCACCATTTCCATTTCCATTTGGATTAGAAGGCACTGTTGCAAGAAGACCTAAAAACCAAAATAAAAAATATAAAGAAAGTTAGCAAGAAAAAAAAAATTAAGTGAAGCATTGTTTCCCTTGTGATAGCCAATTCTCCACCATCGCCTTGAGTGGTTTACTTTTATGACAGCAGAACACCTCTTTGTCTTGCCTACTTCTGTTTCTTGCCAAACTGTTTTAGTTCACATTTACTTAATGTTCTGTGTAACTTTTCCAATATTCCTTACGTGGCACTTATCCAATATGTTGGGTTTAAGTGCAACATACCCTGATTCCATATCCAGAATCTGAACATACTGACTGCTCACACCTCCCTGAGCAGTACAATGCACCTGGTTTACCTCTTGGAACAAAGGGGAAGAAGGCTACCAGGGGCTGGCTTGGTGCCTACTTCTGCAACAGCATTTGCATATGCAAATACAGTATCACTAAAGTTATGAACCACATTAAATTTCTAATCACTGGTACTCAAACCTATCTGTATGTATGACAGAATGCACGAAAGGCCCAGTTTAATAAAAACAGTTCCAAAAACCCATAGAAAAGAAATCCAGGCAATATTTGGAGAGAGGCACTCCCCTCAAACTCTTTCCTTTCTCAGTTACATATATTATTTTCATTGACTTGGATACAAACCCTGGTCACTACCCTGAGCTTACACCTGAGTCCCACTGCTATGGGACTAAACTATTACTTGCTAGAAAATGAGAAAAGTTTTAAATAAATAAACAAAGCAAATAATCTATAATCATACCCAGTCCTCTGTATCGTGAAAGCTGCTGGTAGATCTGTTTCATCCTCTCAATATTCAGACGGCTTGCCTCTGCATGGTTTACCATTGGTTTGGGATAATTAACTCCTATAATACATTTTGCAGCCTTCTGGATGCTCTCTGGGGCATTCCAAGGATCGTAGATGTATTTTGCAGGGAAACCTCTAAGTACTGGCAAATAACGTCTTTAAAAAAACAACAAAAAGGTAAAAAGGTCATGTTGCATATAAAGCTGCTCAATAGTTTAAGCAACACCCATGAATCAATCACTGCAATTTCTGGATTGTGAGTTACCTGATATAATCCCCATTTGGGTCAGTTCTTCTGCCAAAACCCACTGGGCAGTAGCAGTGAAAAAACTGCTGAAAGAAGGAACTACAGGATAGCCACATCCAGCTTCCAGCATTCACACTCCAATCTGCATCAAGTAAGAGCTCTTCAAAGACCTAAAGAAATGAGTGCAACAAGTTAGTCTGGACATGGCACATCTTCAAGGCACCTACTTTTTCAGGATTAGTTCCTGAGTTTCTGTTTTAAGCTCTTTCTTACCTGGCAGCATTCACAGAACGCTCAGTATGCAATTGCAAATGCCTTAATGCCAAATTCAAGAACACAAGAAAAAATTCAAAACCAGGTTTTTACCCTGTAAACAAACTTGTAAACACCTCAGGAAGCTACACATTCTTACACAAACACACCCTTGAAAAACAAATCCCCAGAGGATGGCTGGAGCCTGATGGCTTCCAAGTGGCAATTGCTACTTTCAGAAGAATTGCTTCATCACATCACAGTTGAGTAAGCTTTGCAAACTTCCAGAAAACAGGGAACATACAAAGTACATTTTGAACTCAAATTGTTGGTCTGAATACCTCAACGTGCACAGCACTTTTCACTATGTGAGGAATCCCAAGAGCAGAATTCAAGATCTTCAGGGTAGCACAAACATGGAGAAGTTGTGCTCTTGAAAGCTAATAGTTAATCTAGCAAGTTTTGAGAACACACTCAAATTCCTGGAGGTATTATGAACCACTAAGAACACTGAAGGATGGTGTGACAGATAATGAAGTCTGGAGTGAAGATAAAAGAAAAAAATAATCTTCCAAAAACTTTAATTCTAATTTGCTACCCCTATTATATATATTCCAAAAAAAAAAAAAAAAAAAAAAGAGAGAGACAGAGAGAGAGAAAGTTCAAGATTTATGAGGGTTTCACTTTAAATCTGGAGCTGAATAGTTATGAAACATTCAAGCTTCCAGCACTGATTGTTTTTTCATCTTCAACACAGACAATACTATCTTGTATAAAAAGAAGTTTATCTGCTCAGTCTGATCACTAGCAGTGCAGGCTGACAAAAAACAGAGCGAAGCCTCATTCTGTGAAGGACAATGTTCAAGGACCTTTTATAAAAAGAATGCACCTACAAGTAGTTTTAAGAACAGATACTTATTTAATACATATTTTTGCACGTTCTGATTTTCCTTTCAAACTTGCATAATTTCCAAATGTTCCAAAGCAACCACCATCTTTCTTCATGCTAAGGCACTAAAAACCCAAACTCTTAGAACTGCCACCAAACTTCAACTAATATTATTCCTATACAAGCTCTAAATAAGGCAATACCATTAAACAATGATCACTTGATCTCTCTCTCCATATACTCAACAAGGCATTCATTCCACAGTATACACTGAATAAGTGTTACAAAAGTATCTTTGCTTAAATATCTGCAACTACCTGGGAAAAAAGTTTGTTCTGAAAAAATAGGATTTATCTGAAAACACTTTCAAAAAACAGATGGTGACTCATAATGCAACAAGATCTTTAGACATTAAGTGTGTTAGCACACAACTGTTCCACTAGATGCTGCCATGTAGTAAGGCTTTGGAAATAACACCACGTGGAAGGCCAGATTAACTTTTGCTAGCTATGGACACATGACTTGAACATCCTTCCACTGCACGAGTCTGGGGCCTTCAAACGTCTGTATTATTGCAAAAGTAAGAACAAGCTGCCATTTATGTGTAATATACAGAGCAATGTATCTAAGTTACCTATGTGCATCTTCGATGTTTGTATTTATGAACTGCAAAAGTAACTGATTTTTTTAAACTGAAAGGTGTTTGCTTACAACTGATTTTTTTAAGAAAGGAGATTTCCTGTGATTATATACATATAGAAATATGGGGTCACAATCTTGATGGCAAATACATTTTTTCAGACTTCAAAAATAAAATTGTCTGATTCTCAATTTTTCATAGATTATTATTGCTCAGTAAAAGAGTTATGCTACCTTTCTAAAAATGTAAAACTGATTCAAAGGTTTAATTTAGTGAGATTAAATTATTCCATTGTTTTCTTCAAAAACCTGACATCTTAAATTCGAGCTTCAGCATCTCATACTTGCATAAAATTAACTGCACTGAGGCTTCAGCCAAATCATGTTGCCTGTGCTCACACTTCTAACACTGGGCAAAGTGACAGAAATTGCTGAAAGAACCTTAGTTTTTCTCTCTTTAATTCCCATAGTACTTACCCTTTGCAGGGAAGCAGATGCAAGATATGAACAGAAATTGTTCACACAGAATGATTGGGAAAAAAATCCCTATTACAATAGTTATCCATGTTTATTTGCCAAGATTTAGAAAGACATTTCAAATTTAAAAGAATTTCAGACCTATTCCATCTGCAAGAAGCACTCTAACATTCCAATAAAAGAGGACATTCAAGAGGCAAAATTTCAGCATACCTGGTTTATCAGAATCGATTTAGTTTTGCCCACAATTTAAGGTTTAAAATTCAACTTACATCACACAGTAACAATTCTAGAATGACTATCTGAAACTTTAATAGGCACTCTAAGACTTAAATTCAAGAATAAGAAACAATACCTTCATTCCTTCTTCCCAGCTAATCCAGAGGTCACCTCGAGTCAAAAAGCATGCTACAGCATGCCGGGCTAAATGGTGAATCCAACCTTCCTGACGAAGTTGTGTCATAATTGCATCAATCCAAGGAAAACCTGTCCTGCCTTCTGCCCATTTGGCCAAAGCCTCAGGATTCTTATCCCATGGAATTTGAACACAGATAGGATTCCCCTCCATTTTATCAAACCGTGGATTGTTAGTCGCCGCTGTGTAGAAAAATTCACGCCATAACAGCTGGCCATAGAGGGAGAGGGGAGGGGAGCTGTTCTTTTTTACCTGCAGATCATCATTTAAGAAAAACATTTTGTTAGGAGAAGTAGGGGAAAACTGTGGCATCTAACAATATGTAGCTGACTACACAGAAATCCTACCTTTTTGTACAGATCTGTTAACTTGAAGTAAAAGAGCCGACAGGACAAACAGCCAAAGCGGAGGTAGGGACTAAGCCCTGTAGGGCTTGCCAGAAGGGAATTTGCATTCATTCGTGGTCTTTCAAAGTTTGCTACCCAAGCCTTAAAAAAACAAAACAAAACAAAACCCACACAGCAAAATCAGACTAGAGGCTACATAGCAACTTATAAAGGGAGAAATCACACACTGTCTGTAGCTGAGTGCAAACAGTGGACAGATGGTCAGGTCACCTACGATACCCAGGCATTCCTTCTGAATCAGCAGAACCTCTAGAAGGTAATTCAGCTCAATGCAGAAGGCATGGACTGTCTTCCAGAACTATCTGTGCTTTTCTTTTAAATACATTGGAAATACAACTAGCAATACATTAGCTGTCAGAGGAATTCCCCTTCAAAGTTATAAAACGCATGTTTCAAATAAAATTACTTCAAAAATAATAATTATAATTTTTATATATTATTATTATAATAAATATAATTTTTTAATACAGAAGAGTAAAACAGACTGTCTCTAAAATTCATATCAAAGATAATCTGCTATCATCATTAAAAAACAAACTATTGATTTATACCATTAAGGCCTTGAGTTCAAGTTTGTGGGTTTGACTTTTTTTAACACAACTTGCCCAAATCCCTTCAGGTTTCACAGCAAAGAGTGACTATGTTTCCCAGATAAGTCAGACTTGCAGTGATCTGAAACATACCTTTCGTTCTAAATGTCTTTCCAATCGTGTGAGAGCTTCAGTTTCTCCCCCTGGCCATACTGCAGAAGGCAGACCATCTGTGTCAAAACCTGAAAGACAAATTGAAACAAGGAATTTCCTTGTTTGCTTATACTGCAGGGCAACAAAATTACAGCATATTGATATTCGACTACATTCTACTGCATCCTGAGAAAAACCGAAAGTTGGGACACATGAAGAAGTGTGTTTTTAAACAATATGCAACCAAGTCTTCTCAAAGCACATCCAATACCTTTAACTTGCAGCAAAACTCAAGTTTTTCCTTTTACATTTACATTAATATACATTACAAATTTTACATGCTGAATTATCTTACTTCAGTCCCATTTCTTCTGGTTTTGGTTTTCATTTTTTTCCATGAAGTGACCTCTCTATCATTTTCCAAATCTGCAATAGGGAGGCTATCCTAAAACCACAACTTTTTTTTTTTTAGTTACTATTAAGAAGCAACAATTGCTATTGTAATTTACAGAATGTCTAAAAACTTTTCCCACAAAGGTAAAAGCATGAGTGCCATCTTCAGAACATTCTTAGATATCATTGACCTCAACTTAAATAACAGGGATTGTTAATTTGATGATAAACACGTACTTGAGCCTCAAAAGAAAGATAAAAAGAAGGTAATAAGATTTTTTCCACACCTCTCACCTGACCCAAGACTGCTCACCAGATACATGAGAGAACATGTCTGTCTATAGTTTAACCACAGCATAGTGAGATCATCTCTTCTTAAAAAGGCTTTAAAAACCAAGGTCTGTTTTGCGAGAGCTCAAATTGACCGGACAGGGCAGTCACAGGTTAACCAAAATCTGTCCAGACCCTTTTGTTAGCAATTTGGAGGTCATAGCACATTTGCTTGTATTTTGGGAGGTGTGTGGGGAAACTGGAAAGAGACCAGGAGAGTCACAGGACAACAGCTGACACTATTCCTTAAAATCACATTTACAGAAACATAACACTTTTTTCCCCCCAGAACCTTCTAAAGTAATTGTCTTACTACTGTCTTTTTTCTGTGTATCAAGGAAAGAGGTTTTTTTCTTGAACTGGTTTGTTAAATGACAGATTAATGACCTGAAGCACAAAGTGTATTTAATACAAAACGAAGCATCAAAGACTCTTAATTAGTCATTTAATGATTATTTGTTACCATGGCAATGTTGTATTACAAGAAGCCAAACAGTACTTAGTATAGTTTGACCTGACCTCTCATTTACCAGAAAACAACCAAAATTTACAGAGTTGATTATCTTTTTTTGTTCCTTTTGTATGCCATAATTGCATCGCGTTAACAATTAACCACTAGCAGGACCTCACTCACTGTTGTTTTAAGCATTGTGCTTTTAGTGGTAGATTATATCTTAGTTGTTTCAAAATGTCAAAGCAGTCTCAGAACATACCCAGCTCTTCAAGCGATGGCACACCGTATTTCTCATCGTGGTCATCAGAAACTGGAGTAGTACATTTTTTCATTACTTCTGGAGTTATAGTCTCCACAGGCATCTCCAGGGGTTCCATTCTACTAATGAGGGTCTGAAATCGCTTGTAAGTAAGAGGAGGCTGTCCTCCATTTAATTCTATTATTCTATATTAAAGAAAAAAAAGAAAAGAAGCATGTCAGACAGTAGTATTTAACAGTTTTTCTTATAAAATATACACAGCTATACATACACAGAAATACCTTCTTACTTTCCTCCAGTTTACACAGAATCCCAAATACACATGGTAATCCAGACAGTTAGAACTTTAAATATACTATCCTTTTTTCCCCACTAGAGAGACATATAAATTAACTGTTTATAACCAAGTCAATTTTCTTCATTCCTGGGTTACAGAAATTCCCTCATGAACAAGGATATAATGAACACAGACAGCTCAAGGCAAAGGAAAGAACAGATTAGTAAAGCAGATAGAGATCCTAGCTACATACAGAAATATCCAAGTCACCTATAAGACTATGGTATTTGCATTCAAAAAAATCCACCTTTCCCTTCTGGTATGGAGAACAGTAGTCAATATTAAAACTCTTAATACGGGGGAAAATGAAGATGTAGCTTATACACAACGAATGCTGTAAAATTACAGTTTCATAGTTTGCATTGCCATGTTAAATATATCTAAAGTCTTGGAAAAAAGCAAAACTTCAAAGAAAAATTTACAAAGTGATAGATGGAACCAAATCCTTATTTAGTGGAGTGTTTGGGTAGGAGGGGGAAGAAATGAATTTTCAATTTGGGATTTAAAAATATTCAGCTATTGGTTTCAAAAAGTAAATGCTTCCAATTTTGCTGCCCCCCCATGTGTCTGTCTCTTATACATTGGCTTGTAACAGAGTAAAATGGGCAGCTACCTCAATAAATCACTCCATTTTAAGAGAAGACAAGTCATACTTCTAACTAGTTTGTGGATTATGTTTCTGTAATAGGGAATTAACACCAATCCATTAAGTAGATGTGTGGAAAAATATAAACAAGACATTAAGTAGGACAACACAGGGAGAGCAAACAATCCCCAATTACTTATTAAATAGATAATTGGTAGGAAACAGTTCTTAAAAAAACATAAAGGACTTTCACATAACTTGAGTACAAGAAGTGAAATAAAGACAAAACAATTTAACAAAACAACTAAACAAAACCAGACGTCATTTGGGAGAAGTTACAGGCATGTTTGAGTAACTTAATTATAAATGACAGCTAATTAATATGAACATTATTTTCAAAAGAACTCCAAATTAAAACTGCATTTCAGATACAGTTACATATCAGTTTTTGGAGTTTCAAAGTTCTATTCAGTATGTCATAAAATTTGGATGGATGGATGGATGGATGGATGAAAGCAAATCATAAAACAAATTTGTAGTTTTCCTAACTATGAAGTGTTCAGTGTGGAAGGCAGCACACAATATATAAATAAATACTACGTAAATTTTTAAGGGGCTTTTTTCCTCCTTTTTACAATCCAAGGTAAATGGTCACTTACTTGTCTAGGTCATACAATGTGTGGGAAATGCGAACAATGACCTCCACTCCAGCTTCACTAGCCAGCTTCTTGATAGCTGCATCTCTTTCCTTCCCAAATGGTTCAGAATCATATTCAATAGAAAGTTTTGCAATGTTCCATTCCTACAACACAAAACAAAAGTGTGGTCCTTTAGCAACTCAGCTGCATGCTGGAGGGTGAGGGAAAGGAGAACTGGAAGGACAGGGGCAGAACGGAACATCAGCTATTACCTGTGAACAGTTATCAGAGATACAGAAAGATCCAAAATACATTAGGCACCCAGAATAACAAAAATAAAGTCCAACTTTTTGGCACCTAAGTAGCTACCAGGCATAAAAAAGCCTCCATCTGTCCTATTACTGTGGGTGTTTACTGTAATGGAACAACTTCCATGCAAATTTTGAAAACTCATCTCTAGCTTTAGGATACTTTATAAGAGACTCAGCAGAAGGGGAAGATGACAAAGGCTGTCTTCTGAACATGATCAGCAGCAGCACCTTGCTCTGCAGAAAAGCTTTTTACATATGCTTGTGAGCTTTAGCAGCAGAACTAAAGTTTCAGGGGAGGGGCGTGGAAATACTGCCACTCTCTCACACCAAACACTTTCTTTACCTTTTCCAAATCCCTACTCCTCACTCAGACAATCTTCAAATCCTTAATTAAAAGAAAAAGGCTGTCTTCTACAAAGAGAATACCTTATGCCTTGAAGTCTAATATCCTTTATGTCATAGATGCTGTTACCAAGGCCACAGTCACAGGTGAGGAAAAAGAAGCTAACAAAGGGATCAGTAATGGCTAAGGCTTCTGCAACAGTAGGAAATTGGAAAGGTGAAGTATGAACAAGATGATGCTAGAAAGCCATCATGCCAATCAAACTCAAAGAAATACCTTTCTAATCCCTCAGAATCTTAATGACTTGATTTAATACACCATAGTATTTCAGAGAATTGGATTTACACCAGAGACAAGGGCACTCAATGCTAATCACCTGGGGTGCTATTTCACTGCTGAACTCCAGCTCTCTTCCAGCCCTGAGGACAGATGCTTCCAAGGAGTGCTTGCTCTTCAAAACAAGGCTGGGCTCTGGCAATCCTTAAGTCTGCCAAGACTAACCCAGCGGGCCTGGAATCCTCAAGCAACCTCCTACACCATCACATAACATTTATTTCCCATTTCATAATGTAAAACCACTGTCTGACAAGTTGCAGCAGATACTTTTCTAAACCTTTCTTTCCTCTGGTTTATAGCAAAGACAACCATAAAAAAACCGTGTCCAAGACACAGAGACATGTCCCTAAGGGAGTCAAGAAACTCTGAGACAACTGCTGTGTAATGTGAACACACCCAGGTCACATCAGCATGAGCCAGGCAATCATGGACAGTTGAAGAATCACGGACACAGATCATTCTGCACGTACTCATACTGCTGAACGGTTTTAGCAACACTGACACATTCAAAAACCTAGTGATTGTTTCAATTCTATTTTCTTTATTGAGCCAAGCCTAAACAGCTAAAGACAGAAAGCAGACCAGGACAAATTGAAGAGGATGAGGCAAGAACAAACCAAAACTGAAATGAAAGAGCCTAAAGGTGTTTGAGGTCTATTGCAAGGATGAAGATAGATCAGTGCTCTGCCTTCTGAAGGAATTGTTCTTCAGTCTGTGAAAAGGAAAGCCTTACCAAGAAACAGCTGTGGTACATTCATTCCCAGGAAATCCACAGATGTTGGCATCTGTGATAGGACTCCTGACACCTGGCCCTACAGAAGTTCCGCCATCTCCTACCATGACTTAGCTAAAGTTATTTTTCCAAACTTAACTGATCTTTTCCACGTGTATTCGTTCTTCAGGGTCAGGATCATTGTCCACCTTTGAGACATTTAATAGGGATGATCTGGAATGCTTTGTTCAGTGTTATAATCCCTTCACTGCACTGCAAGTGTCTGATGTACAGCTACTGCTCTGGCAGAAGTAGTTGTGAGATACAATTACAAGAAATAGATACACGTTCCAAGTAGACTTCAGCCAAAAGTGAAGAAGTCCTCAAGAGCTTCAATAACTTGTTTGAGCATAGAGGATGTCCCAAAAGCCCCTCAGTGAACCACTATATGATAAAGACACTTTAATTTGAGGAACCAGAAGACATAGACAGATGTGAATGTTCGTTTTTGATTGCTGTACTCTATCTATATTACAAGTTATTTTCATTTTCTTCTCACCACTAAAATTAATATTCTAAAAATGTGGCAATCCAGTGCTGCCAGGCATTGAAAGATCAGCCTAGCAGCAAGATCTGAAACAGGAGCTCTCAAAGTAGCCACTGAAGTATTTAGGAAGACTTATCACAGGTTGCTCAAATCCAGAAGGCAACGCACACAACAGTGAGACCTCTGCTCCTATTTAAATGCAATCAAACTAAGTTTGGCAGACAAATACAACAAGCTTGAATATCTGAGAGGTTGCAAGCATCAGCTAATGCCACAGTACTACTCCAGGAAATTCTTCACTGAGGGGAAATCAAGGGAAGTCCAGTAGAAGTATCATCCAGTTAGGGTTTCACAACAAAACCACAATAATGAAGATGGAAATATGAGTTTTGGTTGAGTTTTCAACAGGATGGTGTTGAAGACTTGGGAATAAAAATCTTGAACATATGACCTCTGGAAAAATGGGTATCTACTCTTGCCCCCACAGTCTTGCTTGTTTCAGTCACCTCAATTCAGTCATTCTGAAAAAACTCTTCAAATCAATTTGCCAAGTGTTCATTTTTACTACACTATTATAGTATTATTACCTTAAATACACTATTACCCATGGACAACATATTACTATCAGTAACAATCACTCACAGCTTTAATATTTTCAGTAAGACCCTTTCCCACAAAAGCCTTAAATTTCTTTGACTAGAAATTGCTTTTTAGTTACACTATGCTTTTAATAATCCTACTACTAGAAAACAGCTTATTAAATCACCTTTAGTGGCAAAAAAGCAATCACAGCAGCTGCTTGGCCTAAATAAAACATTGCTTTTACAGGTCAAGGTTTGAACATGAATTCATGTGCACAAAATTTTATTTCAGTATTACAAAGAGAACCTGTAAAGGAAAATGTAGTAATATACAGCACCTACACTTAGCAAAGCATTTGAAATCAATTCTGTTTCTGGAAAGAAAGAAACAAAAAACCAGTAAAGTCTAAAAGCAACTCAGCTCAGTTGGTGATACGTACATTAGAGAGGAAAAAATCAAAACAAACACAATGTTAATGAGAAACTGCAAGGATAGATCAGTATTTGCATGAATAATTTGCACAGAATGAATCAGTTCAAGAAAGATTCCTAGTTGAAATTAATTTGTAGGTCATATTTGTGGATAGAAACAACAAGTGCAAGGTGGCATTTACCTTAAAAAGCCTGGGGAAAACATCTGCTGGCTGTCCACGGATAACAAACAAACGTGAATTCAGTTTCCGTAGATTGGCATCAAGATCCTCAAGACACTGAAGCAGGAATCTGCAAGAATTGTAAAGAAACATTATTTACTGAGGCAAACCAGACAATTTTACAATAGAAAAAGGTAACTAAGAGGAATAATCAACAACAATTATCAGACCTTGAGTGCTCGATGCATTTTTTGGTGATGCATGCATGTTCACATCCTAATTACACCTGGCTCACAGTGGTACAACACCATGAAATATCTTCCACAATACATAATTCATAAAACCAAACCACACTGTCATTTCAGTTTTCCCTGGAATGGACTAAAACATACTCTAGTCTTAACTAAAACTATAAGTATCTTGCTATTCTAAAGACAGAAAAACCCTCAACATACAAACACAGATAATCAGCTGTTGGCACACTGCTACTAAACTTAATCCAAGTCCTTCTTACAACACTGAACTGTTACTAAAAACAGTATCCCAGAGGATACTGTCCCACAGTCATGACCATCCCTTTGGTCTTCATTTATAGAAACAGCCCTCTATATAGCATATGCATCTTGACTGTACCCTCACCTGAATTATTTAATGAGCAAATTAGCACATCAGACAAAAAAAGGAGGGGGGGGAATGGGGTGCTGCAAATCTTCAAGTGTTCAAAACAGGTAGTTGCACAAAGAATGTTGAAACAGGTTCACACGCACAAAGATTTATTAGTAGACATAACAACTAAACTCCAATGGTGAAAATTTGGGGTTTGGGGAAGAAATAAAAAACAAAAGGAAAGAGGAAAAAGATAACTACTTTGCA
The DNA here is from genome assembly GCA_026261815.1 of Monarcha castaneiventris obscurior. NCBI lineage: Eukaryota > Metazoa > Chordata > Aves > Passeriformes > Monarchidae > Monarcha > Monarcha castaneiventris. The sequence continues at coordinate 1,212,694 of JAMPIT010000034.1, forward strand.
GCCAGCTGGAAATAGAAGTGCTGGGGGTCCCCAGGTGAGTGCTCTTCCCCTGGACTCTCTCCAGTCTAACAAGTGGCTCCTCCATAATATTTTTCTCATGTGGTCAGCAGGTTGAAGGAGGTGATCCTCTCCCTTTACTCTGCCCTGGTGAGGCCACATCTGGAATGTTGAATCCACTTCTGGGCTCTCCAGTCCAAAAAAGACCAGGAACTACTGGGGAGGGTCTGGTGGAGGGCTACAAAGATGATGAGGGGACTGGAGCATCCTTCTTATGAGCAAGGGCTAAGAGTTAGGCCTGGGTAGTCTGGAGAAGAGATGACTGAGAGGGATCTTATCAATGCATACAAATACCTTAAATGCAGAGTCCAGAGGACAGGGCCAGACTCTCTTCAGTGGTACTTAGCAACAGGACAAGGGGCAATAGGCACAAAATCAAACAGGAAGCTTCATCTGAATATGAGGAACAACTTTTTTGAGGGTAACAGAAGACTCGAACAGGCTGCCCAGAGAGGTTGCAGTCTCCTTCTCTGGAGATATTCAAAACCTATCTGGACATGACCCTGTGCAACCTGCTTTAGCAGGGACAGTTGGACTAAGTGATCTCCAGAGGTCACTTCCTACCCCAACCATTCTGTGATTCTGTACTAACACCATATATTTCACCAGGAGCTGCTCAAGCCCTCTCAGCCATTCCTTTTTACAGTGCTACTGGCATTTAGCAAAGCACATGGTGATCAGGGCAACTGCTGAGTCAACACCTGGTGGTCATTAACTTTGTGCTCACACATTATTGGATCCCCTGCCATAAACCACAAGCTACACCCAAAGTGGGGGGGAAAAAAGAGGCAATTCCCACACTGCAGTCCATTACTGCTGAGAAAACCTGCTGTAATGACACTGTGCAGGTGCAAGGCCACAGTGATAACACCTCCAGAGCAACCGCCCCAGACCAAGGCAGAGGAAGCAGTGCCATGACTGTGCCTGGTGAGAAGGTGCACAGCTACCATGGAAGGGCAGGAGCACCTCTGCAAGTGCCCACAGCCTTATGAAGACAAAGGCACTGAGCAACCAGGTGTACTAAAACCAGGAGTTCATTAGCACCTAGATTTTTAAGAAGAATCCTAAAAGCTAACCAGATACAATGAAAATGCTACACCTTCTAGGAGGGATATAGCATACATGATTGCTGTAAACCTGCTAATATCCATTTTCTAAGTATTTAGTAATATGTAAGTGATGCCTACCTAACACACATTGCTTCCAACTTTACATGGGGAAAAAGCTTATCTAAAACACTATCTAAAAGGCTGGGAGGAACCTGGCTGCTATTAAATGCCTAAAATGTGTGGCTCACTCGACCTGAAAGAGTAAGAACAGGACTCTTGGCAGCCAGCATAAAAGAATACAATGGCTCCTTGGCTGGCAAACTACATCTAGATGTTTAATGACTAGAACAAAGCAAAAATGCCTAATTTTCTCACTTTGCTCGCTTTTGTTTTGAAAAAGCTCTGGGGTAGTTAGAAAAGAAAAAGAAACTTCTCTATACTCCTTTAGTTAGAAACCATGCAGGAGTCATTTTAAGAATCAGATGAGAGTTGCATATGCTTTTATCAGAGAGAACTTGAGCTCTATGTTCCCAGGACAAAGTCAATTCCATTTGGACTCTGAAAATTACAGCTTCATTTTACCGCGGTTTTTTTAAACCTGGAATGACAGACATCATTCATTAGTATTACCCATGTGAATCCCACTTTCAAGGAGCATGTGCATTCACATATACTACAAAAATCACTAGGAAGACAAACTGCAACACTGTCCTGGGTAACTTTGGAATAGTCCAGAGGGTTTTTGGGGTTTTTTTTGTGGTTTGGTTTTATGGAGTTTTGTTGTTGTAACACGGGTTTGTTTGTTTGTTGTCTAAATTCATCTCATGGAATATAGGGAAAGGTTATGAAGACAAACTGGTGACATAAAATATTCATAACTACTCCTGTATTTCAGGAAACTTTTGATTTTTTCCTATTGACATTTCAGTTCTTTCTGTTTTCTCAATCTCTTTTCTTCCTACCTGACTGACCACAATATATAACTTCTAGACTGGACTTGGCACAAAATCCTATTCGAGAAGATAACATGCACTGACCCAGTCTCCAATTCACATCCAAGATCCCTAAACTTGCCCTTAATACTGTTTAATCTCTATTTGTTGGTTCCCCAAATCCCCTCTATTATCGCTCTTATCTCTCACCACACTCCAGCATTTCAATCTCCATAAAACTCTTTTAGGTACTTAACAAAAATAACAGTGTATACTCAAACTGTTAAAGATATGTAGGAAGAGTGCAGGAGGGTGCCCAGGGGACACACAAACACTCCCCCCTTACCTCAACAAAAACCAGAACAATTTAAAAACAGCCAAACCACAGCTTGTGTTGCAAGACTCACGGAAAGCACATTGTTCAAAAATAACAGACCAAATCAAGCCCTAGTGACCCTACAATATCTAGAGTAACAGTAATGCAAAAGAATACTGCTTTTGGCTTCCAAAACACAGACTCAGTTCACAAGTAGTTACTCAGAACAAGCATGCCATTTATTAAGCATACTTGAATCTTTCAGTTGAAATAAATGTGTTTTAACAAAATGTGATGCAAATAATTAATCACCTATTCTGTTTTCATCAACTGTGTTTATGCTATACCACATGTAAAGGCATTTTCTCATCAAAGTGTTAATTAAAGTTGTCTAACATAAAAGCCTCTACAAAGATTTATAGAATCACAAAATACTTTAAGTTGGAAGGGACTTTTAAAGGTCATCTAGTCCAATCTCCCCTGCAAAGAGCCTTGTTCAATATGAACCTTCTTAAATAATTGCTTTTAAATACATCCCTTACCAAGAAACTTAATAATCTAATCAACTACTTGTCATAACCAAAGTTTTCATGTCCTCTTTTTCTCATGAGTACCCCTAAAACCTGCAGAAGCAGCACAGCATCTTTAACTGTATGCAAAATTCCTTGACCTTTCTCTGAAAAGATACACCAAAACACTCACAAACACGTTCCTTTCACAGTATAACAAAACTGAAAATGAATGGTAAATTAGTCTACGAATTGAAAATGAACATGAAACCTCCATCTCATAACAAGTATTTCTTTTCAGTATATGAACTCTGGAGGCAGTTTCTTCACAGCAGCTATGAAGTAAGAGCTACTGGGCTTGAACTCTACTATACTTTATACCAGACTGTGGCAATGAGAAGGTATTTCAATCTCTCCCTACAGTAACAGGTCATGTTTCTGAGTCTACAACCTAAACTTTTAACTTTTTTTCCCTAAACCTAACAGTCAATGGGAAAGCACTGTCTTTCACACTTTGAATGAATTATATGAGCTATTAGACTTCATTAAAAGACACAAAAAGGATGCCCAGATAATTTTTATCAGATTAATTCATCAGCCCAGTTTTCTGTATCTGGTCTAAAACATCCCTTGGGCAAACCAGAAGGAGATGTTCACTAATAATTTCACAGTAGCAAATGATGTGAGGTACATGCACAACTGGCATGATACAGGGAGGCAGAAAACTTACTTATTTTAACATGGGGAAGATGCTGATGCAAAGCATACCTGTCTGCAAGCAACATTCTTAGAGAGCGTTACACACGTTTTGCCAGAGACATCTAATTATGATATTCAGAACTGTCCTCAAAGCTGCTGAAGACTTCATTCTTTAAAAGACTTGCACACAAAATCTTAGTAGTTGACTCCTAGAAATTCCACAACCTTCCCTGCTGTCAATCATACAAGGTATGCTTGGGGTCTAAAATATAAACTAATTGCCAGAAACTGCCGATAGTTGCATAATACAGCTCATAATTTTACCTACCATGCAACTGAAATAAACTGATACCATCAAAGTAGCTATTCAAAAACTTCAATTAATAATTGTTAACACAGTTAATCATTAACAAAATTACCTAAAGCAAGCACTACATCACGCAATGTTCCTGGCTCTGCACTATTAACATGATTAAAGACTACCCAGGGAAGAAGTCAAGAGCAGCCTGTTGAAAAGGTAACACTTTTATTTAGGGAGGAGACTAGCAAGAAGGATACTTATAGACACACTATTTAAGGCTTCCGCTAAGTCTTGTTTGGGGTTATTTTTAGGAGTAATGAACACCCAGAAACCACAATCACATATAACCATCCTTGACAGTACAAAATGAGAGCAGTTGCTGGCAATTGAGGGGACTTAAAATGTAATGACTTCTCTTGCAGGTGCTATTCACATCTGAAAATGCTAGTGCTAAATAATTAAGAATAATTTTTCTGAACTAATCCAAATTCTGAATTTAACAATTAGTAGGAGCGTTAGACTGCACAGACACACAAAATACAAGAATTTAGCTAGGCTTCCTCACTCTGAGAGGAAATTTAAGAACTTGAGTGAAAAAGAACAGTGCTAAAACTCGTTCCGTTCCTAAGTTTGATTAATACTTTTTACCCACGACTGGTCAACTTCCAGCAATCCATCCAAACTTGTGTTTAACTTGTCTTTTTAAACACCTGCTAGCTATCCACTAGTCCTCACACCAAGCCATTGATTTCCATCAATAAAAAAGCTCTGTCAAACATGAGGCTCACATCGTTACGGATATTTGATTGCCACCCAGACTTTGTCTATCACAATTATCTTAGGCAGCCTAAAATCTGCTAGCTTTATTTACAGTTGTTTTTTCCAACACTGTTATCAGATACTCCTCCTTCATCTTTCAGAGCTTAGTAGAGCTGGATTCAATAAAAAGTAAGAATATTACACACTGTATAATACCAACTATGTTTTATTAGAGGTAGTATAATTTACAGCATTAGACCCTAATGTATTAATCACACAAATCATGCACCATTTATTTCTCTTCAGAGAGAGAGAGAGAGAGAGTGCACTTTTCTTTCACACATACTTTGCCATATGTTTGATTAGGTTATTAGGAGATTTCAGTATCAATATATACACCTCATACTAATTTCAACAGGCATCACAATGTGAATACCAAATCTAATACCAAAACAGAGTATGAGGCACTGAGAAGTATCTCAAATTTGATGTCCCTTCATACAAATATTTAATATTTTACCAGTGTATTTTCCTGTTTGATTGTCACCAACCAATGTGTCTTACTGCAAGCAGTATATTCTTACGAAACAGCAAGAAGATTAAGCTCAGACAGGATTTAAGTGTTATGTACACTCCACAGCACCCTTTGGCAGCCAGCCACAGTAGTATTTTCCTGTTACCAAATCAAGGTCACAGAGGCATCCCTTATTGTACCACATTGTTTCAACAAATCCTACAACCAACCTCCACATCCTAAAATGCCATACAATAATACATTTCGTAAAGGTATCATCCTTTGAGCATATACACAAGAGCAGGAAAAAGTTCATGTTATTCAACTCTAGATCCTTAGGTGAAGTAGCTGTGGGAGCTAACTAATCTCCTGCAGGGTTGCTCTACACTCGGTGAAGAAAAATCAGCTCCTTTAGAGAGCAATTCAGGACTACAGCATCTTTCATAACTTAGTAGAGCTGATCCACTTGCAAAAACAAAACCAAACACTGACCATGAAGTGCGTCACTTGGCTTTTCTTCCCCTAATATTTACTACTGTTATAATCTTTAAGCCAAAGCAGAGCTGTGACGGAGGAAGAATGCAAGACACATCCAAGCCCATGTACAGCTGTAAAAGATGTTCTCAGGGGAAAAAAACAACCCACTCTTTGAAAACAGATGAAAGAAAGGGCTTTGAACAATAATCAAGAGAAAACTGTGTTTAAAATTTAATCTCTCCAAGCTGAGACCTTTTGGGTGTATCTTCTTTGACACTAAGGAATAAAGACCATTTCAGATATGGAGTGGGAATAGAACATCAACTACAGCAAACAATATTGCTCTGTTAGGAAGAACAAACTAATTTGAGTCAAACCTAGCTCATACTGGGCACAAAGCTAGCATTTCCTTACATACCTCATTAATTTCTTTCCAACTGAACTATCTTTTCAAGGTCAGCATTCCCCAAAGGAAGGAAACACACCATTTTTTTGTCCTATTCAAAAGGCATTCATAATGTCCCAAAGATGAAGGAAGCAGGGTAATAGGTAGGATTACAACCCTGGACTTTTGGAGAGCTACCTTTTGCCTCTTCAAGGACCTACTTGGAGGAATCCCAAGGGTTAAGTCCCCAAGAAGGTAGAGTGGTCCAAGGGAGCTGGTTAATATTCAAGCATCATTTCTCCCAAACTAAGGACCAGTGCACATCCCTATTAGTAAGAAATCAATTAAAATTATTAGAATACCTGTGTGGATGAGCAAGGAGCTTCTGACAAAACCAAAACAGAAGAACATTTACAGAATATGGAAAATGGGACAGGCCACTTGGGAGGGATAAAGGCACGTTGTCAGAATATGCAGGGCTATGATAAGGAATGCTGAGGTCCATTTGGAATTGAATCTAGCAAGGGATGTCATGTACAACAAGAAGGGCTTCTACACCTTCCTACGTTTCGCTACAAGTAGCAGAAGGAAGACTAGGGAAACATGGGCTCACTGCTCAATCAAGGGGGTGCCCTGGTGAAAAAGGATACAGAGAAGGCAGTTACTGAATGCTTTCTTTGTTCAGTCTTTATTGCTGAAGCCAGACTATGGGAATCCCTGAGCATGGAGGCAAGAGCGAAATTCCGACGATAGGAAGATCTTCCTTTGGTCAAGGAGGATCAGATTAGCTATCCTTTAGTCAAGCTTGACATCCAGAAATCCATAGGCCCCAATGAGATGTGCTCATGAGTGCTGAGGGAGCTGGCAGATGTTATTGCTAAACCATCCTTCACTCTCTATCATCTTTAAAAGGTCATGGAGAACAGGAGAAGTTCATGAAAGTACCAGTACAGGTTAAATGATGTCCTGCTGCAAAGCAGCTCTGCAGAGAAGGACCCGGGATTCCTGGTGGACAACAGGTTAAACCAGGAGCCAGCAGTGTGCCTTTCTGGCCAAGACCACCAATGGTACCCTGGGATGCATTAGGAAGAGCATTGCCAGCATGTCAAGAGAGATGATCTTCCCACTCTACTCTGCACTGGTGAGGCCACATCCGGAGTGATGTGTCCAGGGTTGTGGCTGGGCACGCTGGGCTGTCCAGTTCAAGACAGACAAGGAACTACTGGAGAAGGTCCAGGGGAGGACTACAAAGTTGATGAGGGACTGGAGCATCTCTCTAATGAGAACAGGCTGAAGAGCCAGGCCTGTGTAGTCTGGAGAAGAGAGGACTGAGAGGGAATCTTACCAATACTTACAAATATCTTAAGGGCAGTGTTAAGAGGACAGGGTCAGATTCTTTTCAGCTGTGCCCAGTGACAAGATAAGGGGCAATGGGCACAAACTGAAACACAGGACACTCCATCTGAATATGAAGAAAAACTTCTTTACTGTGGGAGTGACAGATCACTGGAACAGGCCCCAGGGAAGATGCAGTCTCCTTCCCTGAAGATACTCAAAACCCACCTGGACACATCCTGTGCAACCTCCTCTGGGTGAATCTGCCTTAGCGGGGGGGTTGGAATTGATGGTCTCCAAAGTCCCTTCCTACCCCAACCATTTCGTAATTCCAGGAAATAGCATTATGGAGTTGGTTCCTATTTTGTGAGCCATACATCACAGCAAATGGTGTATTTAGCTTCTATGAAGTCTGGATCTTAACTTCACATTCAAAGGGCACCCATTACTCACCTAAATTATTCCCATGTAACTTGAAACGAACATCTCAAATTACTTCATGTTACAAAGGTCAGCCTGCTGGTGATAGGAGACTAACAGGCTCACAGCTTCCTAAAGCTCTCTCTCCCAGTGTCTTCCATTCTTTAATGTACGTATTCTGTGGTTATTTTTTTTCTAATCCTCTAATTCCAATCTGATAAATCAAAGTCTTTATTATCTGACTTCAATTCTTTATGCCTGCTCTCTCCAGAAAGAAACTGGTTGGATCCATAAAGGATAACCCAATAGCAAACAAATTGTACTGGAGACAACTGGGGAAATATTACCTAGAAGCAAATTACAAAATTAGAGTTACTTGAGAGTACAGACATGCTCATACATAAATAAATTTAAATCACCTTATTCTCATGTATCCAAGCTTTCTCATTTAAATTAGCAGCTCTTAAGGCTTGATGTAATTAGGAGAGCTGGCCTGCTTTATAAAATATTTCAGCCATGTTATTTTCAGCAATCAAAGCTGTCCATGAGAAAGTAACAGCTAAGGCTCATTTCAAAAGAGCAAGCACGATAAGAGCACTCCAACAAGACAGTCTTGCAATCTGATTCTGAAGGACAGATTCTACACTGCCCTTCATTTACTTTAATAAAACCCTCTTCCTCTTCTCGCATTATAGTGACCTCTTTAAAGTTATAATTAGTGCTAGTAAAATTCTGCAGTTTTATGTTTCCTAGAAATAAAACACTGGCTTAAATAAATATATTGCTCAACTACACTGGATAAATTGCCTTAAATAAGTCCTTAAGGAACAATTCCATAATCTCTGGCTTCCCATATCTCAAAAATCTATTTACCTAATAGAAGAGAATTAAGGATGGAGCTGAAATCCTTTAGAAAGCACAGAAATTGGTAGAAAGTTTGGAAAGTTGAAAAAAATATCCTGAAGCTATTCTTGGAAATCTTAATTAGAACTGACTGGTGCTCACCTTATGGTGGTCAGACTTTCAGCATTGTCTTAACTTCCCACTGCTACTCTTACGAACCAAAATGCCAAAGTTTTCTGAACTGGTCTTTCAATGCTGAAATTTGTCATTTATAGCTGAATGCAAGGTAAACTTGATCAAGATCTATCGAGGGTTTTGAGTAATAATCATGTAGAAAAAAAAAAACACTTAACCCCCTCCCAAACAAATAAGTGAAACACAGATTTGTTTATCAAGCTGCATAAATCCTGAAAACCTCCACTTTGTCCTCAACTATCTCAGCATGTGGGCAGACTGATGGAGGTAACTGTTCACTTCATGCTGCACAGACCTTCCAGAGCTGACGCAGGAGATGCTCAGAGCTCAGTAACGCAAGTCGTAGAAAACAGAACTGAAGTATAGCTCAAGACACAACAGATGAAAAAATCCAAACAACTTCTAGATAAATGTGCTATCTTCATCTGCCACAACTTCAGCAGCTTTCTGCAATACCGAAGGTCAGGACCAACAGAAACTACATCACTTGAAGTAACTAAATTGATGTTTAAAAGTTACATAGTACAGTTAAGTAGAAGATTCTGATAACTAAGGAGTGATACTCAGTCATCTCTGCCCAAGTATTAGCAGTTTAGATAAAGGATTATTTTACGAAGAATGAAACCTTTACTATAACAACTGTACTTTTACATTTTCCCCATCTACCCATTCCTTTTGGAAGACAGGGGCAGATTTCCAAAATTCACTTCCTAAACACCAGTGACAGCATTTTTTACTTTTTTGAAAGAATAAACGTAGACAACTGGAGAACATCCTTCTATATAGAACCACTGCACTTTTTTCCAGTTTGCTTGTGTGAGGATTAGAATTGATAGCAAAAGAGAAGACTCAGACAAGAACATTGCCAATTTAAAAAAAAAAAGGGGGCAGGCACCAAGCCCACCTTCCTGAATGTGGATAAACTTTGTTGGAGACAAGTTTAGGGCAGTTTAGGAGACAAGTATAAGAGTAGTTGAATATCAAGAGAAATTGTTAGCATTGCAGAAAAGTGATACTCATTGAATTATAGAATATCCTGAGTTGGAAGGGACCCACAAGGACCAACGAGTCCAGTTCCTGGCCCTGCATAGGGCAACCCCAAGAATTCCCTCAAGTGCCTGAGAGCATTGTCCAAACATTTCTTGAATTCTGTCAGGCTTGGTGCTGTGACCACTTCTCTGGGGAGCCTGTTCCAGTGCTCAAGAAAGAGTTTATCTTTTCCTAGAACAAGGTGGGTTTTTTGTTTGTTTTGTTTTAACTCTAAAATTATTTCTATAGACAAAATGTATAGGGAAAGATTTGTAGGCTCTGAACTCTGGAAACATAGTCATCAATGACGGGCATTATTGCTATGCAGAACCTTCAAGCAAAAAAAGAAGTTCCCCACTAGAGCTCAAACTGAACAAACCTCATTTGCTTTAATCCTCCTATATCCAGCATCAGGGGGCAAGACCAAGGGGGCGGGGGGCAGAGGGGAAGGAGCAGGGCAGGAGGAGCCCACAGAGCCTGCAGCTTTCATTGTTACGTATCTCCTAACCTGATCATTTCCTTATAGCACTTTCAAGAAGAACATTTCAATATGAATCAACAAAAATAGTTTCGTAAAGTAGGTCGTTGCTGCAGCAACCGGGCGGCTGTTTGGACTACTCCCTGCCACAATGACCTACTTTTCCAGTTATATGTAACCGTTGTAGTAAGAGCCCAATATTCCTTCCCTATGGAGCCGCTCCGAGAGGATTCCTGCTCCACAGCCGAACTTTATTCCCAACAGGGACAGAGAAAAGCTTCATTTGAGCAGGTACAAGCAGCGGGTCGGTTCTGCTCCCGTGTGTCATATTCAGAAGTGCTGGTGGCTAAAGGTTACATGAAACCCGATATGTGCTCGGAGCGCAGAAAGCCCCACGGCAGTGCTCAGAGCCGGAGGAGCTGATAAAGAATGGAAGGGGAAGGTGTGAAAAGGAGCAGCCGCTCGTGAACAGCGCGTCCCCTGCCAGACGCAACAGCTGGCACCAAACTGCGGCACAAACACGCTGTTCCTGTACCGCCATCCGAGCACAGGCTCACCGACACCATCCTCTGTTACAGGTCTAAATAACACTAAATCTGCGTAAAAGAAAAACCCTGGCGAATGGCAGGTAAAGCTCACATGTTTTTAAACCCTATTTAACCCTGCATGCGCTGCAGAGGGGAGGTACCACAGAAATCCAGGAAGAAATGCTGACAGTTACATAATTTCCTGTTTATGTTGCTGGTAAAATCAGCATTTTTCCTTATGACAAAGGAAAAGAATATCGCCTCTTAAACTAATGAAGGAAAGAATTATCTCTGTAGAAATTAGACTGCAAGACTTCAAACATCAATCACACTGACTTGTACTTAGGTATTTTTGATCAATTTATTCAATCTCAAGTTCAAAAGCTTTCATTCAAGAAAAAATTAAAGAGACAAGCACAAGAGACAAACATTTCCAAGCAAAAGAAAACTCATTCCAAGAAAAGGCAAGCTAGGCATTACCATATAGTACACCGTAATTAAAACTCCAGTCAACAGAAAGCTTCTGACAGATACAGCTCATATGAAAGCAGAAAAACACAGAAAAAAACTCTCCAAAGCTTACTTTACCGTAAGTATTCTTAAAATGTCTAAGTTCAGCAGGAAAAATACTGCAACTGGTGACAATATGGTACTGCAAGTGGAAAAGTTTTTGGAATTTCCCCCACACTTTCATTTGAGAACAAGCGACTTAAAATGACATAACTGTTCCTGAAAAATCTCATACTCTTCAAACAGAATAGTAAAACAACACGCTAAAAGCCTAAAAATTATTTTTATTTTACCACTGCACTTGACAAGCCATACAGCAACAACTGCAAAGATAGGATTCTGAAATAAAGACAGACTAATAGAGGGAAAAAAAAGTGCAGAATTATGAAAAAAATTAGGAAAGGCTGCTGCTGAAAGAGGAACACACAATTACTAGTAACAGTTTTCAGTTTGTGACCTCCAGTGCCAAAAATGCAAGCTTCACTGTGCTGTCTCATATGGAAGCAGTAAAAAATTGGAGTAAAACTTTCAGCAAATGCAGCATTGAAGAATTTTGCTTTGTCAAACTAACACAATATTTCAGTGTTGGCACTGAAAAAGAGAGGTTGGTGGAATTATATTCAAAAGAATGCAGAAAGCCAAGTTCTAAAATGTAAAAATAGAAAGATCCACATTATCCCCCATAAACTCATGATTTTCTTCATGGTTTAGAAGAAAAACACACTACTGCTGAAATAAAGTACTTCTCAACAGTGAATTTATTGGCAACTAGCTTCCAGAAAGGAAATGTCAACCAAGTAAAAAAACCCTACTCACTGAAAAGCACCGTGATTATATGATGAAAATTAATTTTACACAGGTCTCCTCAGGTTACGAAAGCCTTGAAATAAAAGGGGGAAATACACAGCAATTAAAGCAGAACTGTCAATATCACAGCAATTTACAACTTTTTCCTTCGTCATAAACTGAACAAACTACATACTAGTAGATGTTTCCAGGTCATCCAAGTGAAAGAGTATGCTAGAGAAAAAAAATAAAAATTGAAGTCTCTCTTAGAGTCATTTAAGGAAGCATTCACAAGATTTGGGAGATACTGTGCAGTAACAGTAAACAGCAAACAGCCACACTGTCTAAAAAGAAACATGGATAAAGCACTGTACACTAGACCATACCAGGCCTGTCATCTACTGAAAAGTAATGATGGAAAGTCACAGGAATTATCCCTAGGCAACACAAATAAAACAAATAATTCAGATGCCATCCTTGGCTTGATCACCCTCATTAAGACTTGGATGGTTTTGACTTTTTGAGTTCACTAATAGCAAGACTTACAAAGAACAAAACTGATATGCAACCTCCTCCCCAAAGGCCCTTCTGAAACCTGGATGGCAAAAATTACTGTGGAGGATGTTTTCTTTTAAATGCATGTCTCAATTTTATAGATGTAGTCATGCTTCTCCCATGAGAGAGGAAAAAGGGAAAAAGTATTAGGTAATCTCTGCTAAAAGCCACAATGTTTTCTTCAACTTTAAGACTTCTAGAAAAAAAATGAGCTTGTTTAGTCTCTAGAATATAAAATATAAAAGGAGAAAGAATGAAAAAAAAACCCCACTTGATGTCACAGGATTTACAGACAGAAATTTTCAACTCAGAGGAAACTCCACAGAGAACATAGCAAAGACAACATTTAGTCCATTCTTCAATGAATCCAATATATTAGAAATCAAACCACTATTTTCAATGCCAATTGCTCTATAAAATGCAGTATCACAATTCTCTGCATGCTTCCCCAGTACTTCAGAACTGCACAGATTGTGAAATCAAGATAAAGTTTGCCACGGTGCTCTGTATCTTTAGTGCACAGCAACCATTCAGACCATGATCATGTTTTATGAACTATCCAAGGCATGAAGTAACAAGCAGCCTACATGAACAAGTTACCTATTTATTTCTGTCTGATGCAAATTACCCTCCTATTTCTGTTTTTTCAATCATTTTCTATCTCTCTCAACTGCAGCACAGTTTACCCCTCACCAACAAGGTCAGTAGATCATTGGCATTGAGAAACAACCAACCAAACAAAAACCCCCAAACCAAACAAAACAAAAAAAAAATCTGCAAGCACTGAACTCCACAGGTTCCTTACTATAAAAAATAAAGCATTTCCTACATCATGGATTTCATACTTTGGATAGACAACTGATAGAAAAATCCAAGTTTTCCTTACAGGAATTGTTCCTAAGTAACCTGTACTGTAGATATTTCATCTCCATCACTGAAGAATTCTTAACACATGTTCATACTTCACAACTTCCCCATTTGAGCTTAAACAGAATTTTTTCAACATTTCTGGTTTTAATTTTGAAGGGATAAGAGTCTGTGTTCTGAAAGGGTACAAACCTTCAGTGCAAGAATTTTACAGCCTTTACTTTTCCTGTCTGTGAAAGAGCCACAAACATACAGATGTTAGAGAAGAAATGCACGAGAGTGAACAGGAAGGGAAAAGATTTCCTACAAATTAAGAAACACTGAGATAAAGTACATTTCTAAAGCAGGTCCAGAAAATTTCTCTAGTTTAATTGTAGGAGGAAGCAATGCATAACACAAAAGCTCAGGTGTACATCACACACCTGTCAATACAGAAATTAGATATGCAGGACACATCCTAACCAATGTTCAACTGGAAGAAATCCCATCTCTGATAAACTGAACAGGTTTTGTCTTACTGCAAGAAAGTTGCTGCAGTTTTCAAAGTGATTATAAGCAACAGTTTGACACCTGAATTTACTTCCGAAACCCTGAGTGTTATGAAATTCTTATTTCCTAGCCAGGTTTACCAATGTTGAATTTCAGACCTTCCAAATATTAATGCAATATAAAAATAAATAATAATTTTTTAAAAGTCAAAGTACTGCATTTGCAAAAAAAAAAAAAAAAAGTAGTATTTTAGGAAGCTCTGTTCACTGCAGCTCAGCTACTATCTAAACTAATGCTAACAAAGCTCATGTGTTGGTTTTTATTATCTCCACTGGTAATTGGAATGCACTCCAATTTGTAAGTGTTCCAAAAGTATAGACACACATGTAGACTTTTGCCACAGCCATCTCCACTTACACACTTGAAACAGAACACTGAAATATTGACCTGTCCTTTCCAGTCTATCCTTCACCTCCACTGAAGCTTTATTCCCTTATAAAAAAATCATTTACACTCACAAAACTCCAAAGCAGTGAAAGCAAATGCTTTATGGTGACCTGAAAAACAAATGGAGGCTTCAGGGTTAGAAGAACACTGCAATTATAGCTCACCTCTTGACCTAGATTGCACAGAACATGAAAGCCAGAAGTACACAGAAGCACAAAAACGAACCTTGCTCCATGTTAAATTAAGAGTTCTGAGAAATCTAAGTGAAATGTATTGCACCAAAATACTCTGAAGTTCTTACCCTGGCAATCAAATCCAGTCCTTTCCTAGGGGTAGCCAAAGGTGTGGCTATTAAACCTGCTAAAATGTGATATGCAAATTCCTAAGCCCATGGAACACAAAGCCACATACTCTCACACTGCTTACACAACCCACTCATGCTCAAGCTGACTTTTGCCTTTTTAGGTCACTATGGGAAGCTCACAAAATTCTGTAAAGCAAAGAGTTTCTTCCAGTATGCAAATTCATAATGTCACAGACTTCAGTGTGACTTCTACACTGAAAAAATGGCCGCCTTTGCTGGCAGCTTGACCTTCCTCCTATCACAGGTTATATAACTAACCTGAAAACCTGCCAGGCACTGAGACAGAGTAGGGAAAAGAACCACTTCTGAAAATAAAGGCTTCCATGCTGTAGATAAACTGTTAAAAACCAAAAAGTTCAGGCAGTGCACAACGATAAAACAGGCTTTTCTGCAATATTTGCATAATATATTTAAAGAGTAGCTTCCATTGGTTTGGATAAAGACATTTTCCCAAACCAGAGGAGAATATATTTTACTGTATTAAAATGGCCAAAAGAGAATGGTAATATATAAAATAACTTGAAGAACTGATGCAGAATTCATTGACACTGCCACATATTGATCAGTTGAGAAAAAAAGAATGCTGCATTCTCGATTGCCTAAAAAAAGCTGCTTTCACATTCATCACAGATGGTGTTTGTTGGGGGTTATCACCCTCCCTCTTTGTGACCAGAGCAGGAAACACAATGACGTGCAGACAGATTACCTTCCCCTACAATGTGATTTATTGATACTTATGTAAAATAAAACAAAAATAGATTACTGGTTCCAAGAGAAGGAAGACTTAAAAAATCCTATAGACTTGTTTCAAAACCACATTTCTCCCTTAATACTCAAAGTCCACATACTACTCTTACATACTAAGAACAGTCGACCCAAATCTTCTCTGGACATCCTCAAACCTGGAGACTAGTGATGTAAAACCAGGTGTCTAAAACGTCAAAATTTCTTAATCTGAGGAATTAAGATTCCTTCAAGATCAACCCTGGAGTCAAAACCCAAATTGTATAGATGCTCACTATAATTTTTCTGGCCTATAGTAAATGCTATTTGGAAAAACCAACTTACTGAGCACAATTCAATTTGCAGTACTGCCTGCTCCCTCCAGATCAACCAATGCAGTCTTCTTGTCCAGTTGAATAATAGTTACATTACAGAATCTGGTGATACAAGATCATTCACCAAAATAGGGAAACAAGCACAGTGTAATTTCTCAGCTAGCAGGCTTATTTCTCACATTCTGACAGTTTGACAAAAAATAAATTGCACCTTTTCCCTGCACAGTACAAAGGCCAACACTCATTTTCAGCAATATCATTTCAAAGGGTGTCAACAAATGGCAAGCCACTGAAGAAACCAATAATCCCCTTCCAAAAAGCACCTGGTGGTTTACTGCAGACATGAGCAATGCAGGCCAGAGTTACATGACCATCGTAATCTGACTCAAATCCATACTGCCACTGAAAGAAATGGTACCTGCCCTTTCCATTCTTTGCCTCTTCACTACTACTACGGTGACCTTTTTGCTGGCACAGTCTACCACAGAGCTAATCCCACCAAAACTGGTAATTAATCTCTTTTGGACAGATTGATGAGCTAAACTGGCTCACCACAGGGCAGTGTGCTATCATAAAAGGGTGGAGCCAACCCTTTCATCAACAGTGCAGGATTAAACCCATGAGGACATACGTCAGTGTGCTTCAGTGACGTACTTTGTAAATCACGGGGCTAGATCATATAACACAAATTATAAGAGGGAGTTGCTAAATTGCAAGCACTTTTGGGGTAAAAAATGGTTTTTGTGGAAGAGAACAGGTGAGCAGCCTAGGGGTGTGGCACTGAGGGGTTTCTCCAGTCTAACTGCTAGTACCACAGAACTCCCATCTGAACATGCAGTTTCTGGAAACAAGCTACATACACACTTTTTACAGATTAATCACCCTCAATTTAATGGGCTGGGCGAGCAGAAGTGCTCCAAGTGGCACACACTGCTCTAGAGCCGAAGCCACTCATTAGAGGGTATGATGGGTTGCACTGGGTTTGCATGGCCAGGTTTGGTACTGGGGGGCCACAAGGGTGGCTGCTGTGAGAGGCTGCTGGAAGCTTCCCCCATGTCCTTCCAGGCCAATGCCAGATGGCTCCAGCACAGACCTGCTGCTGGCCAAGGCAGCGCCTCTGCGACAGTGTATGTGACAGGAGGAAAGTGGTGCTGCTTGGGAGCCACTGAAGCCAGAGAGGAATGAGAATATGTGAGGGAAAAACTCTGCAGACTCCTAAGTCAGAGAAGAAGGAGGGGGAGGACGCACTCCAGGCACCAGAGCATTCCCCTGCAGACTGTGGTGAAGACCATGGAGAGGAAGGCTGTCCACCTACAGCCCGTAAAGGACCATGGCAGCGAAAACAGGAGTGTGAGGAGTCCTTCCCTGAGGAAAAAGCAGCCAAGACAATGTTTGATGAACTGACCAAAACCTCCATTCCCCATCCCTCTGTGTTCTTCGGGTATAGGAGGCAGAGAAAATGGGAGTGAAGTTGAGCCCAGAAAGAAGGGAGGGGTGGGAGGAAGGTGCTTTAAGAACTTAGTTTATTTTTTGTTACCCTATTCTGATTTGATTGGTAATAAATTAATTCATTTTCCCCATGATGGTAATGGCTGAGTGACCTCTCCTTGTCCTTATCTTGACCCACAAGCTTTTTGTTGTATTTTCCATTCCCTGTCTAACTGAGGGGAATGGTAGAGTGCCTTTGGTGGGCTTCATGTTAAATATTTCAAAAATCAAACAGATTTTCATTCTAAGTGCTACACAATAAAAACAAACTTAAAGGGATGTTTTCATCAGGGAAGTCATAAATATTTCTGTGTATTCCTTTTAACATACTAGTCATGTCACCAAAATTAACAAAGTATAATACACAAATTGTGTCTGCCTGAATTACATATATGAAACTCAAATCACTCACAGATTAATTCTATTAACAAACTTTTTCCACCAATCCCACATCCAACATACACATCTGTTGGACAAATCATACCTACATAACCTGAAACCATAGTTCCTAAGCCACATGCACAGAATAGCAAAATTTAATAGATACTACAGAAAGATGCCTGAAGTATTTATTTTTAAAAACAAGTTCCCATTTCCATGAATTGCAGTGACTGTCCTGGAAATTAAACTTGTTTTTTCCTCAGGTTTTAATTTTTAATTTGCTTGAAATATGAGTGTGGGGAAAAAAACCCCACCTCTTTTCTTTCTCCAAAATCAATACCACTATCTGCCATAATAGCAGCAGCTAACTTTGAAGGATGTTGAACACATCAATATTCTCACAAAATCTAAGAGACATACAAAACAAATTGTTACTCTTAAAGTGAAATCTGTTCTCTTCAGAAATGGTTAAGAAAAAGAAATACAAGGATTAGACTATCCATCTTTATAAAATCAGCTATTGCACACCAGTGTTTTAGGTAGAATATTAAAGACAAGACATACACACTCAAAAAGATAAACTAAAATAAGTAAATTATTACCTAAAGTAAATCCTTATGCAGCAACTAACAGAATGTTTGCATTTCTTTTCAGGTATTGTGATCAATTGCCACTGCACTAAAACTAGGACTAAATTAAACTCTCCCCTAGGTGATGGTGTTAAGCATAAGATCCCGTTCTCCTTAATATGGAAAAGTCTGTGAGCACATACGAACACATTTTTTCAGAAGTAGGTAATGGTTATTTCTTGGAGTATGCAAGTTACATTCCTCCTCTGCTTTGTTGACACAACTAGATGCAAGCTAATTCTGGTGCCAAACGTTTAAGGGCAACTGACAAAATTTTAAGAGAGCCTTAGTGTGATTTTAGCATTTAGCATCTCCCTCCACCATTTCTCCATCACCTTTTACTGCACCAAGTAACTTCTCTCTCTCAAGTGTTGGTCTGTGAACAACACTGTGAGCTCATCCCATAGAAAAAGCATGTCTCAACGAAAGCACATCTTGATTTATATGACAGCTTGAAAAAAAAAGGAACAATAAGAAACAGAACAGAACCAGAAAAAAATGAAGTGAGCTGAGGGAGGTCCTGGCATTTGTTACGTAGCATTCATGAATTTAGAACAGGTAGGCTGAATGCCAGGAAAAAGGAGGTCAGTAAGACCATGTGACTGCTTAGTAATTAGACTTGCTCAATAGTGCAATTACACAAAAATATTAGTTCCCGATTGTTACATGACTGTTTAAAGTTAATTAGAAAGCACCTATGTATTAAAGGTTGCTATTTACCAGATTTAACACACATTTGTTAATATAAACCGTAACTGGTGACCCTGCAGAGTGATAATACTCTTAACAAGAAACTAAACCTCCTGGTTTCTTGTATTCTTTCACCATTTTTCCTCATAGAGATTGTGTTAGTCATAGTTTGATAGAGAAGAGTTTTGCCCAGGGCACTAGAACCATAAACTCACCAGAACAGAAACACTTGGTGTCAATCAACTCAAATTAAGAAAGACCCACCATAAATTCACATCAGGAGGTTAAATTTGACTCATGTTCCTAATGCTGAAGGGCTTCTGCTCCTAGTCTCAAATTAAGTGTTTTTGTCTAATTCAACACCCTACTCAACAGGCATGTAAGCAATGATTCTGCTCATGGTCATCAAGTGAGCCAGAACATAAAATGTTTGATCATTAATTACAAGTGCCAAATGAGACTGGCAAACCAAAAAACTGCATCATAGATCTTGTATATACTTATTGTGAATGTATGTGTTTGCACTGGTTAAAAGCATCTCATTAAAACCACTGGAATCTAAAATGGGTTCATACCAAACTAGTAACTGTCCATTTAAATAAAAATGTATTGAGAAGAACCATAATAAACATACAGCCTTAGCAGACAGTTATTCTATTAAGTTATTGTACTTTTCAACTTGAAAAAAACCTGATGATCTCACAAAACCAGGCTATGTAGGCAGCAAGATTTCCTACTCAAATCCCTGTGCAGCATGTGCCTGGAGGGTATTTGAGTACCAGGAGATTGCTTGAAGTGCTTTGGACAGGGGAACTGCAATATACCCCAGACTCAGTCCCTCTGACCAGCAACTCAAACAAGGCATTTTTCCTCAAGTGCAAAATGCAGTGGAAGGACTAGATGCCTTCTAAAACACTGTTAGAGCAAACCAATCAGCAAATATATCACACACAAATGTACTCAAGGATTCTATTAGCTAATAATAATATTACACAGTCATTGAAGAACCAGGGCAATAGCACTGAAGACATGAACTTCCTTCTGCTGGAGTCAAAGTTCATACTTGTCTATCATTTACTAGCTCAGAGAATACAACCAAAAACTGCTCAGCATTTCAGTTGCAGGGCACATTAGAAACCTATGACATGTATTCTTAGACATGTGATTTCCTTAACACTTAGACTTGTGCCAGTTGTCCACATTCTTTCAAAACTTAAATAGCTGTTCATGTATGATCCACAAAATTAAGACCTCTGAGCTTCTTCACAAAGTCAAAATGTTATTCAAAAAAACTTATACCTTCAAAACAAAAACAATTTAAAAGTCTCTTGTAAAAGAAATTGTACATAATGAATCTCAGATAAGGGAAGTATCTCAATTATTCTTAAGTTATTTTTGTCAGTGAAAATGAAGTAAGCATCAAGTTAAAGTTCACAGAAAGCATCTTCAGTATTTCTATCCCTTGAAAACAAGATGATTGTAAGGAAAACCTCTCAAAATCTGAAAAAAAATAGAAACCCAGAACTCCAAAGGTAAGTTACCCAGTTGGTAAAGTATTTAATAAGCTAGGATAAAAATTATTAAATACAAAAGGAACAATCCTTCAAGTGAACTCAACTGAAACCTGAAGTACCTAAACTTTATCATTCCTCTATAACATAGGGTTAAGCTAAGTTTCATTGTGCTTGTTCCGTAATTAGGCAACTTCTCAGCATTGTAGTCTGGGCAGGCTGAGTTCAGGAGCATTTCGAGTTCCTGACATTGGAGGGACAGACAATACACAAACTCTATTGCATTATCAACTCTTTTAAAAGGGTAACAATTTTCAGATTCCTAGTGATGTTTTAACTAATCTCACATGACAAGCATGCACAAAAGTCCTATTAACCTCTGCCTTATTATGGCACACATTTAACATGCAAGTATCAGTCACAGCTCCACAGTCAAGTTCATTTTTATATTGGGGAGAATTAAAACTGGCTTGAAAGTGTAGGAACAAATCTGCACGCTCCAGAAACGGACACTGCACACCAAGCCAGCAAGAGTTCAAGAAGTATTAAGACAACGCTCTCAGGCACAACGTGGGTTTCTTGGGGCTCTCCTGTGCAGGGCCAGGAGCTGGGACTCCATCATCCTTGTGGGTCACTTCTAATTCAGGATACCCTGTGATACCCTTTCGTGCAGGAACGCTACTCTGAGGAAGTACTTCTGAGCTAAGCGAGCAGCTTCACCGTTTTTCGAGGACGGAGTCGCCCTGGGGTTCCCGGCTGCCCAGAGCTCCTGAGATGGTGCAATCCCTCCGGGCTGCTCCCCACGGGGTTTTCCGCCCGACAGCAGCCCCGCTCTGAGCTGCAGCGCTCGGGCACTGAACCGCCGCCCGCGGGGGCGAGAACAAGGGGCCCCCTCCCCGGGAAGCCACGGCCCCGCACCGAGCCGGGGGCTTCCCGGTGCCTTCTCGCCCGTCCCTCCCACGTGCGCCGCGGGAGCCGCAGCCCGGCCCGGCGCTGGGCTGGATATGTAACACCGCCGGGCCCGCGGCGAGGGAGGGCGGGCGGCCGAGGGAAGCCGGCGCTGGCGGCGGCCCAATCGGGCGCGGAGGGGAGGGGATGGTGGGGAGGCAGCGTGACCGAATACATAACGCGGGGATTAGGGCCCCCGCAGCGCCCCGCACTCACCGCCACCTGTTGATGCCCACGTTGGAGGAGCCGGCGAACCAGGGGTCCAGGATGTAGACGCAGCGCACCGTGTCTGCGCCCTGGATGCATTCCCGCAGCGCCGGGTTGTCGTGGAGCCGCAGCCCCTTGCGGAACCAGTGCACGGCGTTCACCCCCATGCCGGGCGCGGGCGCTCAGCGGGAACCGCCGCCGCCCGCGGGGCCGCTCATGGCCCGGCGCCGCCGGGCGAGCACGGACGGGCGGCGGGGCGGCCCGCGGGGCCTCGCTGCGGACGGCTCTAGGACCCGGCGGACGCGGCGGGAGCGGCCGCCCGGCGGGGACACATCACCCCGCGGAGCCCCCGCGCCGGGGAGAGCAGGGACGGAAGGGGGGAGCGCTGTCTCCGGCGGTGCCTGCGGGGCGGTGAGGGCGCCCTGCCCGCGGAAAGCGCCGGCCGTGCCCGCTGCCGCCTCCTCGCCGCTCGCCCTGTGACTGCGCCGGCCGCGGGGCTGCGCCGGCCGCCCCGCCCCGCCCCCCGCCGCCCATTGGCCGGCGCCGCCCCCACGTGACCGCGGCCCCTCACGTTTCTGAGGTGTGTTCGCCACCGGCGGCGCGCGGGGCCAGCGAGGCCCGGCCGGGCGGCCCCGGGCCCGCGGCGGGGCGGGAGGCGGCCGGAGGGGCCGCGACCCCGGCCGGAATCCCACCCGCCAGGGCGGTGCGGGGCCGGCGGGCCGCGGCGGGGCGGGGCGGCGGGGCGGGGCCGGGCTCTCCCCCACCCCGCCGCGGTTCGGTGCGGCGGGACCCGGATGAGCACGGGGCCGCGAGGCGGCTCTTGGTGGCGCCGGTGCCGCCGCGGGCGCAGGCGCGCGCGCGCCCGCCGCGTGTTATGTATGGGGCCCGCGCGTGCCCGCGGCGCCCCGCGCTCCCCTCACGGCCCGGGTGCGCCCCCGGCCCCGCCGCACCGCAGCCAGCCCCGGCCCGCGGCAAACAGGCCCGGCCCTTATGTAAGCGTGCGCGCAGGGAGCGGCTGCCGGGCTCGGGAGCTCCAGAGCTGCCTTCCAGCCCTGACCGTTCTGTGACGCGGGCCGAGGGCTCGCAGCCGCCCGCTGCAGCCGCCAGGTGCTGGCCAAAAGAGCTGGGCAGGGGCCCCCGAGCAAGAGAGAGCGGCTGGGCCGTGCGGCGCTGCCGCACCCAAATGCGCTTCCAGGCGGCGGAACGAGTTAAAATGGTCCCTCTTGCACCGTTAGTGAGGTCATTAGTAAATGGTGGATTTCTCACACCTGTTAATTACAGAGCTCGAACCACCGTCTGTGTGCTGCCAACACAGCGGGTTTCGCTGGACCTGCTCCCTGGTTACACTGGGAACGGCCAACAGCCCAGAGAGGCATCGCACTGACACCACTCAGTAGAACCCTTCTGAGGCTTAACAGGGCAGTTCTAGAGGCAGATCTGAAAATAAGTGGGTAGCAAGAGTGGTCGCATTAGAAATAATGTCTCAAGTAAAAGGCAGAGGACCCAAATCAGCAGTGCTTTCTTAACTTCGAGAATTTCAGACAGTACTTTAAGAACTGTCATTTTTCTTTCGCCTAAAATATTTTTTCTGCTAAGATACACGGAAAGTAAACATCACGTCAACAAGCTGACACATGCATCTTATGTTTCCCTTCATGCTTTTCTTTCCTCATTTTGAATGATGTAAGAAACAGAATAACAGAATTACAGAATCATTTAGGTTGGAAAAGATCCCTGAGTCCAACCTTTGACTGATCACCACCGTGTCAGCTAGACCATGGCACTGAGTACCACATCCTGTATCTTCTTGAACACCTCCAGGGATGGGGACTCCATCACCTCCATGGGCAGCTCATTCCAATATTTAACAGCCCTTTCTGTGAAAAAATTCCTCCTGCTGTCCAACCTGAACTTCCCCTTGTGCAGCTTAAGGCTCCATCCTCTTGTCCTGTCACAGCTTGCCTGGGAGAAGAGGCCCCACCTGAGATCGATGATCAAGGTATGCCAGTGGCAAAGGACCCAGCCATGATTAGAATCCCTTTCTGTTTGGTCTTAGAAAGAAAGGTTGTACAAAAGGTGTAGAGTGTGGATACTGAACAGTTCTTGAACACTGACTTTAACAATAGCAAAAATTATGATGAGTTTTTCAATTATCACTTTGTTGTACGTAGAACAACATATTCCACAGCTCATCATTCTGATCCAAGAACATATGGGATCCTGTCATATACCCTTGCTGCAACTCAAAGCAGTGGGGTCATTGTAAAGTTGAACATTGCTTTCTCACGTAACACAAAGTGCATTCTTATTTGCCTGGTTGGTTATTATTATTATATGCCAAATATTTGGTAAATAATTTCCAAATAAAAAAGAAAATTCAGTAGTTAATGACCACTATCCACCAAACTCATTCGAATTCTATAATTTTTGAACACATTGAACAAGTAGATTCCTTATTTTCAAGGCAAGTCACTTCAAAACACAGTTTTTATTTAAATCTTTTTAATTGCTTTTTCATACTCATTATTTGTCCTGCTAGGTCCCCACAAGGCTGCCACACTGAAGGCAGTCCTGACTAAAGTCCAGCATCAACCAATCTGCCTTCTTGGGAGTACTGAGGTGGAAACAGCCCTTCCTCACTAGACCTTAAGGCTTCATAAGCAAATTGCAGCCATGAAAACCATCAGTCTGAAGGCTGTTTGTTGCTAGAGGCTAAATAACAATTGCAGTATATCATTAGCATATCATTATGTCAAAACACTACTCGGCTTAGCCGTGCTTTCTATGTGTTCTAAGACAGTTTGTTCTTGACTCAAGAAGTGAGAGTAGGAACATATTAATATATAATTAATATTGTAATAGGATATATTAATATATAATAGATGCAGAATATATTAATTAAAATGTCAGATCTCAAGGGAAGAGTCACTCCAAGTTAGTTGAAATAGAAAATAGAATGATGGTTAATCAAGGAACTCGTACAAGTAAACCTACTACAGTGCTCTCTTGTGAATAACTTTTTTAAACAATATTGCTAATTTAGCTAATTTAGCCCAGACTGTGACTGTAAAAATGAAGAGACTGGGGAGGAGACAGAAGGGAAAAAAAGATAACATGAAGCCATGAAGTGACAAAAACAAAGAAGCAAGTATACAACATTACATAACATTTTGTGTTACAAATTAGAAGCTATGCCTTAAATGCACGTTTTTAACATCATTGTATGCATTATAGTCACAGACTTTGTTAATTGTTTTGGAACAGCTTTTATGTAGGAGACCAAGCCTGAACGAGGTTCCTAGAGCAGGGTTTCTTTCTCTCTAGCATTTCTTTCCTTCCTTAGATCTTTTGCACAGATCCAATACAGACTACTGAACATGGAGCTGACAAAAGAAGGGTTCACAGAGACAACAGCAGTGATTTTCACTCTCTGAAAGATGTGATTGTGCAGACTTGGAGTTGGTTAAAAAAATCCAAACAGCCCTAGTAAAGTATTTCTAGTCTAGAAATCATTTATGTGACTGCTGATTTGTTACTCTAGAAGAGAAATATAAGTAGAGATAGCTGAAAAAAATAAGATAGAGGAAGATGGTTTTCAATGAACTTCTGAAAAGCCACCAGCAAAACGCTATATGCCCAACGGCTATATGTGAATTTAATTATGTAATAAGGCAGTGATCATATGAAGAAAATATACCGGTGTAAGACAAGCCTCCCATCACCATGCCGGTGTTACCGAATCAAAAGAATCATCTGCTTGCCGTCAGAGCTCACTCAAGTAGTCTTTTAACACGCTCCATTCTTTGCCATTATACTACTTCGAAATCATTTTTTCCCAAATATTCTTTTTCTCTTTACCGCAGTACTTCTCCCTGCAAGCTGTTTTAACGCAGCGGCCTTTCCTTTTCCTGGGGCCGGCAGAGCCAGCTCCGGCCAGTGCCGGCGGCTCAGGCGGCTCCGCCCGGGCCGGGCCGGGCCGTGCCGCGTCCCGCAGCTCATGGTACGTGCCCGGCGCCCCCCGCGCGGCGGCGGCGGTGGTGCGGTCCGGCGGCGGCGGCGGCGAGCGCGGTGAGCGCGGGCGGGGGCAGCGGGCAGCGGGCGGGGGTTCGGCCGCGGGGGCTCGGCCGCTCTCCGGCCGGCCCGGCACCGGGGCACGGCGGGCGGAGGGGCCGCCTGGCCGCTCGCCTGTCCTGCTCCCAGCGCCGGCCGTGCAGGGGGAGAGGCCGCGAGGTGCCGGGGGATGCGCGGCTGCGGAGGAGCCCCGGGCGCGGGTGACTCCGGCAGGAGCGGCTCTCGGGGCGGGATGGGCCTGCAGCCTGCAGCTCCCATACTGGCTGCAGGAAAGCATTGCCTCCTGCCTCTCCGCCCCCAAGCGAAGTCCACAGGGTGAGAAAGGGACGGTGCTCCAGGTGGCCGGGCTGTGGGAGCAGGCTGTGATGGAGACCCTTGTTTTCTCTGCGCTGAAAGCACCACCGCTTCATGACCAGTGGTTTACATAGTGCGGTGCGTCCTTAAGCACTTGGCAAATGTCTCTCCTTTCCCGGATGTAAGGAAAGGCTTGTTCCCCATGAGGAGCGTTGAGCAGTAGAACAGGTAACCCACTGGGGCCGGGTGGCCTCCATCCATGGAGGCTTTAAAGACTCGATTGGACAAAGCAGCCTGGATCCTGCAGACCCTGCTTGGAGCTCTTGAGATCCCTTCAAACCTGGATTATCCTAGGGTCCTCTATACTTTTTTCTAGAAAGCTTTATGTTGGTCTAGCTTATCTTTTATAATCTTTTACCTCATTTCCACCATTAATGCAAAGGAGGGATTCATTTTTTCTAAGTGCAGAAGTGTGAATATTTACTGTGCATTAATCTACAAAACTGCTACCTATCACTACCCAGATTCCTTCACAAACCATTCAAACCTTGTCTACACTGTTCTCTTCTAGGTAGATACTTACTCTTCCTGGTTAAAATTCAATCTAGGCATTCAGTAGTTTCATTTAATTCTTTACAGCCTACTAAGTTTCCTGTAAGGAGAATGGCAGTGGTCAGGCAGTCATACTGTTGCCCTCTTTACTAAAAGATTTTGTGAAAAATCCAACGTGAGTAAAAGTTTGGATTTGCTAATTTTCAAAAAGTGAGATTTTAGTCTCAAAACAGACATTCAGAAATTCAAATGAGGGATACATCAACCAGTTGATAATTGCATCCATTTCCTATAGAAGATCTACATAGGAGTCTCCTTAAATAATGAACCTTAGAGCACTCCTTTGCTCTGTATATACAGGTCTCTGCAAGTGTGCTAGCAAGCAGGATCACAGGAAGGTAACTTTAGCTCACTTCCTTATTGCTGTTCTTACACCTGGTGGTGAGAGGCTGCTACTGGCAGTGAGAGCAAATACCTTACCTGAGCTGTCTGGGTTTTTTTCCTAAATCTCTCAATTGCTTTACAACCCCCACAGCAATCTAAGTACGTAAAAAGTTACAGTGGGGTCCTGCACATTAGAACATGCATTAGATCCAACAAGAGCGTTAAGAGAACTCTGAATTCATGACAGCAGTTACACACCCTGGAAATGTGATACTGTCATCTGTGGACTTGGAAATACATCAAGTAAATCAGATATTCTTGGTTTCTATAGAACACCATGACATTCAAATTCATTAATGTTATTTTTAATGTTGTATTTTGTATAGGGCTTTTTAACAAGGGCTCCTGAGTACCCCAATCAAATGAGTTCTGGCAAATAGTGTTTTCCTTTTTCTTTTACAGTATTCTGTGTTTCTAATGATTCTCACTAACGACAGGGAAAAATTGACTATGATGCCAGACATTTTTAGAAAATGTAAAGCTAAGTGAATATAACCATTCCCATGTCAGATTTTAGAAGAGCACAATTTACTTTATCAGAATTTTTTAAAAGCTCTGTAATATTAAAAATTACAGTATTTTAAGGGACTGCATTACTCACAAAGAAATTTTGTTTAACAGCAGGATTACACACTGAAGTAAAAGTAAGTCATGGTTATTTTTCCAGTTTGTACTTTGGAAGTATTATTTGACATCCCAAACAATGTTACAACACTTCGCTCTGCTGGCGGCTTCTAGCTGAGCTGAAGCATTAATGAAGAAAACCCTGATCCTTCAGAGATCTGCTTATTCTGACTGGACCCACTAAACTCAGTAGAACTGCTCAGAATGTGCCACTCCTGGGGAGGAGAGGTTTAGTTTGCAGTAGCTTTTTCAGGACATGGAAAGGTCAGCACACAAAACATCTGTGACTTACCTACACTTCCAGTTCTTTCAGGGTTACTGGGAAAAATCACTTGTTCTGTGCTGGGGCTTGGGACAGCACTTCTGAAGTCACAAGGTGTAGGAAGACAAAACCATCAGCCTTGGGATTCTGACACAAGCAGCTCATTAGGAAACTGGTTTTGCCTTTGAGGTGTGAAATAATACTAAAGAACAAGTTATCAATAAACAGCTTCTGTTAATAACGTAATTGTGCATATAGGAACTTATGTCCTACTCTGTTAGTTTATGATGTAGTAACATAACAATAGTCCAGCTTAGAGGCAGAAAAAAAGCAACCTAAAAGCAAAGGACACTTTCTTGAGATAAAGGATTTACCTCTAGAAAATATTTAACCTTACCTGGCAACTAGAAAGAGGATCTATCACTAAAGTTATCTAAACAAACCACATACTTTCTTACAGGATGGGCTATAAGGAAGATTCTAGGGCTCTTGTACAGCTGTGCAATAGGTATGTTGGTCTGTTATGTAGGAGATTAGACTGCATGATCATAACAGTATTTTCTCTCCTAAAAAAACCCCAACAACAAAAAAAAACCACCCACAACTGAAAGTAATTTAACTTGCTCATGCAGGTAGCTTTTGAAGCATGCTGTACTTAGGGAGAGGTGAAAGCAGCTGTCCAAATGTTCTCACTTTCAGTTTGAGCAGTTTTAAGCATGTTACCAACAGTAGCCATTTGCAGGAGTATTGCAGAGATCAGCAGTTCTCCCTTTCACACTCGGTACTTCCAAAGGGTTATTAGGAAAACGCTCCCGGGAAGTTAAAGATACACTTGATATCTTTGTTTGACTGCTGCGGCTCCTTTGGCCCTGCAGAGCAGCTGACAGCACATGTGCTATTGGTAACTGGGCAGCCAGTTTGAGCAAAGGTGAGGTGTGGGGTTGGCCCTGTGGGCTCAGCACAGCCACACACCTATTCCACAAGGACTCTGCCTACAGAAGAGACCTGGAGGCAGAAATAAGGCATTGGTGCAAGGGGCAGCTGTAGCAAAGTAGGTGCTGGAAGAGGCAGGTGAAGGCCTGGAAATGTTACTGTGTACTTGCTTCCTCCCCCAAAATACCAGGGTGCTTATTCAACCTCAATTAACACGCTCAGCTGGTGAAAAACGCTTACATAAAGGTTCGTGTGAGTTTTTTTCTCCCTTAATTATATAAAGAATGATTTTAAAATGAAGTTGTGCTACAAACTGCTGCTGAAGCAGCACTGCGTGGTGGGTCTCTGACACATGAAAGAACAACTCACACTCCAAATAATGCTTGAGAAGTTAAAGCAAATACATTCATAAGAACTAAGAAAGATATTTAAGCTGCCAGTTTTGTTAATTTAGTGGGATTGCTGTCAAATGAAATCACATGAATCATTTTTCTCATACAGTGTGAGTGATCTGTAATGCAATAACAGTGTTAGCTGCAAGAACTGGCTGACAGTTCAGAGCTTGTATGACTGCAGGCATTTCTATGGACAGAGCACTGCCCCACGTCAGGTCTGTCACATCCATGTTCCTGTTCCAGTGACACATCTGTCACAACGTTAACCTTTCAGAAACTGTCTTTTCCCCCTGCTTTCATGTGAAAGCTGGATTCTGTACTAGTAATAAAAACCACTCTTGAGTAATTTCTTATGCCAACTCTGTCTAAACATCAACGATTCTAACCATTAACTCGTTCCTTAAATGGGTTTTCTTACAGTTGTGTCTCCACAGGACTGACTTCCACGATGTTGAGAGGAGTCGCTCACGGTGCAAAAGACACATTCACTCTGCTGTTGACAAGATCTCAGAGCTGCAACCTGGGACTGAAGTTTTCATCAGCATGGCCTGACGTAGCAAACAGAAGCTTCCTAATACATTCCAGTTACACAACTGACACCAAGTCAAGAGAGGAAAATAAAAAAACCCTGGAGAGTCTCCACAGTTTGTCAGTTGACATCACCAAGATACGCAGGCTGAAGGAATGGGTCCTTCTCCAGGATGTGGCCTATGTTAAAGAAATTGCAGGTATATTACAGGAAATGGGAGCAGATGAGACCACTGTAGCCAACATTATAGAACGCTGCCCCGAGGCAATTCTCCACACCCCAGCAGAGATAAACTCTCAAAGAGCTTTATGGCAATTAGTATGCCAGAATGAAAAACAGCTGATTAAATTAATAGAGCAATTTCCAGACTCTTTTTTTACTACTGACTATCAGCAGAATCAGAAGGCAAACATACTGTTTTTTCAAGAGCTGGGACTTAAGAATAATATAATCACCAGGTTCTTGACAAGTGCACCCAATATTTTCTATAATCCTGTTGAGAAAAACAAAAACGTAATAGAGACATTACAAAGAAATTACTTAAATTTAGGGGGTTCTGAAGCAAATATGAAGATCTGGATACTGAAGCTATTGAGTCAAAATCCATTTATTTTATTAAATACCTCCACTGCAATCCAGGAGAACTTGGAGTTTCTCCAGAAGAATGATTTCACTGACCAGGAAGTTCTACAGCTGCTCTCTAAACTCAAAGGCTTCATTTTTCAACTTAATTCTACCACTATGCAGAAGAGTATGCTTTTCTCCAAAAACATCTTTAAGTGCAGTGATCAAGAACTAAAACAACTAGTGCTGAAATGCCCAGCCCTTCTCTACTATTCTGTTCCAGTTTTGGAAGAAAGACTTGAAGGACTACTGAAGGAAGGAATTTCTATAGCACAGATTCAGGAGACACCAACGGTGCTGGAGTTGACAACACAAATAGTTCAGTACCGAATTAAAAAGCTCTCTGCATTAGGATATGATATAAAGAGTGGAAATCTAGAGAGCTTGAATGGTACTAAAAAAGATTTTGAAGTCACTTATGGTAAGATACAATCAAAGAAGGAGAGACCTATTTTTAATCCTGTTGCTCCTCTACACATTGAAGATTAATTTGAATGCTGTACTTAAAGTTATGCAAAAGCAAATTAAAAGGGAAGTTGGTTCTTTGAGAAGAACAAAAGCAATCTTAACCAGACTGTAGTTTTATACTGTACTTTGTCCAGGAGGGGTCTTTGGCACAACTTCATTATACACTTGTATATGCTTTCAAATAATATCATAGACGTTGTAATTATGATAGATAAAGGTTGCCTTTTTCTAAGGGTACCTCAGATGTGACATTTTCTTACCTGATGGGGCATTAACTGCCTTAGATTTTCAGCTCTGTCACTGCACAGTCCAGCCTGTGGTAGTGATTAGCACAATTTTTATCTGAGGAAGACAGAAGGATTATTTTTCCAGCAGTGTTCATCAGTCCACTGGTTCAATGTCTTCAGGAAACTCTCTTGGAGATCTATTCCTTATTGCTGAAGTAGCTCTAGCTCCTGGATCCTGACCTGCAACAGACTTGATTTCTTGGATAGGAAAGCCCTGTCCTGAGCACAGGGGCGGGACATAACTTTTTTTAATTCAGTGACTGCTATGGTGAGACCCTAGTATATTTGTGTACCAACCATAATGCAAAGAAACTACAAGATGACAACCTTCACTTTCCTGAGACTTCAAAATTTACTTACTTTTCAAAAGGTTTGGGACACGAGGAAATACAATTATTGCTGTTGTATAGTTCTTAATCTCTTCTAGCAAGGTTTGGGGACAAGAAAAATTAGGGAGAGACTCAAGTCTCAAATGACAGTAGAAGAAAAGAGAAAGTCATGCTTTATATTAGGTGCAACAAAACTCTAGTCTGTAAACCACTGGTGATTAAAAATGACTACCAGATTTGCACACAGCTGCAACAGTTTCTAAATATATGGGTGGCACTGCATCTCAGATAACACCATATGACAATTGGCGACAAGTGCTGGCTTTCAAAATAGTAACTATCAGACAGCATTTAAGTTCTCAGGGGATTTGATTTCTTCTCATTTATGGGCTGTGAATGATAATATAAAATAGTAGCATTGCTGACATTCATCTCAATAGAATTAGGATCATCAATGATTTTATTTCTCACTTTCCTACGTAGCTATTCCACACACATTCCCCCTTGACAGCAGAATAAAAACCAGCTACACACCACCCTCACTCCAGGCATTATTCAAGGTCATTTTTAACGCACATTTTGGCAGCAAGTCCAGGCCTCCATTTCTTAAAATGCAGTTTTGAATTGCTGAAGAAAGCTGGTATTGAATTACTGGTACAGAGGGTGGGCTGCAAGATGATGATTTTATATAGTCTGCCACCTTATCTGCTGTGCTCTGGGGAAGGGCAGGAAACACCTGGTAGGAGCAGTGCCAAGATCTCAACAGCTGAAGGTCTTACACTGAGCACTCTGCAGGCGAGTGACAGGAGCTCCTGGGGGTAAATGCCACTCTTGCAGGAGCGCGTGCAGCAGTGGCACAAATTCAAGGGGATGCATCACCAGCATGAAGAAAATCAGGCTGTGGTACTAGGCTGTGTCTATGCTGACTCTTTCAAAACAGATTATCGTGTTTTAAGAGGAAACTGGTATGACAGCTGTATTAAAAATTCATAGGAAGTTGCCTTTGTCACTTTTTGACTGTCCTTCCCTGCTCAGCTGTTAAGCAGACCATAATATTACCTGAATTCAAAAGCCTCCTTCCCCTCAGACACAAGGGGGCATTTCAGCTCTCCAAAGCTCTTCATAACACAACCTGTAACTGAGCCAGAGACCCAACTGGTGGCTTAGGAGGAAAAGGAAACCAAGACACAGAACAGTGCTTTCCCTGAATATTTAGTTCTAGCATTTCTACAGGTATCTGTTTTTACAAGGTTCTTGAAACAGCTTATTCCCATCACTGACATTATCTCCAGTGGCAACAGAACAGGACAAAGATGTATTTCCTTAACTGAGTCACAGCTTGACTTATCACAAACTCAATTTGCATTCTGAATGTTTCAATTTCCCTTCCCCTTTCAAAATAAAAGCATGAGCAGAAATGCTTTTTCTCTACTACCAGATGAA
This sequence comes from Monarcha castaneiventris obscurior, assembly GCA_026261815.1. NCBI lineage: Eukaryota > Metazoa > Chordata > Aves > Passeriformes > Monarchidae > Monarcha > Monarcha castaneiventris. The sequence continues at coordinate 1,245,704 of JAMPIT010000034.1, forward strand.
AATTCAGTCAATCCTTCATTTATAACTCTATGCCTGGGACCTGTTTCTCTCTTCTTCACAGGATTCATTTAAAATAAAACCTCAGTAAAGCTCCCAGTCACCAAAACACTGTATTGCTGAAATCCTCATCCCATTACTCACAGTGACTGTGGACCAGCCTGTGAGGAAGCCTTCCATGACGTAGCGAGCAGTCAAACATACAAGTTGCCTTCATAAACATTTCCCCTTTTGAAACAGGGACTGGGAAAAGGAAAGTGACATACAGCTACCACAAAAACAATCCCAAGACATAAGAACAACCTCACTACTCCCCCTGAAAATTTCAGTTCCATATTCCATTCAGCTCACTATGATCTTAAAAGTGGGTATTCCCAAGCGTCATTGACCAGGGAAAAGAAAATTAGTGCAAGGGATTTTGTGCTGTGTCTGTGCACAGCTTACACACTGAAGTTACAGCTTTTGTTAAGAGCTGGTTGGTGCTAAGTAGATACAAATAAAAGACACTCTGGAGCATGGTACAGTGGGAAGATGTATACCTAAGTATGCCCTTCTCCACAAAACTAAGGAAGCTTTCAAATGTCTGAAACAGCAACAATTTAATGTTTCACAGGTGCCAGGACAGAAATGGAACAAGTTTTTAAGATGAAGCAAGTTTCATAAGTGAATGGAAAACACACAGGATATAGGACAAAGCTCTTTGAAAACTAAAACCATATGCCATGTAAAAGTTTCAGTTACAAGACTCAATAGCTACAGGATATGTTCAGAACAAAACATAATGAAGTGCTGGCAACTCTTTACATACCTAACACTGCTTATCTCAGACCACACTTGTTTGCTGCAAGTTTCATAGTTTAAAAATTAAAAAATATAATAAAAAATGGGTTTTCAGAAAAACTATTAGGAAGGGTTTGGTTGTCACAAATTATCGCTGTGCTCCAAACAGATGGCTCTTAAAGAGTTCAGTGGCAGCACTTGGGGGACATGGATACATTGGAAATTGCAGGGGAGCAGACCATATTAAATTACACACTGCAACTAGATTGCCCCTGATACCCAGGCTAGCTCCTTTCTAGAGCTAACTGGTACCTCTAAACCATACTATATTCTATGCAATTTGCTTTTGACTATAAAAAAAGTTAAAGGCTTCCATTTGTTGTATAAACTTACCTCATTACACCCTTGCAGCAGATCAGAACCAAGCAGCTGGTGCATCTAACAGAAGGAACAGATGCCATTTCTTGGGTTTTTTCTTTCCCCACCACCCCAAGTTCCCATGCTTACAAGTATCATGCTTCCAACACACAATTACTGACATAAAATAAAGTTGTTACAGAGTGTAGTTGAAGTACCAATGGCTCAGAGAGACTGGGTGACTACAGTACCATAATTCAGACATGGTGTACTTTCAACACCCATGAACAGAGGACTAAGTTTGACAAGTGATATGTTTCAATTTTTTTCATTTGTAAAAAGTGCCCCCCATATATCCTTCTAGTACAACCACAGCCACTGAAAAAGTAAGCATACAAGTTCTCCATAGAAACACAAGATTTTAGAAAATACTGCATATACAACATGAACAGATGCCTTCCATGGGCTTCCAAAGAGGTTACTTATTTGCAAAGTCAGTACACAAATAAAAGATCACAAATGGTTTCTATTTTAAGGCAATCTCACGCTGTGCCATTACAAGTGCATTTTGCCTCACGCTGCAGAGGATGTACAGATGCTCCCATATGAGGTGTCAACATTTGGAATCTGTCAGTATACAAATTACTTGAATCATGTTTCTTTTTTTTTTTTTTAAGGCCTCATCTACCATTTTTGGTTTGCTTTAAATAAAAGTATTGCATTTTACTCAAAAATCAAAAAGAAAAGTATAAGAGATGTAGTGAAAAATTCCTTGCATTTGCTTAAACAGAGTAAAAAGCTAACCTGGTGCATCATGGAGTTGAGAGAACAGCTTTGCTAGTTCTTTCAGTGGTTTCCAGCTACACAGAGGAATTTCTAGCAAGTTAGACAGTTGTGCTAGATGACCACAAACATCAGCCCAGTTTTCCGTAGGCTGTCATTTTTTCTAGTGTCTATAAGAAGTTTATTAGATGCAAGTTCTCACTTGCAGGAGATAGATGCATATTATTAAATACACCTGAGATGGAGTGATCACTTTTTCAGTAAAAATTGACAAAGTTTCAGATATCAGGACTTATAAAGAGTCTAAAGCTCATTTTGTAAACTGCACTGAAACAACAGGACAGTTCTTTACACAGCTTCACCTAGTAAAAGGAGATTTTTTTCTAATAAGGCATTAAGTTAGTTTACTCTTTATGATCCTTTCTACCATGTTGTTAAACTTTTTCACTTCTATCTCCCGTTCTCATTTCCAATTTCTGCACACCTCCAGTCTCTTTGCTCCAGTCTTCACTGGCAGAATGCAGTCAGGCATAGTTTACAGGCTGCCTGCAAATACAGGTTCATAACCAAGACTGGGTACATCCAACAATGCTTTTACACAGCTGAAGGATCCTTAGCAGGAGGATGTGGAAACCACTGGGAACAGTAACTGGCATCTCGTTGTATCGATGGCATCACAGAGACTACTGAGCTTCTACATTCACATTTTAGTCCACAACTGCAGAAGACTTACAGTAAATGAATATTCAAATATGTATTACTCCTTCAGATACACTCACTTCTATAGTTATCAAGTGTAACATTTCACCAGATACAAAGCTTCAATCTAGGCTCTAACAAATCCTCATACGCTGTGCTAGCCAAGCTTCTTCTGTCCTTTTCAGATGAAATCGAGTTCCTTGCACAACTCATTAGAAGATAGAGTGTCTAAGACACATGGCTTCTCATGGTCCCAGTCTTAGCAGATTTTAATGCCACTGACGCAATATTCCGGAGAATCGAGTGTGTCTCAGTTCTGGTTTTAGTCAGACTTGTCCTTTTTCTTTCCTGTTAAAGGCACTTTACTTGCAACAGCAGATCCTACAGCTGTAACGCCTCCAGCTACAGCAGAAACACTTCCTTTGACTAGACCCACTCCCATGGAAGGCACAGATGTGACCGCTGTTTTGGTCATTTCCAAGCCCTTCCCTCCAATCCAAGCAACGCCCCCGATCGTGGCACCAACAGCTCCCTTGGTGACACTGAAGAGGCCCCCAGTCACACGAGAAAGCATGCCAGCCTGCTGCTGTGGGTGGTCCTTGAGTGACCCTGAGGGAACAAACAACAAGCAAATCAATTTCAGCACTAGGATTTCAGCATTTGCAAAAAAAGTGTTACTCAGAAATATTTCCTTTTCTAGTCCAACAGCCATTGCACAGTCTATACTTACCTTGCAGGCTGCTTTTCTTGGATGCTTATACAACACCTAGTCCCAAATAACAAACAACAAGGAAACCAAGAAAAGAGCAAGTGGAACCACAGGGGGAAGAGCTAGGGAAGAAACAAACGTGAAATAAAGAGGTGAGGGAGTCAGGAACAGAAGTAACATGCTTAGAGGAAGAAACTGTGTCTAGGAGGCAGCAGGAAAGGAAAATCAGCTCTAGATGCACCAGAGACCTCTGTCCAGCCCTGCCAACACAGTGACTTTCCACTGCAACACGCCCTAGGAGAAGCAGCAGAACAGGTCTGTCCCCAGCACTGCACTGCTGACAACCTGCATCCAGAACACAGATTCCAAGAGTCACATCCCAGCATTCGTCTGCTACAAGATGAAAGCCAGGGTGAGCAACTTTCCATGCACTGCCAATGCATTTGTGATAATGCCAGGACTGACCCAGGACTCAGAATTCATTAAAAAACTCTAATGGTCAGAGTTCCTATGTGCATGCCTGGAATAATTCCAAAACAAAAGATGCCACCTAGACGAGAGAATTCCCTACAAAGTTGACAAAAAGGAAAACAAGGATACAGAACAGTGAAGCACAAAGGAGCAGAAAATACTAAAAGTCCTTCCAGCTTACACTAGTCTCCTATTTAAGAAATTGAGATAGATAATAGAAAGGGTAACGGAAACTGAAAACATAAATGACAGCCTTGTACTTTAAGCCATGTAATACCCTTGCTGGTTCATTCTAGGCCAGCAGCTTTCAACATGGACATCCCCAGCAAAAATGCATTGCCAACACAAACACACAGACAGCAAAATTTCTATTTACATACAGAAGGCCTTTAAAGCATCACACTCAGAAGGGTGCAGAGTCTGCTATAAAATCCAATGTCTATGGATCATTCACTAGAGGATTCTTGTGACCAGACTAATAGAACTTGTAACAAATTTGGTCAGAAACTGTTTCACTTCCACTTAACTGGTACACTATGATCAGGGTGAAATAGGCATAAAGTTTCATCCCACTGAATTTTAAGAGCTGATTTCAGTGAATCAGAACTGATGTAAGCAAGAAATGATCCATCATAACTAACTTTAAAAATAATAAGAGACACAAACAAAAATAATCTTTATGTGTTTTTCTTTACATTAGTTCAGGTAGCCAGTCCTTTGACAACATCTTCTCTATTTCACAAGTGTAAATACAGAATGTGACAGTGTATAAATAACTTCTGGTAATGGCTGACACGTTCCATTTCCATCCTGTTTGCATTGTTCATGAGGTCTAGCAAATGCCCAGAGCTGCAAAGTTTTATTGCCAGTTGATTTCTGTTCTAGGATACACATCCCTGGTCTCCTTTTTTCTGAAGAGTTGTTTCCAAAGAGTACCAGACCACGGCTGAATCTATGGAGATTGGCTCAGTCACTTAGACATGGTGCTGATAACACCAAGGTTGTGGGCTGATCCCCACATGGGCCCTCCACTTAAGAAATGGGCTCGATGATCCTTGTGGGTGCTTTGAACTCAGAATATTCTGTGATTTATGGAGCAGTGAGAAAATGACACAAGCTCCCTGTCCAGGAGTTGGCTCTACCAGGATATCTTGCAGCCAGCTTCCCACTGAAAGGAATCCAAGAACCAACAAGAGTTTGAATGAACTTGGTTGCAAAGGTTGGCGCCACTTGCAAGGCAGAAAATACAGCATTAGAATAGCACTACTCATAAAAAGCAGGAGCACAAAAGCTTCTTCCACACATTCTTTAAAGCCTTTGGGCACCAAGCTTGTTGAGTGTGATTTGAACAAACTACAACTATTTCTATCTTTACGAAAAACTGCAAATTGGTTTTGGAATTGAGCCTTTCCTCTAAGGAGTATTTTGGCAGCCTGCTCAGAGAGATGATCTTGCCAGCATTGAACTGGTATCCTTCCATCCACATTTTGGCCATCTTTCTATGATGGTGTTAAGTGTACCACGTATAAGGCCTTGCACAACATTCAAAATGAGGTTGTTTTTCAAGGGTATTCCAATATTTTAACCAAATTAATAAGGCTTGAAGAGTGCAAGTGAACCAGAATCAAAAGGAAAAAGCCTCTTCAAGGATGGAGTTTACATTAAGATGAGCTGTGCTTCATTCTACTCCCTCTAACTACACCGATTTTCTCCACCTATTTAGACTTCATATTCAAACTGGTTATTGTCATACTGAAAGAAAACAATGTGCAGAAGAAAATATGTCTTTGCTGCTCATAAATTTGAAATAAAACTTTGGAATAACCAGTGATGATCAAATTCTGCTGTTATGCTCTGAATCTTGAAAACCTAGTGAATATTCTAGGAAGATAAAAAATACCCACTTGTTTCACTGCCTTACTCAATAAAAAAATCTGTTCTAGTTTTCAGACCACTGTTGACTTTCTGTACATGATGTTTAACATATAAGATGTTTAACATATATAAAACACAATAAATCTTCAAGGCAAAAAACCCCTAAGAACTAAGCAAACAAAACCCAGCCTTAAAAATTAGACTTGAAGGTAACACAATAACATGTAGTTTCCAATCAGGCATTTGCTATCAGAAATGCTTCTGGGATCTTAACACCAAAAGAGGAAGATTTTTTTGTCCTCACACCATGCTACTATAACAAGTTCAAGTACAATAGAGCTGAAGAACCACTGTGCCATGAAAATCTACTTCTCCCTTTCCTCTCATCTTCTTCTACTTGTGTTTCCTGCCTAACAGTTGTCAAGAATAGAGTGAGTTATTCCACTTCAACCCTCTCTGCTACAGTTAGTGGATAACACTGTCATTCAAATGAAGTAAATTGTTTGGTTATACAACATATAAAAGCTGAGATGAAAAACACCCCAGACCAACAAACAGAACTTTAAAGGGCCATTATAAACTGAAGAGCAATGAAGCAAGAGGAATCATGACTCACCGACCTCTACATCCAACACATTTGGTTTTAAAGCAAGAGCAGACAGAACACAGACAACCTGTGTGCCAAGAATGGCTTTTGATCTAGTATGCTTCCAGTCACATTATGCAAACAGGACTCTGCTCAATCCTGCCAGTCCACAGCTTGGAAGAAACTCTGCTCATTTGCAACTGCATTTCCTCTGCAGACCTAATAACCAATTTAATATTCAGCTGGTTCAGGAGACCTCAATGTCACTTCATTAACGAAGTCAAGTGCATGCTTGTTTTTATGAAACCATGAGATTGTGAACAGTTAGAACCACAGCTAACTGTATGATGGAAAACAGTCTCCAGAAGCAGCCATGAAGTTCTATATATTTTTAAACACATCTTGTTTAAAAGTCACATGCACTATGAACACAGCAACGTGTCCAAAAATGAAGCTGGGCTCTTTCCATCTCACATAATGAATAGAAGAAATAAATACCCATTAGACCAATTCATATCTCTGGAAACTAATCTGCAAAGTAGGTCCTTCAGTAACTGCCCATCTTCTCTGTAATTTATAGGTACAGTTGTTTACTCAGTTATATTCAGTGGCCTTTTTGTTATCAGAATAATGCAGAAGTGAACAATAATCCAGGCCCATCTCATCCCAGGGATGGTTTGTTTACTGTTACATAAAAGAAAGTTAAAGTGTTCAGCTTGCAGATCCATTTTTTTAAGAGAGAACTGAACTTCTGAATAATTTACTTCCTATCACGAAAACTAATACATACCTTCTGGTGGTTCATCATGAAGGTATGATGGGACTTCCTGTTGATTTTTGTCCATTTGATTCATTACTGCCTAAAAAAAAGAAATTCACATGTGCTATACATCTTTTCTGGCAAAGCATAAATATAATCCATTAATCCAAAATTCAAGTAGCTCAAGCTCCACAAAGATAACTTCCATTATTAGATAAGCTAGCAGGTCCTGTCAAACTGCTCCTGTTTTTATTATCAGACAATGCTTTTGCATTCTTTAACCAGACTCAGTACTTGAAAAAGGTGCTCTCCACCACATCAGCAGTCTTGGAGAGAGCTGCCACACCACACCAAGTGCATCTCAAACCTAAAAAGCAATCAGGAAGACAACTAGTAGGAAAACGAAACAGCAACTGCTATACAACAGCTTATGTTTAAGTACTGAAAAATAAAAGCCTAGTGATCATAGAGGTGGTGGCCACTAGAGAAACAACAGCAGCATGCCTGTGAGATCTGCTGGTACCTGGAAAGCTGTTTAAAAAAAACAAGTCCTTGCAGCATAATTTGAACAAATGCCATGAAAACAAGATGGAAGAACAGCGACAGAAATACACGATTTATCTTGTCACAGAACTGCATAAATGGTGTGGTGACAGCAGCAGAACTAGGCTGTTTTAACTCTACACAAGCTTTCCAATGAAAACATTTCAGAAAAGATTTCTTTACACCAGAAGCAGTTTCCTAGAGCAGTTCTAGAGCAGCAGTGCCTGACAGGGGAAGCACAGGAGAAAGCTCAAATCAGCAGCTCCGCTTACAGATTTTTTCCTCTGGAGGGGAAGAAATTAATAACCAGTCCAGGTTTCCTTCTTGCTTTCCTCCCCCACCAAAGCATGCCTTGATATCAAGTCCTGCCTCCTCCCCTGAATCTTTCTGCTAATCTTACTTTCCCTCCTGAGCAGGCACCAAGGTCAGAAAAAGGAAAAACAAGCTGCATTACACCAGCCAGCATCCTTCTCTCTTTCTGCCAGTGACCTCATACTGCTCTTCCCTCTGCACAAATCTTTAAATAATTTAATTTCTTCCAGGAGTCAACAAGCACCACGAAAATAATTCCTGCTTCTCTTGCTGTGCCCAGATCTCTCTGTACCTTCTCTGGGTGAGAAAGCAGTGGCTGGGATCTGAAGAAGGAATGCGGAGGCAGAAGCAGGTGGGAAGACTCATCTGGAAAACAAGAGCTAAAACCCTCACAGTATTATTATCAAGTTAAAACATCACAGTAAAAACTGGCACCCACATGCTAAATCATAGAACTTTGGATGAAAAGCAAGTCTAAATTGAACATTAAAGAGTCCTCCCAATCGGCACTAAAGGTATCAGTTCAGGGCTCAGAAAACACAGTACTTTTACACAAGAAGTTGAACAGGAAATCAAGCAAAAATACCTACTACCAGGATGGCCAATTTGATGGAAATGCTGAACAAGTACCACTCAAAAGCCAGAAATGCAAACATGATATCTAAGAAATAGGAAAGTATCATATGCTATCCCAAGTTGAGAGGAAACCACACGGATCATTGAAGTCCAACTCCTGGCCCTGCACAGGACAGCCCCAAGAATTACACCACGCACCTGAGAGCGTTGTCCAAATACTTCTTGAGGTCTGTCAGGCTGGTGCTGTGACCACTTCCCTGGGGAGCCTCTTCCAGTGCCCAACCACGCTGTGGGGCTGCCTTTTCCTAATATCCACCCTAACCTTCCCCTGACACAGCTTTATGCCTTTCCCTTGCGTCCTGTCACTGGTCACCAGAGAGAAAAGATCAGTGTCCGCCCCTCTGCTTCCACTCATGAGCCAAGTTGTAGAGTAACAACACAGCAAACTGGGAGACTAAAACACATGAGGGCTAAAAGACAATTTTTAAAAGTATCAATTATAGAACTCCTTGTTATTTTATTTAATCACAAATAAGGGGGGAAAAAAGTTTTAAAAAAAGAACCTGACCAGTCACAGGGAGTGAGTGAAGGCAATCAGGTTCTATGAAAGGACCTGATTCAGATACTACGTGACTTCTTTGCATTCATCTAATGCAAGCTGGAGGAAATACAAGGTTATCATCCTCACTAAGTGAAGTCCCATGTAGGCTTGTTGCTTTTTTCCAACTTGAAATAATATAAAGCACTGTAAGAAAAGAGTAGACAGAAGAAACTGACAGGCCTGACATTATTCAATCAAAATATCTGTATCAAGATGAAGCAACTACATTCCTAATTAACATGTGGCCATTTCAGTCATGAAGATGGTTACTCCACCAGGAATGTAGGAGTTTAAGCACTGCCTTAGGGAAAGTCTTAAAGAGAGTAAAATAAAAGTCAGAACCTAGCAAGTCTTAATTCAAACAAAGAAATTAAAAAGTGATCAAAACAGTTTTAAAGCAGACGCAATGGAGACAAATGAGTAAAGCCAGAGGTAAATTATTTTTTATAAAGAACTACCTCCACCAATTTATTTGTACCTAAACAGCATATAACTCCTAAAAGAACACCAGATTAAATTGCTCGTTTGAGCTTCCAAAATGTTTCTGTCAACAATTCCACATAAGTGATTCAGAAAAGTTATCTAATCTTAAGAGGACAGAGGAGACACTGTCAGGGGTTACCAACAAGTTTAGAGGGGAGTTGGAATAAATTACCAGTTTTGGACATAGGTAGAACACTAGAAGGTGTCACAAGACTTCACACAAGGTTTAGTATTTTCTGCTATTAAGAAGGTACTGGATACAGCAACCCTAACAGCAGATACAGCCCAGATGAAGCCCCTAGAATCTGTTGTACACAGCATAATACCAGTATTTAATTAAGATAAGACTTGTCCAATAGAAAGAGTTAGAGTAAGACTGGCAGACAAGACAGGTAATGGAAGCTTTCATAAACCTCCACAGTCTAGTTTAGACTGTCAGATTTGGTTTCAGTTCCTGCAAAGCTAAACGAGCAAAGCAATGTATTGGCAGGGGAATTTCACAGCAGAGTTTCTAGTCTAGTTAAAAAGTATATTAGAAAAAAAAATAGCACATTTAAAATCACAGCACTACATACAAAGAGCGGTTCAGATTAGGCATTCTTTCCCATTACCTTCCCTAGAACTTCAAAGTTACATAATTCTTGTCCCCAAGCTTCTCCTTAAAAGTTAGATGGGAATACTACATGATATATATAATTCACATGCAGTAGTTTAACACAATTGCAACAGAAATATTTCTCTCACTCACAACTACAAAGACCCCAGTGGTCTATCTTCTGCAGCCCAGGCACTGGCAACCTGCTGCTATCAGAGCCCAGAAGTCAGCAGAGAACTACACACACCTGAGAACAGCAGCTAAGGCAGGTAAGTCACTGTTGGCAGGACTGAATTTGTTCTACACAGAAGGGAGCCTTCAGGGGTTTGCAGACCAGAAAGTTGAAAATCACTGTATGATGGGTAGTTCTACAGATCCTAGAAGCACTCCAGGGATGTTGGGTGGGTGGTTGGACTGGATGATCTTGAAAATCTCTTCCAGCCTTGATGATTCTATGATGCTGCAAGAGATGTGCCCAACCAGCCTGTACTAGGTTTTACTCACTGTTCTATGATACCAGTACAAGTGAAAACAGAATCACATCACTGTCAGAAAAGGCTCACAGCCTGACCCAAAACACAGCTTGGCACATAAGACCTCACAAAGCACAATTCAGGTCCTTTGGTTTTTCTGTAGAAGCTCTCCAGGGAATCACAGAATCAAGACCAAGATACAACAAAGGTCTTCTACAGAAAATTTTCAAATATCTACGTTCCAGTCTGCCTTAAGCATCCTTATATCCAATTTAACACGTCAGGAGACTTGAAAGACATTGAAAAGTGATCCAAAAGTCCTGTGTGCTAAACAAGGTGCAGCCTATCAGCTGAACAGGATATGCACAGGAGCATGTTTTAAACCTGGCTCCCCTCCAGAAATTTCAGATGAGTATTTCTGTTGACTGGAGGTCAAAGGCCTGGAATAACTGCTTGGTGGCAGATTACTTCATCCAGTCTTCAGAGCAAGAGGGCAGGAATATAACTTTTATCTTCAAAAACTGGAGACAGAAAAACAGAAACCACTCACTACATTTTTACATAATACCATGAAGGTGAAAGCACTCAATGCCTCCTTTGACCATTAAGATCTAGGTTTGTATGTCCTGCTTTGCATCAGAATTCCCTGGCCATGAGACTGCAGTGTATCCTAAGGGAGGATCCTGTTCAAGCTTTCTCCTGAAGATGCATCCCCACAAAGAAGAAAGCAAAATTCATGAGACCCAACAGAGATTACAACTCAGCTAAAACTGAAGGCAGTGACATGGAGATGCAAGTGTAAGACTTTTGTGCAGAGTTAAGTCATTCAGACATGCTACAGGTTAAGCAACTTTGGAAACTTGGAAGCTGCAGATTCAAAGTCCCCACTAAGCACTGAATCATTAGTCACAGTGATTACCAGTACTGCAGGCGTATGCAACAAGGCAAAGATTTATCAGAATCCTGAACTTTGGAACTCTTCTGATACATTTTTCAGAATCTTCTTCAAAGTACAGTAAGACTGGCCAAAGAAAAAGGGAAGAAGAAAGCAAGCAAAGAGATCTTTCTTTGGCATTTTCACCGTGATGCCAAATTCACAGACACTTGTGTCACTGCAGAAAAGCCTCCAGCTTCATTTACCATCTTCATTAAATGATGACATGGAATGAGGCAGGATCTCCATGAGCCCAGCAAAACTCATAGGGACATTCATGAAGCAGAAACCTATCACATCAAAGTAAATGTAAACTACGTATTGGGTTTTTTCCCCTGTGCGCTCATGAGATAACTTCTCATCTTTCTTAACAATACATTAAAATAAATTATAGCATTCATACAAAAATAATTTAAAAAATAAAAATGGAAGCCACTCAACTGATTTGAAAGAAAACACACTTCCACATTGTCAGAATATGAAATACACAGAAAGCTTAAATGTTTTACCTTGTTGTAAAAAAAAAAAAAAAAAAAAAAGAAATTGTTTAGAAGAGGGTTTTTAATTCAAGAGCTATTTGTAACATTAACAGTGTTATAAGATCCTGAATGAAAGCCCCAAGAAGCTCTAGAAGTAATGGCACAGCTACACATACATCAAAGCTGATTAAAATAAAACTTACTCACCAAATATATTCCTTTGTGAAGATTTCTAGTTAGTTGTTTCCACAAAAGTATTCTGCATAAACCTATGAGAAAGGCAGAAGGTTAATGACATTTTATGGAACAGCAACTGTCACATACCTGCCATGGGTGTACGGTGGGAATCAGGAATACAAATCCCCACAGTATGGAAGAAGGCCTTAAGATACCACATTTTTAGAGATTTATGTCACTAAAACACCAATTCCTTCTGGGCAATGGAGATAATTTTACTTGCTCTGTGTGCTGCTGTGAGGATTGCTATGAAGCACAATAATCCATGCTAAGACACAAATGCTTCTAAATGAGCCTGCAGTTCTTGGACAGCAATTTGTGTAAAGTTTCAGCCTTCCACTGAGAAGCAGGCTCTAACCATTGCAGACGTGTAACTTCCCGAGTTTCAGCGGATGCTCTCGGTGTCTTTCTGACTTCACAGACAAAAAGCCCTTCTGTCTCAGCACAGCAAACCTGGCCCAAGCAGCAGCCAGTGAAAACGGGCTTGTTTCAATGCCACTACTCAGATATTTGTGGGCAGCAATGAAACGACCCAAGGATGGGGCCAATTTCAGCTCGCAGCTCAACACTGCTCCAGACGGCTGCAGCAGCCAGTGCTGGAACTATTCACCTGACAGAGCTGCAAACAAACCCAGCTCCCTGTCTTGTTCCACCACAAGAGAAGTTATCTTCCTTCTGCTACCAGCTATGCAGTTAGAAAGCCTGGCTACAGAGCTGATGGAAAACAAACAACCCTTGCCACATGCACAGCTCCTCTTCCCCTCTTTCAGCAGCTACAGCAGATTTCTGAATGAACCTCATGTATTTCACATACATGGAAAAAAATATTTTTAAGTATGATAGTTTAAGAAATAAATTTTTGGAAGAGCAACAGCGCTCTACTCTCCAGATTAAACAAGGAAATAAACATGAAGCCAAAAAAGGTAATCCCACCCATGGCTGCTCTTCAGGGTACTGCTTCAAGCTGCACAAGTGACCCCTCACTATCAGCTTCGCTGCCTTACTCCTTGGATTAGGCCTTGTAACGTGTCACAGGTGAATGTGCTCAGTGCTCTTATTTCTCTCAGACACAACCCTCAGAGCACAGCCAATATGGAAATGTGTGTTTCAGTTTGTCACTGCAAGGGAGAGAGTTGACTGAGCTTCTGCAAGAAGAGTCAGTGCTAACGGCGCTGAAGCAAAAAAAACAAATCCAGGCATGTAGCTAAAAACCAAGAGCATAGCTAGTATTTCAGCAAGCCTTCTGTTTAAAACCCAAGTTTCAAAATTCAGATTTATATACAAAGCAAGACTAGCTTGGAAGCAAGCATGCCCACTTCGAATGAAAAAAGGACTGCATTTTCAAGTAAAGACCCCAAGAAGTTGGTCAGAAGTTTCCAGGTGTGAAACATGACTTACATCCAAGCCTACAGCAGGCAGACAACTCCCTCCAAAAGAAGCTGCCATAAGTAATGTACATAACAAGCTCACAGTGTGCAGGATACTGAACACAGCTGGGAAGGTAATGCAACGTATCAGTATTAAAAACCAAACACACACCACAACTAAAATCAAAAGAGAGGTATAATATCTCCCTATATAAATATAAAATAAATATAAAACCCCTTAACTCTGCCCAGGACATTACTACATCATATCTTCCATGGATGGAGAATCCACCATTTCTCCATCACTGTCAATTAAAACATAGATCAGGGTCCAGAAGAGGCTCTAGGGAACACCTGATGCTGGCAGTCAGGTTTTCTTTGACGCAATGATTTGCAAGATACAAAAATCAAAGGTGGCATGAAACAGAATCCCCCTTTTCTAGTTCTCCAAAACTGGTTCCTAAGAAGCACATGGTAAATTCCAGTAAGGTGCATGGCACAGCTTCAGAAAGACCCTGAGAACTCCATTTTACCAGTTCTGTCGTCCTCTGCCTCATGCTAGCTCAGTTTTCAGAAGAGCCTTCCCCATTTCTTCTTACACTTTCCTAATGCCTGAGCTCCAGATCAGTCTCAGACCTCCTTTTCCAGAAGATCCTCAAAGACAAAACCTGACTGTGCCTAAAAGCCAGCGATAAAGCAGCTTCTGAACTTCCCTGCCACCTCTGCTAATGAAATGAATCTTTTCCCTAGCATCCACCACCTGTTTGTTGGCTCCTACCTGACATTTAAACCTGGTCACTTGCTGGACAAGGACCACTTTTCAGTTTGCACTTTTGCAGTGCTGTCCCCTTCTACGCAGAGGAGGCAACACTAACTTTTCTGACTATTTAGCCACAGTTTAACAGAGAGCTTTACATGATACGGTGGATAATATTTACTGAGCAGCCTTCAAACTGATGTGCATACAAACCAGTATTTACATGCTAAATTAAGCAATCTTGTACATACCCCTCCAGTTATACAGGCGCACGCTGCCTGAAGCAACACAGTGGACACACTGAAACAAGCTACATGCGCTAGGTATTTATCTTCCTTATGGAGTGACATCCTGATTCAGAGCTCTCATTTTCAGCCCAATTATGAGCAGAAGGAAGCATTTAATCGCATCCACAGAGGCTGTCTCTGCGGTTCACACAATGACCAGAACCAGGCGCATGGCTAAAATAACTTGCCTTTATTTCCAGGCCACACCACATAAATGCCTGGGCTAGGTGAATGTGAAAAGCTAAGCTGGTCCCAAACAGTTCACAAAAAAAAACCCTCTTCGCATGCTACTCCGTCAAGCTGGACTCGAGAGACACGGATGAAACAAAGAGCATATTACCACAGCAAACATCCGAACACTTCAAAGTTTAAAAAGAAGAAAACCCGAAACAAAGCTTCCCCTGGGTCGGAAAAATTCACGACGCAGAACAAGACCATCCAGGAGCCAGGCCGAGGCGAGCGAGGCTCCCTCCGCTGCCCTCCCAGGTGGGAGGGGGCCGCTCCTCTATGGGCGCCCGGCCCAGGGAGAGTGGGAGCGGCCGGGCAGAGCAGCCCACCCTGCCCGCGGCCCCGCACCCGAGCAGCTGCCCCACACCGCCCCAGGGCGGCCCAAGCCCCGCAGTCCCCTCCGCGTCCTCCGGTGGCGGCTACCTGCGTGCCCGGCGGAGCTGCGGAGGCGGCCCGGCAGCGACCCCGGTCCGTGTGCCCCGCCGGCATCCCTGCGCAGGGCGGCGGCACTGACGTGGCAGCCAAGGCCGCGGCGGAGCCGCTACGCCCGGCCCGGCCCTCCCTCCCTCCCTCCCCGCGGAGCCGCGGCAGGAAGCACAAAGGCGGCCGGGCTGTGCCCGCGCCGGGGCCAGGTAGCGGCGGCTCCGCATCCCTGACCCGCCTCTCCGGCCAGCGGCTCCGCCGGGGCGCGCCGGGTGCTCTCCCGCCTCCTCCCCTCCAAGTTCCCCTTTCTCGGAGGGGAGGCAGCGAGGGCGCTCGGGGCTGCCCGGCTGGCGGCGGGGCCGGGCAGCAGCGGCGGCCGCTCATCCCTCCCTCCCTCGCTCCCTCACTCACCGCACGGCGCTCACGGCTCACTCGGCCCGCCCGGGCTCCGCTCAGACTTTACTCCTCCGCCCGTCCCCGCTGCCGACGTGGCGCCCGCCGCCGCCCGCCCTGCCGGCGCCCGCAGACCCCGCCCCAGCGCCCGGCGCGGCCCCTCGGCGGCCGGGGGGCGCCGCCGCTCCCGCCCCCGCCCCCTGCCCGCCCCGGGGGTGCCGGGCCCGCCGCCCCCGCCCCCTGCGCCTCCTGCGCCGCCGCCGCCCCCGCCCGCTCCCGCAGAGGGGCCGCGCCCCCCAGCCCTGCGCGGGCCCGGCCCCACCCTCATGGACCCTGCGGGCCCGGGGGCTCCTTATTCCCCCGGGCACGGCGTGGGTCCTGCGGGGCCGCGCACCGAGGTGGAGGAAGATGCCCGGTAGTGGCAGGGCTGAGGAGAGGAGGGAAGGGGTGCCGGCGGTGCCGTAGCTGACCGAGATGCTTCGGGGTGCAGGAGAGGGGCTTGTGGCGCTCAGTTGGGCTGGGGAGCGTCTGGGCCGAGAGGTCCTGGAGGAGAGGTGGTCCCTTGGGGCATCCTGCCCGTGCTGTTGGCACAACGGGGAGGCTGCAGCACAGAGCAGCACACTCCGACCAGGCGCTGCACCCGGTCCAGTGCCAGCGGCGTCTTGTGGAGCCACGACGCTAATCCCAAGGATCTGGGTTTATGTTAAGCAATGTTTACATTGCACCCTTTGTCCCAGCTACTATTTGAGTGAGCTGAGCTTCTCACATGGCACCTGTAGAGAATAAATTTGTGGTAGTCATGGTTTAAGGGCATGGCTTTATAGGTAACTGCACCAATGAGGATAGTTGGGGAAAGACAGGTTTTATGATGCTCACCCCCTTCTTTGGGACTTCTCCATGTACATCCATCCCTAAGGATCCCTGCGGATGAACAGTAACTTTCAAGTTTGTTAGACAAGGAAATGCTGGTTGGCGAGGGGAGAGAGGAAAGGCACAGGTACTTTGAGTTTAGAAACAGAACTGCTCTCAGAAGCACAGGAATACTAAATACCTTATTGAATGCTGCGCAAGTTTAGAAAAGGTATGTAGACAAAACACCACCTCTGCTTGCTCCTTCATTTGTGCATCAGTGTAATCTGTCAGAGCAATGCTGCATGGGCTCAGAGGAGTTTGCTGATAACAGGGACTTGGCATTCCTGATTTGCTGAATGAAAAACATCCATATTCTCTGTTTCGGATCCGAATGAGTGAAAGCATCAATGTGGGAGAATCCAAGTGAAACACTGAGGGTGGTGTCTGGTCTGGAGCACACCATGGATTCTGTCAGGATATGGGAGACACACAGAGTGCATGAATTAGTCATGTTCTTTGGAAATAATACTGCACAGACAAACAGGAGTTCTACTCTGGGATCTTGATTTCCGTCTGGGAGGCTGCGACTCCCTGAACTCAGTGTTTGCAGAAAGTGTTTACTATTTAGTGTTTACCTGCCTGGTTCTAACAGATGACACCTGCGACTGTTGACATCTTTTTGGTCCTTGAGATAAGGATATTTTCTTATAGCTGCTATTCATCCCTTGCCCTAAGGCCCAGCTGTACACAGTACTTTCTATACATGCTTCAAATACAAGGCCTGAAGCTTCTCATGGCAGCAGAAAGAGTTGCTGCTTGAGTATTTTTGCTGTAATTGAGGTAATCACTCATAAACGTTACAGCACAAGGCATCAAAGAATGTTTTGCCTCCTAGTAACTGAAAATGAAAGGCATCACAGAGATGAACATCTTTTCTTTTCAAACACTGAAAGACTTAGGATAGCACAGGACTTGGGTCAGTTATGTGTTTTGCTGAGCCAACAGAAAGAGCCAACTTCTTTGTAAAGCCACAGCTACAGGGAGAAGAGTCTCACTGACAGGTGTAATGACAAATAACTTCAGGCTGACATCTCTGCAGACAACAGAAAAATGAGCAGTGTCCCTGGTACTTTGCTAAACTAACATTGAAGCTGAGGGAAGGGCTTTGGTTGCGGAGGTGTCATCGTGACTATTTTTGGTCTCGTTTAATTTTTCATTCATTGAACGTTTCCTTTATAAATAGGCTCAAAGATGGTCTACTGTTGGTATATTCAGAAAAGACTTCTTAAGTATTATTGAATCTTTCTGAGAGATAAATAACATGCTTTCACTGGCAATAGCATGTAATTACCTTCTTAACAATTTTAAAATGGAAAAAAGACAACATTCTGTATTCCCCTGTGGAGGAGTGGTTCCTTCATTTAGATTATAGGTTTTTACATTTTGTCTGTGAATGCACTATGATTATAGATGCAGAAAATAATTGAAGTATGGTCAAAGTATATACATTTTGTATTCTATTGTGAGGATTGTGGTTGCTTCTGCTGCAACCTGTGGGGAACTGCAGCCAGAGTTGGAGTTTTACTATGTTTGGTTCAATGTAGACCTAGGAAAGAGCCCTAAGAAGTCCTTCTCTCTCAGTGCAGAACTGAATTTAAAATGTGATTAATGTCTCCTGAATTCCTAGGCCTTGCAGTTCCATTTTCCTGTTGTAGGTAGCTGTTGTGAAAAGTCAGAGCTGTGGGGTTTGTGTCTGGTACGTGTCTGGTGAAGCCTATAGGCACGTGACTGACAACAAACTCCAGCTGAACTGTTTGCTCAACAGCAGACCTGAACAGGGAAGGCAACAGGAAAGCTTGTAGAGATGTGCTGTTATATTTGATCCATTTCTAAAGATTCTGAACTGAAGCAGCCAAGGCCAGAGATGGACCTTAGGGGAATGCCATCTCCTGACTTGTATGCCATGAATACCTCCCCATCACAGATCCATGCCTGTGCTGTAATGGAGAGGGATTAGGCAAGGACTGTACCTTTGCAAATTCCAAATATAAATCTACCTTGGGGCTTAAGGTGTGTTCCCTGAGTAGATAACCTAGATTAATAGTGTGCTGGAAGGAAGGAAGGAGGGAGGCAGGTTAATATCCAGCATTGGTTGGTAGTGAGGCTGCTGGCTGATTTGCTACTGACAAAACCAGGCAGGGAGGAAAGAACAGCACACCCCACTCAAACATATATAATGTCTTCACTGCATATGAAAAGAGAGACACGCTTGGTTAAGCGTGAGGCCTCACCTGCAGATGCATCTCGTCTCACAGAAAAGGAAACGGACTGTCTGCTACTCCTGGG
This sequence comes from Monarcha castaneiventris obscurior, assembly GCA_026261815.1. Classification (NCBI taxonomy): domain Eukaryota; kingdom Metazoa; phylum Chordata; class Aves; order Passeriformes; family Monarchidae; genus Monarcha; species Monarcha castaneiventris. Next base: position 1,264,607 of record JAMPIT010000034.1, read on the forward strand.
TGACTGCAGCATGCAAAGGGAAGACACTTGGAGAAGTGAGTTGGTTGCAACATATTTTTGGCTGAGGGGCCAGGCAGTAACATAGCAAACGTACTACTGAAGTACCACAGCAGTGCCAACAAAAAAGCCAAAGTATCCTCCTTCCTTTTTGTTAACAGAGTTATACTAATACAAATAGTGAATAAAAAAAACCAGATTTTTTAAAAATCTTGGGCTGTTAAGTGTTTGGAGGTATCTTTTTTGCTACCTGTGCACACACAAGTTCAAGACATTATCACAATATAATTACATACTTTAAAAAAAATTATCAAGAAACATGGTTTTGCAGATTGTAGTCAGCTCATTACTGAGCCATTAAGAAACTGGTTCCAGCAGCAGAACTATTAATGAGCTGGTTTCAAGTACTGTGTGCTTTGTGATTACTTGGCGCTCTGCCTCAGTTTAATTAAGATTTTAAATTTACACAGTGCTATTCAACCATGTGTTGCACTAGTGTTTACAAAAGTGAATAGATTTAATTGTCCTCATTTTATAGGTCAGGCCACAGTGTCATTTTGGGGTCAAGGGACAAGACTGAACCACCCATCCCCTGAAGCAGTCTGGATCTGTTGCTCAACCTGCAGGGTGGCATTTCTTCCATACGACTGAGAAAATGATTGGGTGGACATTGACAAACCCTGGACAAAACAATTACAATAATATTATTTAGTAGAACTATCGTATCTGGTTTAATGTATTCACTAAGATTTGCAAATATCACAGCAAAGCTTCATATCTGTAGAAGCACAGTGGCCAATTAAAAAAATTACCTTTGACAGGAAAAAGATCAAAATAATTGGTTTCTCAGAGCCTTTAAGAAAAAAGAAAGATAATTACATAATAAGAAGCACTATTGTTCCTGCTATCACACTGTCTTCATATTATCAGCAATTATTTGATGTTCTAATCTTGCAAGCCTTATGAATATGAGCAGTCATGAGTAGCATGAGCAAAGTTTGCTGAAACAAATGAGCCTGGAAAGGTCAGATCCCTGCCTTGAATAAACAGGTACAAACGACAATATTGCTGTTTAATCTCCTAGGTGTGGCATGCTGCACAGAAGTGCAGCAACTCTTGTGACATTTTGGCTTTTTACTCAATTTTAAGTAAAATGTCCTTCTTGCTGTTTCCCAGCTGTGTGCTCTACTTGCTGGTGTGTTTTCATAAGCTTTTTTGCTCTGTTATACACAGGTGGAAGGTTGAGTGAGTTATGAATTGGGTGTGTGTTCTCCCACTTTCATAGCGTAACCTCCAAAGAAAATTGTTGGCATGGGAACCTTCCCCAAGAGGTTGACATTTAAAATAACACGCTGTGCTTAGCACGAAGTCACTCCTCAGGTTTATCTCTACCATGCCTCCATTTTTGTTATGAAATAAAACATTGACATTATCAGATTTACAGATCTACACAGCAAGAAGTCCTTCCATGTTTTTGAGGTTACAAACAGAGCAAAGATAAAACCCAGGCATGTAAAGGCACCGAGCACCTCTTTCCTTGCTTTTCTCTCCCAAGAGGTCTCTGCAGAGCAGAGTGGATGCCTTCCACCAGGTTAATTAGACATTCAGCTCCCTGCTCTGCTTCCTTGTTCTTCACAGTGGACTGATGAAACACACAAGCATTTGGAAAATCAGGAGGGACCTCCAGACTGTTACAGCTATTTAATTATTGGGTTATAGATGAGCAAAAGCTTTCAGGTCCTCTTGGTACCTTTCAGAGGTGGCAGCATAACAGTAAACCACTCCACGATGTCTTAAGGTCCAGTAAATGATCTGATCACTGCCAGCTCCTGATCAGGAGAGCCAACAGCTTGCCCCTGGCTCTGAAGTTGTGCATTTCACCGTAGTGACATACCAGAGGCTCTTTTTGCTGTTACTGTGTTTATTCTTGCAAATGAAAAGACAAATACGAAACAGAGGATTGTAAAATAGGTGTAGGAACACTCACAAGGAGTACCTTCACGGCTGCTATGAACTACAAGTCACCTACTTCAAATAAAAAGTAAGATCCTCTTGACACTGCTAAGGAGTGAATACTTGATGACAGAGTTTTCTAATGCTGAACCTGATCTCTGCCTGACCCCTCCATACCTACAGTTGGCATATTGAGTGGATGAAAGGAACATTCAAAAGTAAAGGAAAAAAAGGATTTCACAAATCCCAGACTCAAGCCTCTGAACTTTGTCAAATACAGCCCCATACACAACTAGATCTAAATTCTGCACAATGGTTTAGAACCCTTCTTCTCTATGTGGAGTATAGTTTTCTTCCTTCTCCCTAATTTTCAAATCAAACCCTGTAATTCCTTTAGTTCTTTTCTCTCTTCAAGAAAAGAATAAAAATAATAGCAGTGATGATGATGGCGGCATAATTACTTACTTACATTTTAAAGCACTGACTCACTCCTATAATGCAGTTAACAGTCTGTAGAGGACACAGAACACCTTTTTTTGGGGGGAAAGAATTGGTGGGATTGACGTCCTTGTTTAAGGGACTTCCCAGTACAACTCTCTGTTGAGCTCCCTGTGGAGCAGGGAGAGGCTGGGTATCAGAGGTGGTGTGTGTTCAGCCTGAACTCCAGCAGTGGGAGCTGCAGCTTTGCCAGGTCCTGCCATGGGTGATTTGGAAATTCTTGCTGTGCTACGAGGACGAGGAGTGGGAGGGACAAAACATGGCTGTGGGCTTGGGGTTACAAGGACTTACAGAGTTTTTATCTGCCGTGCAGTGCACTCAGTGACTTTGCAGTTCTGCAATCCTTTTCCCTTCATTAGTCATATCCCTTCGTTGATCCCTCATTAACCTCTTCCCATCATTAGCTACACTGTTGGCTCTGACCCTGTTTTAGAGTGCGGGCACTAAATAATGACAGGCTTCTCAGCTTGCTTGGCTCTGGGTCATTTCTAACAACGTGAAGTGCCTAGAGTAAAAAAGAAAGAAAGGAAAAACATCTTTCTAAGAAGAACTGTGGAATGGGGAAAGCCTCACAAGAATGGATCATCCTTGGAAAAAATATAGTGTATCATATCCACTGTGCATTATGGGGAGTATGATGGAGGTGGTGCCCTTTCTTCCTGCATAGTCCCAAGACAATTATCAGTAGAAAGGAATATTCTGACCACTTTTTGATTATGAAATGACAATATGGTAATTCTGATTATAAACTACAACCACATTCTCTAAATTCACCCTAGCATTTCTAGGCAAAACCACCCAAATCAGTCCCATTTCTACACAGACTAAATTACACACCCTGGTCACACACCTTGCTCTTCGGGAAGGTTCCCATGCCAACTGTTCCATCCATGCTGACATCTTACAGTGTCTGGAGTAATGCTATGGAGAGAGAGAATGAGTTGCCTGTAAATCTTCACAGCTCGGGAGACAGAGGGCGTGCAAGGGCTAGCTAAACCCATTTGATGATTGGTATTTTTCAGGTCCTGTGAGTTTGGAGGTCTGTGACAATTTTGGAAAGGTTGTGCCTTGCAGTGCTGCAATAAAGGGCACAAACCCAGAGCAATGAAATCCTCTGGGCTAAGCCTGGCTTTGCTGGCAGAACCCTTTCCATGCAGCATTGCATGTGAGACAGTGGTCTAATGGATATAAACTTACGTGAGGGTTAGTACATCTAAACATGGTATTCAGCAAAACTGCAAGCAGAGATGCCTTTTAGTCCTAAGTAAGTAAGCCCTGATGACATGAAGCATTAAACAAACCTAATGCTGAAGCACAGAGATACCCATTAAAGGAGGGCTTATATAATCTCAATTTAATTGTTCTTCTATTGACGCGAGTTGAGACATGGAATAACGTGAGTGGCTCATGCCGATGTGAAAAATGAGATCTGACCCTCCACATCCGTCTTCAAGGTGGACGGAGGGTCATATTCTTTAGTGCCAGCAGATGGCATCCATACACTTCGGGATCCCTGCTCCACGCTCCCCATTGCAGCAACGCAGCATTTTCCTTTCATTGGAGGAGCCCGAGTCCCTTACATGAGAGTATCTCCCACACTGGTAAAAAACTTTGTTTTTATAGGGGTTGGAGTATTTCCTGTACATTGTCCAACCTGATAAGTTACTGGACTGTGAGGATTAGACCTGTTATCTCGGAGATTAAAATTGAAATTAGATCTCACAGAAATTAACTACTACATACAATCTGTCATTTGCGAGACACTTTGATGGGAGTTGGGAGGTTTTCATGCAGCTGCTTTCTTGCTCTTTCACATGAACTTTTCAAAGCTATTTCATTATTCTGAGTTCTTTGGATTAAGCAGAGTATAGAGATCATCTAGAAACCCAAAGATTTTACAAGCTAAATAATTGCATCATTTATCAAGCATTGCCACGGACAGTTTGCTTGGATGAAAACAGCACAAAGGTGCTTTAGAAGTAGTTTTTCAAGAGTGAATGTGAGACCAGAAAAGATATTATTGTGTTCTTAGTTTTTAAAGATTTACAGAAAACATTAGGAAATAGCTGAGGTTTGACTGGCCAGCTCATTTCCACTTGCATAGCAGTGAATCTTATCAAGAGGAATTAAATATTAAAACAGTTTTGACGTGACGAGAACTGCTGATAACATACTAGAAAGCAAAATGGTTGATGGGTCTCACAGAAACCAACCAAACAGATTCCAAAGGACAAACTGAGTATTTGAAACACTTGCAAATGTAATATGAGCATACATTATTTCTGCCCTCTGTATATCTTCAAAAGAACACAGTAATGAGGGAGACCTAAATTATTCCTAATCTTTTTGGGAGTGAAGATTTCATTAACTTTAGAGAGTTCCAGATTGGACTGTACATGAGCACAACTCACAAAGTCAAATGCCAGACTGGAAGAAGAGAAAAGCTGCCTCGAACTTGCTGAAGACGTGTCTTGGTAAACCCGATGTCACTGTGAAAGCTCTGAGTGGAAAACCTGTGATGGAAGAGGAAGTGAAGAGTGCAATACTTGTGTATAGAGCTAGATGGCTGCAATGGCACACTAAGAATGTCCAGATTTGCTAATTGATTGCGGATGTACTTTTGTTTTGTATTTTGCTTCATGTAAAACAATCTTTTCTGTCTTCATTTTCATGACATTTTTATTATGTACAAACTCCATCTACTTTTGTCATCTGTTTCTTCTAAATAAAGTTAATCAACTTTAAGATTTGCATCAAGTGGCTTTGAGTAATGACAATTTTAAGTCAAGACTATTTAATTTTTAAGTAAAATGTTCCCCTTATATTTTTTCTACATAGCTGCTTCTTTAACTACAAAGAACAGAGAGAAGTTGAAAAAAAACTGAAGTAACGACACTTATTTAGAAAAACATCTTTTTAGAAGGAGTTTTCTGGCAGGTAACTTGTTTTTACCGTCATTTTATAACCTTGCAGAATATTATCTCTCAGGAACTCTCTTATTACCTTAGGCAGTAAATTGGCACAGAAAAACTTAACAAAAAGATGAGCGAAGTGTTGGCGGGTGTGGGAGGGGGAATACATCTTTGTAGCTTACACAGGCATTTCAGAATTTTTTTGGGGGGAAGGGGGGTGTTCCATGTTAGTTTAAAAGATTAAAGTTTGCAATCTGCACTAGAGGAGAGTCCTTGCTAAAGTCTGTATACCAAAGCTGGCTGTGAATTGAAGAACTGTTGTAATTAGATTACTGTAAATACAATAAGAAACTCACTCCTGGTGGTCTGGGGAGGAGTGTCATAGGGCACTGGAGAATTGTGTTGGCAGGATTTGGGACAGTTTGACTGAAAGCAGAGAATACAATCTCAAAATCCTTTTAATCTTCCCCCCACCTCCCCAGTTCTTTGGGGATTTGTTTGTCATTAAGTAACAGTCAAAAGATTAAGGAAGTATAAAATGACATTAAAGCTCACAAGTACTTCTATAAAATTATCAGTGCTAGTGTAGTCTTCAGCAGGGTTTGCTTCTGCCAAGACTGTCTAGAGGCAGGCGAAATGGAAAGAAAAGAGGCAGGCAGGCACAAAGGCAAACGCCACGGACGCGGGCTGTAGCGCCCGTTGTGTGCCTGCGCCGCGAGCGCGGGGCCTCGGGAGCTGTTGCTATGTGTCTGGGCTCAACAAGCTTAAACTTTGCATGGCCCATGCTAAACTAATTTGAGTCAATTTGTCTACATCATTTCAACAATCGTCCTGTGCATTTTGAATCGTACATACAACACTGCATGATAAAGGCCCACCGAGCAGATGCCGACTGCTCATTCTGCCGTGGTCTGGCTGTTGCTAGTTCTTCACCATGGTTTCTCCATATCCTAGTGACAATGTTAGTTTTTCCATGTTGAGGTTAAGTCTGTGCCTGGCTAGTTAAGACTTTTCTTTACAGAGGACAGCTCCTGTAACAACTGCCAGCTCTAAGCATGACCTTTAAAAATGAAATGAGGGAGCGTTAACTGGAGGTTTTTTTTTCTTTAATCTCCCAGGGGAGTTCAAAGGAATACAAGGAGATTTTGCAAGCAAAGTTTTAAGCCTGAACAAGAAAGAGACACCAATATCAGAAGATGTTATCATAGGAAAGCTGATCTAACCTGCTTACAATTAAATAGTTTCCATGTAATGGGTTTTGACTCACTTGTAAATGTGTACTTTGCAAGACAGTTTTATTTTTGAAATTGAAATCAAAAAAGAATAAAGAATTAAAGCAGCTCCAGTCTGTGCCTAGGTAATGTAACAGGACTGATCTGCAGCCAGTGCAAATCAGAATAGCTGCAAAGGGAATTAGCTGCATGATCCCATTTTCTACCAGCTAAGGATTTAGCCTTTGAGAGCATCACGTTTGGAAAACTCCAGTATTTCATGAGTAAAAGTGCAAGAAGGAGCAGTAAAAAATATACCACATTCTCATGTGTAATAAATCCCTGCAAGAGGCATTAAAATCCGTGTGTTCTGCAGGGAAACAAAGCCTATAATTAACGTTTTTATTATTCTTAGATTGGCTTGATAATTTCTCTGCAAACCTCTGCTGAAAAAGGATTACCTCGTGAGTCTTGCCAATCTGAGCCCTGGATAACTCCAGGGACAGGGTGGTTATTTTTCTCTCTCTCTAATAAACTATTGAGGATTTTTTGCTGCACCCACTAAATGTGACAGCCATTTTCTTATAGCAAACTTTGAGATAATTTTCAGTCTTGACTGTGTTTCCAAAACAACATAGCTCTGCCCAAATTGTCAAAATCTTAGCTGGGATTAAACTTTACTGGTTTTGGGGTTTTTTTTTCCCTTTTTCTTTTTCTTAAACTTTTTTTTTTTCTTAAACTTGAGATATTTAGGGTAGCCTCTCTGAGTTAACCAAAATTTTATTCTGATGAAAAAGAAACAACGATATATTGTGTAAGGAGTCACTTTTTCCCTGTCATGGAAAAATGACAGTGAAAAATCTTTCTGTGAGATCCATGTTTTGGCAAATGTTTTAATACAGGCTTTTCTTTTTTCTTAGTGTTTGCTCTCCAGATGATAAAACCAGAGAGATGGGAAACATGGACAGCTCTAAAAAAGAGTTCGGTGGCTCTTTTTAAAATGCACATCCTCCAGGCGTGCGCTCATCGCATCCTGATTTGAATTTTAGAGCTCAAAATAAAGTTCAGTACTTTATTCAAATTCAAATTAACTGTGCTATGCTCTGGCAGCCTCTAAGGATGTGGCAGGCCTGCAACACCTCAGGAAGTGGAGGGGGCAGCAGGAGCTTGAAGATTAAATCCTGTCTGCCCCAGGACAAAGACATTCTAAAATCTCTCTTTTCAGGTGAGCTGAGCAGAGAAAAGGTGCACATGAAGATCTGAGATGTTCCTTCCTGCAGTGCTACAGCTAATAAAGATGCAGCAGAGAGCTGCATGTGAGGAAAGCTGAGTCTGAGTTTGAGCTTCCTGCTGATGGTGGTGCTGCAGGAGTGTTACAGCATTATGGTAGTTCCTAAATTTTGGGAGGGGCATGGACACACTGGATATAGATGCTGAGCTCCCCTACGAGATCCAAGGAACAAAGTGTCTGCCACTCTTGATAGAGTCAGTCACTTGAATAAAAGTGAGCTGAGAGCAGAAAGGTTTACCAACAGACTTTGAAAGACAGTATCAGGAATAAATCTGAATCTAAACAACATGGGTTTGTAAGATAAATGTGGGAGATGGTGAGTGCCTGAGGTTAAAAAAGGAGATGGGTACTACAATAACTGTTGTACACCTCAGCCCAAAGGGCCACCTCTGGCCTGAGCCTTGGCTCCAGTTGTAAATCAGAAATCTGCTTCCATTTTTTCAGAGGGATAACTGAAGTGAGAAATGTTAAACCCCTCCCTCTCCTGAGCATAGGTGCCATGACAGGTACAACTGCTCCCATGGTAGAGCAGTATCTCCCATCCTCACAAGGCCACTTTTGTTCCCGTGTGTACAACACAGTTCAGCACAGGAAGCCTCCACCCAGACCAGTGTTTTTCTAAAACAGATCCTTTTCTTTCAAAGTATTACTTAATAAACAATATGCTTCTCAGTAAGCACTCCCTTTCAGACTACTGATATTCCTGGTGTCAGTAAAAGTGTTCATGTCAGTACATAGAAAAATCATCTGGACATCCATTTCCTCCAAGAACTACCTGGGCACAATTTTTACCCTATTTAAAATGCTCTTTCACCCAGCTTGGTTTACCAGACAGTCTACAACAGAGAGGAAAGCAAAAGCAGATTCACATAGGTGGAGTTAGCTATTAATTATCAACCTACAAATTATGCAACATCCACAAAGCTTGTCAAGGGAAAGGCGTCTGATCTTAGCACTGTGCTGGGAGCTGCAGGACCTGACTTGTTCTGTCCCTGACTTACCCCTCCTGACGTGGGAACAGTCACAAACGTCAGGACAGAAAAGGCAAAAATTTGCCAGATATTTCTCTGCTATGGGAGAGATCCCCATAGGGAGCCATGGACTGCCCAAGCCAGTCTCAAACAGTGCTTTGTTCCAGAGGGAGCAGCCCTGTGAAAGTGCCAGGGCAGCACTGGCCTTGCTCTCTGCTCTGGGCATCAGCCACTTCAGCAGGCTGGGAATACAAAATATGACAGGGAACATCCGTGCCACAAGCATAGATCTCAGCAGAGAGCCCTCTCTGTAGCCCAGCAAGGCTAAGCTTTGTGCTGCTAGTGGGTTCTAAGTGCTTTTTTGCCAATGTCACAGCCAGCTTGCTGCAGGCCAGGCTGCCACTGAGAGGTCACAGGGAGACAGGGACGTGGGGACAGCCCTAAGCCTCCAAACCACAGCCGACCTTACCCCAGGGCTGATGCTGAAGCCTCCAGGGGGGAAGCACTCCTGGCTGAGAGAAGGTATCCATCCTTTTGGCATCTCAGCTGCCCACTGTGTGAAGCAGGGGCAGGAGCCTCCTAGGAGCTCCTGGTGCAGGTCCCCATGGGAGAGGCAGTCCAGTGCCAAGAGAAAAAGGACATCAGCCCTTGGACCGCAGTGCTTTGGAGGGATTATAGTCACAGGAGCAAGTGGAGCTGGTTCTGCCAAAAAATGAAAATGTGATGAGCACCTATGAAAAGGGCATTTGTTTTCACAGGATATTGCTCTTTTAAATGATAACGACTGCTCTGAAACTCTCACAGAATATTGTTTTTATCATCAGATATGTCCTCACCCTACCTCATACCTTCAGTACGACTCCCCACGATGAGAAGCACTTGTTACATAAGCAGTACCCCCATCTCCACAGGCACAGGAGGAGGAACCACGAGGAACAGATGCTGCTCTTCAGAGTAAACTGAGTTACCAGAGCCTGGTTTTATACACCAACAACTTAACCTGTTGGTGCCATTCCCTTTTTGTCATACAACGAGCATAAAGCCATGCAGTTTTGCACAATAAGGCTAGAGTGCTAAGAATTTTAGTGCTTCCTAAGGTGCCTGGGCCTGGGCTAAATGTTATACTGCACTTTATCTGGGGAGCAAAGCACTCCTAACTTTTCCCAGGACTTGCAGAAGAACCCTCTTGCATTGAAAATCCCCAACTAACCAAGGAATCACTTTTGAAGTTAGTGGCAGCCAAAGCTGAGAAAGAAAACAAGGTGGGAGACTCCAGCAAAAGCTCTGTGTTTACTGCTGAGGGTGTGAGGCAAGATGGGGGAAGGATGATGGTGCTTTGAGGATGCTTAAAGGGAAAGGAGCAGCATTTTGTCCCCAAAAGGCCAAACCCAGAGGGTTCTATTGGCCACAGCCTTGCCCTGTCCCACAGTTCAAATCAGTTTATAGTGAAAATGCATTTGTGAAATTTAAAATTCCCCTTGGCTCTCTATGCTAAGTTTTGGCAGGGTGTGATGCTATTCCCAAGTGCTGGCCAGAGCATGCTAAGCACACTTCAGCAAAAGTGTTCTCTGTGCTGCATGCTGAGCACCAACACTGATCTTATTTAGACACACAACCCCTCATATCTGAGCCGTGTAAACTGCTTCTAACAGCTCCTTTCCTTCCTTTGTTCAAGCAAACAATGGTCTTTGGAAATTTATTTTAATGCCACCAAGGCAAAGTTGTTATTTAATTTACAAATTAATCATTCTCCCTTCCAAATCCCCTTTAGCTCTGCATGTATATTACTTAAGAGCTTATCTATCTGCCTATCAAATTCTTGCTCCTCTGAAAGAATACAAGAAGTGACCCTTTTCTTGTACAACAGATCAGGAGAGGGAAAAGTGGATATGGCTCCTCTCTTCGTTCCCATCTTGCAGAGAAAGGACAGACTTGGTTTCCTATGGACCTGTTTGCCAGCTTTTAAGGCCACGAAACAGCAAATTTGGAGCTGCTTCTGGGAAGACCTCTGTGATAAAGAATGCAGCACATAAAAACCCTGCTAATGGAATAAATTATAAAGATACAACTTAAAGTATTATTCACCTTAAAAGCTACTCCATTCTGTTGTCTGCTTGGACCTCTCCATGGCATCTTTTGTGGCAGCACCAGCACTAGGGAACTTTGCTTTCCAGAGGGTCAACCCTGCACCTCCACAGCTGAGGTGGGAGCCCAGCCTGCAGTGAGGTGAGCCCACTCTCACCTGGCCTCCATGGCCTTTGAGTTGGCTCCTGAGAATGGAGGCAGGCAGGAGGGGATGGCCGTGCTGGGCCAGCTGAATAAGCTCTCTGCCTGTCTGGAGGGCATAAAACCCCAAAGGTTATTAGGGAATTAATAGGCTGAACAAAAAGGATGGGCAACCCAGCTCATCTGGGTGAGACCTTGTTGCCTTGGGTATGGAGCCTGCATGGCTGTGGGAGCTTCTTAGTGATGGGTCAGGACACCTTGCATCTTTCCTGTCTTTACAAGAATTCCCTGTGGGGCTGAGGGCAGCAGAAAGCAGCAGCTGAGTGCTCTGCAGGTGTTTCAGGCCTTGACAGGGTGAAAATGGGGGGACCAAAGAGCAGCACTGGGGGAGCTGTGGGTACAGACACTACTTCAGCCACTGAACTGCAGAGTTTTCCTTATCCTTTCTCTTTCACCTCTCCAGCTTCTCTTCAGTCTCAGGCTAACTCCTGGATTCATTCAGCCCCATTCCTCAGATCTACAGAAAGCACTTTCCAGGGCTTCTGCCATTTTACTTTGCAATTTTAAAAATGGCCTTCTGAATAAATGAAACAATGAAATAATTCTAGAGGCTATACAGTAGGACCTACCATGTCAAATTATAAATAAATTGAAAACATTTAACTCTGAGAACAAACACCCCCATCAAACACACACACCCTTCACCCTGCAAAAGGCAGCATTAGAAACATTCTTGTATTTAGGTAAAAATGTGAGGCCTAAGTAGTTAAAAGGCAATGTGCTCTAAAGCTTCCCTAATCTATTTTCCTCCAATTCTTTCCACCTCTAAGAAGCTTGTGGAGTTAGTTGTCGATTAACATTCAGGAAGATTGTACTCTGTCTCCAGTTCATTGCTCTCTTGTTGGCTTATTGTTATTCAGAGCCCATTTATTGTAGATGAGCCATTCATTTTCCCCTAATTGGATGGGATTGGATTTCACTTTCATTGTTGGATGCATTGAAAACCCTGGAGGGGCTACAGGGATCAGACCAGGGCTGGGGAGATTTAACTTAGCACAAAGTTTAGGTTGCAGCTGAAAGAAGCTACAATTTTTTTTTTTTTTTAATTTTGGGGTTTTTTACATGCAAATGCCTCATGGCTAGATTTGCAAGGTCTCCCCTGTGACCCCAAACATCTTATTGCATAACATACTTTTGGTATTTTTATATAGTTCCTCACCAAAGCATTCATGACGCAGGGATTGTTCCGAAGATTTCTGAGCATCAGAGACCCAGCAAGGGCTTTGCACCAATGTCCCTCCTGTCAGGATGTAACTGGCTGACTCCTTCAAATGTTTGGATTAAATCCTTTCACAGTCCTGGGATCCTGCACTGTAACAACCTCCCCTGACAATCTGCTCAGATTCCTTTGGGGCAGTACAAGGGTCTGCAATCAGAAGGTATTTCAGAGCTACATGCTGCAGTAACTCACACCACAAATTGCTCCTGCAGCCGCTCTGTCCCCATCTAAGGGTAAGCTGAGGGTGGAAGAGCCTGCCTGGTGCTGATCCACAGCCTGGCTTGGTGGCAGAGACACAAGCCTGGACCAAATCCCTCTCAGCCATCTCATAACTCACTCTGAAGGGTTAGCACCAAAGCTAAAATTACACCCAGGCACCCACGTGTGTGTGTGTGTGTGTTTTTCTCAGGTTGCTGTGTGTGGGAGCTCCTTCACCAGTTGGAAACACAGGGTGGGCATGGTCACAGTGGGGGCAAGGCTGGCACAGCCACTCTGGGCTCCTTGACTGCAGCATCTCACACCTCACCAGGCAGCTCAGGGGTTGTAGCAGGGCAGAACAGCCCTCCTTGTTCACCTGGAAAATATCTGCTGGGAGAAGGTCTTGGGATCTAACTACCAGAGTTAGAGGCAGTATTAAAATTAAACTCGAGGATTTGATTGAAAAACAGGTCTATGGTCTGCTGCAGGTTGTTCTGGAGTCAGTGTAGAGATGGGAAGCCCTGGAGGATGAGTGATGCCTCCCAGGTGGGCCGACCTGGTTTCTAGAGCAAAGAAGCCAGGAGACACCTGCCTTAGGTGCAGCCCTGAGCTCCAGCACATCTCCCAGATGTCCTCTGAGCATCCCTAAACTCACCTCTAAATATCATCTGGCAAGGTAAAGCCAGAGGCTGTCTTTGTGGGAGAGAAGGGAGAGGGAGAAGAGAAGGAGCAGGGAGGAAGTAGAGAAAAACTGCTGTGGTGTGCTGGAAGGGTTAACATCAGGCCTCCTGCAGATGTTTGTCTGATGGGGACCCAGGGACTGGCTGAGCTGGGGTATTTGCATGGGAAATTCTGCAGCAAACTGCAAGCATGTACTGGAGCCCTTCCCTTGGAGGGGGCCTATTTTGCACCTCTCTTTTCTTCTAGGGCACAGATTTTCATTAAATGTGGGATTGATGTATCTCTGACACCCGCACTGTGCTGACAGATGCATTTCAAGCGGGCCAGCAGGTTTAAAACCACCTGAAAGCACACAGGGAAAGGATGGAAGCACACAGGTGCCTCCACACACCGCTGGTGTTATTAGAAGGATGAAACAATTACTGAAGAAACTGTTGAAAAAGACCCTCTGTTCCTGCACACAAGACCCAGCAAAACCCATTTCCTACAAATCTGTGCCCAGGTCCTGATATAAGAAGGTACCAGCTTGACCCCAAACCCTTTTTTGCATTTTATAAAGGCAAAGGGCACACTTGAACCCTTCCCTCCCCTGTCCCTGCCTCCTTTATTTAAATTTTAGGTGGCTTGACACCTCTGAGAAACGCAAGTGCAGTGGAAGGAGACCAGCAGAGAGCAGCAGAGCCTGGAGGGAAGCAGAGGCACCCACACACCACATGGGTTGAAAATAAGAGAATTAACACCAAAGGTCAGGCTCTGGCTGAGACACAATGTATTGACAACCTTAACCCCTAAAACTGACAGACCCAGAAATGAGGACAACATCCAAAGGTGCCTGAATTTACAAATAAACAAAAGGTAAATTTTCACCTGCTGCTGCCTGAGATTTTTTTGTTTCGAAGACACCTCCCATACCTGAAAGGCTTTAACATGAAAACCCACATTAGAAGTAGCTGGTCCAAAGCACAGACATTTTGAGGGTGTCCAGACCCCTCACAGCACATGGAACACCCATAGTAGCAGCAGGCAGGACTACCCAGGTTGACCAACCAAAGAGCTTCAGATGACAGCAAAGCTCACCAGAGCTCAGAGTCTGTCACTTTAATGCCCAATTATGCAATGAAATACTATTTTGAGCATTTTTCAGCTCCATTAGATAAATGAAAGTTTTACATACCTTCTTCCTACAGAGATATTTGGTGGTTGTCAATCTCTGGTTCTTGGTAGTTCCTGGGGTCTCCAGGCCCCTATTAAACAGTCTGTAAATGATAATTAAACAAAGCAACTCTGTGAGCTCAACAGCCACTACCCCAGGTTTGTATCTCCCCTGGAAAATTGTGCTGGTCTGCAAAGAAAAAGTTACCAAACCCGTCTGCTCTGGCTCCCACACAGCCTCCTCTCAGCCTTCCCCTGAGCATGCTGAGCAGCACCATTGTAAATCACCACCCTGGGTTTTCCAGGCCTCTGCAGATCCGTGGGTTGTGGGCAGGGAGCTGGCCACAGCCATGGTCTCTCCAGCACGGTACAGAGGGATCAGCTCCCCGTGGAAAGTGGCACTTTCACACATGCCCTGTGCAGGGACTATGCAGACTCTGTGTAACTCGTTGGCTTTGACCATACCACACCAGATCTGTGATATCTCCAGCCCCTTCAGGTTGTTTCCCAAATCATGGGTGTGTGGGACATCGAGTCTCCCAGGAACCTGTTAGAAGTTTTCCTTTGGAGAATGTTCTCCAACAGCAGCTCCAGCTCAGGTACTGCTGAGTTACTTCACAGCCGCCCTACATGCGCCACACCAACTTTAGCATTACTTCTTCTCATAACATGACCTTTTAGTCCAGCAGGGTTCTTGTGTTCCCACCTTCAGCCCAGCTGCAGGGGAACCTTTGCCTGTGGAATCACCCCAACCCACACCAGTGGACACATCAGTCATATCACACACTCAGAGTTCAGGTATTTTTCTCTTCTTTTTCTCAGTTTTTTCCCAGCTGTCAACTGCAAAGCGGCAGGGGGGACTCACACAGTGAGTCGCTGTCACAGGCAAGGAGCTTTGCTTCCCTAAGTCAGTCCCAGCTGTGGGTAGGGGAATCTCTCAACTCTTCTGTCCTTGGGCACAGCTACCTTTCAGTTTTTCCTCTTGCACATCAGCCATACCATTCTTCTCTGGAGAAAACCAAAGCCAAACTTTTCATCGCACAAACAGAACCACTGGGAGGTATTGACCGCTAATGGTGCAAGAGCTTTACCAAGTGAAATCTAGCAAGAATAGTAAAAATTATGGCCTTTTAAAACTCTTTCAAACAATTACAGAAGGAAATGAGAACTCTCTATGCCATTTTAATGTCCTGCTGCTTTAGTAAAAATTTGACATGACTGTTTCATTTCATTTCAGGATTTTTTTCAATTTCTTGATTTTGCCTTGTCTTCAGTTACTTATTGTTTCCTTCCTCCCATTTTTACAGAATTTGCAGAGGTTAAAGGGAATACATACACACACGCAAAAACTGAGAAACTGAGAAAACAGATAACATTTTTCCGTTTGACTACCCTTTCCAGATGTTCTTGAATGGGCACAACACACCAGGAAAAAAAGGCCTTGAATGAAAAATAAATAAAAAAAGCTGTAGGAGTAAAGAATGACAGAAGTAGGAACGTAAAAGAGAAGAGCAGAGTTGCTCGGAGCAGGACATCCCACCCCAGACCACATCTCCTCCCACTGCAGAAGCAGAGGCTATTTGCAGGCTCACCAGCTCTCCTGGCCTTGCCTGCTGCCAAGGGTTTATTTTCCAGGAAGCCTCTTTCCAGGCCCAGAACAGGCCGTGGGAGTGCCTGGACCCTGGTTCTCAGCAGGTGGATACAGCAGCTCTGGTGGCACTGGTGCAGCCAGCCCATACTCTCAGGATACCTCTGGGAAACACAAGCCACACTTACAGAGGCCTTTTGCCTTAGGCTGGGAAAAACTGTCCTCATCTTCCATAATTGTCCAAGAAATGACAATGAACAAATGGCTCCCTGCCACTTGTTATTTTGTTAGGAGTTTGCCTCCATGCAAACCAGTTGCCTCATGACCTGGAGAATGAAAACTGCCTGATTCTTGCAGGTTTGCACCCAATATTGCCATTTCCTCGCTGCATTAATTCCAGCTGCCCATCCCTGCACCCCTCCCAGCCCTGCTGTTGCTCTCTCCGTGCCTCAGGAGCAGCCCCAAGCCGTGAGTCTTAGTGGCAGGGCAGGAGCCACCGGGACAGCCCAGCCCGGCTCCCCAGGGAGGGACAGCCACCATCACCCCACTGCCCTCGTGTCCCACTCTTGCTGCTTTGATACGAATAATCCCAGCTCCCCCTTTCCCTCCCTGGGCACAAAGCTGCCCGCTGCCCCAAAGGCGGCGGCGAGTAAAAGTTGTTGCATCTCCATTAAACTGTACGTGCTCCGCCCGCCGGCCGCAGTGCACTTCAGATAATTCCTTGATGCAATATATTTTCCAGGATAGCCTTTTGTTTTCTTTCTTGGCCGCTCACCCTCTTTCTGTGGTCAGTTTTGCTCATTTCTCTTGTAAGCTGTCTAGAGGCAGAGAAAAGGCTTTCAGTTTTAAGCAGTTTCCTTTTCAGTTCCCCTTTATTGAATTCCAACCTCCATTTTTTTTTTTTAAGCATAGGGACATCATTTATCTTGGACTTTAAGTTGCAGGGGCCTTCAAGGGGCTTCTTTTTTTCTTTCCCAGCTGCATTTGTTGACACACAGTCAATCTGTTTTTTGCCTTCGTTCCCCCTCTTCCCCCCAGCAGGCCATAAAGTATCGACAGCTGTGCCCTTTATTAGCATAGCCATTTTAAGCACAACAAGGGGGAAGAGACTAAATATATTACAGCCATTACCTCTGTCAAAAAGTGACAATTTTAAAACATTTTAGCTTTTCACTGGGAAAGCCGGCAGCACAAAAGAAAGTGCTATAATTTTATTGTAAATGCTTTTTAAATATGGGTCACTTGGCCATAATCAATAGAAAGGATGGAAAAGTTCAAAGCTTGAGAACAGTTCAGGCAGATAGCAGAATTTTTTTTAAAAAAAGGCTTGTCTTTAAAATATGCTAATTGGGGCAAAAATACAACAGTGAGAAGCATGCAAAATAAGATCTTGTTCCTGGCGGTTTTGTTTTCTTTACAGCTCTGTTCATGCTTTTCCCATCTACTTATAAGTGTGTTTTACAACTTGGATGGGAATTATTCCTCCCCAACAGGGTGTTATGAACATTTGGGGACTGAGAAAACAGGAGGGAATCCAGACAGTCACTAGTCTCTTCTCAAAAAGGAAAAAAACCACTAATAAACTACTGTTTTTTTCAGATGCCTTTGGAAGTGTGATGTGCCACAGCACTGTGATTTACCAGGCAAGATCACTTCTTGAGCATAAAATAATCCTGAAGCCTGAGAATCCTGGTAGTTTAGCTTCAGGTTTGCAGTCTTACACTTGTTGGCTTTAATACAGCAGAAACTTGTATTTTAAGCTTCTAGAATAAGAACTGGGCTTTTTGATTAGACAAGGACTAAAGCCCACAGTCTGCATCTGTTACAAGCTCTAAAATGTAAAAGAGGGCTTATAGATGTCCTGAAGCCTGACCATCTTGGCTGCTTTTCTTCTAATTTCTAATGGGTTTATCAGGCAAAGAGGAAAGGGCAATCTCAGCAGGGTTTGTTTTGAATGGCCTTACCTTCCTCTCCATTTTTAACATCTGGAGTGAACTTAGAAGTCTCTTATCTATCCCTCTCTAGTTACAATTTTTGCTGGAGGTTTCACTTTGTTTTTCAATTTCAGAACGTATGTAAAACTTTGCTTATCCCAAGGCAAGCTGTTAAACAGGCTCCCATAAGCAAAGCTGTTTTAAAGAACCTGTTTAAGCAGGAAGTTCATGAAATCCTGCACACAGCATTATACAGTACCTGCCAAGGGGTGTGATGCAGCTTTTGTCTTGTGGTGGCTCCTGGGGGCCTGTATCCCACTGCACTGAGCAATCTCCAAATTTGCAGGAGAGAGCAAGTGAGCATCCTGCTGTGGGAAGAGTGTGGTCCACGGCAAAGGGGAAAACTGCAAGGAATTCTCACCACCCATCTTTTGGCAACCAATTTAGCAGTTAAATGTAACCAGCTGGTCTCCCCAGGTTCCCTCTGTAGTCGAGGGAGGGAAAGCAAAGCTCCTGCAGAGGGTCATTCAGTGCACCCAAATTAGCCTTACTCTGAATTGTCCTCTCTCTCATCCGTGACTGGAAAAGGAGTTAGAAGAGACTACCCGGGTAATTTAGCCAGCTAAGATGGGTGGTCTGAATAATTCCTTCCCCACCAGCCTCTGAAAGCATGCCTAGGTACCCCACAGAGATTGGCATGCTGTCGGAGGGATCGATTCCCAGGCACGTCAGCAGCTCAGTGATCTGTGCTCTCGCCTGCTCTGGAGAAAGCCGGGGCGCTCGAGGAACTTACCTGGTCCTGTTGGATCCTGTAGCTCCCAGCCAGGACAGAGAGCTGGGCTGACCCACGTGCTGTCAGATGATGCTGTAGGACTGCCTGTGGCAATGGCTAGATTTGGGGTTTGGGGTATTTTCCCTACCTCACAGACTGCATCTGCTATCCTCGAGCCTGGCCAGAGACCACTGAGGCGGGAGTAGCTGCAGGTCAGCCTGGCCCTCGGAGCTGTCTCATGGTGGAATTGCAAGTGGCTCCAGCGTTGCAGAGAGAGGAGACAGGGCTGCTCCTACCTCCTTCCCAAGAAATTAGTTTGGTCCCTTCTTATGAGGCCTCCTCCTCCTCACTCATACAGAGCAAGGAAGAGGGACTCGCTCTCAAGGACAGCAAGGCACAGCAGCACAGCACAGCTCCCACATGAGAGGCCGACCCTCCGAGCCGAGGGCAATAACCTAAGGCACAGCCTTCCACGGGGCCGAGCAGCAGGGAAAAGCAGAGGATTAACAGGCCTCACCTGCATTGCTGTGGTGAGAGGAGGAGCCCTGAAAAGCACTCAGCTTTACACAAGTAGTCAATCACCACCTTTTTCCACACCTCACATCCCCCGGGCCTCCCGCTCGGCCCGGGCCCTCAGGCAGCAGGGGAAGGCGGACGGGCCCCCAGGCCCAGCTCACCCCAGGCTGGGAGCTCCAGCCCGCCCTCCCAGGCGCTTCCTCCCGTGCTAGCGAGCTGCTTCCCAGGCACAGCTGGAGGAGACATGGAAAAGCCAAACATACCTCAATTCCCCCCAAAATTCCTGGTCTATAAATACTGCATCACCAGAGTGACTTGTGTTTTGGAGAGAACCAGCCTCAGGATGAGCAAAAGCTTTTGCATGGAAAACAAGAAATGTTCCCTGACACTTTCCATAAGGGCCAGACTCATGCAAGTAACTAAGATGTTAATGCAAGAAGGATTTTCATTTGAAGGATATGATTGCCTTTTTTATTTTTTTGGCTAAAAGTGAGCCACATCTTTGCACTCCTACTAAATCACTGCTTTTCCATGCTTGACCAGAAAAGAATCTGACCTGGGCAGCTGTTTAACTTGCTGTTCAAAGACCAGCAAAGTCTGGCTCTCCACTGTTTGAACAGTGGAAGAGTCTTTTTACAGCCAGCCTTATTAAAGCACAGGATTTTATTAGCTGTTTTGTGGTAATAAGGTGAAGTACAATGTTGTGGAATGCTCCTTCAGGAGCTTTGGGATCTTGAATACTTTGGGGTTTACTTTCCTCTTTCAGACTAGGGTGCTTGGCAACCCACTAATGCTACAGCTTTATTGTAATGTTCTCTTCCCTAAAGCCACCTTTGACAACTGATTTTTCACCCAGGTACAGGAAAGTTACAGTTTGAAGAACTCTAAGAGAAATATGCTATTGCCTGCTTGCTATTTTTTTTTTTAAGCCTTTGCATATCTTCATGTACTTGGAAAAACTGAAGATATAGGGTAAAAAATCTACTTTGGCCACACACACATACAGCAATGTTGTACATTCAAAATATCAAAGCTAATATAGTTTTCCCCTTTGGCAACTTGCTTTACAGTTCTGGTAATTTTCTCACAACATTTTTAACAGATTGTAAACAACCCTTTTTCCTGAAAACCACTTTTGGGGCACATGAAGTTTCAATTAGCATTTAGGAATACCTGCCAGGAAGTTTTCACGAACATTTAAACAAATATGTCTGTATTATTTTGCAAAAGAACAAAGTATTCTGACAAATTTCAGCAATCTCCCATCATCTTTTGTTTCATAACTCTAGTAGGAAACAAAGAGAAGCAAAGTTTCCAAATCATTGATGAGCTTTAATGAGAACTGTGCTTCTTTGGACTCTCGATGCCAAAGTAAAGACCAAATCACAAGATTTTGGATTTGGGACTGACTGTGGAAGACTTTTTTGGGAATGAAAGGTACATGTCCCCAAAACCCACAGGCTAACACCTTTACAGTCACCACTAGAAAATCTACTGACATTTTACTCCGAAGGGTTCTTTTTCCTGATTACAGTATTTTCTTACTCAAGTGTTTTGGAGGAAAAAGTATGCATTTATATAATTCAATATTGATATTGCATGTAATGCAGAATAGCACATACCCTGTGGGATGAAATCCTGGTAGCAGAGGCAGCAGACCTTTCATTGCTGTCCAGGCTTGGGACTCCCAGGTATTACAACACTGCAGGTTGGAGCAGATTCCCATGGTCAGTCAGCCAGGAATGTCCCACAGTCACTCAGAGCCAGAGGCAGCCCCCCTCTCTGCTCTGCTGGGGAGCAAAGAGACCCTTCCCCATACTGCCCAGTTTGCCAGTTTAAGCAAGACTCAGCTGCCCGAGCCTCCAGTTTTGGAGGTTCAACTTTGAAAATAAATTCAGAAGCAAATCCTTATTTCACGGCACACAAAAAATCCCAGGGAGCTCCTTTTGTAACTACCAAAACCTCCCTTTTCTCCAGACTCCCATCCAAGAGCAATCCTACCACGTGCATGGTTACTCTGAAAACACCAGCCAGCACAAAAGGAAGCAGAGGCACTGCTGATTTGAGGGACCTTTGTCCCAAGATATTCCCAGATCTCCAGTCAGTGCAGCTAAGGTTGGACCTGTGTTACATTGCAAAGCCAAAAAGCCTGCAGGAGCAGCCTTTCCACAAACTATCTCCTTGGAACAAGAGATGCTCTGGGGCACTGCACTAGTGCAAGTTACACATTTATCTACGTTCACCTGCACTACAGGCAATCCAGTTGTGACAGCCACTCTTGAGCTGGAGGATTCAGGCAGAACCTCCTATGCTCAGTCTTCACTTTTTTTCTTTTTAATTGAAGCACCATCTCGTGTCTGTAGAACCTTCTACAAGCATCTGTTTTCCAAGGTAAACTAAACAGAACTATTTATTGCAAATGTTGCTGCCCTGTGGCAAATGACAAGAGGCAGACCACAAGAGCCTTGTGCTCTACTGCTTGTAACGAGGTCCCTGGAGCCGTTATTGTTTTATTAATCTCTTTAGCCAGCTAATTGTAGGAGATATTCTACAGCTTGTAAAACAACAATTGAGATTTTGTTCTTTTTCAGGCTCTGTACTTAGTGTTCTATAGCAAGAAGCCCCTACAAGGAGCTCATGACTGAAATAACTCCTTCTCCAGCCCCACCAAACAGCCCCAGCTGACACCAAGACAGTTCCTCACTAACAAAGCCAGGGAAGTTTTGCTTCTCAGGAAGGGATCACAGATTCTTTGTACCTGTAGAGCACACAACACTTGCCTGTGCTGGGCTCAGAGTAGTCAGTGGATGATGTTAAACCTGGAATTACATTTTCGAGACCCAGCTTAGATGCAGTCAAGCACATTTCTTTTCTTGGACAATTGCTCCCTTCCTCTTTTGGAGTCATACAGAATAGCTGACATATTACATATGTACCAGGAGGGACATTGCTGTGGCTGAGCAGTGTCCTCTGGAAACACAACGTGGACTTCTGAGAGGAGAGCAGGGCATTATTTTTTTCTTTTCAGTTCTTTGGAGGACTAATGTCATCTGTCTCATCTCCTCACATGAGCAACCCCAGCACAATTTCATAACAAATCCTCCCTTTACAGGGTCATTGAACAACAACTTCCTTAGTTCAGAGAACCAGTGTCAAGTCATAGGAAACAAACTGGAGAACCATCACCAACCTCTGAAACATTACCAGTGACTGGCATGCATAAGCTTCTGCACAAAATAAGAATTAGAAACTAGGGCATGGATTATTGTGCATGAAATTCATGCTGGGAGAAACACACAGGAAGAAACCAAGCAGGCAAAGAGGAAACAACAGCAGTGCAGCACGCCTAAAACTTTAATCTTTGTTTTTAAAGAGTACAGAATTGAAAGCGACACTTTCTTCTCCTTTTCACCTTCTCCTTCTCTATCCCATTGCTTCCTAAGGTCTCTCTAACAGGAAATATTTCTTTGTTGATTAGTTTGACTTCCCTTGAAGTAAGGCATAGCAGTTAATCTCCAAAAGTAGGCCCCAATTCAGTGAAACACTGGCACATGCACTCCAGTCCCCTCCCATTCATGGCAACATTTAAGTGCAATACTTGAACACCATTTTCAATAGGGATGTTTTCTCTTAACCAAAGAGGGGAGGAGAGGGTATATTCGTGTGGTCTTAACCAGGGAGGGAGGGAAGACATACAACATACATCATCTTGTTCCCAATTTAAAGGCAGTTTTAGAAGCAGTCTGTCACTGACACATGGTTAAAATCTTAAGCAGCAGCTTAACTGGAAAAGTTTTAGGAGTAAGAAACCCTAGGGCACTTTAAAAAGCTGAGCTTTGAAATCACTGCTCAATGCCAGCTACAGCAGCCTCACAAGGCCACTCAGCCTTCTAAGTCTAAACACCCTCTGCTCCTAATGCCATCAAGTAAACACGCTTCATTAATACAATTATATAAAGAGGAAGACTGGCAAGACAATACAAAAGATTATCAAGAATGTTTTCTACAGAGTTCAGAAAACAGGATTCTGGAAAATGAAAGTGGACTTTATTTTACACTGTAGGCTTTCACTTTTTATCCCTTTGAAATACGTTTAATATTAAATTAATAAAGATCATAAACTAAGAAATTGATATGTTCTCTAAAGAGACATAATAAAAATTCAGACATTACAGCACAGGACCCATCATTTAAATATGCCAATAATAGAACAGTTAAAGTGATGCTGGCTAATGTGAGGATAAAAGACGTGGCTCTAAGGAGAAGTGTGGATTAGGGGAGAATTGAGAGTGAAGCAGGTGATGCCTTAGTCTGAATCTGAGCTCTCTTGCTTGCTGGTATGGTACTGGCTGACTGCTTCCTCCAAAGGAGCCATTGTCCCATCCGGCCGCACTCCCATTGGCTTTATGAGCTCATCTCTGTGAGAGATTCAAAAAGAGAATCCATATTAGCATGTGCACACATATCAATTCACATGTGTATAATACAGTCACATACAGTATATGCCTCGGTACATAATGAGCCTCTAAAAGGAAGTTATTTCTGCTAAAGCCCTCTGTTTTGAAGAAAAAGGCACAAAAACCCTTCCCAAATAGGTGGGAGGGGAAGAGCAGGGCAGATAAAGACTTCATTCATGTAGGCCAAACCTACTTAGCCAATTAAAGACACCATGAAAAGTCAGTGCTTAATAGGCTCAAGACAAGGAGCAGGTTCACTGTTTTGGATACACAAACTAGCTTTTCTTGTAAGAGTTCTCTGACAGCCAGTTCTTCCTAAAATTTCACCTGCCATTTTGGCTAATCTATGCCCAAGCAATTAAAACAATGATTTGATACATATTCATCTTGTTGCAGGAAATAAATCAGTTAAGAGAACTACACCACTACTAGGGGTGTGTTAAGGACTTGCTGATTCATTTAAAAAAAGCTGACTGATTCTAATACTATTGCTTTTGTTTGTGGCAGTTTAATTACAGGATTTACAGCCATTTTAATCTCTTCAAAGCTCCAAAGGCTGCTCAGCAGTTAATCCAATTATATCTACTCCACAAGCTACAGCCTCATCTAAGAGATGATTAATTATTGATTAAGCCAATCAAAAAGTATTAGCAAAGATTTATTTAATCCTTACTTTTTATCACCTAATTTATATGTGGATTATGGCAAAAGCTGTAAGGGCAAAGATAACATTTTGATTTTATGCTGGAAAAAAAAAAGGGAAAATACCTCTAAATATTCAGGAGTCACCTTAAATAAAGGAGCAGAGGTTTGATGTTAATTTACCCCTTGGTTGAAAGGCAGCCCAGTAAAACTGTCAATTTAACATACATCTCCCACCTTCCCAAGCCACGGACAATAAAACTGCATCGCTCAGTGGGGAAGCAAAGGCACCTCACCAGCTCTCTGCCTGGTCTGCACTACTACCCTGGCTGAGAAAAGGGACAATTCCTTGTACACAGCTGGCAATCAATCCAACCTTGATGCACCCACAGGAACAGCAAGAAAGGCAACATCTGAGTCACAAGGCATGCATATGCCAGCCACTGTGCAGTCAAGATGCAGTTAAATCAATTCTCAAAGAGAGACCAGCAAGATAAATGAAGCTGCTTGTGCTGATGTGACAATCAGATACTGCAGGCCCTGCAGGTCAGGGAAGGAGGTTTGCAAGACCAGATCAAAGAGCACAGGCCAGGCTCTCCCTCACTGTGTGAGGAAGAGCAGGATCTGTGTTTAAACAGACTGGAGAGAGCTTCCCATTAGTTAAGGACTGTCAGGGAGTCCTCTCCCTTCTGGCAACGCAATCCATAGTGTGCAGATTCTGTCCAAGTGACAGCACTCCTAGAGAATCTGCTGAAGATGTGTGGAAAAGAGATCAAAAGAATCCCTGAAATCAGAATTGAAAGGTCTTAGAACACGAAGCCTGCAAATCTGGTGTCCAAAGAGGACCAAAACCCTGCCTGCTGAAGGGGTGCCCCAAAGGCAAAGCTGGAGTGTTTTGGAGTTGTGTCTGATAGCAAAGACTTTTCCTTCCACAGAGAAAACACCCTGTACATCTAAGGTCTTTTTGGCTTTCAAACTTTAAACATCATACAAAACAAGTGTCCTCTAAAATGCAAAAATGTAGCCATGAATAACAAAATCACCACTGCTTGCCCTTTAAGCTGAAAGCAGCCAAGATTTTTGTTTTAAAAATCCTAAAGCATACTCTTAAATTGCAACATTTAATATTGCAGCCAGAAGTCAGGGACTCACATTGTTTTCTAGTCATTTACCATTTATTATTGGTAATAAATGAATTATAATGGTTAATAAAGGAAAAGGAATTTGTCCATGAAAAAGGAAAGAGAAACACAGGAAAACAAGGTCCCAAGGCTCCTTTATGTGGGGACCTCCCTCTCCTCACAACAATTCTCACGTCTTTAAATATTGTCAGGAAGTCCTATCTCATCATTTGCCAATTATAAAGGCAAAGCTCTTTCTTTGAGCTTTCCCTTTTCCAGCTGCACTTTCACATCCTGCTTTAGCTTTAGGCTTTAATGATGGGAGCCAGGCTGAGCTCACCTTGCATGGAATAACAAGGATGCTTATCAAGTACCTTTCTGCTCCTGCCTCAGCTTCCTGCTTTGCAAGTCCCTGAGCAGGATGGAAGAGGGCTGGTAGGGGTTTGCTGTTCTCTGCATTAGGAGGCTGAATTTTACACATCCTTTCCCAGGCAAGCACTACCCAGTAAAACTGAACTATGTGAAGACAGAAATATGCTAAGCCACCAAAGGAAGAAAGAAGGGAAGCAGGGACCAGCCTGTTTTGTTTCTAAGCATAATCTAGTCCTGAAAGAGTGTTGAGCATGGCATCCTTTTGTCAGTGATGACTGCAAGCTCTGAACACCACACAAGCTCACTCCTGGTTTTCAGAGAGGGAAAAGACAGAGGGAAGGAGACAGGTTAAAAGGTCTGGGCTGCCCACAAAGCCAGCTTCCCAAGATCAGAACAACTTTCTTCTAAATAACAGAATTTTGGGTAGGATTGCCAAAGGCACCACTCAGCTAAATGTCAGTACCACCAAGAGCCCCCAGAGCTGCTCCTTACCTGGCAGGAAGGATCTCAGCCCTGCCAGCCTCAGCAATTTGCCCATTTAGCTCTGGCTGCTTAGAGACCTCAACTGTGCTTTGACAGCCCGGGCTACCTGAGGATGCACTCACTGTCCACGGGGAGAGACAAGGTGGGAAGGGAAGTGCCAGGAACTGCCAGGCAGAGCCTCAGAGAACAGTTCACTGTCCAGAAACTGGATGTTTATGGCACATCCATAGCACAGAACACCGCTGGCCTCAGCCCAGTAGATGGCAGTGGGAATTCTGTATCCATGAAGATCTACACAAGCACACAATGTGTGTGTGTACGTATTTGAACATCCTTATGTGGCCTTCCACATACACAGATGCACCTTGCAACCCTCATTTTTCTAATGCAAACAAAGCATTCTATTCAAGTGTACTTAGAAACACACCATAATTAAACAGTTGGTAAAATGCATTCTCTTCTCCCACTTCCAGATCTCCCAAGAGTCCCTTCAAATATATCCATACAAGTTCTGCCTTCCTGCTTGCCATTTAGCTTGATAACGACTCAAAAATCATTGCCTTGTTTGGAAGGGTGACTCTCTCTTGCCCGCTGTCTGTGCTGCAGGGCAGCACTGCCACACAGAATTAATGATGGTGTCTGTAATCAAACAGCCATCATGTAAACACCAGCCTGCCCCTTTGATAAAACAGCATCTTGGGGACCTATTCACCTCCTTATAATTGAGTGCCACATAATAGTTCCGATCCTTTCAGGGAACATTATTTTGTTCTATGATTAGAAAGGGGAAGAAAAAAACAAACTCGATGTAGCACTGCCTTCTTCATTGATCCTATGATTAATTTTGTGTTTTTAATGAGTAGGGTACCTTATTTAGACAGGTTCCCTTACTCGTTTTGTTGACTTCTGTTCAATGTACAACAAAACCCGAGCTGTGATAATTGGAGACCATTTTATCAGCAAAAGGATTCTTGCTATTAATACAAGGTTGGCTTGGAAAAAGCATTCTGACATTTTAAATTAGTCAATTAATATACAATTCTACCTACCATTTATAATAGAAAAAATGTTAGCATTTTTTCCAGACATTTTAATTAACACAGAAGATCTCCAATATTCTATTATATAGACAGAATATCACACAACACTGACTTAAGGTGGCTAACTGGATGTCTTGCAAAAAAAAAAAAAAAAAAAAGGAAGGCTGAGGTAAATCCTTGCAGATGTGGGGAGTTTTTCAAAGCTCAAAGATGTGCATCATGTGCAGAGGACACTGATTTACAGTCACCAAACAATTCTCAACCAGCAAGACACTTACTGCAGACAAAACCAACAGAGTTACATCAGGGCCAAGTTCAGGCATCCAGGATCAGCCTAAGTCACTTGTACATCTCCCAAAAAATGCAGTAATCAAGATTTTTCATGTGTATTTAATGATTTTAAAAAGTAATCTCACCCAGCCAAATTTGAGCAAAATATTAATTTCTAGAAAAGCTTTTGTAGAATCCAACTCTGTGTTAAAATACTGGAGCAGGGGAAATAGGTTCACAATAAAATATTCAGTTTCCTACAGGTATTTTGAGAAATCAAAACTGGGCGATTAATTTTAATTTAGCCTTGTTGATCATCAACTACCCCAAGAACAGACCCAAACACCAACAATCTACAAGAATAGAAAAGCTTGGGAAGGATGACCTGAAATGACCAAAAGCATCAATCAGTTTTACATGACCTCAAAAAGTTTCAATTTTTCAGTGCCAATGCTGAAAATAAAAAGAAATCTGAAAAGCAGAAATCCACTGGCATATTATGGAACTAGGGAAAAGATGTCCCTTTGTACTTAGAGCTTCAATAAACCTTTACAAAGGATACAGGGTAAATATTCAGCAGCCATTAATGAAAGCTGTAATTTTCCAATGAAGCAGTACTGCTTTGCAAATTTGTTTTCTGAGTTCTGATACTCAGCCAGTCAAAGCCAAATCTGGAGTACCCCAGTGATAGACTGGCCTGATTATCCTCATCAGTCAAGGGAAGGAAGCAAGTTTGTCAGTCCTTCAACATTTTTTTCATACTTTTCTCCAGTAAAAGTGTGGCAACTCTTTCAAGCTTAGCTTTCACTACTGGGACAATACCAGTGAACTAAACAAACCTGTTTTGCTGTAAGTTTACTCTAAGCTCCTGTTCAGGTTACACAAAGTTATATAAACTTGTTCAAGATGAAAAGAAGCTGTTTGTTCCTGTTCAACTTCCTCCCCTTTATAAGCAAAGCACTGCACCAAACTGAACCTGTTCATGGCACACTTCCCCTCCTGTGATGACAACAGAGAGCAGCAGAAGCAAGAAACCTGCCACGAGCACTCTGCCTCAAAGCAAGATTGAAACCCCAGACTCAGCTGAAGACTCCAACCAAGCAACCTCTCCTTTGCATCTGCAGGGTGCAAACCAAGGGTAAGTCTGTGTAGATTCAAGTCTGCAAACTCCCAGCACTGAAGGGCTGAAGCTGGAGGCAGCACAAGTGTCCTGTTCCAAAACCATGGAGGGACTCCCACTACTATCAGCATGTTACTAACTCCTTGTATACAAGACTGGCAACTTCCCACGTTGTTTAACATCTGCAAGGCCCACAGTTGCACTCAATTACATTAATGGAAAACATCCCACAGCCTCCCTAATTCAAGTCTTACTTTCTTTTTCCTTCCTGCCAGCATTTCCCTCCTCCCCAATTTTCAGTAAAACAAAAAGCGTAGGAAGAACAGTGAAATGACTTTATTCATGTTATCACAGCACCTAAAGGGGTCCCATCAACAACACTGTCCCACAGGAACCACAATACCAAACAAACAAAACCCCTACCACAAAGAGTGCCAGCCCTGAAGCAGTGTAAGTGCTACAGAAGAAACTGCAGGTGGATGTAAGGGGCACAGAAAGCCCAAGGTGACAGCAATGCTGCTGGCCAAGAGGATAAGTGGTGACACAGGGCAGCAGCTGCTCAGTTATTGTCAGCCCGTGGCAGGCACTGCAGCAGGTGCCTCTGACCCTCCAAACTGAAAGGGGCTCTTGTGCCACAGTAACCATCGGGAGGTTTTGTGTAACTGCTGCACTGACAGCAACTGACTTGTCTTCAGTCTCAGCTTATCTGCAGCCTCAATCTTGCTTTCAAAAAACGTTTCAGACCATTTAGTCATTTTATTGTGGTGCCCTTGATGCTCAGCATCTTAATTCTCTAGTTTAACATAGCAATGATTCCATTTTATGGAGTAGTTCAATTAGGATTACATGTGCATTGCATTTTCTTCTCTTTCCTAAGAAGACTATGACATACTACACTTGCTTTCCATGCAAATAACGTGAAAAAATATCCAATTACTTCATTGACAGTGTCAGATCAGTTGCTCTAAGTTCCTTCCCCGCTTTTGATCCTGCTTGTAATTCAGTTTTTGACAGTTAATGTAAAATCCAGATTCTCCTGTATCTTTTGCTACATTCCTAATCTTTAACAGAGATGTAAAAAAATACTTGTTTAGCTGAATTTCTCTCAATAGATCTTGTTCATTGACTATCTGTAGACTTGCACAAAACAAGCACATTTCCAGCTGCTGAGTTTTGCCATGTTTGAAGAATGGATACAGTTATATATTTACCTCCTACAGCTCAGTTCAATAGCAAATTAGTATTACATAAGTGTTTCTCAAGAATGTAACTTGGCTTATGAATTAATAAAAACGACAAGCAATCATTCCAATATGGCTAGAAGTATGGGGAAAGAAAAAACAGTAAATTCAAGGTATATTGAGCCAAAGAGGAAAAAAAAAAGCTAGAAATAACAGCATAGGTCTATGTTACAGAAATACATAGAAAGATATAAGGTGAAGATCAATTCTCTGTATCAATACTGTAACACCATTATATTACACTAAGTCCCCATTTCCTTCATGGCATTACCTTCATCATATAAAACAAATTACAAAGGCTGATTTGTAATCCAGTCCACATTTAACCTAATAAATCCACACTAAGTCTTAACTGTAAATTCTCTTTTAATTGCTCCATTATACAATTTATTGTTCCTGACAACAACTATTTTCACACTATATTTGTTCTTCGTATAATCAGCAGACATAAGTAGTTACAATGAGATGCTTCTCATTAACTTGGGGAAAATAAGCATGCTTGCCTTGGGCCTGGATTATGTCCCACACTTTAAAAGAAGAAATTCTCTTCATTACCATCCGCCTATCTATTCAGGAGGCAAGTCCTCTCACCACCAGAGCTTTCCAGTTCTGTCCAATCCTCTCCAAAAGAGGTTTCCTCTGAAGTCCTGCAACGTACCACTCTTTTCTTTGAAGTGCTAAACATTTTCCTCTGCATTTAAAGTGGTCCTAATCCTGCAGAGAAGTTGATTCTAGCACTGTTTTGAAGCACTAGACCTTAGTAAAGAGCCCGGATACAAGCTGCCTTTCAAAAGCAGCTATAATATAATACCTGGAAAGTTTATCAAACATGTTGACAAGCTTCATAGCTTCATATTCTTTTTGTTCTTCTGTCATTTCATCCATAGGATTGGGCATTGGTTCTTCTAAGTGACCAGTGATAAGGTTAATGCTGGAGGGGGAAAAACAACACAGTTTACATTTCTGCAGGAATAGGTACATTTTCTATCCTCTTAATAGCAAGAAAGAGGAAGAACTCACAGAAACCATCAAGACTAAAACTGTCTGAACTGCACACAAAAGGTTTTGTTATAAATAGCCACGGTTCATATCTATACTGTATTTTCTCATGAATCGTGACTGTATCTTCTTGTTGATTCACTGCATTAATGTCTTGTCAGTACTCAGAAATGCACAGGCTGGTAGTTCTTGTTGTTGGATTCATAGAGAAACAGTTTGAAACCAGGGGAATAATGATGGTAACAATGACAATGTCATTAGTACTAATGACATAAACAGGGAACTGAAGGACAGACACATGTCTGAAACTAATTCTGTACAGGCACAATTTAAAAAATACAGACAGGTTCCAGTTAATTTTCCATTAAATTAGTTAACTTTTGGCCTTCCATGATGATGATTTTTTGTTCAAACTAGATTAAGTTATTTGACTTTGAGAATTTACAAAGTCAGTTTTATTTTCACTGTTAACATAAGTGAACAGTGATACAGAAATGGTAACAAAAGCAAAGAAATAGTTTTAAAGAAAACTGTCAGGGCACATTATCCTTACAAACATTTAACAGCAATACAGAAAATCAGATGCATAAATTAACTGACAGTTGTCTTGAATGTTTCATTTAAGTTTCAGCTTTTAGCTAAATAGATGTTACAGTTTTACTTATATGCATATAACTGAATGCCAGGCTTTTGAAAGAAGAGCAGAGAGAAAACAGCAAGAAAAATAATTCTGTAGTGAAGAAATAAAAAGAAACCTCCTGGCTTAGAGTTAATTTCTTAGCACAGAAGCAACGTAATTCCTCTAATTCTCATCCATTTAATCCTGTCCTTCATTCATGCACCTTAATAAAAATCTTTCTATAAACCACAAGCCCCCATTATACACCTAACCATATCTGTGTAATTCAAGGCAAACAGAGAAAACCAGAAAAATAATGTTAACACCTCAGATCTCCACTATGAACAATTTCAGATCATCCTCAAAAAGGCACCAAATCTTAGATGTAACATGACAAACTAAAACCTCTAACACCCAATCAGTAACAGTTAATAAAGATCAACAGAGGTGCTATGTGGTCACTGAATCCTTCAAACAAATATAATGGATTCCTGATGCATGACTTCTATAGATGTTATTTTGCTCCTTCCATATTTACATATGCCACCTGCTTGACTCCTTAGAAAAGTTCTAGTATCAGTCAATCTGAAACTCAATCACAACTGAAACTAGACCTACTGGTTTGCTTTTTTTTAACGAAGTTCTGGTGAAAATCCTTAGCCATTTCTGACAGCATTATTTTCTCCATTACAGAGATATATCCCACAAACAACAGTTAGCAGCTTGGCAACTTCATTTGAGTTCCTAAAAAATCTGGGACAAATCCCATCCTTGCTAAGTTTGTTACTATACTGTTTTTCTATCGTTTTCTTAAAAATCTCTTTCCACTCTTGAATTTTAAGTAGTTATTCAGACTGATGTTTAAACATTCTCATAGTAATTTTTTTCCCCCTGCAACCATATCTGACTACATGATGGTCACTATTAGAGGCTGGTTTCTTAATAATTAGACCCCGAAACCAGCAGAAGACAAAAGTTAATATAAGCACGTATCATTCCAAAACTGGCCTCTCTGAAAAAGGTAAAAAACCAAAACAATTATGTCAAAAGAATCCAAAATGCAACAGGATACATGGAATTGAAAACAATACTATACTTTGGCTTTGCAGATTTGTATTCTTCTGTGTCTGTATCTTCATCATCTGAGTACCAATGATCTCCTCTTCCTCCTGCTAGCAGGCCCCTGGCTGCCAGCAATCCTGCTGCATTACCATAGCCTGTGTATTTCAACAAGCTATCAACTGCAAAGAGGATACAGAAAATTATTTAGCTGTAAGCAGCTAAAACAAACCCACCAGAGTGCTATGAGAATTAAGAGTTACAGCAAGAGGCAAATGTATCAGTAACAGCAAGACTTTATACAAAAGGGAGAAGAAAAAGAAATTTTTACCTCTCTCTTTACAAAGAACAAAAAGAAACTCTGCTGCAATTTGCTTTACTCCAAGGTCAACGTGTGTCATAAGGCGCACGAGTTTGTTCCTCACTGTTGTGCCAACTTCAGGACGGTTTGAGACATCTCTTAATGGAGGCAGTACCTGGCAGCACAAAAGAAAGGGAAGAGCAGCATAAAATGCATGGAAATATCTACCCAATACTTGCAAAAACAAATGTAGTCAACAGAATTTTAAAAATACTCTTTCAAAAAAGAAAAAGACAATAAAATCAGACAACTATGCCTACAACCATTAGTAGTGTCTCTTGCTTCTTAATATATTTTAAATTTTCTGGTCTGTCATTTTGGGCAGAAAAATACTCAGTCTCAAATGGAGACTTTAAAAATACAATTATTAGGAGTTTATGAGCACAAATGGGTGTCCCAAAAGCATTGGTCAACAGGCAGCCATAACCTCAAATTCTCTGTTTCTTCTGCTTTGCTCACATACCTGGTAAAAGTATTAGAAATACCACCTTAAGGACACTTACACTCCTAAAATGCTGTATGGTTTATATAGAACAATGATATGCTTATAATGAAAAAGCAGGAAAATACATTGCAAGTTCTACTGCAAGTTTCTACTACTATATTTCAAAAATGGGCTCTACATATGGAGGAAATGCATACTTCAACCAGAAAACACAAAGGCTCAAGCTAAATTTCAGAAATATTTTGGTGAAATCACTGTTAAACATTTCCTCAAACACACTACTTTTTTCATGAAAGGTCATTAATATTAACTTCAACCTTCAAGAAAGGCAGGAGATGCATGAATGATGGCTTTTTTGGCAAACTAACTTCTGCCTCCTTGTGTGGATGCCTTCAGACTCAAAATCTATGTAAATTTTTTCACATTCAAAGGATATGTGGTATGATCTGCAAACAAATATGAGCCGTAATATGAAATACCTAATGATCTGAAGACTCTAATAAGAATTATGGATCTTCAATATTTTACTAGGGAATAAAACAAAGCATGTCATTAATTGTCATAAGAAATTGCAGGTCCTTTGTCTTCTAGGTGTCTAACGTGAAGTGCCATGTCCTGTGCAAAATTACAGCACAATTGCTACTGAAACTGGACTCACTTGGAACTGATC
The DNA here is from genome assembly GCA_026261815.1 of Monarcha castaneiventris obscurior. Classification (NCBI taxonomy): domain Eukaryota; kingdom Metazoa; phylum Chordata; class Aves; order Passeriformes; family Monarchidae; genus Monarcha; species Monarcha castaneiventris. Next base: position 1,298,685 of record JAMPIT010000034.1, read on the forward strand.
CTTACATGAGTGCTACAGTATTGACCACTTTGGATAAAACAGACCCTGTCTTTTTCAAGCTAAGTATTCAAACAATTAGCAAACACATTTTACTTTGTCCCTGCTTACTCCCCCCAATGGGGATAGTACCATGACTGCCATTTCCCAGTGTGTTGTAAGAATGAATAAATGTTTTTAGAGTACTCTAATACTAATACAGTGATGAGTGCCATAGGACAGTCCATGAGGAAATCAATCATCCTGTCTTCAGATCACAATTTGAATAGCACACAATAAATAAAGCCCAAGGCCAGCACTTAACAATGAGGGTAATTCAAAATATCAAATATCCAGTCATGCAGTTAGCAACATCCATCCATTCTCTGCACTATATGAGGCAGTGGTCCTGTGGCAGGAGTCAGCATGCAATTATATCCTGATATCGAGATGCCGAGATGTCATAAAAACATGCAGACAACTTCATTTTCTAGCTTCTGAACACTTGGCTTGCAACTTTTCTGGGTTTTTTTTTAAGTTAACAGATCAGCAAAGTATCCTAAAAATGAACTGCTGCTGTGAATGAAGACAAAAACAAGAATGACTTCCCTAAATTCCTCAAAACCACTTTTCTGGTATAGATGAAACAGGCAGAAAATATATGCTCTTTTTCATTTTAAACTCCATTTATAAATTCAGGCACAGCTTTGATCTGCGAGCAGCATCTAGGATGCAACTCAAAAGTCACTGCAGCTTAGGAGAAACACAGCAGAAACCAGAGGAGCAATTTCTTTCTCTTGCTCATCTTTTAACTTCTCTCCACTTGACCTCGGCAAAAGCAGCAAAACAAACAGAAAACACCACACTCAACCACCAAGCTACACAGATCCTTTAGGTCTTTAACCATGGCCCAGAAATCTTTTTCCCTGTAAAAAGCCATACTGTCCATGCTGTAATAAAGAGCTCTTTTAAGAGACAAAGTGATGAAGTGTGCCTCTGTCCAGGGACAGTTTTACTCCGACAGGACAGCTGATACACACTGGTACACAAGTCTTAATCCCACAAGGCCTTCCTGCTGAGGTAAAACTAAACCTCAAGCAGAACCCACAAAAACACCTGCATTTTCACTGGCCACCACACAGCTCTGCAAAGTTTAATTAACTGCACTGAAATTGTTTTTAGATGCTGGGTGTCAGGGAACAGATCTTACTGAGTTTTTTACCTGCCTCATATGATTATGGTGACTCACATAAACACAGCTTTACAATATCCCTGATGTTATTATTTAACAGCTCTACACAAAGTATCATGGAACTCAGGCCATACTATTTATTGATCTACATGACTGAAAAATTATTTCTATAGCACTGTCCTGATGTACAGACCTCAAAGTTCATAATTAGCTTCGTATTCAAATTTTGATGAATATTTTACTTACCTGAGCTTTGATGAACTTCCTGATATTCCTGTGAGTTCGGCAGCATTCAGTTAATAAACTGAGAACTGGAGTCAGGCCTTCTCTATAGCTGCTTCCCTAAAATAAAACCAAATACAAATAAAACATTTTAAGAGTAAACTTTTCCTTTTCAAATTCTATGAACACTTCAATAAAGTTCTATATGACAACCAAAATATGGACTTTACGTAAAGAGCCAAATGTTCACCCTCAGATACACATAAGCAAATAGCTTCAGACAGCCACAGGAATTTGTTTATTTGGAGGTGCTTCACAATTTAGAATGAAGGACATCCATATTTATGCTAAGTACTGGCTGGAAGGTTTATACAAAGCTTGATATACGTGCACTTTTTGCTTTAGTGAAAGAGGCCCCTTTTGTGAAAAATCCCTGCAGTCCATACCTTGTCTATTCTCTTCTCCATGAAATCCAGTATAATCTGAATAGCTCCCATATTCATACCATTGTATTTTATATCTGTTTCCTCTTGGGACGACGGATTAATCAGAACATCCAAGCAAGAAACAGGCACATTGCTTAAGAGGTTGATTGCATTGCTGAAACAGATTTTAAAAATTCATTATTCATTTGGAAGAAAGAATTAAAACCACAGTACAACTCACCATAAACTGCTTGTACAACTGCAATCAAAGAGAGACCCTACAACTCAAACAATGCTTTATTTTTTCCTCTCTGGGTTTTAAAGAAGGTGGCCTGCATTATCGCCTGAGTGCTGGCTCTTGCAACAAACAAGGGAAAAGAAAGACAAAACACTCCAAAAGCAGCAGTGCAGTATTACTTCCAGCCCCCACAGAATCCCATCCCATGGGTAAGGCACAGCTTCCAGCAGCAAGCTACGGCAGCTGATCCTGCAGGACAGCAGGGGGAACTCTCACATTGATTTGCAGTGGTCAGAGTTTTTTCCTCCTTGAAACTTAAAACATTTTACCACTCATCCACATTACCAACATTAACGTGACAAAATACAATATAGACAACATTTCCTCCTGCTGTAACAAGGGGGCATGGTAGCCTTATTTTAGGTCCCCTGAAATATTTTCACTTTTATTTAGCTTGCAGTATATATGAAATACAGAAGGCTTTTGACACATCAAAAAAAGATTCCGGTTTATTTACCAAGCACAACCCTTCAGTAACTGGCAGTGTTCTCATTCTACAACACACAAAGAGGTGCATTAAGTGATTTCAATCAGCCCACAGGGTCCCTCCCTCCTCTTTATTGGAGTAAGGTGGGACTTACTTTGCAAGGGTCTCTTGTGGGGTACACATCCCTTGAGTTTGCTATCTACCCTGTTCTCACTGTACAGACTTGGGCTTGTACTGTTCCTGAATACTGGGACAAATTATGCAGATGCTGCAAAAATTAGAACGCTGCAAAAATTAGAATGCTGTCATTATTTACTTGCTGATGTCCAACTACCATTATAAATGGATGTATTTAGAAATAGTACAAAACTATTCAGGTTTACCCATGCCGACCTCAAAGCTATCAATGAACCAATGAGCACTGATGTTTCAAGGACTAGTGAAGTGTTCCAAGAATGGAGAAAACTTTTCAAACAACTTCATTTACGACTTTTAATAACATCTACTTAGAAGCTGCCCTCTGTTTCTAAGTTAGCAATACAATTCTAACAAAGAATTAGCAAAAGAGAAAGCAAATCATGGCCATCAGACCATAACAGGATTTCTAACAAATGTGCTGGTTCTGGTTTGATCAGACTGGGTGGCTGTTCCACACTGTGCCATCTCCCTTTTGCTCTTTCAGTAACTGAAATTCAGACAACTATTGCTTTTGGGAACGCTTGTTCTCTTTGTTTTGTTTCTAATTCCTGTTCAAGATATGTCTTTTATATCACGGAAGTTATTCCTCTCCAATAATTCAGGAATAGTCAGAAACAAAACAGATTGAAATTCAACAAATATTTGGTGGCTTCAGGCCTTTCATCAAAAGTTCTCTTTTTACCAGTTTCTTATTAAACAACCAAGTTCCCAAACACCTACAAAATTAATTTTCTGGATCACTGTGTCTGAGCTATTCTTTTCAATAAATGAAGGCTGGCTTTCTGATCTTTGTCACTCCACTGACAGTTTTATTTGTGGCAGAGGAGTGTATGAAATTCTCCAGCTACCAGGAAGTCAGTGACTATGCACAGATATGCACAATAGTGTTTGCATTCCTACTCCAGGGGGTAGAAATACTGCGTATATTACTCTCCCCTTTTCGGCTTCCTAGAGATCATTAATCACTGGGACATGACATCCACCCACTCATGCTCCCAGCCCCCTCCTGATATGCAAATTCAGAAGCAAAGGCCTATTTAGAACTAGTGAATGCCTTGATTAAAACCTTGTTAGTGGGCAAAAATGGCACTCGCTCTAATACGTGGTACTTTAAGCTGCTCATATTCAAACATTAAGTAATGACGCAAGAGAACCACAATGACAGTACTGGGTACTAAAGTAGTTAAGATATTTTCATGGCTAACTTCTGCTTTTTTATTAGAAATACTCACACTGACAATCAGTACATCACGGCTCAGGGTATGCATCCAACACTCAGTGTTCCCCTAAAATAAATCCTCAACTTACATATTCAAGCACAGGCATTCGAATGATGCGCTTTAATGGGCTGCCCAAACCTTTCACTGAAGCATCTTAGGTTCAGCAGATTTACTGCTAGGGAAGTGCAAGTGATCAGCAATCCTGAGAAATATATTTATATCTCCCTGATGCTTCTTAAAGTTTATTCTGCATTCACCACTGTTTGTATTTTATTTTACTTTTTAACACAGTTTTCATAATTGCCTTGCTGATAGGCTCCAGGTGGAAAGCAGAGCTGGGAGTTGTGCTCTGCTCTCTGACTCACACCTCATCTCTGGCAATAAAGATTGCATGGTCAGAGTCCAGCATAGCCCAAATGATGACACAGCCTCTCTTTCTTAGCTACACACTGCTAACAACAGTTCACTCACTTGTTAGTGAAGCTCCTATCAGGAATGAAGTTTTGCTTGTCCAAATACATCAGCAGACTGGAGTGGGGCCCTCTGCTGCAGGCCCCAATCCCTTTGAGGATTTGCAGGGCATTACTTCTGAGTATAGCTTTTCTATTCCAGAGTTGCCTTGTGATGAACAATCTTGGTGGAAAAGCCTATTCAATTATTCAGCTTTTATTGCATCCTCGCAGCATTCCAAAACAAGACTCAGGTTCAGCAAAAAGGCTGAAATATTTGAATTGCAGCCGTCAAATCCTGCAGGGTGCTCTTGTAGCACGTAAATCAAGATTGAATACCACATGCAATGATGCATTCTTTGCTCTTCAGCTAACTTAACCAGCTACAGTTTGCTAACTGAGGGACAAAGTTGTTTTCTCAGCATAGCAGAAAGACTGATGCAGTGCTACACTGAGTGCTGGAGGAGGGGGAACAACGGAAGTGACTCAAGGCAGTGATGTGTGTCCTCATTTCTTTCCTGCTTCCCCCTCTCAGAATTATGGAGAGCCTTTGCTTTGACTTGGTGTCTCCATAAGGCCCACGTACAAAAAACCTCCCTTGTGACTGAAAAAGCAAGGACAGAAATCACACCAACACTACATCATCTTCACAGCTGCCTACTTCTTTTTGTAAAGCCCTATCTGGATCTCATCTGCAAGTGTTTGCAAAAGCTAAAACCAAAAGGACCTGCATAACTTCCATCCCTTTGCAATAGCATGAGATAATTAAATTTTACATGGCAATGTATTTAACAGGGTGATCAGACTAGTCAGATTTCTGGACAAGGAAACAGATTTTGGGAAGAGCATCAGCTGTATAATAATTCTCGTAACTCTCTCTTGTAATTGTTGATTTTATCCAAAACTTAAATTCTCCCAGCAGTAGGGATTTTATTCCTGCCAGTCCCTCCCTTAAAGGAAGCTGAGAGCACAACGCACCCAAAATAAGCAACAGCAAAGAGAAAACACTAACTGCCCTTTAGGACACAGCACTAACTTCAGTCGTGGCAGCTAATGCAGCAGTATCCTAAATTATTCCAAACTAGTCTGCACCAGCTGAGAAGGGCTCTCATGTAGCATTTTAGTGTTCACCTTCTAAGACTGTTGATCTCTAAGAGCTTTCCAAGATTTTAATCAAGGTCATTTAACACTTTCAAGATCGCTGGGCGGGAAAAGCTGTATCCTTCTTCCTAGAGACTGGTTCAGAAGACCTTCAAAAGACCCTACAGTTAGATGCACAGACATCTCTGAAGAAGAAAATGGCAACATTTCATTGCTGACAGAAGCTACTGTACTGCCAGGCCCAGCAAACAGCTGACCTACTTGGTAAAAGAAGGGTGTCATGGAGAAAGAACAGGAACACTAAACAAAGAACCACCACCTCACCACAAATAATCTGAATTTTGATTGAATTACTGGCTACCAATACTAACAGTTGGGTGCAGAACTGAGGAAAACAAACAAACCAACCACACACCTAAAACTGCGTGATTCACTCATCTTTGAAAAAAATATTACCAAGGAAGAAGTATTTCTACTTCCAATAAAGCAGCCTAGAACTATTGGGATAAAATATCAACTTGTTACTTCCACCCCAATCCATCAGAATTGCAAAACTTACATATAGAAATCTCAAAATGCAGTGTTTCCATCAGCTTCTGTGCAAAACAACAGAAGTTGTAGTCCACTTCAATTTGAACTACACTTAGAATTTCCATATGTATTTTCATCCTCAGATAAACACACATGAACATAAAGAGAAAATTTTGAAAAGGTGAGCTTCATTATCAGTGATAGAAAATAACAATCCTGCCAGCCACCTTCTCTCTGGAAAACTGGACCTGTTTAAACAGTATTTGAGGAAAACAGCTTTCATCAAAAAAAGATCACCGATATTAGCTCCAAATAAATAGTTTTAATTGTTTCTCAGATTTCCACTTTAGATTTTAGGCAAAGTAATTTCTATTCAGGGAAACCAACCAACCAAAAACCTTTTAACATAGATTGGTTCTGCAATTCTACCAACCTGTGCAACTCTTCAGTTTTTTCTTCAGTAGGGCCCGTGGTTAATAAGCAGTGTCGAAGGATGGCAGCCATGTAACGAAATTGATGAGATTCATTCTATATAAATATAAATTATGAAGATATTTTTTCATTTTGAAGATTGCAAGTGAGGGTTTCAGGTCACTAGAATAATAAAAATTAAAGATGGAAAATACCTATTAGATCATAACATCCATCCCTATCAATAACAGGACTGTACCTTAGTGTTCCCTGAATGCTTAATGCTACATAACTCTCACAGGCTGACTTTGAACTAGGCCTTGTAAAACTCATTGGGGTGGTTTTTCCAGTTAAATCAGCCTTCGTTACTAGAAAACCCAGTTACAAGTGTTTGCTCAATTCCATACCACTATTCCTAACATAGCACTCTGTTCCTCCTTGTATTTACACCAGGCCACCTCTTCATCCATTTAGATTATGTATGTTCTTAATTTCATTTGTCTTCTCCTCATTTAGGCCTTTTGCTGCCAAGTTTCATTCCCTCCACCCAATCTCTTTTTCTAATTCCCTTGCTTCTCTTCCCCTGATACCTTTCCTCCATTTCATTAATAACTTCTCAGCAACCTTACCTGCCCTGCTTTTTCCTCTCTCCAAGTAATGCCCCCTTCCAGGCTCCCACCAGGCAGCAGCCACACAGAAGTACACCAGTAACTGCAACCATTTAACTGTGTATCATTGTCACCCTTTTTCAACAGCTCTTATTGGCATCCAACTTACGTTCTGGAGTGTTTGACCTGGCACAAAGCACCCAATGCATCTTTTGTAGCATCAGCATCCAAATCTGCCACCTGTACCACCTGCAGCTCTTGTCTGGCTTTGCTACTTTGAAACCATCTCCAGGCATCAAACACTGGTGTTTCAAATGGTCCTCTCCACATTAGGGTGGATCTTGTTTAGCTTTCTACCCACATGCCCAGCCTCTGTGCTCTCCTTTGATTTTCCATGTGTTCTGCTGTTTGGAATCTCGTCAAATTTTACATCTTCAGCCCACTTCATTAACACACCTTTCACTCTTCTTCCAGACCATTAAAATTGCTACTGGAATAGTCACTAAATAGAATGTCACCTAACATACCTGGCTAATAGCTAACAGCCACTAAAAAGCTCTTTAATTTAAAAGTTCCCTGCTTTTAGGAATTTCTAGTAAAGAGTTATTATCTAAGCTCTATCTCAAAACACAAAAAAACTTTCTCCTGCCCTGAGAGGTCTTAAACTCTCATTAAAAAAAAAAAAAGCAAGCTGCAGGCATGCTTGGGACATTAAGGAGGAAAAGAATTCTAGGACAAAACCCCCCTCATTCCACAGACAGCAGCCACACAAAACCTCAGCAGATAAAGCCACAACCGTGTGCCATCTCCTGCCTGCCCTCCTGCAGTGAGCTGGGCTTTACATCTCTCCAGATTCAGTATTTTGTACAAGTAAACCACCTTCCAGATGCCAAGAGCTTACCTCTCAAGAGGTGAACATTTAATACAGTTTCTTTCTCCAACTTTCCATATATAACTGTGTTACATGCTTTTTTACCTCCAAAACAATCACTTGTCTATACAAAGAACTTTGACAAAGTTAAAGATACTTTTAATAAGGGTCAAAGTTGGGACTATAAACAGAAGAAGCTCACTTTCTTTGTATTTCCTTAACTCAAATATTAGCTTCTCTGATCCCTCCATCACTTAATCTTAAATTTCAGGATTTCTCATTCACCATATCCTTGAGACATTAAAGCAAATAATAAACTTCAGATTTTTCTCAAGTTTTACATTCCTTAAAGTTATAATTAATGTCTTACTTGCTGTTTAGTCCATTGCACTAAAGAGAACAATTATTTGCAAGTTTTAACTACTGTAGAATTTTGATCAGCTTTATATGCTGCATATTTACAATGCCCAGTGACAAGTAAACAACACTGTTCTAGAGACTACGATGTGGACTAAAAAGAAAGGTTGCCTACATAATTCTCCTGCTGTAGCACAGACTCTGTTTATTCAGCAAAGTTATCCTTGTAATTTCTGTTTATAAATTAAAGGATGCAACACATAGGAAGCATAGTTATCTAAGGAAAAAGAATCTGATGTAATAATGAAAACAAACCAAGACAAACCTTATTCATAAGACATAACAATGAAACTGTATTGGCTCTTGTATTTGATCTCACCTTAAAAGATGTTTAAGTCCAAAGCTGGTGCTGGGGGAACGGGTCAAAGATACTGAAAACACTACCACTCTTCCACCAGTTATTTGTTAAAAATGAGAGTTGATGTACTTATCATACAACAGACAAAAACTAGGGAGTTCTCTCAGCTCTATCTATTACCCTATTGCCATAGTCCACAACCTCCAGAGATGCAGCCATCTGGTACACTTAGATTAAGAAGTTTTTCCTAGCTATCTAATTATTAGTGAACAACATTTATGCTCTTTTGGAAATCTAAGACTTTTGTGAAATAGTATTTTTTGCATTTTTGTATTCAAAAACATACAGTTTTAACTTGCATTAGGCAAGCCAAGCTGTTCTCCCATTACACAGAAAATATATGGATACAATTTTTTGCCCATGTGGTAACAGGAACAATAACTGCCTCTTGTCTGTCTACCTGCTGGTTCTTGCAGGCTAAACAAAATCAATTGAAAAAAGCACTTCAGCTAAGCCTTACCTTGCTGTGGACATTCCAACTGTCAAGTGTTACATTAAATAGAGCCTTTAGTGCCTCGATGGCACAATCTGTCTCTTGCAAAGACAGAGGAGGCCTGTCACGATCTTCTGCTGCTTTATATTCTTCTGTCCATCTTACACTCAGGGAACTCTCCAAAGCCTGAGTCAAAACTTGCACCCCTTGTAGCTCCTGACGCAGCTGAGCTCTAATATCCGTGTGCAGAAGGGACAAGAGGAAGAGGAGGCGCAAATCAAAGCATTTAATGTCATCCACCAGCTGCCGGTCCTTACATTTCTGCAGAAGATTGCAGAGCATCGCTGCAAGATTCAGTTCCAAACTGAGCTTCTGTGCAACTGAACTATTAAAAATTATGTTACAGAGGCATTTTAAGGCTTCTACTATCACAGGAAATTCAGATACTCGCTCCAAAGGATCTTCCACAGTGTCCAGCTTTGCTAGCTTCATAAGGATCTGCATGTTCCTCTTTGTGGTTACAGGCACTAAAACTTTCTTGTCCCTGGAGAGAATCCGGAGGGCCTCCAGGCAGGCAACTTGACATGAAGTTTTTGTGTCTTTTTCAAGGATGTTTAGAATTCCCTCACACAGTTTCTAGGCAAACACAACAAAGAAAAAGGCAACAGTTTTAGTGTCAAAATATTGGTGGCAATAAGAAACTACTTTGCTAAGCTTCCATATAACTTTTGAGGTTTTATCTGACTTGAGAAACTAGGTATTCCATATTAGCTCTTCAAAATATGAACTGTTACAAAAGGCCTCCAGAGAGCACCAAAAGCAGTTTTCCTCATGGATACAATCCAAATACATCAATATTTGCAAAAGCATTAAGCCAAAATGGCAGCTGTTACCCACCACTGCCAGTTACAGCACCAGGACTAAAATCTCCAGAAGAGTAACAAAGCTAGGGAGAAGTGAAAGGTTTTAAATATATGTCAAAGTACAACAGTCACACCTACAACACCTGCAGAATTTTAAGTTAAGGTTGTTTCAGTCAGGAAGCTGGGGGGGAAAGAAACCAAAATAACTGCTACTTAACATACAAGGACTAGTACTCCATGTTTGTGTGGCCACTTCAACCTAATCGACAGACTTCTCCCATTTTCAGTAAGACTCTTAGAAATATCACCTCTGATAGATACATAATGCAGTTTTACTTGAAGACAGACTATAGTAGTTTTACCAGGCCAGCAAAACTGCTGCTTTATCAATACAGATTGCTCCTGATGTCAAAATAGTTCATGGATTCTTTATACCAACAGGACTGCAAGGGCAAACAACCATATAAATGCAGCATGAGAAAATACAGCACTCAAATAATCTGCAGGTCAGGACTGTAACATCTGAATTACAGAAATACTGCCTTTTATAAGACAGAAGTGGACAATCAATCAAAAGGGAAAAAAGACAGGCCAGAAGAGATTGCTTGATGTGAGAGGACTCCAACAGGTTTTTATGCTTTAAGCTCAAGACAACACTACTCCTCATGGGTACTAGAGTCAGAAGTACAGTCACAAAGAAGTTCCCAATACAATATAAACTGGACTGTACCTCCCAGGACACAGTTCCTCCATGCTTCCACCTCCCCAGCTTGGTGTCTTGACCATCAACATGAATAAATTACCAAAGGAGCCAGAGCAGCAACTGCGTTGAACAGCCCTAGTGCAGAAGTCTGCTTAGGACCCAAAATTCATATTGTGATCTCAGGCAGTCTGTGTCAAGAAAGTGATTACAAAAAGCATAGGAATACTAATAAAGTATAAAGTAGTTCTTGAGGAATGGATTCCAGAATTCCACTTTTCACCATCACCACCACAATGACAAGGTAGGGAGCACAGAAGCCCATGACCCTGGCACAAAGTTCAAAACAAAGGTTCCACTTGGGATATCTAAGCCAATATTATCATTGTGATGACTTAGAATTAAAGCCAAAATAAAAAAAAAAAATAACAAAACCAAAAACAAACATTAAGTCTAAAGCACATCTAGAACAGACACTCCAGAAGAATAAGGGAAAAAACAACACAACTTCCAACTTGTTTTCTTTTAACTTCAACAATGTTAAAAGAAAATCTGTAAACAAAGTCAAACAGCAGGAACTCACAATATGATTTCTAATATGCTTGTCCTGGGGTTAAACCCACCCAAAAGCACCACCCAGACAACCAAGACCTTGACTGCATCTCCACAGCCCTGACTAGACTAATTCAGTAAGAGTTTGAAAACAAGGAACGAGCTCCATCTCTTACTATCACACAGGCAACATAAGAAATTTTTATCAGAATATCAGAGACACTGCAACACTATAAACCCCACATCTGACCACCTATACAATCATATAGGTCCTTACTGTGGCTGGAAAAAGATACTCAAGTACAGAGTTCTCAGAGTTCCTAACTATTAACCTAATGCTGCTCACACAGATCTGCACAACTCCCTGACTTAAGCATGGTATGCTCGACCTGCACTACATGTTTCTGAAGGTGGCATCTCTGAAGTGTTCTAAAAATGCCTAGGAAACAAAAAATGACCAGTTTAGATCCACAGTCAAATTACCTAGTCACAGCTCGACTTCTTACAGAAGTTCACTTCCTATTGCTAAGAGAGTCTTCCATACAATTAACTCTGCTTTGCAAGCTGAAGTGTGGAGTCTGTTTGGTTTTGAGGAATAACACAGAACTGAATGGACAGTTCACAGCACTTCAGAAAAATGCCCGTTTATTTTGTGTTTAAGCACTTTCCAGTTAGAAGTTACTGTCGCCCTTGTTGCTGCTACAAGGTGGTCTGTAACAATTTATCCAAGTTCTGAACACCCATTTGACTACGAAGAGACCAAGCCTTTCAAATTCTGAATGATTTTTTAATTATTTTTTCCATGAGTTTTACCCACTGGCTGCTATGGAAGTGTCACTGCAAAATGTCAAAAGCACTGCAGGAGGGATCCCAAAGGGCACCAACCTTCTGCTGACTTTTTAAGGGAGGTGGAAGTCTAACCTTCCCTCCATACAGTAAAAGACGAGCAATTTAATTAAAAAATATAAAATCATCTCTTGGCTTCAAATTGTAGTGAAATGCAGCACCAGAAGAGTCTTAACTCTGAACAGCTGTACTAGAGATAGATATTAAATAGAACATTTTTTTTTTTGAGATTTATCAACCTGCTTACAACTTAACTGCTGACAAAGATCTCTGGAGTTAGACCCAGTGAGCCATAGAGAGTGATTTTAGAGGAATCAGCAATCAGTTAGGATATCTGTGACAGTGAACCACTGCTGGCTGATCCCAAGAGCCATCAGCAGCTCAGGAAAAGCTACAGTACCTGATTATAATTGCAGAGCTATCCATGGAAAGTTTGGAAGATTCACCCTATTAGGAAATTGCCTTGGAGGCAACTAAAACCAAATGCCATACAGCACATTTTCACATTTTCTGTTCTGGCCTTGATGGTACAAGGGAAACAATGCAGAGAGTGAAGAGAAACAGGAAGAGATGTGACCACAAAAACAGTATTATGCTTTTAATTTTCTTTAGGTGGTGCTCTTTCTACCACCCTGTAGGCCATTAGCATGGCATAAACTAAGGGGCACTTAGCTTTCATTTACATGGTTGGAAATGAAAGCAAGTGAAAATTCAGACAGGAAGGTACCTGCCCCTTCCACAACATGGATGATAATTGTTCTAGTTTCAGGGGCTTTGTTGCTACCCTTAGTCACTGCAAGATTTTAACACTTCTTTGTTTGGGGTTCTGTCCTTTTGACATCCAGATAATATTTTGACTTTCATCAACCATGCTACAGCAAGAATTGTTTTTTATATACTTGTTCACAGACTCAAGGCAGTTTCTAGTTTTAACTTTTTTTATCGTAAAATCCATTCATTTCTCTGAAACTCAAGATTTTTCAGCTTTTGTGCTAATAGTAAGATTAACACAGAACAATACATACCATTCCTTTTGTCTATGCTGCAGTGTTAAATCTTGTGTTAAAACAGGAAGGCCACAAAAACCCATTTGTCACCTTGTTTTGACAAATAAGCTATTAACCTGTTTTGGTCCAGTCCTTTATCCTGACAGCAAAAAGTCTTGATGCTAAGAAGCAGCACAGCCCAGTAGAGATACAAGATCTTGTATCCTGAGATACAAGAGACCTGTGTTTTCTCCCTGGCTCAGCCACAGGCCTGCTGTGTGGCTTTGGGCCAATATAATTTCTTTACTTCCATTATCTTCCACCATCTTTGTTCACAGGCTGATTAGGCTGGGGGGAGGGGAGAGGACAGGAAGGAAAGGGGAGCACAACTCTTTAGTTTCTGTGTTTAAGTTTCTATGAGGTTTCAGAGCTAAGCATCCAAGACAGTGAGAAAGGAAGCCCAAGAGTATTTGAAACATTAGTTAAAACTTTCTCTGGAAGTCAAGACAACATTTATATAACATGTATCATCAAGTGTGCTGAGTAACAGGGCAATTAGATAATCAGGAGAAGGCCATGACAAATTTTTGCCTAGTCTTTGTGGACAGATGTGGGTGGGGAGGGAATACTTGTATTCCTTGAGGATTCAGCCTGCTTCACTGGAGCACTGCACTGTTGAGCAGGAGGTTGGCTGTTTGGCAGGAACCTGCCAGCTCTGACATGGCACAGCTCCAAGCCAAAGGTTTGAACATGTGAGAGCACAACAGCTCTGCAGGTGAGGTGAGGAGCACACTGAGCAACCCCTGCTGTCAGAACTGCTGGGTTAAACACCTCCTTCAGAGTCACAGAAAGGTGAAATCCCGGGCAGCTGCACTCACAGCAGCCCTCCTTGCTCGCCTCACTGGACAGGGAGAGGGAGAACCCTTTCACCCTCTGTAATCCTGTGGTGAAAGAAGGGTGTTAAAAGGAGAGACTGGTTTCACTGGCTTGTCATGAACCTTAAGAGGTTTCAGTAAAAGCTGAAAAATGCTGGATGGGAATGAGCAGGACCAGAGGGAATTGGAACAAACGCTCAGTATTAATGAAGGACACTTAGTACTTTCTTCCTCTTACAGACTGGTACTCCCTTAAGGGGTTTTGGTGAAGTCAGAACAATAACAACAACTAATACTAAGCTACCACACAGTGTGCCCACAGGAGAACCTGAGCTTATTATTTTTACAGGACACTCACTAACAGACTTTAAAAGCTTGCCACAAATTTACTGGGAGGAGAAAAACTGTGCCTTGGTGGCTGCAGGAACCTTCAGACCTCCCTGAAGCATCTCAGCATCAACAGCACAATCTGAGGTTCTAAGAGCACAACAGCACCTTTCTCCATCAACATACTTCATTCCTTCCATCCTTCCAGAGTCATGGTACTGTCCACAAACTTAGAGAATCTCCCCACATCATGAATTTAATTTGTAGAGAAAGCCCCACAATACATTTGATATGATTTACCACCAGCTACTTCAACACCTTGAAAACACTCAGCAATGCAAGAGGAAAAGACTGTTTCAGTGATTTTTTTTTTCCCCATCAAATTTCAGATCTATCATGTTCAAATTGAACCTGGACAAAAACTCAAGGACACTGGTCTCAAATTCTAAAGATTTCTATTAGAGATCCAGCATAATAAGCTGGACCTGATACAGGTGAAATCAGATGCTGCAAGTACTACAAAAGGTGAAGCAGACAAAAAGGCATGGAGCTAAAGAGGAAATAGCTCAATCATTTCAGGTAAGAATATGGCTTATCAGTCATATTCTTACATTTGGCTGCTGCTTCCCTTTTTTCCCCCCTCCCTCTTGCAAACTCAGTGCCTCCATCCAATTTAAAAAGCCTTACTTGCCATCTTGGACAGATTTACTTTGTCTGTTATATCACAGCAAACAGCACTGTAGCAACTTCCAGCTGTGGAATGCTTTGGCCAAGCAGGCAGTCAGTGCTGACAGACATTTCCAGGGCACAGACAGTACTGTAATTTTCTTACCATTTGAAGTCTGTAAACAGCACAAATGTGTGTTGCTATTTCAGAAGCAGTATTTGGCCCTGACAAAGTATAAATAATGGAGAGAAAAGCTATTAAATAAGGATAAAGTGGTCCAAAAAACCCTTTCCTTTTCGTATTAGGACATGTGAGCTTGAGCTGAAGCACCTGCTGTGCCACAGAGAGGGAGACACTACACCTGACAACTCTCTCCAAGGTGGCTGCCTGGTCAAGTTAATAGATATTAATTTTCTGGAGTGGATTCCAGAACAGACCTAAAGAACCAACTGTTTGTCTCAACCATGCCACGGTGCTGTGAAGTGTTGCAGTTCTGAAGACTCAACTTTTTCCAGCAAAACACCATCAAACAACTTCTTGATTGCTTGAGACAAGTATTTTAGATTTCTAAGAGCTCGTTATGCTCCTCAGACACAACCCCACTGCCTTAATTTCAGCTGCTATTTCAGAACACATTTACTTCTGGTTGGCAATTTCTATACTGTTTACACATGGAAACTGAAAACAGGCTTCCAGAAATTCATGTTTTTTATTGGTATGTAACACGTTAAGGAGGATTGGCTCCAACTTGATGTGCCTGGTATCTGAAGGGATCTTACAGTACAACACAGATTTCCATCTGATTTATATCCATAACACTCACCACAGATAGGCAATGCAGACACATACATCATTAAACAAACAACCAGGACAAGTACAAGGACAGCTCGCGTTACAATCTTGTGTTTTTATCACCCTGTGATGTATTACAGTCCTGTGGCTATGTTCAGATAAACAAGCTTGATAGCATTACCTCTCTTTCTACCTTCTAGAGGACACAATCTACTTTCCTCCTGGAATTCAGTATCACAAACTCACTGCTGATTTAGTTAGGCCATAGCCTAAAGCATCATGCTTTGATAGCCATATATCACTGCAGAACAATTTACTCTGTTCAATTTACCCAGCTTCTAGTCAAGCCATAGTTTTGCCCTTTCTACCTTTTGTATTTTCAGCATGTCACTGGTGTGTACGGATTGTTTAAAAAAAAAATCCACCCTAAAAACCCAAACCCAACCAGCCACAGGAAAAAAGAAATCCTTATAGTGTATACCTTATAAACACCCCTCCAAACTCATTGTCTTTATTTGGCTTTTGCCAATCTGGCTTCTGCTCTCTTCTCCTTTCCTGTGTTCTGTAGCTGGCAATCAATATTTCAGACTAGACATTTGCTCATTTGCAGAGTAAAAAGGGATGGTAGGGATGGTGAGGGAACAGAGGCAAGAACACCAAATCAAGATCCCAGCTGAGTTCTACAGATCAGAAAGGACACACACAGCCCATCACCCCATCACTGAGTGTCAGCTTCGAGCAAAGCCACAGATAAAGCAAAGCTAAGAGGCCTCTGAGTCCTCTGTGTAATAAGGAATTGCAACTGAAGATTATAGTGCAAACAACTGATGGGTTTGCAAATGCAAAAGACTGACAGACTTACCATCCCACCCATTTCTACCACAAAAAAACCCTTAAAATATTTAGATTTTGCATAAAATCATGGAATGAAACAACGTGTGCCCAATTTCAGACAACCTATCCTTGTAGGAGCCTTGCAATTCTGATTTCAAGCTTTGAGTTTATTCCAGAAATAGCAGAAACATACAGCCTCATTCACTAATGAACATTTTCTGAATAAATATGCAAATCAACCCCAAAGCTAATTACACAACAGAAAGGAAGGGGCTTGTTATTACATATTACACCCTAAAAACAACAGGAAAAAAATAAAAACAACCCATGTCCTACCTTTAAATGCAAGGCTGTGGATGGATCCCAAGGGATGTGTTAAGCCCTGGCACACCCATACAGCTCAATACACATTCCCCATTTTTGACACCTGACGTGCACATACCACATCCCACTGATTACAGCCACCTTTGGAATAATAGGCTTCTGCAACCCTGTCTTCCTTACAGCTTAACAGCTTTCTTCTGTACTTATCCCTTCATCTTAATCTCTAGTATTCTTTGAGCAACTCACATAGACAAGAAATATATCTGTCATGCTGCTACCTGCTGAGAAGAGAGAAAATTGAAAAATCTATTGCAAAATTTTATCTCAGTAGATATAGAAGAGTATCTTTACCCTTATTCCTCCACCTCATCTCAAATCTGTACCCAGCAAAATAATTTATGGCCTTTTCTGTAACTACTTGCATTCAGGACTGGGGGTTTTGCCAGGGGAATTTCAGAAAAAAAGGGAATGTGTAGTTGCCATGTCTCCTGGACTGAAGAAGCAAAAATTAAAATGTAACTTCATACTCATTGCTTGCACCACTTCACAGAGGCAGCTAAGTTAAGAGCCTGTCTTTACTCTTTTATACTTCTACATTGAGGTGTGCAGCTCAACAGCCTATTTTACTCACCTTTCTTTTGTCTTCATCTGCAGGATCAAATCTGAAAGTGGCCCGATTCTGTAAGTGAAAACAAGAGTTTGTGTTTGTTACGTGCACAGCAGCTGCTGAGGAGGCAACACCTGCAAAACTATTAAATTAAGACTTCAGGAGCCTGGTTAAACCCAGCCTCAGATAATGAGGCTACAACCATGCCATCCTTTTCCCATCCTCCCCAACAGCAAAAGCTTCAGTAAGTGACTCCAATGAAGAGTTTCACAACTGCTGCTGGTGCAGAGCAAGCTTTTATCTGTGGGATCTGAGTCAACCCCCTCACACATAGCACTTGACAGGGTGAAAAATGAGAGATTGTCTTGTATTTTACATATACCTCATTTCTCAGGTTCTTCCCCAAGAAGATCTTGCTGACCAGCTTTTGACTGCTCTGACTGTCCCAAACCAGAACCACCACAGCATCATCTTGCCCAGAAAACAAGCAGGACAAATCAAATGAGCCTTGCTACAAAAACTACCAGTTTCTGTGTTCTGGCAATTTCCAAAACACCTTACTAAGGTATTTGTTTCTCTGGTAGAAGACAGACATGGTCCAACAACAAGTCCTTATTTTTTATTAAACACTTGAAATAGCAGCTGGGTCTAGTTCTATGTTAATATTCTGAAGAATTCTATTAGTGAAATATTACTCTTATGGCAAAAGTTACCATGACAGTCAAAGAAAACAGCACTAACATCAGACAGTTCTCTTAACATTTTAAAACTCCCAATCTAAATGATCAAGCATGATGAACAGCTTCCAAAAAAACAAAAATCTCAATTTCTACTTCTAATACACAACTTACTACATCATGCAAGCGACTAGAAAACAGAAGTGACTTTCCAGAGCACATTCATGGGCCTCTTACCTTTCATGACCCAAGCTCACAATTACACAGAAAGGCCTTGGACATCTACCCAGCCACCAAAGGCTACCAACATCAGTTAGAGCTTTTAGGATGGTAGGAAAGTCATCCCCTTCCTCTCTCAATAGTAGGCAAATAATCCCCTTCCTCTGTCTTAGAGGGCTCCCAACTGGACCACAGGAGATCAGCAACATGCCAATCAAAAGCAGGTGAGCATTAAATGATGGGCAATTAACCAAGAGAATACAACCTTTATGTTTGCACATGAACATTTTTGCAAATTTACAGAAGCAATGTAGCGAGAGCAAGAAGCCTAAGAACTAGAGGAACAGAGATTTGGAATCACTGCAAACAGGACAGCACAGAGAAGCACCAACAGATCTATTCATTTCTCTCACTAGAGTTATTCTACAGCCACCTGCACCTTGGAATTACACTTGATACATATTTTTTTTTTTTTCCAATTAAAGCATATTTAATTTGTTACTTGGAATAAAGCTAAGGAAACTTAAAGCCCTGGAACCTGGACTACTCTGCTCAGTCTTTCCTGGCCCATGAAGTGTCAGTAACAAAGTGTACAGAAAAGAGATGCAGGGAATATGATTTAAAAGTTCTAAGAAGAAACACAGTAAAGCAACGTCACATTGAGACAGTATTAAGAGTTCCCCATCCCACTCCAAAAGAAGTATTTAGCTACACATTTAACTCTTTGCTCAAATCCTTGAAATGTCAGAATAGAAGCTGCACAAGCTCTCACTCTGTCCTTGAGAATTCAACTCAAGCCTAAATAATTCATCTGGGAAAGCTGCTGAGAAGGCATAAAATCCAGTACAGCAAAATTAAGAAATTATACTTGTGCGTGCTTTTTGACAGGACACATTTAACCCAGGGTCATTCTGAAGAGTAGGGACAGAGATAAAAGGTTCCTTCAATCAGAATCCTTCCTCTGTACCTCAGAGGTCAGCAAGCTAAAACAGATATGTCTCACAAACTCCTGATCTACCAATCCTTCCGAGAAAGTGCCCTGCAGCTGCATCAATCTCTACCTTTGAATTCCACGTGCACAAAGGCAGCATAAGTCAAGACTGTTGCTCAAGGTTCTTCTACAAGCTCAAGTTTGAGTGAAGAAATCAATAACCGCCATTGTTAGATGTAAAACATACTGCAGTTAAAACAGCAAATTTCAGGACACCTGTTGGAGGCTGAAGAATACCCACATCACATCCACATTCATTTGGCTTCTCCCCTAATCACAAAGTTATGAAACTTTAACTAAAAATCTGAATGCTCGTTCCTGTGAGAGATTCCTAAATTTCAGTCAACAGTTAGTTCAACATGACTGCATTTAAATTACATCCAAAGCCAAACTCGGAGTCAGTACCAGCTTTACAGACCTGTGTACCTGTCACACAAGCATCTATACAAAGGGCAGACACCTGATGGGTTGAGACATAATCTTTCAAAATGGACTATACTGCTCTACTAAGATCTAGATGGATAAAAAATACAAAAATCCACCCAACATCTATTCTCACTCTGATTTTTACTTCCCCACGTTATCAGGAAACCCCTTCACTTCTCGACTGAGCATGCACATATCAAGCTGCAACAGCAGTAGACCCTTACTACTTTTTCATACCTGCCAGCATTAAAAGCTCAACCTGCTCTAAGCTATCCTTCCCTTTTCGTTTTGCTTGGCCAGAAACAGGAAGAAATGAAGTGAGGTTTGTCAGCCCATTTCACACACCCGCCCTGTCCCTGCACGCTGACACGGCCGCTGCCCAGGCGATGGAAAGGCCTCTCTATTCCCGGTGACAAAGGGCTGCCCACAAAGGCAGCACCTCGGGCAGGTGGGCAGGTACCCAAGAGACTCCAGTGTTATTCTGAAGGACTTGTGAGGCAAATGTACGCTATCAAACAGCTCCTTTCACAGCCCCATCGCCCATAACCCACACCACCCACTGGGCGCGTAGAACGCAACACCGCAGGTGCCGGGGGCGAGCCTAGCAAGGGGCTTTGCGCTCCCTTGGAAGTTGTTTTCCTCTGGGCACTGCTCTGGCCCTCGGCCCCGGCAGTGCCGCGGTGCCCTGCACGGCCTGAGGGCGGGGAGAGCACGGGAAGGGCCGGGAGGCCGCGCCGGGCAGGGCAGGGGCCGCGCCGGGCAGGGCAGGGCAAGGGCCGTGCCGGGCAAGGGCCGCGCCGGGCAGGGCAGGGCAGGGCAAGGCAGGGGCACAGCGGTGAAGCGGTGAGCGCTGGGGACCCGCCGCATAGCCGAGCCCAGCGGGCAGCGGGACGATGCCGGCGGTGCCGCCGATGGCGGGCGGGGCGGGGCGGCGGCACCGCCAGGGGAGCGGCGCAGAGGGGAGGGGGATGGGACCCGTTACCTCCTCGTTGTACCGCGCCAGGACGCGCTCCACCGCTTCGGCACCGCCGGCGCGCCCCTCCACGGCCTCCAGCACCGCGCCCAGCCCCGGGCCCGGCTCCGCGGCCGGCTCCATGCCCGCCCGGCCGCCCCGTCCCGCCCCAGCCGGCGCCGCCGACAGCGGCCGCGCCCCGCCCGCGGCCCCTGACGCGCCCGGCGCTCCCCGCGGAAGCCGCCCGGACTGGCAGCCACCGTCCGCCCGCCATTGGCTGGAGGGGTCGGCGGCGCCCACCCCCGAGCCCTCCTATTGGCTGCGGGCCTGCCGGCCGGCCGCTGCGGAGAGAGGACTACATCTCCCAGCATGCCGAACGGCGCGGTGCCGCGGGGCCAGCGGGGCTGTGCTGCCGTGGGGCACGCTGGGTGCTGCAGTCCGTGCCCACAGCCCCGAGGGCTCCGCCGACGCCCGCGGCACCGGGCGCTGCCCGGCGCATGCCTTCCTCCTCCTCGGGCTCGGCCGATCCTGCGGTCTCTGCGACCCGCCCTGTCCACACCGTGTCTGTCACAAGGCTGCCAAAACCAGGGCTGGCCGCTTTTTCTTCAGCTTTTAGGTCATTAGGTTCCCGCGGCGGGCGAAGTCTGTGTGTGCTGCTGAAGCGGGGCTTGGCCACAGCGTGTGGCGGCAAAACCACCCGCCTTTTTCTCAAGTCTAACCCACCAGAACAGTGGCGGGACACGAAAATTCTCCGTGTTGTTCAGGAAGTGGCAGGAGGGGAAGGTGGGCTGCATCGGCAGAGCTGGGCAAAGGTGAACTATGCCTCTATAAAGGTTTTGCGAGACCGTGGGTTTAAACTACACCGAGCAAATAACCCAGTATTTCCATACTCAAGGTGCCCTGCAATCGAAATTCATTGTCCAGATAGCAGAAAATGATATATCGAAGCTAATAAAAAAACCCCCATGTTCTTACGGAGCTGTGGCTCTCCTTGAAATATTTATTCCTTCGATTCAGGAGGAATAAATGAGAATAAGTGAGCAAGAGAAACCTTTCATGTCACGAATGACCGGCTCCACAGGGGACAGTGCCAGGGAGGCTGCACCCGCAGAGGCGCTGAGCTGCTCAGGTGTGGCGGGGTAGGTCTGCAGTGTTTAAGATGCAGACAAAACCCAAACCAGAACCTCAGTTTCCTCCCTAGGGGCTTCTTGCCACAAGAACTGAAATATAAAACCAGAACAGCACAGCCACTGGACTGCAAGGAGTAACAAAATCCAGCCATCCAGTGTGCAGCCATTTCTTCTGAGTCAGATCCATGTGTCAACTAATGCAGCTTTGAAGAAAAACCCAAGGAAAAGAGTCTTTTGCTTGTTAGATTTATAACTCTATAATAAAGTATAAGCCTGCTTAGATTTACTTCACAGCACAGCAAAACACTCATTTTACTTGCATGTAGCCAATTAATTATTTTTTTTTTCACATTACAAAACCTGAAAAATAAAGATTAGGGAACTGTTACTGCCCTTTAAAGGCGCATTGTTATTCATCATCAGTGCATTTTAGTTTCCACTTTATGTAGCATATGAAGGATTAGGATTTCAGTGAAAGAGAGGGACAGAATAAATTGCATCCTCTACCAAAGAACTGCCAGACCTTTTCAGATGGGTGCATACCATGAGCCCTTCCCATGTTAGTCAGCTTTATCTAAACCTTCCAAAGCAATGTCTGCCCCTGAATTTCATGGGTTTCAGGGTCAGTCACAACAGAATTGTGGGGCTGGGGAGGTCAGAGGCCATTTTTGTCAAAGGGTAGTGACCTTAGCAGCAAGAGGTAGCCTGACAAAAACAGGATTCATGCTACTGAATGGAGTTCTCACTGCTCTTCCCCCGCTGAGCCTTTTTTCTACCTGGTAATGAAAAATCTTGAAGAATTGTAATGGATTTTTGTATGCATATATACAGATATGTGTGTGTGTGTAGATCTATTAAAAATATTAAATGTGTTATGTCAGTTATGCTGTAATATATAATATTAGTTTCTATTCTACTCCATATATTATATATAATTTGTTATACATTTTAGCCTATGAAAAAGATGACGTTTTTATAAAAATGTGCATTTGTTGTTAGGTAAGCAAGAAATTAGAAAAAAAGGAAAGGCAAAAAGAGAAAAAAAAAGGGAAAAAAGATAGTAAAGAGAGGAAAGAAAAAGAAGAAAATAGGAAAATGTAACAGAAGAGAAATTGAAATTGAATATTTCAGAATATGGTATAGAAGTTTCTTCAGCAACGTTTGCGTAGTCACATATTTACTTCATATGCACATAAATGCATGGCTAGGCAAGAAACCCCAACTTTTAGTTTCCATGGTCAAGGGAAAGGATTAATTAACAGGCTGCAGACTCTGACTCAGGAGGTTTGGCTATTTGTACTGGGATGATTTAAGACATTCTTGCCCCTCAGCAGACATTCTGCCCAGAGGTTATGGTGCTCTCCCAAGCTGCTGGACTCCCTGGCCTGGTGCACCCCCTGGGACCTGAAAGCTCCTGTGGTTTGTGCTGCTCTGGTGGCTTCTGAGCTGCAGTGGCCCAGGACAAGCCCTGCTTTCCCTCACAGCACTTCTCATGCAGCTGGTGATGGTGCCTTGTGTTTCACCAATCCACATACTGCTTCCTATGAATATCTACTTTAAATTTCAAAGCCCTCGTCAGGAAGCAGTTCAAAAGTAGTTGCAAATGCACATTCAGACTCCTGAGGCATCAACACAAGTTTCTAAATTAATTTAAAAAAAAAAGGAAAATTAAGACTGTGGAAGGTTTTTTTGCAAAAGACTTTCCAAGCCCTGTCTGACTGATGATGTTCTTGGCTCTTTTTTATGAGCAGCTTTGTGGTGCTGCTGTTGGTCAGAATTCCCTCTCCCAGGACGTTGCAGTTCTCCACACAGAAAGGTTTTGTTATTTCTGGGTCTCACACTGTGTCCAATATCCCTCCTCCTTTCCAACCAGTCTGCCTGAGCTCCTGAAATCAGGGTAACGGAGTTGTCCCCGAAGGTGTTGAAGGATATGGAACATCTGTATACTAAAATAGTCTCATTTTCTCCTCTCTTTCAGTCAGTGGGGACTAGGGTTCTTTTGGTTTAACAATTACTATAAAAAGCAGACAAAGTGCTTCTGGCTTCCCTCGAGTGGTGCTTGGGTTCACCTCCATCCTGATCCTTCCAAAGACCCAGCCTGAGTTACTGGTCAGCTCTAGCCACAGACATGTCACCAGTGCATCTGGTCCTAGGGGAAACGGTGGCAGGTCATGAGCACCAGTCCATCAGGTAACTGGACATGCATCACTCATTTGCCACGAATTGTACCTGTTCTTGAGTCCTTCCTTGGATAAAAACATACATGATGACATCTAAGATGTTTTTTAAGGTCTGCAGCTTGTAGAAGTTTTTGTATTTAAGTAAATTTAAATGCCATCTATTTAATTTCAAGAACTTTATTTGGGTGTGAAAATCCCTCATATATCTTGCACAACTGTACAAATAACACTTATGTCCATTTTAGGCATAAACATGGTTATTGTCACAATGGGTGCTATCAAAGATTTTATTTACAAAACAATTACTAAAATGCCTATTGTCATATTTCCATTTATTTATTTCTTACCCATAGGGTAATAGGTCCACCATAATTGCTTGGTGTGTTTTATAATACAGAAGAAAAAGCTATGTTAATAAAAACTAACAAAACCTCACAAATAGCTACAAATCTGACAGAAAATGTCTAAGAAAAATTCTCCCCAAAATACAATACATTTTTCCACACATACACAGTACAGAATAACTTCAAAGGCACAGCTTTGAATTTTGCTTTTGTAGACGTATAGAGAATTATCACCACATGAAGGAATTGAGAGAACAGTTTCATACCTGTCAATAGATAATTAAGCGAATAATCACGTTTGCATTGTCATTTTCTTTATATAATTGCTTCATAGCATCATATTTAACATATGTGGCTCTGAATCCAAAATCTTCCCAGTCCCCAAGTCCCTTCTTACCTTGTCATTATTGACCAGAGAAGTTAGATTTTTCTAGATTGTGCAAACTCAACACAAATACATATATAATAAGAACAATAGTCAACTTAAGGCAGTGTATAATTCAATGCTACATGTCTTTTCTTCTCTTTTGTAAAGATCAAACTTAGTGGATCAACAGAAAGGTGCATCAATATACAAAGTTAGATGTAAACTGAAACCTACAGCAACACGTGTCTTTTTAAGGAACCAGACAGAGGAATTGATATGAATAAGTGATGACTTGGCAGAATGGTTTCTAAGGAATGCATTAAGAGCTTAAAAGAAGAACAGATGATGGGGCTTTTGCTGAGGGTGAATTTCCTGTCTTTAATTCAAATTATAAATAGGTCCTGTTCCAGTACTTTTTTTTTTGTAAGACTCATTACCATTTGTCAATAAGAGAGGGGGTAAAAGTGGCTCACTCAAATTGAGAGCACATAGGGTTGGCTCAGAATTAAAAAAGGCACAGATCGGCCCAAAAAGTGGTCTAGAACAGCACAAAAGTATTTGTTGGCTACAGGAACATTCAGTCATACTGGTCTGCAATCTGCCCATGTTAGCAACTACATTACTGCCCAGGATCTCTTCCATTTTCACCTCCCTTGAAGAACGTCCACGGGAAGTCCCACACAGCAGGAAGTTTTTATAACTCTTGTACGTGTGTGGGCTTAGCTGATATCAGTCATCTTCATTTAGCCCAGCCTGTGGTGGCCTCCCCATTGATGTAGGCAAAGCCAGGAAAGTGTTGCATGTGCTCGTACTCAGAATTCCTGCGTGTTGTCAGGGGCGTGTACATGTCACTGGAATTCCCATATCTCGTGGAGTGCATGGATGAGCTCGTGTAGCAGGAGTTGGCAGCTGGCACCTCTGGCCAGCGCGGAGTCACTGGTGTGGGATGCAGCCTGGGAGTGCTGCTCATCAAACAGGGCTCCATTCTTGATGTTGGGCCATTGAAAGGGTACTACAATTAAAAAAAAAAAAGAAGAATCATTTGCCACACACTTCATTTTAAAATAAGGCTGGTGGAGTCACAATTATGTGTTTAACAAAGCCAAAATCATATGAGTTAGCAGCTATCCAACAACAAGGTATCATACTGAAGGTGGAATACCAGATAACCAGTGTCTGCTGTAAACCAAAGTTTCAGGGGAAGTCTTGCAAAAGAGTCACTGATTTTAAATATTGAATTAATTTATCAAAGTGCTAGGTGTATCTGGGAGCAGAAAATTAGATTGAATTAATTTAATTTTTTCTCCCACTTTTACTCAAAAACTTGCTATTTACTAAAAATCAGAATATAAAATGTCCCAACTGTTCCTCACTCAAGTGAGTTTTGAGGGAGGGGAGCAAAAGACTATTTATTTCTGGAAGGTGCCTTCCCTTTAAAGTGTTCACAAGACATCCTGATAGTTTCTGCAGGAAAACAGTACAGTCTGGCCCCAGAGCCAGCAGCTAATTGGACAACTTATGGAGAGAGGCAGCAGGAGAAGAATGTCTCTATTCCCCAGCTGTTCACAGTGACACTTGGAAACCAAAAGTCAAAGAAGTTTGACAAATGGCTTCCACTGAGGAAGGATAGGATAGGAAGGAAAACAGAACAGATTTTGCCCTCTATAGCCCCAGGCTGCCCAGCAACAAAAAGTAAATTGTGCTTATGAGTGCTTGCTTAGCATGTATTTATCTTATTGCCTGTCCTGTGGGAGCAGATCATCAGTGTGCTGTGTCTGGGGAACAGCTCTCCCTGTTTATTCCCCCTGTTATCCATCTGCACCACAAAGATGGTTAGGATTCCTGTTCCCCTTGGCCAGCCTTGTATCTTCAGAGCTTCTACGTTTTACATCTTCATACCTTTTCTGCAAAATGTGTCACATTTAAAATTTCAGTATCTCGGGTTGACACCGTGGTATTTCTTTAACTAGAAAGCTGTCACCAAAGTAGGACTGTCACCTCTTCTGATGCTTACAAACCTTGCAAGTTGTATGCCAAAGCTTTCTGTGGCTGTAAAACCCCTTCCCTATATTTTAGAGGGTTATGGAGAGAAAAGCTGGAGTAGCTGCTCCTAGGAGGGGGGTAGCAGAGATCCCCAGGGGGCCTCATTACATTACTGGGCTGTGGATGGGCCCGGGGTTAATCAGTTACATAAGCCCAAGGCAATCACAGCAGTGTCTCCACGAGGAGTTTGTGCTGTCTCCCTTCTGACCACAGCCAGGAAGGCAGCCCGGCCTTGGCAAATGTATTGGAACAGATCACAAGCCTCAGGCAGCTCAGGGCCACACGCTGGCCACTCCTAAATAGAGAGGAGAAAAAGGAGACTCTTTTTGACCAACATACTGTAGTTAGTGATTTAGCATGTCCTGGGGAGACAGGCCAGAAGGCAGATGAGAGGGAAAACATCAAAGGTGTTATCTAGCCTGTACTTCCCATCACCACAGAGGCTGGATCTACCTGTGCCATCACAGCTGCTGAAACGGTGTTAAACTGCAGCACCACCCTGGAACATCAACACTTCAACACTGGTACTGCTAATCCAGCTGCCACAATAAGCTGTCCTGGCAACACTGGCAACTGGTCCATACAACACCATCTAAATTTCCATCTTCACCCTAGAGAAAGATTTTTCCATAGGAAAGTTCAGCAGAGCTTACCTAATGAGTGTGAAAAGCCTTATATTCCTTTGAAGGAGAATCAAGTTTTCAGACTTGTTGGTTCTCAAAAAGCTTTCATTGAAAATGAGAACTTCCAGTGACCAGCAACAATGAAACTCAGGCTTTGGAAACAGTATGTGGCCCAAGCTAAGAAGTTTCTTCTTTGTCTTCAGCAGCATTTTACTTGATACCAATTACTGTGGTCTTTGCCTTTGTTACCCATTGATCTATACTTGAAGTCACTGTAGATTCTTGTATTAAAGAGTGTACTTACAACAGGGTTAACCTAGATTTCTGCCATAATACACCAGTGAGTCTCTCCTGTCTTCTTCCCAGTGAGATAATTTATCTATTCTGTTGTTAACCATAACAGAAGCCTTTGCCATCCTGACTCAGTGCAATTTTCCTTTGAGGTTTTGAAGCAAAGGTTGTGACTTGTAACAGGGGAATTACTTGCCTTCATATCCCTTACAAATGCTGAGAGAAATCCCTGTCTTCAGCCAGGATAATGTGCTGTTTGAAAACCTGTAGACTGCAAAAATATTCACCTATGATCAGGAAGAAGAAAATGAACTCTGGGTATATTGTGGTGGGTCTCCTTGCTGTACACAGCATTATGTGGGGAAGCCACATTATGTCTTTTTGGTCATTTGGAACCACAAACCCTGAGCCACTGAGCAAACAAAATCTTGGCTCCCAGAATGAACTTCGGGATGCACTGAAAAAGAAAGAGACTCCTCCTCCAATGTGCAGCCTAGAGGCCATGCTTAGGCTTACTAAGAAGGCAGGGGAATGGCTGTGCATGAGGGGACAGGATACAGTGTGCTGCTCTTCCTTTTCATCAAGCACACCCAATGCAGCTGTGTTTATGAATGTGTCATGAATGTAAAAAGAATAATTGCTTGAAAATAACATGGACTCTAAATATCCAGTATTTTACAATAAATTCTGTTATGACTGAATGCAAGATGGAAAGTTTTGTAATGGTAGGTCAGCTAATCGCAAATGACTCAGTGGCTTCTTTTTCCCTACAGTGAAGAGACTATTGAAAGACAATATTTTTAAAGTACTCATTGGCCCCTGCCTGACTATTAACTCACCCAATGAAGCATCTATTCAGCCTTGTTGGAGTGTCCAAAGCAGAGCCATCTGGGCGGATGCCTGCCCATGCTGCCTGAATCACCTTTCACACTCTACATCCGGTTTAATGAAGAGTGCTTAAGCTGAACTCAAAACACTGGGGCCTAGTGATCTTTGCCAGATATAAAAGCGACATTTGTTGGAGGACTCTTGACAGGAAATTACCATTTTCTGGGTTGACTCACACTTGTTACTACTGCTGCCATTAGATCTAGACAAGAAGCCCTTTAAGCCTGTGAGACTTTGAGCAGATTATTGTTAAGGCCTTGCCCAAAAAAGTAAAATTAATTCAATTTATTTTAGTCTTATTTTACAAAATATAACATTAAATATGTCTTCCCATGAAGTGAAGGCTGAGTTTCTGCAGTGAAAGGATGGAGAATTATCTCTATCCTTATTCTCAACTCACCAAACCATTATAAACGGAAGTGAAAGGTTTCAATGTCCAAACAGCAAAATATTTTCCTTATGAATGTGGCTCTGACTTTACATTGTATTAGCTCCCACTTTTGCTGAATGCTGTAAATCATTGTTGCATGTTAGCCACTACTTTAGGACTTGCAATAACACATACCAGAAACTACTGAATTGTGGAGAGCTGGCTATAAATTAATTTCATAAAAATATGCTTAAATCTTATAAAATGACATAATTGAAACTATTGATTAATTGCATCTGTATAACCCTTAATCTGACCCTTTTCTCCACAAATTGAACCTTACTGAATCTGTTAATTAGGCTGAGTGAAACTCTGAAGTCCATCTAAGTGATGTTGGTACTTTTGGGAGTGGCGTTTGGAGCCTTCAGAAAATGCTATTTGTAATTATCTCAAAAGAAGTTAAGACATCTGTTTCCTGTTGCATTCAATACATAATTACTTCAATTACATGCTAACAGTCTCGAGGCCCTTGTGAAGCCCTACAGTTGGGAACAATGACTCTTGCTGCATGGGTGGGATTTGGGCAGTATTTTTGTCTTTCTGTCATTACCAGCTGTTTGATGACAGAGTGGTTATTGGGGAGGCTGCATTACTCTTACTGCATTGGTACAGTCATGAGTTTATAAAGTGTATGTGCTGGAGGATTAAGAACTTTTCCCCTTCTTTTTTTTTTTTCCAGAGTAGATGGGCCAGAATAACATGAATGGGCACTAAAGCATGGGCTCTGTCTGAGAGGGGATTTCCTTGGCTCCCTCACTGTCACAAAAACAGTTACTACTGTCTTCCAGTAAATCCTGCTGCAGAGGCATATGAAGGGAAGACACAGTTTAGTGGAATTGTGGCATGCAGTATTTTACAGAAAAACTGAGTAGTGCTGCATGCTGCACCCCTAAGAAGTTATGTGAGACCACTGCAGTCCCCAGAGCAGTTTAGGAGAGTCAGGGCACAAACATTGCTTAAAGTCCCTTTAACTATGGCCCAAACATGGTGCTCTGGGCCTCTGAGAGGTGCAGACCTGATCTACTGCTTAACAGCAGACTGTACTACTGCAGCATTTTCCAGAGTGATTTGTTCTGTCCAGGCCATAGAAGTAAGCGACCATCTTCATAAATGCAGCTTAAAAGCAGCAAAAATAAACAAATAAATAGGGTCATTCTTGTCTTTAAGGTAGGAGCTGCCTGGTACAAAAGGAGAAACATTGGTCTGCTACTTCTATGGCTCTCTGCCACCTGAGATCAACTGTTTGGAGATGGTTGTTCCATTTTGGAAGTGGCAAAGGAGAAAAGGTAAAATGAGGCTGTGTTTAGTGCGGCATCTAGAAGTGATTCCCACTCCTAGGTGACTGATCTGGCAGCTTCCTGACTGAGTCCCTCCTATCTACTCTGACATCAGGTTTGCACAGGAAGGCTGGAGGGGAGCTCCAGCTCCATCAGGTTCCCTGCTCAGCACAACTGAGAGAACAGGACATTCACAGCCTCCCCAGACCACACCTGCCCTGCAGTCCTTGGATAACTCCTGTGCACAGAGCACCTGTCACAACAGAAAATAAAGAGATGATAATGCTTAACTCCAGATAAGAGATGAGAGGGAGGAGGTGAGGAAGGAATGATGCAGATCTATAATGTCTTAAATGGTGAGAGTAGAGAAAAGGGAATGAATGAATACTCCCTATTCTCATCATTCAAAAAACCCTAGGGCACCCAATGCAATTATGAGAGAACAGACTTAAAATCAGCAAGAGAATGAGGGTTTCATGCAACCCCTGGCAAAGTCTATATGTACAAAAGAGACAGAGTGGTTTGCTACAAAAGACATCATTCCAGCTGCTGCTTCCTACTCAGGATATCCCTAGGTTAGCTCTTGCCAAAGTCATCATAGCTATGCTGGTGAAAGGACCACCTTCTACTTACCCTACTTCTAAGACTTTTCCTCCACATGTCTGTTTCTGGTTGTTGCTAGAAAGAAGACCTGAATAGCTGAACCTACAGTGTGACTCACTACAGCTACACATCAGGGTACTTACACTTAATGATGTGCATCTTCATGTGGTACCAGATATGTTAGAATGTGTACTGCTGAACATTTCTCTAATTAGTCTTCCTACTAAAAGTGTTAGCCTTGAAATTTACACAGAAATGATACTGCAGCATGAATTAGTTTGTGTTTAAGGAAAAAGTAGAACTACATGTATTGAAATACTTTTGGATAGCCTGAAAGAGGATTAAGACCTGTCCAGCCAGGATGAACCTTGCAGATAGAAGCTGTGCTCAGAAACCAGTCAAGCCTCCCCTGTGGAGGTGCATTAGGTGTGACTTTGTGAAGGGGTTACCTTTGAAGGAGGTAACTCTGCTAAACTCAACATAGGATGATGAGACCTCTCAGAGGCTTTTAGACAGCTTTGTCTATTTTCTACCCTGGCATCTGGTACCTACAACTGCAGAAGCAGAGAACTGATGAAGTAACATGTCAGCATAGACATGTTAATATACACACACACTGAACAGTCCTCTTCTGTATGATGGTGGAGTAGCATCAGAGTATTGTATGCACTCCTGCACTATGGCTTAAGAGAATTAGGTAGTAACAGATCAACCTGTAGATCATTTTTCATTTGTCTGCCAGGCTCCTGGCCAGTAAGCCAAGACAAAAAATGAGCAATCAGGCCTGGAATTACAAGTAAGGACCTGTTCTGAGAATTATTCATAGATGGTGAGGGAAGAAGAAAAAATTAGGGTTAAGACCAAGGTTTGAACAGACTGTTCCTGTCATCCAAAACAGTCGTAGCCATCAGTGGGAATTAGCCTATACTTCCAGACCCCTACCTGCACTTTTTGAGAGCTGTAAAGAAATAGTTAATAGTAAATAGTAAAATATCTATGTCCGTGTGACTTCTTCCTCAGCACAGTCTCACTCTAAAATTCCAATGACAAAATCAAAACTCTTAAACCTGGGGTGTGTCACTCTCTTCCACAGAAAGAGGTTGGACATGAAGTTTTTCAAGACCAAAATAGTTATTTATAGCTGCAGCTTAACCCCACCTCAACTAAAACAACAAAACCTCACCTAAAACAACTAAAACAACAATCCCACCAAAACATCACCTGTTTTGGCTCAGACCCTTGACTAGGACAAGGGCTCTCCCCTGAATCCATTTTTGTAGAGGAGAATTTACCACACACAGAGAGCTTTTTTTTCTTAGGAGTTAATCCCTAGACACTATCCTAAAGAGCATGGTAGAATAGTTGCTAAAGTTGAGCCAAAGTTCTATATTTGGCCAGAATGTAGATTATAACAAAGAGTTCTTTTGAACATTATGGTCAATGCCTCCTCTTCTCAGCTGATTATACTCCCACAGCTCTGCACATTGCAGCTCCTTTGGTTTCAGTATAGTGGCAGCTGTTGATATATTCATTGTAAACTTGGCTTCCTGTGTTTTTATTTTGCAACATCATGAGTCCTACTGCAATTCCTTGCAATATGTTCCCCTCACAAAGACCACTAGAAAAAGAGCAGCTCCTAACATTTTATTAGGGACATCCTATGAACTTTTTTTTTGGTTAAAAGTAGCTAAGAAAGGACTTATTATCAGGGCAGCCATTTTATAGACGCTAACTTAACTTTAAAAAGACTGTCAGCAAATTCTGTATCAAACTGTCAAAGGCTTTTAGATAATTTTTCAAAAGTAAGGTTCCAGTTTGTAGCTCCTCTCAATACAGAACAAGCACATTGATAGGGTTTTGCTGGCTGTGTCCTGCTGTGCAGTTTCATCTCAGTTCATAAGCAGCATGAGAAAGAACGTGCTACATAGAAATTGAAATAGTTTTCCTTCAAGGTGTGATCATTAAAGCATAGCTGTTCTTCATACGTGTTCAGGACAGTTCAAAGACTAGCAAGAGAGGAAAAAATGATCTGACATCTGCACCTGTAGAGACAGCCTACTGCAGTATGAAAAATACTTGCCTGAGTTTGATGTTTGCTACTGTTTGCATATGACATGTTAACCAGGACAGGAGTAAACTAAAAATGTGTTGATCTTGATTTGCTTTACTTGTTTCTTTCTTGTTTTGCTTTACTTGTTTACCCTGAGATAACAGGGTAAGACCTATACTGAAAAAAGGAGGAAAACAAACATGTCCCAGGACACTGCACTTAAATGTTCACTCACTTTCCTACTGAGGATGCAGCAACTGCAAAAACCCTCTGACAAACCTGGATACCTCCTGTAGTCTGACAGACCAGGTGCTACACAAATGGGTGAGAAGTTGTAGCTTGTCCTTTCCATAAGTTAGGGAGCCACTGCTGAGCTGCTCCAAATGAGCATATTGTGTTTGTACAGATCTCAAATGTCTTCAAGGAGATCAATACCATTATTCTTATCTTACAGCTAGGGAAAATGAAGCATAAAAAGGAGAAATGACTCCTCTAAGATCATGTGGCAAACTGATGCCAAAAACCAGACTGAGATGCAGCTTTTGTGTGCTCTGTTTCAAAGTACTACCAAATTCACATCTTTGCATCTGGTATGGAACTGTTGCAGTCCAGTGATGATAGTTAAGCATGGCAGTCCCTGATATACTTTTATACATTTTATAAATATTTTTATAAATGTTATAAATTTATAAAATAAAAAATTTATAAATGTATTTATTAAAATAAATAATTTATATAAATTATTTGTTTTAATAAAGAAATTAATTATTAAGTTATATAAATAAAGTGCAAGTGGTGCCACATGGGTGGAATATCCCAATGCCATCACCTCCTCCCTGCATCCACCCTTTGCTAATCTTCCAGCAGAGAGCCCAGAGAGCAGCTGCCTACGCTGAGGAAGCACCAGCTGCATGAGGCACTGAAGCCCTCCAACAGTGGCACTGCTTTGGAACTCTTGCCAGATCTGATCTTCACATTTAATCTGTGCTGGCTCCTACTGGCTCAGTTTCGTGAGGTGGAAGAGTTACTGATACAATTTCTCAGCACTGTAGTAGAAGAGGTTAGGATACAGATTAAACAGCTTCTGCAATGGTGTCCTGAGGTTATACAAACTATATGCAGAACTCAACTGTTTTGGCAAATTCCTAAAAAGGGGTATCCTCAAAAGCAGAGACCCCAGAAGAATTCGCTATGGCCTCTGCATCTTCAGCTGTATGAAAACACTTTTATTTCTTCTTAGGGATCTCTTCCTGCTCCCAACACCTAAGAATCATACAACTAGATATATTTGTTTTTGCTTTAGCGCCCCCTTAAAACAGAAACACTTTCCATGATCCAGACTGCTGGATTTTAGAGTTAATATTTTATATTCACAATCTAAAGCTACATCTGATCTCCAGCAAAATGAAAAGATACCTAGGTAATATTAGAAGATGAAAAAGTTAGGAGCCATCAATATCTAGACAGATAATTGATTCAGATAGCTAATATGCTGATAAATTTACAAAGTAAATTTATTTTAAATGTTATAACAACCATCATCAAGTAATAAATGCAAATTACCTGTGAAGAGCTTCTGTGGTAAGCTGAGTAGTGAAGTGGTCCAGAAATAGCAGTATCATGTGGTAAGGATGGATACTGACTCTGCATTGGATGGGGATGCTGGTTGCTATAGCTACCATAGTTGTAACTTCCTGTGTATCTAAAATACATAAAAACCACTTTTAATATGCAAAATAATTTATTCCCACTAATCATTCCACAACTTTTATGAAACATACCATTGTTCTGGAGGGGTTTTTGTAATAGGAGGATGATATTTTAAATCTTTTTCAAAAAGATATTTTTCAGCTTAGATGGGAAGCAGATGCCACTAGTGAAAGTGTGTGTCCAGCACAACATCAAATGGAGAGACCCAGCCTGTTTCTGTGACCAATTTTAAACTGCAGACTCAGCTCCACACTTTCTGAGAAGGAAGTGTCTTTCCCTTCTATTGTCATCTAATGCCAAGTTCCCAGTAAATTGCTATCCAGACTGAGGAAGTATGGCAAGCCCTGACTTGAAGAACTACGAGTTCAGCTATCTCCTTGTACTGCAGTCAGATATTCTTTTTTTGGAAGGGAGAGAAGTAAATTAGTTTGAATCTGAAGCATACAATATTCAGCTTTAGCACAGCCAACTCAGTAAGAGAATGGGATGTGAGGTTGGAGAACCTTTCTACTTTCTTTTTGATTCCCAGCCTCCTGTCTAGGGACATCCAGGGGCAAAAGAGGGAGCAGTTTCCTTAGCTATTGAATCAGTGTTTGTTGGCCACCATTGTTTGGACCATTCACTAGAAAAAGATGCATGGACACTTTCTGCAATCTCCCCATCTTTGTGAACATGTGAACATCTGATCTTTTGTCTTTCACAAAAGTTGATTCACCTAGATTTAAATGTTTCCTCAAATCACCATAATCCATCTAGGACCAGAGGCAAGGGATTCCTGCAGGAACAATAAATTCTCACATATATACACACATATATATACCATAGACACTGCCTTACTGTGGTCTGTCCCAAGTCTTGAATACTCTTAGCTCCCAAACCTCTGTGCTGCTCTATTTCTGCCTCCACCAAACAGTCATATTTCTGGATAAGAGAGCTGCTCCCTTTCTCCTTATCCAGGTTTTCCCAGTAAGGGCTCAGCGGTGACATTCAAACAGATATCTAAACCTAATCACATCCAAGATGGAAGAAGATGCAGGGTTCAAATTAATCTCCTGATACCCTTCCAAACAGTTGAGAGTCTTTCACGCTGGGAAAGTGCTTCTGCAAAGTTACTGAGTTTGCAACAAGACTGAGGAACACAGTAAAACCTTTTGAACCTCTTGCATCATGGCAGCAACTGGGCATTTGCTAATCTTGCTATATTGCCTTTTCCTTCTCCATCGATTAGTTTATGATTGGTTTTTTTAGTTATGGATATCTATGAGTTATGCATTGAATCAAATGTGCATGGCACTGAAGAAGTATTACTTAAGAAAACAGCACTGAGAGCTTTAGTAAGGGTCTGAAGTTTTTCCAGATCGAATAATGTTAGATAAATTTATACCTGCAATTACTTTAATTGAGAGCCTTGAGCAAATTTTGGTGATGGAGAATATTAGAATGTTATGGTGATAATGTGTCTGTATCTTCAAACTGTGGATATCTTTTTTATCTGCAGGTTAACAGTAGTCATTGAATCACTGAGGGACCTGTGGAGTTTATCTAGTCTAACCCCCCTGCTCAAGGCAGGGTCTGCTAGAGCAGCCTGCCCAGGATCA
Source organism: Monarcha castaneiventris obscurior (assembly GCA_026261815.1). Lineage (NCBI taxonomy): Eukaryota > Metazoa > Chordata > Aves > Passeriformes > Monarchidae > Monarcha > Monarcha castaneiventris. The sequence continues at coordinate 1,334,994 of JAMPIT010000034.1, forward strand.
TGTCCAGATGGAGTCTGTACATCAGCAAGGATGGAGACTCCATAGCCTTTCTGGCCAACCTGCTCCAGTGTTTGATCACATTTACAATAAAACAAGGTTTTTGTTCATTTATGTTTAAACAGAATTTCTTGTACTTCTATTTGTGCTTGTCCTGTCATTAAATACCACTGAAAAGAACCTGTCTCTGTCTTCTTATCACCCCCCACTGATAAGACCCTCCCTGAACCCTCTCTGCCCGATGCTAAATAACCTCAGCCCTCTCAGCCTCTCTTGGTATGACAGATAGTCCAGTCCCACAATCACCATCAAAGTGGTCCTTTTCTGGTCTTACTCCAGTATGCCTGGGTCTGTCTGGTACTGGGGAGCACAGAATTGGATCCAGACTGGTCTCAGCAGTGCTGAACAAAAGAGAAGGATCCCCTCTCCTGAGACATGGTATAGTAGGGTTGTTCTCTAGGCACATCTAGCTTTTTAAAACATGGCACAGGAAAACAGGAATCAGAGAAGAAATCTACTGAAGCCTTCTCTTTTAGAAAATATCCTCCAGGCCTACTGTGGTTTTGAATAGAATGAAATGAGATTATAAAACTAAGACTTAATATAATTATACAATAGCAACAACAGCCAAAGAATTATGATACCAGCATCTTTGCAATACAGACTTAACTACATCAAGAAACAGCTTTTACTGTATTTCAAAAAAAACATCTAAGCAGAAGTTCATCCAAAACCCACCAAAAATACATAACCCCCACTTCCCCCAAGACCCTGAGAAGTGCCTTACCCGTGTTCTTCTCTGTGGGGATAAACAGGTATCCGGTGTGTGACAGATGAGGAGGGCACGTGTGGACTCCTCATGCAGGGCAGCTGCTGGGAATTCTCTGCAGGCGAGCCGGCAGCTGTGGTCACGGTGTAGGTGAGTGACCACGTGTAGGATTGCATAGCCCCTGCAGGCAGAGAGGAGCCAAGGAACACAGTTAACATGGGCTGCCATCCACACAGGAGCCATGCCTTGAGACAATTATGGGAAAACAACCCAACAGGCAATGGTCATGGAAAGTACACCGACCAAAGTGAACAAACCCTCGTATCTGAGGCATAAATATAAACATACGTAGATCATTTGGAGCATGCAAGGATCCAGAAGAATGAAATATATCTGGAGTGGCTCACGCTGTGGACTTCCAGTGTGGTGATGAAATAATTTTGCAGAATAAAACAAAACTCTGGAATAGGACTTAGAAATGGAAGAACACCAGTGCTAAGATTTCTCAGGCGTGATGCACCAAACCCCAAGGTCTCTCTCACATGGAGAGGGCTGCTGGCCTACTCAGCTCTGAGGCCTGGACTGAGGCAGGAAGTATGATCAGAACAATGAAGGATTAGAAAAAAGTGGGTGTTATGCAAATAAATTTCTTGAATCCTTTTGCAGTTTGTACTGCAACAAGTTCCACCCAACTAGGTACCAGCCCTTGTAGTGGCAACACTACAAAGATCTCCAAATTATAACAAGGAGATAGATAGAAATAGCCTGGTTGTTTCCTCCCTGCAAATAATGTTTCTTTCTTTTTTTTTTAGTGGCAGCAGAGACTGGACTTAATTTATTTTTGTCATGTAGAGCGTTTGTGGGAAGAGCAAAGCAAAGAAGTGGGTTTTCCATTTTGCTTAGAAGGTGCTGAGTTTTTTAATCATCCTGATCCCTTCCAGGCAGGAACTGCAGTTTCATGAGCCAGCTGCTGAGAAACCTTTGTCCTTTGCACACACCCCTTTCACTCAGGAGGCTGACAGATCCATTGTTCCAGTATAACATAGCTCTTGCTGGAGGTCATGACCATACTGGCTGAGATTACCCTGCAAATGAGGACCAGAACACTGAATTTAACCCAATGAGAACACTGCTTTGGGGGGCTCTGGGCACTCTTGACTCTTTTTCTTTAGCTAAAAGGAATTGCAGGAGGTGACTCAGTTTTTTTCAGTATGGATTCTAGGACTTCCTGTAGCATGAAAGGGCCTAATTCAGAGGGGAAGCGATTGTAGTCCCAGGTCTGTGTCCATTCCATGGCTTTGGGAAATTAAAAGCCTATTTCAGATGTGCATAATTTTCTTCAGGTGTGTGAGATTTTATTTGCCCAAATCAGGCAAATTATTTATTTATTTTTTTTTAAAATGGGAAATGTTTAATTCTGGGACTGGATGAAGGCATTCTGAGCTTTATAAGGCAAGTCCAACTTGAAATACTTCAGCAGGGTGTGATTTGGTGCTCTTACAATATAAATCATTGGATGTGTTATGGCCAAGGGTATTTGTGATAGGTCTGTTTTCACATGCCTGCATTTTCTGCCACTGACTCTTGAATTTTCTGTCTGCATCTCCTCCCAATGCAAAGGACCACTGAGATCCCCAAGACCCCATGAAGAAAAGCTAGCCCACGTTGCCATGGACAAATAAGGATTCATGGTTCCTTGAGCTGAGGAAAATGTTTACAAAAGCCTGCCTCTACTAAAAAATACAGTTTAGGTGGAAGGGACCAAAAGTACTTACGCAGTTACCAAATAGCTTCATTTGAAAACAAGAGAGTTTTGAAAATATCAGCAACTTGTCTACAGAATATTTTAATGAAACATTTCAGTTTCAAAAGGTCAACATATTTTCCCAGTGTTATCTTCCAAAAGAAAATCTGCAATTTTCTTTCAAAACAGGCCTAAATGCAAAAGGCAAAAACAAAGAGAAAAGAAAGAAGGACAACAAAGAGGGTGAAAAATCCCAAATACTTATTTTTAGGTAATATTGTTGTTTGGTGTTTTTTTCCCACTTTTTCAGTTCACCATAAAACAAAAGTTTTACTTTGACCTGATTTTTTTCCAAGAAAAAAATTGGCCATTGAGCCAAAAAACTCATGACCTTCCCAGCTTCAAGGAGAAGCAGTAATAACAGAGCCAAAAGATCCTTTGCCTTTTAACAAATAAAGTGATTTGACTGGCCTCAGACATTGTGACAATCTCTTTTTCTTTTTTTGAAAAATAGTGGGGATCTTATCATAGTCTGAGGAAAATGAGTGAGTCCAGGAGAGCACGTTGTTTCATGTGCTCCCTGTGGGAAGTCAAATTCCTTGGATGAGATATGCCAATCCTGGCATTCAAATCTAACTGGAAGCCACCTCAGTTCAACTTTAAAGTAAATGGTAGGAGAATAACAAGCTTTGTGCTTGTGCAGATGTCACAGAAACAAATGTAGAAAGCAGATCTTGCCCTGGGAGAGCTGTGAACATCTTTGTTTAATTCTCCTAACCAAGAAATGTCTGAGGTACTACAGGATAGTACCTCACACAGCTGCCCGAGGGAACACTCCCTTTCATTTGCAGGTTATGGTTTAGAAACAAAAGTATGTTGGGTTTACTCTGGATTTACAATATTTTTTTCAGAATGTTCTGGGGAGCCTACAGTTGCCTCATTTCTTTTTGCCTTTGTGGCAGGAATGCCATTATTTTCAGTGACCTAATTACAAAGACAGACAGGAAGGATGGAAGATGAAAACAGATTTGCAGACTGTGTGTAAGTACATACAAGGTCAGCCAGGATACTGCCAGTGTTGTGGTGGGTGGAAAAGGAGGAATGAGTTAAGTCTGAAAGGTTTTCATAGCTAGCTTTTTAGTACCTGCCTAGGTCCCAGTCCTCTATGATTAATTTCCTCAGTTGGTTTCAGAATTGAACTTCAAGAGATGAAGTCTCTTTTAGATATGACTGAACCCAACTGAACTGTTTTTTTGAAATAAGCAAAAACAATAGTGATTGAGCAACAATTTGCTCTGCTTTGTGTTCTGAACATGCAGGGTTTGATTAAAATAGGGAAGTTCATTTATTATCACTTGTTTTTCTTTTCTCTTTAAAAAAAAAGTGATTTTGAGGATACCAACCAAGAGGCCATCTGACCTGTAGGGAAGCCAAATATAAATGGAACTGCTATTAGTCCAACAGCAGCCCTGTTGTCATTGATGCCATCACGTACAGCAGTGCAGAAAAAACCCAGAAGTTGCTTCATGATGCTGCATTTGATATCTGCTTTAGGCTGGAGCACATGACCACCAAGACACAGTGAGACACTCCCAGCACTGTGCATTATGTTTGATAGCGAGCAGCACTGTCACCCTCAAGCAGTCAGAAATCCAGAGTCAGACTCCATTCTGTCCCCACACAACAAACAGATCACTTCACCTATAAAGCTTCACACAAACACAAGCCCTTCCATTTGAAGGGGAGAACTGCCTTTTGAAATTGACACCTTTGAGTTTTGCACTCTGCAGCTAAGAGAATTAAACTCTGATGGTTGAACAAGAGCTGATGTTCTCAAATACTCATATGGGTCCAGAAGCTGAAACTTTAGGAAAAGAACCAAACTTTGTTCTACTTATACACACAAATATGAGAGGGCTAGATCTGTGCCAGTACTCCCAGAACTTTAATACCAAACCCAGACTTGGAAGAGCACTGACTTTTAATGACCGTTGCTGACATGAAGACTTATTTCATGCATAGAATTCTTAAAATTGAACATTAAACTCCATAGTTCACTAATATATGAGGAACTACCAATTTAGAGTTCTATTTGTGCTGTCTAAAAACGATTGCATTGGCAATGAGTAATCAGAGCTTTAAGAGGGGCTTTAAGAGAGAACAGCATAGTGAGCCATATAGCTATCACTTTTATTACAATATTGTTGCAGTTTGAACAATCATTAATCTGGCCTTTGTGATTTAGAAAGGGTGGAAGCTAATTAGCCTTTTAACTGTCTAGTAACCTAACAAAAAGTTTTAAATAAAATGTTAGTGGTGCCATGACAGATGTTTACCACAGAGTGTGATACATAGGATTTATCTTTCTTTTGCTCAGTATCATGTAATTGCAACAGTTTAATTTGGTGGTTTTGTACTGACCACTGACTGAAGGGAAAATGGTTAAAATGCAAGTTTAATAGTTAACTTTTATGGCTAATGTCACAAGCAAGAAAGCATTAATGATGCCTTAAATTGGGGAACTAAGAGCTAATGGTGACCAGTGGAACTAGTTCTCAAGATCTGCAAAGCATTTGTAGAATTTTACATTTACCTCATAAAAGACATGTAAGAAAATCAATGGTGTACTTCGAATACATCTTTCCAGAACAGAGGTTCCTGTTTCAAAATATTCTATGTAATGCCACAGATCTGTATGTAAACTAGGTTGAGTATGTGTAATACATCTTCAGCACTCCTATTTTAAAGTGTACCAAGTTCCTTTAGCTGAGATAGTTGTTATTTTGTGTTGCTTTATGTGAATAAACACTGCATTCCATGGTGTAATGGTTCACAAACTAAAAAGAAAACTAAAATTAGTCCATCTACATGATGAACATGGGAAACAGAAATATTCCTAATTGCTCAAATTAAGAAAAAAGAAATAGCCACATATTCATATTTAATCTTAACCAGAGCATTACTTGCATTGACAAATTTGGCTTGGGCAAGACAAAAATGATTTTCACACTCCCAAAAGTGAGACTGCACCAAACCAAAAGAGTAAAATCCAATTCAACCAAACAAAAGCTTTTAAAAGAACCTAAAAATGAAAAGCTGAGAAAAAAAGAACAAAAATAATAAAAAATAGCTTTCTTGCCTAAAAAGTTCTAGTATGGGAACAATTGTGGTCTTTCAGTACCTGAATGGAAGGATGGAAAGGGACTTCCTACAAAGACATGCAGTGACAGGACAAGGGGGAATGGCTTTTGGTTAACTGTTTTATGACAGTCACATGGAATTATGGTATCTGCAGCCCAAACACAAGTCCCTCAAATCTCCATTCCTGTCAATGGCCCTGGGGAACACACAGTTCCCGTCTTTTCAGTCTTTTACTTCTGGGTACAGTCTGTATCATACTAAGTTCTGGTTCTGACATCACAACCATCCCACAATGCCTACAGGTCAAGTTCCACGCAACATCAATGTTTCAACAAAAGTCAAAGATCCTCACCACCTCCACTGTCACCTGAACTGAAGCTGTGTGGTCACCTGCCCTGTTTAGGAATCATCTGTCTCTTGTCTATTTGTCCTGGGGGTAATAACTTCCTATTTCCCTCCTAAGTATTGTACTGCCTCCAACAGTGAAAAAGCTTAAGTTGTGATGTAGGGACGAATATTTTAAAATCTCTTTCCAACATAACATGCATTGTACTTCCCTGTGGCGCCTTTGAAAATATGAAAAACATTTTTCAGAAAGATTTATTAGTTCTTTAGTCACTGCCAAATTCTCTAGTGTGGTAAATCATCACTTTAAGACATTCTTTCAAGAAGATTTTGTAACTTTTCTAGTACATCACAAAAGCGATAGTTTCCACATTCTGACTGTACATCCTATTCAATGAGGAGCAGCAAAGCTGGAATTTCACTGCCTGAAATGCCTTCTGAAAGTCACTCACATTTATGCCTTTCTTTCCATGAGCTAAGAGAACACTGTCTTTTGATCATACAGACAGACTGTCCTGCCCACATCCGAAAGGTAATGAGTTTTGCTCTACAGCACAAAGGATATTGGCCATTTATGCAGCCCAAATGAGAAGCTGGTTTGATGCTTATTGTTTTCTGTCACTCCTACACACAAGTTTAAGCTGTCCCTTAAGTGCAGATTTTTTTAATTTGTGGGCCCACCAGAATACAACAACCTTATCAGTTGCCGTAATAGAATATAATACTGAAAATAGGCTTCAAGCATGTAATTCCTGATCTCTAACATTGATAGATGAAAATCATCAGCAATGTGTAAAACATTCCCAAGAGAAACTTGCACAGCTATTTAAATATATTTGGGTGTTAAATATATTGAAAGATACCCATCTCCCACTTTACCAGCTAAGAATTCCAGAACCAGTAGTGATTTGGGATTTTGCAAACCTCACTAAACCTAAAATATTGGGCACACTTCCTTCAGGGGTATAAAACATCCAAACATCAGATCTTTTTCCTGGTAGACTGCACATTATGTTTGGATACAGTGAGAATAGATTTTTGGCTTGGGAAGGCTTCTCATATCTTGCAAGCCAGCACATCATGTTCTCAGGCTCAGTTTTAGGAGACCAAGTGCAAAAGCCACCTTCAAGCAGATTTATCAGCCAGAAGCCAACCCACCTGTAGTAGCTGTTATGCCACCATACTCTGGGGACTGGTTGCTGATGGGTGAGGGGGCAGAGGGCACTTCCACAGAGGTGGCAGATTTGGCTGGGGAGAACGGCGCTGGGGAGGGAGTTGGAGCAGCTGGTTCACTCAGAATAATTTCTTCTCGTATTTCTGCTGCAGAATGAGAGAAAACCCATCAAACATAGCTAAAGGTAGAGTCAAGGAACACTAAAAAAAAAAAAAATGCAAGCAGTTAAGCTCTGTAGAGTGTATTTCAAGAAATGCATAGAAGGAACCACAAACCTTTGAAAGAAGTTCTTCTATGACATTCACCATTACAACCTTCAGAATACCTGCAGAAGACCTCTTAAAGGAAAGTGCTGTTTTTCCTGTTGCACAGGCAGGAAACTGGTACATGGACAGCTTAAGGGTTATACTCCTATAATATACTATTATATATCTAAAATTAGGAGTCCAGTCTGAGTTAGGCATTCCTACGCCTTCTAGAGACATTGGAAAGAAACAGGAGTCTCCAGGGCATTCCTGTGGCTTCTGGCCATGATCTTCTTTCTTTGTTGACTGAAAAAGGAGGATATTCTGGATGGTTTTAGCTGCTAAAGGTATGTGGAAAATATGCAAGAATAAGCAACTTATTTGTCAAAAACCCAAGAGGCTATGGCAGGGCAATGAATTAAATTCAAATCTTTCCCCACACAGAACATAGTACCCTAATCACTGAGTTGCTTTTCTTCCCATAAATCTACAGGGTGACAAATAAAGCCACAGCTAAAATGGAGAATGAAACTTTCCAAAGGTGACAGAGAGATTTAATTTGCCAAAATTAATGGGAGATGCAAGGAAGGAAGATCAATGAAGACCCTCTCCCCGTTACAAGTGGTTGCCCAGAGTAGAAAAACTAAAGGCAATCCCTGCTTGCTTCTGTTCTGGCCAGGCAGTGTGGAGTGGAGCAGGATCAGAATCTCCTTCTGTACAGGCACTCAGAACAGAAGTGTGCCAGAAACAACAGCTTTGCCATTTGTCTTTTCTCACTCCTGCTATCTCTTCCTCTTATTTAGACTGGTAGAAATCCACTGATAGCAGTGAACTTATTGAGTCCACTGAAATTCAATGGTGGCTTAGAAAGATTAACTAAGGTAAAGGGTTCAGTACAAAAATTTCTCACTGAAACACCAAATGAGTGCTTAGGAATGGGGTTTCAGACACCCAGAATGACACTGTGAAGCAGGCAGCTCTCTTTCAGAATGTACTAACCAGGCATGCCTCCCAAATGATTTATTTCACACCATGATAGAAGTGAAAACCACTTTGCTCCTGGATAAGCCTCAGTGGGTTAGATAAGGATAAAAATATGTCCTAACATAAAAAATAGAGAAGTCAGGGGAATAAAACAACAAATAATGAATAAAAGAACAGCCTCACCTGTGCTGCCTTCTCCCTTCATTGCTCTCATTAGCTCGTTAGCTTTCTCCTGACAATGGAGTGATTCTAGCAGGTACAATACGTAGTCATCGAACATCAAGTGAATAAGGTGAAAAGACCCTGGTAATAAAGTGAACAAACAAAAAAGCCATTGACTGTCTCAATACACTCATTAAACCAATTATTACAGTACTCAACACAAACAGCACTGAATAAGTCTGCCTCCATGTACTGAAATATCTCTCTTACTCAAGATAAGTGAGAAGAGAGGTCAAAGTAGAACCAGGGAGTAGCAAACTGTTCATTCCTGGATTTACACAGGCTTCTATGACCAGTTGTGGTTTAGGGTGCAAGAAAACTACCTAGCTGAAAGCTGGAACTTGATGGATTCTTCTCCTCCTACATTAGCACTGAATGTCAGTTTTGACAATTGCACTACTGTAGAATTGTTTCCTGTTGTCTAAAGGAGGTATTATTCTCTGTCAGAAGTAGAATCTCAAATTGGCTGCCTTAGTGACACATCCTGGTATGAATTTTCTAAACTACCTGCACAGAAAGGAAGTGAGTTCCCTCCCACAATTTATAAAGAGTATGTATCAGGGATGGTGAAGAAATGTTTGCCCTACATCACAAAGCACAAGGAAAAAAAGATATGTAAGAAGACACCACAGATGCATTTTGGGGGGCAAAGTAAGAGGAGCAAAGCATCAGAGCTGAGACATTGTACAGTGCCTCCTGAAAGGACTAACACCCATCTGCAGGGAGACACTGGCAAGCATCAAGGTGGAGTTTGTTCAGTTCATGCAATAGGCTCCATGACATGAAGTACCTGTAATAGTTCCAGGCAGAACTTCATCACACAGTGGGTTTGGTTTTTTAAAGCTCCTTTGTTCATTTAGACTTGCATGGAATATTTAACAAATGTTCATTTAAGTCACTAAGTAACTCTCACAAGTACAAGCACAGTGAGGTTGAAATAATAGTTCATCCAGCAGCTATCTTAAATCAGAGAAAAGTCATCATCTTAGATAAAAACAGAGATCAGCTACTGCCAGACAAAGAAAACCCCAAAAATACCTCATGTGAAGGTATTCCTTTGGAAATTCCATTACTGCATTTGAGGAGAAATACTTTCATGGGGAAAATATCAAACAAGTTTCAAATTCAATTGAATTTCCTTATGACTGGTTTCTTCACAGGAAAGTTAGATTTATCTTGAGACACTGGCTTTTATCACAATGAAGAATAATTACCCCTACTGCAGCTTCTGTACCCAAACATGCTGCTGTAGGGCAGAAGTGGTTTGAGAGACCCAATATCCTTATTCAATCCTAGCTGGCAATTGAGCTTTCAGAGTGACTCTGAGCACATTCTTTTTCTTTGTGACTCCGATGGTCTTTGTGTTTCATTCTCTCACTCCACGCCTGCATGGTTTTGCCGTCACTGATACGAGCTGGGCACACACCCTGGGAGGTGAACCTGTGCCCCTGTGTTCTTGGGCAAGGCAGCACAGAAACAGGATGTACCTGACTGCAACACCTTTGTTATGGAGAGCACCTGAAACACCCAGATCTTCATTTGCTTCATGTGACCAAGCAGATCAAAATGGTAACAAGTTTCCCCAGCCTTTCAAGGGCAGAAAGTGGGGATCTTCACTAAACTACTGCAGAGAACTTTTTTTTTCAAAAACCTTTTGAGCTCAAAGTCATGTTAAATAAAGTCCTATTCGATTTAGCAGTGCAGTAAAGACAGCAGACATGGCTGATCATCTTGTTACTGACCTAGGATTTCCCCAGTAGAAGCCTAGATTTTCAAGAATCTCCACAAAATGCTCCCTCTTCTCCTGACTACAGTTTTTTCAGTGGAAAGTTTCTATTGACTTTGGTGCAGTTACTATTGATAAGTATCTTCAAGGTAAGAAAAACAGGCTAAAATGCTGGCAAACTTCATGTAGTGGTATAAAGCTCAGGGTATTTACTATTTTCCATCAAACTCCTTACTCAGCCTTCACTAAAAAAAAGGAAAGTTACTTGTAGCTTCATAAAAATACTTGGAAGTGCAAACTCTGAACACTGTAATGCTTGCAAACAAACAAGAACCCAAGATCTGTCATTTTAAAAAATGTCTTTGTTTTTGGGGGGTCTAACACTTTATTTTGAAGACTTGGGGTTGGCAATACTGAATGCAGCATTTAAAAACACTCCAGTGCCCTTGTCACTCTTTTGAATTTCTCTCTTCCTCTCCTATTATTTCTCCCACTGTGTATTTTTAAGCTCTGCACAGAGTTTTTGAGCCCAGAATTTGCGTGAAAGACACCAGACAAACAAGGTTTTGGTACTGAATGCAATGAATGCAATATTTTTATATTTTTAAATAAGTCGAATGAAATGTAAGCTATAGAGTGAAACTGATACCAGGGCATGCATTTCAGCCTCACAGTGAATGGCTATTCAGCACAATGTACCATAACTTATTCTGTGTTTGCAAGCTACTGTTTCTCACATGAAACTGCTGGGCTCTTTCAAGCCTATCTTTAAGTACTGAAATGGATCCAGTTGTAGCCCACAAATCAATCACTTCTTTAGGAAAAGGTAAGAAGTCATTCAAGAGACTGTAGTTACAACGACAAACAGCATTTGGCTCTAATCTTCAGGGGTTAACAGAAATCATGGCAATGATTACCCAGCTTAGGCACAGCAAATACCAGCATCTATTAGGAGATACAGCAATTATGTGTAAGTAGCAAAATAACAGTGAGATTTCCAGATCTGGAGAAAATCATGGAGTTTCTACTACTAATTAGTTACTTTATACACTGGGTGCATTACCCAAACATTGCCACCAACGGTGCCTTTGATATGCATAAGCAGGAAAGAGGGAGGCAGGGAGGGAGGCAGGCAGAGAGGAAGAGAGAGGGAGCAAGAGAGAGCAGCTTTTTTTTATTCTGCCAGAGATTGTTTCAACCTGCCCATGTCACCATGCTTAAAAGCTTTGGGGAATCAAATCTTTGTGCCAGTCACTCCAGTGCCATGTATTACAACTTCCTTCAATCAGATTTTGGAATAATCTGTTTCAAAGGTAAAAATATGCTGTTCTGTACACAGTAAAAATCCCATCATCTAACACATTATTTCACTTTAAAAAAAAATACACTGTGAGCATCTGAGTCTATATATTGTTTGAAGTGGAAAAAATAATTAAAAAATCAGTCCACTGAAAAAGTTCCCAATGCAGTAAAAATGCAAAACCTTTATCTAAGTTGAGAACAAAGGTGTATATATATGTAAATATTTAGAATAGTAAGTCAGTCTTTGTTTCTCTCCACAGAACTCAATACATATATAATTCTGAAAAGCTAGAAAGAACTGTGTAAATTAAGTGCAGAAGAGTTTCTGCCATCTAGCTCTGAGCTTCTTACATTCAGGGGTTATTCTTTTGGAACTTGCTCAACTCTAATTCATGAACAACATATCAAATGGCCTTGCAGTGAAAGAGCAGCATCATTAATGTAGATTATGATAAATTTGCGTCCATGGCTAAATAACATTTGTGGCACTTGGGTAGGGATATCCCAAGCTTCTGCCTGATAGGATAAGGATATGGTTTTGATATTAAAAACTTCAGGGCTCCTCCTGCCTCCATTAGCATTGCACCTGAACAGGTTTCTAGTTTTTGCTGAAAACACAGATGGAAATTGTGATCATCTTGGGGATGGTCACTATCCTGATGTCTAATGATGACTCCTTAATACCTGTTTGGAAAACTCTTTTACAATGAAAATGAAAGTAGTTTCAGGTTAAAACATAAACATGTTATATAAATATATATTACCATGTGTTATATAAAACATACTATATAAATTCCATATTGTATCTAACTGACTATGCAAATTTATGCTATGAGATGGTTCTAAAAGCATAAGGGACATCAAAGCTCAGCCAGCAGAAAACCTTGCAGTTATTCAATGTAATACCCATATAAAACCATTCTTTATTGATCTTCTAGAAGCATATTTGGACAAATGTGCATTTATAAAAAGCATCTCTCGTGCAAAGTCGGGTCCCGAGTGACTAAATGTTCACACCCATGGCACACCAGTCTAGTCATTCTTGCTTTTAACTGATTTTAATCTGAACTGTTTGTATCCCAGAACAAAGCCCCATTTCAAACAGTGTAGAAAAGCAATGTGCTTTTTCATTTAAAAAGTAAAAATCTATTTTTTCATCCTGACTGACTTCTTAAAAAATGGAAGAGACTCTCTCCAGATTACAGAAGCACACTCACTTCGCAAAGACCAGTTTCAAATGCTATGTCCTTTAAGAGGAGAGCTGGCAAAGTGTTTCACTGGAGAGCTTTTCATCCACTTCAGCACAAAGTCATCTCTCTTGGCTCAACACGTGGCCAGAGTGGTTTGGGTAAGCAGGCTCACTTTGCACTGAAGTGCATTAGGGAATGCTCCTGTAATGGACTCCCCCAGCTGCCCTGTGACTGATCACTGCAGCTCCTAACAGCAAACAGAAAGAAGTAGCAACGTTTTCATCTCCCCTGGCTGTGCCCTGAAGACAGACATCTGCCTGAGCATTATTTCCAAATGTCAATAGCCCCAGCCTATTTTTTAATAGAGCCCTGGACATGTGAAAACCGGTTATGTTTTCACTTAAAATGTACATTACAAGCTGGGATACAGATTTTTTTGACTGTGGCATGCAATTATTACAACAAAATCAAAGTACCAAAGCTGGGTGCGCTGTGCAAAGTCATGTCCCGAATCACTCGAGTGCCAAAGCAGGACCACATCAGGAGAAACTGCTGTGCTACTTTCTTCAAAGAGCCTTGTCTCTTGGCAGCTACCTGCAAGAAGACAGATGTGTCTGACATGGAGAAACTTTTTCTTCTACCAGCAATCCAGCTGAATGATGCACATATCCACCTTCTTTTTTTTTAATACTGAAAAACTACTTACTGCCACCTTCACATTAAAATATACACTACAAATTAAAAAACCCAAAGTGGCCTTAGACAGAAAACCACCTTATAACCATGGGCAACCTTCAGAAAGAGGAAACAATAAAGTATTATTCAAGACTGGATCTCCTTTATACATGACAAGGACTGCAAAAAATTGCTCTGATCTTCATCTTAACCTAATTACTAACATGTTCATTCTTGCTTCCTAGTCAAGGAAGCCATTTATAATCAATAATGTTTGATCTACACTGAAAATTTATTCTACTCTTTCAAATAAGGTTTAATATTGAATATGAAGTTTTTTGTTCCTTCTCATTTTTATTTTTGTGAATTCACTTAGTCATTTTACTAGGAAAAATAGTTTCAAGAAAGAACACTTTAGGCATCAACTCTTCAAAAATGTATTTATTATAGCCATATGTGAGTTAAAGAATTATATTCAACCACTCAGCTATTAAAATTCATGTCAAGTTCTCATTAAAATTAACAGCTCTGGCCGGAATTTCAAATTGCATTCCACTGACCCGAAGAGAAGTTCCCCAAAACAATCAAAGTATTTCAAGTAATCTGGGGGATGATCTGTTGTTTTCTACATGGCTATTTTGCAGCAGTGAGAGAGATAGCATATTTTGGTTTGTTTGGGTTTTATATCTGAGCTCTAACAACTGGAATGAAGAGTTGAAATTCTAACAGAACATCCTAATACAAAGAGGCAAGAAAAGTTAAAATAGTCAGTTATATATTTTCATCCTCTGTAAAATTATGGTGATGCCGGATCGCTTTTGAAAATACGTTTTAAAGCTCTGTTAGTAGGTTTCTGCATGCACTTTAATTAAAATAAAATACAAGTCCTTGGTATTCCAGATCAGCTCAAAGGGAACATAAATATGTCCTTGGTTGAATGGTAATCTAGACTTTCATCTCTACATTTGATTGTATATAAATTAATTAGCTAGCTTAAATATCCTTTTCATTAAAATGTTAGAAGTTCAGGCTGTGTTTTTCTTTGCACTGTATCATTAGGATGACTCTGACTCTGAATTCATGTCTCCATATCCCTGAAACATTGATTTGACTGGAAATCTCAACCCTGTTCATTCTTGAATACCATCTTTTGGAATAAAATAAACAAGAGCAGAATAAAGCAAAATCTTGAATGTGAGCAATTCTCCACAAAAACTGGCAAGATTTTGCCCACTACAGCTTTAGTCCTGCTCATTACCAACTCCTTTTTCTTTTTGTAATTCTTTTTACTTTTTCTAAAGAATGTATTACCTGAATAGAACTCATAATGCACATCAGTGACTCACTCCTCCTTACCAACCTTTACAACACATCTGTCCACCATGGAATCCAGCCACTCGATGTACGACTCAATGGGGGATTGCTCCTCCAGAAGGTGATCAAACTCCTGATACACTGGCACACAAAACAAAAGAAAAATAGCCCACCTTAGTACTTGGATTCTGTTTCAAACAAAAGAAAAACAAGTCACAAAAGGCTACCAAAAGAATCACAAGTTTACTGTGTTTTTGTAATAGATTGCTTAACTGAAACAAATGCGTCTTTCTTGGTGCTGACCCAAAAAGTTTGCTGGGTCTCTCATTTTGTTTCTACTGAAAGTCATGCAGTCATTGAAAGTGTTATTTTAATGTGAGCCAATCAGAACCCATTTTTTAAAATTAGTGTTTTTATTTAAGTTGCCTGGTGTGCCCAGAAGTGAAACATTTATGGTGTTCTCTATGAAGAGTGAGAAACCAGGCCTTGACCCCGGTGATGAAAAAATGTCATGCATGAAATTGATTTAGAAATGCATAAAGAATCTTCTAGGCACCAAGTGAATGAGTATTGTTGATAGGGCGCTCATCTGTATAATGCTTTAGTTGCAAAAACATGATTTAACTGCTGCAAATCATCTATTTGCAATGCCAGACACACACACACAAAGAATGTCCATAAACTTCTGCTTCTTCAAAACAAATTGCCATCAGTGCAGAAATACTCTACTTATTATCAAGAAGAGTTGCAAAAAGCAACCTGTAGTTTTTAATCTTTTTAATCTTTAATACTTTTTAATCTTTTTCAAGTATACATATTAGTATTTTAATACAAAAAAACAAGTCATTCAACTGCAGTCCTTAAAACTTCAGGTCTCATTTATACATGAGAACCAATGGCTGGAAGACAAAGAATTGTGTGGTTTGACACCTCAACAAACTATTCTTCAACTCAGCTAAAATAAAAGGCCCAGTGGGTCAAGAAGAAAGATACTTTCTACCTGCTGTGTTACAGGATGATTTCAATGTGCTGAGCAATTCCATTTATGACTATTGTAAGTAGCAGTAGGAAAGAATTTCCCTCCATAGGAAAGATAGTGAGGGGGGTGGAGGAGGCAAAGCTTAGAGATGATAGCCAGGGAAATGAGCCAGAGAGGCAATCCAACAATAATGCAGAGAACAACCTCCCTGAGTCCGTTGGATCAGGAAGATGAGCAGGAATACATTTGCTGAACACCTGACTACAACTCTGTTTAACTGAGACTTGCAAAGGCTGAGTTACCAGAAGCATCAGCTGGGGAAGAAGGGAAATGATGTTTGGGCCACCCTTATCTTGTTTCATTCTTCTATTGAATGGGCAACCTCCCTTTATTCAGAACAGGATCACAGAGGAATCTAAACGTTATCTCCTTACCTGAGTATTTGGCTGGACAAAAACTGCCTGATACAACAGATGAAGTAATTCATATGCTGTGCAAAGAGGGGAGCAAGAGTGGAAAAACAAATCAGTTGCCTGCTTTGCTGCCGGAGCAATGCAACTGTGTACAACGACCTATTTGACAAAATTAAATATTTAGCCTTTAGTGGTTGTTAAAAATACCTCAAAAAGATCTGAGAATGAGGGAATAAAGCAGAAATCATGTCAGAGGTGGGAACCCCAGCGGAGCAGAAAAGAGATTCTCTTATACCCACTGATTTTTCTCTGTTTCTCTCTAAGTTTGATAATAGGCTTATAAACCTGTTTGCTTTTTACTAGTTATAGTAGCTGAAATTGTACTTTCTTGGTTATTAGTACCAAGAGTAAGAAAATAGGCCTTAAATCCATGCATTGTAAGTCATACACAGCATAGTGAAAAGATCTTTGGTCAAGTAGAATAAACATCAAAGATTGGGGGGGGAGGGAAATTCTGAGTTCTAGAATAATCTCTGTAGGTATCTGAACACCTCTCTGGCACCCCATCTCATGAGCTATTAGCTTACCATTTCTGGCTGGTTTTTTGGACTATATATGCCTAAAATATAGAAAAACTTATACAAATCCAACAGCATTCAGGAAAATTCAATTCGATTTTATTGTGCTAAGAGCACAAACACAAGAAGCTTCCTTAATGTTCTGAATGGCAGCCAAAAATGTTGCTGCTACTAGGGAGCATAACTTTGAAAACTCTTTTTTGGCCAGTGGTAGGATGTTGGATAGATATACAAAACATTACAAATGACAGAAGGATTCACTCAGCTTCTGGACTTCAGTCTCACTGGATGCTACCTCCTTTGCTGCCATGTCGAGTTTCTGTCTCCTCAAAAGGGAAAAGGGCCATGAAATGAATCAAGGGTTAAGAAAGAGAGGAAAGAATACCAAGAACCTCTCCCTGAAAAATAGAGCTAGCAGAGAATGCAAGGCCCATCCCTGGACTGAGGAGAAGAATTCAAGTGTTAACACAATGAGATGGCTGCCAAAGTCAACCTCATAGAGTCCAGTGTACCTGTGAAGGTGTCTCCCCTTGTCTTCCCAGCCACTCCCTGAAAGAGTTACCTCACTAGCTCCTTCTGGGCTCCCACACATGGCTGCCTGGGTGGTGCCCTGTAAATGCAGATTCTGGGTAAAAGATGACTGGTCCTCCTCAGGAGAGAGATGGCAATACAACAGGTGGGCTCACAGGAAGTGAGGTTATGTGAAGGATCTTAAAGATGAAGCTCTGTTGCCTCAGAGAAACAAAACTCAGTGTGCTTTGGGTTACACCTAAGCTTATAACTATGCAATGCTTGCTGGATGATGGAAGGAATATTTTGTATTTGCTAAAGATCTTTAATTGTAAAACCAATTTGCCAATATCTCCAAAGTCACTTTCAAGTCCGTGCCCTTCACTACACTAGACAGAAGCTAAATTAGCCAATGAGCTTGTTTGATGTGGGACTTCCACTTTGTCATAAAAGTTCAGGGTAAAAGCTTATCCCATCAAATGATCTTGGTATGAAAACACTGTGTAAAAAGGAGCTTTTTATAAACAAGTTTACAAGGGACTCAAATACACAGCCACTTAAGTGGCAAAGCCATTCAAAAGACAATTCTCCTGTAATTCTACAGCAGGAAAGATTGGACTTTCACACATTCAATGGTTAACTCATAGATTTAGTTTGCCCAGGTTCATGGAAAAATTCCTCCTGAATTTGGGTACAAGTTTTGTTGTTCTGGATACTGGAAAGGAACACATCAAGAAACGGTGCCCGCATCTATGCCCCAAAACTTAACCTTGACAGGGCTTTGCCTTACATTTTGGTAAATGTCTCTATATTTATCTTAAGCCTTCAAGCAACCCAATGGCTGCAAAACCAGCACTACTTTCTCTGAGCTTTGTTTGCAGCAGGAAGCCAAGTTCACCTGGCTTTATTTGAAGAATCTGCTCTTACATTGTATGATGAGCTTTCTGTGTTCCTCCCGTGAGTCCTCCATAGTATAGAGGGTTTGTTTGGTAATGCTATTCAGATCCACATTCCTCCAGTCCTCCAGCATTTGAAATGTGATGTCTGCACTGTGGATCACTGTTCTTGATGCCTGTAATCCAATCCAATCTATTCATTAGTTCATGCTTTATTAGGTTAAAAAATAGGCTTTATCCCCTTTTACGCTTCCTTAGCTGGGCTCACTAAGTTGATTCTCCTCATGGACCCCCACCCACCAGCTTGATGTCTTATGGATATTACAGGGCCCCCTAACAAGAGAACTCTTGAGTCGTTTTGCCTTCTTTAATCAACTGCAAGTATTTTGATTACATCCACCACCAACCCTAATGAGCAACATTAATCTGATGCTGCCATTGCTAGACCCCTCAATCTCTAACAGCTCTGCTGGTTCTCATGACAAGCTTCCGTCCAGAACAAAAAAGCAACAAGAAAAATCAAGCCAATACCAAACAAACCCCACTCAGATCTGCACCCTCCCCTCTCCCAATCTTTGAAGACTCTCATTCTTCCCTCAGCCACACAAAAAGGTTAAAGCTGCTGGGCCTCCTCATCAGATCTGTGTCTTGGCTGGTTGAGACAGGGACCTGCTGTTGGTAATGGGGAGGATGGACCGGGAGGGAAGGAAGTGAGACAAGCTCATGGTCGTATACACAGATCTCTGTAAGTTACACAGAGATAACACACACTAAGGTTATCAGCTTCCCCAAGGGAGTGATGCACTTGAAAAGCCCTTCACCTAAGAGATTTGATCCCAGAAGGTTGTGGTTTATCTCAATTTCCTCTGAATCGCTATGGACCTCCAGAGTTCAGTGATGATTTACCGTATTTGGGGAAAGGTAGCACAGACATCTCTGTCTCTACCACTAAAATAATGGGGGAGGAAACCTACCAAAAATTCCTTGCAGGAGTGGTTTTTTCTCCCCCAGAGCTTCTTCCTGTGGGTTTCACCCCTCACAGGGTTAACCTGGGGTTTTGGATACACCTTTCAAAAGTGGAGCTTTGAGGTGACGGAAAAAAAACCTATCCCCTCCAATACATGGATAAGATGTTAATGAATTCAATGGATTCTCTCCCTTTTTATGCTACACAGAATTTGGCTTCATGACTTTTTGGCAGGTGATTCTGATGTGAACTGGTGAAAACCAAACACTTTGGAGCAGTTTCTATATTCACTTGCTATGGTTACAAGAACATGTCTATTTAAAACCCCAGTCCAGCTCTTTTCCCCTTTACTAATTTACATTTGATTTATAATATACAATTAGACTTGGAATTTATTGTTGGGCATGTAGAAATTTTTCTTGCTTTGCAATTGGCCCAATACAAACTGCTCTGAAATCAATGGAATGTCTCTCATTTATTTCCTGGAAATGAACCAGCTCTTCAAATCAAATAATAATTTATTTTCATGAAAGTACCCTGCTGAATTTAATGATCGGGGTTGCCAGTTGTCTAGAAAAGCATTTTTCAAACATTATTTTTTGATTTTGTAAAGGTGGCCACAACAAATATTGGAGACAAACTGCTAATGTGATCTCCTCCTCTGAGTGAAATCCAACCTGTCGGTTCATAAAATTATTTGAAAAGTCAGTAAAAATGGCATTCACCAAACTTGGGTCACTGAAATATTTACTTGGCAGAGATGATTTAGAGAGGTCTGTCGCCGTAGTATTTGTGAGAATCTTCTGGACACTGCGGGAAAGAAGAGATACATATTTACATACTGTGCTAAATAAAAATAATTACTTCAGAAATTATAACAAGAACAAAATAGATCCAGTTTGCTATACAAAATTGTGGCTACATAATATTCACTCAGATAGCCCAGTTTTAACTTAATTTAAACCTTGACCTAAACCCTTAAATCTAGATGGTCAATCAATTTTACAGAGGCATATTACAAGCAATTATTTATAGATGCTGTGAATAATGAGATGACAAGAGAAACAGAGGACAATGGAACAGCTTTGCTTGTTCAGCATAGCAAATTTTCTCTTGCTACACAAAGGAACTGAAGAACAGAAAGAACTATTTAATAGAAAGAAAAATGTTGGTGCAAGAATAGTGCATAAAAAATAACAATAGCTACATTATGTGTGGAAATGGGAAAAGGTTGCTAAATCTTCATGCAATCAAGTTTTGGAGGAGTCTTTTGACTGGACTAGTAGGGGCTAAACTCTGATCCAGTTTCAGGTAGAATTTGATCAAAGTTTCTGAAAGCAATTGCATGACATACTAATACATTGTGGGCTGAAAAGGCCCAGGAGGTACTTGCCAGTCCTCTGCTCCCAGTTTTGCTCTTTGCAGGTAATATGGACCTTGTATTACGAGATTTCCTATTCTTGGGAAATGAGCTTTTAAAATGTTGTATTGTGTATTTTTTTTGGCTGAAATCAGTGACCTGGGAACTGCAAAAATAACCCAAACTTGCAGTTCCTCCTGTCAGTACCTTCACTGGTTGTGTACTCTGTCACAAATTCTGATGAGGAGGAAACAGCTGCAGAAGCAACAAAGGCTCATGTAAAAGGCAGGGTGCACTCAGTATTTTCCTTATATCAAAAGCACCAGATTTGCAGATCTATCCAAAGAGATGTTAGATGTGGTCACAGAGTGAGTTTTCCCTCCACACTGTACATAAAGGCAGTTAAAAAATATAGATTGAAAATGCCTAGAGAGTGCACGGTCCATCTCTTTCTGTCTGCCTATAAGATTGAAAAAATTTTGCTCTTGACGATTCTCAATATTTATGAACTGAAAAAGATGTGGTAAAGCATATTCTCATTCTGACTTTGTTTAATTTTTAAAATAAATTAGTAAACAATTCAAATCACCCTGAAATTAGTTGTTCCAACTTCCATCCTGACTGTTCTCAGTAACATATACACCTAATTTTCCACGCTGATCAAAATAGTTAATCCTTCTCCTAAATTAGTTTTTTTTTTCCCCTTTAACTTTGTGGTGTGGAATTTAGTGCTCATGAAAGGCAAAGAATTGAGAGCTGTGAAATAAAGCAGGCTTTATCAATAGGTGATGTGCACTGCAGGCATCTACAAAGCACGTCTGAAAAGGACTAGTGCCCTTTCCTGTGGTGACAGGGTAATTTGATCTCCTTCATTTCTAACTCTGGCACTTTTTTGAGTAAGGGCCTCAAGCTGTATTTAAATTCTGCTAGCCTAAAGGTTTGTTTAATAATTTTCTTTGCCTAATATCATCCTTAATGTTTGCTTACTATCAACAAAATTAATTTCTTATCAGAATCTGCAAGAAAGAAAAAGAAATTCTCATTTTGAGCAGTGCCTCATTTCACTAAATGAGATTGGTTCTCACAAACAAGTGGAGATTCCAAGTGAATGCAAGATTTATAACGATGACAGGTTTTAATTCCTAAAAGAACACTAGTCTCACTTCCAATTAATTTGTAATCAATAAACATTGTCCATCCCAGTTTAACAAGAGAGAGATTGAGCAATACGTACATTCGAATTTGATATTTCGTAGGTTTTCGGGCAAATCATGGAGAGCTACTTTCAGCCACTCATCCAGTTGCTTTGCGAACTTTCGGATCACCTGTGTCAAACTGCAAAAAGGAATCCCAACATCACATCATGTTCACTCTATGCATTGTGCTATAAAAGCTGTGAACGTGTGAAGACCACGAGTCATTTATTTACAACTCATTATTATGCAGAGTTGCTAACATATTTTGTTTTGTAGGCATGAAGAAAAACTTCTGACAACTTTTGCAAGAAAAGCAAAATTTATCACCATGTTCAAAACCTCCTATCTCTGTACAGCATTGCTTTGATCCTTACAAACAGTACTTTTACTTCAAATAAAATCACTCGCACTCTCTACAAATATAAATTCACAACTGTTTAAAGAAGACAATAAATCAAACTTCGGGTTTCAGCTCAGTTGTGCCCACATTTATACAGGCATACAAAGGGATATTCAAGTGGAGCAATAACCAGCTCCTGCTGCAGGCCAGAGGCAGTGAGTGGGTGATGATGGTGGTGGGGAGGAATTTTCAGGCCAAGCCCACACAGGTGGGGGAAGTGGAGGTGGAGCAGGACCTGCCTGCTTAGCCCTACACAGGATTGGAACTTTCCCAGACAAGTGAGATTTCACTCTTCCCTCCTCCTACTGTTTCCTGATGGTTCCATCATTTCCCATTACACTTGGTAGGCAGAGCCTTCTGCCTTTCTCCTTGGAATCCTCTGTATAAAAGGACAGTTCCCAGGAACAGTTGCAGAGGGTTGTGCAGGGGATCCTAACAGTTGGCTCTGACAGACAAAGCTGCACTGCCTGTGGCAATATTAGAAATGCACAAATGACAGAGAAAAGATACAAGGAACTTTCTCCCTTTCAACCAAGAAGCTTTTTCTGTTTGTACTCCTAGCACAATGCACTAAGAACAGAGGTGGTTAAAACAAACATGGCCATAAGCCTGCTCTGCTCCACAAAAACACCTAAAGAGAGCAGGGGATGGATGACAACTGCTGGGCTCACTAAAAAAGTGCCTTTTCTGGATAGCCAGAACTTGTTCCCAGGAAGTGTCTCAGAGGATTCTGGCTGAGTCAGCAAGATTTCCTTCAGGAGCTTCCATTGCAATGAGACCCTTCTTCACCCCCTCCAGTGCAGGCTATGGCTTAATAGCCACAATCTGGCCCTTTATATGCATTACAAAAGTCTATATTCACACTCAAGTCTCTCCTTATTTGCTATGAAAGAACTAAGCAGCTTGAGAAAAGGACTGCTGTTCTGTTTAATCCTTCCAATGAAATAGATTTGGGGGGGTGAGGGGGAAAGCCTGTAAAAATGTACATGTCTTATCAAGAACAGCCCATGCTTACAGCAGATTTGTGTAAAATACTTTCACTTTAGCAGTCATGAAATGTACATAAGAGAGCAGAACAACATCGTGAAAGCATTTGCCTTGATTAGAGACACTTTAAAATCTTAAGGGCTAAATGCACAGCACCAACAAAAAGCTCCTAGAGAAATATTCTTAACAAATTACTCGATGTCAAGAACACATGAGTCAAATAATACTAAAGGTGTACAAGACTGTTTAGAAAAAGATGGTCTCCTGATGCTCATATAAGTAAAACCAGAGGGGAAAACATGTTGACTGCACTCAGTGATTACACTTTTTGCTGTGGATTGTTGATCTCTGTCCTGCTTTACCTCTGTCAACAAGAATCCTTGGGCTCATGTGAACGCCAGGTAGGAAGATACCAGCTGAAATCTACCACATGGATTGGAAAAGTGAATTTAGTTTGAGTTTAGATGAACATTAAGAAACCAAGAAGAAAGTGGTATCCTTCATCACATAAAAACCCCCAACTCTCCAAGTTTTTCATAATACAACTCTTGTTAAAATCTGAACAACTTTTCAGGAACATGTAAGCTCTGCAACACCTTTCAAATGGCACTTTGATTTAAAGTCAGAAAACAGGTGGCAGCAAGCAGCTCTCTGAAAACTGGTGTCATTCTTGAAGAAAAGAAATAACAAAGACAGCTGAACCAGAAGGGGTCAGTTACCTGTCAGGTAAGGCTTGTAGTACCGTTGGCATCAAAACTCCAGAAATTGCCTTGTACAGAATGGAGTCACAAACTCCCACTATATTCACTACAGTTGAAGAACCCAGTACGGGCAGCATATGAGGAGGCATCCCTTGCCAAAAGTGCAGAAGAAAACTTTGAACCTGTGATCAAGAGAAGGAGCAGGGATGTTAAAATCACCAAAGGCCACAATTACCATCCTCTTTAAATGATCCTGCTTACACAGCATTTGTTTTAGCACCAGAGCTGAGTTAATGGGGTGCAACAGAGGTGAGGCATGTTCCTTAACTGGACAGGCTTGTACTGTAAGGTAGCACACAATGGGTAATCAGCCAAAGGGTGAGGAGACCCTCTGAGCTGGTGACAGGGAGTTCTTTGTGTTACTGCAGTAGAGACACCCATGGGAATCACTGTGTTTGTACCTTCCATCAGTGGCTGGTGAGTGTAACTCCCTGGCTTCCACATGTCAAGCCTTTTTCTCTCTCTGTGCACTCTGTCCTTGTATACAAAGGAATGCAATCTAGGGCTTGCTGGAGGGAGGGAGGGACAGGAGGATAGCACATGGCTTACAAGGGTCAATGCACCACTTTCTGTCTTTGCTTTGGAAAGAAACACCACACCTTTGGATTTTACCTTTCCTCCACTATGAAGGAAAGTGGAGAAAGGCAAAAAAAAAAAAAACAAAGAAAAAATAGGGGAGAGATTTCAGGCACAGTAAAATATACTTCTGAAAAATTTAATTTAGGAAACAAAGGTGTTATTTGAGAATGATATGATCCGTTCCACAGAGGTCAGAACACCAGCATTCACAAATGCTAACTTTCTGCACACAATCTGTAGTGAAGTCAGCAACCACACCACGTGCAGCAAAGAGTATTTGCCATTTCTATATTGCTGCTGCTCAGCCCCTTCCCTACCACAGATCCTGATAAACCTAATAAAATAGAGCATCTTGCTCTTAAGAAACTATTCTGAGGCTCACCCAGCTAAATTTCCTGAATTTTTCTCACATGGAAACTTCTAGATTGAGCACAATGATGCAAAACCAGCTTTAAACCAGAAGAGTGTGAGAATTAAACAGCAAAATGAAGAAAAACAGGTACTTTCTTCCCATTGTTCAGAAGACAGAGTCAAAAGACCCATCTCCTTTGATTTTCCAGGACCTGAATGCCATATTTGAATCAAGTCCTCAGTACCTCTATAGCCAGATTTGTTATCCTGGATAAGAAGCCATTCTCCCTTGTTATATAAGCCTGCTTGCATTCCAGTAACATTTTATTTTTCAGCTCTAATTATAGAGCTACCTGCGTGCACTGCCAGAAGCCCCTCAGATTCAGTCAGATATGAACAGGTACAAGCCTTATCCCTCTCTAAGAGAGGTTATTAACTACTGAGCAGTGTGTGTGTGTTCCTAGCTGCACTGCAGCACAACTGAGCAACTGGAGACTTCAGCTGCGGCTCTCTGGGATATCTGGGAGGCTGTAATCCCCCTACCACTCTGCATCATTGTTAACAGACCAGCAGAGACCACTGTTGTGGCTGTGACACCTGCCCTGGCTCTGCTGAGCACTCAAGGGAATTCCTTTGGGCAGCTCAGTCCCAACAAAAAGTTGTGGTGGACACACTTCTTGAGTTGTAAGAACTGGATTGTCCAACATCTTGTAAGAGGATATTGCTACCTTAATCCTGCTGGAGAACACAGGGCAAAAACTTCCTCATTGCTTTTGTTCCTGCAACTCACACAGCGTTATAAGTGAGATTTAGTGCTATCAGGCACATATTATACACTCAAATACAGCTATTGTTCCTTGCTCCTGAAAAGCATTGAGCACCACAAACTCTTAAGTCTGGAACATAACACACAAAATAGGGTCTCAAACTCATTGATACCTTCTGTATCATTAAACTGCAACTGCAGTTTCTAACCATACCTCATCAAAGTTTGCTCTTATTACAGTGTCTAGTATCCTCTGACAGTGAGTCCTATACATCATAATAAAGGTAGAAACCTGAAAAAGAATGAGGGAGACACACAAAAGATCATTCTGCTTTAAGAAATCCACTTTTAAAATATCATAACACAGAGCACAGAAAAAGCAAGTTTTTTCTTATCTATGCACAACTGCAAAAATAATGAAATCAGTTAAAGTCTAGTTAGATTAGCTGTAAGATGAGTTTTCTTCTCAAAAGTAAATTCTCCCTTTGAATTCATGGATTTTTTCTGTCAATGGGGATTCTTCAAATGTAAGAGGAGCAAAAAGCTTCAGTGAGATCAAAGACGAGAATGTGGCCCTAATTAGGACATAAAGAACTAAAAAACCCCATTCTTTTGTCCATTTCACATTGATACTACACATGTGAATAGAACAAGAAACCTAGCAAGCTCAGCCAAGAGAAGGCAGAGCATTTTTGTCATATGTGCAGATGGGATTCTCTGAATTTCTACTCTAGAAGGATAAGAAATGCACTAAGTCCCTCTCTGCTCAAGAAAGAATTAGAACTGTTTTTCAGTTTGCCATCAAGTGTGTTCAGAGATTAGAGGGCTGTAACATATTTTTAAAGTTGCACTCCAACATCACATAATTTTAAAAGTTGCCCTGCTGTATGTAATGTAACTTTTAAAAAACATTCACGGGCATTAGAAATACTCTACAGCTGATAGTGTCAGTTGCCTATTTTAAGGGAAGACATTTCTTCCTATTAGATGAAGTAATTCAGTCCGCCATAAATCAAGTCAAAGCATAATTAAACTTACTCTAGTTTAAAGTCTTTATATATTTGACAAAGCTTTCATCCAGAGCAGGAAAAAAACCAAAAACCAAGACAAGCTGAGAAAAGATTTCCAAAGTGTTACCTTCTCCTCTGGCAGACTGGCTGGCAGATTTAGATCTTTGACATTTGGAAACTCTGGCAGCAATGTTCCCAGTTTGGATCGTGGTGAATACGCCACTGTCTGTTTGGTTACTTCTTTTTTTCCTGTTTCGTTGACCCAGGCTGCTCCTTTTTTAGAATACATCACATCATAATACTGGGAGTTTTCTTTCACTGCAATTCCATAATAATGGTACCTGATACATAGAGATGTGTATTTTATAAAGCAGATTGTTTGAAAATTAAAGAAAAATATATGGAGGAGAAGGGCAACTGATAATGCAAATTATTTCTACAGCAAAATAGACTGAGCAATAGTTTATATATTATTAACAAGAATTGATTCAGCAGCAGAATACTGTGGCAATAAATTGAATTACAATTTTCATTCCTTGTGGTAGAAGTAAGGTGACTCTGTTGTAGGGCAGGAAAATAACATTTTCTTCCCTTGCCTTTTTTAACTTCTTAGTACAAAAATAAAAAGCATCTTAAAGCTATTTGTTGGCAGAGCTCTGCTGTGCAGCTGCTCCTTTAGTTCAGCAACAAGCAGAGGTATAGAGCCTCTAGACTGGCCCTTCTGTTGTTATTTCAGCTCCCTGATTCTCAGGCTGTTGAGGGCTGGTTTGGTCCCCGAAAAGCACGAGTCTTTATTGCAATTGAGTTGATGAGAAATGTTTCAAAAATTGAAAACACTTCAATGAAAAGCAGTGGGGAAAAGGCTTGTGCTGGAAAGCAATGAATGGCAGGAAATGTACAGTTCCAATTATTTGCTTCACACCCTAGCATCAGCACTGGGCTTTGATCAGTGAGGGATACTACAGAGCACTAACTCTGTCCGTGCAGGCCACACTGGGAATTACAGCGTGGCTGTGCTATAGAAACACATCAGTGGCCTCATGGCACAGGTTTGTGCTACCACTCAGCTTTATTATAGGTGCCAATGAAAGCACTGATTATGAAGCAAAACTCTTGCATCAAAGCAGCAAAGGTTATCTTAGTCCTTCTGTAATTTCCTAACTTTTATTTCAGTTTCTCAGCTGTAGGCACCCAACCCACCAGCTAAATTTGTAATGACTACAAAAGGCATCCCAAGATTGTATTGCTGGTATACTTTTGCTTCAGCCAAATCCTACACAGACTTTTCAATGATCCTCCACTTCTCTCCTTATAGCCTATCAAAAGCCTAACAGACCATCATGAGACCCTCTTCTGGGTCCCACTATGGTGGCACAAGAAGTTTCCATCTCTGGATGCTTCTTCCACTCTTCAGTCAGTTACTATTTCAGAGCACTGCCATCAGATCTGTTCACTAGAATAGACAAATTTGCTTTTGGCAGTTCATCAATGCAATTAGTTAAAGAGTAGCATCTAAGTGATGGTAGTTTAAACTAACTGGTGACTTTTCCTTTTTCCTCTCACAGTCATTCACCCACAGATCAGTGCATGTCATAATCCCCAGCAGAAAATGGTGGCAAAGAGCTGGAAGCCCAAACTTTTCTATCAGCAGAGATGGGCTGAGAGGAGGGCTGGGGTGTTGTAGCCAGTTTCTAGTACATGGTTCTCTGGCCATACCCACTGAGGACATTCCCTATTTTCCATTAAAAATAAAAGCTGTCTTGAACTCAACATTAAATAATCCAAGTGAAATATCTTAAAACATTACACTGGCATGGTATGACTAGAATTTCCTAGCTTCAATACCTGAGAAAGCAACAGTATTGGCTCCAAATTTTCCCATCAGAGCTTAGGTCAAAACATGCATTCAATACGAGAAACCAGGCTCCAGACTAACCTGTTACAGGTAACTAATGGCAAGTTTGTGCTGGGGTTACAGCAACAGCTGCAGAACTTTGGCTTTTTAGCAACACTTCCAGCTCTCAGTTAAAGCGCCCAGTTTGGTCCCTTACAGCTGCCAGGCAAGCGCTGCACATAAGAGCCATAAAACTCACATGTGGCCTGTCTGCTGCATCTGGGGATGGGGAACCCAAAAGGAAATGCTGTGGGGAGCCAGCAACACAAATTGCTCAGGGAAGGGCAGGAAGAGGGAAAAAGTCAGAGCAAGCAGGACTGGAAGGCTTTATAATATAAACGGGGGTCAGTCTCGTATCAAGTTTTGTCTTAAATCAGTGAAGGAAACAAAAAGCAAGCCTGGAAAATGTAGTAGAATTTCACTGTGCAGTGTTTAATTCCTGGTATATGCACTTGGTAGTAAACTGCGTAAGAGTTTTCCATGTAGCTTCAAAATCATACAGACAGCACTAGCCAAATTAACTACAAAATTTTTCTAGATAGCTTCTTCTTTCGGTAGTTTTGCTGTCCCAAAGGGCAAAAACTCACTGGAGTAGTTTACACAGATTCTTTTCCAATCACTTTTTTGTATTTCTATCAGAAAAAAAAAAAAAATCAACTTAATTCAATAAACAGGGCTTGAAATTTTGATATGTAGAATAACAACATGCAGACAACAAAATCATTTTTGTGTTAAAGTGGAATACTTTTTACCCTCATGGATCTGTTATATACAGCACTCCTTTAAAGAAAGAAGCAAAATTCCCTTCACACCATGTAGCTTCCACTGATTTAACTCACACCTTGTACACCAAATTGAAGAGTTTCAGACTACAGTACAGAAAGAAATTGGCTTTTATGTTTAGCTGCCTTCTCAGGGCTCACCTGTGGTGGAACTGCTTTTAAGCTCAGTGCCACAGAGAACAGCTGCACGCTTACATCAATAAACCAGCTGCAAACCAGAAAGCTCACAACTGATGAGCAAGAGTATAGCACCATTGTAGCTCTGAACTTTGTAATGCTACAAGGCAGCCGTGCTATAAAAAGACTGAAGGCAGAATAGTGTGAAGTCAGATAATCTTAACCACTTCTACGGCTGAATTTCCTTTGGCAGTAGCAGGGAAGTGGAACGAGAATAATACTGGCAGCAATCGGTCAGCACAGTTGGTGATAAAGGGACTGAAGTGTTAATGCCTAAAGTAATTTCTTTACGTAACACTTAACTGGAATGCAGTCAGATGTTCCTGAAAACAAAACCAGAGCTCAGTTACAGCTGTGCTGGATCTGCCAAGGAGAGTTTTACCCCAAAGTACAGCATGCATGTAGCTTCTGCGTGTATGTGACAGGAGCCCCTCATTTGCTAGATGGGGAGCAGAACCATTGCACAAGTGGCATGAAAGGAGTATGTGACCTGAAAGCTGTTCTGACAGGCAGGCAGGCAAGGGGGAAATTGTGCAAGAAATATTAAGTCTCACTTTTAGCCTTAGTGAGAGTAAAGAGACAGCTTTTACAGGTGCAAGACACCTCCAGTCAGCAGATCAAGAGCATCTTGCCCTCTGAGAGACTCCTGGTGCTGTGGGAGGAGCTCTGGTTTGGAAATAAAGCAGCGCTCACTGCTTTAATTAAATGGAAGGACAAGTAACAAAATTGTAGCTGGTGTCAGGATGATTTGCTGGCCGATAGGGGGTACTCATATGAATGTGTCCCCAAAGCAACCTGTGCACACTTTCGCTCTTTATGAAGAATCTTTATGAACCTCCACAAAACTTCCATTCAGTACTAAATCCTGACTCTCTGATTATGGACCTGTAATGCTTTCCTAGTATGCTGTTGGGCTAGCTCAGAATTTCCACCTGAGAGTTTTCTGGTGGCTTTGATGAGTGATGTTACAGCACCTCCAAATTTGCATTTGGGAATGGATTTCAAATCTTCAACTGGCTGCTTAAATGTGTCTGTTCTAGAACAAGAAAGCTTAGTTATAAAAACTAAGAAAATATCAAGCTGGGAAAAGAATATTTTGTCCCATCAAAGAAGTACTGTTTGGCATGGACCACTTATTAGAAGAGCACAGTAAATCTATCTTTAATTGCATTTCTTTTAGCATCTTAGTTCTATTTTTTTTCGTTAAAGAGCAGGTCATTCTAGCTTTAGTATGTAAGCTCAATCCTAACAGCATATCTCATTCTCAGCATTTAGCAATATTTTGTTTTTCAGGCTTTATTTTGAAAGAGAAGCTTTGCCAACAAAATTTTGCAAACACACCATCTCACATTTTCATTTCCCCTTCCATAAGTTTTCACTTGTGAGCTATAGACACTACACTTTTGCTACTCTGTAGGATTTTGTGAAAGCTAATCAAGAAAAGCAGATTTTATTATGTGAGGGGCCTTATGCTTGCCAGAAAAAGATTCAAAGCTACACTGGAAAAATTTCATGGAGTCCACAAGCAGAAAAAAAGTATAATAACATCACTGTATCCTCTTTGTAAATTGGTAGAATCACATCTTATCAACAGTTGGAAAAAGTCAAACACCCCAGGAAGTGCATTCTTAATTCTGAATCAGTTTCTCATTCTGGAATTAGGATGAACTGTTTTCAGAAAATACCATCTTTTGGGTAAGGCAATAAGCTAATTTTTTAATCCCTAAAGATATGCTGGATTTCATTACATGGGAAAAATGGCAGTTAAACACAGATTTGTGGACAATTTCAGTTTAGGTCAGTGTATGTTCCTACCTAAATTCCAAAGAGCATTCTGACACTTGTTCTCTAGCCTGAAACATGATGTTAACCAGTTGTTATTTCCCAGACTCCAACAGTAGTTCCATTACTCCTGAGTGTGAACATCCTTTATGTTGTGTAAAGTGAGCTGAGATGAAAAGCAATATGGAAAATATTGCTGATCAAATCAGTGCGCTGTTGGCCTCCATTAGACCACCTTTGCAGGATCACTGCTGAATCTATAAAATAATGTAAAGACTACAATAGAACCTCCATGAAAGTTGGTTTTAAGGCCCCAACTGGAAAAATTATTCCCCATTTTCATAAGATTCCATTCAGTAAAGCCAGAGCCAGATGGGGCCCTGTGAGAGATGATAATAATACCATACACTGCTTACTTTGACTGGCCTCTGGTTCCAAGTCTTCTTGTTGTTAGTTGTGGAAACTGTTGTCTTATTATCTGCAAATAAATAAAACTTTTATTAAGACAGATGGAAAAGCACATTTACTAATACTTAATTTAATATGGATTTTTAAGACAGAAAATCAGAAAAACTGCACTGTGATGTCAATAAAATATGTGGTAGGAGAAATCAAAACTTAACTCTTGATTTTTTCCATTACCGAAAGAGGGGAAAGAGACTTTAAACTTCACTATAATTCCACTAGCTACCATTAATTTAAATACTTGCATAAGTTACTGGAGCAGAACATATTTCCTTAAATATCTAAGATCAGATCTTAATATCTAAGATCTCCTCTAAACTAAGGAGGACTGTAATTAGAATTGGCCTACTGTTTATTTATGTCACTTTGAAGGATCAACAAAGTTCTCTACAGACCTTCACAAACCTGCCACTAAACACTCCTTTTTCTAAAAGATGATTCTCTGAAAAGATTTTGGTATTTGACAGGGGCATCATTTCTACCAAGGAAAACTCATCATGGCATTTGTAAAGATACCTCATAATCAATTTATCCTCTATGGAAAACAAGTGGATCTCAGAAACAGCAGGATATCATCAAGAATCTAAACTCTAGTGTGTCAGCAGACATTGAAAGAACATTGCTACTGCAACCCAAAACTTATTCAGTGACAGTTGCATTTAAGGAAATGAATCAATGAAAGTAGATTGTCCTTCAGTAATCAGAGTCTCTATCAACCAGGCTAATCCTGATGAAAAAGCTTTGCTGTTGTTGCTGGAAAGGAGATGCTCAGCCCCTCACAGGATTGAACCAGATTCTCAGTGGGGTCTGCAGTAGGAGGAAAATTTTTCTGCGAGAACAGTCATGCAACAGAAACTGCAGTAAGCCTTGAAGATTTACTTGTGAAGGAGTTTCTTCCTTTTAAAATTTGTACTCCATTTTAATTGTGGTTTTGTTATATAAATTGCTAAATGCTTCCTCTTTGGGGGGTAAGACCAACTAATATTAAAGGAAAACAAGCTTTCAAGATGGAATATAACTGTTCAACTAGGAAAAAAGTCAATTTAAATTGATTAAATAATAAAGATTTTTTTTTCCTCCATTAGCCATTTTGCCACCATGATAAATATTTAATCCTGATTGATGACTGAAAGCTTTGGAACATGTATTTAGATCAAAAGGTGCTATATAAATAAAGACATTACAATGTCACATATTTGACCATTTCTTCAGTACTTTTTGGGGGCAGTTTAGCAAAGGTACAACCATCTTCCCTTAGTATCATGTAAAAATTGACCTGTGTTAGTTTCCAAGAGCTTTGCACAAGGTTGCTGATGTCAAAAATGCAGCAAAGACTCAGAGTCGCTAGGTTGTTCAGCTTTAATTTCTGGAGCAAAACTTCAGCAAACAGTAAAACACTTTTGTGGAGCTGTGAAAGTTCAGCCTAGCTGTTTGATAAATGAGCAGACAGGCAAGCAGCCCTTCTTTCTTTTTTTGTATGGATTCAATGAAGCCTGCCTAAAGAACACCACATGCTGTTCCAGCTACTGATCTAACATTCCGCAACATCTCAGCCTTCCAAATTCCCTTTAATTACACATTAATCCCACCCCTCTCTCTTTCATTTTCTGCAGACAGGGTTGGGGGCTCCACAAGGCTGTGGGAAAAAAGGCAGTGTTGAAGAACTACTTTCTGAGGATGGTTTTTTTTGGGCTAGGGGATTTTTTTAGGGTTGGCTGTGTTGGTTTTTTGGTTGGGTTTTTTTTGTGTCAGTTTTCATTCAGAAAATATCCCTCTCCAAAAGCTGCTTTTACAGCAGTTGACTTAATATTAGTGATAGTTTTACTCTATTTTTCCTTTTGGAACAGCATCAAACCATATTACTTTCAAGTCTTTCCAGTAGCAGTGAAGTGTTACAATGCACACTGTAAATGCTACTTTATGAACCATATGCTGTGGGAGTTCCTGGGATTTAAATAAATCAGCCAATTTCTACATAGCAGGGCAGAGGTGATCAGGAAAAGAGAATAATAATGAAGCAGTTGATCAGATGATCCCTTTTTCTTTTCTTTGTTTCTTTTTCAAATCCAGCACACTTTAAACAAGATACACCTTTCAGAATATATCTTAAAAATATGCATCGCCTAAACCACTATTTCCCAGTAATTTACAAAACAAAAATAAAAGAGAATAATCAAGCAAACCTTTGAAAAAGAAGTCAGGACTTTTTTATCTAATGCTGTATATGTAAAATATAACATGGTATACTTACACCTAGGTGCTTGTACACATATGCGTGGTTATGAATGTCTGTGTTTGAAATAAAACAAGTCAAGTACTAAAAGAACTCTCTGTTCACATAAATGTTTATATTCGGCTCTGTTTATGCAAATCTCTGTGCATTGATACTGGTAAAGGCAGGAAGATTTCCCTGAAAGGGGAGAGGAAGTCAGATCAGGCAGGATAAAGTGGAGTTCACTGTGTGCTGAAATCCGTGGAAAAGGCAGAGATTCCAATATGTTTGTTTTTCTAAAATTTAAATCATTGTCAGCCTGAAAAATTACTGCACAAATATGTCATAGTTGGCTTAATGTTTATTAACTTTTAAAGACCTATAGACAAAATATGTTAATTTTACAGTTGTGTGGGGAGGGAAGTGGGTTCTAATTGTCAGACATGAAAATCCAGGTTTGGATCTGAAAACCAAGTTGGATCATTTTCCTCTCATCATTGCAGTGAGGTCACACAAGCAAATGAATCAAGACCAGACCACGCAGTCTGAGCTGCTTTCTGAATGGAGCCCAGGCCCTGTTCTCACAGCAGTTCTGGCTTCTCAAAGAAACAGTGGCAAAAAGATCTCGTGGGTGGTATCCAAGGGAATTTTGGAGCAAACGGATCTTTACCACTGTCCTTCAGTGGAGCTAAAATGTCATCTCACACTTGTCCAAAGTGACCATAATTCCAGCTGCCCTCTAAGATCTGCTGAGTAAAAAGGCACAGGTTTTATACTTTCCAAGTAAAATTTCATCTAAGTTACGTGGCAGTTTTGACTGTTAGGCATTATTTTAGGCTACCTGGCTTTTTGGTTTTGAGACAGATGTAGACCAGGAATTTCACACAGAAATAGCTTCTGTCCCTACTATGTTAGCCTCAGAAAAAAAATGTTCTGGCAATTTCTTTCTCAGTTACTGAACTTTAGTCTGTTCTTCCTCTCTTTTCTCTGAACTCTGCTTAAGACATGATCTTGCCTTCTGCCTACAGAAGATCTTCTATGCCTTTCTTGATTAAAAACAGTATTATTAAAAACTGCTTTATCTTTTTGCTACCCCACTGTTCTCCTGGTGAGTGCCTAGTGCATACCTAAGATGAATATAGAAGTCATTACATTATAAAACAACATATATATAGTTTACACTTTTTCAGGGGACTAGTATATCCAGGCCAGCATTTGTTTAACATTTCTGCAGACAATCCTAACACATGGTTTTTGGAATGTCTGTGCAGGTAGATCATATTGGGGAGATAACAGGATTTTTATCCTACTTCAGCTTTTTAAACCTAGCAGAGGTGTCTGAATAAACTTGAATTAAATATCTAGTTACTTGTATTTTTGGTCATTCTTAAGGCAATAAAAATAAAATGGGCCACTTGAGCATCTGTGTAAAACACAAAGCTTTAGGAGCAACAACTAGAAAAATGCACTTCCTCTGTCAGGGTCTGTATTATAGCCTGCACAATCTATTAACCTTAGGCACTGCTAACTGCAGGAGCTGTTCTGTTACCCACAAATGGCTGCAAGGGTGCATTCCTTCAACCTGATTACTGCCAGCTGTCATTTCTGCCACTGCCTCTCTCCCCACATCTCCACTACTGCAGCATTACAACACAAGCAGATCCAGGCTCAGCTTTAAAATGAAGAATTACAGAATCACAGAATGGCTTGAGTTGGCAGGGACCTTAAAGATCACCTTACACCTAACACTCTGCCATGGGCACGGACATTCGGCTGTCACCACTATGCTGTGACCCATCACTCCTCATTGCATTCACTATCAAACTGTGAACTCTGTGTTTCTCAATTATTCCATCTAAAATCATCTATGATTTGTCAAAACAAAACAAAAAAGAAATCTTATAAAGCATCTTCTGTGTCTGTCTTCAGGCAAACAAATAAGGATGGAAGAAGCCAGAGATGTCTGGAACTTCTGAAGTAATTTTTTCCTCCCTCCTTCATCAAAATATTAAATTTTGCTCTGGGGCAATAGGCAGAGGATGGCTTTTATAAGTCTTTTCACTGGAATAATTTAAATTTCTGCTTTTCACAAGGCATGAACATTTTGTCAGTGCATCTGATCTAAAAGGGATGCTATTTGTCATTAGTCTTGTTCCTTTCTATGCAACATAATTCTAGTCTTGTTCCTAGAATTTCACAGAGTAGTGAAATAAGATCAAATTAAGTTGCAACCCAGCAACTGCACACTGCCAGAATGAGAAATGGATTCCAGGCTCTGCTCTCCTTAGCTCGATGAGGTTCTAGAGAGATTCTACATACCATGGAATAAATTCTCTTTCCACCCACAACAATACTTCATAACAGGGCCTGGTTCTTAATTCAGGTTTCAGGTCCCATATTAGACAGCATGCTTTTCTTTTATAAAGTCAGGTATAGAAGATGTGTGTTTATTTACTAACTTCTATTGTGGTGTTTCAGTCTTAATACTCTTTGCCATGGCAGCAGCAGCAGCAAAGAAATCAGTGATACCAAACACAGCTTTATTCTCACACAGATATGCTTTCCTTATTCTCATTGCTGTGAAACACAAGCAATACTGATGTCCTCAAGTCTTGTAAGGTTTTTTGGCTCATTCATCTTTGACCCGGTACTTTTCCAGCTGGATCATTCCAGGGTTTCCCCACCTGCATCAGTGCTTTTCAAAATCCTGCTCTGACACAGCCTGTTATATTAACACCTGTGTTAAGAGGTTCCTTTCAGCTCAAAGATGGCTTGGGGCTGATTCACCATCCTATAGTCTGGAGGAAATGGTCAAGAAAACTTGCACCCACTGATAGGAAAGAGCATAATCAAAGTAGTCCAAAACTCCATTTCTGTCTCCCAAGTCCACCAAGCTGTGCAAACAAAAGCAGCAGAGGTGTGACTGTGTCTATGCCTTCTCTTCCCCTTGGTTGCTTACTTGCATGGCCAGGAGGGAAGATTGCAATGTACAGGCTCGGTACTCTTGACCACAGACCTGTTGCCTATTTAGATTCAATAACTTTTCCATTTCTCTCCACTTACTTTCCTAAGTTTTTGAATAGGGCATAGTCTAGCTGTAGGATAAGAACTTGTTTCTAGCTGATATTGCAAAGCAAGGCAGAAAAACCTGCTGGCCCTTTCTCTAATGTCTGTGCCCAACTCTGCCTGCTATGGAGATTAGATTCTGTGAGGAACTCCAACTGAGCTGGACTCTTCAGTGAAGCTTGCAAGACCTCTCCTCAAATTCATCTACGTAAAACAATATCCTCCTTCAGCAGTTGCTCTGGCCAGATGGAATTCAGCCCAAGACATGATCAAACAGATTACTGCATCCCAACAAAGCTGCAAACACTGAGTGTTCTGCCTCAGATCCTTAGCTGAGCTGCAGCCACTTTTGGTGCTGACTTGCTGAAGCCAAGCAGATCTAAAACCCTGCACAACTCCCCCTGCTCTGTACTGGTGCCAGCACACTGCCTGCCATCACCCAGCCTATCTGTGGGAAAAGGCTGAGCGCCAGGATCCCTGCACTCTGGCAGACCCTGTGCTGTAAGCGCAGCCTCTGGGACGTGTTGACAAGGCGTGAGGTAAAGCAGCCCAGGGGCCACTCCATGCTTAAGGCCTAACTGGAAGCCAGATGCTTGAGGTGGCAAAGCCACTAAAAATCCCATTGCTAAACAGGATTGAGAAAGGAAAAGTCACTCCAGAGAAAGTGAAGTGTCCTTGCTGGTTTTCTTACTCCCCAGGCTCAAGGAGAAAAAGGCAATAGTCTGCAACCTGCAATAATACAAGGGATGAGTGAAGGAGAGCCAAGAGGAGAGCCAAAGGAGCAACGACCTTTCCTACTGCACTGTAGGATCACCGTTCCCCACACCAGCATGACTGCTTCTGCAGTATTTGTGTTATTATGGTCTTCTCTGAGGAGCTTGGCCTAGAAGGTTCTGAATTGGGAAGAAAACTCATGCTGGCGTTAACTGTCCTTCAGTCAGGAATCCTAGCTGTTAAAAAGGGATGAAGGAAAAGGGAGGACTGCTCAGATAGCACTGACAGACTGATTCAATGCAATGAGAGAAACCACATCCTCAGACTTACATTGATTTTTTCCCCAGTTCTATTCTTGTATTCAGTGTTGTAGAAATTGCTCATAATAAAGCAAGTGCTGTTTTAATCTGTCAGAAGAAAGCACTAAGAGTAAATTTGGCTTTGCTATACCAGTTACTATTGAGGCTACTTAAGAGCAAATTGAGAGCAAAGAAATAAAAAACACATCTTCAGGAGAAGTATTTACTTATGAACAACAGCAGGCAATTTCCTGATATGTGCATTTCAATGCAAAGACAAACCAGAATGCAATCACATCACAATGTCATTATCTAAGAGGTTTCAGTAAAGGTCTTGTCTATCCTTTTTACACACTAAAATAATATAGTATGACAGCAAGAAACTGTAAATCCTATTTATCCTAGTCATGCTTGGAGAAGCAGTCCTGCCAGCAAAACTTCTGGGCATAGAGACAGTGCATCATGATGAAAAAGGAATCTGGCTGGTACAGCTTGTACCTCCCTGGAACAAAGTAAACTATTGGGAAAAAAAGGTTCTTTCCTAACCAATATTACAAGTCTGTTGTTGACTTTTCCCTTTATCTAGTGAAATGTATTAACTGGAACGTAATTTTCACTTACAGCAAAGCCAGTCTCAGAGCAACAAAATTTGTGTGAGCGTGCATCCATGTTAAACCTCTTTTAGATGCCAAAATGACGTAAAAGGACGTCAGACTGGGGGAGAACCACCCTGAGAAGTGTCAGCAACCTTCGGTTTCCTTTTCAAACATTAATTTATTATTGCTTGTCAAAAGACATGGCAGGAGAGCCCCAAAGGAAAAAAAAACCCAAACCGAACCAGAAGAGGAAAGTATTTATCCTCCAGGGGGCACATGGGAGTTGGGAAGAGCTCAGCTTCATGAGGATGCAAAGCGGTTTCACCACGAGCCACTCAGTGTTCTGGGGGAGAGCTGTGGGAATTAGCGCTGCACAGTAAATTTAAAGCAGTGAACTGAGGACACGGAGGATGGGAGAGATCGCTGCAGATGAGGAAGATTACATCTTCGAGGGTCCTGACTAAGAAAACAGTGTACATACAGGGTCACAAAAGAAACAAGAACAGAAATCAGTGTTGGAAATAAAAGTGAAAGAGAAGCTCAAAGAGCTGCAACCCAGCTAACAGCTGGGAGGAATGGTAGAGCCAGGAGAGCCTTATGGCACCCACCCCTACACAATAGTCACTGAGGGCTTTGGAAACGCTCAAAACACTCCTGCTTTTTACTTGATTCGGTGAAGGCCCTTACTCAGAATGATTTCATTTTTGCAATTAAACCCCGTAAGAATGAGACGTCAGAGTCATCATCCACCATAATTCTTTGTTCAGTGTGGTAATTATCACCAGCATTTTATGTTAAGATGTTGCTCAGATAAAACCCAAAACAAAGATACATCTGCACAACCTTTCCTGCAGCAGGCAGTGGCAGAACTTGCAGCTGGAAACACCTTAAACTGCGCTCCAAATCCCCAAGGTCCTGGAGCAGAGCCCGAGGCATTCGCAGCACAGGGCTGAGGGGCACAAGGCTGCCGTCCTTTTTAAGTGACCTCAGCAACAGGGCTTTCACTCCTTCTGCCTGAAGACTAATTCACAGTTTAAACACGTTCCACTGTGAGAGAGCTTGTTCTCATATGCAACACTTGATTGTCAATAACTTGGTGACACACCTGCCCTGCCTCACTGCACCTCCCTGTCTTTTCACTGGTTCCATGGAACGTTTCTACTTACTCTGCCTCACTTTTGCATGAAGTAAAAATATAATATGCTTGGCTGTCTACAGTAAAAGCAGGAGTTTAACACTGGACTCTGCACTGGATGCTGAGCTGTAACCAGCAAATTCACAGGGCCCTCCCTAATTACTATTTAGTTAAGGTATATAAAAGAATGCTGGGTCCTGTCTTTTGCAGACAGTAAGAAGTACTGTAATGACAGACTAGGTAGCATAGCACATTGGCAAATGCTGGTATAGATAAAACTGCCATTTTTGCATGTTAAATGAGTGAGTAAAACACTAAAATCCTGACTAACAAAGTTACAGCCCCCTTTGTCATATGAGAATATATCACATTAATAGCCATACTAGAGTATTCCTAATTTTATACATACTTTATGTGGCTGAGGAGTACAGGTTGCTTTTTTAAAGGTGTTTATTTATACAGTATTTCTGTTCTTTGCTTTTCTTGTTCCTTTAATTGCTATTAGCTTGGTTTCCTCAGAAAACAGTCTGTATTACTGTCTCTCTGTTAATCTCTCCACTCCCCAGACCAATTTTGGTTTCATTAATGCAATATTACCAAGTGTCTGATGTTCAGTCCTTGTCCTAGAAGTTTAATAGGAAACATTGTTACTTCTTACAGTTTGTTTTAATGTGCTCAACTCCACATCTTTCTAAAAACTACCAGTTTGTTAAAGAAAAAGCCTGAATATTTAACATTGCCCACAGAGCTAAAGTTCAGAGATGAATTATAAATTCAATGTGGTCTACTGAAAGGCGAACTGTCTACAATTGACAGAACAACTAGCTCCTTTCTCTGGAGGAGATGACAGCTGCAGGGCTCCTGATGTTTCCCAATGAGGACAAACATGTCCAGGGTCTCTGTTTCAGCACCTAAGTGCAGAATTCCTTAAATAGCACCTATTTCACTGCACTGCTTCGACTGCCTCCAAGACATTTATGCAACTCACCTTGCCAATATGGTATGTAAGTCACGTGATAACAAACGTTGGCTAAAACTACATCCATGTACCTGCTCCAAAGGAGAAGCTGACTGCAAGCTGTTGAGAGAATGGAGATGTGCCTTGCAGATCTTCATGCCTGTGCAGTACATTTTGTTAGCAGTAACAGGCTGGAAAGAATCAGTGGAGTCTGCTCAGGTTCTGCAGATGGAGAAGCTGATTTCACATCAATATTTGCCTCACTGTTGTCTCAAGTTCCTGGACATACCAGTGCAGAAGTGCCAGTTCCCAGAGACAAAAGTAATGGCCACCCAAAGTACTAGTGTGAAACAGTACCATGATGGTTCTGTAGGGCTTCCTTCCTCTCCACAAAAAGGTAAAAAGCTTCCTGCATCACTGCTTCAGAACTCTATTGCAACTGAGAGGAAAACACTTGGATCACAGCACATGAAAAACATGCTGGAATGCCAGGATTTTTGGATGGAAGTCATAGTACCTGTCCTGCTAGGTCAAGAGACTCCTACCAATGCCTCTCTCCTATGTATGAAAGGCCGGAGAGAAGGGGGATGAAGTATTAAACAGTGTAACAAAACTGCCACATACTGATAAATGGTGGAATCCCTGGTAAATTTATGTTCTGATGGAATAATTCTGGAATATTTACACCCTATAATTTACAGAAGTTTTTAGCAGCAGCAGAAGTAGCATTGTGTAAGTTTGAGCCGTGTTCCAAATACGTGAGCCGGCGTGAAATCTGTTTCTTATTTTCACTGTTCCTAAATTACATGTTGCCACTATACTTACCACTTGGTAGCAGTAATATGTACAACGAACAATTTCACTCACACTTCTGCAGTGTATTTAAACAGAAACCTGACACAGAATCTACTGAGCCATGCAGTTCTTCAAGACACAACAAACACAGTAATGTTACATGGTACACTTTACTTTCCTTGCCAAACTGCCTGCCTAAAGATGCACTATAGAAAATGTCACCTCATTAAATATATTCTTCACTTACTCTTTACACAGGCACTTACCCTAGAAGCATTTTTCCTTCTTTGAATACCCGGCACTTCTATAGAACAAATGTTGCAAACACTAAAAGAGAACAGCTTGCGGGACAATTGGCTTCAGATTCATGCTTGCAAGCATTTCAAAAGCAGGGGCAAACTGTACACTTTGTTTTTTTCACAGCCTACAAGTTTTAAAGGCCTGTGACACATTCTGCGGTAGAATTTCAGTTCTAAATATCATCCTGTTTTTCACTGTCAGGAAAATATCACCTGACCAGCAAATCCAAAATACAAACTTCATGTAACCTTCCAGCCAGCTATTAACATCTGCTGTTGGTGTAGAGCATTAGAGCTTTACTGCTCACACCCAGATGATGCACAGCTGTGTCTGTGCTAGGAGTGCATCTCCACTGTGAATCTGGGGTTAACCACAGTGGCTCTTACTACAGCAGGATTGGAAAGGGAAGCGCAAGGAATCACAGAGTTGCAGCCTGTACCTGCAGTGCTCACAAAAGCAGCTAGATGCTTTCTGGACTTTCACATCTGGAGGCATCGTACTCCATCATGTGAATTTGCCACATCATTTGGTATCATTAACTCCGAGATCTCCATATCATGCTTACAAGAATGGCACAGACATGCTCTAGAATTCAATTTTACCTTCCTGTTTTAAAAAATTACACATTTGTTTAAGCAGTGCAATCATAATGCAGATATGTTTACACTGGCTTGTATTCCACTTCCAATTCAACTTTAACTGCCAATACTGTGTACCATGTTACTGTCAGCTAGGCTGGGAACTGATACTCTCTGGAGCCTACCCATGGTTAGAAACTATTCCAACCATCAAAACACTTAAAATCTTAGCTTTTGTCCAATAAAATTGAATACACAAGAGATTTCATTCATATACCTTTGTCTCTAAGAGTAAAAGAAGATTTAATTCTTTTCAATAATACAAATTCACTTGAACCAGGTGAGATTTTAAGGTGTCATACTGCAGTTTAGACTTACCTTCCCAAAGCTGGCAGCATTAACAGGTTGTGTGTCATTTTTCTCACAGAAGTCCAAGTAATGCATGTAGAGAGCACTTCGAGGAATGCAAACACCTTCTGCAATCTCATAGTTCTCCTCCAGCCTTAAAAAGCAAATATCAAACAGAGAGAACTGCAAGTATGTTGGATGTCCTGTACAGTAAACAGTATACAAAGCTTCACCTTTTAAGGCCCAACATTCTGATTTCCACTTGTCTACTAAATTTTCTCTGCTCTGTTCCTAAGGGCTCCTTCCAATTCATTCCCATAATACTTACTTGCTTGCTTCATTTGGTTCCTACTTGCTATCAAAACCACAAGCTGTGAGTTCTCAGCAACCTGTTATACCCTGAAACATCCTGCAGTAAACAAATATATGTGCAACTATGAAACAATAAATATTCACTGAGGGGAAGCATTCTCTCCTTTTTTACAGAACACATCACCTTTGGTTCATCACGCTCTTTTCACTCTTGTCCTGCTGCAAAATTGCTTACCTTGAGGAAGCAGGTGTGGCTAAAGAAGTAATTTGCAAATACTCAAGAGTGTCCACAAAATCTTATTGTGTAATATTTTCTTGTTATTGTTCATGGTCATAGTGAAAAAACAAAATGGAAACCATAATCTCAATACAATGCTGAAAAAACCCAGTGGATTAACATCCTCTTCTACCTTTTAGAACCTATCATTGTTTGTTTATACATGCAAATATACAACTATAAAATTTTAAATTATATGTCAAATATATGAGTAGGCATATGCTTCATCTTTAAAGCTTTAAACTGGTCTCATAAACCTAAAGATTAGAAGAAACATTCCTTTGAAATGCCATTTTTACAATTGCTGACCCAAAAATGTTCAAGAGATATTTACATACACACTTAACATTAAACCACAATTAATCTTGTTGTTGATGGTGTCAGTCATAGTCAGCTACAGTTACATGTGTGCTTGTCTGCCTTGCTGGGTAAGGGAAGAAGTTAGGTGTAACTTCCTCTTAATTGTATTAAAAAATAAATATGTATTCTCAAAAAACTTGCACTTTTGCAGCAAATAATCCCCTACCATTTGATAGCTGTAGAACACCTTCCAAATATCTAGTTTCTCTCCCTCATTGCCTTTTTCAGGACCTACCTACCTTCCATTTCAGTTATCGTGATCATTTGTGACTGCAAACTATTTTAATAAGATATCCGGCTAGATGAATGGAATCAGTTTGTATGGGCAACATCTATTCTTCCCTGGTTTCTACAGAAATATCATCATGGCATCTTTCCTCAATTTCATAGTGCTCTAACAAAACCTCCTTTCAAAACCTGGAGAGTTCGTTTGTATACTATAGCTGCTAATTGGAATGTCAGCTTCCGTGACCAAGACAGGACAGAAAGAAAAGCAGTTAATTATTTCTCTTCATATCTGATGAATTTTTCTCTTTTTCTCCTCTCTTTCACAGAGAGTCATTAGTCTGACACTGAACAATGCCCCATTATACCTGAACTTTTTTTTAATGATCAAAAACCCATCTTGCTCCACTTCTTTTATTTTCCTGTCTTTTATTTAACAACTTTATCATATTTTGAATCCAGCTTCATTCTACAGTATTGTAGAAAAATAATGAATGCAATCTTCAACCTAACAAATCATTACCAGTTATAAAGTGTATATATATATATAAACATTTTAAATGTTGTAATAAAGCCATATAAAATCCGGTAGTTCACAATGAGACCTTTTGTACCACTACAGTATAGGAATAAAGCTCCTAATCCTTCCACAGGAATGACAGTTTTATCTGTCCCAGTGACTGCTTCCCTCCATATACACTTACATAGTTCTAGATTAAATGATATTGTTCTATATCAGAGTCACGTCTGTAGTGTTGTTACAGATCTATTTTTATATCTCAAGACCACAGAACAACTGTGATGTTAACCACTGTTAATCACACAGAAGATTCTAAAACGTTAATTTTGATGGAGTATAACACTGTACAAGAAAGTACAAACCTGGGGAGAATCCATTCCCTAGCTATGCTTTACCCTCCCTCTTTTAAAATTATTTTTAGAAATGTTGCAGAAAATAGAATATT
This sequence comes from Monarcha castaneiventris obscurior, assembly GCA_026261815.1. Classification (NCBI taxonomy): domain Eukaryota; kingdom Metazoa; phylum Chordata; class Aves; order Passeriformes; family Monarchidae; genus Monarcha; species Monarcha castaneiventris. The sequence continues at coordinate 1,379,815 of JAMPIT010000034.1, forward strand.
TTAGCTTCACAGTACTGTTATTATTCAGAATACCTACACTGTAAGCCACCAAACTGCACAGGATTAGGTTGTCTGCACTTTGAATAATTCTGTGTTTGTGGAAGTAAACACACGCACCAAAATGAAGTAAAATAAAGTTTCACACTTACACCTTGGGCAACCAGTTCACCACTGAAATAGACATGTACATTTCAGAGCCAAGTTATAGCTTTACAGATGATAACGAGCACAGGAACATGGGATAAGCACAGAATACTAGGTATTGCTATATTCATGCCTTAACATTCAATTCAAGCTCGTGTAGTTTCCCAAATTATGATGTATTTGGCAGTAATGCTACATTTACCAGGCCTTTCACTTCATTTTGTGTCATCAATGAAACAAAACAAAAGCATCATTCCTGTTTCCAGGAAAAGGCTATTTAGCCAGGCTGACAGTCTTCCAGCCACGATTCTTGGCTTCTTCAGCTATTCTTCATCTTCCACATTTAAAATGTTCAACATATTTCGCCTTTGGAGAAGCACAAACATTAAGGATAGCTCCCCATGGGATTGATATAATTTGCCATTTTTCAGCAAGATGCCAGAAAAGGAATGACTAATAAAGTTGATGGCAATATGAACGATGCAAAAAAAATGTACATATTTCCCTTATGTCTTTGCTATGCTTTCTTCGTCTCCTTTTTCACTGCAACTGACATTTCCTCACTTTCTGTTTTCCAACACTCCATTGCCCTCACTAGCTCTAAATGGTAGTAGCATCCACCAGTACAAACATGAGCAGTTTTAACTTGGCAGACACCAGATGCTGCAGACAATTGCGAGGTGTCCATTTGCCAGAATGAGGGCAGTTTGGTACTGTATCCTGAAAACTGGTCAGTAATTCCACCCCACCACTTCCACCTCTAGAATCCAGTCCAGAGATTGTTGTTAGAACACAGGACACATGCTTGCCCAAGGAACATTCAGATACATTTTTTAGTCTTCCCTGAGTGCGCAAGTACTTGTTGTGAGGACTGATGTTCTGCTTTTGGCTGGGAAAGGGTTATTATTTTGTTTTTCCTACTGGCTGGCACCGTGCTGTGTTTTGGGTTTAGTATGAGAATAATGTTGATAACACACTGACATTTTAGGTGTTGCTAAGTTGTGCTTACCCCAAGTGAAGGACTCTCCAGTCTCCCACGCTATGGCAGAGAGGAGCTGCACAACAAGCTGGGGGTGCCCAAAACCAGGACAGCTGAGCTGAACAGGCCAAAGGAATACTCCACACCACAGAACATCATACTCAGCATATAATCTGGGGGGAGTTGGCTGTGAGGTGCTGATCACTGCTCAGGGACAGGCTGGGCCTTGGTCAGGAGGTGGTGAGCAACTGCACCGTGCATCACTTGTATTTCTTGGGGTTTATTACTCTTTTTCATTAACACTACTATTATTATCTTATTTTACTTTAATTATTCATCTGTCCTTATCTCAGCCTGTGGGTTTTACCTTTTTCCAACTCTCCTCCTCGTCCCACTGTGAGCAGGAAGGGGAAGAAGTGAGCGAGCAGCTGGTGTGGTACTTACTTTTTGGCTGAGGTTTGACCACTGCACCTGAGCAGGCAAAACTGTCCAACATGTAAAGCTAAACCTTCAGGAAGTACTCAGTGCAGCACTTCTACAGTGCTGATCACAACAGTTCACCAACCAACGGCTTGCTGGGTGCTACTGCAGTACAAATAACCCGATGCTAATGTGTCTGACTTTCCTAACAGTGGAAACTTCACACCTTCCCACAAAATGAGCTTGCTACTTTAGCAGTTTGAAACTTTTTGAAACTTTTTTTTGAAACTTTTGAGCTTCTCATTTTACTTAGTATATCAGTTTCTCCAGGAAATACAGGAAATTCAAAGCTGCAGTACATATGTTGAAAAGCATATGGAAACTACCAGAAAACTGCTCTGCGGGTATGGCTAGTAAGCTGGGAAACTTTTTACCTACATGCCTGTTAATAAATTAGCCAATTTTATAATTCAGTTTGACAGCAGCTAAAGATTTTAAATGTGAAAACTTATTTGCTTTCTGTTACCTCATGGAATTTTGGGTGGAAAATGAATGGAGGAAGTTGCAGATGCTCCAGAAGACTCAAAGGGGAGAATATGTGACCTACCTCAACATGTAAGAAACATAATACAACAGACAGGTAGTAAGCCACTACACTAGCAAGAGAGAAGGGAAGAAGCTGTAAGCAGCCTTTTCAGAACCAAAATTCTATGATTCTACTGCAAACACTGCTGAATGAGCATTAGTGTGCACAGTACATTCCAGCAGGTCTCAATATCCCAGGAGTTTAAGGATTTACTAACCTTTATGACTGACGAAGCTTGAAAGTATTTGGCAAAAGACTGTTGACAGCATTTGCCTGTTTTCTGTTGGGAACAGTATCGCTGGATGTTCTAATTAATGCTGGCTTCTTGGCTACCACAGTATTTGCTCCTGTGGAAAAGACTCTTAACTGACTTCACTGCAAAATAAGCACTGCTCTGAATCTGGGACTGGTAAGATCTGCTTGCTATTTTATTTTATTGAGATAGTTCTTTAGTATCCTTTTTGAACTGTGTTGAAGTTGTGGGAGTGAATAATGAAAAATAATAAAATACCACTATGACATTTCATTATTATTTTAAGAATTTTCTCTCTGTCTGTAATCACTCCCTTTCTTGAGTGTCTGTTAAAGAAAAGTCATTCATTTTTCTTGAACTTCTGAAAAACATGACTTTTGTGATACAAATAGGTACAAAGAAACAATAGCTCCAAACTAAATGCCTTTATTTATATTTGCCCATCTCATTATTTGCATGGAAAGTGTCTGTAAGTTTCTGAATACTTGCAGCAACTTATTCAAAATCAACCCACAGGTCTTGAGGTTTTTTAGTCTAAAAACCTCACCAATCAACTTTATAAAGCAAATACAGAAGAAATAATCCAAATTATCTTTATGCATCTTTCACAGAATCACGTAACAGGCAGGAAAACAGAGTAAAATACACTGAATGAATTATTCTTTGCTGGTTTTTTCAGTGAAATCTCCCACGAGACTGACAGATGCAGAGAAAGAAGTTTGCTAACATTTTGCTTTAAAAAAACCCACATTTTTTATCAATAATCTTTTCATCCAGAAAACTACGAGAAGTACTTCAGAACTTATAGGTAAAAGCCTTTTTTTAAAAAGGCTTAAAACAAGCTGAGGACTATGGGATTTCAGATAAGCATGCTCAGAGGCTTCTCTGTAACAGAGCTCTGTTCTGCCAGACACATGGAACCTCCCAAAAGATACGTGATCACTTGCAACATTAAGAAATCTAAACAAAAGTTAAAAACCTAAATTAAGGCAAAAGTCAACAAAAGTCTAAGAGATGACCTATAGCACGGGATGTCAGAATAACAGGTACACATTACAGAACTTGCAGACTAAAATACATCTGCAAATCACTGGGAACGGCACTTGTTTATTTTTTACAGCACTGTAGGCTAACTCACAAACTATCCTCTCTCTCTTCCTAATTACCCTTCCTTTTTTTCTCCTCACTAACTCTGCAAGGGGATTTTGACAAATTAATCAAACCTCAAACTCTTTCCTTTTGTTGTCTTCTATGTTAAATTACAGAGATCTCATGTCAGTGAAACGGTCGGTAAGGGGGGGCTTCATCAGACACCAAAACAAATGTGAGTCTTGAAAAAAAATTCTCATTATTAGTTTTCTTTCTGTAATAAATGTAACAATGATGACAAACCACAAATAATCAGCTGGCAAGGTGGCAAATAAATATGCTAAGTAGATCTTCTAAACTTTACCAGAGGTTTCCTCTGTTCAAACAAATCCCGAAAGATATTTGTTGAGAAATGCTGTACAGGTTACTAATGGGCACATTAAACACTTACAGTGAAAGTATCTTTAGAAATTCTAAGATGGCCAAGAGCTCTATTCTCTTCATCTGGAAAATGCATAAGAAAAAACACTTAATAGATTTTCTTGATTTTTTTAAAAGGCATCTTACCATTGCAGTGTAGCTGGAGTTGAATGTGGTTTTGATGCTCTATTATTTTCTTTTTCCTCATCTGTTAAGAAACAAACAAACAAAAAGCTATATAATTTCATCAGGAATTTCTCAGGAATTCATTAACCGTTTTTTTAAAAAAGAAATAATTTTTTAATTGCGAGAATTTTTTTTAAAAATTAATTAAAATAATTTTTAAAAATCTAAAATGTTCTCAAGTGCCAAAGCTTTCTCAAAATATTGGCTAAATTTTGGAAATGTAAATAATGATGTTTCCTAAACTACATCTGTAGACGCTGCTTAAGGCAATAAACCCTGCAAACACCACTCATAGCAGGAGCAGAGTGGTGCCTAGGAAAAATGACATTGAAAAGGATAGATTTATATGGGAAAAAAGCAACTCTTGGGTCCCTAGCAGCATGTCAGAACATGCACACAGTTTCACTCGCTCCAAGGGAACTGTTGCATTCCCCAAGTTTAATATCAGATAAGGCATTTAAAATAATGGGGTACACCCATTGTTTGATCCTAACGTAAGGTATGTACTGGATGTTTATAAATTTACAGAGATTAATTCTGAATGAGAAGTGTATATTATGTAATATATTTCATTTCTTTTCATGTGATTTCTCTGATAATATTCCCCACTAACTGTTTCCAAGGCAACTCTGATTTGCCGACTTTCCAAAAATTTGGATAAAAGATGAATAAAGAAAAAGATAATTAAAATAAAACTTCAGATATTGGATTCTTCCTAGTTCGCATTTGTTCTTTGGAAACAATTTAGAAATAGGCATAGAGTAATTCCTATTAAATTGTGTTTTGTTAAACGTATGAAACATTCCTGGGTGAAAGCTGAGTGGAGCACAATCAGCAGCTCCAGAAGGGTATTCTTTAGCAAACACTGTTGTATCACACACATTTTGAGATTTCAACAACTTTTTCCTCGATGAAACCATTCGGCATAGACACCTTTGATACATAAACAATGAGATAAACCTGTACACCACCCTGCAAGTTGCACTTCTTCATGTAATTAACTTTTAGAAGTTATTTAAGCGAGGCTTTAGGATGCTGGATCTTAGGGAAGCCGGGCTGTCCCCTCTGAACATCAGACCCTCTTGGGAGGCCTTTTGTGCTGCCCCGGGAACCCACGCACACGAATAACACCCTCCCTTGGAAGGCTCTGTCCGCAGCCCTCGTTCCCCAGGATTTCTCGCATCCCACACGGGAAGCTGAGCTAGCCGAACATCCTTCATCCCGCGGCCGCTCCCCGGAGCGCCAGCAAATCCCATTCCGCAGCCCCTCTTCTGCATCACAATGCGCCCCTAATTATTGGGCTGCACACTCCCTCCCTGCCTTTCAGGCCCGCCTTTATTCAGCGCACAGGACCAACAGACGCATCTCAAATCACTTTTAAATGGTGGGTTTCGTTTGTGTTTCCCTGAACGGGCGCGCAGCAAAGCCGGGCACACGGGGCCTGAATGCCGAGCGGCCGTGGCTGCCCCGCACGCCCAAGGACCTGGCCTGGGATGGCTTCCACCCGAGCTAACGTGACTCAGTTTCCCTCTGGATACTTGGCACACATCAGACATCAAGTCAATATCCAAGTTACACAGTATTAGAGTCTCTGCACCCCTTCCAGAGTGAGCACCTGCTTCACCTGACCTACCCTCAGGCACACTGCACACCAGCCGTACCCAGCTCCTCCCACGTAAGGATTTGTTCTAACAACACTAACTAACAATCAGGTCATAAACTGCAATTTATGTCTCCCTCCTCAGGTATGTTTGCTTCCTGTGGATCCTTCTTCAAGACTCTTCAGCATCCTCCACTAACTGTCCCTTCAACCATGGACTTCAACCATAACTCCAAAAATTTCTTTAAGTATTATTTCCCATAGAATATTACCCATTGAACAACTGGATTTTCAACAAATTTTTCACAGAGTTACTCCTTGTCTCCCCAGAATCTCTGTACAAGAAAACAGTGCAACTTTGTTTTCTGCCAATGGACCAGCTGTCAGCCAAATGTTCTTTTCTATTAAAAAGATGGAAAGAACTGCAGATAGTACAGGAATAGATGGGACCTAGAAATACAAACTTTCAGTATTACATATACAAGCACTTAATTCTACCTTGTATAGTTTAACAATATAATCTCATCAGATAACTGACTAGCAGAAAATAATAAATATCCCTATTCTTTATAATTTTAGCTGGCAGCAGGGCACCTAATGGCATCCATATCAAGCAGAGAATATTTAACTCTTGACTCAGGTCTGATCCCAGATCACTTCGTTTAGCATGAAAGAGGCAAGGGAAAACAGCATTTCTTACTTTTTGGCCTGTCATTTTATCAGTTCACATTAAAACAACACTGTAGATTAAAATGAACTCATACCTTTTAAAACTCAGTACTTTTAAAATCCATTCTATTTTGTCGGAAAAGGAAATAAAGTCACTGAAAAGAAATTTTGCTTCAAGGCATTGTCTAAAAAGAGACATGACAATTCTTCTGTGACAAATCTGAAAGGGCTTGAAGTCACAAGGAAAAAATCTTGTTCCTAATTCACAGATGCAGGTATTCACACACAGCACCTCAGGGAGAAACTCATCTAGTGTGCTCACTCCTCTGCCAGTAGGAGGACCACCAGCATCCCAAGGAAAGGTGTCTTCAAGGTCCCTGATTAAGTGGAAAACCTGCTACTCATCCCAAACTGAATGCAGGTAAATAGCTTAGACAATTTCAAGTAAAACTCTCAGCATAGAAGGGGCCTTCAAACATCATAAAGCCAGAGATCATTGATGTTCTAGAAAAACAGTATTTGTTGGCTCCCAGATGTATCAGAGAATCTTCTTCCAAAACTCCATGGAAGCTTCTCTGCTAACAGCTCCATCTTTCTTTCAAAGTTCTGTTTCAAAGCCACTCAGGTAGAGCCCTGTTTGTATCTTTGTGGCTGTCCCACAGCTCTCAGTGGTATCCTCTAACTTTTGCTGTCTGATTCTAGGTACAGCTCAAGGGTTTCTTGCTTCTTGGTGCAAGACATGGACACAACAGGAGCTGTGCTCAGCAGCTTTGCACCTGCTGCCTTAAACCCAGTGAGTGGAACAACCCAAAGCGAAGACACACCTTTTTCTAAAGTGTTGATGTTAGTCTGTTTGTCATAACTAAAATGGAGCTAAGGTCTTCTTTCCACTGTTGAGGTGACTGGAGAGCCCTGTACTTTCCAGTGCTGCCTGCATGTGTCTCAAAACCACTAAGGAGATAACATGCTATTAGTATCTTAATATGGATAAAGTCCTTCCCTTAGTTCAGGTAGCTCCACATTTTTCAGAGGAATTGACTCTTTGTCTGTAGCCCCTGCAGGCCAGATTCTGACTGTTCTTAGAAGTGATTTGGCCTTAGCTAAAATTAGATTATAATATGAAGCTATCTTGTCTCTTACATGTAGCCATAAATGAGATTCAGGCTCATTAGCATGTATTCCATGCTTTTAGAACCGTGGGGTCTTTTACAACCCTCTGAGAAACATGGGAGCACAGTTCTCACTGAGTAGGTATGACTGAAAAAGAAAGCATTTTCTCCAAGAAAAATTTCAATGAAAACAAGTAGCTCTTTTAAAAACTTTTTTTTAAATGGAAGAACTAGAGGTTTAGTTCAAACAAAAAAAAGAAGCTACTGGATAAGTCCATTACAACCAGTATGAACATGGATTTTGAACACAACTTTTGAAGCACAAAAAGTAGTCTGAATATTTTCATTTATCTCGTAGAAGCTGTCTACACATTTACATTTCCAAATATGCAAGAAAATTTGGACAAGCAACCCTTTCAGTTCATCGAGTAACATCACAATTCCTTCCCCATGGAACTGCAGTTGAAACTTTCATAAGCCTTCATTTGTGTTCTTCCAGACCTCTATTTCAATTTGGATAATCTGGTTCAATGCACAGTACACAGAAAATGTGATGGGGTTAGGTTTTTTTAATTGTCTACAAGGTTGTACCATTCCATTTTCCTGTGAATCTTTTGATGAACATGGAATGTGGAAGTGGCAGCAGGAAAAATGTTTTAAAAACTAGGAAGTTAAATAAAATTTAGTGATAATTTTTATATTGGAATGTAAAAGTTGTGGTTTGGAAGAGATCATAAAATGTTCCAAAAGAGTAAGCACTCCAGGAAGCACAGAGATCACTTGAATCCATGGCTGTGAATCAGTATTTCCTTTCCCAGTGTAATGCAGGTTCAAGAGGCCCAGAGGTCTCTGGGTAAGAATAGAAGATTGCAAAGGATCCCTGTGGCTTGAAGTATGGTTCTATAGCATGCTCCAGCTGTAGAAAAGGAGACCAGCAAAACTATTACTCCTGTCCTAAAACCCTATGAACTCTAAAATCATCCAGGAAAAGAGTCACAAGAGCAAACATTATGCCCTGTAAGAAGGTTATCGCTTCACAGCACAAGTTCTCATAATCTTCAGTGGAGCCAAAGCAAAAAAAAAAAAAACCCGACTGAAAACCAAACCCACATTTTCTCTGGTAGTCCAACCAACAGCTACCTCATGTACATAGAGACAAAAAACTAGTCAAGAGAAACGTGGATGAGGCTTTCTTCTGTTGCAGACGAAAACTGGAGCTACACTGACAACAGCAATTTCACCACCATTCTGAAGAATTCAAATAGGGTTAAGTGGGTTTTCTCAAAACATTTTGCCTCCTGCTTTGTTTGTAAATGTATGACAGAGGCTGGACAAAGAGTGACACAATGGTTTGGAAATTTCTTGTTTGGTGTGTGGGCACTGTTCGAAAAATCTTAGAAAGAACTTGAGGGCTAGAAAGGAGCTCATAGGACAATGATTTCTATGGTGAAACTTCTAGTTTGTTCTGGATTTCACAGATTATTGGTCTTGCTGCTGTGGCTTATTTTGCTTTCCTACTCCTTCCTCTTCACCTTCTCCCCTCCCTCTCCTCCCCCTCAAAACAAGGATGACTTTTCAGGTGGATTAATTCTCTTATCTGCACTGCAGAAATGCTGGTAATCAGTGCAAAGGAAGCATCTGGAAGAACTGGCTATTAAGAAGGAAGCTAGATAAAATCAACTCTACCTCTCATTTGGGTTTCCATTATATGCTGTGACAATGTCTTCTGCACACAAATAGTGGAACAAATTCATTTACGTATTTGTTTTATCAGTTCTAAATTCACTGCCTTTCATTATTGTTGCTTGCCCCTTAATTCCAGAACCAGAAAACAGAATGAGCCACCATCCCATCTTCTCAATGCTACTGTCTCAAACATCTGCTCTTGTAACCACACAGGTCCTCTTTTTACTGGCCCCAGCTATGGGGAAGTTTCTCATGCTCACATTTAAAGCATATATAACAACCTTGAATTCTGACCCTAATAAGAGTCTGAAGCCACATCTCATTCATTACAGGTTTCTTCCATCACTTTCTCAATAGCATCAGAGTGAAATGAACTTTGTATATCTCACAGGTTCTCATAAAATTCAAAATAACAAGCTGATGCTTGTATTTTCACTACAATCCACTATAATTTTTTGAAAATATAAATTAATTTTGATTCCTTAATTCTTAAAAACAAAAAACTCCAAACATCTCCCAGTTTCATTGTCTATCTTTAAAGATTCTCGTCCACTGTTCTTAGCTTGGGAATCATGAATAAATACCATGTTTCTACTAACATCTTCCTTCTCCTTCAGAAATATTGCCTCAAAAGATGTCCATAGACAAATAAGAGTAAGGACCCAATACATCAAATTTCATGATTCATTACAACATTGTGCTATAGGGCACGTAATTTTACCATGATGTCAAAATAAATAATTCTCCTAAAATGTAAAAAAATTAAAAGGGAATTTCAGCAGTTAAATTATTTAAAATATACTTTCTAAACTCATATTTATGAAATGGAAATTACTAGTAACTGAATTAAAGAATTCAATCTGCATTAATATCTTGTAACATCAATATAGGAAGTCCTGAGAAGAAAAAGAGTATTAATTTGCTTTAGGCAAATTAAGCAGAATAGAAATTGCACAAAAAGGGAAAACTAAATGGTAAGCTAGAAATTGTCTTGCAATTTTGAAAATAAACAATTTGGTTATTTTAAATGAGTTTGAAGCTGTTTTGATTACCTGCTATTGCTAAAAATCAAGATCTAAAATTACTATCACTAGAAAAGAAAAAAAATAGTTATTTTAAAATCAGTTAGATTGATCATTTTTTCCTCTCTCACTAAAATGAAAGCAATATCATGTTTTAGTATGTGATTTTTTTAATCTCACGGTTGTTTAATTCCTAAAGGAGAGATTTTTTAATTTATGTTTTGATACAGTAGTACTGGAAAATGGCACATTTTTTTCCTGTATTTTGACCACATGGTTTGTCACAAGTGAAAAGCAAAACAGGTGTTTTTGCTCCTAAGCTGATACTAACAGCACATTTTAGAGGTCCTCGAACTTTTATTCAGTGACACAAATTCTTCTGGCTGTTTTAACCAATAGACAGTATTATTTCCTTTTAAAAAATGCATATATTTCAGAAAAAAAATAATAAAACTGTTGAATATGTCAAGTGAGTTGACTGTTTAAATGACAAAGTACTAAAAACATCATTGAGATGTAGCAACTTATATAGCAGGAAATGAGCACTTGGACACCTTCACATTGACTTTAAATTAATGTTTAGTTACTTACTTTCATCATTAGAAACATTCCCCAGAGAGGTGTGACTGGAATAACGTTTGTTTTCACTTTCATTGAGACATCGTTCAATCCAACTCTCTGCAAAAAAAACAAAGATGCTCTTTTGTGTGTTTGTCTTTGCATAAAATATAAACTTGCAACAGATAAATCTCAGTAAAGTGCCAGCATTCAACAGATGGTGATCTTTAACATTTCTGTTAAAACATGCTCAGTCTGAGGTTTTTTAGCAAGAAAATCCTTTCTTGCTTTCAAACTTAGCTGTTGCTTTCTAGTTTCATTTTTTGGGGCTTTTTTTTTGCTTTTAAACTACAGAGGCTGAAACTTCTGTGTACAAAACACAAAGGTCCTCGGAATATTCTCTCCCCCATCACATGATACATAAAAAAACAAAAAATCAACTGAAACACAGAAATTGCATTAGTTTCCGAGTCTTAGTCTGGCAAAGGCTTATATCCTTGAGTATTGCTACTGGTTTTGGAAGAAAATGGGTATAAAATCAATCATTCATGTGAATTTTGGTTAAATTGAGGATCAAACAGTGCTCTCTGAAGCCCAGTCCTACAACGTCATTCACACTGGTGGAGTCCGAGGCACTACTGAGATCTTTTCCTCCCTGGTACAAGTCCAATGTAACAAGTCAGCAGCCACTGAGCTGCTCAAACCTTTGTCACCCCACAGTGCAAATGCAACCACTCCTGTTCCTCCCTGTTTTTCAATTAATTCCCACCAGTCAGACAAGTCACCTACAGCATTTCATTGATTTGAATCCGCTGTTCTTCCTGGAAGCTATAACTTACATCCCCTGATGACTTTAGAGGATGCACCAGGCTCAGCAGAATATACTGTTACAGGTCTTCAGGGCAAAAGTTACACCTTCTTATGTGTTTCCTTGAACAAAGTATGAAATACGAGTTTTGAGTTTGCCTAAATCCCTGGGTATTGCTACAATAAACTGACCTCCCTCATAAGATTATTTTTCAAGGGCGTGAACGTGGGCAGAAATGAGTTTATGCTCAGAGAGCTCCCTGTGGTCAAAGCAAGAAAAAAAAGGGATAAGTGGGAAGGCTGCAAGGCAAGCCTGCAAGTTACAACAGGAAACAACCCCACCGAGTGAAGAGATGCACAAGAAATAAGGGGAAACAGGCCTCGCTGTCAGCAAACTGCCAGAGCCAGAAACACCTTCAAAGACATGGAAATGGCTCCAGATTCCTTTCCATAAGCCCCCCCACCAGACACCAGGCTACCTGCACAGCACAGGCAGTAGTCTGCCAGCCAGCAAAAGCCCATCACAGCAGCAGGCCTGGAGGGAAAGCAGGAACCCAGTGTCTTGGGAAAGCTGCCCATCTGGGTTTATAGAAGATAAAAGTTGGTATGACTTCATTTCAGCACTAGATGCCAATAAACAAATAAATGAATAGTCATGACCAAATACATCCTGCAGAAAAAAATACTTTTTAAACCCAGGCAGTTGCACAAACTTGCACATATTCCTCTGTGCACACCCCGCCACTGCCATGTAAACAAAAGGGCAGTGGCACCTGTGCAGAACCTCAGAAAGGGTCTGCTGAGAACCCTTCAGAGCTGATTTCCAGGCCCTGCCACAAGACTCCAGGTACTGCTGCTTTGCGTCCTTGTGGTTTTCAGGCAGTGTTGTGGCAGCTCCAGGCTATTCCACCCCCTCTGCCTCTTTGCCCGTGTATTCACATTAGGAATATGCTGCAGTGCTGCCTTCATCAGCACAAGCACATCCCTGTGTGCACCTTCCTCATTCACCATCACACCGGTGCCTAAGAAGCCCCACAGCCACACAGCCTGCTCCTTTGAGGTACTTCTCTGAAAACCATCCAACAACCCACTTGCTGTCAATAGATTTTTAAATTATATTTCTTCTACCACCAAATTCAACACAGCCTTGTATAAAAATCACTGTAAGACCGCTGACACCACGACATAAAACCTGCCAGCAGGGCCTGTGCTGTGCCATCAGCCCCTGCTCAGTTACAAACCCACAAGCCGGAGGCGACTCCGACTCGGAGGCTTTCCCTGCTCGTGCTGCTCAGCTGCACGGGGTGGGGATGGATCACCTCCTTGTCTAAGGGCCAACACAGCGATATGGCTGCTTTCTGCCAGATTGCATTCACTGCCCTTAAACTGAGCTCGTAGCATCTCTCCAGTCTCCTTCTAGCACTGTCAGCTTTCTTACAGGTGAAGAGAAACTTGCTGCCGAGGGCAACATCAGAGAGAGGTGCAAGAAGCCTTGGGAAAGATTACCCTACCTCCTCCTCCTCCTCCTTTCAGCACACAGCCATGGCTGTATATAATTCCCTTGGCTCTGAGCCCAGCTGCAGGGAGTAAAAGCAAAGGCGGCTGCCATTAGCGCCAAGGGGAGACCGATGCCCAGCTCTGCCCTTTCTTTTCCTGCCGGCACCGAGAGCTGGGAAGCTGGGATGCATCCTCTTCCCTCGGCAGCAGGGAACTGGCAGCAGCCATCTTTAGTCAAATACCCTGCCTAAGTCGTAGGAAAAAAACCCCACAACTTTTAAAAGTGCCACTCGATAACCATTTTCATCATCCTTGTTCACGCAGTGTCTCTGATAGCTGTGCACGTTCCCCTTTTTGATGGGAAAAGCAGCCAGTTTACACTGCCACATATAAAGTCTGGAGCAGGGTGCAGTTACTGTTTAATTATGTGCTGCAGCTCCTTTGGTCCTGAATCACCCCGCTTCAGCCCGCTGCAGCCTGAGTCTGGCTTTCTCTTTGTGGCCTTGCATTTAAATAGCTGATAGAAATTCTTCAGGCCTGAAAAGATACATGACCTGTCTGGCAGCAAAGAATGAAGAAAACTAACTCTTTTGAGCAAAAATGTCAGGGAGTTTATGGCAAATTTGCCATATTATTTGGCAAATGACAAAATGTGACAAAACCAACTAACTATTTAAAGGTTGTATTATCTCATAAACCAAATTATGCAAGTATAAATAAATAAATATTCTAGTATATAACTTCATTTAATAAGTAGTATTTTTTACTGTTTGTATAAAGAAAAACATTTTTACAAGGCTTTTAAACTCCCAGTAACAGCGTCTTCAGGTATTAAAAGAAAACACAACTACAGTTTTGCTAAAATTTTAAATATTCCCATCAGGAGCCCGCAGATCACAGACACAATAACACCTGCCCAAAACAAAACAGAAGAAGAAAGAGGCAGAGCGAACAAAACTGAAAGTCAAAATTAGGTTTGACTTTTGGAAGCTCTTTCAGAGTTAATAACATTAGATGCTGTTCCAGCTTAAGGAACCCACTGGGTAGAGCCCTCTACATGTGGAATGCTCTTGTCCTCATGGCATGTGGATGTGCCTGTCCCAGGCAGTCCGGTTGCAGAGCTGCAGGAAAAGGCCCATGGGGAACCCCTGGTATCTCCAGGCTGAGGTTCCATCCCAAGGCTGGCACCAATCCCATTACACCACTGTTCTAAACTGCATCGAGTCATGTGGGGTGGAAGGCTTTTTGTGATTAAAGCTTAATTATTGCACTTGGACCTTACAGAGTTCTCACAGGCAGGATTTCACAGCAGGAAAACTCACAGAATGATGGAGAGTTCAGGCAGTGACTAAGCAGAAGTGCACATCAGACCTGATAACAGTGATGAATTGTTAACGTAACACAAGAAACGCCAGCTTTCTAATGGGAAGTGCTTGTGAGCACAAAAGAAAATACATCCTGTCTAATACATCACTGTGTTTTTAGTGTATCAAGCCTTAAGGAACTTCCACTCCCCCTCTAGGAGTTCTTCCCACAAGGAGTCCCAGCATACCATACCCTCAGTTGTACTGGGGCAGAGGTTTGAACAAGGAGCAGCACCAGTGAAAAAGCAAAAAAATAGATTAGGAATATCTAGTAGTAAAATTTAGTATAGTCACATATTCGTAACTGTGACACAGTATGGAAACTATCATAATCTTACTAGCAAAGAAAGCAAATAGTGTTTTTAATGGCATTTTGAAGATCCGTCTTTAAATATCATAGCAAATATTTAATTTTGCACAGGTCAAGAGTAAACTGTAGTGAAACACACAACTGCATTCCTCAGCCTTAAAATTTTTGTTATATAATTTTGCATACCACTAAATACGAATACCTTGTATCTGTTGTGGGATTCCTACATTAGGGAAAGGAGATCATTATTGAAATTACAATAATTTTCCCAGTGTAAATTTTCTGACAGAATAGCCTACTATTACACAAACAAAAAAGATAGAAATTGTTCCAAATTAAATGCTGAAAGAGGAATTAAAAATAACTATGGAACTATTTCTGGCCCTAATTTTGCCTCTTCTCCATCCCAATCTTTCTAAGACTGACACATCCACTGAGACTCAAGAGTGTTTCACTTCCATTCCATGTGCCCACCACACTTTTAACAACAGAAGTTTAAACTGCACTTGTTTTCAAAAAGTGGGCAGAGCAGAAGCCTGTGTAGCTTCACCCCATCCCCACCAAGGCAGTTCTTTTCAACGATCAGCACATTTTTATTTGTATGGTGTTTCAAAGATTGAGCTGGGGAGGCAAGCCTCGGACTCCCCAGACCGAAACACATGAGAGCTGCTCAGGAGCAGAAACTTTCATCAACTATCAGAAACGAGAAGCAGAAATGTTCTTTAAATATATCTTTGACAAATTATTTTGACATGCTATTTCCTTCAGAAGGAAAGGCTTGCTTCTGGAAGTCACCTTTGAAAGGCGATACAGCAGAGGTGCCCATGTACTGCCAGTACATTTAATGAGATAATTACTCCCTCTTGTTTGTGTAATGGTTATTAACTTAGTTTATTTGCAGCCCAGAGCACTCATTACTCCCACATGGGCACACCATGGCAAGAGCAAGGCAAGAGCCACTTGGGCTCCTCTCTGCAGAGAAGAGGAGGTGGGTCTGATCACAGCCCCAGTGGCTTCTGCTCCTGCTGTCCTGCCAGCAGGGTCAAGAGTTGCTGCAGGAACAGCACCACCTGTAATCACAGCCTCTTCTGGCCTTTGTGAGCCCCTGTGGCCACAGGTGCTGGGGGGGCTGTGCCACACAGCTTGGAACTGCCAACTGTACCCAGAGGTGCTGGCTACAGCCCTGTGGGCATGTGTGCGTGTCCTGAAGGGAGACTAAGAGGTTTTATGGACAGAATAAAGCTCTGTGGTCACCTAACCTGAGCTGCATTTTGTTCACCTCGTTCCCTACAGTACAAACAGTACTGGTTTTCCACAGTTATGCCACATTCTCTGATCCACCTGACCTGGATGTGGTCGTATCACTGCCATAACTGGGAATAACTATATTTTTAAAGTGTATGAGATGAGAATCCCCATGTCCTAGAGAGATAGCCAAGGCTTTGGTAATAACAAAATTTGCACAATAATTTATTTCACCAAAGCAATTGCAATCGCATGAAAAACCCTCTCATGTGCCTTCAGCTCTAGATTGGCTCTCATACTCCAAATTTTAAACTCACCAACAAACATGATAATTTACTTAGGGAGCTACACACAGACCAGCACTTCTTCCACAAAAGTTTGCTTGTCACTGAAATAGAGTTACCACTTGAATAAGAATATAAGGTTTGCTAGGAACTAAACCACTGTCTGAGCTACATACTAACTTGGGTGGCACAGCTGCAACAGTCCAGCTCCTTACTTTTATTCATGTTTGCTCTTGTAATTTTTTGCCCCAGTTTCTCAAGGCAAATTTTAAAAAAAGTTCTAAGTAACTGTGAGCAAAGGTATCTAAAGGTACTTGATGCAAATATAATAGGACTACCAAATTTTAGTGGACTTGCAAGAGGACCTGCTGGAAAAATGAATATTTAACAGTGATGACAGACTTAATTTTACAGTTCCAGTGACAGAAGAGGGACTCCTCTCATGCATACAGATCTTAGCACCCCTCCAAGTTACTTGTTTGTTGTTCTCAGAGGGAAGAGTTCCTCATCCCTTCCTGCAGCATGTCTTTGCCAAGGGTCTCAGTACCAAGCTGGCCAGCGACACTGGCTAGCTGCTCACGTGATCTATCAGGCCAAGAGAAAGTGGTTGCAAACAGCAGATTTAGCAGGTAAAGCAGTAACTCAAAAGCTCAGGAGGCTGACTGAAGGTCATGGAGCCTCCCATTTCCATTCTGAAGGCCCATGGTACCAACTGGAATGTTGAAGGGATGATATTCTGTACCTTTTCTTACTAAGGAAACTAACACTGTTCTGACAGCTTCTTTTGTTGTCTGTCTCAGAGTAAGTGCTGAGGTTTGCAAGATCCATTGAGCTTTTCTCTGCAAAGCTGATCTTGCTGAACATGGCCTGAGACATACCAGCACCCCAAAAACTCTCTGTCCATGCTCTCCATTTTGCACCACTGCTGTGGACAGAGAACTTCTAACCTCCACAGCTGTTAAAGTCATAATGTTTGAGCAGCCTGCCTGCTTTGGCCATCCCTTAGAGTGCTGCAAATCTAATTTCTAAATGCTGTAGGAATGAAAGTAAGGAAAAATGAGCCAGTACATCTCATATTTTGAAAAATGCAAGTGAAGACTACATCTTGTAACAGCTCAATGTCTTGGAGCAATTGGTCATATCAGCTTATAAGACAAATTACTAGTTTAAAACAGTCCCTTAAAGGCAAAAGAGATGATTCCTTTCTCTCAGGAGTAATGATGAGGAGATAAACCTGAAGTCTGACCCTCAAACTACTAAACACCTATTCTAGTACCTTCTGTATACAACATCTGGTCTGAGTAGAAGCAGGATTCATGTTCTGTATCTCACACCTTGCAGCACAGCACTGCTGGTTACAGGCCCATCTGCCACCTGAGAAGTGTAACGCTGCTGGAGTGCAGCAGGTTGGTTACAGCAGCACATTTAAAGCTTTTAAAGAACCGTGCTGCTTGAAAGAAAGCAAACAGAAATAATTTTTTTCTACAAAGCCTCAGTCTACTGCAAAAGCAACACCTAAACAATATCTTGCTTAGCCTGCACATTGCTACAAACAATGTGTGTCTGTGACATGACAGCTTGGTAGCCACTGACTCCCATTGAGGGCATTAAACTTACCAAAATCATCTAAAATCAAGCAGAACAAGCTACTTGGGACAGCCAATCACACAGTAATTTTCTAAGATTTAGGTTTTCATAGGCGATGTAATCAAAATGTTCCTCCTCTCCGCTGTCAAATGAAATGTTTGTGAGACCATACAAGGGTCACTGTCCAGCTGTTGTTTTCTGTGACTGCTTCAGCACTTAAGCACTGCTAGTCACAAACCAAACCAGCTCCTCTCTAACCATCGAGGAGGACCTGCCACACCGAGCCTGGTTTTGCTCCTTGCTGCCTCATTCAGTGCCATCAGCTGGCAAGGCACACAGCCTTCAGTCAGTGCATGCGAGCTGTCAGCAACATCTTCAAGCTCCACAGGAAACCATGCCAGTGTCCTCCTTGGTCCTGCATAGCCATCTTCTGCTCTTCCAAGAGACCTGCTCCTCAGGGATGACAGTGACACATGGCCTTGGTGCAGATGGCAGAGCCGCTACCCTGACAAGCTGCCAGATACCTTGGTGTTTTGCTTGCTAATCTAACTTTTTATTTCATTTCCAACAGGGGAAAATGTCGGGCACTCTTGTTGCAGTCCTTTCTTTTGTTCTCATTTCTTGGCATACAATTCTATTGGAACTATTTCAGGGTTAATGGACATTGATCCAGGGCACTTCGTAGATGTTGGCAGGAATGTTTTTGTTCTTATTCTTTGACTCATGATTCTGGTAAAGCATTGTGAAGATTCACCATGATATCATAAGAATGCAAAGAATAACTCTCTTGAGTGTGAGAGAACTCTTTTGTTTTGTTTAGCCAGGTCTTCACTCCCAGTATTTTTCTACTGAACTATTTGATAAAGTATATTAAAAAGCCATTTTTAAAGTAAAGCCGATTAAAGTATATTAACAAGCCATGTTTAAACTGATAGCAAAAAGCACCACAGTTAATAATTTGTTAACTCCTCCAAAATACTTGGGTAGGAAAGCTGGAATTTATGAGATGTTTTATTCTTCTTATGCTGTGCACTGTGCAGAAGTTCATCTGAATGTGATGCTTTCATTTAAGTATTCTGTCAACAATATTCCTTGTCAAGAAGGTGCATCCCAAATGCACCCTTGAAGCCCTATAATACAAAATGCCTCTGCATACTGATTCTGATGTTTAGGGCAGCCTTTACTCTGGATCAAACAAGGTTTGTGAACTCCTATCTGTCCCCTTCTATGGAATCACATAACATATTGCTTTTGCATTTCCAATTCAATATGCATGTAAATTAGGAGTAGCCCCTTCCCTCTCCCAGTCACACACAGACATTATCTACTGTTTAATTTTGAAAAGTAAGTTTCACCAGACCAGTAAACGGCCATTCGGTTTTTGCTTCATCAAGGCCATTCCTCATTTAGCAGCAAAGCAAACCTCACTCGGTCCCGTTTCAGTGCAGTGACATTTCCTCACATTCCCTTAGTGACACCAGCATCTGACCAATTCAGCTCTCCCAGGGCTGAACTTTAACTTAGATGGCTGGGCAACATGCAGCCGATCTTTTCATCAGTAAGATCATCACACACATTATGTGCCTTCCAAGCACCAACCCTGCACTCAGCAAAGTGTGCCCTCATGCTTCCACAACAGGATGTGTTATGGCTCCTCAGTCCTTCAGGGTCTGCTGTGTGAATCAGTGCAAAGGCTATCATTGTCTCCAATTAAACTGCAATGTTTCCTTCCAAGGAAATGCAAACGTGCCTCTTGATCGATGCCAGACCAATTCTTACCCAGAATAAAGCTCAGAGGCTATTGATGCCCTTTTTGCCCCAAATTCCATCAACTTCTTATGCTATAGAATTAACATGAGACACACAAGTGAGCTTTTAAGGCCTTAAATTCTGGGTACCTCTCCCATCTCTTACACCCCTGAAGCAGTGTCTGCTCACTAGCTTCTGAGTTAAACATTCCCTGCTGCCATGGTCCCTCAGTTCACCAGTGTGCATGAGAAGACATGGAGTCCTCAAATCCTTAATTCAGCTCTGCTTCACCATTGCACAGGGCTGGAATCATTTGGCTGAACAAGAGAGCTGTGGCTCAAGAAACAGAATTTGCATCAAGTACCCATGAAATGCTTCCCTCTGCCTCAGGATCTGATGAATCCAGCAGACAGGCCAATTTGGCACAGAGATGGTAGTACATCAGTAAGACGGGCCCATAAAGATGACAAAATGAAAAGATGTGAGATATGGGTGGGGGATGCACAAAACACTGGTTGTGGGGCTCGGGGGGAGAGAGGAGGTACAAGGCTGGTTTTTGGAAAGGAGGTGAGAAAGAAAGGGAAAGGAAACAAAAGAATGAATGAGAAAGAAAAGGGCATGGTCAGAAAGAAAGGATAGGAGGAAAGAAAGTAACTATAGAGGCTTTTTATTTTTTTTTAATCAGGAGAAAAGAGGTCAGCTCCTAAAGGAATGAGGCTACAGTAAATATTTCTCATTAGAAACAGCATCCAGTCGAGCAGACTGAAAGAACATGAGAAGACAGACACACGTGCAAAGAACACATGACTCAGGTGTTAGGACATAATTGTAGCAGTAGGAAAGAGACAATCACTTGACTAAAAAAGAGTGTGAACCAAGGGATAGAGATACTGCATTTACTCATATGGTGGCCCCTTTTCCTCCCTTTATGGATATCTACTTCAAATCTAGCCTTGCTCACTACTGTCAAAGGATTCAGCCATCACATCATTCACAACCATTTTGTGGGTAAATACGGCACACCAGACAGAAACAAATGGACGCTGTTTCTCTCAGAACGAACACAGAGAATACTTCCTACCAAAACCAGCAGAGAGGACATTAATTAATCGTCATAACATCCCCCCAAAGATTGGTACCCCTCTGCACCAATCTGTGTATACAAAACTAGCATTTCATGCTATTAGGTTTATAGTCTAAATACAGTTGACAAAAAGTCTTTGCTAAGTCCCGATGTGCCTGGACTTAGAGATTTGTAAACTTTGTATGAATTTAGTCCCTTCCAAACTGTGTCTTCCCTTCCTTTAGAAAGTACTATGAAAGTAGACCAGTGCTTTTAAAACTAGGAGCCTGGCTCTTCTGAGAAGACTCCAGTCTCCTCTGAACAATACGCAAAGCAAACTCAGGGAGGGAACATGAGAAAAAAGAGAAGTCTTCTTTCCTCCTTCTTTTTTTGCCCAAGACTCACCAAAACAAGAGTCTAGTATTGAATATTCAGCACTGAATACTAACTGCTCAATAGACGGTCTGTTTGCAGAGCTCAAAGTGGAAATGACCCAGCAAGGAGAAGAGGTGAACACGCTGCTCCATCCATGTGATTGAACTGCTCTGTAAATGCAGTCCTCCCCACTTCTCCCCACCTTGTTACAATGGAGGCCATTTGCTGCCCCTACCACAACTCATTTAAAAAAAATGTTTGCATTAGAGGGGCCCCTGCAGCAGTATTGTCCCCGTGACTGTACATTTAGGATAGGAATGTGAGTTCCAGCTCTGGAAAACCTGTGATAGCCAGGCAGTCCAGCCAGCGGGATGTGCTCCTGCCACTGCTTGGGAAAAAGGAAGCACAGGCACAGTTTACAGAGGAGCAGAGCACCCTGCTGGGAACAGGCCCTGCTTTCAGCCTGCACAAGGCACCTAGTAAATCTCACTTGGAAGCTGTCTTGTTCTGCCATGGACTTAGAGGAGGAGTGCTGAAGAGACCTCCAGAGTTAAGACATTTTGGTGTCACACAGTGAGCACCCAGGAGGCCAAGCTGGGACAGAGGCTAGTGTGCAAACACAACACACCATTTAGCAAATGTGTCATTTGTACTCTGCCTCTCATAACACCAAATGTCCCTTGATCACTAAAACATAGTTCATTCTACCCTTAACCCCAAAAACCCCAAAAGAAGCAGCCTTTTACTTACACAAGGCACACGTTTCAGATTTGTCATGCTGAGAATTCCTGGTCTGGCTCTTGCACCACGTCTGTCCCCAGCAAGACCTCTGTCTCACACAGCACTGGGCACAGCTCCTTTCCTGCTGTCCCTGGGGTGCCAAGCTTGTTAGCCAGCAAATCTCTGTCCTGCTGCTTAGCCTGGTCTGACAGACAGAGACCTGGAGCTGAAGGGCTGTGCTGGGGGGTGGGTGAGTCCCTCCACCACCACACAAGCCCAGGAACACCCATTGCAGGAGCGGGCATCTCTCATCACAGAACTGTTGTGCCTTGACACAGCACTCAGGGACCAGAACTCCACTTTCAAACTGCCTTGCACTACATTTTTTTACAGCATCTATCAGGCTGCTGTCACCTTAAGGACCAGCCAGGAATTTTTGTTTCCCCATACTGCCTAAGTTTTTTAAGGAGTAAAGGAGCAGGAAGGGTTTTACTTTCCTCTGAATATCAGAGATGGCAACACCCAGGAGGAGGGTACCTAGAAGCTAATGGCATTAAGTACTCATTTGCTTAATTAGGACATCCTGCTACATGCTCATGGTTAAACTGAATGTCAGATGAGGGTGGGAACCACAAAAGTCAGGTTGTTGAGGATTTTTTTCCCCCTTGAAGGATAAGGTCTTGTCTATTTTGTTCAACCATCCATGAATTTTAATCAACAAACGGTCTGTTTTGGCAAGATCCTAGAATATTAGGAAAATATTTTTTCCTACTTTTCATACTCGTCTTCTGACACAGCTTTTGGTATTTTGCAGCAGATTGCACCTTTGTCATAGGGTGCTGAAAAGTGTCCTTAGTTGTAAAAAGGATGTTCCGTGGGGTCTTTTGAATCAGGTGTGCATTGCTGTCACCATGGGGGAGCCGGCTCTGAAACGCAGGTGATTCCACCCAGCACCAGATGACCACTCATGACACCCCACTAATGAATTGGGCTCTCCCTCCATATTTCCTTTCCTCAGCTGTAGCTGAGGTAGTTTAAACACTTCTGAAATAGTTTAGCAATTAAAAGGGTTCTAGAAGGGAGAAAAAAAAAAAAGTATGTTAATCCTTCTAACATTGCATTTAGTGGTACCTCTACTTTTTCCTTTTTTCACTACTTTTAAATTTTTCTTGTCACTGCATTTCTGGTATTTCATTGCTTTACAAGTATAGCACAAGCTAGATCTGAACATACAGATCTATACAATAACAGAAAGCTCTTTTTTTTTTTTTTTTTTTTTTTTTTTTTTTTTTTGTTGACCTGCAGATCTCATTTGCAAACTTATATTTGTGTATAAGACATGTTTCATGTAATGAATTTTACCTGACTTATTATGAGCATCTGTAAGTCTTGCCCCAGGCAGCCAAAACAGTTGAAGGAAACAGGAGAGTCTGATAATATCATTCTAAGGAGTGGAAATTTAAAAAGAGAGGAACGAGAAGGTGAATGACAACAAGTATTTCTACTTCTAGCAACAGTATTCTTAAAAAAAAAAAAAAAGGCAGTGATTTCTAACACTTGAAACTTGTAGTCCTTTCTTCCAGGCAAATACCATTTTTTCCTAGATACTTTCTCAGCGAGGAAATCAAAGCTCCTAGAGAAGGGGATTTTGTGTTTTTAAGTGTTTGAGTCCCTGCCATGGGGTTCATGAACCCCCAAAGCTCCAGCATGAATTCTGTCAGAGTGATGATCACAGCATCAGACTGTGACTACTGTGACTACAGCCAGCCTAGAAAACAGATGAAATCCCAGCACAGATCCTCAGCCTACTACTCCGAAATTAATGCCTCTAATTCCCAGGGCTGTAAGTTTCAGGGAACCACTCATTCAGAGAATGTTCTGAAATATATTGTTTGCTATTATGATAATATTTGGTATCCTGCACAAAAATGCTCAGCATAAGCTGCTAATTAATTGTGAACACATCATTCATAGCTGTGAATCAACTCCTTGGTTCCAGTAACAACTTCCATCTCAGAGAAATTAAGTTCAATTACCAATAAAGAAAACAAAGTGCTTAACTGTAGCTGAAGTGAAGGAAACAAGACAGCACTGAGCCACGCATTTTACATTTCAGTCTTGAGGCAAATTAAGCTGCAAATGAGCTTTCCCTTACTGGGTGCAGTGAGAGCCAAGCCTCTATTTAACCCTCTCCACTTTTTCCTGATTTCAAATTTATCAGAAAGGGAAGAATGGTCGAAAGCATTTAATCCAATATGTGTTTATATGCAGAGAATGAAACCACAGATCTTGCAGCAAGCAAGAAAGACTCTGACGCCGACTTTATGCACCATTTCTAACTGGCTACTATTTTATAGCTAATAAAATACTCTTGCTGCAAATCTCCTGAGAGAAAATAAATGTACATGAAGACGGGCCAGTACTGCTAGTTATGCATGTAAAATAGCTATAATTAAGTTATTACACATTCTGGGGAGGGATCATTACATGCTAACCCTGGGCATCTGCCCTCTCTCAGGCACACACACAGACTTCAACAGGTGTTTCCCTTGTGGAGCCACTGCAGGATAAGTACCTGTCTCTAACAGCAAATCGTGTTAGTTTTCAAAGCTCACAGAAACTCCCCAGGACATATATTCAGTCCTACAGAATCTAAAAGATGTGTGTAAACATGCCAGTGGTACAGACATCTTAAAAAACCCACACAGGCCTCCACTGGCTTAACATCACCACATACTCTTCCTTCCTACACTTGTTACCTATAGGATCGCTCAGCCATCAAATACCCTTTATGCTACCCATCTTCCTGACCAGTATGTCAGCAACCAAATCCCCTCGGCTGCCGGGGCACTGGGCTCCAGTGGGGTCGGGTCGTACTGGGTATTCATTTCCACACACAATGAAACAAACAGAAAATCCAGCACCGAGGCAGCAAACACAAGTGGGTGAACTCAGGAAATTCACAAACCTCAGCGCTCACAGGATTGTGAGCTAATTATTTGGACTCCAATGTCACTTTAAGTATCTTCCAAAGGAGTGACCTTATATTTGTATTAGTTACATGACAGCCCACCACTGCTCTCAAGGCATTGTTATGAACCATCAAGCCCCAGCTGTATTTAAGGCCACCTCTTCAAAAGTCTTGATCTGAAGAGGAACTAACATTTCATCACTGCGCAGATTTCAGTGATCCCAAGGTTTGCTCTTTAGTTTGCTACACTGAAATCCTACGTATGGAAATAGTATTCCAGAGGATGCACCTCTTTATGGCTGTCCTAACTTGCAAACCAGCTGCAAATTAAGTTAGCAAAATGCAAAGGTGTTTATGTTCAGAGACACTGCAGATTTTACAGCTACGCCAGCCTTCTTCCTGCCTGCACTCTCACTGCATTGCCGGCTGAAAACCAGCCTGATTTTCTAAGGGCAAGCAAGCCAACAACCCTGATGGAAGCAGGATACTCTTCCAATGACTTTCTGTGGGACAGCTGTAGCAGCATCACAAGTATCTTAACACAAAATGGTATCTTCTAATTTTGAGAAGATCTTTTGCTCAATATATGTTTGCTATCGTAAAGGTGCACCTGAAACAGACCAGTTGAGGCTACAGGTTTCTTTACTGTCCACACCCAAAAGTTTTATCTGTGAGAATCCAGAGTCCTTTTTGTAATGAGGGTTACACTCAAATAAAATCTCGAGGACTGTAAACCGTAAACCGCAACTTAAATAAATGAAATAGTTTCCCATAGTTATATGGCTATTTTTAAGCAAAACCTTGTTTTAGTTCTTTTTTCTCTCATCCTTTTAAAGACCTTTACTGCAGGTAAATATTGCAGAGCAGTGAAAAATATCCCAATTTCCCCTCCCTAAGAATTTTAGAATTAATTCATTAGCAGAAAAATCATTAAATTATTCTTTTTTCTGAGTCAGACTCAGAAGATGAACTTAGGTCAAGGCAATTTTGACCACATTTCAAACCTCTTAAAAATCCCTACAAATTTTACAAAGTTATTAAAACACCCTCAGGAATGAAGACCTGATCCAGTGATGGGACTTGGGTTTAGATCCCTGCTCTGCTGCTGCTGAAGACAGAAGGAGCTGCCAGGGATCAGGCCCTGCCGCGCAAACATTGCCCGCACAAACTCTGCAGCTCGCAGGAAAGAAAACATTTTTTATTGGTTTTTGGGGGTTTTTTTCCTGCTCCATTTCTTTGATTTGTGAAATTTTATAAGATACGAAATGACATAGGACAAATACTGAGGTTCAACTATTTAAGGGACCAGTGGTATTTCTTCTGCATCTCCATATCGTACCAAATTTAAGATTCAAAAGAATCATTGGATCATCTTAACTGCTCAGCAGGTTAGAGCCTTTATAAACACAAATTCTAAAACAATAAAGAACTTTTTTTTTCCTTATTGGAATAAAAAAGTATGAAAAGTACTCCAGGAAAGTGAGGGGAAAAAGCCAATAGCAAGTTTCCTCTTTACTGTGTTGCAACAAGCAAAGCAAACAGTTTTCAGAAACAGAATCAACCATTCATTTGGATTAAACAAATCGGGACATAGGATCACGCACTTTAGCATCATACATACATTCTGAAATGTCACAGCTCCATTCCCAACTAGCATTCAAGTATTTGTTATCGATACTGGTAATTTCATTAATTGAACCAGGATGTGAAAGGCATTAATTCTCTTCAATCAATGCTTAATATGCTAGATCCTTTTAAAACGGCAAGCTCGTAGCAAAGGTCACCCACCACTGCCGCAACACCTGTCTATATTGATAAGAAGATAAACTGAAATCTGGCCGCTGCCACAAAGTTTTCAACCCAGGCGGTGGAAGCAGCTTTTCGTGGTTCAAATAAACTGCTTTAAGGGCCTAATCCCAACGTCCTTGACAGCGCTGAAAGGCTTTCTGCTCATTTTAATGGATTTTGGATCAGCTCCTAAATCTCAGCTTCAAGTCCCAAGGATCTCATCCATCTAGCGCCCGAAAACCAGTGGAGGTTTTGCCCGGCTCCAACACTGAAATAACGAGGCACATTTCCTGAGTCGTGCAGGAAAGTTGCGCTCCAAGAACGCGCCTCTATTTCCTTGGGCTGCTGCTCCCCGAGCAGCTCGGTGGGGGCTTCCCCCGGGGTGCGGCGGGGCAGGAGGGTTGGCAGCCCCCCGGGAAATCCACGCAGCCCCCGCACGCCGCTCCCGACCGGGCGGCATCCTCCTGCGTGGGACAGCTCCTGCGGGGCGGCGCGGGGGCAAGGCGGCGGGGCTGCGTCCCGCACTCACCGAGCCGATGTCACTAGGGGGGGCTGCGGCTGAGGAAAGCCGCTATCAGCGCTCGGGGTCGCCCGCAAAGCTTCCCCCGCCGGCCCCGAGCACCCAGCCCGCCACCGCCCTCCCGCCAGCCCCGACTCCCCCGCGGTGAGAAGGGGTGGCGGTGCCGCTGTCCCCGCTCCCCCGGCAGCTTGCGGGCATGGAGCTGTCGGGTGCCGGCGGGGCTGCAGGGTGAGGGCAGGGCCCAGCGCAGGGCAGGCGGCAGGGGCCGCGCTCCCGCAAGCCCCAAAAGCCCGATACAGCCCCCCGGGATGACCCCTTAGTGCCCCACGGCGAAGGGGCGGGGGAGCCCGGCGGAGGCTGCACTTCCCCCGGCGGCTCGACGGCTCCCGGCACGGCTCGGGGGACTTGCGAGCTTGAGAAACTACCCCCGGGGGCGGGCGGGCGGACGGCTGACGGGGTTAAAGGTTTGCGGCGGCAAAACGATGCGGTGAAAGACACCGCTAACGCAGCGAGAAGGGCGTGTGGCCCTCCCGTGTGGGTGCCGCACTCCGCGGCCGCGGGAGAGCCCCAAGGGCAGGTCCTCACCAAGCGCCGAGGGCCGGGCGCTGCCGTCCCGCCGGACACCTGGGGCTGGGGGCTCTCCTGGAGCCCAGGCGGCCAGAAAGCCCTTTGGCCTTGGTGACAGCCCCCACGGGTCACTCTACAGGTTAGAGGAACGGGAGCTAAACTCGATAGAAGCACACGGCGCTCTTGGGGGAAGGTGAAGGATCCAAACCGTTCGCCTACCTTAAAATTATAATCGCGGGTAATTTTTTTTTTTAATCCCTCTGGTTTAGGGAAAATCTGTTGAAGATAAATTAAAACATGACTGATTTTTTTCAATGAAGCCATATTTCTCCACAATGCAAAAGGATCTTTACATAACAACTGAAACTCAGGAGAAAAGCTAATTGGATTAAGTCCTGTGAAAGGGAGGTTAAGGTGTCTGAATGAGACAACTGCAAAGCCCCACTTTTCTTGCCATCTGCTTAGCAAGACTAAAGTGTTTTCTGATTAATATTATCTTAATCAATCATGCTGCCACTTATTACAGCCTTACTGAAATTAAGAAACGAATGCTACGGACGCTCAGCCCGAAAACGGACAATTCTCGAAGGAGGGACTGAAAACACGGGGCTTTTTTTTGTTAGGTTCGATTTTTTTCTTTCCCTAAACACCCGTTCCTCTCGACAACGAGATGTTGCCGGCAGTCCCCTTAACCCCGCCTCGGTTGTGCCGCCGGACAGGAAGACAACTTTCTCTAACACCCTCATTAGCTCCTGCACACGCTCTGACCCAAACTCAACGATTCCTTCCCCGCCAAACACTTTCTCCCCGGAACAACCCGCCTAGGTTTTGTCCCGGGGACCTGGCAGTAAATGTGGCCCAAACCCGGCTGGTGTCGCCGGTGGCCGGCGAGGGGCCGAGCTTACCCGGGGCATCGAGCGCCCCGCGCCGGGACCGCTGCAGGAACAGCCGAGCCGGGTCGGGAAACACTCCTCCCCTTCTCTCTTGCTTCTCTTGTTTTTAATCAATATTTAAATTTTACAAAACGCCCATCGGCCGCGTTGAGAACGAGGGATGGGAAAGCCCTTCGCGGGTTTGTGACTGCACGGAGCGAAGCGGTTCCGAGGCGGGACTGCATTTCCCTATCGCCCCTTGCCCCTTCTCCACTTCCCCCAGCTCCACCGGCACAGCGCCGGCAAGCCAGGAGGAGCCGGGACGGAGCTGCGAGGCCCCGAGGGAGCGGCAGAACGCGGCCGCCGAGGCCGTCGGGGAGGCGCGGAGGGGACCCGATCCCGCTGCGGGGCTGGGGCAGCTCAGCTCTGGGAGCAGCTCCGCTCCGCGGCCACCTCGCCGCCGGGCACGGCGGTCACAGCAGGCGCAGCGGCTGCCGCAGGGGACGGGGCCGATCAGGAGCGGGCGGCGGGAGCGCCGTGCCCGGGCTGAGCCCTGCCTAACCTGCGAGCGGTCCGCCTGGGGAGCGCCTGGGCGGGCAGGCAGGGAGGGAGGGCATAGGGAGGGGGTGTTCTCCTGTGCTAATAAAATAAGTGAAATTTTCAGAGGTGACTGTGGCGGCCGCCTGCCCTCCCCTGCCGGCGGAAGCTCTGGGGCTGCGCTGCGCTCGGAGCGCAGGGGCTGCGGCGGCTGGAACCCGCGGGCAGGGCGGCGGGAGGGAGCGGCGGAGCAGGGGCCGCGGTTTCGGGAGGCTGCCGGCTGACAGCGGGAGCAGCTAGGCCTGGGCCCTGCCCCGCATCCCCCGCCGCCGCCCCCGGGCCGGGCCGGGCGGCAGAGGCGGCCGTCGGATGGCGGGGCGCGGGCTGCGGCCCTCGGGGTGGGCGGCCTCGCCCTGCGGCTGGCCCTGTCCCCTCCCGCCGGCGGCGGCCGCTGGTGCGACTTCGGCCGCCGTTCTCCCTCCCGGTTACAGCACCGGCCAGGGCATCTTTTGGAGGTGCGGGGAGAGAGACTCAACCCTGCCCTTCCCCGAACTTCCTTCCTTCCGAATCGGCGCAACCCCGACTGTGCCCGCGGGACAGGGTGACCCCGGTGCTGGGTTTGCCCTAACCCACCAACCATCTCCCCCAGTAAACGTCGTTTTCTCGCTCAAACCGTTTTCTCGCCTCGTTTCTGCTCTAACCTAAGTGAGCGCCTAAAACTAGAAGCGAAGAGGCAATTAGTTTGCTGGCCGGCAGCCTATGAAGAAAGGGGGGGAAAAAAAAAAAAAAAAAGAAAAGAAAAAGCACCCTCTGCTCCATCGTATCTGCAAGTGGAACTGTAAGGCTCCTCCAGCCCGGGAGCGAGAGCTCCCCCTCCGCGGCCCCGCACCCCGCTCCCCCGCACACGCCCGGGCTCATTTGCCTGCGAGGCCGGTGCGGCGGGCGGCTCCCCCCGCTGCTGCCCGCGCTGCCCCCGCCGCCACGGCCAAGTTGAAAAGTCCTCCCTGACGGGCGAAAGGAGCCCGCTGCCTGCGGGGGGGAACTTACCTGTGGAGTCCATATCGGGTTCCTCCAGCAACCCGCAATGCATGCTCTTCCCATGGACGGGACGGGAGCCCCAAGGTCCCGGGGTGTGCAGAGCCCCTATCTCAGAGATGCGCGGGGAGAGGGAGCAGGGTGGCGGCGAGGGGGTGGGGAGAGAGGGCAGAGGCAGATAGTTGGGGAGGGGGGGTGCAGAGCGGGAGAGAGGGACACTCCGTAATCCAGCAGGGCAAAGCCAGACCCGTCAAAATGTTTGCGGATGTTTCATGGGAAAAAGCATCATTTTATAGAAGCCCTGATGGGAGAAATGTCATTGATAGGCCAGCCAGCCTGATGAATGGCTGCTACTCAGATGGGGATGTGGCAAGGCTCAATGTGAAGCCCATTGTGATGCTGTTTTGAATAAGAAAAGCTTTCCTCCAAAAAGGGGGGCCTTAGATCTACGCAATCCCAACACTTCGACTTCCCTCTTCTATTAGAGCATTAGAAACGTTTTTCTTATTTAAAGTTCCAGCGGTCTTTCCACTCCTCCCTTCCCTCCCCCAGCCCCCACCCAAGGTCCTTGGCTCATTACAGACCGAGATCAAAATTGGCTTAGATCTTCAAACGGGCAGTAGGTTTGGGGTTGTGCTCTTTGGGGCTGCCGGGTGTGCGTGCAGCGCGGCCGAGCTCCCCTCCTCCTCCTCTTTCTCCTCCTCCCGGTGGGCTCTGGGTTGGGATCCTTCGCAGGCACATGGCATTGGAAGCTGCATAGCTTCCCAAATATCTTGTAAGCTTACTTTACTGGAGAAAAGAAAAAAAAAGGCGATGTGTGTGGGTAGGAAAGGGGGGTGTGAGGGGAAAGAGAAGTTACTAGTATTTCAGCAAGCGATGCTGGCACTGCAGACCTGCGGCAGGGACACCCGTGCATCTCCCCGGGCCTCAGGGAGAGAGGGCAAGGCGGGGTGGGGGCCGCTCGCCACCGGCTCGTCTGGCAGCGGAGAGAGGCTGACCCGGAGAGCTTTCCGTGGGACCGGGCGGAAAGCAGGGGGGTGGGAGATCCCGATTGCCAAGAAAAATGAAGAACCAAACGGGTGCGTTTTCAAACTGGTGTCTCCCAGCTTCACTCCGAGGATGCGAGGATACCTTTTCGGGTTAGAGGATTGCGGGGGGAGAGTGGGGCAAGACAGAGGCTGGAAAAAGTTGCTTATTCTGCATGCGGTTGTATGTGCTGGAAGTGGAAGTAAAAGTGCAAAGCTAGGGCTCTGATAAAAGTGGCTGGTTTAGGGAAGGAAAAGCTGTGATTAGAATATGAATAGAGCTCCAGGAGAGGAAGAGAAAGGGGGATTATAGCTGAATTACTTTGACCATGGACAGAGCCAACGTTTTCCACTCTTCTCCCCCTCTCCCCTCCCTACACCCAGACTACCCCCCTTCCCTCTCCCCTTCGGGAAAAAAAACCAACAAAACCACCAACCCCACACAGCAAAACAAGCGGCGAGGTTGCTAAAGAGGCAGCCGGGCACTCCGCGGTGCCTTCGCATCCCCAGGCGGGCCGGCGGCGGGGGAGCCGGCGGGGCACCGCGGCCCTTGCGGGCCGGGCCGGGCGGGCACCGGGGCGGCCGCTGCGCAGCCCCACGGGCCGAGTTTCGGCGTGGGGAGCCCAAGGTGCACGAAGGGAAGCCCCGTGAAAATAACACCGGAGAGAGCCAGTGCAAAAACCGGGTCTGCAGCCGGCGGAGAAGCCCTCGCGGTGGCGGCAGGGACGCCGGCCGGCTCTGCCCGCCGCCGGGACGTCTCCGGCGAGGCGGCAGCAAGGCCAGGGGAGGCTGATGCTCCTCCTCCCTCTGCCCTCTACCCCACCAAAAAACAACTCCAACCCAACGCAAGGGCTTGCTCTTTCCTGACGGCCATGGCAATCCCTACGGGGAGCTTCCATCTCTCCATTCCCTGCACCACCCGCGTGCCGCCGGGCTGGCTCTGCTCCAGGCGGCGCCGCACCGGGGCCCCGACGGGGCGGGCACAGCCGGCTCTGGACCGCCGCCTCCCTCGGCGGCTCCTGGCCCGGCGGCTCCTGCTGCCGCCCCGGCCTTGCCCGGCAGGACCCGCCCCGGCCTCCTCGGGGCTGCCGGGCCCCCGGCTGCCGGCCCCGCGGGGCTCCGAGCCGGCCGCCTCCCCCACAGTCCCGCTCCCACAGCGAGGGGACACGCTCAGCCCCGCCGCTAAACGCCCCTGCGGGCCGTGCGGCTGGGTTTTGGTTGTCACCGCCGAAACGGTGACATTTCCCCACCTTTTTATGGGTTTTTTCCCCCCCACTATCTTTTCCCCCAAGACTTTACCGTGGATGGTGCGAGCTTTGAGAGGAGCCTGAGGGAAGGCCGAGGGCCCCTCGGAGCCAGCCCGCCCTTTCCGGGAGAGCCTCGGGCCCTGCGCGGGGGCAGAAGCTCCACAAAATCCTCAGGGGTATTTTTATCTCTGAGCGGGGCTCGTCTTTAAGGGGTTTTGACACCCGCGCTAACTTACAAACGCAGGAGATGCCGCCTGTACGCCGGGAGTTACCTGGTGCCCTCATGGCTTCCCCCGTAAGGGTGCTCACGGCCCTCGGCAGCCCCGGGGCTGAGGCGCCCAGCCCTGGGCCGGCACAAGCCCGCGGGCACTCGCCACCCATCGCTCCTGGCGCGGGGAGGCTTCTGCAAATGCGGAACACCTGCCGTGGCAGCCGCAGGGGCTCCACCACGGGCACCCTGCGCCTCTGGGAACTCCACCTTCACCGGTGTCAAGGTTCAGAGATGCTCTCGTCTTGATGTTGCAGAGATGAGCAAAATGAACACACAGATGTGTGAACACAGGGATATGTTCTTTCCAGGGGTGATGGGAAGGACGGGATTTTGAACAGCCTGGATGTCTATAGGCTTGGGCTGTTCTTTGACAGGATGCAAAGGTGTATACATTCTCTGTGAAGGATAATGTGTGGGCAGAATCAGCAGCAGCACTTTTATTAGACCAGAGGTACTTGTTGCAATGTGTTTACTCCCTGCCCCTCCAGGTTAGTTCCTGTCCCCACATTCTTGTGGAATGTATCAATGCTGTTGCCTTCCTGCTTACCTAATCCCCCCACAAATGTTTCAAATCACCCCAGTGTACTTCACAGCTCCATTATTGTTTCTTGTTTGGGTTTTGCTTACCTGTTTAAAAATAATCTCATGCTTCTGGATGTGACACTTACTAAAGTACTTTTCTGAAAGCACAGAGTCTCTGCTGTGCTGCAGGCTGGCAGTTTTCAGATGGCAGCACTACAAGTCACTAGCTGCAGTTTTTGATTTGATACAATGGGCAAATCTCAGTAAGGATGCAAAAAGTATGCAACAGGGAATTTTTGCTCCAAGTTCTTGCCTATGGAGATCATCTACAAGCCATAAAATATGTGGAGATTAACCCTACACTGCATCGGATGGTGCGTTTTTAGTGGAGAGCTGTTGTGAAAAGAATACCTTTTTTATACAAGGAAGAAGACAAACTTGGGTTGGTGCAGGAGGGAAGAGCATGATCATCAAGAGAACAGAAGACACATTCCAGGCTGCTGAACAACTGGATGCAAACCTGACATACCATTTTAAGTGACTGACAGAAAATGAGTTTCTTTTGATGGTTTAGCAAAGCAGAGTGGAAGCATGATAGTTTGTATCAACTTATCATCCATGTATTTTGAGACCTTTCAGAAAAAACACATTTCTAGGACTCTGTCTTCAATTCTGCAGCTGTCTGTGCCAGTAGGGTGTGACCACACCTTTTTTTGCCATAAAAAGCTCCTTATGCTGGTACTAGACTTGAAGAATCTGTACTGAACTCTAACAAATATTTTGGGGGAAACACCAAGAACAGCATTTTCAACAAAACTACTGGCACAGGAACAAAAAAATATAAACTGTTATCTATTAATGTGGGTAATTCTACTTAAAGGCAACTTTAGGCTGAAGTTCTACAGAAGTTTTCCCATAGACTATCAGGGACACCAGCCCACATTAGTTTTAGGAATGGATGGGAATTGCTTGTGAATGGAGTTACATAAGATGGTTCTTTGCAATACCAGGGATCTGAGTTCAGTGACCCAGGGGATCCTTCTGGATCCGCTGTATCTCTGTGCAGACTGTAAGACTGCTGGCAACAGCCAAACACACAGTGACACTTCATTATTTTAGTGGGGGCTGCAGTCTGTGAGTGGTTCCACATTTTCTTGCCTGAGCCAGCAGCCTCCTCCTCTCAGTATGAATCCATGCTTCTGTCAACCCTCCTTCCCAGCTTTATTCCTGTTTCTGCTATCTTCATCTATTGGGCAAATCCCATGGAAGACACAGAGAAGGATCTTGTTTCTGTACTGGCTTCTCTTTCCCGCTTACTCATCTTTATTACCAGAACAGGAAATGTTAACTTTATTTTACATATATTAACACCCCTGAGGAAGCTATACATATAGGTGAAGGACAGGATATGGAGTAAGCTGACAGATGACTTCTGGAATCAACTCTGTGCTTGGGGAACATGATGCTGACAGATGCAGGAACTGGGAGAGGAACATCAAAAGGCTGCCTAGGTAAACACGTGCACCAATTCCTTCAAAAGCCTTTAACTGATACAAGCACCAGGAGAAAGTGGCTAGGGCAGACACATATGCAGGTATCTGGGAGAAAACGAGCAGAAGAGCAGAGGCATGCAAATGATGGATTGCACATGCACGGGGCAGGGGGCACCTTCCTTGTAGCTGGAAAGAAAAGTAACATGAATTACAGCTGGCATGCTGTTAACTGTAGACATTTCTGAAGCCAAGTTTTGTTGAAGATGAACACAGTCAGCCTTCAATGATCTTCTCTTATTAATGTCTGTGAAACGAGTTTTGCTCGGCCCGAGCTCTGTTTATGAAGTAGTGCAGTGACAGTGTTGCCAGAAGTGAGCAGTGGAAATAGCTGGTTCACGCTGGACACTGGTCAGTCTGCATGGAGGAAGGGAATTCACTCTCCTGGGTAGTATCAGCATCCATTGGAGTTGAGAAGAACTGCTGCCCCAAGGGCTGCTGCCCAGAGTGCTCGGCCTGGGAGACACTTGCTGACTTGAGTTTGAGAAAAGGGCAAGCAGTCATCGATTTCCGAGCTTACACCAGATTGAGCTGGCTTTTGTTGTGTGTGGCTGGTACTAGTTACCAGAGGATTTGTACTGTGTGTTGGAAGAAGAGCCAGCCCTAAAAGCTATTATAGACAACAGACACAGAAAAGATCCATTCCAGACTGCATCTCAGCTGCTGAACAACTGGATGTGAAGCTGTCATATCCTTTTAGATGATCGACTGATAATGAGCTTCTTTTGATCTGCCTGGAGCACAGAGAATTACCTTCAGTGCCTGCCTCTGACTGGCAGGGGGAGGCCTGAATGTAGAGTTTAAGTTTCCAATTCACCAGGAGTTCAAGGGAAAACTGTTTCCATTATTAGAACATAATTTTAGCAAGAAATTAGAGCTTCACTATTTAGCACACCAATTTCTTAGTTCTTGAGCTATTTCTCTGTTTATAATGTTTTATTGTCAAGTAGACAATAACTACCATGCACCGTCTGGAATAAAGCATATGCATAGGTCAAGGAGCTCCCCAAAACTCGGGCTAGTGGAAGACAAAGGCTCTGCTGCAGTTAGCAGCAGGGAATTGCTTTTGATTTGGACTAACATGCTGTTTATATACTGACTGGGAGGAGGGGACAAGGACATGCACAACAAAGTTGTTGGAAAAAATACGTGGTCACTGGAACCACCTCAGTTACCTGCCTCAGGAAACACACAAACACACAAATAAATGGGTAACTGCAGTTGGGAGAAATATATAGTTGTTGTTTGTTTCCCAGCAGTGAGATTCAAAGAGCAATAGGCAGCTCAGGAGCTTGGAAAGAGTTTTTGGAAGATGGAACAAAGGCCTAAGTCCATTTGCTGGGTAGACAAAAATCTTTGCTGTTGATTTTGAGACAGAAAGAAAGCCATATAGACTGCTTCTTTAAAAAATCCAACTTCAAAAATTCTCTATATTAGCTCTGACCCGGGTTTGGAGAGTTTAACTGAGAGTTCTGGTGTTTTGGGATGTATGTTCCTATGTAAGGAAGGCAGAGGGAGTGTATTTGCCTCCTGGGTTCATATGGCGAGTTCGTAAATGATTGCAGAGAGGCAAAACTGATTCACAGAAGTCTTGGCTACCTGGAAGCACAGAGCCTGACTGGGGCCACATATCCAGGGCAGAGTCAGAATGACAGAAGTAGTTGTCCTTATTCCTGCACCGTTCTACCCCTTCCCAGAGAAAGAACCTCACCACTGTAACTGGTGGGCCCATGCTGAGATGGAAATATTTCATGACAAGGATGGACTGAAGTCAGAATTTGTGTTCAAACATGTTCAAGTTTCTAGCAGCATTTGGGTCTAAAACATGGATCCATTTTCTGGGCTTCTGAGCCTTAGACACAGAAACTGGAATCCGGATCCTCACCGTGCCTTGCACACGTTAAGCCTCCCAGCACTGGTCCAGATAATAGCTAAGAGTCACCATCTGGCTGGATTTTATGGTTTGATGAAGTGCTCAGTTTTAAGGCAAGCACGTGTCTGGCACCTGGGGACCGTGGAGCCCCGATCCCAGTTCTGGCACAGTCTTTCTGTGGCCCTGGGCAAGTCACGTCCTCTTCAGGGGAGGGAATTCATCAAGTGCCCCATGGCCCTGCTGAAAGGGCAGTGGGCTGTAAAACAATCCTGAGCTCCAACGGGAGGAGAGGCCGGCTGGAGGGGGCTCTCAGCAGTGCTAGGCTGGCTCCCTGCCCCAGCTCCAGAGGTGCTTGTGCTGAGACATGGCTGAGGAAGGCTCCTGTGGGTCCCTGTGGGAGGGCTGCAAGCCCTTGTGTTAAGGCTTATGCTCTCTCTCACTAGAGCCATCCTCTCTCAGGAGCGTTGGGAAAAGTACAGACATTTTCAGCCTCGTTTTACAGCTGTGTGACACCAGTTACTGTCAGGCTCTACAGGTGTGGTCTGAGCAGGGCTTGCAAATCCATTGTCAGGTGCACAGCACTTTTCATTAGTTTGCCATTTGTTACCACTAACCAGTGAAATATTCTTCAGTCTTCATAGCTTTTTAATTATGACAGACCCCCATTTTGCTATAAGCCACAGATATTTTTCTATTCACCATTAGGAAACATGAGAAAACACATACAGTAATTTCTCATCATCATGAGTCTATGTTTTTCATTGGTTTTTCTCCCTGTTTAAGCAACCAGTAAGGAGTGGAACAAATTAAAAGCTCTCTTTGCTGAATATTGAAGCTTCTTTGTAAGGAAAACTCTTAACAAGATATGGGCATTACAAACGAACCCAATTGTGCTTAGTGGGAGCCTTTTCCTTTACTTTCATCTTAAAATTATTACATCTCAGTATGCATTTATTTCATAATATATCCTCTTTGAATGCCAAAATTGGCCAGTCTGGTTTCATTTTTCTTTACAATTTTGTCTGCAAAGCAAGTGGCAACTTAAACATCCTACATGGAGTTAGGTGTCTTCTCCAACAGCAGCACACACCTCTAGCTCATACCAGAAAATGGATTGTATTTGCCATTTCAGCTGAGACTGGTGCTCAAGACCTTCCTGCCGAACAGCACTTGTAGAAAGCTTCTCCCGGACACTATATACAAGAAATAAAGAAGTTGCAATGGAATGAAAACTTTATGGTAGTTTTCTAGCCACAGCTCCTTGTACTACAGCCTTCAGATTTTGTCAGGTGTTGTTCAGAATATGGTATCTAATTCAGCAGTTAGACAGTGATGGCAGGGTTGGTCTGCGCAAGGCCAGCTCCAGCAGTACAGCCATGAGCTGCCACAAGACCTCTTTGTGAAGGTATTCGCAGTATAAAAAGGGGGGAGGGGAGGTTGTCTGAGAAGATAATTCAAAGGACTGCAAGGATGAGGCTCACCAGAGCAAAGCAGTGTGACAGCTCTGGGGTTCTGAGAATGTATTTTACCTCATCAGTCCATGCATTGTAATTTTTTCCCAACTGCAGTAAGATTCTTTCCTTGAATTGCAACTTTGACCAATCACATTCCAGGAATCCACACAGACATTTGTTCTCTTTCTGCTGCTGGTTTTGTAATGCTTATTCCATTGCCAAGAGATTACTTGCAGGTGTCAATTATGATGGAACATAGGCAGCCTCTTAGAGAGGTTACAAGTGTATCAGAGTTTCAACTCAAATCTGCACTCAAACCTCCAGAGTAGGCACAGGCTTAGGTTAGGCAGCAGTGATGTGTAAACGCAACTGATGTAGGTATCACCAGAGTAGCTGATAGTGGGTGACCCTCACTTACTGCCAGACATGTCTAGTTTCTATGCTCTATAGATCCATCATTCTTAAGGCTGCCCCTTTCTTCCTAAACCTCAGTTATTAGAGAGGATATCCTTCACCCTCACAAACCCATTCATCCCCACGCTTTCATCAGCTTGAGATGAACGAGCTGCAAGGTTCCTCCTCAGGGCTGCTCACAGAGCTGTTCTCTCAACAGGGTTATTCATGAGCACATTCCTTTGTTCCTCCTCCATCTCTGCTGTAACTGCTTCAATTTCCACAGGTGTAATTGCACACACTGCTTAGCCTTTCATGTCCTGCAGCTCTGACCACCCAGCTTAGGGGACCACTTAGGAGAGGACTAGGGAGCAAGGACCCTTATGCTCAGTGGGTTTGCGTGGTGCCCCCCAGCAGCCGCAGCCTTAGAGGCTCACTCCCTCTGCTGGTGCTCCCGAGCCGCAGCTGGGCCATCTCAGGCACCAAAGCAGAGGTTGCTCATTTGGGTGGGGCTTTTGGTTAACCTCTTCCTCCAGTATGAAGCAGCATGTCACTATCCTAAAACTCTTTTGTAAATAACCTTGAGCTGTTTGGATCCTGGAAGAGGTGCTTCAAGAGCTTTTCCAATCCAGTTGTGCTGTGTTGACATCTGTGTGTTGTCATCAGTCCAACTGCAAGAAAAAGGGGAAAAAAAAAAGAGAAGAAAAGTAGAATCTGTTTCTTCAGGCTTGGTTTTTAAGCCCAAACACAAAAGTACTAGTTTAAGCATCTGGTGGAAGGCTAAAAAAGAAACCTACTCAGGCTGATACTCATCTGTGTTCCTTAAGAGCTAAGAGAACAAAAGCAACATGAATGCATGAGCAGTGTCAGGATCAGCAGGATCATCAGGATCAGCACACGAAGTTCAGCCATATGAGGAGCCAAAGAGCATCTCAGGACTTCTAGATCATAGGCAGTGTTCTGTATCCTCACTGGCCCAGAGTGCTGCTTTTCACTGAAGCAGATGAAGTCTGCGTATGTTGATGTCCTTTGCTTAAAAAGTTAGCTGCATGCTTTGCTGAGTAAGGCCTCGTTAGTTTAGGGTACTAAATGACTCTTAGTTCATCCACTGCTTTAGTTCTAGGCCTTAAACCTCATGAAAAAAATCCAGCTGTTCCCTTTCTAAGTCCTTTCACATCATTCAAACCTGCTTCACTGTCAGTGAAGGATTTGTTGTTCTTCATAGGTCTAGTTTCGCTTTGTTCTTAAAATGTTTTGGCTGTGTCCGTATTTTAAAGAAGTTCTAGAGTCTTCTGACAGCACGCATCATTACCTAGGGTTTTCAGCCTGTCTTTTCAGGGCTTTGAGCCAGTGTATTATCAGATCTACTATCCTGAGAAGGAATGGAATGGATATCTGTGTGCTGTATCATGCACTTGCTACACATGCAGTCCCCTCCTCCCCTGAACTTCATGGAAACTGCGTACATTTAGTTGAGAGCAGATTACCTGGACAAGCACACCACTGCTTGCACACAAATGCACCCACATGTTGAAATCTCACTCAAAATGTCTGATCTCAAGCTCTTGAGAAAGAAATTTCATTTCTCTAACACTGACACTACTTTAGAAAATTTAAACGCTTTAACAAACTGCTTTAGGAACAGAAAATGGATTAGACATTATAAGGCCTTACCATCCTTACACAACTATCCACATATTCAGCCAGTATTATTTAAAACATTTATTACATTGGTTTGGAAAACATTTTTAACCTCTGTGAATGAGATGTGTATTTAGCTCTGCTTAAGCCCTAGTCCAGCAAAGACCTTTTCAAACACAAGCATGGGATTGTTTGAAGTGGTCCAAGTGGTTTGCTGGACCATGGCCTTATTCCACAATTCTTACATGTCCTGCTCATGACTAATCAAGGCTTCAGAACTGCTCCTAGTGTATTTTACTGACAGACTCTTCAATGTCTGCTTAAAAACAAGGAGGATAGGTAAGAAAAATTTCCTACTGTCTTGCACCTTCCTTCACTCAGGTTTTAGAGTTTATTCCTGTTCACCAAAAAACCTCCCAGTTAGATATGCTGGATTTCAATTTCTTAAGGTACTTTTTTTGGTCTTTTTCATCTTGTTCATTCATTGTACTTAGCTAGTTTTAGCCTAGGTATGATGTTCATGGACTGCAGTTCTTGGAATAAGAGTTTACAGGCATAAGGTATGCGCAGAGAAGACACATGACAAGATGATTTGCAGTAGTGGCACCTAGGGAAACAAAGAAAAACAAAGTTAGAGCTGGTCCATAATTTCTGCTGAAAAAACCCCAATTACCACTAGCTACTGATGTTTTGTCCATCTGCATTTAAACACTGGCCACAGTCCTAGAAGCACCAAATGCCTGAGACACATTTTAGTGCTTAAGTCACAGCTTTAAGCCCTTAAATAATCTGACTGAAGTCAATAGGAGCTTAATGTTAAACCTGCACTTTCTTGGAGGGCTATCACAATGCTCAGGAGCCAACAGGACTGACTTCTGCTTCTTCAGCACTCACATAAATGTCAACACAAATTCAACAGTGCATAGTGACAGAAAGGAGGTGAACAAAGCCAAGTGTTTCTGAAAAAAATGGTTAACGGTCCAATTTCTGTGTTATATATATGTCACAAAAAGAAGAGTCAGGAAAAAAGAAGGTTTTTCATATGCAATTTCACCCTATAATGTCTCAAATTATTTCACTTTCCAGAAAAGAGGCACTTCTCATCTAACATCTTTAAACCTTAGTCAGGATAGAAAGCCAGTAAAAGTGCTTTAACACATATTCTTTGTGCTCTTTGCTCTAATGATCTTAAAATTCAGGGGGAAAAGGATTTTTTGTCATCTAGATATAACCTTGACTATATAAAGAATAAATAGGCTAGTCAGCCATCTTTACAGTATTGGGACTCAAATTCAGTGCTGGTAGAAAATATTTCTTAGAAAAATCAGTTTCCAACCTTCCTACTTCTTCATTCTCCTGTCTATTCCATCTTCTCTTTTTGGAGAGTTGAGAAAGACACTCCTTTGGGAACACAAAAACACAGTACTTCCTAATGGTCTAACAAAGCTCTTTTTTTGTTCCTGTGCTTCAAATTTATATTTCTGTCATAAAGTCTTAACAGTCTGAAGATCCAATTAAGGAAGAATTAGCAAAACTCCTGCAGGCTTCTGTGGTACAGAATGAGGCCGACAGTAAATGCAGGTTTATAACTACTCCCCTAGCCCATATTTATAGGGATAGGTACATTTTATGGTGGGAGAAGTGACCTAAATGGGATCCACTCTCTGATGATGGGGAGCAAGCAGTTGCTGTCAATGGGAGCAGCCCTGCAGGCCCTGGAAGCCTGATGAGACACAACCTTTCTGCTATGAGCACATGTCTGGCATCTGATTACAGCTCCCAGGGACTGAGGAGCAGAGACTACTCACTGCACCCAGGCTCAAAGCTACACCATTCTGGGTCTGCTTTGTACTAGATGGGGACCACCCAGAAAGGTGCACAAAACTCCATCAAACAGAGATCACAGAAACAAGTACTTGAAAGATCACTGGGTATTAGAATTGACACTAAACTGGCCAGGAAAAGGCAACTGTGACATTCAAGGCTGAAACTGGACCAGTAACAAAATTTTTCTTCATGTACAGTTTAAAATGCACATACTAGAGAGATCAGAGTAACTCCTCAACTTATCATCAAAAAAGGACCCAATTCTGCTCATTGCATTCAGTGGAGTTCTGCTCCTGAGCACATGTACAACAGCAAAGTTGGAAAATTTGCATAAACCCAGTAAATCATAGTAAGTTGCAACTGCATTTTTTACAGGGACAAATTCTGTCACTGCCACAACAGCCCCCTTCCCTGTGAAAATCCCAGTTCAGGCACTGATCTGCTGTTACTGTCTTGCAGAAAAACGTACCCAGGGGCTAGTCCTTGTCTGAGAGGAAGGGCTCATCTTCCACAAGATAAGTGCCCTTAATGCTAGCCACAAACAATGTTTCTAAAAGGTTTCTGGCAGCAATGTCTTATTAATGCCTGAGTCACTGAAAAGGCCCATTTGGAGGTTTCTCTTAATGACCTGGTCTCTACTGTGATGCTCATTATAGGGCCACTTGCTTCAGCTACTGGTAGACATAGTACAAAATCTAGCAGAAACTCTCTTATTGATTACTCTCACACATCAGACAGCTTTTCACAGAACCAGATTGCAAGAATGTCTGACTCTGTCTGAAACAGTAGTTTCTTTCATGACAATTTAAGGAGTTACTAAACTCTGCTATGAACTTCAAAAAAATAAATATATAAGCAACACTTGAAAAATAAAATGTAGTATTACTTCTAAAGTTCAAATTGCTAATTTTTTTCAAAGTACCTTTACGTCCTATGGACTCTGAAAATCTTAAAGGACTGCTCTGAAAGTCAAGGTCTTATTCAAAAAATAATTGAGCCACATCTGCATGCGAGGATTTTTAAAGGCAATGCTTTACACAGTTAGAAGTGGTTGGTTCCTTGACTTATGGCATGTCCTTCCTTTCACACTACTTCCTACAATTGGTATTTGCATTGCAGTAGTTTTAAGAGACCTGGGTCAGAAAAAAGCCTCACTTCTTACATACACTGAACACACACTCAAGAAAAACAGGACTCTCAAAAAGAGTTATGGCACAAGAGCCAGCAGGACTGTGCCCAGCTGAAAATCACCAATCCCAACAGGATGCCCAGAGCAGGCCTCATCTCTGCTCTGGATTTCATGTGTTTACCCACCTCTGTCTGAACCTTTGCTCCACCAGGAGCAGAACTGCTGCTGCTGTGGGCAGACAGAGGTGGTGCTTGGTTTCTGGCCAGAAGCCACATGCTTCAGAAGAAAGGTCTGACCAGAGGCAGAAACAGTAGCTGTCACTTTTACACATCTACAAACTGAGAATACACCTTACTTTCCTACTTCATTATATCATGGAAAAATCACTCTTGAGGCACTGAAGTGAATAAAGTCCAATTTCCTGCCTCTCTCAATAGATTGATACTGATATCCAAGAAGTGGCAAGTTTCCAACTGTGCTCTTTTGAGATTTAGAAATTAATCTTTCTCCTCCTCCTTCCAACTCTCCATCTTTCCCCAACATAAATATTAGAGTAACTTGTAACTTGAACTTGAACCATTTAGTTTTTCCTCCTTTAGTGATGGGATTTCAGGTCACCTGTTTTTGAGAAGCTTGCAAGAACATTGTATCTCAAATTCCTATTAGTCTCAAAAGTCTATTTTCTGCTTGGTTAGAACAAAACCAGATTAAAGCAGAACACTTCCCTTACCTTTAAGACTATAAAAAGAAGTTTGTCTATCTTCTAATAATAGTGGTGTATTTTCAGCATGCTACAGGGCAACTTTAAATGTAACATCTCAAAATTGCTGAAGAGAAAAGATGGTTAAAGCAGAACATGTGGCGAGCTCCACACAGCTTTGGCATCCAGTTTTACACTTCCCCTACATGAAAAACCAGTTTGTTTGCAGGAGACCAACTCAGTGCTGGGTTAGGTCTCAGAGTAACACAGCACGAGCATTAGCCAGTCTAGAGAGAAGTTTCCTATGGACAAGGCACTTAGGCAGAAGCCAGCTGAATTTCCAAACAGACAGCTGCTTGTCTCTCAGGCTCCAACACGGGATCAGTGAATTTGTCTGATGCTCTGAGGAGGAACTCCTTGTTTTACAAGATGACAAAGCAAAAGGCATTTGGGAGGGGCACAGCCAAAGAAAGCCAAATGCATGGGAATAAGAACTCCATAGCTAGAGAATAAGAAAGCAGGGGATGTTGCTTTCGTCTCCTGTTCTTCTGTGCCCACTCTCACTCTTCAGCTGTGTGAGGTTCAACATGGGACTGCACCAGGAAGATGTGTGACTTTCTGATGGCAGAAGCATCAAATACATTGATACCACTGTTTTCCCCTTTTCAAAAAATAGATGATATATGGGACTGGGTGTTTGATAATCCCTTGCAAGGGTGGGATGGAAGG
Organism: Monarcha castaneiventris obscurior; assembly: GCA_026261815.1. Lineage (NCBI taxonomy): Eukaryota > Metazoa > Chordata > Aves > Passeriformes > Monarchidae > Monarcha > Monarcha castaneiventris. The sequence goes on from JAMPIT010000034.1 coordinate 1,424,188, forward strand.
TCAGCAGTGGGATGGAAGGACAGCAGACAGACTGAAGGGAACAGCCTGGCTGAGGAAGAGAATACCTGTGCCCCCCCAACAGGTGAGATCCCTGGCCCATTGACTACGCACTCAAATCAGTCCTAACTTCAACCAGACCACAATAAAGAACCATTCCCTGTCACCAATTTTCCAAATACCAATTTTGAACATCGACACTGCTTTTGATTAAAGTGCATGGGACTGTTAATTGGTATTTGTGAGCACTTGAAAACTGAGAAGCGCTGCAACCAAGGGCAAGGTTCTGTTAAACAGAAGCACTTGAAAACTTACCAGCCAGAGTACCCCAGCAAGCCACACTGTCCACAAACATCCACTTCAAAGGCATCACTTGAAATCATCAGTCTCTCCAATAAAAGCATGCTGGCTCCATAACCTATCAAACAATCGCGTTCCATCTCTCCAAGACGTAAACCACCATCACGGGATCGACCTTCAGTGGGTTGCCTTTGAAATAAGTGTTTGAGAAAATGCAGTAAGTATTCAAAAACATACATTCTATGCCTCTAGCCTGCCTTCAAACTGCAGGAACAGCACAGCATCGATGGACATCAGCACTTTACCAAGCAGAGCTGCTGATGTCACAAATGTGTTGCTCCTGTGCCTGCAAGTCCTGTACGTGGCAACTGCAGCATCAGGCCACAGCTCTTTACCTCACAAAGTGTAGCTGAATAAGTGAAAACAAAAAGATTTCAAAGAGTATCCAAGACAATCTAGACACAGATTTGGCACTCTTTCTTGATGAGACATTAGCATTTGTAGCTAACAAAATGCAACAATATTCAGCAGCTAATGAATCAATCATCAACTCAGTGTTTCAGCTGAACTACAGCTAAGACTAATTTCTAAAGTAAAGACCATTTTGATCTCTGAGAGAATATCAAAATAAGTCAGCAAACAAGTAGTACACATATTGCTAACTCATGACTGAAATGCTGGGTTTTTTTTAAAGTAACATTTATCTAGTTTATTTTTTTCATGTATGACGGTTAACAGACTAATTTTTGTGTTCTGTAAGTTCCTCTACACAAGTGAAACTCTTATTTATTGTCTGGGGAGACTCCCTGTTCTTACGGTGCTACAGGAAAATTTTAATAAAGCAATCAAGTATACACTAAAGATTTTGAGGTAAAAAGATAAGGTACCATATCTAAGGTACCATACCATCTAACATTAACACTGCTTAAGCCAATTTTTTTGTTGGACAGAGTCATAACTTTTAACTTCTTGTTTGTCACAGTGCAAATCCATATATCAGTTCTACTCTCATGTACCAGCACAATGATGTAGTACTTAGGCTGCAAATATTAGAGCAAACTATGAAGCAAAACCGATCCTGAATTCCTGCAGCACGAATATACTGCGTGCATTTTAATAAATATTTCCATCTCAGTATATTCCCTGAAACATGACAGCAAAGAGAAGGAATTTAAAAGATGTTACTGAGCTTCACTGCTCCCTGAAACCTCATATTTATGTGCTGTTTCTGACACCTGTAACAGTGTAATCCACCTAAAACATTCAATGACACATCTGGCCCAATAGTTTTGGAGTATGTTTTGTTTCTATTTCAAACAACAGAATCTGTTAAGCTTACTAAAGATATTAAAAATAAGGTTTTGCCAACTTACTGCAACTCAGAGGAAAGAATTTATAAAAGCCTTCAACATCTAATAATCTTTGGTAACATGCAAAAAGTAAGCCTAATTACCAGACCAAAATATCTTCTAAAGATGCAAGTTGTATTTGTTTTTAGGGGGAAGTAGTTTCTCTTACTCTGACCACACTGGAACCTTAAAACTAATCTGCTTGTAATTCAAATTGTCCTTTTCATTCATATAACCCTCTGTTTTTCCCACTGTGGGGAGAATGGATAGAAGTTGTTTACATCCTGATTAAACTCCTCAGGGCCCCCTCCCCAGATGATGGCACCATCACTGTTCAGATGCTGTTTTAAAGGACTAACCCTGGGGTGAATGCAGTTTCTCTTCTGAGTGCCAAGAGGCAGATTTTAAAAGCAGTTTGGACCTCTAATGAATCAGGCATTTGCTACAGTGCTAGAAGTGCCTGAGTTGTTTTTATGAACTGACTTCTATAATACTATTTAATGCACAAGTCTGCTTTCAGAAGTTTTACCAGGTGCTGTTCTACAGGACAAAATGACAAAATAGCTTTATAAATGTGAGCCCAAATAAAGTCTCAACTCAATTATGGGAGGATAAAATCTGTGGAAAAATTATGGGGTCTCAACTCCATGGGTAGATATGCCACGGGTCTTTCAACAGATACAGGGTGAAGATTTTTAAGGCAGTTGAAATTCCATTAAAAAAAATACAAAAAGCTCCCCAAACAAACAAACAAACAAAAACAACAACAAAAAACCCCCCCACAACCAAAACAAAACCAAATTTAACCTTTAGCTGTTAAGTTTCACTCCCACTGTCAGTATGATCTCATTGAAAGAAAACAAAACAAAATCCTGCCTACCTAAAAAGTAGTTTTCTGCAGTACCAAACATTTCAGTATTGAGATTGAGCCTTTGAAATGAGTCTATCTTCTGCTTCTTAATATTATCAGATTCTTCTTCCAGCTCATGTGAGTTTTAAAATTCGTCACACAAAAAGTTGTTTAAAATGTTAAAACAGTACTTATAAAGCATTTGTGCTTCCCCTTTCCCACTATACACATGTACACTGCAGCTGTTGCCCTGGGTAACTAACTTCTTTCTTTATTCTAAATATAACATCAGAAAACAAAGCAGACTCTTGAAAATAAGACTGGGAATATAATTAAAAAGAGATATTTTTAATATTAAGGAAAAACGTAAGTTCTTAAAATGCTGAATAAAATGCAGTGACTCTTTAAATAAAAAAATAAAGGATCTTCGTTCTATTTAACTGCTGCCTTTAGAAAAAAATCATAAAACAATTAACTTCAGTGTTTTTAAGCACATTAAGAATTTACTGGCACTAATTCTGCATTTTCTGCAAGAACAGTGGGTCCAGCTGAATGGTCTTATTCCTTGTTTCACTGGCCAGTGGGGGAAATAAGCTTACCCCCACGGTCTCAGCAGATCTCCCTTGTGCCTGCCAGGGACAACTAGTGGCTGGCTTGAAATGGAGTTGTTTGCTGAAACACTGATCTCCAGGAAGTGGAACACCACCTAAAAAACACTGCCTGAAGGAGGAGGGCACCCTGTGCTTGCAGAGCCCCAGAGCACAGAGAGGAGCCCTGAGTGGTGTTTGTCCCATTGCTCCCCTGCAGCACAACAGGACCTGGCACATCTGACATGTCCAAAAGAGATGCAGGTGGCAGCCCTGACAGTGTCCATCAAAACAACTATGCACACAGAAAGCTTTTATTGCTCTCTGGTAAGAAACATTAACAGCAGCTTATCTATTACGAAGATGTAGCAGGACTGTGTATCTGGGCAACACCACATATAGAACTGTTAGAGATTCATTGTCAACTACCCACAGCATTGAAATTAAGGATTGCATTTCAGCTACCAGTCCAGAGGGCAACATCCTGGTGGGTTTTGATGGTGTTAACAAAGAGTTCCACTTTGCAATTCTGCAAAGTCTTGTTTTAATCAGAACAATAGCTAGAATCAGTGATGATCAAGAAGCTCAAGTATTCTGCCTTATTCCAGATGGAAATACAGCTTTGCTCTGTCACTTAAGGTACACTTGATATATAATAAAATGCATTTCAAGACAATAACAGCCGAATTTCACGTTGGAAGCTGTTAAAGGATTACTTTTAAAATCAAAAAAGAATGTTAGATGCAATCTACTCTCCAGGAAGTGCAATGGATGATAAAACAATAGTGAATATGAAAGCTGGCAATGCAGACTCTCTCAGCAGAGGCAATGGCAGTAACAAATGTTTAATTATTTGAGGAGAAAAAAGAAAATTCCTGAAAGACTAGTCAAGAGGCAGCACAAACTGAACATCCACCAGCTTTCCTGAAAGACAAATAAGGAGGCCTAGTTAGAAAGTATGATGCCAGTGACTGAACAAAGAATTTGCAGAAAGTAAGGGTTGGGGGAAATCACACAACCTTTACCTTTACATACAAACATTACATCAACTTGGTATTTAAGTTTCATTTAAATTCAGTATCTCTAAACAGCTGAGAAATTGGGGAGGCAATACAAAGGCAGATCAAGGGATTTGGGTAAGCCAGGAGTTCCAGTAAATCCTGTGTACTGTTAGCTAAGACAGGGAGTTTTCATTTTCATGTGAAGGACCAATATAATGCTTAACACACTGAAGAACAGAAAATGGGGCAGACAGCCTCTTATTTGGGAATATCACTTATGTTCATCTAAGCAAGCAGCTGTGGTTGTGCTACACCTGCTTTTCTCAATGTGGTTGATGAAAAAGTTCAGACAAGAATTACAAGACCTTTTCATGATTTCTTTCTTTCCCAGTTCAACCACTGGTATTTACTTCTGCGGAAAGCACGAGTTTGTCCTATAGACAGTGTGAGGCTGGGAAGCAAAAAGGCATGGGAAATATGCAGTGAAAAGCCAAAGAGGAAGATACCTCTGTATCAGGTACAGCAGAGACCTGCCCCTCTGTTCTCTAACAGCACCTCAACAGGTAGAAGCTGCACTTATTAAAAACTGTTGTACAGCCAGGCAAAGCAAAAGAAGTGGATCCTCACATGGTAAGAGACATAAAAATAAACTGAGAATTAAAGAATATGAATCATGCTTGCTATAGGGAAGAGTAAGGGTGGGATAGACATGACTGTGCTTGCACCTTAAAAACAGTACAAAGATTTCTATGGTCAGAGTCAGTACAAATTTTGACTGGTCAGAAAGAAGAGTGCCACCATGCAGGAGGTGAGGTATAAGGGTGTACATAATAGCCCAGAAAGACTGGCAAAGGACATTTGAAATGATCTTTACTAGAATATTCAAGATTAGCTGGAATTTAATTTTCTGTCAAGTTTTAGGAAATAATCCTATTGTGATGGAGGGAGGTGAACTAAACGACCCCCTAGAAGCATCCCCAAAGCAAAGCCTGTGGCACTAAACTATTTTTTGTGAGCAAGGAGTATCAGAAACTTAGAACATAAGTGCAAGCAGACATAGACCTTGGCTTTAAGGAGAAAAAGTAAGCAGCACCAGTAAAAACAGAAGGCTTCAATTTCCCCAAAGGGTTTATCAAAGTATGTTGAAATATTAGACCATACTTAAAAATTCCTTCCTACGACTCATAACTGATTTTGTAAAAGTACAAATGTTAAAATACCTCCTCAAATTCCTACGATATGAGCAATTTGATAGGAAGGGCCCACAGTGTGTACTGTGAATCAGCAGATGGTGCTTTTACCAGCTGCTAGCAGAAGTCTGAGAAGCAAACTCAAGTTTTGGACCACAGAGAGCACACCTGGGCCTTCAGAACAACATCCTGCCACACTCTACTGTGAGAATCTTTCATGTAATAACAGTTCATAGCATTTTGTGCCAAGTATCACAAGGTAAACAAACTTTGTTTCATAGCCATCAGTCAGCTGGGCATACTTCTGAATGCACACAAGAATTTTGTGCTTAGTCTATAACAATACCTGGTGAGCACTGCTCTGGGTCCTCGAGCTCTTGCATGCATTTTATCCAACACCATGTGCTTCAGTTTCTGGTAATACACAGGACCAAAATAGATATATGCTTCCAAAGGTTCTCTGAAAGAATAAAAACCAAAACAAAACCGACATCCACAGTTAGCACACATTTACCTTAAGAGAGGCAAGAGTGTCATGTACAGGAGAAATGTGAAACAATTTGGAAATCATGAGTCCTAGAAAAATGTGTTTGGACCTTCTGGGCAATCATTCTGAAACCCCTTCCAGGGAAATCTTCTAAACACAGGGGCAGTACAGTGCCAGCACCACATGCTGCTGTCTCCACTGCAGCAAGGAACAAGCTCCTGAACTCTGGTCTTATGTTGTGCAGACATGCTGCTACAGCTGCAGGTACCTGCTTCAGCTGTCCCATGGTAAGTCCCTCTTCTGTCTGTCTCTGTCCAGGAGTGTTTCAACAGTGTCATCAGTAGCCAGGAAGGACTGAAAATGTGTCAGACCCTGAAGAGTGACTTAGGGTATTTCTGTTTACCTTCCTTCACAAAGGGAAGCATATATGTAAACAAATACATCCCGCAAAAATGCTCGAAACATTCTTTTTGTAGGAGCACTTTAAGAAATTTGCATTTGCAGGAATCACTTAGCACTGGCACACTGTGAGCCTGACAGTGCTCTCACCCACTAATTCTCCCTGCACAGCCCAAAACCCGGATGGGTGAAAGCCCTCCTTGAGTGGCTGTGCATGAGCACGGCTGCCCCGGCAGCACTGCTCTGCAGCTGCATCCAGGGGACAAATCCTCCTGGCTGGCACTGGGGGCTCAGATGAGCTGGCTTAAGGGCTCTTGAGAACTGCATTTAGGCACTTTCTTCACCCTGAGAACATCTGTAAGCAATACAGAGGGTGTTACTCCATTCTATGAGCTGGAGTAATGGCTAAAGATTTCTGTGTTTAAAACACCCCCAACTGTAAGAAGAGTGTAAGTGCCTAAAGAGCAGAAAGCAACAGTGAAAAGCACTCAAGTCATTTCCCAGCTACCTTCACCCAGCTACCACCTTCAGCACTAAGAATGTCCAGATTTAATACAGACAGACAGACTCAGCATGGCCACTGATTTGTTTGGAAAAAAAAAAGGTATGTGCAATGTAAAAAGAAGCAGGAGACAACAGTATTGCACTTCCCTTTCAGAGCCATTACTGACATTATGCAGCGTTGTTCCAAAAGTTGACTATTGAAGAAAATAATAAAACTTCATTAAACATTTGAAATCTGCAAAATTTCACATTGTTATGAAATCTGCCTTCAAATTTCATAACAAACAGATTAAGCCTGTGTAATTTGCTTGGAAAAAAGTATCAGTATCCTTAAGCAAAGTCTCTAAGGGCACTACAAAGCTGAAGTTTGGGGACGGGGGATTTTTAGAGTTAGATGATTTTGTTCTCCCTAGGGAACATGATTAGTCAGATTTTTTAAAAGCTACCATGATATACCCACAGGAAGTGTTTCAAGCACCAGGATACTTGACATGCACTTTATGGAATATGGAGTGAATAAGGAAAATAAAATCGTATCTCTGAAACAAAAAAACAAGCAACATATGGAATAAGTTGGTAGGAAAGGCAATTAAAATAAAAAGTATACAAAAAACTTGCAAAAGAGATCTAAACTTGCTCCTTGAGAAGAAGGGGACTGGAAGGATAATAAAAATAGCAGGAAGGTAGGATTAAGATACATTTTGGAAGGGCAAGCATGTGAAGCCATATGGCCTTTTCCTGTTCCTAAACTATCTTATGTTCTTTGAACTCTGTGTCTCAGAAGCCAGTCTGATCAACACAGCAGGAAGTTTGCAGATTAGAGTATTATGCCAGACTGAAACATTGTGTAATCGAAAGGAAAAAAAAAAGAAAAAAGGAGAAAAGAGCACACAAAGAATATTGCCAAGGAACAGACGCTTGCCTCCAAATCCATATTTACAGTACTATTAAAGTCAACATGAACATGCTTATCTGATTCCAAGCATATGTAAGACGTTCTGCTGACAGAAACCTGAAATTTCTTACTATCTCTCAGAAAGAAAGCCTTGATTTTAGCTTTTTTTGCCAGGCAGTAAAACTTGGGAAATTTTCATATGTACCACAAGGGCCATTCCCATTATAGCCACAAGTACACTAGCAATTTTTAAAATGTGGAACCACAAAATGCTTCTAAGAAAAAAAAAATGCACACTACTCTTCAGCCCCTTTTCTCAATCTCACAGAGCAGTTTTCAAACAAGAGAAAGTTCCCGAGCTCTGAGACACAGGAAGGTTTTTCAGATGCGTCTCAACAGGATTTCCCCACTCTCCTGAACCACCTAAATCTAAAGAGCAGATTCTTACCCAGTGATCCCAGATGTTACGTAGTCCTTCCCTAGGTAGTTATAACCATGGCGAATAAGATCTTCACACACATCCTTAACTTTACTGCCGCCAAAAGCTGTTCCATAGTGAAATCTGCCATCCAGCACCCCAGCCTTGCCAGCTAGGAGTTCAATCAACTTTCCTACCTGTGAAAGAAAAAGCAGAGTTAACAGCCTGGTCATTAGGACAGGCACATTGCTGGATTGGGCACAGCACAAGTTAATCAGGCAAAGTGACCCACATGGCAGCCTGGGCTACTACATGGAACAGGAGGAGTGGAAGAAGCCCAAGAATCAGGAGTATTCCTGTGTGAAGGGGGAAAACTGGACTCATCACAGGGTCTGGGAACATCTTTAAGGTCTCAAGTCAGGCAGTTCCACTTCTTCCAGTTATCTGAAAAATGGGCAGGATCCAGTGTGGCCTTCTGCTGTAGGAAACAGCCTTGGAGACTGACTTGCAGCAGTGTGGCAGGGGGGACAGAAGGGAAGGTGCTAACAAAGGAAGAAAGATCAGAGGCTGCATGAAGGAAGCACTGAGGTCCCACACAAAGGACTGGTATTTAGTGTGACCCTGCAGCACAGGTGCAAAACTTGCCTCAGTTCCAAGGAGGCGTGCATAATTTAAGAAGTTTTATAGGTCTGGATCTATAACTGAAGCTCCTCTCCAACTTCCACCTCATATTCTGCCCCAGCCACACTAGTGGGCACAGGCAATAGGGAAGGAAGAGGAACAGCAAGAAATTTACAAATAGAAGGGGTGTAAGTGAAGTATTCACTTGCATTCCTCTTAGCTGGACACAGAACAAAATGAGAATGATGCACAAAGAGCCTGCAACCCTACTCCTTTTACAGCAGGATGTTTCAAAACAGTGAAACAGAGGGCTGACTACTCCTAGCAGAACAAGTGCATGGCATGATGACTGGAGAATATTCCCAGTGAAATCATGCTTCAGAGCTTTTTTTGTCTCCAGTGGCTGATGCCTTCTCTCCCTCTTGGGGGACGGTGTCTCTTGAAGCACCACTGAGCAGCACCACTCACCGTCATACGCGATGGGAAGCCATGAGGGTTCATTATGATATCTGGGCAGATCCCTGTATCACAGAAAGGCATGTCCTCCTGAGGAACAATCAGTCCACACACCCCTGCAGAAGAGAAAACATTTCAATTCACAAAACAGCAAACCACCAGCAGGGCTGACGCTCATCACCAGATTTTCTTCAGTGTTTTCCTCCTCCTCTCTTTCTCATGGATCACTTTTTACCCGGATTCATTACCATGACCAGTACTCCCAAACTGCAGACTAGAAGAGAGCCCTTGTGACGGGACTGACAAAATTAGCATACCCTTACATAATGCTCCCAGTGATTTGTGAGTTAGCAAATTAGGGAAGAAAGCTTTGGATCCCATTTTCAGAAGCAACTAGAAACTTCTGTCCAGTCAGATTGGAATATCTCAAGGGGGATCTAGTTTTTAAAGCTGATGCTACAATTTCCTGAAAGAAAAAGATTAAGAAATTTGGCCTCTTAGGTTATGTCTTTGGACATATGAAATTATTATTGATTTGAAATTTATTTATCACATGTATCCCTGCTAAATACTGTCAATAAAAACATATCAAATGGGACGTTGACAGGGACTGAGAAGAGGTAAGTAGGGGAAAACGAATAAAAAACCAACAAAGATTTTTTCTGGTAACATCTGTTTGCTGAGCAAAGACTGCTATCGATTAATTACAAAGTACAATCCACTCCACAGACTACTTTTATTTTGTCAGTCCATGAACACAAACTGTCTCTTTAAAAGTTTTGGAAGTTTTTTTCAGTCTCTATCAGTATTGGATATAAAACAAAGAAAACCCTCCAAACTCTAAAACTATTGCAGAAAGAACAAACAGGAACATGAAAACTCATTTAAAATGGTTTATCGTGCATCTCAAAACTTTCCTTCCAACCCTTACAACTTTCTATAGTAAATTCTGCAGATCAGCATACTGCACCTATAAATGATCAAGAGATCTAACATTCAAATTCAGGTGCTAAAATGCAGCTGCTTAAGCCCATACTCCTTTGAACCAAAGCTACTGTTTCAGCTGGACAATTTCTTCCAGAAGCCCTTAGAGCTGAAAAAGTCTGCAAGCTATTTGAGATCAGCCTGCTGCAACTGTGCCAGAGCACGCTTTGGGAACAGTCTTGGAGTGGAGGGGGCTCCTGGAAGACTGAGGGTACTGGTTACATCCCTAAAAAGGCATCCCCCGACCAGCCAGTTCACAGGGGGATATTGGCGTCTGCTCAGGAGGGAGCTCCTCTTCCACTGTCCAAGCAAGACAGGGATAGGTGTATGGGACAGTAGTTAATAGAATGAGAATGGTTAAGTATGGGGGAAGGGAGCAGAAAAAAAAAACGTCTGGGGCAAGGGTGTGTGTGCTGTTGTATTTAGTTTTTAAACCTATTGAAACTAATTTTCATTGTTCTACTGTGATAAATCAATAACATCCTTCCAGCCCTCCCTGCCAAGCAGCAATCATTTGCTGAAAATAAAAAAAACCCAACTCAAACCAACCCACTATCTCTTCCTTGCACAGCTTTTTTTGTCCTAAAATTTTATACATAAATACTCTCTTATATGTGTATTATTGTGCATGCATTCTGCCTTATTTGCATTTACTTCTAAGAAAGCATTAGGTTGCATCTGGACTTCACGGCACCTGTAAGCCAAAAATTAAATCTTAGCTAACTTAAAATTACTTTAGGCTCTGAAAACCTTTTATATGCCAAGCTGGTTCCCATAGCAGACAGCCACTGTGTTGTTTGTTTTGTGTGAAAGTGAATGATAAAAGATCCATGAAATCGACACAGAAAGGCAGAACAGCAGAAAGAACTGAGGGCTCTCCATCATAGCGGCTTCTACCCTCCGCTGACTTGTGTAACAATAGGACCTACACACCCAACTGCAGATCTAACACAGCTGTGCATTTCATTAGATGAAGAGCACTAGTGACACAAGTAAATAATTAACTTATTCTGGTCCGCTGACTGTGGTTATGAGACCAGTCATAGCTGACAGATTTTAATACAAGTTAACACAAAGACAGCATAATGAGCTTAGAAGTTAAAAACAAAATATTTAGACAGAATCCAGCAATGTGAAGCTCACTAGGCCATTTATAAAGTTTCTATTTTACAGAGGGGAAAAAAAAAGGGAAAAAAGAAAAAAAGGGAAAGCTATAAAGCCTCAGTTCTAAGCTTTTATATTTTACAAAGTTGCTGAGCCTGTAGCAGATCTATAGCATGTCTGTGTGTATTTAGAGGACAGAGAGAAACTTCTTCCTACCCTATGTTTTAAGAAAGCTGAAAGATACCTTTCTTATATACAGTGCTACTTCTAAAGGCAAGCAAATGCAATTTATTTCAAAATGTAAACCTGCTTTTATTTTGCAGTTGCTTACTTTCAGAAGCTCTTTAGGAGACCAATACTTGCAAGTCTACACTTTAAGCTCCTGAAGTTGCTACTCTTTTTTTTTTTTTTTTTTGCAGCAGAGCAGTACCAGGCAAGCCAACAGCTGCAAAAAAAGTGATCAAGTGAATTAATCCATGTAAGTGGAATTATCACTTGCAATTGGCTAATAAAACAGTAAAGGAGAGGAGGCTGGATTTAAAACAGCCTCAAGTTCCAAACCCTGTTCAAGTACGAACTGCATTTCCCAACTGAGCTGCTCAACTACTTGCCATACAATATTCATAAATAAGGCACACTCAAACTAGGAGGCTGTTTTGCTCTGTGGCTCTTACTAGAGGTTAGTATTTCTTAATTATTACTGATTTAGACATCACATGAAAATTGAACCCCAGCATTCATAAGAGGGCATACAAAATAATTTCGTTTCATTTGCTTCCCTCCCTCTCGCTATTTTTATATGCTGCATCTGAAATCAAGCAATACAATTTGAGACTAAATTCTACACTGCAGTGGGCCTGAATGGCTCTCACCTATACATTTTGGTATCTCATCTGGGACCAGAATCAAGTATTAACAACCAGAAAAAGCTGCAGCCAAAACAAAAAACAAAATGTGTTTTTTAATGTGGATTACCAAGAGGGTTATGTGCTTGAGCAAGAAAGCATCTAGCAACTTGCTACATCTCATTTCTTTTCAATTGAACAACAAATTCAATTTAAGAAAAAAACCTTTTATGTATAAATTTTGTAATGTCACCTTAGAGGGAAAATCAGTGAAAATGCTAAGAAATTATTTTACAATAAAAAAGAAAGAAAAGAAAAAGAAGAAAAAAGAAGAAAAAAAAAAGTGGATCAATAAGCATGGCAGCTTAATGCAAGGGTAACAGTTTAAATTAGAATAACCTTAAATCAGACATCCACAGTGGTTTAACATGCAAGTATAAAACAGCCACGGGCAGTGTTTTTCAATGCTATTGTATGGCAGCCAGTAAATGACAGCCCCCTGACTATGCACGATGGCCCCCAGCCCCACACACGCTATCAGCATCAATGCTGACAGCATCTCAAACCCATGTACCTCCACAAGGCACTGACAGCATAAAGAGCCCCTCGCCCCTGTACTTTTGTCCGAGTTTCTTTCCCTAACCAGGAGAAACTCAGGTTTCCAGAGCTGGTACCTTCCGTGGGGTTGCTTTTACAGTTTGCTGACAAACACGAGCACAGCCAGACTCGTAAAACCTCGGTTTGGCGCAGAGGGGGAAGGGGGCGGCCGGGAGGGGGCAGGGACAGAACACAACACTATGGGAAAGTTTTTCACCAGGCTACGGTAAGGTGCCTTCTATACACACACATGCCAAATGAAAAAAAAAAAAATCATCAAATAAGTCAAAACAATCTAATATAGAAAACTAATTACTACCAGCAGGAGGGACATTAGGAGCAAAGGAGACGACGTGAATAGAAGCAGCAGCAATACCAGTTTCTATCAGCAAGATAAAAAGAAGCGCGTTACTAAACGTGCTTGTTTACTTATTCTAATGATACGGTGGTAAAAGAGCTAAAACTGACTTGAAAGGCATCTATTTTAGCTTTGCCAGATCTGCCAGAATTTGGAAATACTCATGAGAAATAAGACTACATCACATAATTAAGCAAAGTTGTAGCTGTAACACAGCGCTGTATGTTACGGACAAGTGACAGATTTGCAAAAACTAGTAAGGCTGAACAAAAAATGTACAGCTGCTTCAAAACTCTCTAATTACATACTGTGTTGGCTAACTAAGCATAAAAGAAGTCTAGAAGAAAAAAAAGTGCTGCATCACATAAGCTTTGTTCAGTATTGAACCATTCACTGATCTATCATATCACTTGCTACATCCCATTTGACATAAGAGGTAAAGAACAGAATTAAAATTAACAGATAAATAATGCATAAGTAAACTTGATTAGTTTTCTTATTAAAAACATCACTCTAAATGAGAGGAGGTGCTAGAAGACAATACAGTTTGTACACTGCTTTCCCATGAGCTGCTGAATGGTCTGATGTGATAAATTTGCATAGTCTGAAGCACACAAAGAGCTGATTAATTGAAACCCTTACAATGCTTCTGGAAGCAGCTATTGTAAAACAATAACCATAGGAACTTTACAAAATACACATGGCTGAATGAGTCAAGAGCTTAATAAAATGTGTGTTCAGGATACACTATTTGGAAACAGAATTAGAGATTTTTATTCTATGCCATAAAATGCTAAATCACCCTAATTTCAGAGGTTCAGTTGAGGATTTACTGAAAAGGTCAGAAGGTTACCTGTTTGCTGCTCGAGATAAAAAATGCAGTAATTTTCTTCTTAAGACAGTGAGCTTAGCAGCAGTTTTGTTAAAAATAAACAGAAAAAACAGTATGGGAAGTTTTAATGGCATTCTGACATTTTGTCAAATTCAGCTTCTGGAGATAAAAATATGGTAAGAAATCCCTACCTTCCTTGATGCCTAATAACTACTAATCATCCCACATTCCTGCAGTCGATTAAGAGCAAATTCCTTTTAATGCCACTTCAACCATTTAATTACTATAAACCCACTGATGTTCTATTAGAGATAAAGTACTAAGTCTGACTTGTAACATGGGGGAAAATGACACAAGTAGCCATTTAAAACTAACATTTTATTTTAAATGCTCTGCTTATCCGTAGTGCACAAGTGCCCATTAAAAGGAAAAAGATAAATTCATCTCCACTATGAAATTAGGCAAGCAGATGGCAGATGATCAAGCTAGCAAAAATTTCAGAAAGTAAGCAAGGTCAGACTTTGGTAGATAAGTGGTATTGTCATGAAGTTTATGTAGTTGATAATGCTGTGAATGGATTTTGTTTTGACACTAAAGAACATGGTTCATTTAGGAAAACAAAGACCATCTTTCATGAATTTAAACTTGCTTCCTTGCCTTTAGAGTTAAGTGCAGATACTTCAGAAAGGTTTAATCCTTTATCTTAGATCTTCAGCTATTAAAAAGCTTCTGTTTGCCAGTTCAAACAATCTCTTGCTTAAATACAGTTTTTCCACTCCTCAGGAATACTGTTCAGTATTGCTGCTTAGTTCTGTGATCTACAGGACCTTTGTTGGAGGTGTTAATCCTTTTTCACATGAGAGACTGAGAAATGTTCTTTCAGAGAAGTGTTATATTGCTTTTTTTCACATCAAAGGAGCCCAACTTTTTCCTCATTGTGACTTGTAGCAAAGCAAGAGGAAATCTGGAAATATAATAATTTACTTTGTATGGAACTCAGATGAAGCTTCTTTAGCTTAACAATCCTTTTGCCTTCTGTGCTTTGAAAAGTGACTTTGCCTGAAGAATACAAGATTAAAACAACAAAATAATTAACCAAATAAGTTTCTTTATCCTTCTGGAAAATATATGATGCAACATAGTGAAAACAAAGTCCTGCAGTTCTGGACAACTACCAGAGGGGATTTATCTGTGAGACACTAGAAGCTTAATGACTTTACAGACTATAGAGACAGCCCCAGACCCAAAGATCTTACTGCAATGTCCAGTTTGAAGAGGAATGTTAAAATAAAGCAAAATACTTGCATTTCAGAACACAACATGGTGGCCTCACTTGTTTGGGTTTTTTTCCTTCTCCCCATATCCTTCTTTCTTGAGAGGTGTTGAAGAACAGGCAACCTTTTACAGGCATCTTAAGGAGTGTACTTAAAACATGGACTCGCGTGAAAAGAGGGTGTGGTGGACAGGCCAGAAGTGGTGACCCTTGCCAATACCATGTTGACATGGGAGAGGACACAAAGAAGGCAGCAAACACAGAGGCAGTGACATAGATCTGTATTATTACAGAGGCCTACAAAATCTACCTACATATTTAACGAAAGGCTTTTCTATAACAAAAGGCTAAAGCTGGTTTGGGAGATTTAATCTGTTGTATCCCAGACACTTTCTAATTCCCTTACTCTGCTTCCTTCTGCTCCAGTGACAAAGCACAGCTTTGAAATACAAATCAATTTGGAATACAGGAAAAAGCCCATCAAAAAGTTTGGTGGTTTGTGCAATCTCTTATTTTGCAAATATTTAATTATTTAAAACCCACTACTACTACGATTCCATGAAATCAAATCTCATCTTCATGCATTCCTTCTAGAAAATAAAAATATTTCACAAAAAAGACTTCAGTGCAGATAGACATATGCTTTTTCTCCTTCTCACTGAACCAAGGTACTTGCTAGTTTAAGCTCATTATATATTTAAATGGCCCTATGACAGGCTTAAAGCAAACAGGCACAAATTAAACTTGAAGTGGCAATCACCTGCATTCAGACCAAGATGAGAGAATAAATTCAGAGCTAATTAAAAATTGTCTCAATAGAAAAAGTTAAACTGTTAGTATTATAATTTCTGTTTCATGATTGTCTATATTTTTCTGATATGACTGATCCTTCCCCAGTTTGATGTCAGAGAATGGTACAAGATGCAATGTTAAAAAGCTCTCAAAGGAGATTCCTCCTTTCCTTTTCATGCCTTTCCTCCAGTTCTGCTACTGTCAGTATTGGCTTCCTCACTGTACAGTTAAGCTGCAAAACAGTGAACTCTACTGCTCTTGTATTTTTTTCTCAGTATCTATCAAATTGTTATCTTCTT
This sequence comes from Monarcha castaneiventris obscurior, assembly GCA_026261815.1. NCBI lineage: Eukaryota > Metazoa > Chordata > Aves > Passeriformes > Monarchidae > Monarcha > Monarcha castaneiventris. The sequence continues at coordinate 1,440,326 of JAMPIT010000034.1, forward strand.
CATATTTCTCCTTTCTCCCGTTAACTGTTACATCTTTTTCTATAATGCACTACAAGCAGTGAACTGAGGGGTTTATTGCCAGGAAGGCTAGTAAATGAGTCCTAGTAAAATGTAATAATTTGGAATATGATCACTCCCCTGATCACAAGGGATTACTACAGATTGATGTACAGGATAGCTACAGGCACATGCCTGCAAACTCTGCAGCACAACTGTTGCAATGTTCCTGCTTGTATCTCCAAAACCAAGCTGAAAGGGACATTCTAAATAACTGATGGGTTTGGCTTATTATTATTATAGGTCACAAGCACAGACACAGGGTGATCAGCCACTGTTAACCTGATGAAATGCCAGGTGTAATTATGGGTGCCCTCAAAGTTTCCTACAGCATTTAGGAAATTGCTTTTCATCACCCTGGGATTTCCACAGGTAGTTGCTTGTTCTAGACTGTTAGATGTCTTATGTTAATTTTGTCATATGGAATGCCCTTAGCACCCTAAAGCTGTACTTCAGCCTACCTGACACAATTCTGCTTCCTTCTGTCATTCTTCCACTTCCACTCACGGTTCTACATTAGTGGAGCACTCTTTTTATTAATTTCTGGCGCGACATGAAAATCAGTTCCATTTACATTCTGTTCAACTATTTCAATAGGTGCACTTTAATAGCTTAAATGAGGAGAAAAACCTAACCTGCTTAAATTTTTCATGCAAATCCCTATAAATATTTATCATGATTAACCAAGAGGCTTCTTTAATATCATTCATAGGCTTTTTTAAAAAATTCTAATAAGAAAATTTATTCTGCACAGTACTGATTGTATTGTTATATAATAACTTGCTGCTAAAATTTGCTGCATACCACTTATAAGGAGAAGGGTCCAATTAGACAAAGCTACATCAAGAAGTAGGTGTTGCTCTAACAGTGCTCATATAAGCACTGCACAACTTCACTCTGTATGGGACTAAAGAAGTATTTGAAAGAGAATCTATACAAAATCTTCCTGAAGGAGGGTCTTCCTTGAGAAAAGCAAAGAATGGGGCAGTTGAACCATTCCAACGGCTCAACTCTTTCTGTTTGCCTCTGAAGCTAAAGATCTTCCTCCCCTCACCAAAACTATCCTATAAAGCTGTAGGGCAAGAACTTGACTCAATTTTATAAGGGAAGTCAAGTATGTACTGCTGGTTCTTTACTTTTTGAAAACCTTCAACAGTATTGGTTTCCAAATCACTTGGGTATTCCATGGGAATAGCTTTGTATTTTTAGAACAAAAACCATCTTGAATATAAAATCAGGAAAAATATTTCAATGCTTATCAGAAGAGTTCCTCTACCTTAATAACAACAGAAACAATGGAAGCATTTCCTGAGAATACAGAGTTTCAAAAACCAGTTTTGTGGGTCTATGGAAAGACACTGTGGAATTACAGGTGATCTTGGAGAGAGCTGGAAGCACTGAGAAAGTATTAGCAAGTATTAGGTACTCTTACAGATAACACACAAACTTGAGGCAACATCTGGTAACTGCTGTCATTGCGATCAACTATTGCCTTTTGCACCCATTTTACCTCTTCTGATTGACAGGTTTGCTGTAGGTAGATGTCCTGATCACCTCAGCTGGATGCTACAGAAATGTGGATTACTGTGGTTAGCTCTGCATCTCACGACAGGGATGCAGCCTTTCACTTCAGTTACACCTGGCCAGTAGTTATTAAGACAGGGTCACAAGGGGTGTATGGGCTGCAATGGAAAGGATTTGGTAATATCAACCTCTCTGCCCCTCCATCACATCTGACAAGAGACCAAGGAACGTTCTCAAGTCAAAATAAGACCTAAAAATGTACCAAGATTATGACACTCAGGTAATAGCACGGCACGTACACTAAGGCAGAAGGTCATGCTGCAAATACTACAAATCTCAATTTTCCAAGTGTACAGAATGATGAGAACATGTCAAAACCTGTCCCACACTGACACCAATAGGAACAAAACATGCTTTTAAGTTGGTTACAGTCAGACTGTTTTCAGTCACTTCTTTCTTAACACCCTTTCCACACCTTCCAACTCTTTGAGATTCGGAGGACGATCTGAGACTCATATTTTTTTACATTTAGGTCAAAGGGAGTTCACTGCTTTTTTTCAGCAGATATGGAAGTAGGTTCCTGATTTTCATTTTCCTAGTAACATTAGAACTTTAGAACTGCATGCCACTAAGCAGCTTCCTAGTAGGTACTCATTTTCAGGTTTTGGTTTGAAGATCCAGAGGTGCTCCAGATCATGTCCTAGGTGTATTTTTAAAAAACATTCTCCCTTTCTTTCTGCTCTCTGCTGGTGCACTCCTAGTTGTGCTCCTGATTTGCTTCCCTTTCACACCATGGTGCTGAGCTATTTACCTTCAGTCTTATCTTTGGAGCAGAATGCCTACAAACATCCCTTTTCATCTCTCATCTTTTCTGTCCATTCAGAATCTCTCCAATCCCTCTCTTGATAACCCACTGACAAATCTATCACCTGAACCCAAATTCTCACTTGGGAAAAAAGCCCAACCAAACCTCAAAACCCTGTTCTTGTTTAAAATGGGCAACTATCGTATTTTCCAGATTCATAGATCAACTGAGAGTTATTTTTGCCAATACTTCTCTGTTTCAGAAACATCATTGATAAATTGTGAACTTAATAAAAAATAGGGATATGACCTTCTATCACTGTATTCATAAAAGATCTCAACTTATCAATGGAAACATACATTATGTAAGTATAGTAGGCATATACAGCATGAATTTATTTTTATTAAATGTGTCCTTTACCTTTCTGCCCATGACGACTGCTAAATTTATCTCCAATTTCTGGACGTCTGGTTTGCCTCAGCAACATTTTGATCAAGAAAGCATCTTCTGCATTGGATGAAATCATTACTTTTTCAATGTAAGAATCAGTGGCGCCTTTGTAGCTAGTAAAAGAAGCCAGAACATTAGTTTTACTTCTATGAACCAAACACAAGTTACAGACAACTGTCTGTATTACATTATCTTGGTAAGCTCCTGACCAAACTGTAATCTTTATGGAACTTATATATGGGGAGAAAAGGTTTTTTATATATATATATACACACATATATACATATATATATATATACATATGTTGTTTACATATAAGTTCCAGAGCATGTTTTAAGAGCTACAATAGAAACTAAGGGAGAATTAAGCTGAACTTGTAAAGAACAAGGTATATTTTTTTTCACATGGGCTCTTCTTGACAGCAAAAGCTTTCTTATATATTGCAAATTTATCTTCAATCAAACAAACAAAAGCCAAATATAGTTAAAGTTGAAGAAGGGAGTTTTCTAGAATTGAGTATTTTCCCAGACACCTTTCTCCTTCATGTAATTTGCCCAGCTCTAAAGTTATATTGCAACATACGTTACTGGCACATCTTTGTACTGTGGCTGCTGAGGCACACTGCTTCCTTCCAGAGGTGTCTGGGTCACAGTTGGCATAGATTTGTTCACAAGGACTTGCTTATTTTCTACTTTTTCACCTACAGAGAAGAAGAAGAAAAAGCACCATGAAAATGTATCTGACTGTGTTAGAAATATATTTCGAGCTTTAAAAAAAAATGTAAGCTGGAAGACAAACTGGGAGGAACATGCTCAAGAAGTATGCTCTGTTATTTTATTAAATATTGAATGGTAAGAGAATCACTGAACCAGCTTTCTTTGGTAAACCAAAGCACAACAGCTTGCATGCTGGGTGCACTATGGGAACAGCTATTCAACATACCCTGGGTCAAAAGACTGCACAAAAACATCTGAAGTCATCTGCTCTAAGTATGGAGAAAATTAACAGGGAACACTAAATGACAAATTTTAGAAATTCACATCTAAATTTGGGACAGCCCATCATTCCACAATGAGCTGTGCAAGACTGCTCTCAGTCTCTCCTTGCATTTACAAATTTCTGTTGATACTGGTGTCATACATAGCTTTTCCCTGCTCCATTCCCTTATCCTGCCCTTTACATTGAAAACCAGATTAGTAAGATGCCCAATGATACAACTGCACACCAAGTACCCACCTCCCACCTCCTCCACTAAATTACACTGAACTTCAGCCTGTTTCTCTTCTGTCCACATGAACTATCTCAAATAGGTTTTTACCTACATGCTGAGAACAGTCTCAGTCTGGAGTCCAGCCCAGTCCTATCTATCCAATACTTCAGAAGATTCTTGCCTTTTTTCTTAATTAACTTTGAAAGCTCCATTGTGATGTGTTGAAGAGCAAAATTGACCCAATTGTGTTACTATAATGGAATTAAGTTTAGTGCCCTTTAAAACACATTTCTTACTAGATCTTAGCAGATCTATTAAGCCATTTTCTAACTAAAGGACGACAGTATGGCAGGATTCTTTCTCAAATCTATTATTGTTGGAAAGTCATACACCTATCTTTGTATTTCTATTTATTTATTTTCTTATCACTCTCAAAACATCTTTCTAAAGTGTTAAAACCATTAAGGTTTTACTTCCTCAAACAACTGCATTAACTGATATCTTGCTAAGAGATTTTGATGCATGAAATCAAAATAATAAGGAATCTATGTCTATCCTTAAGAAAACAACAGTACATGACACAAACAGGATAAAGCTACAGTATTAAAAGCTCACCAGTTTGGGAGTATAACAATACAAATTCTAATGCTTCAACAGATTCACATTATTAAAGATTCACTCTTCTACTTAAACATAAAGCTACTTTTTTTCATGCATAAACCACCCCCTCCCCCCAATGACTGGTAACATGCTGCTTTCACGAACTAACTTTTTAAAATTTTCCATTACAATACTGTCATCTTCAAGACAAAAAAACTCCCCAAATGCTAAGTATAAAACACGGTGCACAGGAAATACTGAGAGAACATTAATTTCCACTTAGACAATGACCATGCCATGAGTGAACATGCAGTCTGACCTACCTGGAGAGCAGATACCATCAGCATCCAAAATCTCATGGCGCCAGATTGGTTTACGGGTAGCTGCATCCAGCATCGGCCCCATCACTTTATCAAACGTCTGGTTCGTGTAACGCTTCAGTGTACACTTGGCATTCTTGTACACAAGACACCTTCCAAAGCCTAAAATAGAACACAAACTCATCTGCCTAGGAGTTCATCCTTTAGAACACATGATCAGAATGAAACAAGAAGGCTGATCCACCTGCTGAGCTACAGAATATGGAATATTTTTCATTAGTTAGATTATTCATTAGCTTGAATATGCATAATGTTGTACATGGATACCTAGTGGGGCACAGTTTAAACATCAAACCATGTATGCTACTTTTCTTTAGAGCCTGGACTACAGTGTAATCCTGAACTGTGCTAATCTGCTTCTGTATCTCTGCACACACACGCACACATCGTTCCTCTTGAAATCACACACTCTCTTGAATCATTTTGGTGGTCACCAGGAAGATGTAACATGGGAGAGGAGACTGTAATGGGGGAGAGGAGCCTCTTCCTTTCATGAGGTCTAAGAAACCTGAACTTTTACTCATGTTTGTGGCTGGCATAAGCTAGTCTACCAGGAAAGTACTAACTGAGTGTTTAGTATAATCATCCCATTACTCTTTTTTTCCTCAGCTGAAAGAATTCTGAATTACCTGTTATTATAAAATAAAAGATTTTTGGGCTTTAGATGAGAAAAGTAGCATCTCTGGAATTTCTCTCCAAGTACAGCAACGAACCACGATACTAAAGACTTTAATCACATTTAGAATTACAGAGAGCCAAGAGCAAGGCTTGCTAATAATCCTGCATTATTTTAGTTCATTTGAAAGATGGTTGTGGCCACATACAGTACATCTATATCTTTAGATTATGTCAAGTAATTCCTGACAAGCGCCACAGTCCCTGTAAATGTTACCAGTCTACCAGAAAAGAAAACATTCAGTTTTAAATCATGCCTGTTGTTGTTTTAGAAAAGGAGGCATAAATTAAATGCAGCAGACATTAATGCCAAAGATACATGTCTAGGAATACTATTATTGCTGCCTAGCAACTAGGAGGAAGGGACTTGGGGAGGGGGGAAATAAAGTGATGGAAGAATCTGATTTTGGCCACCCGAAACTAAAACCAGTCTGATCACTGCACTAGCCTGCTCTCAAAGGAATTTATTTAGAAAAGGGAAAGAAGAGAGACTAAGTTTTCAGGCAACTCTCCTCCAGCTCTGAGCAGCATTAACACGAAGTGCTGAAAAAGTATAGAGAGAGCGAGGCAGGTTAGACCTGCACAAACATGGGCCTCTGTTAGTTAACCTTCCCTTTGGTGCTTATGTACTTTTAGTACATACACTGCACCACAGATTTGGTATTGTTTTTAAGGAAGCAGGTTAATTAATTTAGCTCTGAATAAACACTGAATCATTTTGCTTTAGACAATACTATTATTTTCTCTCAGAAAAGCAGGCAATACTGCTATTGCCCCCTCAGAACACCAAGTTCCCAAAGACACAAACTGCCTCAGGTTCTATTCCTTTCCTAAATACATTCACAAGTCTAATTTCATCTACTGCTTTTGTTACTGGTGGAAAAAATGAGACCTCTCTGTTAGTAATGAACAAAGGTTCAGGTAACCATCTAAAAAGCAAGCCCAATAGAACAGATTAACTCATGCCTTATGCTTTTTGTAAACCAACTATTTGCACTTTTTTATTTGAGGTCAGAAGTTAGCCTTTTTGTCTTAAAATATCCAGACTCAGAAGTTTATATGCATGTTGGCAACTTCACCACACTATTGTATGCATGGAGTTACAACCACTAATACAAAAGCATTTGAAGAAATGCTTTGAAGAAAACAAACAAAAGCATTCAAAGCAGTTTGGGAATTCAACTTCTTAACTGGAGATCTAATGCTCATAACTGCAATAGAAGTTATTACAGGATAACACTATGAGAAAACAAGTTTATTAGAATATATATTGGAACATACACTGGAGAAGTGGGCAAGAGTTGATGGATCTTACCTCTGTCCAAAGAGGCCTTATTTAAGACAAGAGCATCTTCAATATCGTAGCCACTGTAGCTCATCACAGCGACTGTGGCATTCTGGCCAGCAGGGAGTTTCTCAAAATCTATCAGTTCTATTGTTTTTGTTTTTACCATTGGCTTTTGTGGATAGGCTAGGAGATACATCAGAGTATCTATCCTGTTTCTTTGATTGTATCCAATAGTACCTGCATGTAAAAGAAAAACAAAAGCAGGGAACATTAGTGAGTTTTCTAGAAATGTTTTGGCTAAAAAATTACCAAAATGCAAATTAATTAAAATCACAAAGAAATTCTTCAAGAAAAGGGGAAAAAATAATAAAAGAATCCGAACCGAAACAACTTTACATTATTATATTTAAATAAATATAGAAGTAGTTTCTTAATTGAAGCTTCCAGAAGAATTATTTATTTTCTCTTGAAGAAGGAAAACCTAAGCATCAATATAAAAAGAACAACAACAAAAGAAATAAAAGCTATTTGACTAAATGCAAATAAGAAGGGTTTTTCTAATCACAACACTGAAACCTGCCAGTCAGAAGTCTGCATTTATTGTTCTCACAGCCACTGGGTTTGGGTTTTTTTGTGGAGTTCGACTTGGCTTTCAGAGACCTGATCCAAAATTTCATGAGAATCAACAGAAAGACTATTGCTGAGTTCAAGAGAAACTGTGGATCAAGCTCTTCATCTTCAACATCACGTTTCCTTCCTTTTTTGGGCAGTAATTAGTTCAACAGCAGCCTGTATTAGAATGTGACAAAGTATTAACAAAGCATACCACTGGCAGCAGCCAAGACTGATTTATTTTCTGAAATTAGAAGCATCATTGATAGAAAGACTACAGTAGAAGTCCACTCATAATATATTTGTCCTTTTACATGAAATTAAATTTAAATTTACAGTTCAGAATTCAACCCTTTGTATAGACCTCCCAGCTTGACACTGAAATTTTTGGCCCTGTCCCATCAGAATGCCAAAGTGCCTCCTGAAATCTGAGGAAAAAATAATTAACACCCAGCAGGGAAACATAAACTGTTGTGTAGCAGAACAAAAGTTAAGGCAATCATATGTTATTGGAGTTTGCTGTACCAGGACTATGCTATGTCCCTAAGCCATTAAGAAAATACAGTCTGAAAAGTTAACATTTTAAAGTTTTAAGTGCTAAATATTCTGCAGTACTTGTGCTTAGGATGTAAGTCTTTCAAAACCCTTCCAATTTCTCCTGCAATTTCAGAGTCCGGCTGCTTTCTTGGAAAGGTGAAGGCAGTCAGTGTATAAGGAAGATTTCACATGGCCAGGAAGCACATCTGAACACCAATCTGCTCATTGGGGAGGTCAGCTTCACATTTTACATGCACCTACTTGCAACTCCCATTTACATAAAATGCCTAGAAAATCAAACTCTAAAACCATTTCCAAAGACCCGTCCTGTCCTTGGCACTAAGCTCTCTCCTAAACCACAACAGGTCTACCCTTCCCAAGGACAAGAATGGAGAGAGAACTCAACAGCTACTGTCTGAAAATGAGCTGTTACAGCTGCCCTGGACTTTCCCTGGTTCTAGAAAGTAGATTCAATGACATGGGCACAGCATTCTCAAATGACAAGAAAAATCTGGTAGAGTTGACAGGCTTAACTTGTCTCTTGCTTTTTTGCAGTTGCTTTTCTGTCTTTTTCTTGGATAATCATCCTTGAAGAGTATTTTTTTGTCTCCAGAAAGACACAAGCTGGTAGGACCTGGATTCCTCAACACTGAAGACCTTTGCAGTCCCACCCTGCAAGGCCCACCATCTGAAGGCCCCACTATTTCTGATATTCTCTTAGAATTCAACGAGACATTGTTCCCATTGTACTTTTGACTCAAAACCCCTGCTTTTCCTAGTATACAGACAGGAAAATATACTTCCAAATTAGAAACTTCAGATGTTTAGACCATTTTCCCCCTCTGTGTCTAGAATGAATAATTTGTGTCCTTTCAGGATAGGTTGCAGAGAAGCTCAGCTTAAATGTTTCACAGACAGGTGCATTTTCCTGATGTTGAGAGAACTCTTTCCAAGAGAAAGTCATGCCAAACTTAACTTTCAAAATGCTTGCAATTTTTTTCTCCTCTGAGATGCTGTACCTGCTATGGTTCACTGATTAGGGATGCTAAGACAGGATGAGGTCTGGAGCACCCATTTTCCCAATCTTTTACACTTTAAGGGTGTCCTTTACACCCCAGTAACAACCTGTGGAAGTCCCCTATATATCAAAGATTTCAGATAACATTTTTACATATTTCAGGTAATGCAAATTATTTCAGATGCTTCACCTATTTCAAAACTGGCATTTTTATCAGCAGTTCAGATAAGCCTACCAGAACTGCTATTGCCTGGGAGCCCAAAGCAACTGACATTACTGAGATTTTGAGCCTCAATAATAAACTGTATTCAGGCTATTCTTCAGGAGGTGAATGCTGTATCAAATGGAAAACATATACATATATATCAATGACAGCTATCCTAGCAGGAAAGAAACTGGCTAGAGAGTGATTCTAGAGCACAAATGAAATTAATTAGCCAAAAAGCATGCCATATAGCAGCAGTATTATTCCTAATTGCTAGGATTTAATGGTTATACAAATAATGCTTTCTCTAAACTGGGCTAACAAACCACAGCCTCAAACCACAATCTGCTTATTTAAAATAAAGCAGCAGCTCTCTTCAGAGGACTGGTGTGTTAGGAGGAGCCCTCTGTGTGGGCGCTGAAATGAAGGAAGTCACTAGCTTTATTTCTGTTTTCTCTCTGAAAGAACAGAGCCCTTGTTTGCTCCAGCCAAACAACCAAGCAAAAGTAAAGTATAATTAAAGTTCACCATAACAAACCCTGCTCACAATGACTCGCATTTATAATTACCCCAACAGCAAGAATCAATTTTTTTTCATTGGTAATTAGCCCTGGTTAAAGCAAAACACACAAGGTTGACCTGGATACAACAAAGATCATATTCTTGCTTTTCTCAGTACTTGATATATTGTGAATGCACGTGTGCATTCTTTCCTTTTTTTCCATTTCCTGGCAGGTTTTTTTTTCCTTTTTAAGTATCATTTGAGTATCCTTTAGTGTGAAATAATCACAGTAAAAACATTATCTACTGATATTTAGCATAAATGAGGCATTGTTATTCTGATGCTGAAAGTTTTGAGAACTCACCAGAACAAATAGCCAGCTAAAATAAGCATTTATCCAATTCTCTGGTGTATTACTTACAACAACATTAAACTGTACAATCAAAATTAACAAGGATACAGAAATCAATCTACTTGAGCCAAAAGGGCTATTACTGCACATGCCAAAAAAAGAATTGCTCTAATTCTGTATTTCCTCTGTTTTTACCATGGATTTTCTATGATTCTGTCCTTTTATATGAGCACAAAGCAAGAGAGGAAGAAGTACAGTTTTTAAATGCTGTGATAAACCTTGTGGAGGGGACTCCAACTCAGGCCAGACAGATTGTTACAGTACATGCATGAAGTGATCTGGATGTTAAGTATTAGAAATACTCCTCTCACAGTAGAAAGATTAAGGGGTGGGTTAAAAAGATTATGGGTAAAATTGGGGGGGGGGGTGGAGGAGGGAAGTAGTTTGGCTCACTTCTGCCTCAGCACTTGTGTGCCTACTGCCGAGGAGAGGAGAGGCCTCGAAACGAGATCGTGTCGCAGAGCACAAACACTCCTCAAAGAGCAGTGGCAGAACTCAGCTGTGGCCACAGCGCACCCACATCCAGCAGCAACAGCTGCTTTTGCTTTGAGGTTTGTTTAGATTCTCTGCCTCTAGGCTAGCTGTACAAAATTTGGAAGGACTCTGGCTCTCAGTCCACCAAATAGCTTTCACAACTGTCAAAAACCCCCAGCACTCAGTTCCTTGAAGCATATTGATCTTCTCAACTCAATTTTAATGCATTCAGCTGGCTACAGTATGAGGCAGAGCAGTATATAAAGGCCTTTCTTACTTCCCAGAAGCAAAGCAGAATGTACATGATACAGCAGGAGGCTTTTTCATTGTAATATCAAAGTTTTTGCTGCATGATAAGCTTCCACAACAAAGCTCTTACCCACTTACATCGGTCCCCTCAAATACTTCCTTTTCTTTCAGAGGTTAAAGTAACAATCAACACTCAAACCTTCCTTTCCTTAGTCAAGACTTGTGTTATGCCATTTGGGTTGAAGCTGCAGTGCACAGTTGAGCTGTGAGTGTACAGCTTGCTTTGTGTACCCACACCAGCACTTTCACAGCAGCACATGTGCACACGCAATATGGGGGATTACTGGCAGGAAAACTGTATGTTTTCATTCTTCATATTAGGCTTTTACACAGTCACAGATGTACAATGTGCAAAACTGACTGGTTTTTTATGTCTTAATGGAATTAGAAAGCTCAATTTAGAACTATTTCTCTAACTGTAAGTGTCTTTGATCCTCTTAAGCATTATTTTACCAACACATCAAATGCAAACAGTACAGACTCTTGTATTTTCATCTTAAATATTGCTGAGATTTTAAGCTACAACTACTAACCTTGCACTGAAATGTGAATGTTCAGCTGAGGTCCTTGCAGCTGCTGTTGTATTTACTAGCTAACTTCCTCTCAGTCTTACAACTCAACCTGCAACATATGGTAAATTATCTATGCCAAAAGTGAGAGATTTAATTTCAATTTACTTTTACTGAAATCCAGTTTGGTCACTCAGCACAGTCCTAGTCCTCCAACGAGATGACTCATCTACCCATGAAAGGGAGGTATTTTTCAGGCTATGTAATGCTATCCTGAAGAAACATTAATATTCTAGGACCCAACACTTGTCAGGGACATTGGATTACAGACCTCATTGCAATCTCTGCTGTCCACTCTCCATTTACTTGTGCTTTCACACCTTTTCCTAGCTTGAGGTTGCTTAAAAAAGAGACCTACAAGACTGTCCAAAGCTGCTGGCAGAGCCCTGTGATGTGGTCAGAGGGGGTGGGTCAGTGTTGACAAGCACAAGGCTCTCCTTTCCCAGTCTGAACCCCGGGCTCCCTGCACTGACCCAGGTTTTGACAATCAAGGGAGTGACACAGAGGACTTGGACATGAGACTTTCCACACGGCAGTGTTGGATGAGGAGCTGCTCTGCAAGTTCGGTAGTACGGGGAAAGAAAGCACAAAAAGTGGATGGTTATTTAAAGGTTGGGGTTTGAAGCACCATATCACATCTCTTCACAAAAATAAACAGAAAAAAGTATGTGCAATGTTTCAGGAATACCCTCTAGGTCTCATCTGATCAATTAAGTGTAGAGAAAAATCTTCTCTGCCCCTACATATTGCCACTCATGGTGGCTTTTTTTTTAAGCAGTTATTACAAAAAGCTTCAGGTGTTTGCAGATACTTCAGACAGAGCAAAATATAGCTCAAGTCATGTGCCAACTTTTAAAATTTACTTTTATCTAGCTGCTTATTCTTTGAGTCAGGTGTTTTGTCATAACAAACTGAAACAAAGGCTTTTTTTATTGCTCAAGATATTCAATGGCTTTTGTGTTCCTAGCGTCAGCAGGAACGTCAGAGGATTGTATCCAAGGAGCTAAATGTGCAAGACCTAGGGTCAAAGCAGCTGAATACACCAACCTCAGAAAACACAGACAATGAATTGCAAATGACACTCAAAACAAAACGGGAAAAAAACCTTCACACAGAAAACTACAAAAGAACTCCACAGATACTGAATTGGCTTTCTGTACACACTGATCCTGCTTAACTGTGTGTGGTAACTAACCAAACCTTCTGAGACTAATAGTCATAAAATAGAGACTCAGGGGTGGGGGAAAGATAATGGGATGGGGGAGAACTGTAAGGAAAAAGATTGCATTGCTCCTCTTTCCACCCACCCACCCTTTAAAAAAAAAAATTAAATAGAGGACATGCATCTTGCTACATTCAGCTGTTTTCATGCGCTCAACAGGACAGTGCAGCATAAGGCAGTTACTCTGCTATTAATTCTGCTGGAGAAGCCTCACAAAAGGTGCAGTGTTTCAGCTTTGAGCACACGGCACAAAATAAATGGTTTAGTAAACCTAACTGAAGTGGCAGTTTCTTCATGACACAGAGTTGTGCTAGTGTAGCTCCCAACTTGCAAGGAAGCCATCAATTCAAGGCATGAAACTGGCATGTAGAGCACCAGCCTGAATGCAGCTGTCTGAATTGATGTACGACTGCTCAGGCTCTCCTCGGGACTCGCTCTGCCTTGATCACAGCCCATAGGCTTGGGCACTTTAATGCTGGTTTAGCTGAGTATTAAAGAAAGGATTAGAACTTAACTGCTGTCAATTACCCCCAACGGCAAATTTACAGAACGGTTGGGTTTTAATGACCAGATATGACACTGTCAAATGAAATAGTAAGTGATCAGAAAATTAATTTTGTTTCAGTCACTTGGCTGAGGCATTACTCAGCCTCTTCATGCAAAATCTAAACTACGGCTGCAGAAAGTGTTGAAGTAACTAACCACTCTCTTTCACACTTGATTCTTCTTGTTCTCTGATGTCAATGCTAACTACTGATAAATTTATTCTTAGGACACTTACTCAACCAGTCAAGGAAATGCCCCTCAATCTGTGCTCTGTCTCTCTTTGTGAGAACACTTTTTAACTCTTTTTTGTCTGGAAACACACAGCACGTTGCAGCATAAAGAGAAAAAAAAACCCCACTCTGTCAATCCTGCAGATATGCTGAAAACTTGAAAGTCAGGATGATTTCCAACAAAACCCAGCAGAAAAAGCAAAAGTGTCCCAGTTTATCAAAATTTTCTTTTAAATGTTAAGACCTGTAGATATGGTCTTCATGAAGTAAAACTGACTGGTACATTTTTCACATTAAGTTTTTCAACTTTCAGAGGTAAATTCTTTTTTTCTCAAAGCTAGAGAAGTGCTCTTTTCCTAGCAAAGTTTTTTCTGTGAACCAGGAAAGAAAGATTTTTTTTCTGTTTGTCACTTTTGCTACATAGCTTCAAAAACTACATAACACTTCAAAGATAAATAAAAAATGAAGTCTTACCCATGGCTTGTTTCCCCATGGCACACTGGTAAGTGTTTCTTGGGGACTGGTTGTGGTGAGGATATGGAATCAGCCCAGCACAGACACCCAGAAGTGTGAAAGGCTCAATCTCCAAATGGGTAGTATCTCTTGAAAGAAAAAGTACCAATTATGGCAGGCTTGTGAACAAACAACTTCAGTAGAATTTATTTAATTCAGCAGTCTCTCATAACACTTCGAATTCAATTCTGTTCAGGAGAATGTAAGTCAGTAGGACCTCAAAACATGGATTCACTACAGGATTTTTATTTTTATTACAAAAACCCAACAACTTTCTTTCGGCTTTAAGTGTTTCCACATGAAAAGAAATGAAGGAGAAATAAATCAGGATTTATGAAATTCCACAATGGAGGAAAAGCCTCCAGATAACAACAACCTGAGGGAGCTCAGTAAGACAATAAAACATCAGTTTATACAGTAAGACCCAAAATGCCTTAAGGAATGTCTTCTCATGTAATGAGAGCCCTCCGCATCAAATTACTAATCTCAGAGATCCAGAAATCCACTGGGGAGATGGAAGAAGGAAGAGCACAACAGATCCAGGTATTAAAAAACCTTTTTTAGTTTCCAAGGTCAGCTATATCAGTTGAAGAGAAAACATCTGTCTCCAAAACAGATCCAGTGCCGTGCGTACATGACATAATACAACACTATCTGAAAAGCTCTGCAAATATTTTGGAAGTGATTATGTTATTAAAAGACAGTATTGATGAGAAGTAAAAAGACAGGGAAAAGGAGTAAAGACAGAGAGACAATTTCTTCTACCTGGCATGAGCTTCAGAAGAGAAAGTCCTGCTCAATAAGGACAAACCATAGCATGCATTGGGATGCAAGTGGAGAGATTAATAACTAAGGATGAAGTGTACAATAAAGCTTGGCTGGAGCAGATAGAAATTTAAATCAAGATAAGTAATTAGGAAGTGGGAAATTATGAAATACAGATGATTATAACTAAATCTATTCAAAGCCTGCCTTTTATGCCCTGGATTTATTACAGAGAGCTTGGGTTTATGCATACACTGCTTCTCCCAGACATCTAACCCAATGCATTCTGAAAAACCCATCTTTAATGTTTGACTTCTCTTGGAAGTCTTTTGGAAGACTTTCTTTTAATTATTTAAATAAATTAATTTAATTACTAAACTTTAGGACCTTGCCAAAGAAGTGACTCAAAAATCTATTACGGCAACAGTCAAAAGACAGCCAAGCACGGTAAGTTCACAAAGGCTAAGGAATTACCCACAAGCACATACAGACTGAAGACAAGTGCCAGCAGGAACTTGGATATATACATATACTACTGGAAGAATAATGAAATCTGAAAGCTGAAAAAAAATAGATCTGGAAATCCTGAGGAGTAAGCAAACGAAAGTATCTATCAGTCCTAGAAATCTTCATAAATCACAAATACACCTGAGCAACCTAAAAATCACCTGCTGGCCAGAGGACAGCCACTATTTTTCTCTACCTGATAAAAAGCTGTGATGTTAACTAAAGTAACATTCTGTTGTAAGAAAATACTTATGGGAGAATCCAAATTGCAGTCAAGTAATTGCAGAACTGTCTCAAGAGCCGGTAGCAAACTGAAAGCAGAGACTGCTCCCCCATTCTGCAGAACTTCACAGAACTGCTGACACTTCTCAGACAATAAAACCAGAGGCTTGAGACTTACTGATAGTGAAGTTTGCAAATTTCTTCAGTGGGAACAAGTGCATGGAACTAGATATACATTTGCCTATAGGGTATTCAACACAAGTCTTCTTCCAGTGAGGTCAATCCTATTTCAGCCAAAGGTGATGCAACCTGCACAGATCTGCCTTATGAAGTATTCCACAGTGCTAATGGAAGACCTTCAAACTTTACAGGGCAGCTCAATTTCTGCAGGTCAAAAATGCCACTGCCAGAACAAGGCCCAAGAAAGAAAGGCAACCTCGTGAGTTTGAAATGCAGAGTTACAAATGTGTAAGGAAGAAATGGAATGCATCAAGAGTCAAATACTCCAAGAAAACCCCTCTAACTGGACTGGAAAAGTAAAGAGAGGACACTGTAGCTAAAAGAAACCTGTATTATGAAAGCAGGAATGTTACTGGGTTGAATATAGTGGGTTGTATCAGTAGCATTACCAGAACAAGCTGTACCAACACGGTTACACCATTTAAAATGCAAGATGATCATCTGGGGAAAGGGGGTACACAACTCAGCTGCTAAGGATGTAGGGAATATCATTACCAAACACAAGGAGCAATGTGCTCATACGATGCAAGCTCAGACACTTATGGCACTGTTAGCCACTGTTAGCAATGAAGCTAAACTCAAAACAACTGATGGACAATACAGGAATCTTCTGAGCTCCCTGGCAGTTGTTGTGGAGTTGTTTCCTCACACTGGTCCACTGGAAATTCACTCTCTCCTCCTCTTTTGGACTAAACAGTGATTTCATATAATACACTCCCATTAACCTTCCTGGCTGAGTCAGTTGTCCCGTAACTTAAATTTTCAGCTCTGGTGCTTTGTGGAACTTATTTAATTTTGGCACAAATGACAGCAATTGTGTGCGCTCTCCTCTGCTCATGTATACAGAACTCAGTCAAGAGCATGCAAGAGTAATTTCTTAAAGTGATGAAGTCTTCAAAAGGCTGGGTAGGAGCAACGCAATTTAATTAGCAGAGTTAATGCATTACATTTAGCAAAGGTTAAAGATAACTGAAGGTCTAATCTAGCTCCACTGAAATCAATGATGTATTTCTATTAGCTTCCAGGTGTACTTGACCAGGACAGATTATTTAGAATTTTCTGCATAAATCTACTGATCAAACATTTCATGGAGATAACTTCTAGCATTTCATATGCAGCCTGCAGTTTACAGGATATTATCAGAGAAACATTAAAAACCAGTAAAAAGACAGGAGGACTTAAAAATTTAAAAGAATCCTTCCTTTAATGTGGGCTCTTTAATCACACTCAGAAAACAAGAGTTAAAAAAAAAAAAAGCAGCAGGTCCTTCAGATACGTGGAAAACACAACAGATCTGGAAACCTTTCTGAATTAAAATCCCATATCAAAAATGATCTTAAGACATGTGGTAAAGAATACACAGAATGATGCAGGTATTTTTATCAGGGCCTATTATACATCCAAAAGTCAAAGGGAAGGTCTCATTCCAGCACTTCACTTATTGTAAGGTGGGTGTCTCTAGGGTCTCTCTACAGCCAGAAGAGAAATTTCCAAACAACAACCTTGATATGCTAAGATAATCAAATAACAAGTGGAACCATTTGCCTTCTGGATACCTATTTGATAAAATTACTTATGATGAGCAGCCCAATGAACAGAACAAAAAAAAAGCACCACATCCAGACAAAGAAATAATACACCTTCAAGTATTTAATATTTTTGAGAGTTAGTAGCAGAACAGATCTCTCAAAACCTAAACCACTTTGTGTAACTTGCCATGGATAATTTAAGGATGTGTGCAGACAGATTTCTTTCTTTAGCTTTCATCTGGAGTAGTTTCAACCATTAGCAAGGGAGCAGTGTGTACATGTGGAAACAGTAACATTACTTGTATGTTTGCATTTCAGAGAGTTATCCTATGAAAGTTTTTCCTGTGCCAGCTACTGAATGAGTACTTACTTATTGATTGTATTTTCATATAGTGCTATGTTACAGTCATTCTCTTCATTCACATCCAAATATTCGACGAGGCCTTCATGCAAGAAGTCTTCAAAATTCCTACAGATAAATTAAAAATTACACTAGAAGTACTGTCTTATATTTCTGCAAGCATAAAATACTTAGTACATATATTAAAGGAATGTAATACGTAAAGTTAAACCAGATAAATACTTCTACATGTAAAGTTCTGTGCATATTACATTTTGAAGAAAAATGTATTTTTTTAATTAATCCTGTTGCCCATTCACTGCTTCACAGTCTCACAGATGAATGTTACTTACTTGAACAACTCAATAAAATCTTCCCATATGTACTCATCATCACTGTAAATGTAGGCAAATATAGGGATAATCAGGTAGGTTTTTATGATGGTTTTGTGAAATTTAGTTAGGCTAAATTGAAATGCCTTTCCCTAAGTGTGGTTTTCTTAAAATACACAAACTAAGAATTTGCAGGGACTTCCAAAAACTCTGAATGTGCCTAATTTAGGGCGATCAAGTTGATTCTCCTGTGAGGTGTTTGATTTTTCAGTCAGGAGAAGGATGATACTGCCTCAAACTTGCAGAAAGATGAGGCTGTGAGAGGTATTTATTCTGTGTACCTACCAAATCTCACAGCAGTAACAAAATACGACCACCAGCCTTAATTTGACTTTAAACAGAAAGTCTCCAGTACAGAGATTATGTAGGAGAGCAGACTTTTCTAATTAGCTAACCCTAAGACTGTGAAATACTGACTGAATGATGTATCTCCACACAGTATTTACTTGGTGAAGATGAATATGGGCTGCTGGAATTGTGTACCTGTATCCCTGAGCCAGTTCTTCCATATGCTTGTTTGTAACTGCAGGTTTTTGCTTCTTGACAATTATGTAAGGCCTAAAATTAAAAAAAAAAAACAGGATTGTCATAGCAAATACTTAGGCAGGTAACTTAATTTATACTTACAGTAAGAACCCTGCCTATGCACAACCTACTCTATAAACTATTTTTAAAATTTATCGACCTTTAACTGATAAATCCACATAAATACAATCAGTAACTATTCACACCTTCGTTTGATATCACTTGAAAAGTGTATCAGAAAAAATCAAGACTTACATTTTGAGGTGAAAGACATTTTTTCCCCCTTTAAATCTTTAAACTAAAATTTTCTAAATTTTACCTACAGATTTTGATGATGGCTTTAAAAGATTTGAGATTTCCCAACCTACAAAGCTAAGAACAGCATTTAGTACCACAGTTAATGCAGGGATTTTATAGAATACCAAGTGAACAGTTTGTGCTCAAGTGTCCACATGCAAGGCTGCATTTTGCAACTGCCTACACGATGAAAAGTACAGGCATTTACTATGGGTGATCTCTGATGAATCCATAAATTTCCATAGCACATGGATCTCTGAAGGCTTCCCTACCACACAAAAACACTGACACAAAGGATGGCATGCAAGAAAGCAACGTCAAGGGCTGTTGCTATTTGGACAAGTTGCTTTTATAAAGAGCAGCAAATAGCTACAAGATACTTGTGGAGTCCCCTCTGAAGTCTAAATAACTGTTAGAAGACTAATAAGCACTTTTAAATGGTTAATAGGGATATCTGAACAATTGCAGGGTGAGGGGTGCCACAAAGCAAACTTGGTAAAGCCTTGCAAATCCACACTATTTCCCTTGCTTTTGTTTTAAAAATTGGAAGCTTTACCGCCATCTCCCAAACTACATATATTAGCCCTGACTGGAAAAGTGATTTCTCTGCCACTGAATATGCCCTTACTCTGGATCTCTTGACCAGGTATGATTAATTGATGGTTTGTACATTTACTATTTTGGAGCCCCTAACATGCCTCAAACGGCATTCAACATGCTCTGAGATTCATTTAATGAATAAACTGGAATGCCACCAGCAGTGGTGACTGCTGCTTTGTTAAAGTACACACAGAATATGTACACAGCCAGCCAATGCTAAAATATGTATATATCCATTAACCTGTTCTGCTTCTTCCAACCTCTGCTTTGAATCAGGGCAATTTAAGGAGAAAAGAGATGCTCAAGTCTTGCTGAATTTGCTTAAACCTGTTCTTGTGAAAGTCTTAGCCCAGAGTATTTACAGTGCATAGAACAGTGTTTATAACCAGTTCAGTAGTGAGGTAATTCTGATGAGAAGTTTACCTGCACAATCTCCCTCCATCAGAGGAAATGTAGACACATCTGTCAGACAGATTTGTAGAGATGGAAACGAATTCGTTGATATAACCTGCTCGACGCATTATCCGAAAGGTGTTGACTAATTTCTGGTGATCACGTATGACACCAAGGATGTTACCTGTTCAGAGAGAGAATAAATACCCACTGCATCCTTTGCACAACCAAAACTCTATTTACAAACTCTGATCATGTGTAGCATGCACAGAAGTACCTCCTGCTTCTTGCAAATAATGAGTTGTTGTAAAATTTCCCTTCTCTAACATGAATAAGAATTGGCTCTTTGTATCTCTCAATTCAGAATTGTCAGAATTTCACAAGTCATCTACCTGCATGCTTCCAACAGCCTGAGAAACCAAATGATGTGGCATCTTCCAGCTTTCTGCTCAGGTGCCCATTCATCAGTTGGTGCATGAGTCAACAACTCTGAAATCTGCAATTTCACCTGTACTGAAATGGATTCAAGGTTTCCAAGAACAGACCAAGGAACTGCCCTGCTGCCTTGTCAGAAATTTTAGAAAGTCCTGATATTTTGATATATGTAATCACTCACAACAGCACCAGAATTTCTCTTTCAGATACTTAGCTCAACTCAGTTATCTTAGCAGGGCACTTTAGTTCATACATAAGTATTCTGATGCACGATGAACAAACAAGAGACTGAAATTCATTTAAAGAGTCATCTTACTAACGTAACCTTAATATACAAAATAAATGTGGTCGCATTTTAAAAAGTTTAAAGAAGACAAAGGGAGATAGTTTAGGGAGTTTGTAAGACAACAGAAAGGTCTTTACAGCTTAAAGAATTTGTATTTAACAGATTATCTGCCTTCTTATGTCATAAGTTTAAACCAGGATCAAGTCAGCTATCCACAAATTTGAATTTTTTATGGATTAAACCCACAAACCAGTGGATTGAACAGCAACTTGGCTTGCCTCACTTAGTACTAATTCATCTACATTTGGGAACATACTATCTTGGTCTGTACTGCAGTCTGAACTTGTGAAGGAAGAGTCCAGTATTTTGGCTCTCCACTTCCCTTCGGACCATAAAAATAAAACAAGACAGGAGTGCATGTGGTTTCACTGAACCTTATCTTTAACATACTGCTACAGAAAAGCAGAGCAGAGGAATGCAGTTTGGTCAAGTGTTGCTTTTATGTTACCGGGAAAAGGCAGGGTTGAAGAACAGCTGCTGTTTAATTCAAGAGTAAATGGAGAACTTATCCATGGTGACAGACATTACAAACTAGGCCCTGAAAGTGGATGCTGCTGACAAAAGGCTATTTTGAAATCACAACTGTAGTTTTAAAAATGTCAGTATTTTGAAATCTGATACCATAGTACCTGTTGTTTTAGTAACACTGAAAGATCAGTTGTAAAAGGAACACGAAGGTGCAGATGCACAGCACATGTGCCAAATCATCCCTTTTAACAAAGAAGAAAGGCCTGTTTTCCCAGGTCTAATTTTTCTAATCATGCACAAAGCAAGATGCCCCTTCAAAGGTATTTTTAAAGAGACTAGCAGTGCTAAACTTTGCAACCAACTGATGTTTTGATGTTTCCTTTCTGTTTTTAAAGGCACTTTAAAGTGCACGAATATATATAAAAACATATAAAGATTACAGAAAACTAAATACTTCCCGTAAATGAAGATTTGAATTTGTAAACTTATTAAAAATTTAACAGTTACTTTCTTTTAAAAGTACTTTATGAATGGCATCTCCTTTGGCCAATATCTGAAAAACCAAAAAAAAACCCTGTAGTTCAATGTACATATTTTTGTGCCTATTTATGCAAGTGGGCTTAAAAACAGGGCTGAAATTTGATAAAGCTTCAATTTCCCAGCTACACATCTGCAGTCAGAGTTCTGAAGACACAACTTCATGCAACTAAGTGTCATCATCTGGCCTGTCTACTTTGCCCAACGCTATCAAAATATTTACAGAGGAAATTATTTGCACGTGGAAAGCAGCATCTGCAGTTGACTGTGCTCCAAGAACTGCTGGAGGGTTTCTGAAGCCTAACTCTCCATCAGCAACAAATCAGAGTCAGGACTGCTGAAAAGTAACATACCATTAAGAAAAACCAGGAACACATTTGGGTATGAGAGTTCTTCACCACAGAGCAAGTTGACATCTTCAACTCCAAGATTACTGGCTAATTTAATAATTGGGCCATCTTCCATATCCGTAGTAATATGAGTCATGAGGGCAAGGTTTTTAACCAAACCACAGGCCTAGGAAAAAACAAATACAAAACCCACATATTTTATCCTTTCTCTCCCTATGTATTAATACCATACTTACATTTTCCTCCCCAAACTGTACTTATGACTGACAAAAACAAAAAGACGACAAAGTTTAAAGTGAAAGAAATTAAACAATTACCCTGAAAATCCAGAGGGGAAAAAAGTAGAATTTTCTATAACACTATAAAATGTAATGTTTTAGCACTTACGAACTAATAAAAAATACAGGCACTAAAGTAGATTTTAAGTTAACCAACCATGTATAACCCTATATTTCTCTCTTCAGCTACTCAGCAACATAATGGAAATACAAAATCGGTCTATTTATCAATTTGCCAGGTATCCTGTATGTTCTAACACAAACATTAACATTTTTCAATGAAAAAGTATCTTATACAGTGCAATTTTATTTCAGCTGCTTAATGAGACTAGCTCATATTGATTTATCCAGAAGTTCAGAGTTCCCTCCAAGTATCTTCTATTCAGAAAAAAAAAAAAAAGAGGAAAAAAAAGGAAAGCAAAACAAACCAAAAAGACTGTCAGAATCAATTCTTTGGCTGAAATACATACAAAGATGGTTTTCTTCCTCAAGCTAATGGCTGAAGAAATACTAGTACATGTTTCCAGAAACACTGCAGGCTGATGATGCAACTTCAAAACAGAATGTTTCTTACAGAACAAAGGGAGAGGGGTTTAGGACTCCTCTCCTGCTGCTCTCATCAAAAGAGAGCAAGCAGTCCCACTGCAAAAATGGGGGTCCTCATGTCATTCTCATATAGCCACATGATTTCAGAACTGATTCCAGACAGTCCATGCAGGAGAAAAAAGGCAATATAGTAAGGAGGACCAGGATGTAAACAGGTAGGATGTCAGAAGACACACAAGCTGTGTTATCAGGCTGAGGACAGCCTCTCCAGAAACCTCCTCATCAGAATTATTCC
The DNA here is from genome assembly GCA_026261815.1 of Monarcha castaneiventris obscurior. NCBI lineage: Eukaryota > Metazoa > Chordata > Aves > Passeriformes > Monarchidae > Monarcha > Monarcha castaneiventris. Next base: position 1,463,529 of record JAMPIT010000034.1, read on the forward strand.
TCTAATGGAGGACCACCTGCTTCAAATGAAACAGTGTCTCCATTCCTCAGGACAAGAAACACAGAAAGCGAAACAGAAATTCCTCACCTCTCCTTCAGGAGTGTCAGAAGGGCAGAGCATCCCCCACTGAGATGGCTGCAGAGATCGAGGACCACTCACTTTCCTGGTCTTTTCAAACTGAGAAGAGATCCTGGTCATCATTCCCAGAGCAGATATGTAAGACAAGCGGGACAAGACTTGGGTCACACCTTGGCGGTCCATCTTGAATCTCTTCAGAGACCAATTTCCCTGCAGAGTAAAATGAATGTTTCAAAAGAATTTGTGCACTTTGTCCTTGTCTTGACTTTTTACAGTATCTAGACAGAATGGTATCTGAGGAGCTTTGCAAAACAAATGTTGCCCATTTATATCAATCAAGTTTCATGCTACTTATTTGCATATAAATTCCTAGTTATAGCATATCTGTACTAAGTATTAAAGAGAAGTTTGAACAAAAGGACTGCTCTTTCAGGTGAGAGGACACTTTTGCTATTACATACTCAATCACACAAATATTCTTTTTCATCTGTCCCTCACAGGTAAATCAATACTCAAATTTAGCTACATTAAATGGTTTTCTGGTTTTGTTTTATAGATTTTGAGTATTTAAAAAAGAAAGAAGGTCTTTTGAGTGATGTAACACTTTTACGATAGATCTCACAAGTTTCAAGTTTTGTCTTTTCCATGATTTGTTACTTTTGTAGGAAACACAGACATTTATACTGCAGAAGTCTGACATCAAAGCCCTCTGTACTTTCTTGAAGCCTTTTGTTTTTAAAATCCAGAGGAAAAAGACTCACTGATGTGTCTTCTCACAGAAGAGTGTGTGTGTGTGGGAGGAGTAGGTCTACCCAACTTCCCTTTGGAAAACATCAAGTATGAAATGCAAGATCCATGCACATCTCCGAGGTTTTGTGCTCCAGGACTGTCACAGGCATTGTCACTTGTGGTTTTAATTAGGAGAACAGAGGAGCTCAAAGCATGTTCTAGAACACAAATACGTTTCCATGCCAAGCAGATTTAATCATCTCTACTGTAATCTTGAAATTTGGTGCTGCCATTTTTGCCTTCGTGACATTTACTCCATATCCAGTTCTCAGCACCTGAGTCAGTGGATACAGTAAATTTCTGTCTGAAATACTATTTACCCCAGGCACCATGTTACTGGTCAGTCCAAAGATAACATTTTCCCAAGGATTGCCTTCTGCTACTTCTTGTAGCCTTTCTGACAAACTCAGCTCACCAATACTAACAAATAATTTGAAGCTCACTTGCTGTACTACTCCAAAATCCCTTTAGAGGGTGATTTGCTTGGCTTTTTTATTTGCACATTTAACAGCACAATCCCACTTAGTGATTAACAGGAAGAAAACACCACCCATACAAATCATTTTGTTATCTGCTTCCACTGGAGAGACTATCAAATAGTCTCAAATTTGTAACAGCAAGTGGGAAGACATAATGACCAATGGCAAGTCAGTCAAAAGAAAAAGTATCCTGTTCATTTGCTCAACATCCTTGGGAAGGGTTCACTCACTGACCATTTCATTTTTTAAAGACTAGAAATTATGAGAATGTAAGTGGAAGAAAACAATAAATCAGTAGGTTTTCTTCATGCCAGCAAGTATTGAATCTGTAGGCTAAATTAGTATGTGGTTTCTTCTTTGCTGCCCTGAAGAGTCTAAAATTGAAAAGACCAGGAAAACAGGGAGGCAAAAAAATGCTGCCTGAAGAAGTCATCCAAAATATTCCTTGTGCTTTGGAAGGGACAGACTGGATCCTTCAAAAGCTGTCCACAAAAAAGAAAACCAAAATGGGGCCAGGGCAGTTGTGAGCCCACCCCCAAATGAGAACATCCTATTGAGAAGTCTTATGAATGATCAGTTGCCCCCTCAGTGGCATCAGGTGATTCTTCAGATCCTGAAATGTCCATGAGGCCTGGGGCACTGCTGCCTGCCCTACCCAACCCTCTCTTCTGGTGTTTTCCTGGGTAAGAAGAGGACCTGTAGCAAATACCACTGAGCACCAGTGTACAGCTGATGCAGTAGGGCTATGAATTCTTTTGCATGCTACTGGTGTAATTATGAATCTGCTCAGTTATTTCATGCTCTTTGAGACTATCATTGAAGCATTCTGGTGAGATTGGAGATTGTCATTTCCAAGAATGATTTTTATGGTATTTGCTTAATCTCTTGAATAGTATGCACTGGGCATTGTTCCTGAGAAATTATTTTTCAATGCTTAAGAGCAGATGGTGTTTAACTGCTTATGTGGCAGTAAAAAAAAGTCCAAAGACAGAGGAAGAATGAAGACGTTACTGAATATGGACTGAATATTTGCAGATTTATCTCTGTCAGTCCAAATGGAAAAACTGGCACAAGCTAGAAGAAAGCACTAGCATTTAGAGAAACAAATCTGTCAATTGTTTTGGTTACATGCACTGTAGAGATTTAACTACATTTGGGGCACTCATAAAATTAAACAGTGATAAGCTTTAACACTGGGATTTGTAAGTTACAGACTGTTGGTGGTTTTGGATGCAATATGTGGAATTAATTTGTTTACAAGAACCAAAGAAAAACCCCAGTTTCATGCTAGGCAGAAAAGCCCTCTCAAGAGCACCAAAGATTAAAAATTAAGTTCCACAATTTTTACCAGCTCCTAAAATACTTAAGTCTAATCTAATTTCTTTTAAAAATCATGCATTTCAAAGTCTTTTACAAGCTACTAGCTGGATTTCAGGAGCAATCTCACAAATTGCTCTTACGGATGTCTGAGGTGAAAGACGAAGTTAGAAGCTATTATTGTTCTTGTCCACTGGCATAAATGAAAGTATCTGTTCCAGCAGAAGGCAGAAACAGGCTAAAATCCAACCAAGACAAATATTTAAAGGGTAATTATCAGGGTTTTTTTAATACTACGGCATGCAGCAGATTTCCCTGTTAAACAGATCAGTACCATTAGCAGTGAAGTACTAACTTCTAACTATGCTGAAAATCTGTTCACTCCAGCAACTTCAGAATAAAAAGGCACTGCCCTCAAAGAGCTCAAAATTGAGGCTGAGGGTTTTTTCCTCCTGTTCATGATGTTTTCCTGCTGTTTTTCAAAAATCTTTTGTACAAATGATGTAACCTGACCCCAGCTAAATCCAGATAATAAAAAACCACATAGTCAAGTAGAACCTAGAAGACAGACAGTTGGATAAATACAACCATAACCACTACTTCAAATTTGCCTGTTTCTACCATTCCTTCTCAAAAACTAAAACATCAGTTTGAAACAAAAGATGCTTGATGATTATTGATTCTTCAGTGAATTCCAAACGCCCTGCCCGTGACAAGAGTTTTGACGTTTTAATCTATAAAAAACACAAAACAGATTTGCTTTTCAAACCAAAACCGGAAGATTCATCAAAAATAAATGTTCACATTTCTATCAATCACTATGGTGGAAAGCCTTGCATGCTAGAATGAGAGCACAAACACTTACTGTGGAGATGGCATTGACCATGCCGTTGGTGATCTGGTCCTGCCGCATGTGTTTCACGACATCAAACTGAGCTGCACGCTGCTTGGGGATGACCTGGTCAGCAATCTTTTTCAGCTCAGAGTTAAATTTTTTGAACAAATCTTCAAACAGAAGAGAAAGAAGCTGGAAATACAAAACAGTTAAGGGAAGAATTATACTTCTTCAAGTCTAGGAAATGGGGAAAGAGAGGGGAGACATGTTTAATATTTCTGCCTTTATATGTCTTGTCAGTTAAAACGTAACTTTTCTGTTACACAAATGATAATTTTATCACAAGTTTTTTGCCTTGTTAAAGTATAATGTTAGAGAACTTATCTCATAATAGAAATTACAAAGAATGGTCTAAGTTTATGCACTTATCACTTTTTGGTTTGCTCTAGTCCTTCCATCACAGTATTTTAGCACAGCCGTACGTCTCTATGCTACGCAACTATCTTCCCATATCCGCTTCATCACAATCCATCTGATTTACTTCTTCCTAGAAGAGTTACAAACTCTTTTAAAGATTTAATACCCTAAATGTACAACCCTGAATTACCCACAAGATTTGGAGGCAAGACTGGTTTTTTCTCTAATACATATCTCAGATTTCACAGGCAGCTTCCTTACTCATACACACTTTCATCCTGCTACTTTCTGCCAATCACAGTCTATGGAAAACCAATTAAACCCACAGAAAAGTTCAGCTGGTTCAACATCTGTCACTGTTTTCTAGAACTGCTACTCTCTAGAAAGTGCAATATTCTTCACATCTCTCCCTTAAAAAACCAACAACCCAAAAAGCCTACAGTTCAAGCAACAAAGCTGCATAACTCAGCTGAATAGGAAAAAAACAACCAAACAACCCAAAACCAACCCAGCAACAGAACCATTCAAAAGTGCTGCATTTTAAGACAATTATTTCCTGTATATTAATTACTTCTAGTTCTTAAAAAAGCCATAAAAAGAAAAGGCTACCAAAGTCTGTGATCTGACTTTTTTCACTCTCCAATCTACTTTGCTTCTGCAGTTTGCTCAGCCTCTCCTTGCAACACTAATAGCTTCCAAAACACTTAAATCTGCATCACATGATACATTTTAAGTGCTCAAAATAATGAGCTTTGCAAGCAAGCACTGTAAATGCTACAGCCTGGCAGTCCTGTCCTGGGACTTGAATCTACAACATCTCCAAGTGTCAGAAGAACCAAAAATGCAGCTGCGACCAGTGCCAGAAACGGCAGTTCCCAGTGCACAAAGCATTGTAGGGCTGAACAAGCCCTACATCCATCACAAGCTAAGACATTCTGGAGTCATTTGTACCATATAATTTTTGTATATGCAGAATTAAACTGAATTTTAACTGTCTCCATGAGACATAGTTCCCAACTTCCCTTAACTTCTGGAAACTAGAAAGTAAACCACACTCATTCCTCTGTCCCTGGGATGGGCCACTAACTTCTATTTGCTTTATTCTACCTACATGCTCCAGCTGGGCTGACCAAAGCATTTGGCAAATGACACTGGTGACAACACACTCTGCATGCTAACCCTTGGCAAAAGTGGAATCCTTTTTCCACTCTGGACAGACAGGGGTTTAGACCTGACCTTGGCATGAGAGGAAGATGCCGTAGACCTCCTTTCCCTTCCTGATGTTTGTAATACCATTAATAGTTACAAAATTATACTCTCTCTCACCACTGTCAAAAGAAAACCAGTCACCTGCAAGGTCACAGTTAATTTAAACCACATTTCCACCACAAATAAAAGCAACTTTTACGAAGCATTGTATTAAGAAGGAGAATCCACTGGAGACCCCAAAAATAAGATTTTGAGGGAAGGATTTCAAAAGTAGGGAAAAGTAACAGGAAGAAATGTGTAGTTTTAAGATGGCTGATAGTCAAGTTAAATAAGAACTAAACTCTTTTGAAATTAACTACAGTAAACATTTGATCTCAACAGGTTTAAGCAGGATTGAAACATTTAACTAAACACTTTAAAAAAATCCCTCAGAACACGTTTTCATATTTGATTTCTTGATCAAAAACTGCAAAAATCTCGTAATTCCATATACCATGGGGATTATAAAGCCACACCACCCTTCCTCTTCTCCAACTAATAAAGTCAGTTACACCCCAAGTGCACCAACTTGTTACTATGTGCCAGCCTGGAAAGCCTCATACTTTGCTAATTTCACTCACAGACTCTCTAAGAGCTCTATCTGGCAAAGAAGAATCTCACAATAACCACATTATTTAGGTCAAGAGCAAGAGATTAAAGAAAAAGAATGGAATGCCACTGATAATATTCAGTGAATTTCATACTTAGTCCAGGGTCTTTCAGCCTGCTTCAGAGAGGAGCACTAAAGAGCAAATTATATTTAAGGAAAAAAAATACTGACAGCTCATCAATTGATTTTCATTGAAAATCCTAAGAAAAATTAATAAAGAAGTTAAGCTGCTGAAATACAGTTTCAGCAATTAGCTTAATGTCAGAGAATTCTAATTAGGCGCCTTGAGATTGCTATTTAGCGTTTAAGCCTTTAGAGTGCCAAATTCTCCCTTTCACACAAACTGGTTGCAAAATTAAAGACATTAGGCAGCCTTAATTATATTATCAGAACAGCTGGGATTAGGCAATCTCTGAAGTCAAGGCGGTATTCTTTTGTCACAGGGTAGAAATCCCTTGCTTTCCAGGGTGCCGGATTTTGGTGCTGTTCCATATCTCACCCATACAAAGCAAGCTGCATTAGAAACAAAAAAAAAATGAGGACAAAGAACAGAGTAATGCTTAGCAAATAATGAACACATTAAGGGAAGAGAAAAGGTAGGTGAAAAGATTAAGCCTGAAATCGGTAGGTTTTGCTAACACCTCAGCTGGCACCTGGCCTACCCAGCCTCTAGTGGCAGACAGACTAAGAGAAAGCTCTGTAAACCAGCTTGGCTAGTGGATACAACTCTGTTATCTAAAGCTAAAGCACATTTCGTACTCTCTTGTCCCATGGGGCGTGAAATTAGCAGCTATTGTTTTCACACATTTTTATAAACACAATGTCATTTATGTCTTTACACTGTTTAGACCGCTATGTTTTTCTCCTCACATGGGAATCTTTTCTTTTTTTTTTTTTTATTTATTCAAATTTTAAATCAACAGGGTTTTTATTCCAGGAACATGCTGGCATTAAAAAAAACCAAAACAAAACCAAACCACCAACAACCATTTTATCCACACAAACTTTAGCTAAACACAAACATCTAGAAACTGGCAAAAAATCTCTATACTATTTAGTCTGCAATCCAACAAAATCAGCATTTCATCAATAAACTGGTAGAGGGGAATTCAAGCATTCAGCTTGAAATGAACATTTAAAATAACACAAAAGAGAAGGAACTACTCTTAACCAATTGTTACAACCCCTGTGCATAGTTCTCCTTGATGTAGAAAAAATATGCATTGGCTTTGTTATGATGATCCTCTACATTTAAAACCTTTTCCCACATAATTTAAACCAACTTTGGTTGTTAACATCTGTGTGAGCAGAGGCCTTTTTCTTACACCTTGTAGAAAACTCTTTACCTGCTCTACTTTCTGCCTCTGAAAGTATTAGGAAAAACCAAACTACTCCTTCAATCCAGTTAAGTAAGAACAATCTGATGACAAAGCAACAACTAATTTTGCTGATTACAATCATGCAAAACTACAGCAACATTACAGCAGAAACCAAATAAACCCATTACAGTGTAAAATATTTATCCCATTAGAATGTTGCACCAATGTCCACTTACTACTCCTTATACTTTAGAGATATATTCTGCCTCAGCACCAGAGTAAAAATTTGATGAACAGTGAACATACTAATTTGAAGAAAGAATTTTCTTATCCTAACAAGTTAGGAGTTTTTTTCCTTGTATTTGTGCTTTGAATGTGTTCGAGTGTCACCCTTATTTCTTCAGAAAAATAGGAAGCAAAGCATGTGGTTTTTACTCTAAAATGATTGTTGTCTCTGTGTGTGTGTGTTCACATGTGCATGGATGGCAAGGCTGGGTGGAAAGGAGAAGTATGAGACAATATGCAAGCACACATCTTAAAAAGTACAATAAAATCAGAATTTCCACTGGACAGGAACAAAAAGGAACAGATACTGTTATATGTGTTGCAACAGAAATTCCAATACAAATGTTGTGGGCAGCAGAGATGCAGTTGCTGCAATCCAGCATATTTTGTGTACTTGTCTGAATTTCTGATGCATGATCAATAACCAGAGGTGATACCAACTACTGAAACTCCAACTTATGTTAGTACTGAGCACAGCAAAGAAATCCAATCCTAATATAAACTGTTTAACCAAATAAGTACACATGGCAAGGAAAATCCATGCTATATTAGCTAAGCAGTTCCTTCACCTGACAGGCAAATTGCCACTGCATTAGGAGAATGCAGTTTGGCCAACAGCTATAACTGCCACCCTCTCTGCAAAAGAACTGTGCCAGCCAGACACCTCAAACCATTCCCTCCTTTACCTTTGTTACTGCTTCTGCCTCCAGTGCCAAAATTCTGCAAGCAGAGAAGTCCACAAAATCCACTTTCCTTAGTCGTTCAAGTTAACTTTGAACCACTCATTTTGTTAATTTGTGCTACTCTAGAGGCCAGAGCTGACAACAAACGAACAATCTTGTGGGCACCAAATGACAGGAGGCTTGAGTGGCTGTTCTGTGAGCTCCTGCACAAGCTGGGCTCTCCACAATGGGACAGCCTGGACCTGACATGCAGGCACCTCCTTTGTCCCAGTTTATTCCCTTACCCAGTTGCTTAGAAGGGAACACTGGAGCATGGCTCTTACTGCTGCCTTCCTGACAATACCAGTGTTATATCACAGCTAGAACTGATGCTGTATTTGCACTGCTCTGTCCTTTTATCTGGTATAAAGAGGCAACACAGAAGTGAGGATGTAATGTATTAGTCTCAATCATGGAAGCAGATCTACGAGTCAACACAGAAAAGCCAACAGAAATGAAATGAGAAGGAAAAACACTTCAACTGAGAAGACAGGGATACTCCTTATTCTGCATCTCTTAAAAGGAGACAGTAAGAAAACCCAAAACACTTGGCTCTGAAGTAAAAACTCACCTGCCCTGCCAGTTCCAAACGTTTGTTTCCATAGTAGTCTCTGTCATCTACTTTATTTTCTCCTTGAGCCAAAATTACTCTGCGTACCATCACTGCTGTGTATATGCACTTGGCACGAAAATTGAATTCTTTCACCTGTAAACAAAAATTCCAGAAAAACCAAACAAAACTAAAACAAATGTTTCAGGATCAACTCCTTAGTTCTTATTCAGATGAACACATCCATTTAAATCACTGTTAATCTGCACTGATGGAGGAGTTACAAAAGGGATTTGAGTGCTTTACTTTCTTTAAAAATGCAAAAAATATACATTAGTGACTTTGAAACAGATAGCAAATGAAAGTAAATCAGAATAAAGGTATAGGTCATGAGATGAAAGTCCTGAATTAACACCTGATACTGCCTGGCCATGCAGAAAAAAAACGCAGTTTACTTAGTTCAATGGTACAGCATTTCACAAAGATTTCTTTTGAGTCAATCCAAGTCTTCCCCTTTATTTTGAGGATGATTTACTTTATCTCAGCTACAAAGCCATCAAAGACATTTTTCCCTGCCAACAAAGCTCGCACCATAAATAACCATACAAGCTTACTCCAGTTTAAAAAACCCCCAGAACGCTACGTACAAGAACATGGGTCAGAATGGTTGATGCCAGCAGCTCTCGGGCTTCTTCCATCTTTGTTTTCTTTGGGCCTCCCCACATCCTTTGCCTTCGTACTTTGTTTCCAATGTACTTTAATGCCTGTGAAGGGGGGAATTAACCTGAGTTAATTTCAGAATTGTAACTTAGACAAATACACACATGGAGTTATGTGTGTGTTCCTCATCCAGTGCCATCTCACCAGCCATGGATGATACAAACTCCAAACAAACTGCAAAATAACAAAGGTGTAAGTGATACTAAGAAAAAAATTGTTGAAAATTGACACAATTGACTAAATATACAACATGTTTATCACAGGTTGATAACATTTCGAATGGAAAGTGGTGAAAATCCATGATTATTATGATATTAAAAGAAAGGATATGGCAGATACAGGAAAAAAGGATTCTATAAATTCCAAAGATATCTAGTTTATTTAATTAGACTTTTCACCTTCAGTTCTTTTGTTAAATTTCATTCAGATATTAAACCATGAGGTGGCACTCACTGTTTAATATCACCAAAAGCTACTGTGTGGCATCCACTCCTGTCTACAAGAGTGCCTTGCAATGGATTCTTCCTCTCCCACCAGTTGTCAATCAATCTGCAGGATTCCTAGTCAGATGAGTCAAGAAACTATCCAAGTCCACACAGGAAGTTCCTGGCTGGAAATGAAGCCATGAAGCTACGTGAAAGAATCACCCTGCCCACTAAATGACAGATTATCCTTTCCATCTGTTACCTTCCTTCACAAAGAGCTATCTCTCTATTAACTTCACTTGACATTTCTTGCACAATAACTTCTGTATTTCTGTTTTTCTACCTTCCTGAATGCTTCGCATTCCTCTATGTCACTCCAGCTCACCATTTTAGTCACCTGACTCTGAATTAGGAGCTCTTCAAGCTAACTGGAACCCTCAAAAGCCCCCAAAGATGAAAACCAGAAAGATTTTCACTTTAAAACACTAAACATCACACACGGAATGATTTGACAAAGTCCACAATGAAACAGCAGAAATAAGATTAATCTCCAAAAGCTGCTTCTAGCAGATTAATATATTGCCATTTCCTCCCAACAAAATGGCCTGTGCTCTGGCTAACTAAAAAAAAGTACATGAGCTAAGTGAATTCTGCTGTGTCTTTAGCAGAGGTGGCTACTGTTGTAGGCTTCATACAAGTGACCAGAATAGAAGATCTACTCATGATGAAATGGTCATAGCCACATCAACAGGGCTTCTGCAAAATGGGGCATGCAATTTCTTTTTTAAAAATGTCTTCAACAAAACCCCCTAATTGTATGGACATTGCTACTTGTTATATACAGGGTTATGCCATTAAAACACAACCCTGGGCTTCTGAAAACAAAGCATTTCTTGACTCTGATTTTTTTCTTCTCCAGTTAGATAATCAGAGTGAAGTCTCACGTTTAACAAGTCCTGACCCTTTAGAAAGCCTCAGCTTAAAAAAACCCCCCAAAACACAAAGTGTATGTCCATTGCTGACACAGCAGTGTGGTCAATAGCCACTGTCTAGATTTTTATGGCCTCTGGCCATGTGAAAAGACACACCTGCATCTGTGTAAAAATCTGAGCTTTCTGGCATTCTTCCAGGCTAGGAGCAAATGCAGCCATCACATGTTCCTCTGTGCCAATCATCTGTACAATCTCCTGGTCACTCTCAACACCCATGGCCTAGGAAAAGAAGAAAAGACAGAAATAACACAGGCTTTATGTTAACTCACTGACATTTGCTTATGCTAATTTGGTATTGTTTGTCTGCATTACTACTAAGCAAGAGCTAGTTCTTCTCTAAGAAACTGTGCCATCTGGCACTGGCAGCACATATTCCAGCTATGGAAGAACGTTAAATGGAAATCTTGATAAGCAGCAGGAACACACACACACTTTTTGGAGAGCTGTTTTTTTGTTGTTGTTAGTTGTCTTTCTTCACTGACATGAGTTAAATTCTGTGGTTTTCGTCTTAAGAAAAAAATAAATACTAGGTATAAACAAGCCAAAGTGTGTAACAATGAAAACCAAGTCAGAATCTACAATAAAGAAACAAAGGTGAAATTTCTTAAAGGAGTATTCGGTCTCTTACCACTTGACTGTGATGTAGCTCAGGATATTTGAGAAATGTTTACAATTTACCCCCTTTGCAGTTCTCTGCATTTAGAAGATGACTTCACTACACAATTCCACTTGAAAGACATTCTATTATTTCACTGATCCTTGGACACCTTGTTAGACTTTATGCCACGGAAAAAGCTTAATAAACTAAGAAAGCGCTTAACAGGTTTAGAAAAATCTCTCTATCAGTAAGTGTTTCAAGGTGGCAGCCAGCAGTGAAGGCTTTTGTGGATTCCAGATGGTGCTAAAGCTTCCCCCCTTCACACATTTGCCTGGAGCTCTGCCATATCAAGAAATGGAATAATCTCACTAAACCTCTTCTGGCTGAGTTATAATATGTTTCTCAGAACTTTGTGAGGAAGTTACGTTTGCATTTACATTATTCTCCAAAGTGCCTGCCACAAAGACCATTGTAAATAATGGCCTATGTAGACTCTAGTATTCTGGTTCTCATTAAAAACTGGCAGTACCCCAGAAAGTCACATTTTCCTCAAAAATGCAGAAATACCTTCCCTTCTCATTGCCTTCATGGAGTGTCACTTTGCTTAACACCTAGCTAACGCCATTCACTTGCAAAACTGTTGCCCTAATTGTGAAGTATTCCACTTCTTTTTTTCTTTAATTTCCTTCTTTTTGAACACAGAAGTAGTTGAAGCTCCTTTAAATTCAAACTCTGTCTTTTCACCTTGTGGTTTATTAGAAATTAACAGCACTGCAAAAGTACCACACATCCAGAACAATGTGAGGACTCTCCTCTTTTAATGCAAAGCCCAGATGATAATTCCACCATCTCAGACAGACCTGAGTGCCAAATCAAGACAGTTACTTCACCAGGTAAAGAGTGTTTCATCATGGTTTGGTCCCATTAAGTAGACACCCCTCTGATCTCAAGGCTCTTTTCAGAACCAGAAGTTGGACATGTGGTATTATTGTGGCTGAGATCTCTGTTTTTCAAATATTGTTACACTTCCTCACCCTTTTAAATAAGGTCACACAGTAGTTAAAAAACCTCAGCAGAGAAGTTAACAAAATCCCCCATGACCTGAGAGCCAGACTCACAAGGTAAGTCTACAAAAGCATGAAAGCTTCACAACAGTAAGTTTCCATGTGTCTAGGATTTAATAGCTGACCAGCAAACTAGTTTAGGAATGACAACTAGATTAATACAATTATTGCACTTAGTCCAGAAGTTTTTAGAAGAACAGGATTTTTGTGCCATTCTAGGCATGTATACCACAAATATATTTATCTAAAGCACATCAACTGCAAGCTGGTATCACCCTATTTCTGTCCATCAGGTTAATTCTTCGATGGCAACCAAATCTTAGGTGTCATAAAAAAAGTCAATCTGCATTTTTACTATGCTTTTTTGTCCATTAAAAACTGGAAAGCCACTGTAAATTAAAGAGGGTTGATGATTTCTTCTAACTTGATGAGTTCTCTAATCAAAAGTCTTACAGCAAAAGGATGAGAGTAAGACAGATCTTTAACCTTTTAAGTAGATTTTCTAGCTGTGTAGGAGCAAAATCACCTGAGAATTCTAAATTTCTGAGTGGGAAAGGCTAGGATCTATCACCAAACCACATACATTGTGTTGTTAAATACGTGCAAATTGAAGGAAATGAATTTATGAGTAATGACTAAAACTCAGGCAAATGACTGAAAAAGATGTGCTAACACAACAGCCTAAAACTAAACCTATTTATTCTCCTCTCTACTCTCAACAACCCTGAGCAGAGTTGCATACACAAATCCATCTACATGCAACACCAAAAGGACAAGCAGCAGGCCCGTGCTGCTATCAGACAGATTGGTAATCTTAACACTTCGGTTTTCAGTAAATTCAACCCTGAGGTTACCCATCCAAAAACAACCAACCAACTAAAAAACCAAACCAATACAAAAGAAGTACTCCAGAATTAGCCTGTAACATCGTTAGGACAGTAACAAAATATTCCTTGGTTGTTGCTTGTGTTACAGAAACACAGAGGACATGCAATATAGGAATGGACCCTAGGCTTAAAACAATCGTGGTCCTAGGACAAAGCTGAGGGAAAAGGAATTAACATAAAAGCAAAGCAGCAGACAAGATGTCTTGTTCCTTTTTGATTGGAAGGCAATGCCACAAAGGGATAATTTTACAGGGGAGGGGAGAAGGAGACATTGTAAAAGCATAATTTAACAGCGGCAGTGAAAGGATGAGGAAGGAGACAGTAGCTGAAGACTGAGGTTGAAGGCTAGCAGTCAATGGACATAAACAGACAAGGCAAAGCAAGCATTCAGAATATTCAGATCATCCTGACTCAGTTCAAGTGGGAGAAAGTGGTCCAAGTGGGGCCAACCCGTTCCTAGGGCTGGGGAGCTTCCCGCTGCCCAAATGTGTGTGTGTCCATCTTTGTGTGTGCACACACACGTACAGATGAGAGTGTGAGCCCAGCTCTTCCTCCCCCAGCTCATGTCTTAATGATGATGTCTAGGCGTTTCCATGGCACTTCCCTAGAATGTAGTTCTGCAGTCCATCAGGCTAAATTACAGCAGAGAGACAGGCAGATGACTGGATTAAAAAGATGTCAGTGAAGTTCAAGGTTGACATCACAGACAGAATTGGTCTGGAGCTTTCATAATTCAAAAGATACGAGCTATGAAACAACAGCCATGGGAACCCATTATCCTGCAGATCCAGTCAGACCACCATCCAGCTGCTCCTCTAGAGCTGCACTTAACAGCTCCAAGGCTAACGCAGGTTTGTAAAAATGAAACTCGACTTGCTGTTCAAATCTTTTGCTGCAGGTCCTAGAGCAGTTTCTCATAGCTCCCACATACACTAAAGATACTTCATCCCGTGATTCAAGTCATAAAATTCAACTTTTAAGTCCCTGTAGGGTCACTTAGAATCCTCTTCCTTCCCTAACCAGTTTCGATGCAACATGCAACCTTCACTTACTTCAGCTCCCAGGGCTGGATTTGGAAATCTTCCAAACCAAGGTCACAAACTCAAGAGAAACAGCCCTTACCTTTGAGCAGCTCTAACTCCCAGCAATTTAGGGGAGCTACCTGCAAAAGCAGCAGCACCATCTTACCTCTAACCCAGATGATTTTCAGAACAGAAACACCCTTATATAGTGCACAAATATTCCACACCTCCTCTAATGCTCACTGCTACCTAAAACTGTCCAAGCCCCCCAGGTAAAGCATGTGTACCTCCTAGCCTGACATACTCAAAAGAGCCACTGTGCACAGTTCACACAGCCCTATGAGCTGTGCACAACTGACACAACCAAACTAAGGTCTCCCAGAGTTGCAAGTCAGCTAAAGACACCCTAAATACCCCTGTGGTCACATATGTACATTAACTAATGAAGAAGTGTTACAAAGTAAGCAGGAAGCAAATTAGCTATGTTTGTTTCCCATTAGAAGGCAGCTAACAGCCCTTTAAAAACTGACACGAACCCATACTTCAGGGGCAAAATTGTCTGATTTCTGTCACTACTTCTAAAGTAAAGTTGCATTTCCATACATAGGGACTGCACAAATGCTTCTGTCACTTATAAGAAGACAGATCAGGGAAAACTGTTCAAGCTAGCACAGCTACAAAGCTCTAACTCCCACACATCTAAAGAGCAGATACCCCAAGTCTGCCCTAGAATAGTGCCAGGCACATGCCTTTTATGGCCTATCAAATTTCAGTTAGTTGTGGTCAATGTGCTACATTCCACAAAACTACAGCTTAGATGTGGTTGGCACAACTGACTGTAAAATGTCTGAGCATGCCCATCCCAAAGATCCCTACAGAAAATGGTGGAAAAAACAAAGAAGCAGGACTAGGTCATTCTGGCTTGCAGCTCTGGATAAGGATGAACTGAAAGGCAGATGCCTCCTTTAGGGTGACCCCACACAATCCAGTCCCTATCTGTCCAGATCAAGGGACCTTTAGATCCACTGTATTTCCACTGCTCCCCACAGCCCATTTGCCTGGGCTTCATTCCTCACCAAAATCAGGAATGGAGAACAGTGTGTTCAGGTCTTGCCCTAGCATGCAGCTCTGTCCATGACTTCATACCTGAAAAACAAGGGTGACCTTAGATTCTAGTCTAGGGAGCTCTAGAAATTTTAGGCCTCAGCTCTATCACATGGTGGTGTTCGTAATGTTCTGTATTTCACAGCTTTTGACAAAGATGTCTAGAGGATATATTAGTACACCTCAACCTTACAGTTGCAGTAGCTTTAAATCCACATTAGATTATAGATCTGCAATACCTGCTTTCTATTCTATAATGCTACAGTGATTTTCTGCACCCGACCTATTTCTTAAGCCACATATAGAACACCAGGTCAGTTAAAGCTATTGGGACTAGAAAGACAATCCAAAATTGCTCACTGTCTCTCAAATAGTCCCTGACAAACTACCCCCTCTAGCTGGCCCATGCACTGAATGACAACGCTCTACCAATTAATATTTGTTTCCTTAGTCAAAACACAGAGGTCTGTGGAACTTGGTGGTAGCCTGGATGCGGGTCTGGGAGGAAATGCAGAGCAATAGATTTTTGCCACTGCTTTCTTGTTTTAGTTTTTAATTAGAAATTATACATGTAGCTATTTCAGGACAATTTAAGGATTCAAAGGCAGCCAAAACTTCAGACCTCAGATTGTCTCTACAGCTCAATTTTGTCCCTTGCAGATGTGGATCTCTATGTCACAAGAAGCAGAACACCTACCAGTAATAAGGAAGTCACATGCTTCACGCCCAAGGCTTGGGTGTTGGCAGAAAGGAATTATTCTCCTTGCTTTTCCAACAAATCTCCTGTGTATAATACTGCCATGTGAGAGAGCTGAAGTTAGACAGGCATCCCTAAGTTTGGGATTCTCCAGGCTGAGGGCTATTGCATTTCTAATCTTGCTTCTAGTAGTTAAATAGACCAAAGCAATATCACACTACAGCAATGCCCAAGAAAGAAAAATCAGAGACTGGTGACTGCTTTCATTTGCAGCTGGAGACTCATTAGAAGTAGACAGAAGATCCCTGAATTTCATGTCATTAAAGGAAAGGTAAAAAAAATGACCACTCACAAGAACAGCTGGAATGGAACATTCAGAACAGTTAAAGTGGGTGTAGCTAATTTGCTACTGTACTGAATCAATAGAAATAATTGAAAAGCACTAAGCCACGAGCTTCTAACAACTGTAACCTCTTATTCAATTAATAAATGAAAGATTAAGAAACATTATCCAGAATATAAAAGATACATATGAAGAGGAGGATAATTATAGCAAGCACTGTCAGAAGGTAATAGTCACTACAATTTTGCTTAGAAAAACAAGCCAACAACCATATCCTCAGACAACAACCCAGAGCAGTTACTCTGCATTGGCAGGTATTTATCTGTACCAGCACACGCTGACAAAATGTAATAGAAGTCTGTAAGTGAAGGTGGAATCCAGCAGTTTGGTACTGGAGCAAGTGGATTAAGAGCCACATTAACACTTTTCTGCAACACAAGAGTTCTGAACTTAATCCTGGCACTTTTATGTTTATCTCTGTCCATAAATAACTCCTCAAACTCTTTTAACACTGGTCACTAAAAACAGACGATCTCCTCCCTTATTTGAAGAGATTTGCTTAATTTCTCAACTCTAAACCCAATTATTAAACTATTTTCTAGTACCAAGGCACACCAAGCACTGTGGTAACAGGGACAAACCCATAAATAACATCGGAGCTGCGGGCACGACCAGCTCAGATGCTGCGAGCACGTGCTGCCCTCTCCTGGCACATCATTTCCTATGACCACCTCTCCGAACCTTCCGTGCTGTAACCCACTACAGAGAACACAAAAAGAGAGTTTTGCCTAGATGCACCCAGTCAGAGGCTTTTTCCTGCCTCCAAGAATGCAGCCCAATTTCCTCCTGCACACACAGTGAAACCAGGCTGGAAACCCACAGGCAGCAGCAAAGCATTACAGGACCAGAAGGAGCTCCCAGCTGCTGGCAGGACAGGTCCCAGCCTAAGGCCTGGCCATGCCCTATTGTCTTCTCCAGCAGCTGGACAAAGCATGTCCACCTTTCCTGGCTGTAGTCCATGCATTTGATTCCACAGACTGATGAGCTACCAGCCTGCTTCTGGTCCTGCTGGGCAGCTGGGGAGCATCACGCTGATCACACACTCAGCGTGGGCACCCTTGAGTGAATTAAAATGAAAGGGAGAAGCAGAGAGTGAAAGAAAGCAGTTTGGCAGTTTCACAGGAGATGAGGGTCAAGGCATGACACTGTCCCCAGCTCAACTGGAAGGGCAAATACTCCCCAATTCTCACCCATACTCAGGAGTGGATGCCTCTCAGAGCCCTCTCTCAGGGATCGCCTCAAAGCTACGATGCTGTCCAAGCCAGGATACCAGTGAGCATTCCTGAACCAGGCAGGGCTTCTGAGCTATTTGGACTGAGGCATGGCTCATTCACAGGGGAAGCAAACTGCTAAGAAATGGCCACTCTAGTAATCTTACACGATTTAGGAATAGGTCTCAGAGTTGCAAGACTTCCCCAGAGGCTCTCAATTTTGTTGACAGTTATGACTTCAAGTCATGTATAAATGAGCTCACAGCTAGATCATGTGCCTGAACCTGAAACAAAGGACATCAAGCTATTCAGCACTGCACAAGTCAGAGCTGGGGACAGGGTGGGACCAAAACCAGAAACAAAAACCCTTAACACAACTTGCAGCATAGCTCATAACAAAACAAAACCCTTCTGACCTATAGCAGCAGAGTAAGGGGGTGGCAGGTATTTCTCTTGGCACAGCAATGCTCTCCTTGCAGAAAAATACAGCACTTATTCTCCTTTTTGCTTTACAATAAAGATGACTTCCCAAGGGAAAAAAGCTTGCAATATCTAAGCCCTGCCAAGTCCTTCTGTACATATTAACTTGAGAGCTGCTGTTGATCCTCATTGAGCTACAGCACAGCATTTTTCCCCCCTTTTTTTTTTTCCAAACAAACAGCTGTGTTACCTTAAATATGATAGCAATGGGAATATCTTCTGACAGAGTGTTGTGCCTCAGGTAAAATCTTCCTTGTTTCACAACCATATTTGTTCTGCTCTTCTTCTCATGAGTGGAACTGAAGTAAAAATAAAAATAATACTATGTCCAACAGAGTGTTTGCACTGACTCCTAGTGTCTTTTGTATAGAACTTAGCAAGCTTGAACAATCTTTCAGCTGAATGAATCCCACTTTCTCCTCTTTTAAAGATTACATTAAACCAGCCAGAGATCAGCCTGTAACTGATCCAAGGTAATAGGGTATTATCACCTGTGCTGGGGATTATTTGGCATATTTGACTTAAGTAAGTAGAAGTCTGTACTTTTTAAAACCATCTTTGCATTCTTTTATAATCAATTTTGATGTAACCAGCAAGGTCAAAGTGTGAACAAGTACTGCAGCAATAGTGGTAATGACATAACAGTACTTGGTGATACATTAACCTCATCCAGGCTTACTGGGAGACAGCAGCATGGTTAGAAGAGATGTGAGAGGCCTCTGGTGAAGAAAAAACAGCCCTCACACCAAACAGTGACAAGCACCATTATTGTACCAGAATGCACCTTAAGAAACAACCAACCAAAGGCTGAACAAAATAGAAACAAAACTTGATCAAGGAGGAAAGGCCAAATTTAGGCTACCTTGCCATTTTCAGTAATTTGTGTAGTACAAAAATATTTACTTCCTCCTCAGCTGCCCTTGCCTTTAAAAGTTTTTATGCCAATTTTATGTAGAGAAGCAGACAAAAGGTTACATCCAATTTCCACAGCAGTAGCTTCATGTTACTTGCAGCAAACTGAGACTAAACACCATCAGTTAGGAAGTGAACTTTGTTATATTAAAAATTAGAACTTGCTTTTCCTAATCTGGGATAAATCCTGAAACACATGAGCAACTCTCACTGATTTTTGTGGGAATACTACACTATTTAGGGATTGAAGTTTTAGCATACAAAATGACAGTAGCAAGACAGGAGCACTGAATGTCTACAGCTTTTTCTGGTTAAGCTATACTAGGAAGAAACCTCCACAGCTATTTCAAGTACAACAATGAAGTTCTAAAGCTTTGGGTTTAGCTCCTTTATGTAATTGTAGGAACTTACCATACCTGGTAACAGAAGCGCCAACTGTGCCTTTTCTATCAGCTTCCACAATGATTCTGTTTTTGGATAACTGCTCTTGAATAAGAATGACTTTCTCTACACCTTTGACAATGAAATAGCCACCTAGTTAATAGAAAAGAGATATTTTGCATGTCAGTACCCTTGCACCTTACTCGCCTTCTCCAATATGGCTTTGAATATAAATTATTAGAAAGTAAACCATAAGTACACAATGGGAGAGTAAATTCTCCCTTAAAAGAGTAATGAACAAACTTGACAGATAAAAACCAAAGAAGCAGCTTGTTATAAATGTTCATCTCCTCTCTACATATCAAGTATTACCATGTAACACTTTATTCCTGCTTTACAGAAGGCAATGACAAATGAGAACTCCCATTCTGGAGGACATTATACTCCACTCCTCCCTGATCTGTTTAATTTTCAATGAATGGACTCCATCTTTTTTCTCATATAACACATCACTGTACAACACTATATACAAAATTCAAAATAAAATATGCACAATGTTGGTGTGCTGTTTTTTGTGGTTGAAATCTTTGTCTGCAAATACCAACTATTCATGTTCTCAACCAAAAGCCTGACAATTTCTTTTAATTGCAAGCACACACTTGAGAAGTTTCCCCAGAGACTTCATGGCGACAAGAAACATACCAAAGGGGTATTTCTTTGATGTAAAAGATTTAAAACTCAAAGTACAGATAGGAAAAAAAAAGAACATGAGTGAAAATGTACCTGGATCTAATGGACACTCATTTAGTTTGGCAAATTCTGCTGGAGTTTTCCCAGTAAGTACACAATTGGAGCTACGCAGCATTATAGGCATTCTGCAAGAAAACCAGTTACAATTTTACTTCACACTAAGACAGAAAAATATGAGTAGTCAAATTCAGAACAAAAATGATGCTGAACAAACTGAAGAAAACACATTTACGGTCATCAGAACTCATGCATGCTGTGACCAACAGGTTTTCATTTAAGTCCACCTTATTTCATTGAACATGTAATTGAAAAGAGACCCAAAACTGGACACCTACAAGCAGAAACCACAGACTTCCTACTTAATTGTATGCAGCTACTCAGGCACCCTGAGAAGCAGGGTCACCAAGGCCAGTGATAACTGGTGCAAAGACTCCTGGTCCCCAAAATGGTCTGCAGTGAAGAACATGCCACTGCAGATCCACTGTTACCAGTTTTTATTAGAGAAAGTTAGTTCATATCTCATTTCCCACACAGGAATGACACCTTCTGGCTGCAGAGAGATAGTGCCTCTAATTCATAACCTAAGCATGATGTTTCCCCAGTAGTAGCTCTGATTTCTCTGGTGTCCTGGCAGAGAAGCCTGCAAGCAAGCATTTTGTGAATCAACATGTGGTGGAAAGATATTCCAAGAAATTAAAAACAAATTCAATTCTAAGGGAAGTAAAAAAAAAAGAGAAACTAAAGATGCCCAGACTGCATGGGAGGCAAAACTTCTTCACCACGAGGACAGCCAAAGAGTGGAAAAGCTGCATAGGGAAGCTGGGCAGTCTCCATTCATGGAGGTCTTCAGGATGAAGCACTGAGCAACCTGGTTTGATCACAGAGCTGACCCATTTTAAGAAGGAGGCTGTACTAGAAGCTGAGCAGGAGATTGGACTCTTCCAACCCAAATTATTCTATCAGCCCGTGATAAATCAGGGAATGTTCACTTTCAATTTGGCTTATTCAACAACTAACCAGCAATGATTTTGCAGTTATTATTGAAAAGTGTACTTTTATAGTCAGCTTCATAACGCACCTTTTCACACTCAGATTTTTCATTAAAACTTTGGAAAGAGAGCACAGTTTATTTCCAAAGAGAAAGCTGTATTTTGCACAAGATAAAAAAAGTTTACCACTACATCTACCAAAAAACCTCCATGCCCCTTAGCCTCTTACAAAAAAGCTGGATTTTAATCCAGCTTACAGAATTTCAGTCCTTGGTAGACAACCTTTGCAAGACCTGTATTCCAAATCTTTTTTAAGACATAAGTTGACAAAAATATTCATGAGTTCTACTATACAACTGTTTTCAACCTTTGAGCTTTTTCATTCAAATTTACTTCAATAAAGAAGAGGATTAGGCTATATTTCTTGTGTTTAAATCTTATAAATTATTTTAATTTCTTTGCTGTTTTCATATTCTTGTATCTTAAAAGAAAACTGATGAACTCAAATTCTGTATTTCTGCAGAGTAAAAAAGCTACCTTGTCACTGTATTTCAGAGAGAAAGTGCTTCCTAGACATAAGAAGCTTCATATGACAAGAAAAATCTTCTGTCACATGCAATTTAAGCTTAATGCATTGGCTGTTTATATCAGAAACAGGAAGCAGTTGGCATAAGGTAACTCAAAATGGAATACTCAAATGCCATGACTGAAAACTCCAGTGAAACATCCATCCCAGTATGAACTGCATGCCCAACAAGAGCATTAGCCAAAGGAAAAAAGTATAATAGTAGGGACAGATGAGGAAAATTATTTCCCATGGAAGTAATAATTGGGTATTAACAGTTTTTAACACCAAAAAACTTTTTGCATGTATGCCCTTAAAGCCAGTCTTAATATAACTTTAATTTTTAAGCAAAGCCATTTTAAATGAAAGTTTAACCTGTGCAGCAGAACTAATGCTTGCTTTACTGGTTTTAGCATCCACCTTCCACAGATGCTACTCTACATATTGTGTATGAAAAACGGAGTAATTTGGCTACAAAGCAAATATGCCTGATTTCATTTTACAATAATGCGACTTCCAGCTCCAGGCATGCATTTTCCTCTTTGGTTTTATATCAACGGAATCACAGACAACATTCACCCTTCTATCCTTCCTTCTTTGGAGGGAGACATTATCAGAAGCTTTTGCAAAACAAAATCTCAGAAGCCAAAAATCCTGTACAGCTGTTTATGAAGATTTGCTCACTCACTGCCTTTTTAACAAGGAAGCAAGGCCGGCCTGCATCTGTTTAGCAGGAAGAACTCTTCCCAACATGGCAGCACATGAAAGCTGACAGCAGAAGCTGAGCCCGTGGTGCCTCACCTGCCAATGGGTAGCGCATTGCGGATGATCCTCTGGCTGCCTCGGGTGTATTCAATATCCACAGTAATGGGCGCAGAATAGGTCATGTCCCTCAGGCGGCACTGGAAGGACAACAGGCACACGGACAGGTGTTGACTTCAAGCTAAAGAATCTCTCTTAAAACATCCTGTGTTTGCCCTGTGCCCTGTAAATCATCACAAAGAAATCGAGCAAAGCAAAGCCTCAGCGAGATCTTCATGGGACCTGAGGAATGTGTGACAGACTCTCCTGTCTAAAACAAAACCCAAGAAAATCCAAATACAATTACTATGATTTTCAAAAGCAGCCAGCAGATCTGTGCCTTCAGAAGACACTGCAGAGCGTAACTTCTGAACTGTTTAATTAAACAAACAGGTCTAATCAGCAGAGCTGACACAAAGACCACAGTGTGTCTGAGCAGTGCTCAGCTCAGGGACATTTCTATAGCATTCTCAACAGCTGAAGAGTTGTGCTGCCACATGAAGTCTGACAGAATGGAAAGGCACAAGATTGAGAGAGACACGGTGCTACCTTATTAGAAGAATGAGCAAACCACTGTATGGTACCGTTTCTAAAGATGACTTCCAGAAGGCCCACTACAGAATCACTTCCTGTAAAACTCCCAGAATCTGTCTGCAAATTCCTTGGAGACCAAGAGAAGCAGAATAAACATATCAAGGACATTAGATATCTCAAGGCTCAATCATTTCTAACCCAATCATTTCTAACCCAATCATTTCTAACCCAATCTCTCCCCAGCCTGACTGTAAGACGTCAGCCCTTAAGGTATTGTGCATCTTCACACAAGACAGGCCTTACTGCATTTGCTGAACACAACAGAGCAACTCACAGCAGATCATTCATGACCTCACTGAGCATGCTTTACCTTTCAGCTCCAGGATTACAGATTTAACAGTATTTCAGACTGGCACATTTATGGTTCTGCAGTCTTTCAGGGTATCGATTAGGTACCAGTAAAAGGCAATTAAGATTGTGCTGTGCATTGAAGATGCAACTGTATGGAAAAACACGGCTCAAGAATCATCACAAACTGGATGCTCCTCCTCTCCACATCACAAAGTAAAGCACTTCTCTAGCAATAAAATACTGATGGGCACCAGCAGCTTTCAAGCTGTGCCTTGCAGAAAACTAGGTGCCATTCTGCTCCCAGCAACTACATCCAATTTAAAAGCAACTGAGAATACTTCCATATTCTAATTACTTTAAATTCATCTGCATGAATAGTTCATGGAACTCCTGTAAGGACTGGAGGAAAAAGGGAGTTAGCCTCTTTAGTACTACCTGGGAAAAAAAGGCCTTGGGGTTTTCTGTGTGTGCTTTTTTAACACAAGACACAGATATAAAACACAAATTACAGTGTAATATTCCAGCATATGTATTTTTGTATCACCTTCCTTGAGGTAACTTACTATGGACACATGAAAGTAAAAGACAGGCATGACTTGATATATACTCAGACCCTTATAAAAGTCTGATCATTTTAGGTGTTTTCAGGAAGGAATTTTATAAGCCTTCAACAGAGAACTACAATGGCAGATTCTTAACTATCCAATCCTTTTCTTTTTCCCAAGTGCACCCTGGCTTGACCTGAGCAGCATCCTATTTAAGAAAATAACTGTGGCCTCCATGTGTGTACAGCACACTGAAAATAAAGAGAAATGATGCACTAGCATTAAGCATCAATGAGAATATATTTGAGATACAAGAGTATCTTATTCTAAACTCAAGGTCAATATGCCCTATAAGCATTTATTTTGCCTTCTTCTGCATATACAGTCACTTTAAAGTAAACAAGCATTTTAATACCTGAATTCTGGAATATGGGTTGTTGGCCACAAACAATTTTTTGCATGCAGTTTCATTCATATGAAAGAAATCTTTCCCATTGCATTTTGTGCACATTCACATCTACTGATTTAATGTTAGCTACACATTTGTGAGATGCAGCAACTATCATGTATGATATCTGGCTGAGTTAATGGTTTTATTTCAAAGCTTTCCATCACACCAAATGAGATTGGAGTTAGGTCACTGGAGACAGCTACACCCAAGTAGCAGTCACTGGACAGCTGGTTCTTACAGAATTCCTCCAAAGCACAGAATGTATCTCATGATAGTCTGGATGAGATGACAAAAAAGACATTTCAACTTCAAGTATCAAGTGGCTATAGCAAGGAAAAAAGCATCTGATATGTGAACTGAGTTATGAGGTTGACAACAGGCTGTATGCAGGTAAATGAATGCAAGTTCCAAGCTCAGTTCCCCCTTCAGAGGCCAAAAAGAGGTGGTCACTGCCTCTATTGCAGTGGCATAAATCTCAAAGCACAGTAGCAGGAGAGAAATACTGTGCTCCTGAGTACTCTGAGGAGAACTGAGTGGCTCTAGATACATGAAAGCATCCTAAAAAGTTCAAAGGTTATGTTAGTTTATGGCTTTCTCATACATACAGAAGCTACCTTATATCCTGTTGGTCAAAACCAATGAGACATTCTGATTTCAGTCACAGCAGCATCTGTCCTCCAACATACATCTTTATTCCAGAAGTACACATCCAGTGCCTACAGCACTGCAATGAAATTACATATATTCCCCATAAGGCTAATGTTCTTCTGCAGCATCTTGTAATTTTAACAATTTCCATCTGTTTCTGCTTAAAGTTTCCATGTTTGCTTTCTGAATCAGACTTTAAAAATACAAGCAAAAAATCAGATATACATTCCCAAAGAAGACTGGAAGGGAAACAGAGACTGATGTGACCTATGGTGCAGACAGTAGCAAAGCTAATATTAAAAAGAAGTTCATAAAAATATCAAAGCACCCTACATTATAGCATGAGGACTTCAGCTCTGTCATAAGGAGAGCGACATGAGCAAGGCAAGAGAAGTACTTCTCACTACTTTCGTGGAAACCCACTCAAATTCAGCTAACACAAAACACTGAATACAGCAAAAAAACCCCAATTTA
This sequence comes from Monarcha castaneiventris obscurior, assembly GCA_026261815.1. Classification (NCBI taxonomy): domain Eukaryota; kingdom Metazoa; phylum Chordata; class Aves; order Passeriformes; family Monarchidae; genus Monarcha; species Monarcha castaneiventris. The sequence goes on from JAMPIT010000034.1 coordinate 1,489,182, forward strand.
AAATAAAATTAAAAAGCTTTATTCCATGATGTTTCAATCTCTGAGGCTTCTTTTTACAGTGATTGTGGAATGCATCACACTGCTGAATGTCACATGCATGTACTCAAAATTACATGCAGCTATTATCCAAGACATTCCCAAGAAAAAAAAAACCAAACAAGACAGGTGCAAACATTAATACCTCATGAGGTGATACAGGTCGTGTCACATTGAAGCTTTCTTCCACATCTGGAGTACCCACATAGATATTGAGGTACCTGTAATACAGTTTCAAAATAAGCAATGAGGCAAATATTTTTCAGGCACCCTGAAGTGAGCAAAATTTTACATACACTGAAAAATGGAAGTTACTTTGATGAACACAAGCTGATTAATAATGAGCAATGATTCCTCCCCAAGTAACACATTGTAGTTGAGTTGTGGTCTAATTAGTTAAAATTTAGCCTGCATGTGCAATAAACCTTTAAATCTTCCCATCTCTCATTACATAAAGTAAGAAATAAGTAACAGAAAATATCCTCCTGATTTATACCTACACAATTTACAGCTGATAAACAATTTACAGCTGATAACAAACCCATGAGATAGCACTCATGCAGCCACTGATGTGGAAATCATCTCATGCTTACTTCAGGTACCACATTGGGTCAGCATCACTTGTAACTTTTTCATTGGCCTTCATGATTTTCTTTATCTGGAGGAGAAAAAGAACAAAATGGAACCAGGTGCCTTTTCTGGGCACTAAGAGCCACCCTCCTTCCCTCAACAGAGCCTACCTCGACATTGATGAAATAATTGAATGAGTCTATGTGCTGCTTCACCAGCCCCTTCACCTGAAAAACACAAGCATGCAGCAAATAAAATCAGCTTCAATAACATTAATCACACAGGGCAGAAATTAGGATATAAGCATTTATAGCTACTTTTGGATAACTGTGCTAAATTCTTTCAGTTGACAAACTCCTGGTCTACACTACATTTCCAAGTTTATACCAGAGTTGTCACATAAAGAGTATGGGTAGGGTCTCTGAGTGCCAGTAAAACAGGAAAATAATCTGGAAACATTACATATATACAGTGTGGAGTGAGAACACCCATACAAAAATGCAAACCTCTAGGAGGAGGTCTCCACTAAATAATCTGTAAATTAATCAAGAAAACAATCTATGGAACAAGTCTATTGATAACTGCAGGGAACTAAAAGTAAGGCAAAACCCACAGAAAAGTGAGGACAGATATTCTGGCAAACAGTAAAAGCTAGAAGAAGGGAATGTGAAGTTAGAAAGAAGATGAAGTATTCACACCATGAAATTAATGTGAAGCACTAACCTTCAGAAATGCTGGAAGAAGTCTCCATTTTTCCTGAAAACAAAAAACAGTTTGAAATATCTTTCCAAGGATAAACAAACATCTAAGACATTTGAGCTTTTTTGTCTGCATCTTTTATTATTGTTGTTATTTTTTAAACAGTAACATAATTTAAAATCAGATCCATTTAGAAAAAAAAAAAGAAGATTGTCTAAAGCCAACAGAAATGGATAAAAATGACCTGGATCATTTTAGTAAACTGTATGTGCAGTATTTACTCAGAATGCAATGGCACACTGCCTTTCCTAAGAGCAACTTATGTGAAAATGTATTTTTCTTAGAAAGTTCCTTACTACCATGTCCTCATTTAAGATTAACAACCTTTTTTTGGTTTTGTTCTGTTAACACTGTAGTAAATTATATTCCTAGAAAGGGAAGATTTCCTACAACTTTCACTTTACAAAATACATGAAAGAACCTCAGTCTTGGAAGCAACACTTGTAGATACAAGTCTCTGTAACACTTACCAGAACCCTAAATCCTACAAAGATTTAGCAAAAGTACTGAAAAGTGCTAAGTATATCAAGGTTCCTACAAATTTTCCCCTATTTCTAATCTTCAGTGATCACAGGGAACATCTCTTTACATCAGCCTCACTTTCTCCCACCACGGCAGTGCAAAAGCTTGCATGTATCTTTGGCTAGAGACAAAATCCTCTTACTTTGGATGAGTTTCCCCAGTCCTCATATGCTTCTCCATCCACTACCATTTAAAAATACTACAAAATGAATAACCAAAAAACCCTGTAAAAAGTTGTTAACTTTCTTATAGCCACAGAAATGCTGACGGTGCTCTTGGTTTTCAGCCTTCACTACTGTTGTTAATCTGCTAATCCTGCTTGTGATCCCAATTTAACATCTAATAATGGCAAAGCTAATGCAGTAAGGAGAGACACATGCAGCACGGTGTAGCTTTTACTACTGGTCCCCCGTGGTTTATATGCAGCAGTGTTTACAGTCTGGAAAGCTGAAAAGCAGTTGATTTAAGGTTTTTATGATTTAAATGTTATGTCTAAAAAAGGGGGTTTAATCTGTTAAATAGCAATGCAATTAAACTGATGACCTAGGGATGAGACTAATGATTTTAATCTTAAGTGAATATTTCAAGGCCAGGCCGGATGGAGCGTTGGACAACCTGGTGCAGCGGGAGGTGTCCCTGCCATGGCAGAGGGGATGGGAAGCCATGAGCCGTGAGGTGCCTTCCACCCCACACCATTCCGTGACTGTATGTGCCGGACACAGGCCTCCACACCCCGGGGCCGGGACGGCACCTCAGGAGGCCGAGCCCGGCTTCGTGAGGGGCGGCTCGGGGGCAGCTCGGACCGGACACCTTCCCCTCACCCACACACACCGAGAGCGCAGCACGGGCACGGGAACTCCACATGTGCGCGGGCAGGAGACTCCTTCCACCCCACCCCAGCCCAGCCCAGCCCGGCCCGGCCCAGCCGCGCTCCGGGAGAGCCCGAGGCGCGCCCGGCCGCCGGCCCCGCTGACCTCCACCGTGTTGACCGGGGCCGCCGCCTGCTCCGGGGTCAGCGCGCCGAGCCCCAGCGCCTCCATCGCCGCCCGGCACCGCGGCGCTGCAGCCCGGCGCGTCCCCCCGCGCACCGGCGCAACGCCCGAAGGTTCCGGCGCAACGCCCGAAGGTTCCGGCCCCGCGCAGCCCGGCAGCGGCGAGCGCTGAGGGCGGCCAGGGCCTGCCGCCGCCCCTTCCGTGCCCTGCAGCCCCTCCCGGTGCCCCGGTGCCCGGCCTCTCCCGGTGCCCTGCAGCCCCCCCCCGGTGCCCTGCGGACCTGGCAGCGCCCGCGTGCCCCCCCTAAACCCCGAGCCGGTCACCGGCCCCGCCGGGGCAGCCGGGGTGGCAGGAGGCGGCAGGGATACGGAGCAGTTGGGCTGTAAAAGGCTTTCCTGCAGTTTGAGCGTGTAAAGCAACGCGAGGCATAAGCTTCTAGCGTTTTTATTATTAATGCCGCCTTCTGATCTTGGATGCTGGAGCTGAATCACCTACAAATGTATTTGTCTTTCCAAGGGTCGGTGCTACAGAGACACCAAAATCCCAGTCAAATGGGGAGCTACTCGTCTGTCCCAGTTCAAGATGAAGCAACAAGCACTTGTGATCTTTACAGATTCCTATGGCAGTAAGTTTTTGGAGATACATATATGCATACATATGTATATGTAGTAATAACTACTAAGTCTGAAAAGCAGAGTGTGAGAACAGTACCTACACGCGTCTGCTGTGGCGCCGTTTCCCGATGAAAAACATTCACGGGTTGGGTCCGGGCTCCACCCATCCTGGACACCAAGGCCCCTACCCTAAAGGGGAGTAACATTTCAGACTACTTCCATGTGGTTTCCTGCGTAAAGCGCACAGGCAGTGGAGAATTTGTTTAATACGTGGCAATCCATGTTTAATCCAAGCAAGGCCTCTGTCGGACACGGGGGGAAGCTTGGAGCAGTTGCCTGCTGTGGCCTGTTTCCCCCCACCTCTGCCATGCAAACCCAATACATCCTGCTTCCAAGGAGTCAAGATTTAAGCAAGCAAATGTTTTGAATATTATTTGTACAGCTGGGTTAAAGTCACTACTCTACAGTGGAGCTGCTCCTGAGAAGTAACAGAAAAACAGTCACAACAGAGTAGTAGTGGAGTAATTTATCTTTGGCATTTAACAATCCATTCCATTTAATAAAGTTCGTATAAATGACTTTTCACCACTGATGGTATCACAAACAAGATTTAATGCATACAAACCCTCAAATATTTGTTTTTTAACAAAGCTGCTACAGAATGGCATCTTGTTTCACAGAGACAACTTCAGAGTAGAGGCAAGTGCATTTCAGCCACAGTAGCATGAACAGCATGCAACACATGACATTAAACAGATGCAATGTCCATGTTTGGAACATTAAACACATTAAACAATCACTTGAAACACAGGCCATGCTATAAAATGCCCTTTGCAAGTCACCTTAATCACCCCACCCCCCCATAAATGCTATCTTTTGAGTATTTACTGGTAAAAACTAGTATGACAGTTTTCCCAGTTCATTAAAAAGCTATAGTTTGATATTTATTTGTACAATAGAATGCATATAAAATATTACAATAAAAAGTTCATAATCACCTTCAAATGTTCATAAAATCCTCTTTTGGCTGAAGCTCAAAACCATGCAGGTATTTCTAATGATGTAGCAAATCACTAAGATTCATTCTCCCTTACCTGCTTTTGAAATGCATTCTCTTAATGATTTTGGATGGCCTACCAAAATCCCATATTCATCTGAGCAAGCCTGGCTTACCTAGTGGCACAGTTATTATAGTCTAAGAGTTCCTTTCTCTCAGGCTTTCCAGGAAACAGTTCCCTTTATAGTATGTGTTCATCTTTATTTTGTGCAATGTTTTTACAAGGGATAGAACAGAAGTGCACTAGAGAAATTTCTCTAAAAAGGCATTTTGAAAAAAGTTTTCCTTAACATGTACATGTGACCAAAGTCCTTGGACACTGAATAACAACTGAATAGAAGTAATTTCCTGTGCTATAAAGGGTATAGAATCCTGTAGAAACGGACTACAAAACCACAGTGCTAATAATGCCCAGGTTTTTTTAGACCTTTATGATAGACGCAGTAATGTACATAAAGAATTTGTGTGACACATTAAGCTTTTACAGGTTATTTTTGTCTCTTCATAAAAAATAGATTGTAATATAAAATATTAAAAACAAGCTCTAACTTGTACCACACAGATTTTCTATATATGACATCTTAAAAGGAGTACTATATGGTAATATATTAAAATATCACTTTCAAGTAAATTATTCAATTTCATAGACAAGAACATGTCTATAGTATGTATTCCAGCGCTATCTAATCCCAGTAATCTGAAATATGCAAAATAAAGCCTGTGTAAACTTAAAGAAGTTCACTTCCACATTTCAATCCTATTCATTTTCTGTATGCAAGATTCCCAATGCCTTAAATGGGGACTAAGTATTGGGGCCCAGTCCAAAGGAATTTGAGGAAAACAGGAGCATTTCTCACAGACTCCATGAAAAAGTGAAATTTAATCATATTTTCAAAAACAACCAATTGCTTGGGTTCTTGCTTTCAGGCCTAAGAATATCTTGTGAAAACCTTACATTCTGTTGGATGAGGGCATGAAAGGGGGAGTTGTTCTGTGGTAAAAAAAAAAAATAAAGGTCAGGAAGACCGAACTTAAAAATACTTTACACCCACCCATTAAGATCAAAGATCAGTACATACAAGTATTAAAGATCTGTACGACCTCCACTGAATAAACAAAATGCTTATAAACATTATATACAGAAATTTACTCCACCCTCCCCCCAACATCACGTTTCTTGGGTGTTTATTGTTAATCTCAAAATTACAGTTGATAAGTTCTCAATGATTCCTACTTGAAGTGGTGAATGCTGCTTCTGTAACTGCTATCCTGCAAACAGCTTATAACACTGGCATTCCTTGATGTAACAGAGGCAAAGTTCTGGGTTCAGGAATTGCAGGAGTACCTGAACTTGGCCTAGTATGAACCTGGGTTTGGTTACTAAAGAAGTTATGCTATACTTTTTTCTTCAAAGTATTTTCAGAAACATAATTGTTGTCTTGAGATGTTACTCTACAAAAATACAATGTTAAGCATAGTACATTTTATCTACAGTTGCTTTGTCATTTTATAATACACATTGCTATATGTAAATATAATTGAGTTGAAAAAGAACATTGTTTTGATGGTGGCAAAACAGTAAGGACACTGCCAGCTCTTTCCCACTGCGAGTCATAATAAATGCTTGCTATTGAAATTAATAATTTGCTGGCTATTACATGTGACAATCCATTAAACAAATTATTTTTCTATTAAAATATATATATGACCTTGACATTAATTTCTTTACAGTGAATTTCAGAAACTATCTGTATACATTTTACAAGACCTTTTTCCATCAAGAGTCACTGGAGTAGGCTGCTCTTAGTGATGTGACTTCCCCACTGTCTTGGAAGATTAAAAAAAGGGTACATTTTTTAATTGCCAGATGTTTCTGCTTCTGTTTTCTCCATTGCTGCCTCAGGAAAAAGCAGTTTCCTAAGTATGTTTGCATAGAATGGTCCATACACTTTTTTATTGAAGTTTACAATGCTTGCATACTGAGATCCAAGCAACTCCATCTCCGTCTGAATCACAGAAAGGCCTCCTGGCATAGTAGGCATACATTTCTGAAAACTGGGAAGAGCAAGCAAGCTTCTCATGAAGAGCTGGATTCGTTTGTCTGAAATGGAATATAAAGTATGCTCAGAACAAATATAAACCCAAGATGAAGCCAGAGTCACTTTGTAAGCACCCTGCACATCAGCACAGCAAAAATTCCAACAATGTAAGTAGTAGCTCTTTCCCAAGATTGTGTTGGGATGGCAAACAATACTGTAAGATTCTTAAATTTGGCTGCTGCAAGGTGGACACAGCATAAACCCACTGCAACAAGTTACATTAACTAATATGAAGTAGGCTCAAAGGAAAAAAAAACCAACCCCACTAGGTTTAAACCCAGAATAAACACAAAGGAGACTGAATAGCACTCATTTTTCTAAATTCTTCTCCAAAATACCAGGCTGCCTAGGCTTGTCTCTACAGGCGCTTTTAGAATTATTTCTAGCTGTGAGTAACCATGCTCTGCAGCATACCAAGAACACCATCTCTAAGTAAACAACATTTACTTAGTTTTGGTTGAGCCAGTATTTTATTGCAGTAAGAAAATGCTTTTAGAAGGTAATTAGACAGCTGATTAAGCTTGCTAGGAGTAAATTTATAAACAGACACATACAATATGACAATTATGCAGTATCTTACTAACCAATCAAAGAACAGACAGGATTATTCTTCTCAACAATATGAGCGATTTGACCCATTAAATTACTCTGCATTTCTTCACTAAGAGTGGGAAGACCTCTTTCACTTAGAGACTTGTTCACTGTGCTGCAAATCTGGACACCAATAGCATTCAGAGCCTCCTTCAAATCAAAACTTCTGGAAGAAACAGAAAAGCATTAAATTCTGCAGTTTCTGTAGCATAGGTTGTAAGGTCCCCCTTACTTGTCTCCTTTCATTTTCAACCTGGTCTCTCCAATGAGAGAATTTTGAAACGTTTTCATCTTTTGCTGCAGATTTATGTAAATCTACAGATACAAGAAAATCTCTATGTGGAAGATAAAATAAGGACCTAATTGTGATTCAAATGGGAAAAGTAATTTCAAGTGTGCAGCAGTGACTCCAGTTCACTTAATCCTTGTGCCTAGGTGTTTTTCTGGGCCACGTGCACAGCATTTCACAAGAAAAAGCAGAGTGGAAAACTCTTTTAAAAGAGAGTCACATACATCAGACTTGCTTGTAGTACAAGCAGCTGAAGAAATAGGCAGCCAAGTAACTTGAACTACCTACAACAAGTTTGAAGCAACTGGCAAGATAATTTAGTGAATATATTGCCACAATCTCTCCAGTACTGGAGTGTATGAATGAACTTTACTACTAAGCTCCAAAATCTGTGCACTGAGATGAGAGTTCATTAAAATCTAGCTTTGAAAACACGTCTAACATATAGTATTGTATGTATAATGTATATGTGACCTTGTATAATAAAGGGAATATATAGATGATTAAAATTTGGTATCTTCCTATTAATAACAACCACTGGCTATGACACTAGAATTGTTTCCAACTGTTTCCTGTCAAAAAAAAGAAAAGAGTAAAAAGAATTTTTAAAAAGTCCTTACTTCTTGTTCATGCCTTCAAGAAGAGGAAGGGAGATCCTTTTCAGCTGGTCAGCAAAATCAGGCACATCGACAATTGCTGCACCCACCATGTTGTTTGTTATGAGAGAAACACAAGCTATGATTTTTAATTGATTGAGCTTTTCTCTCAACTCCTGAAGACGAACTTCATCTGTTATTAGAGTCTAGAATTGAAACAATAATACTAGTTTAGGAATAAGGAGGGAGAGAGATAGGAAAAGGACAGATCTAGGATATAGTCATGAAGCATTACTATTTTTAATCACAAATACACAAAGCCAGAAGAAACAGCAACTGAAATACCCTAAATATGTAGTGTAGCATGAAGTGGCATTATGTTACAAGTACCAGAAGCCTGTGGTAGGAAGAAAAGTAATGAGGAAACGGAGGCCATTGCATCTTACTCCTCACCACTGCTGACAAACATGCAACCAACAATTTAGCCCATGACATGAAATGCTCAGAGGACCCAGAGAACATTGTAATGACCAAGTTACAGACAGAATAGTCTTCTGCATTTGGCTGTCTTTTGAAAAAATGCCAAGATTTGTAACTGATGGATAATGATGAACAACTGTGCTTGACAACCACCAGTTCAACCAACAGAGCAGGTTCTGCAAGGGATACATAACCTGCTCCAGGCGAAAAGCCAGCTGATCATACCAAGAACATAAGTAACTCCCACAGCAAGATGTAGCTGGAGTTAATTTTAGGTTAGAAAGAGTTCATCCTGAGCAGCACAGGGGCATTAACACCCAGCTATAGTTGGTAGCAATTTCATCGTACTAGATCCACCAGAGGATACCTGTGTGTGGTTCCTATTCAAAACTGTTTGCAGAAAGGTAAGAAAGTGGTTTCCCTGCTGTCCACTGCCTGAGAACACCAAGAGCATCCCCATGTATTTAGCAAATTCTCTGCCAGGCCACCCTCTGTGTAGCTAAGGCCCTCCCTGGAAATGCAGATTTTAGCCCTGACCGATGGCAAATTTCACACTGGCTTTATAGAAAGCTGCAGAGGTCGGTAATCAGGAGCTGGAGGGAAAGACTGAATGCTGATTCTTGAAGCAATGGTTTACATGCACTGAGAAGGGGTAAATACCTACTTCACAGGCCTTCAAGTATTTACTGATTCTGTTCTAAAGAGTGATCCCACCAATTCCTTCTGCTGTTAGGAAAACAGGATGCTACAGTAAGTTCTTTTAAAGATATAGAAAGCCAAGTACTGTCAGTACAAGGCCCAGCCTTTGACCACAGCCAAGACTGCTCTTAGGGTGGAGCTGGTGAGCTATGATTGGAAAGAGGGAAAACAACCTTTACCTTGTTCTTTTCTGGTTGTTGACTTGCCCATCTCGGATTTCAGAAACTGGACTAGAATATAATCTCCAAATTTCAAATCGACTGTGCAGAAATTTATGAAGTGCAAGAGAATATTCACTTATTGTCATCGACAGCAGGATTAGTATATCACACCAATGATTTCATATAGCTGGTAATCTGAAGACACCAAAATATACTTCTTACCTCTGGAATTGTTTTGCAATAATCCCATTGTAACAGTTTCAAGTAGCCATTGTTTAGCACCAGTGTAGGACTAATAATTGGTTTTGAACTACTATCAGCACCAGGGGATGATGAAGATTCATCAGAAACAGATGACAATTCATCTTCTAGCGATTCCTTTATCCATTCTGTTGTGAGATTCAGGGCACCTAAGCATTGCAAATAGCACAGATTTACTGCATGCCTTCATCAAAATAAGCACTACCTTGAGAAAAAGGTTGTATACCTAAGAGAATTCAACTTCTGAAGACTTAAACATAATGGACAGCTGGGTCTTGACACTTTAATTCCCTCACTCACTTTCTTTCACTGATCACCTTGAAATTCTACCTAGTTTGTACAAACCCAGCCACAAATTGTTAGACTTCAGACAAGATTTTTAGGTAATAAAAGCCCCGAAGTTTGAGTTCCCAAAGGATTGTTTTCCCTTTTTCAGAGAGGCCATTCATCAGCTGGGGCATAAGACTGAAAAACAGACGTGAAGGAAGATTAAAACATTTGATTTGTTGTAGTAGAGTTTTCCTCAGGCTGCTTATATGAACAGTGTAGGTCCTATCAGTGGCTCAGGGCTCCCATTTTAGAAACCCCTTGCTCCAGATGTTAGCAAGCTTACTTATTCTTCTTGAAGGATGTGTTTTTGAACACTGTTTAATCAAATTCCACAAAAATTTGTAATAGTGCATCAAGTTGACTTTGCGTCATCTAAGACATTTTTTTCAGAGCCTGCCTTTTGTTTATTAAAAATTGATCTTACCACTTCCAGCTTTCAGGCACACTGTTTTTACATGTTTACTTCATATTAACAACAGAACTGTTGCACACACAAGAGAGAAAAGTCTCATCTTATGTAGTGCTTCTGCATACAGACACCAAGAGTCACCACTTGTTTGTTTTTCAGACACCAACCAATTTGGTAAATCTAAGTTTGTCTGAAAATGCCCCAGATGGACAAACCTGATAGCAAATTAAGCAATCACCCAGTGATAGCTTGCTTGTCAAAAAACTTTTCCATTATTTAGATACAGACAAGAAATTGAAGTTTTCCTCTAAGTTAACTGCAACGTACAGATTTTTCACAGCATGCATTTAAATAGTCTTTTTAAAGCGAGTTTAAATTAAATATAGAACGGTACATACTTGGTGTTTCTTCAAGAATTTCCTGGAATTTTGTTCTTTCGTAGTCCACCAAGTTATGCCAGAGGTATGGTCTAAGGCTTTTTATTGTGTAATTTGCCATATCCACTTTCATCAGGTCCAAAACATGGAATATTTGTCTGAAAAGAAGAATTTAAAATTTTCCAATTTAATTTAGTCTATTGATTTTCACCAGCACATGTGAAATACATGTACATTATCACTTTAATTTCAATTCTGGGAGAAGTGAACTCCTTCACTGGTACTTCAGAGTAACAGATATGTTACCTATCATCTGGAATTCTTGAAGGAGTAGTGTTTATAAAGCTTGGTCTAACTTAGAGAGAACAGAACTAAGGTAGCATCACTAAATGCTCCAGCCCTCTAACAGTAAGTTTTTCAAGAACTACATGAATTGGTACATTTCAGCCTAAATAAACAGATTTTAACTTTTTGGTCACTGATTGCATTAACAGAAACAATCTTTCTGATCTAGTTGCTTTGATCCCTGTGTATGAACAAGCAGTAGAACAACCACCATTTACTATTTCAGTGTACCTAAGGAGCACTGTTTTCTGCCCTGTTATGCAAATGTTTTGCTCAAGTAATAAGACCTTAACTAAAGAGCTTTTGAAGCGTGCAATTAACGATTCAAGACGGAACAGTACAAGTCTGCTGCTTACACTTTGTAAGAATGAACAAGACAGAAAAAAGTTTCTGAAACAGGTTATTGCAAGAGTTGTTGTCTCAGATATTCAGAGCTGCCTGGTTCCATCTAGGTACCCATTTCATTACAAAGTAAGAAACACAATCTGGCCAGTGTGTCAGAGCTCTTCCCCTGTAACACTTCAGTAAGTTTTCCTACAGTTTGAGAACAGGTGTTATGCAAACTGACACAATTTTAGACTTCCTTTACCCCTCCCCCTCTTCCACTGCCCAGTACACTTTCAGAGGAGAGTTTCTTTTTCTCTAGAAACCACACTCAAATACCAACCTCAGTAACTCTACAATATTGTCAGTTGCTTTTAACTGTTTTATATCGTTGTCTCTTATTGGAGCACATAACTTTCCCATAGTGTTGATGATATAGTTAGCTAGCCCAGGAATATCAACAGCATTATGTTCTGCCTGCTGCCTTATGAGATCCGTATCTAGAACTTCACAAATTTGATTGTGAATCCTGTTTGCTCCAGGAGTCAGGAAGGAAAGAAGAATCTAAATTAGAGAGGGGGAAAAAAAAGAAAAGCTTATCAATAAAAAACAAACCACTTAGTAAACACACTTGAGTGAATTTTAATATTAATGTCGTGTATATAGCTGACAGATTATAACCAGACATTTTAAGACTGAACATTATCAAAGGTAGTGGGAAAAAAAGAACTCTTTGAAAGAAAACCAAACCAGTACATTCTGCGAAAATGCTCAAAACCAGTAAAACAAAAAGCAAGTCAACAACTAGACTCCTTCAAAAGCTGGGAGGCTACCCTGTAAAACAAACATTTACTAACTTAAAATTCTCAAAGACCTACTATTGTGGCAGGATTGAAGGTTTGTATGCTCACCTGTGTGATAATCAAACAATGAAGTCTAAGTAGGCAGGTGCAGTCATGTTTATACTCCTGTTCATGCCCTAAGCTCACAATGTGGCTCTGGAAACAGGCTAGTAGAGATGTGAAGCTTTGGGAAAAGAGATGACTTTCAACTCATCACTGTGCAGTGAAAGCTGACTGAACATGCCACGGTGTGTTTGTGGCCTTATTCCTGGTTAATATAAATATACTACAGACATCTATTTTCAGTTCTGAATAATCATGGCTTCATATTATAAAAGGAAGAACTAGAAGGTGTTGGCTCAACCAAGTCAAGCAGACCCTTCAGTGAACTAAGGGACTCTCAGAGCTAAGCTGACAAAACAATACAGAGAAGGAAGAACATTACCTCCCTAATTTCCTCAAAGAGCTTGATAGCATGTTCATATTCTGGAGGATCTTCATTCAGTTCAGACTCCAAATGATCCCAAAACGCCTTGTGTACAATTTGTTTCACTGTGCCTGCAAAGCTGTGGGTTAAGTCAATTAGATACAAAAAGACTCCCAACTGGCTTTCATCCTTCTAACTGTTTTAGATGAGACAGAACACTTGTTCAGAAACACACCTTCCCAGATATTATGCCCTGCAACCACATCTTTCTTGGGTGCTGGATCATCAGCTCCCAAAACTTGGTCTAGACTGCTCTCATCTCTTTCCAACACCAGTGCTGCTTTTTGCAAAATTCAGGCTCTTACCTGTTTTGTGGGTAGTCTTCATGTTTTATGCAAAAATTTGCATTTACAGCAATTTCATGTGCTAGAGTCCAGTTTGACAGATTTCTTGTAGCTGCCATCAGTTCATCAAATGTGATAGCCTTGGGAGGGCTTGCTGCTGGAACGAACAAGATCAATTAAAGCCAAATATCTATAGCTGATAAGTGCAATTGAAAACACTACCCTAGAAATTTTACTGCTTGCTAATTGGACTCTAGTACTCTGGAAGAAACAACTCAAGATTACCAAGTCTTTATATCTTCTTAAAACACTAACTCAGGAAACTCCCAGCTTATCAGGGGTGTGTGTGTTTGTGGGGAAATACCACACAAGCCTCAAAACAGTCTGAGGAGCATTTTCGTATTTCCACATCTGAATGAAGATATCTTTTTTTCCTTTAAAATGAGATCTTGCATTCCACAGATTTCCTACTAACTGTTCTGTCAAAGCCATCCAACCAAAAGGATGGGCAGTAAGAGATACCAGATGTCCATTATAATTCTGAGCACATGATGGCTGTATTGACTATTGAGAAGGTTCTGAAGTTACTGACTTGCAACCCCCCCACTTATGATCAGCAGATCTTTCATCTGCTGTGGAACGTACGTAAGTTATACTCATTTTTCTATGAGTTAGGAGTAACAATAAAACAAACTTTACATTGGAAAACAAAAGCAAAATCCCGAAGTTTCTAAATCCTCAAATTCTATAATTTAATTTAGTATTTGGGAGACTGATAAGAAACACAAAGAGCCAGCTGCCAACTGCAGCTCCACTAACAAGCTTATTTTAATGTAAGACTTCATGTACATAGATGTAAGAAGTATGCATGGTCTGCAAATGCTTACAGACACACACGAACCACATCTTAACCAAGGTTTTATTTATCATTACTCAGATCATCTTCCTTGTGCAAATGTGCATTTTCTGTTTGATTCTAGTATTTATGAAAGAAAAATGCGAATTCAAGATTAATTACATGTCACTTGATATAGTATTACAAATCTGTAAGTTACAGAATTAATTTTTAAGTGCAAGGATCAAACAGAAGTAACCCACCCTTTGCACAAAAGCGTATCTGGTTGAGTGGGAGGCTGCTACCAATGTCAAGGTTAGGAAGATCATGGTGACACACTTTTCTTACGCTTTCTGAAGGGAAGGAGTGCACAGGGAGACCCCCATGGATACAGCTGCTGCTGGTGCTCCACACACAGGAGATGCACTGCTTCACAGCAGAGTGATCTCTCTTAATACTCTTAAACAGATTCAGAATCCCAGGTTCTACCCATGACAGCAAAGAGAAACAAGGTAAGTTAGCCTTATTGGTCCATGCACAATGCAGGTAAGGCTGAAATAGGCTTACACGCTGGGGAGCTGGGTTTGCTTGAAGAATCACTGTTAAAGCTCTGCCTGGAATATTCCGAGTCACTGGAAGAAGCTGCGCTTTCCGAGAGGCGTGAAGAATCCGAGTCACTGTTCTGGTCATCATTGAGAGGCATTCTGATTCCCTTTACCTTGTTTACACAGTAAACAAGACCTGGAAAGTCAAACACAATTCCCATGAAACCAGCACTTATGTTTTCTGTTTGTTTCTCAAAAGTCAGCTGCTGATCATTATGTTGAGAATGAAGACCAAGTAGCTGTCTTTCCTAAACAGGAAAAGAAAAGGAAAGGATCTGGCTCGACATACAGAATCAGTTATCAACAAACTATTCCTTTTCTGTAAGAAAGCTTTGTACCTTCAGCTGTTTCATACCTTAATGATCATGTTGGAAACAGTCCCTAAACTGGTTATATTTTAAAAAATGAAAGACTACCCACAGGAACCCCTGAAGCTGCTTGTTGCAAGCAAGCATTTTGGTAGTTTTCAATGTCCATAAAGGCACCTCATGATGTTACCATCCCCCACCCAACTTCACCAAGCAGCGGTGTTTAGCAATGAGTTTCCTTCCACAAACAGGCTGCACCAAGTGTAACGACTGTGAAGCAAAGACAGAAGTTGCAGGGGCAGAACAGGCAAGTAATTCAGAATATTACATTTCTGGTGGGGTGTAGCTGAAAGCCTGGCCTGCTGCTTTAGCTGGGTCTGTGCTCAGAATCAGATCAACAATGGCACAGACCCAAAAACCACTCCTCCTAGGGGTGAAGGTGGATAGGTTTTCTGGTTTAAGTCGAATGGCAACTCTGAGCATCCAACATTCTATTTAGTACAGACAACAATCTCCACTGAGAAGTGCCGTGCTTCACAGTGTTTCTATGTAAAGAAACTGCCTCCCAGGCAGATAATCTGCAATTGCAGAAAACGTGGACAGATGTACAGTGTGATACAGATGATTAACAACTGCATGACAGGAAGTGAAAAATATGTTCATAATAGTATTAAAATGAGAAGCTGGAAGTCAGTTGTAATTACTACCAAAGGAATTTGGCCCAGATACCAAAAGTGGCTGTCTTTCTCTGATTATGGCCATGAAGAGACATAGCCAGCAATGGTTTCCATCAGCAAATTTAACTAATATAACTTCACTTACGATTAAACCACACCAACTTCAGTAGGCAGGGAATACCACACTTTGCAACTGTTGAACTTGGAAAAAAGCCACTTTTGGCATTAAAAGGATGATCTTTGTCTGTATGTGACTCAACATATCATAGGGTCCTGGGATAGACAAAAGGTAGTGAAAATGAAGATTTCTTTATGCTGGCACTTAGTTACAGCTTAAAGCATTTGATTTTTTGGGTACCAACTCATCCTGAATAGGCCTTTATAACATGATGAGCTACTACACTGATGAGCACTCCCCTGTTAATTGAGATGATTAACATTTCTGAAATGTTTGTTTACTCTTCCTCCTCTCCCAAGAGGAAAGAGGATGCACTTGAACACCTTATTATCTATGTCATACTTTAGGCTGGGGTTTTTTTGTGAAAAGAATTGGTCACATTAGCAAGAACACAGCTAACAGTTTATCACTTTGCTGGAGAAGCCAGTAACAGACACCTGACTAGAACACAGAGGTGATGCATTCAAGACTTGCAGCATTACCTGTGACCCTGAGCATCATAACTCTATTAGAACTGCAATTTTATAATGTCTAACAAGCAAATATTTAAAACAGTATTGACTAAACAAGACAAAAGTTGCAAGAGAACCTAAAAAACCCAAAACGCAAAGATATTTTGGCTTGGAAATTGTATTTAAGTTACAATTAGAAATGAGTCACTAGTTAATGCTAGAGAAGAGACAAACTATTTGTTCAATTAAAATCTGTGTTACAGATCTCAAACTTAATGCTGACTAGAAACTAATTGGGACCAACTAGTTGTAGAATATACTTGAGGTTTTTCATGTTGAACTGCTCACTTAAATACAGTAACACTGTACAGAGCCTGCAAAGTTTTTACCCTCCAACTAATTTTTTTGATCAATATCAGAACACTTTATTTCCAGGCTTTAATCTTGTATAACTTTATTTACATACAAATAACTAACCTCTAAAAGATTAATGTTGCAGCACGTGGTCCATTGAAGGATTTGATTGATGTTAGCAGGGTAGTGGCCCAAAGCCTTGCAAATTGCTTGCCGAGTATGAGCACTTCAAGGTGTGTCTACTGCTTCGGTTCAGGTGTTAAGAACATGGAAAAAGGTAAATGACCATTAAAAACCCCAATATTCTCACACAATTTACACATCATCATTTCATGAACTTCCTCTTACCTCAAGGTATGATAACGTTAATAAATATTGAGGTTTGCAAAGGGCTCCTGAGAAGCACTAAACCAGCCATGAAGGCACTGCCCTTTTCCACCCCGATCTTGATTTCCAAGAAGATCAAGTGGTTAAGGTAGAATTAGAAGTCTATACACATTAAGTCCTTAGGTGCTAGTCCCAGCAAAGGATCTTTTGGCAGCAAATACTTGCATTTCAAAGAGGCCAATGACATTTTGATGTGTCAAGACCACACCTGCTCCTACAGTATATGTACACATAGACAGCAGAGCTGTCAGTAGAGTGCTTCAGAAGGCTTAATTTAAGCAAGAAGTTTCAACATTGCAACAGGAGATGACACACAAAAAACCACTGCAATCTTTTGCCACACTAAATACATTTCCTAGTAGAATGCTTCAAACACAATGGGAAGCAAGAATGGGTGTACTCTGCAGATTCAGAACATTACTGCTAAATTCTAAGTTTAAAAGATAAACACATCAAACTAAACATACATGAATATACAAACAGAACCTGCAGGTGCCATCTAAAACACTTAGGCAAAAGCACAGTCATTGAGCATATGAAAGATGAGTACAAACCAAAAATGGCATTTCTAATTAGTCACAACAATAGACAACCTTAGTTGGACACTTAGTCCTTGCTTTATGGCATACACTGGAAGACCTGATTTTCCTTACACTTGTGTAGACAGCACAGAAGTTCTCATTAATAACTAATGGCCAAGTACATACAGAACTTTAAATGAGTATAATGGCCACATAAAAATATTTCAAAAAGCCCTTTAGCCTTGCAAGAACTCTTTGTAACTCACCATCTTGGATAAACAATACCATCTTGTCATATTTTTATTTGTTCATTAGTTATTACATATTAGTCTGTTGTTTTAATACACAGATTAATATCCAAACTGTTCTATCAAAGGGTCAGCCTGGGGTTACAACCTGCTTTACTCTGCTGCATTAAAGACTACCCACATTTACATTTATATAAGGTTGGACACCATCACAGTGGGCTTCATCCCACCATTTATTTCCTTTCAATCAGTACTATTCATAGGGTTTTTTAAGGATAAACTCTCTGAGAGACCAAGCTAAAAGTATCTTCTAAATGTACCAACCCCAAGATTCTAGCTAATTTAACAATGAGGAAATACATTATCATGTTTCTGCTATTTAGACACCTAGGGTTTATTCTTTATAGTAAAAAGAAAATAAATACAAAACTGTAGATGCTTAGAGGCATCTTGCTCTTAATCGGTTACCACAACACCCAACTCAATTCTTCATTTAGAACTTATCAAGACTGCAAGACCAAGTTAGTTTTACAAGACACAAACACACTTTTTATTTCTGAAGATTTGATTTAGAAGTTATTTTACAAAGCACCTGAGGGGGAGAAGAGAGGAAGACAGTTTCACAGTTTGTTGGTTTTTTTCTTCAGATACCATCTTCAAGGAAAGGTTTTCCACAGCCCTGTTCTATTCAAAGGAAGTGTGCACGGACACAGAGACTTATGAGTGCTCTGTCCAGTTTTACCACTATGAAGGTCTTAACTTTGTTTATTCTGCTGGGCTCACATTCTTACTATCTTCAAGCTGGCACCGACTGAATCTCATTTGGTCTCGAGTTTCCCTTTCAATGACTCCACCTCTGCCAGCACTCACGACACGAGAACAGAAAAGAGCCTTTGTTTAAGAGTTACTTGCATTTCCTCCCGCCTCATTTTCCACAGCTTACAGCCGACATTTCTCCCCTTTAGCTTTCTAGCTCCACAGCTCTTCCCTTTGAACAGACACTTCTCTTCGTGAAGGCTTCCAAAGCTGTATCGGCCGGAGTGAGACGCGGCCGAGTGCCCCGGCGCTGCGGCGGGAGCGATGCCCGCCCGGCCAGGCCGGTGACGGGACGCGGGGCCGCGGCCCCCGGAGCCAGCCCGGAGCCAGCCCGGCCCGCTCCCTTCCCCCGCGGGGGGAGCGGCACCGAGGGGAGCCGGCGGCTCCTCCTCTTCCTCCATCTGTTTCGCTGCCTGTCTCCTCCTCCGGCCCCATGTTTTTAACAGTTAGCGAAGGCAGGAGTTTGGCACTCGCCGACCAAAACAAACACCGTTTCCAAGGACGGGCCCGGGGGGAGGGAGGCCGGGGGAGAAGCAAGAAGGGAACGTTCCCTGTCAGCCTCAGAGAAGGCGAGCCCGGGCACCCGTCCCTAAGTGCCCCGGCCCCCATGCCCCGGGGAGGTGTCGGGGTGCCCCTACCCTGCTGACCGGGGCTGCAGCGGGGGGACCCTGAGGCTGCGCCCCTCGGGGCGGATCGTCCCGGCGAACACTACGGGATGGCAAAAGCCCAGGACAAACAGGGCAAGGGGAGCACTACGGACCCAGCGCAGGAACTGCGAAACCCACCTGCTGCAGGAGGTGCCCCACCGGGGCAGCAGAGCGACGGGCCAGTCCGCCACTTCCCTGCCACCCGCACCACACAGGACGGTGGCAGCCCCCGAGACAGCGCTGACCCGGACTCACCCCGCGGCTCATCGCCCGTGCGTGCCCGGACACCCCGCCGCCTGTCACCGCCGCCGGCCGCCCGGCGCAGCCCTGCCCTGCCCCGCTGTCCCCAGCCGGTCACTCACCGCTGCCCCTGGCCGTCCTGCGCGGCGCTCTCCGGGGCCGCACTCGGATTCCCCCCCCCAGGATTTAAAGACCCAGCCCGGACTATGAGTGTCTTCCTCGGGCACGTCCATCTCTGACGGCGGAGGGGGGGAGGAGCATCACCTTTTCCTGCCTGCCAGCGGCGAGTTACCCGAGGCGCTTGGGCCAGCCTCCGCTTATCCCCGTACAAACTGCCCACATCTTTTAATTCTGCCTGCCACCGAGCGTTAAGCGTCGATTAAAGCGATGAGAAAGATGAGGCGACGCGGGTAGGCGCTCCGGCGGGCTCCCCCGCGCTGGCAATGGGCCGTGCCGGCGTGCGGGGGGCAGGCCGGGGCCGGGCTGGGTGGTGTTTACGGAAGGGCCCGGGCCCGTCCGCCCGGGCTGGCACCGCCCCCGCCCCGCCTCAGCCATGGGAGCGCCGACCCGCACGGCCGGGGATGGGGCGGGAGCTGTCTGTGCTCCGCTGGGCTCGGCGTGGCGCCTCGGGCCGTGTGTGCCCGCCTTTGTGCACTGCGCTGCAAAGGGAGCTTTATTACCTGCCCTGGTTGCCTTATTCTCTCGATGGGGGGCAGTGAGGCGCCCCTCCACGCGCCATCTTGGCCCCCCAGTGCCTCCCCTGCCGCCTCAGCCTCAGGGGAGCCACGGCACCGTGCGGCTTTAGTCACCCGCCTCGCTCATGGCTGCGGCGTCCGGAGGCCGGCTGAGCGCCCGCTGAGGAACGCAGCACAGGGCACTGCAGCACTGTCATTATAAATGCTTTGCTTATTGCTGTATCGACCTCATGCACTGGGCAGCTTCACGCACCCGCTGGGCCAGCAGTACCTGTCAGGGTCATCACCTCTTCCTGTCACAGGAGCTACGTGCCATCGCTGCCTCACCCACCAGGAAGCACGGAGGGCAAAACACCGGCAGTCATCTCCGAGACAAGAGCTTTGCCGGTCCTGAAGGCACGGCTCCCCTTCCTGCAGATAGCCTTTAGCACACGCGGTGAACTACACAGAATAGGTGTTGTATTCGGGCAGACCAGAGCCCACTGCAGGTCCCGTTAACCTCTGCTACAACATCACGGGCTCGAAGCAGGGAACGGAGTTTGGCTAGGCAAGTGCCAAGCGCCCGGCTGGAGAGGGAGCGCTTGCTCGCAGGGATACAGAGCACCTGTCAGCCCTGCCTTCAGAGACGTTAAATGGGATTAAATCCAGCAGCCTAATCCGATAGCTTCTATAAAGAAGACGATGTTTTAAATAACTGTGTTTGTACTACTTTGCCCCACTTTGTGCATGTCACATGGCAATGACAGTCTGAAAGAGGCTCAAAAGGGCTTTGGAGAAGACTGTGATGATATACAGATGGGCTGCTTTATACAGAACTGTTATCACTTCCAAGGACATTATTTATTATTATTTTTTACATCCATTTTTGCTTAGACGCCATCTGAAATATGGGGAAAACACGAATTCTTGCTGTAATGGCTGCTGATGCTTTTTATGATTAACCAGGTAAAACTACACAAAGAGTACTTGCAAAAACACCAAGGCTAGTGACTCAGGGTCCATTTTGTGTCTGTATGGACTGGCAATTGTGGAAACCCGTGCTGCTCAGTGGCCTGGCTTGCACAGGGAGGGAAAGAGGTGCCTCAGCCTCACCAAGTAAAGTAGCTTCTAAATACTGATATGAAAGATAACTTCAGGGGGAAAAGTATCTCAGGGATACCACCTAAATCATGGAGTAAGAGATGGGATTCCAGAAGGGCATGGCTTTAAAACAATTTTTTTTTCAGCTATAGCAGTGTCCTTCTCTCACAAGCACACCAGCTGCTTCGGAGTCCATTCTTAAGTGCATGGCTTGCTCTATCTATCTACCTTATCAGAGATGTACATCTGTATGTATAGCTGAGGCCCCAAGGACATGCTTTGAGATTCTGGTCCAAAAGCCAAGAGTAAGTTAGACTGAGTACTGCAGTACTCAACCTCCTTTTTGGTTTCAATTCTTTCCAGAGGCACTGAAGCTACAGGCCACTATATGGATCCTGAAGTAGATTACCTACTGGAGAGATTTTCTCCACTGAGAAATGCCACTCATTTCTCATTTTCTGGATGTCCCCAGTGTCAGCCAGAAAAATAATTGTACAGCCTTTAAATTTGTTCTGCTCAATTAAGAAGATCAATGTCCTTGTGCCTTTTATAGCACATGCATGTATGCCCTGGATTTGGCTGGGATAGAGTTAACATTTTTCCTAGTAGCTGGTGGATGTCGAAAGCTGGTGGATTTGGGCTGAAAACAGTGTTGATAACACAGGGATGCTTTAGCTACTGGCGAGTGGTGCTTACGCTGAGTCAAGGCCTTTTCTGCCTCTCATCCCACCTCAGCAGCCAGGAGGAAGATGCAAAAGAAGTTGGGAGAGGACATAGTCAGAACAGCTGACCCCACTCACCTGAGGGATATTCCATACCATATGGTGTCATGGTCAGCAATAAAACTGCAGGAAGGTTGGTGGTGGGGCACAGCTTGGGGACTG
The DNA here is from genome assembly GCA_026261815.1 of Monarcha castaneiventris obscurior. Classification (NCBI taxonomy): domain Eukaryota; kingdom Metazoa; phylum Chordata; class Aves; order Passeriformes; family Monarchidae; genus Monarcha; species Monarcha castaneiventris. The sequence continues at coordinate 1,511,234 of JAMPIT010000034.1, forward strand.
GCTGGCCATCAGTCAGTTGCTGGTGAGCAATTGTTTTCATTTGCATCACTTGTCTTTCTTGGATTTTATTTACCTCTCTTTGTTATTTTCATTTTTATTACAATTTAATATTATTTTAATTTGTTTCAATTATTAAACTGCTTTTATCTCAAACCCACAAGTTTTCTCACTTTTACCCTTCTGATTCTCCCCCTTATCCCACTGGGGACATGGCAGGTGAGAGAGAGCAGCTGTGTGGTGCTTAGTTCCTGGATGGAGTTCAACCACAACAAAGGTACACATTTGGAATTTTGACTAGTGTCTCAAGTTGACTTTGACTAGTGAGAAGTTGACTCTTGGCCTTTCCCTGTTAATTGAAATGAAGGACTAGTTCGTGCTCAGTCTTTGCAGCAAGTTGGTTTGTAACCTTCCTTACTGTTACCAGTAAAACTGGCAAAGACAGTAAAAGCCTACCATTAATGATCTGCTTTATCCAGCAAGGCAGCTACTCAGTGGATGTGTAGCTGCATTTGACCCTGCAGGTCAGAAATGTCCCAGTGTATGGCTAACTCATGGTTAGCGTGGGAGGAAAGGGAAAGGCAAGGCATGCTATAGTTTATGCCAGGCCCCATGACAACTAAGTTGAGAACATAACTTGGAGTCACAAGACATTTTTCCCTAATCCTAATAACTGAGCCAGGCAGACTGGCTTTAGCGCTAACAGATGGATGTTAAGACTCTGGGTTGACTGAGATCATCAGGCCCAGATTTGATAATAGGCTCAAGGGCAAGATGAAAAGACTACAAGGCAGGTGTAAGGATGCTTTCTCAGCTTGTTCTTCTGTAGAGGTTTCCTGTATTCCAAGGAAAAATAAGTCTTGTGAGAGGCAAACAGGGTAGCTGCTTCTCCCCACTGAAGTACTTGTCTTCAAATTCACACAAGGGCAAAGCAGAATATTGACACTTCTGAGAGAAAATGGTACATCAGTAGCTTCCCCAACCACACCGGTCTGCACTGTCTGGCAACTTTACCACCTCAGCAAATTCCTAATGCACACTCCCCTCAGCACTAGTAATTGGGCTTTCTGTACAAAGCAAATAAAGAGTTTGACCCACTGTGTCAAGTACAACAAAAAGCTATTTGTAGAATGGTACTCTTGGTCAGAAATAGCTTGAATTGGTTCCATGGTGAGAAAAACCTTTATGTAGTACATTGCTAATATTCTCCTTGTCACTACCAAGCGAAAGGAGGAGAAATAGTACGAGTTACCTACGCTGCCTTACTCCCTGAAACAGATTTACATCCCTTGATACTTAACATTGATGATCCTCTTGACTGTTCTCTCTGGTGAAGTCCATATGGCTCAGTTCTTATAGTAAACTCGGAAATAAACAGCTTCAGAGCTAAAATCCTGGGTCTTAGGGTACTGCTACAAATCCTAGCCTTTCTAGGCCCTTTCTAAATAGAAATCTGATATCCCCTTCTCATAAAGTGTGAGACAACGAAGGCTGTAGCTAGATCTTCACTGTGGAAACTGCTGTTTTAGCTTTCCCAGGGTGCTTTGTTTGCTGCTGAAGATTTCTGCTTTCATGGTATTGAGGAAGACAAGATTATTCTGAGGGTTCCTCACCTGTTTTAGTGCAAGACCCCTCATACCAGCTTCAGCCACTTCTGGGATGTATTTAACACAACCTCCTGACCCCATGCAAGCTCTCTGTTACTTGTTAGGGTCAGGGCAATAAGTTCTGTTGTGGTGCCCATAACCTGCAGTCACTCCAACATCCTCTCAAGTCTGTGCATTTGACAGAATTGTGCTAACAAAATGGCTGAGACAATTCACTATAAATTCTGCTCTTATCACCTATTCTAGCAGTCACTCACTAGAACACCATGTATGGACCAAACAGTTCAGTTCATCCTAAGCCTTGGCAGAAGTGGAACTCTATTTGTCAGGCTGACATCAGGGCCTGTGATCCTGCTAACTTTAAGATTCACTGTTTCTACATAATTCTCAACCTAAAATTTATTTTATATAAAAGAAGAACACACTGGAATCAAAGGGAAGACCAAGAAAAGATAACGTCTTCCAAGACAGCACTTGGTTTAATTTACTGCTGTAATCAAATAGAGAAACAGATACATTCAGCGCCCCAAGCCCCAGCTGGAGCCCGCGGGCCAGCGAAAAGGCTGCTCAGCCTTTCCTTTCCTGTCCTGTGCTGGGACTCGCTCCGTGGGGAAGATGAAGGCAGCGGGTTCGTGTCGGCGTGGTGAGGCAAAGGAGCATGCTCGGAGCGGAAAAGCTCCGCGGGCAGCCTCGGTGCTGAGCTCCCGCTCTCTCCGTCTCGGACGAAGCCGTCCGTGACCTGACAGGGGCTTGCCTGGAGCCAGAAGTGCTCCTGCCAGCCAGGGCAGCAGCTGCTAGGTCCCGAGGGACCAGCCCGATGCCAAGTCTCTGCTCCACACGCACTAGAAACGGGGTGAAGAGAGGGGTTGCGGATGGAGAAAATAACTTTTTCTCCACGCCTTTCTCCCAGTCACTCCGGAGCTTGCTGCAGTCATCCCAACCAAAATCACAACCAAGCAAAACAGAAGTTGCATGAGACAGAATCCCGCCGTGTTCTGCCACCAAAACTAGGCGCGGGGCTAAAAACTGGCAGAAGGACCGGGTTGGGTTGGGGGACGCGCAGCGCCGAACGCTGCGGGGGTGGAGAGCGCTCCCCGCTCCGAGTCCCCCGCGCCGGCTCGGGATAGGGTCTGTCATAACGGGGCTGAGCCGGGACTTCCCCTCCGCCTCGCCCGCCGCTTCCCGGTCCCACCGCTCCCCTGGGCACGGGGCCGAGCCCTGTGCGCCACGTTTGCCCCCCGGCAGGGACGGAGCCCATCCCCGTGTGCGTGGCGGCTCCCCGGGGCGGGGGCCGGGGCGGGGCGGGGAGCGTGGCGCGGCCCGGGCCGGCGCCTCCGCCTTCCCTCCATCCTCCCTCCTTCTCTCCCTCGCCCACTCCCGCTGCTCCCGCTCTGCGCACGACGGTGGCGGCGTCCCGCCATGTCGGCCGCCAAGCACCGGGGCGCTAAGGGGGGCAGCCCGCCCGTCGCCGCCAACGAGAAGAGCGCGCAGCCCGGCGGCGCCGAGGAGCCGGCGGCCAAGAAGCCGGCGGCGGCGGGGCACGGCCGGGGCGGCAGGGCCGGCGGGGGGGGCCGCTCCGGCGCCGGCCCCCGCCGCGGCTGGGCGCTGCTGCTGGGCGCCGCGGTGGTCCTGGTCGCCGCGCTGCCCGCCGGCTGGTACGTGCTGCAGCTGCAGGAGGAGGTCGGGCGGAGCGCCCGGGAGGTGGAGGCCTCCGGCCGGCAGCGGCAGGAGCTGGCCGCCACCCTGGACACCGTGGTGCAGAAGGTAGCGCGGCGCCGGGGGCGGGAGGGCGGGCTGGGGACCGCCGGGGCGCTCGGTGCCGCTCGGCGGGGCGGGGGGCAGCAGCCGCCCGTGCAGGGGGCGGACACGGGCGCTCGTCCCTTAAATAAAGAGCTGTGCAGCTGTCGGATGGCCTGGCTTGCGGGAAAGCGAACGTGTCCCGTTGCCTTCTCCTCCTCTTCCGTGCTCCCTCAAAGATGCTTTCATGGCATTAGAGGGGCAGATGGCGTCAGGGCCGCGGTATTCCCCATGCCTGCAAACGTGGCCCCAGAGCAGCGAGAAATCCCTGCCAGGCAGCGTAGAGCTGGGCGGGACGGGGCGGGACGGGACCCCGCGGCGGTGGCCGCAGCCCCCAGCTCGCTTTTCCAGGGCCTGTGCCTGAAGCCATTTTATGGAATGCAGCCCGCACGCTGCATTACGTGCTGGCAGCGGTGCAGACCTGCCGTTCCGAAGGAGCCTGCTGCCCGTAATTCTGTACCTTCGAGGCCCGCAAATCACTTAACCTAGCGGGGCGGACGGGCTGCTGGTCGCTCCCTGTCGAGTGGGCAGGTGTGCACGCCAAGGGACACGGGGCGGCAGCGCTGTCAAAATGGGGCAGGATCCTGCCTCAGCGTCCCCACACTCGGGAAAACAAAACCCGTGTCAGCTTCACCGAACAACAGAGCCTGTGCCAGAAACACTGCTGCTGTACCCTGCCTCCCACGTTCCTGCTGCAGTCTCTGGCCAAGGGAGTGAGACTCTCAGTGTCCAAGGCAGTCGAGGACCATGGAAAAGCTGTGAAGTTGCTGGCAGAGGTTGTGGCTCAAGTGAAGTGAAATAAATGCCTGTTTCCTTCATTTTTTTCACTTAGGCCCTTTATTAGCTTCCCAGCTATAGTTTCACAAATAGCACTGTCTACTTGGATACGTCCTAGGGTGCCCAAACCTTTAAAAATGGCATCTGTGATTGCATATCATCAACATGCAATTAGGCTAACTTCCTGGGAGTAGGTAAATTGGTTGGAAGACAGTATGCAAAGTTATGACTGACTCAGATCAAAGAAAAGGAAGTTCCTGTCTCGGCTTGACTGCTTTCTGCATGGCAGACCATTCAGATTTCCTGTATTCCCCACGAGCTTGGGCCTGGGCTGGCAACGGGGGGACAGGCAGTGGCAGAGATCTTCTGGCTGTTCAGTGTTGCTTCCAAAAACACAGTGGCCTGCACATGTGGAGATTATATTGTCAGTCTTGGTGTTTCCTGTCCCATACAACAAGAAGGAAAAGGAAAATTCACATCAGCGGGGGAGAAGAGTTGTAAACTTCAGGGCTGTAGGGCTGTTCCAGAAGCTAATTTTAAATCCTGGGGGTTTTCCTCACTGATGACAGAAGAGTGATTTGAACTAGCAAAGGTTGTTGGGTTTTACTGATTTTTAAGCCATTTTTGTAGACTGTTTGTAAGAAGGAAGAAATTGCAATGGCAAGATGTAAAACTACAATCCACAAGTATAGAACTCAGATGTATGTGCAATGTATAAGCCCTTCCAGTCAAAGGAATGAGTACAATTTGCTGCCTCCCATCTCCATGTCATTGCAGAAAATCATGTGTTAGATATTCTAGGAGAGGAGTATATAACAGAAGTTTATAAATAGTTGGTTTCAAAGACAGCTGAAACTTACTTGCCTGTGTATAGCTGGTGGCTGCAAGAATTAAAGGTGGGGGAAAGAGATCACAGGGTTTCGATGAAACCCTTGAAAGCGTCGGTTGCTGTGGTTTGGTGACACAGGAATGTACTTGAGGGAGAAGAGAGCAGGCTGTATTTCATTGCTTTACAAAGGTGTAGGGTCCTGCATTGTACTTGCAGAGTGCCATCAGCACAGGCTGCTGTTGTGTGACTTTGCCCTTTGTCTTTGACTGCAGAGAGCTCCTGTCAGGAGTAAGCATTATATAAAATCATCTGCTTTACACATCGAGGAGAAAGAAAATGATGTGGAAGTTCAGTCTTTAACACAGCACCATTCTCAGAGAGGCCAAGGTCATTTGGTGTTTAAATACAAGACAGTATGACCAGGTAGAGAAAACAGTAATCATGGCTGAAGATACATTCTTATGTACTATTTGTGATGTTAAATCTTTCAAGGGCTATGGCTTCAAATCTTACCAGCCATGTATACCAAAAAGGCAAAGTCACTTGTAGGTCCACACATGAACCAACTGCTTTAAAGCTGTGAGTTTTCCTCCCTCTTGTGCTTTGAGCCCTGGTGGCTCTTGGTTAGGACAAATCAGATTAGAAGCTGGTATAATTTGAAGACCCCAGTCCATTTTATATCAGAGCTCTCTGATCTTCAAGTGGCTGGCCTAGATGGGGAATAGCTTCAACTTACACCATGAGCATTGCCTGAATGCAGTGGAGGAGCAGGTATAAAGTACTTCCACTGTGTTTGGGGGTGGATCCATCTGTCAGTCATATAGTCACAGAGACCCAGCCCTCTGGAGAGTTCTGGCTGTTTCTGATTTCTTAGACTAAAAAGATAGTTACTTGCAAATATGAATTTGGTGATTTGGTTGAAATGTGTCACTGTAATAGGAGGGGGAGGAGAACTTTCCTGTGTTATCCTGTTAGATTTCTGACCTCCATTTATAGTGATACAGAAAAAGCTTTCTGCTCTCAGTGGAAATAATCAGAATGAATGACAGCTAAGATGTAATGAAAATGAGGTTGGTAAGTCAGTCTAATGACTGGTGCCCAGCTGCAATGTGTATGGCAGTATTGCCTTCTCCACCCCTTCCCCTTAGCTCATTTCTAATTTCCTATGGGAGCCCTAGAGAATACAAGTGTAGGGAATGTAAAGTCATTAGAAACCTTTTTGCTGAAGAGGGGGAAAAGAAGTCATCTTCATGGGTATTCTTCAAACTGCAGGGATCTGTTGGAGCAAGGGCAAGTCTCATGGCCACACTCTACGATCCTTACACAGTGCAGACTTTCATGAAAACTAAGGAGGATTTGGCCAGGCATTTGCAAAAATACATAGAAATAACTTAATTTCTAACTAGAATGTGTGTTAGGTCTTTTGAAAATAATTTCTAGGTTCAGAGCCAGTGAGGGAACTGCTGGAGGCTGCTTCAGTTGAAAAAAAAAAAGCAGCTCTGTGTATTTCTTTCTAAAACCATATAAAATATACTTCTTTCTATTTATAAAATAAAACCACCCCTCCAGCTGTGTATCTAATCAGTAAACATGGCAGCCCATGTGGCATGGCTGATTAATATACCCCTCAGATACAGGGAGTAGTGTGAGGCAAGGCAACATGCATTACTCAGCACTTGCCATCCTGCCAAAGCCTTGAGGTATTTTGTGTGTGGTGGATTCCTCTTGCAGCCAGTGGGAGTTCTTACGTTGCTTTACAAAGTTTAAGAAAGTAACACATGCACAAAAAGATTTCTCCACAGTCATAAGACTGATGCTCTGCTTGGCCTCAAAATTAAGTAATGTGTGCTTCCCTGGCCTGGATCTTACCTTTAAATGTGAGAGTAAATGAACGTGGTAGCCCCTCAATTCTTGACTTTTTCTCTCTGGTTGCTACTAAAACCAGTTGTAAAGATAGTTTTTGTAATTGGGAAGTTTAATAGTGTACCTGATGCAGGGGTAGGAACTTTGTGTTAACCTGAGCTGGATGCAAGGCAGGCCCTTGGCAGCTGCTGTGCTTTTGTTCTCTCTGTGTACATGCATGCGCCCTGCTCACTGTGAGCGTGTGGGTGTAGGCAGGAGTGGGAAAAACAAGCTGCTAACTATTTGCAACATTAAAGACTTTCTAATTTTTTCTAATCTTAAAAAATAGTTAACAAAAAAAAATCTCTTGTGTTTCCATTGATGTCTAGGAGCAGGAAAATGTCATGATTACTACTCCCATTCCTCAGCCCATCCCAGCTCTCCTTTCCCCCAAGTTTTTCCTGTCCCTCTTTCTTGTCTACCACTAAACTTCTTTTTCGTGGTCAGGAATTGGTCTTTGGTATTCTTCCTGATAAAATCTAATCCCAGCTTTTCTGTATTCAGAAGCTGATGGTAGATGTTTTCTTGGTTGGTTTCTTTTTGCTCCCTCCCTTTTCTCCCTAATGGACTTGTGGTCTTTAGAACCAGGAATCATACAGGGGAGGGATGGTTCAGGGGTCTGCATGTAGACTCTGGAGACCTGGGTTCCTTTTTCACTGCCACAGCTTTCCTGGATCATCAGTGGCAAGTCAGTGAGGCCAAGGACTCAAAATTTTAACAGAAGGTGTACGTACCATTGAGCTGTAAGGCTCTAGATGCTGGGGTTTTTGTGCCTCCCGTATCTGTGTGCCGCAGGGTCACTTCAGGTATGGGGCATGAAGGATTGCAACGAAATCATTTTGTTTGGTGACAAGGGCTATAAGGATCTTGGACAAAAAGGGTGAAATTACTGGTATTAACCATGTGTGTTTCTGGCCTAGGTACGTTCTCTTCAAACCACATTTGGAGAATTTGAATCCATGATGAAAATTGTTCAGCAGAAGCAGGAGGTTAGCGAGAAGGCTGTTAAACAAGGGGAGAGTGAAATAAACCGGATCAGTGAAGTGCTTCAGAAGCTGCAAAATGAAATTTTGAAAGACTTGTCTGACGGCATTCACATGGTGAAGGATGCAAGGGAACGAGACTTCACATCTCTGGAAAACACAGTGGAAGAGAGACTAACAGAGCTCACCAAATCTATAAATGATAACATTGCTGTATTCACTGAAGTCCAGCAAAGGAGCCAAGATGAAATCAACAACATGAAAGCAAAAGTTGGTTCACTAGAACACGCAGATGTATATAAACACGAAATTAAGGTGCTAAAAGATGCTTTTGAGGAGATGCAAGCATCCATGAAAACGAAAGAAAAGGACATAGAGACCTTGAAGAGTACAATAGACTCCATGGAGTCTGATGTGTACACTGAAGTGAAAGAGTTAGTCAACCTCAAACAAGAACATGAGAAGTTCAAAGAGGCTGCGGACACTGAACACCTTTCATTAAAAGCTTTACAAGAGAAAGTTCTGAGAGCTGAGGATTCTATTATGCAGCTCCCTAGTGACATTAAAAGACTTGATGAAGATTTACTGCAAGTTAAAGCCAACCTCAACAAATGGGAAGAGAATGAACTCTTCAGAAAGGCATTAGAAACTTTTGGGAAGAACAGTGAAGGATTGGAGTCTCGATTTAGGTACATAGAAGACAGCCTGGAGTCTCTAATGTCTGCTGCTGCTCAAAACAGTGAAAAGTTGGAATCTTTCCTTTCTAGGGAGGCAGAGTATGAGAATAAGCTCAATACCCTAGAACAAAGCATTACCACTCTTCAGGGACTCTCAAATACAGATGTAACTTCAGTCACAGATGTTCTGAAAAATCTTGGTGAAGCACAGACTTCGCTGTACAACGACATAGAAAACTTAAGGAGAAGCATCAGTGACTTGCCATCCTCTGGTGCTCTCCAGGATGTCCAGAAGCAAATTAGTACTTTATTGGATCAAGGAAATCTTCAAGCAGGTCAAGCAAATTCTCAAGGCTACCTTGAAAAATTTTCTTCTATGGAAGGCTCTGTAGATGAACTGAGATCTTCTGTTAGCCAGGTTGATTCCGATTTGAAAATGATAAGAACTGCAGTGGATAGTTTAGTCGCCTATTCAGTGAAAATTGAAAATAATGAGAACAACTTGGAGTCTGTGAAGAGTTCAATAGATGACCTGAGGAATGATCTGGAAAGGTTGTTTGTGAAAGTAGAAAAAATACATGAAAAAGTTTAGGCAGCAGTGCTCCTTGGGCAAATAATGGGTTAAGGAGAATAGCTTTTGTATGCCCCATTTTTTACTCTTTTTAAAAGTCATTTGATACCTCCAAAGAGAATACTTTAATAATAGAGACAGTTCTGCTTATTTCCTTTATTTCTTTTCTGTCTAGTGTTTTTGGAGTTGTTTTTGTTTGGTTTTTTCTTTCCCCTAAATTTTGTTTTAAGAAAACATGAGTTTAGTTGGGGGTTGAGTTTCTAAAGGGCTCATCTTCTCTATGAAGTTGTACCACTCTAAGTGTGGTGGTGTAACTAAGGCACTACTGCCTCGTTAGCATGGGCACATATTTAATGGCATGAAGGTGTTCCACACTGACACTAGATATCCCACATGGACGGGCTACAGCTGTTCTGGTACCCAAAGCATACTGCTGCACTCACTGAGGATTTTACTGCTATGTTTTGGTTTAAGAAACAAATGAGCAAAACTACACCCTATCTTAAGCTCTTCTGTGGTGAACTTAAGAGTGGAGCAGGTGTGGAGCACCTCATCTGTTCCTGCAGTTTGGGACTCAGACGTGTGGTCAGTTTACTAAGGGTCAGCTGAGCTGTAGTGTGTTCCTGTGAGACCTTAATCTGTACCAAGGAACTAACAAGGTCTGAGCTAAGTGGCACTGCCTGAGGCTAAGGCCTAAGAGGTGTTCCACCACGTGGCTGGAGAGATTAATTCTTTGTGATCACTGGCTTCTTTGCCAGCATCTTCAGCTGCAGGTGTAGAAGATCGGTGCTTAGAAGGGACATCTGAAGGATGGGATTAATTTCAAGAAGGTGCAGTAATATTTTTGTCATACTTTTAGCTTGTTCATGTGATTAGGCTGTGTCTTTCTTGGAAAGATCTAATTTGGTCTTTGATACGGGATTTTTCTGTAAAAATGATCACAAATTTGAGGAAAGAGAAGGACCACATTTGCACCTTTGTTGTGTTCCATATATAACAAGCACGCTAACAACAGCAATAATACACTCCAAAATACACAAGAGGGAAAATCACCATGAAATCAGCAGAATTGCTTCTATGGCATATACATTTCCAAGTGTTCACACAGCTGACAGTGACCTGAACTTTTGTTATGTATTCAGGACTTGGTGCCTGATTCTTGTCCTGTTTTTGTCACCAGGTGTCTGGCTGGGGGCATCGGTAGCAAAGGATCCTTCTAGGAGAGTGAGGAAAAAGTGTCATGATTCTGTAGATGGTCTTAATTTTAAAAACCACTTTCTTGTGGAGCTTTTTGGTTTTCTGTCGTTTTGGAAAGGACTTCTAATATCCCTCCTTTTCAAGTTTACTTTTGAACTTTATCCAAATAATTGGTAAAGAAGTCTGCACATGGAAGTAGGCCATGGGCATTATGCCCACCTCAGTCTGGACCAGACAGATCCTTAACTGTGTTAGATGAAAAATTCCTAGAAATAGAATCTCCCAGCAATGGGAACAGCACAGGTGAAAAGGAGTTCTCCTAGGCAAATAAGATACTGAACCATATCCAGTGTTGTTCCCACTGTAAACAAGAAAGAATTGCTGACAAAGAAGGAGGGAGCCATGGCATTAAGGTAACTGTTGTCACTGTTGGAACTGCACTGTTCTTTGTTGACTTCTCAAGTTCTTGAACAATGTTGTTTAGGTTACTGTGAAATGAACTGTATGGCTTATTTGCAGTATTTTTAATACATAATAAACATTTGGAATATTCTTTGCACCTTTTTTTTGATTGCTGCTTGCTTATTGTTGTGTTTCCCAGGGTGCTTCCAGTGGGGTACAGGGAAGGGCTTGGGGAAGCACCAGATGTACTGCAGCCCTGTACTTGTTCTCAGCTTCTGTGGGGGAGTGTGGAGGCACTCTTGCCTGCTGTGGTTACAGGCCAACTCTTGGAAGCAGGGTTTGAGTCACATCAAGGTGTTGCTGTTGAACAGTGGGCTCAGAAGTCCGAGATGGGGATCGTGAGGTGTGAAATACTTAATCTGTGCCATGAGAGAGTTCTGTGCCAGACACTGCCAGCAAGGCCTCAGTATGACTTCCTCAATGCCCAGAGCTTGTAGAACAGAAGTAATGTGCAGAAAGAACCTCTGTAATATTTCCACAGTGGCTGCTCCTTTTCCTTAGCTTGGAATGCTGGACCATCAACTGATACCATTCTCATGAGAGATACCTGCCTTTCAAAAGTTTGGGAAAGGGTAGTTTCAGGAGTATAGGCATCATCTTATCCTTGAGCAATTCTTGAGGCTAAAGTCACAGAAACAGGTAACAACTCTTTAATTAAACTATGTGTGCTTGCCAAAGCAGGTGAGCACCCAAGCCCTTGTATCTGAGGATATTTGATGTAACCTATTGCCAGCAAGTTGGCTGACAGCATGCAGTGACTTCATAGTAGCAGTGTGATGCTGGAACTTAGGCTGTAAAGCCAGCAGTGCAGCTGGGCTGTATTTGATCTCAAAGATTAAACAAAGAATTACTAATTACACTTCTAGTAACTGAATTTTTATGGCAAGCTATTGAAATTACTTATTTCACTAAATGAGAATAATAATTCTCTGTAAATAATAACACGTCTGGAGGCAGGCACAGAGACAAGGATCCCTTGGCAGGCTGGTGGCTCAGCTTTTGTGTCTGGTTTGACATTTTAATCCAATACAAACATTTCCTAATTTCCTCATAAATGCTCAGAGAGCACATACAGACCTAATGCTGCTCTTTTACTGTCATTCTTCAACTTTGTAATAAAGCAACAGAGAAGGTCTTAAGCAAGACAGACTCTGTTGCCAGTGTTCCTTTATACTACTGGTAGTTCATCAGTAACATGCTGTTACAGAAACAAATTTCAACATAAATTGTCTACCTGATTGATGAGGTATTGACCGGGCCTGTTCATTAACACTTGCCTTCATTTTCAGCTCTCATAAATGGAGAAGCCATTACACTGAAGCACTGTGGACTTGATCACTCTTGAAAGGGCTTCCTCAAATAGCTGCACTGGTTATGTGATGGAGATAAATCTTGGGTTGCTGCAGAGACTTCTCCCTGCGGGAATTCAACCACTGCCTTGAGCTAAATTACCGAGAAGGGCATTTGGGGGTCTAAATGTGTGTGTTGGGAGTTTCATTAAAGCATGGGTTAGTGATTTAGTGTTTTTACTACCTTTTTTGACATAGCTCAGCTGGTACTGTAAACAAAGCTGCAGAGAACTGAAATGACTACGGGAAAAAAGTCTGTCTGCGATGTACAAACACCGAAGCAGCCAAAAAACACCCAGTGTGGACCTTCCGCTTAGCCGGACACTGCCAAGGGTGCTCCGTGTCCAGTTTAGAGCGTTCCAGGAAAGGAGTGGCTGGGCTGGAGCGACTCTCGAAGACAACAATGGCGATGGTGGGAGGTGAGATGTTGCAGGAGAAGAGACTGAACAAACGGGCCTGTTCAGACACGGACAGGGGAAAGGAGGATGGAAGGGGAGATCGAACCCTCTCCGCTCCCGAGGCTGAGGGCGCGGGGCGGTGGCGGGCGCCCCCCGGTGGCGGCGGTGCGGCAGCGCGGCTCGGGCTCCGTCCGTCCGTCCGTCTGTCCGTCCGTCTGTCCGTCCGTCTGTCCGTCCGTCCGGGCCGCTGGAATTCACTCCCGGGGCAGGGGCCGGGAACACGCCCGGCCTGGCGCGCCCAGCTGGCAAAGGCCAGGCGCCGGGTGCCCCCGCCTCCCCTTCCCGTGTGCCCTGTTTAATGCTCTCCTGCGCTACCACCGCCCCGAAAAGTCCTTCATCCACTGCCGGGCTGATTCTACAAGCAATTGCCACTTAATCTGCCCAGTTTTGCCATTTAGCTAATAAGGGCCCTGGCCCATTGGTCGTGCCATCACCGGCTTGGTTTATACGTGTTTATGGAGGGGGAAGCTGTGGCTCTTTTGGGTTTAATATCAGCTCAGTGTGATACTCAGCACTGCGAGATGCTAATCCCCGTTGCTCGTCTGAGTACTCGTACATTACTGCCACCCTGGCCTTCCTGCATGCATTTTAGTCATTATCATCCTCCGCCAGCCAAGAGCAGATATTCACCAATCTCAGAGATGCTGGTTCAGAATATTTAGACTCAGGAATTTTTGAACATCTATTTGTAAATCCTGGCATGAGGTCAAACAGCAAAAAAAGTGATTCCTTTGACAAGAACTCACTTAGTCTAACACTGACCAGGGATGCTCAAAGGGCAATTCTGCCTTGGACACCAAAGCAAGAAGTTTATTTTCTGCTTGCTCACATAGCAAAACCTCTCCAGAGTCTCTAGTATACAATCCATTGCAAGCTCCTAATATAATGTAATTTCTCCGGAGTCAATGCTTGCTCATGCACTTGGAAAGTGAAAGAACGTGGAAATCTCTTTATGTGAGCAGAGCTCGGTAATTCCTGCATTTATAATGCAAATACTAAACCCCATAGCTATTCAGAGTTAATACAGCATCACAGTTGTAGCTTGCTAGACCTCAGACAAAGAGATCCCTGAACTCTGCTTTTTTTTGCTTATGGAGCAGGTGTTCCCTTGGGTGCTACAGATTTGCAAATAGTACATCTCAAAATGATGCTACTAGATGCTGTGCTTAGCATCAAGGGGAAAAATCTTTTCTCAAGTGATTCCAATTTTACTGCAAGAGGAATAAAAGCCAAAGAACCAATTTCTCATTTTACTGCATGTCCCGTTTAGAAAAAAAATAGTTTTGAGGAAACAGTTACTACACGATTAACTCCTGTGCCTCACCCTGGTGTTCATTTGCAATTCTAGAGGAAGAAGCTAGTTCAAATAAGGGTGGCTTTGTTCCACTCAGAAAGACTTTCCTTTGGCACTCTCTAGATGTAAATATGTCAAATTCCAGTGGATAATCCTTTCCTGTCAATACTGCTTAGATTGGGGTTGGGATGGAATCCTAGAGTTATGAGTAAGGATGGAAAACATAACAAGGGGAGAAAGATTCAGGGTTACCTTAAAACTTTTGAATTTTTTTATTGCTCTTTCAAAGTTCTGATAATTTTTTTCCCTTGTTTCTCCCTTTTCACCAAACTTCTCAACTGTTTATACATAGCAGGGGGATACAGAATATTATGCTTAGATTTTAACTGATTTACAAGTAAAAATTTGAAGTCACAAGCAAAACCAAGCCTTAAGATGAGAGCTACTGAAGAGCTACTTGTTTAGAGAGAGCACTGCAAGTGACATGATCTGAGCAGAGGAGTTGACATCCTTGTCAGTGGCAGGTAAAACCAAAACTTTGTAGGTCCCAGAGTGTGTTTGAATAGTTCACACTTTGGTGTCGCTCAGGCCAAAAATCCGTACTGACAAGTAGTTCCCTGCCCTGGAAGCTCAAAATGCTCTTCCAAGGGAGTGAGATCCAACCTGCAAGGTGGCATGCCTGTGAGCCAGAGACCTGGGAAGGGCAGCAGACTACCTCTAGTCTGCTCAGCCTGCGAAGCTTTTCCTGGACAGCCTCTGCTGACTGCACAAAGTCTGTAAATTGAAACAGTATGGTCAAAAGGAAATTTCCACCCAGATGGGAAACTTATACAGAGTGACAAGGGTCCTGATCCAGTTCCCACTAAAGTCAGTAGCTACACGCCCCTTTTCTTTCCTGGTACAAAATCAAGGCCAAAGCACTTCACCCAAAATGTATCATGTACCCAACAATAATTTCCAACACCTCAAGTTCAAAAAATCCTCTCCTTTCCCCTGAGTGCATCAGAGTTGCTTACCAGAATACCTAATAGCCAACAATTCTTCCCATCCTGAGCGAGGCTTTCCTTTTTCAAGATCCTTTCTCAGGGTCTGGACACAGCAGCATAAGAACATTATCAGAAGAGGTAGTACTGGCTCATATGGTGTATGGATTAAAAAATATGGTTTGTGGTGTTGGGGAAGCAGGCTGGGCCTCATTAGCTATTTCTGTTCAAAAGATTAACCAGGTAGATAGCCCAGTGCTCACCATTAGGCTCTTCACTGAGGGACAGCTTTCTCCATGCTGTTGTTTCCAGCTGCCTGGAGTTTCAGGCAGAGCAGCTACCTGGTACATGTTTGGCTGGTGCCTTCAGAGATGCCATCACAGCCCTCAGAGCAGGAAACAAAAGGGACATTGATTGATCTGAATGTGTGCCCTGAGTGAATGGAGCTGTTGTTATTCCTATATCATGCGTGTAACACCAGTGCCCAGAGGTTTAAACAGGTGCTGGATGAGAAATTGTATGTAGGCACCTGTCCACTGGAATGCTCTGGGCACCAAACCACTCTCCCAAGGGCTTATTTTTAGGATTAAATGTGGGCTTCAAGCATCCCATTCTGATAATTTTTGCCTCATCCCCATACCAGATTTCTAACATCATACATTCACATCTGAAGATGGTATTGGTCTTAGCACATCCATTGAGGATTCCACATTCTTAGGGTGGTTTCTAAAAGGGGTAAAAAACCTCTCAGTGCTGGCTGATGTGTTTAGAATTTAAAAATAAGATACACAAGAAAAAGAGCGGCTTTTCCATTCAGAAAGGAGATATTAGTATTGCTAAAAATAGCCCTTCTAAGCTTTTGTGACCTTGAGATTGATAGGATAATTAAGGTTTGCCAGAGTCTGAATCCTTACATATAATTAACTGAGGTGATAATAACCTCTTAGAGCCATGCAAAATACCTCTGTAGTTGAATACATTCAGTAATCAAACTGCATTACAGCATCCCAAAAGAATGTCACAGCCTCCCAGTGACTGCAGTTTGGGGACACTACTGGAAAAAGCCCTGTACCTCCTCCCTAAGTCACTGTGGTTTTAAAGCCTCTACAGCAGCTGTGGAGACAGCAGGGTGACTCCTCATGGCCTCCTTTGGGTTCAGAAGAACCTCCTTTGATTAAGTCAGGCTGGGAGACATTGTAGACCTTTCAGAGTGTATTATCATACAAGCACATTTGGGTTATCCGGTAACAACATTGGGAAAAACTTAGCTGTGGAGCTGTAGGAAGTGAGGGTGCAGGCTGCAGTTCTCCTTTGTGTCACTGCTCCTTCCACCCACTGTACAGACAGCAGACCCCCTGCCCAAAGGAGCCGATCAACCTAAGAACAGAGAAGGACAGAGATGAGGTGTGCCAAAGTGGTGAGGCACACACCAGAGACAGCCCACGTGGCTGATGGCATCCACGGCACCCGTGACATTTTTATAATCTTAACTTTCAGGTGTTTCTGCATCCTCTCCCGTCTCTTGTAGAATCACATCTTCCATGTGATATGATCCAAGGCCTGTGGACATAGATAGATCCTCCTCTGTTGATTTCCATGATCATTGGAGTAGTGTGTGTGTGGGACAGGCAGAGGGGTAGGTGAAGAAGTACCAAATAGAATGGCTACCTGCTGCTTTCCAGCCTTCAGCCCCATGGTACATTTTCCAGTGTTTGGGGAGCTTTCTTAGTTTATAAACCTTCCCAAGGCAAAGAATCTTCTATTTCTTCTCTCCATTCTTTTAGTATGGGTAAGGAATACTTGTAATGAAGTTGGCAATAGATCGTGGTGTTATTTGTTACATATAAACCTTAAAAATAGTTTTTGGTTCAGGTCAAGGAGTAAGATCAAGGACTTTAAGCATTGCAACCAGAAGTGCTGGTAGCTCCATAAATGCAAGACAGAAATCACATGTTTGGACTGCATAGAATTAGTGTATTTTCACCAAAGTCCATAGGAACCACCAAGGGTAGGGTGAGGGGTTGCATATGGTTCAGGGGATCATATTCACATGTAATCTTGCTCTTGTTGTGGATGATCTGCAAGTACTTTTGGCAGAGAATTATGTGTCTCACATGACATCTTAGGGACCTGCCTCTTGCAGCACACGTGCTGACTCTCTGCTTATCATGGCTCATGAGCCAGGTCTGCCCCAAACCTCAATCAGCTGGAGTAAAGGCTGAATCTATCCAAGAGCTTTGGATACTACTTTGTCCTTTGTTCAGATCCTGATTTGCTTTCACTTGCCTTCACAAAGCTCTTCAGTTTCCTCAGGTTTACTATTTCACATTCATTAAAACTGGTATAATTTACTACTTTGCCTATAAAATTAATTAAACAGAGCTTCTGTTTCAAATGGTTGCACAGAGCTAAATCCCTGTTTGTGAATGTATGTGAACTATAAAAATAAGCACATCTATTAAAAAGAATTTTTGGAGTGCTGTTTATTGTTCCTTTCAATTTTTTTCATGCAACCTTAAGAAAAAGTTCTCCTCCTCCTGAAGAGCAATGAAATAAATCTAAGTTCTTACAGACTTCACAGCACAACCCACATTCAGGACTAGGTGTGCTTTCTTGCACTGGCAAAAGAGAACTGAGAAAAAATGTACTGTAGCAAGTGAAGTTCAGTGTTTGCATTTTTGCCTGAACTATTTAGAGGCAGCCCTGATTTCAACATTTCCTGGACAAAATCTGGAGATAAATTTGTATTGGGATGATGGCTGAGTCTAGAGTTCAGTACTTGATTCCTGCAAAAAGCAATCAAGAGCACAACATGGAAATGTCCATCCCCAGGTGAATCCTGCTCACCCCAGTACTGCTGCCTGCAAAAGGGAGGAGAGTTTCGAAGGGTGCAGCTACACTGTACCACTGTACCTTGAGTGTGAGCCCAAACTTCCTTTATACCTAAAGCATTTGAGCAAAAGCCTGTGCTTGGAAGTGGAATTAACTACAGATTTGGGCAGAGGAACCCAGAGGAGCTCTTTCCCTCTCTCCCAGTTTGCATCCAGAAAGCAGAAGCAGGGAATTACTATTGGTTTATACAGGCAAAGAGAGGCTTGAGAGCTCAGGCTAGCAGCTAAGTCTCCCAGCAGCAAGTCAAAACTCCTAGCCAAAGTGCTGACTCCCAATTCAAAGTGCTTAGGTCCCTCTGAAGTTAGTACTGAGTAAAGATAAACACATCCTGAAGCGCTCTGTTAATACCACAGGGACAGGCTTGACACAGGGACCAGGTCTGAGAGAGGAGTTCTTCACTACAAATGAAAAAATCTAGTCACTGGGTGATTTATTAGTCTCTCTTCAATGATACTTTTGTTTTAAGAGGGCTTCAGTTACCCTCTGCTGACTGGAATTTTTCATTTTTGTTGGAGAAGTATTGCTCCTTGACTTGAAAAATTACTTCCAGTGAGCAATAAATGCTGTGGGCCTCATCCTGTGGCTTTGGGCATGACAGCTCACCACCGGTCACTTTGCCACGGGATCCTTGCCATTCTTTCTCTGTTTTCTTTTTCTTGCCTTATGCTTTACACATGTTTGTCATTAACTCATCTTTTTCTTTTCTTTTCTTTTCCTTTCCTTTCTTTTTTTTTTTAAGTTGCCTTGTTACATCTCCCTCTGTTCCAGGCTGTCAGCTACGGGTTTCCCTGTATTTAAATCCCAGACATTCCTCATCAATGTGCTTGCTGAAATGCTTTTACTGCTGGAAGAAATCCTTTTCTCACATTGTTTCCAGTACATGTGGTAGAGTGAGTCCTTGCAGTTAAAGAAAATTCCCTCCGGGGAAAGATCCTAAGTGCAGTGAAAGGCTCAAGACCACCAATTAACCTGCTTTCAAAAATAACAGCAACATTTTAAGTGTAGCTGAAATTCTTTTTGTACATTTTGATCTTACTTGCACATTTCTGACAATGAAACCTCTGTCTGGTTGTATTTTTGAACTCCTGTGCAGTTATCAAGGAAAAGGTTGGGTGTTTTGGCAGATCTCTAATGTAAGTTCTATCAGTAAGCTTTTTTAAAACAACTGTTTTCTTTAATATGAGTCCCTGTCTTGTGGAGAATCTTAATATTGCTCTGCCTTATAAAAACCTTTGGTAGGGATCTGTGGGGTCTGTTTGTTCTTGCCTTGCTGTCTCCTGCTCCTCTCAGTAGGTGCATTTGGCAAAAAAAATATGCTGTGTTTCAAGGCAGTTCAACTCCACTTACTCTTTTCAAAGTTGAAATGAAACCATTTTCAAAGTTGAAATGAAACAATTTTCAAGTAGGGTTTTTACTTATCAAAGCAGCTCTTGCACACTTACAAACAAGAAGAAAACAGCACGTTGTTACGATGCTGTTATTGTGTGTAAAGATGTTAAATGTCTGTGAGTAAGCAGCTGTGTGGGACACCTTCCCAGGGCACTTGGGTACAGCAGGGTGCAGAGCTTCACTGCTGCCTGCTCACCCTCCTGCACTGTCTTTGCAGCAGATGGCAAAGGAAAACTGTGGCACCCTTAGGACAAGGTGTATTGCTGAAGCCCCTAATTCTGCAGCTTATTTTGTTGAGATCAGAGCCGTTTCTCATCACTCTGACAGTGCAAATGTACTTGAAAGGTAAAACAATTCCATAGTAAGTCAAGAACTATTGCTGAAGATGTTGGGTAGAACAGGTCTGGCAGTGCCTGTCTTGAGGCTAAACATGTTGATTAACTGCCTCTTGCTTCTCAAATGCCACAGTGTTCTCAAAGTGGGGCAGAATTTCCTATTTGCTGCCCTAGCAATACATAGGGAAGCAGCTTCTGTTGATCAAGCTCTCTGTATAAACATGTACAAGTCTTGCCAAGTACAGTTACCTTTCTAGCTGATTTGCCTGTAGAGATTTGGACAGATCTTCAACACTTTGATAATATCTTCTGACAATGCCTGAAATTCTCCTAATTTTTCTGAATATTCCCTTACATCCTTATACAGGATGACGAGAGTTGTGCCTGGGGATCCTTCCACAGCATCCAGCTCAGCTACTGCAATAGCAATGAGCAGTACTCACTCCTGTGGGAGTAAACTTGTCTCTTGCTTCATGCAAGATTTAGGCTTCAGCTTTCTGCTGAGCCTTCTTCAAAGGCGGCCAGGAAGAGCAAGGTTGCCAAACTTCACTGCAACCCTAATGGGATTCAGTCATCCAATTCCTCACAGCAGCTGTGAAATCCCACTCTCAGCTCCATATCTTGTTCTTTGCATAATGTTCACACCCCCATGCTGCAGCCTGGCTAGTCAGTCCCTAGGCAGAAACTTGTCTTTGGTTGTCTTAAAGGGCTGCAGTTTAGGTTGATGTGCCCAAAGGAAACACAGGAAACACATCAGATTAAAAAAGGAAATCAAGAGAAAGTCAGACAACAGCACTCATCCTCATTACTCTGAAAAAAATGAGACATAGAGAACAGAAGGAAATGAGATGCAGAGAACAGAAGGAGCAGCCACCAACTAAATAGGTCAGGTTGCCAGCATGAGGCTATTTAGACAGAGATAGCAGGAACGGTGCTCAGATATGCAAAGCTTTTGAGATGTAGATTTAAATTGCCCTGGTCAATGGCTCCAGATGTTCTCTACTGTAGCAGGGCAGAATTTTTTCCACAGTAATCCTGATTTCTTCTCCAGGTTTCACTGACCATAAACTTTTCATTAGTACCCTTAACATAAAGCACAGAAGTCTTCAAACTAACACCTGTTGCATCTATTTTTATAAGCTGTGGGACTGATCAGTTCTACAGGGGATTCAAGAATAAAACATATTTAGTAACCACAAAGGTTTTCTATTAACTTTATGTTTCTTTTCCTTTCAAAACTTGGGACTATACAGCCTATATGTGCCACCTGCTGCTGTTCCTGTTTGACATAAACCTCTCTTTGTTTTGCTCCTTTAAACTCAGTGCCAAGATTCTGCTTGTGCTTGTGCCCTTGCAGATCCAAAATAACTCCCTGGGTACTAATGCTGCAATTCCAGGTTCTGTCTAGGGTAACTGAGAATAGGAGCTGGCCTTTGTCGATTCAAATTTACCCTTGATGCAACTTCACTGAGGGTGAAGGAGCTGCCATGAGGGTATTTTGGCCTCACTGCCCCATGACACTGAGTATTTCCAGCAGGCAGCAAACGGAGTGCTGTCCAGCCAAACGTGGTGAGTGCAGCAGGTCACATACCTCTCATAAAGCTCTGGAGCTAAACTGGGTCAGTGGAGGCATGACAGTCCACGCCAGCCACAGACGGGCCTGTGTTGTTTACGTGAAGCAAGAAAAACATGTGCGAATGCATCCATCCAAACCTGTAACTGGAACTGACAGAGGCGAGGGGAGTTCCCCGCTCCACTCTCTCATCAGATATCCTCGGTAATAACCCCTGACAGAGAAAGCCTCTTCCTGGGCAGCTGCGGATTTAATTTTGGTCTTTGTCCAGCCCAAGCAGCTCAGATCTCTAAAGGAGTGGATTTTCTATACAATAGGGGTGGAACGCACCGAAGCGTGAGGAGGAGGCGGGACACCAGGTGTCTATGAATGAGCTAAGCAGGAGCCTGAAATGCCTCCGTAGCCGAGCCCTGCCCCTTGTTCTGCCCTTGGACTGTAACACGGAGCAGCACAATGAATCAGTATTAGCCCCGGTGCAGCTGCGAGAGGTCAGGCCCTGCACTTTTGTACCGGCATCTTTAATTTAGGCTCCTCAGGGACTCATTTTTAAACCGAGAAGAGGGCTAATGCTCGAGCTATCAGGGGAAATTACATCAGTTGGTGAGAGGACAGGCTTTTAGGAAAGGCAGCTTGTACTTTAACCTCTCCTACCACACCCTCGGTGTGATGCTGAAGTAGCCTTTTCTGCTTTGGTCTCTTTTAAGTAGCCTGTATAAAGTCAACAATGCAGATCTGTTCTCCTATTCTGCCACTGATCTTCAGAAATGCTAAAGTTAAAAAACTTAAAGGAATTGCTTTTGGTGGCACTCAGGGCAAAGTTAAGTCCAGAGACACAAAGTCTGACACTAAAAGAAGCAGGGGTAGATGTGTGCTTTTGCTAACTGCATCATAAGGAAAGTTCAGATTATCTTCATTCTGGTCTACACTCCTGACTGCTAAATATTAAGCACTTTACTTTGGCTCTGATGCTCAGCAATGCTGCCTGCTACCTGCACTCTACTACTTTGTTCCTAGTTTTACTGCCACGGCCCTTAACTGGAAGCTGTTTCTCCAGGGAAAATAAGGTTATCCAGTCAAGCCACAAGGAAGAAAGGGATGCCTCATGCACATGAAACAGGACCCCTCTGTCTCCAGTCTTTGAGCAATTAACAAGCAGCATTAATGAACTTCTCGGGGGCAGCCCTTCCTGGCTGGAATGGCGGTGGTTGCGACAGCAGCAGGAGGGAAATGCTGTTGAAGCTAAAGGAATGGGATATGCACTGGGGAAAAGCATTCACTCTAAAGAGCTGGGAGTGGATGTGGGCACTGAACACCTGGATGCCTTCTGTTTGAGACTATGCAAATCTGAAGTACATGTAAAAAATCAGAGGAACAGCACCTGCAGAAAAAGTGCAGTAGGCTAGGAAAGGAAACAGGCTATGAAAGTTGTCATCCACCATCTGCGCTGAAAAGCAAAAATACAATTTTTCGCCACTTATATAAATTAGCATTATTCCTACCAAAGTGGAATTACACTGGCATAAAAACAAAGAAAAGTGAGGTCTCATAAAGAACAGCAGTCTCTGGACTAAATCCATTACTGGTGTAAACAAATGCATTCCACAGACCTCAAAGGATCATGCCTGCTTGTACACACGGTGAATTTGGTTCATTTTCCCCAGAGGCCTTTTTCCATTTTAAGTATAGTGTGCATGCAGATGGCCAGAGCTGCAATGGGGTGTCCAGCTTTGTACTATAACAAGCAGCTTGACTTCACTCTTGAACGTGGTGCTGTGCTCTGCTGTGATTATATTTTTAAAGTTGTATGGGAACAATATTTCAACTCCTCGTGAACTTTGACTTTTAGATCCTCTAGTATCAAGATAAACATAAAAGGGCTTCTAATAATGATGGCTAGTGTTGACAGGATCCCTACTACAGCTGTTCAAGCAATGTGAGCTTGCATATGTACATACAGACAGGTATGTAGATATTACCAAACACATTTTTATGTTTATATATATTATATAATATTTAAACTTCATATATTAAAACGTATTATATATATGTTTATATATATTCATATATGCATGCTGCTGTTTGGTGTATCATGGACACACCTGCACAAATGCAAAGAGTTATTAATGATTATAGTAATCCCTCGGAAATTAGACTCTCCCGTGTATTTTGCCTCAATTTATCTATGTCCCCTCAGGATCAATCTAGCCTTCTTTTCAGGAGTGCTGAATAGCCACTGCTCCCGAACACTGGCAGCCATGCATAATCACCTCCTCTGAAAACCACACTGTGGTCTCACAAGCCTGCTTATGATGGGTCCTGGTCTGTTGGTGCTTCTCTTTAAATAAAAATATTCCCATTATTTGTCTGCAGGATCATACTGGAGGATGAGTCCAACAACCATACCACTGGCAGCTGCTGCTTTTGAAATGGAGCTGTGCAAAGCTTCACCTCAGGTCCCTTTCATCTTTGCCTGTCATGCTAAGAAATGTATTTTTGAAAACATATCTCTGTCATTAGGAATGCTGAGTCCTTCTGCTGCTTTTCCAAACAGTGGCACCTCAGACATCTCTGGCTGTGTTGCAAGTTTGCAGGCAGGCAAACAGAACAGCCACTAGGCACCTGCTTTTTTAATTACAGAAGCATTAGCTGGTACAGAAGAAGGTGGCCTTTTATTCCTGCTGGGGCCCTTTTCATCGGGCAGCCCCCATGAAGGGCAGAGATACCTTTGGTCCCTGCCATTCCTGGAGGTAGATGGGAGCTAATGTTGCTGTGGCACTGCAAAAGGTCAGTGGTGAACACAAGCCTTAGTGTCCTGCTTTTTGGCCAGAAAATGAGTAGGGATCATTGGCTGAGATCTAATGATACCTACAACTGATGAATGCAGCAATTAAAGGAGGACATGATAGCTGACAGGAGAATTACACCATGTGCCTTTCTAAGGGCTAATCACAACAGACACAAAGGTTTTGCTTCTGCATTCAAACCTGCTTAAATCCATTTTACACAGATGCAGCCTGATGGTCTGGTACAAGGAGCAGTACTTTTAGTCTTTCCACGAGTCAGATTTGTGGGTTCAAAAAAAACCTATGACCAGGACAATGCCACTGGCTTGGGCTCCTAAGGCAGATGTTTCTTTGCTCCTGAGGACCACGTTGGGAGCCAGGTTTTACGAGGGACATCCCAGGCAATCCCTTTTCCTGGAAGTCCCTTTGTAGTGGGGGTGAACTTGAGCAACCAAGCTACAGGCCTCTCTCCATCATAAGAAGACTCAAGGCAAAGGAACCCTCCTTGAGTAGCAACCCCGAACGTAGAGCAGCAACAACTTACGTTGTATGAAAGAGTTTCACTGATCACTTATCAGTGGCAAAGGGCAATTTTACACCAGGAGTCACCAGGAATCAGCCCCCATCTTTATTTGTGATCATACACCTTTCATAGCTGTTCAAATCTGATTTATAAATTCACACAGATTTTTTTTTTTCCTCAGGAGAAGAAAAGTAAATTCTGCTAAACAAGACATTACATGATCCTGCCCACCACTGATTCTTGATACCACTTCCCAGTGAAAAAAACTGTCAAAGAGAAACTTGTCTCTCACTCTGTGCCTGTAGCACTCGTAATACATCCCAGTCCTGGTTTTCACAGCTCAAGACATCTGCTCACCCACACAAAAACCAGATAAGCATTAAGGTTTTGTCCATCTTCTGACAGCTTTGAGTGCAACATATCTAATACTGTCTTTACCCACACTCTGGCCAGCTTCAGTGAGGACAACCTCAATTTACATCCAGGCTTACAGACCAAAAATCATATTTACCACTTACAAGACTGTAAAGTAGTTGGAAAATGTTACTGTGAGGCACTGCTGAGGCTGGTTTTGCAGACAGGTTTTTGCTAGTGACGCTCAACCACTTGGTGGTGCTACAGAAAGGGTCTGCTTCGCTTTCTAAAGCAAAGCAGGTTTCTTCTCTTTCATCAGCAGTAACCAGAGATCACATTAGATAAAGCTGTGGCAAGAAGCACCTTTCTTCCTTTCTCTTTTCTCATTTGAGTATCGTCATTGCAGTGGGTAGGTTGAAATCTTAGAAATCTAGCTATTGTATTTCTCCAGAATGTGTGTGTAAAGTTACAACCTCAGCCAATTCATTTCCCTCCGTTGGACATTTGATCTACATATTTCCAATGGAGCTGAAAACTGGAGGAGAGGTGGTGTCCTGGGAGAATTCACCCATTTAAAAATGAATGTGCCCCACACTACGCCTGCTTTTCTTGATGATCCAGCTCTAATTTTTCTTTTTCTCTGTCACTACCACTGGCAGGAATAAAGCAGATTCAAGAATTCACACCTCAGTGACACGGAGCAGAGGATGTGTGGCACTTGGTGCAAAACCAGTGAGAGCTGGGCAATGACACCCCTTCATCTCCTTGGAATACCCCAGGCATACTTTTAGGTGCCAGCTGGTACACAGGGATGAAAGGTGAAACCCTTCTTTTTTTATCAAGCCAGGGCAGAAAGGTGATGAAAACCCTGACGGAGCAAAGTTATTGAGCTTCATGTCTAGGTCCTAATGGAGGAAATGTCCTCAATACTCCTGCTGCATCTGTCCCAACAAGTGAAAGTGGGCTGGGGACTGAGGGAAGGGAACAGAAGGATGAGACAGGAGACTTCAGACAGTATCATGATGAGGGGGGGTGCATGTGAAGGGAGAAGATAAGTAATTTCCAGCTGTTTTGCAGCAGCGTTTGGTTTATTCTAGGCAGTGTAAATGGTGTCATCTTCATAAGCTTCAGTGCTGGCAAAGGCTCCTGTGTGTGGAGCCCTCACAGAGATTAGTACAAGCTGAGGTAAAGTGAGAAGAATTTGGTCTTGCTAAAGCAATGGTAAGTATGCAGAGGTCATGTTGCTCCTCTTATTAAATTTGAGTACTTTTTTCATCTTAGTAACAGACCTTCAAACATGTGCTTTGAAAATAACTGTCCTGTTCCATTAAAAATAAATCTGTTTCTTTCTTATAACACAATTAGTGTCAGCAAAGCATTCTGCAGATCCAAGAAGATTTATTTCTGCATAATTCTTGGGAGGCAGGAAAGAGTATTCTAGTTCTTTAGGAGAGATAAGGAGACACTAGTTTAAAAGTGTTTTTAGGCCCCGGGCCAGATTTTCTGATTGGCCATAGATCATGAACGAGATGGAGGCATCTCCTCAAACCTCTGTGGACTTGCTGGGGAGGGTGGCTCTTTCCTACAGCTAACACTCTCCAAAATGTTGTGTGCTTTGCATTGACACAGGCAAGCTGGTGGCATCAATGTGTTGCCCTGCTTCTCCCTGGGGGGTTGGGACTGTATCTTAAGGTCTGTGTTGTCTTTTTGGGGTTGTTGGACTGTGACTGTCTGTGGTTTCAGTGCAGGCTGGAGAAGCCTGGGGGTGGCTGTCACGTGGACCAGCTAGCATCAGCTCCAAAGAAAATGATCTGTCAGCTTAGCAAAAACACACTCTCCCACCCTTAAAGCCCTCCATCCCGGGCCTGACACTCACCCTGCTGTGGGCCCAGCAATGAGGACAGTGCTGGAGTCAGAGGGGCTGTCACTGTCCTCCTGGATGACAATGCACAAGGAGCTGGCATCCTCTGCTCTCTTATGCCCACTATGGGGATTTTAGAAATTTGCAATTCCTTTTATGCTGCATGAGAAGAACAAAGGAAACAGAGAGTCACAAAACCTCCCCTCTCACGATTCCCTAGCCAGCAAAATGAAATTTTCATGCATAATGAGGCTTTGATCAAGTTTGTCATTTAGCCAATTTGCTATTGATTTAAAGAGTCCTCGCTGCTAGTAAACAGGCATAAAGAATGGGATTCTAAAAAGATCTAATAGAAAATTATATTTGGTTCTTGGGCATCTATACACAAACAGATTCATTTTCCATTTAACTGCTCTTTGTAGTTTGCTGCCTGAGAATTCTGGGTATGTCTTTTTCCTGTGGAAGTCATGCTGGATTGTTGGTACACATCCTAAAGCCATAATATTCTGTTTACATCTTTCTAATCACTTGCCATAAAATTATTATATTGCCATTAACATTTTTTTATTATTTGACCTAAATTTTTTACAAGTCATAGAAAACACTATTTTCTAAAGCCAGGAAGTGGCTGCAGACAAATGAAAAGTAAACAAAATAAAGCTAAAGGAAACTGGCAGTCTCTGTGCTGAATCTACTTTCTAATTTAGTATTGTTTTGACTTTGACAAATTAATGATCAGCGAAGGAAAAATACAGCCAGTCTTACAGCTATGAATTCCAGTATTTCAGTGGGAATTTAAAGGGAGGTGGGGAGGAGGAGATGATTTCTCCATGTTAAGTTGTATCCCTACCATGGAGCCTGTGGCAAGGGTGTGGAGTTGCACCCTTTTCCCTAAAACACCTCCAAAAGGGGAAAGCACTACCTTTTGAGAAAGCATAATTCAGTCCTTGCTCCCCTGTTGTCTGTGGAGGGCAAGGAGGTTACCACCCAGCCTGCAGCATCTGTGGGCAAAGAGGGAATTGAGAGCCATGTTGTCATCTATTCCCTACAGATTTGTCTCCCAACAGGAGTCAGGTGGCACACAGTCCCCATTTGCCCACTCGATTTGAACTGCATACCCACACTGCCAAGGGAACTGATGCATGTTATCAGTCAAATCAGTCACATGCTGTTCTGTCTGATGGGGTACATTGTATATCTATCATAGCATGGTAATGTCTTGGGGTCCATTTTTTGGTAACTGGGGAGGATTTGCTGTCATTATCCCTGATATCTGCCAGTCAGTGACAGTCTTGGGGAAAGGCTTGTTCAGGTGTATTCAAAGGTATGAACATCTGGTAACTCACTGGTGTCACGTGCAATGTGACTTTTAGCAAAACATCTTGCACTTAATCTTCTTCACTCTAAAAATTATGTATATTTAAGAAAAAAGAAAGATACTTATATCTATGTCTTTTTTACTTCCTATATTATTAAAGCAGCTTTAACCTTATATTTCCAAGAAAATGGGTTATGCATCAAATAGCGGCATGAAAAGAGCGATACAATCTAGACACATATCCACAGACCTCAACATCAAAACAAAAATCTTGTGCAAAACACACTTTTGGTTTTCTTCATCACAGGCGTCAGTGCAATGAACGCCACACAAAAGCCACAACTAAGGCTAATACCTCTCTCCTTGTAGGATCTACCCAGTGGCTGTGCTATCTCCATTCGATCGGACTGGGCAGGAAATCCCAGCGTCCTGGAGGGATGTATCTGCCCCATCTCATCCGTGAGTCATGCAGGAT
The DNA here is from genome assembly GCA_026261815.1 of Monarcha castaneiventris obscurior. Classification (NCBI taxonomy): domain Eukaryota; kingdom Metazoa; phylum Chordata; class Aves; order Passeriformes; family Monarchidae; genus Monarcha; species Monarcha castaneiventris. The sequence continues at coordinate 1,539,620 of JAMPIT010000034.1, forward strand.
GAAGGGGTCACAATGGCAAAAGTTCATGCTTCCCCATTATGTTCCCACACAAACATCTCGGAGCGAAGGCCCTGAGGCGCGCTGCTCCCCGGCACAGCCCCCAGCAGGATGATGCCCATTCCATCACCGCCTCGGCTGCATTTCACTCCCCCCTCTCTGCCCCAGCTGCCTTCCAGCCCCAAACCAACCCAAACCAACCCCAGGGTGGCTGCACAGCTCCACCCTTTTCCGCCACAACCCACAAGCACCACTGAACACCACCTGTGTTTACAGGATAAGGGCCTGTGGTTTCACCACCAAAACCCAACAAGAAGACACCTCGCTTGCCTGCACTGCTGCCCTGGGCAAGTTGGGGCTGGAGGAATTGAGAGATGGTGGCTGGGGATGACCACTTGTGGTGATGCTTTGGAGGAGCTGGAGTGTATAAGCTATGCTGAGAGCAGCTGTTCTGGTGTGGGAGCTGGGTGCGGATCTGGCTGCCTGCACACGGCCTAACGGGCTGATGGTGGAAAGCGATGCCCTCAGTCAGTCTCTCAAAATAAGGGCAAAAACCAGAAACGGTGGAAGGGACGGAACTGAAGGCAAAGAAGGGAAGTGATGACAGGATGGGAGCACGCTGCTGAGTGACTCAGCTACGTTTTAAATGTCTTTTTTTGTAGTTTGCATTGTTGGAATGTGTAACCCACTGACCGTGACCCAACGCAATTCTCTGCTCACAGTGTTGCAACTTGTATGAGAGTTTTAATCCCGAAAGGATTAATGCACAGGGAGAGGGAGGGAGCTGGTAATTTGGATTGTATTGCTATTATATTTAATGAAATTAATATAAAGTAATTAATAATTACTTAATTATTAATTAAATCAAATAAATAAAATAAAATAAAATAAGTAACTTAATAAAGTATAAAATTAATATAAAGTAAATACACCATCACAGAGGTTTACTGAAAGAACGTCTAAACTGAATGAGAAATAGGAAAGCAGCAGAAGAAGGCATTGTCTGTGCTCAATCCTTCTCGAAGCTGTGCAACAGAAAAGACGCTGAGCCTCAACTGCTACATTTCAGTTTTGTCTCCCGTGCAGTTCAGGTTGTTTCCTCTCACTTCTCTGGTTTTGAGGGTCCCATTCTAGCAATAACAGTGGGGGGTTTTGAGGAAATGTTGACTGTAGAAAAGCAGGTTTGTAATGGATAAAATCATGTGACATGAGCATACAGGTACACATGTGCACACGTAAATGAATTTTCAGATCTGGAGATGTAAATTGAGCAGGTGACTGCGATCCTCTGTGCTATGAATATCCCCATAAAACATATCAAGCAGAAAAAGAAATTAACAGTATTACAGGTAAAAATTATAACACATTAATTGTCAAAATTCTTAGTGAAAACCACAGAAGCAAAAGCGTGAGGCTTGGAAATGGAATTTTAAAAGATATTTTACGGACATACAGCTCTTCTCCTACTCAAAGTCTTATAGTCTTATGAAGAACCCCAATTTCAATTCCAGAGTATTCTCCAAAAAGGCATTACAAGTATTCCTCAGTTTCTTCACTGCTCATAAAGCTCTATAATGGGTCCGGGATCCAGACTGAGAGGGCTTAATTTCACTTAAGTCTTTACTTTTCCTATTGCATGGACATCTCAAGAGTCCTAGAAGCAATTAAAGAACAAGAGGAGACACATGAATTTACATGGAATTTTATAACCTCTGAATCTGGGCCCTATCAGTGATCATTACCTGACTAAAGTATTGTTTTAATAGTGAACTGACATCTCTGGATGCAGATGAGCCACACCTCAAAAGACCACTACTTGTCAAGGCAAGGCTTTTTTATATGGCTCACTACAGAGAAAATCAGCATTATAGTCTTAATCCTGAACTTTCTTGACTCCTGCAATTTTCATAAAGCATGCAATTACAAGGATTGGATGTGATCTGCCAGGGCAGATAATATACAGATACCTGCCACAGCAACCAGATGGATGCCAGCTGTCTCTGCCAGCACTGCTTTCTAAAGGATAATCCCTATCCTCGAGTGGAACACATTAACATGCTTTCACTTTATCAGACCAAAAAGCTGTCTCTCAGCAGGTACTTAACACAGAAGAGACAGTTCCATTGAGAGAATGTCCTCCAGTTTCGCCTGCCAGCATCTTCCAATGATTTGAAAGTCATGTCATCTTTAGATTTGCAGTCTGGACAGTGCTGAACACTTAAGATTGGTCCAGCAAATGCATACACCTACACTTAGCTTGATCATCAAACATGAGCAGGCAAAGCAACTCGACTGACTTAAAGAACTACGGTTATGTTTTTCTCCACCTACAGACTATGGAACTCAGCAGAGAGGACCGAAACCTAAGGGAGCAACATATTAGACACATGTCCATTGCATCCAGGAATCCCTTTAGTACTCATTTCTCCCCTTTCGTCTATCTTACACTGTAGGGAACAGTCAAGGAACATATTCCACCTCTTCAACAGCCCCCTGGAAGCCAATCTCTGTAAGGGTGGTAACAACACTGTTAAACAATGCACAAACACTGGAGCATGCTGAAGAGCAAAAAGTCTCAGTACAGATGATACCATCTCACCAAGTTAAGTTGCAATATGCATAATCCTTGCACAGAGAGTACCTGGCCTCAGTTTGTAAATTAAGTATTTTAGCAAGTATTTTTGAAATCCGGTTTTGTTTTGTTTTTATTTAGCTCAGTACATGGAAGGAATTAACATCAGTTCTATGAAAACTCATGTCTCATTACAGAAGCTGTCAATTTTTTGAAGAGCCCTAAATATTTGACTGAGTTCTATTAAGTGAGTGGGCTTTTTTATCCTGGGTATCTCTATGCCAGATAACATAAGTTGTGCTGTTTTGAAAGTTCATGGCAAAATTAATCCTAAAAATGCACTGCATTTTGTAATAATTTTTTACTGCTTGCATGTTAAAATTTTTTAAGATTATTTTCCAACCCACACTGACTTCAGGAAGGTAAGCCTACTGAAATCAATGGCTTTTTGTTGTTACTGTGATTATCTGTATAGTTTACATTTGGTACAACATATCCTCCAATACTGCTTTGCAAATTAGAGCCTAATCCTATTTCCTTTGAAGCTGGCTAGCAGAAGTCTGATGGTTTCAATGGGAGGATAATTCCTTTTTGTGAATAAGGAAAAGCAGTTAAGTAAAATAATACTGTCAGAAATGAAGAATTCCCTAGTGGTGCCTATGAACTCAAAGAACTGAAATTCTCACCAAATGTTTATCTCAGAAACAATGAAACACTACATGTTTTACACAGACTTGCTAAAAATTGAAAGGAAATATCTATGTATGTTGGTGACACTTTCAAACATATGTATACTTCTATATTTATAATTATTTTCAATTATCATTGGTATTACATATGAGCACAGAAAGTTTCTTTTGTCCAGTTTTAATTTACATATTTGATTTGCTCAATGGCCACTGGCTTCACATTTAAGAGCATGGAAATTTAAAAGGAAAAGTGGTATTTCTAACGCTACATACTACCTGTGCTTATTCCATTACGAAATTGGCAGTTTTAATTTTGGAGTTTCTGGTATTTTCTTATGTTTTCTATCTCTCCAATCACAATATATGGCAATGATTTATGACATATTTCCTTGAAACTGATGATTTCCATGAAAATGATGATGTATGCTTCCAAGCAGCTAAAAGGGAACACTCTTGGGGATATTAACAATGCTCATGAGTACGACATAATGAAACCTGTTTTCATCACGGGCATTCATGCTTTTCTGCTATTCAAGGGGCATAAAGGAGCTGAATACAGGCTATACTGAGTTTCAGCCTGAAGGGAGCTTCCAGACTGCCTGACAACCATAGCTGGATGCTTCCCTGCTGCCTCTGAGGGGCCCGAGCCAGTCCTGAGCTGCTCCTGCAGCACGGTCAGCTGGCACAGGTCAGAGCAGGACCCGGGCTGCTCTCCTCTTTGGTGGGGCTACGGCTTGCACTGGACATGCAAAACCACCAGGCAGTTGTCAGTGTCATCTTGACAGACTGCTGCACCCCTGGCACTCTGTAAGACTGAGACTCTGATTTAATCTCTTTAAGTGAAGTTGCACAGAGATGAACACGTGCCAGGACAATTTTTCACTTCTCCTGGCAGTCAAGGGCACCCTTCATGTTCCCTGTGTCACCAGCCCCTCTCCCAGGTCCCTCCCGCCTCTTGGTGCTGCTGCATTCCCATCCCTGTGCCAGTCTTTACTTGCAACAGGTCTGTCCCATATTCCTTCACATGGATGTCTGTTGAGGCATCCCCTCAAGTGTGAGAAGAGCTACATAAGTGGGTTTCAAACTGGGGGCATGGGAGGCAGCCAGGGCAGTAGCAGATGCCCCTCTGTCCCTCTCCTGCATGTGCAGGTAGCCCAGGCATTGCTTTATTCTGTGCCAGCTGGGGGGAATGCAGTAGCACTTCAGAGCATTAAAATAAAACAACAAAAACATCCAAGCTACAAATGTCATTTTACGTGTTATAAAGAGAATGCCACAGAATTTTTTGTCCTTTCCACATTTAAGATAAAGGAAGGGGCTACTGGGGAAAAAGGTATGCTTTTTTTTTTTTTTTTTTTTTTTGGTATAGTAACAAAGTGAAGCTTCCCTTACCTTTTCTGCTTTGGAATAGCCACTTTGTGGTGCACTCTGTGAAAGAGATGTTAAATTTCAGGCTACCAGGCTTACACCCAATATCAGGCTCCCAAAGATCAAGAAGCCAGCACAGGAGATGTTTCTTCTGACTGCTGCAGGATTCTTCCTCTCTTCTTCAACCCTTGTGGCATGGTGTTGGCTCCTGCCAGGAACAGAGTACTGCACTAGGCAGACTTGCCTTGAGCCAGCTGGACACTTCTGCTGATCCTAAAATTAAGGCACAGTGATGTAATTACAGAAAAGCTTCTGTTTTCAAGTTCAAGTCAGAAAAGCTAAGGCTGCAACCTCAGGACAGTGCTCACGGTCTCAGGAAGAAACCTTGCAGAAGTCCAGCTTTACACACAGGCCCAGTGAGTTAGAGGAACCAAACGAGAATCCTCACCAAAGCTGGTGCCTGGCTATCAACCCATCACCTGGCTATCAACCCATCACCTTGATACTCCATAGTTAGTTACCTTTGACAGACGTGAGCCTTTATAGGAGCCAGCCAGCGAAACTCTCTGACTACATGGACCAGCTATGCGGTTCTCCCAGTGAACCGGAGGGATGGGGCCATTGATTCCTGAAATTGTGCCTTGATACTGCTGTGACCACAAAGTGGAACCTAAGATTTCAAAAGGTCCGTGTGTTATCCTTGCAGAGCAGACAATCCCAGTTATAACCTGCCCCTTAAGAACTGTCAGCAGGGAAGAGACACTGAACCAGGGCTCTCACTTGAAAGCCATTGTGCTGCTCCAGAAAACTGGCCATAGTGGAGCATGCCAGAGCAATTCCACCCCATGCAAATTTCCCATTTCTGCTACAAGAGAACATCTGCCTTCTCTGGTCGTGCACTTGGGGATGGCTTCTTTTCTAAAGTGAACATCTGATTTGTCTTAACCTTGGCAACAATTTGTAAGTCCGTATTAAGTTTTCAAGCTGTCTTTGTGAAAGAAATAACCCTTACTTTAAAATGAAGAAAGCATAAAACCGACGCATTCTTTGTATTTCAAAGATCCCGAAAGCAGACACGAGGTGTTCCTCAACTCTTGGTGCAGATTTGAAAGTCAACCACAGCAGACTGGGTCCAGGAAGGTTTCTCACCAGCAGAAACCTTCTGGAGCAGGCAAACAGCGCCTGCCCATGCCAAGGACAGGCGGCACCTGGGTGTGCCTGAGTTTTTCTGCCAGCTCCACCAACATGGAAACCCTACAGGAAACCCCCGCCCGCTTGGTGAATGGGGAAAATTAGGTGTTTTCTGGAAAAACTTTCCAGACCTAAATCTGGTGCAGGCTCGCTCAAGCCCCTGCCCGCTGTCTCTGCAGGTGCACACGCCAGACCCGCGGGCCGGTGCCGGTGCTCCGCCTCGCCTCAGCCCGGCCCCGCGGGGCCCAGGGGCTCAGCCCGGGGCCGCGGCGGGACGGGGCTCGGCCCCGCTGAGGCGCCTTCCAGCGGGCCGGGAGAGCCGCCGCGGAACACCGGTCTCCCCGGCGCACAAAGCAGGGCCCGCAGCAGCGCTCCCCGCCGCTGCCGCCCCCGCCCGACCCGCGGCTCTCGGGGCGGGGCGGGCCGGGCGGAGGGGCCGCCTCACGCCGGTGCCGCCGCCGGGGCGGGCGGCGGGGAAGGGGCGGAGAGCGGGGGCGCCGCCGCCGCCCCCCGGCCCGCCCCGCCCGCCGCGCCCCGTGGTGCCGGCGCGGGCGCGGGGCCGAGGCAGAGGCGGTGAGGCCGGCGGGGCGCTCACACCGCGCCCGCCGCCGCCGGGCATGGAGGGCGCCGAGGCGGCCGCCCACGGCAGCAGCAGCAGCCCCAGCCCCGCGCAGCCCCGCTGCTCCTCCTGCGGCCCCGGCCCGCCCGGCGGCGAGGCGGCAGCGGCGGCCATGGAGGAGCCGGTCGGGGCGGCTCCGTCCCCGGAGGTAACGGCGGCGAGGAAGCAGCAGGGGGTGAAACGGCATCACCACAAGCACAACCTGAAGCATCGCTACGAGCTGCAGGAGACCTTGGGCAAAGGCACCTATGGCAAAGTCAAGCGGGCCATCGAGAGGTTCTCTGGGAGAGTGGTAAGGCAGGCGGAGCGGCTTCTCTCTGCCTCTTTATTTTATGTATACAGGTATATGTAAGATCAGATTGCAACGCTGTTTCGGACCGCAGCCGGCCGGGTGCATCCCCTCAGGAGCCCCGTGCTGTGCGGGGCTGGCGGGCTGTGGCGAGGCGGGTGCCTGGCGTGGCCGGCAGCCCGCGGGGACCCGCTCAGCATCCCACCCGTGCCTGCGGTCCGGGGCTTTGTTCGGAGTGCCGGCCCTGCAGAGAGACTTTCATCTGGGAGGAGTGGTGGAGGTACTATAGTAGCACTTGGCTGTATTTTGAAGGGATGTGTTGTTATTGGAAAAATAGGGTGCCGTATTGTTTTTGTTCTGTTTTTTTACATGCGGGTCCACTGTGAATAGTTTTTTTTCCTAGTGGAAATTCACGTTTTGGAGAAGCCTGTCACATCCCCTGGCTAACCAGCGCTGCTCACAAAGTACTGTCAGAAGGGAAAACGTTTGCTTCTCTGGTTAAAAATGCCGTGATTCGGTCATACTTTTGTGACCTGAACTTTGCTGACACCTAAAAAAATTGCAGGGACTGCAGCCCACCCCATTGGTTTTTACGATCCGTTTCACTGCTCAGCGGTGCCGGCTGGCTCGAGACTTGAAGCAGCCCGGGGGTTGTCCAGCAATAACTCAGCTTCAGCATTTCCTCACTGGTACAGCGCTCCAGCCGGGCGCAGAAATGCAATTGAAGCAATGTACACGTTGGTCAGAATTATTGTCATTTTTCTTTCCCAGAAATACGTAACTATCCACAGAGGGCAGGCGAATGTGAGGCAGGCGTTGTTATGTTAAAGATTGCTCAGAGAAATAGGTGGTTTTCTACAGACGTCTTCGCCCTGAAGTAGACTAATTGAGTTTTCACTAGACTTCGTCTAAAAGCAAGGTATTTCCCTGGTGACGTTACATTTATCTTTCGGTTGCTGAGGAGCTCAATGCACACCCAGAGGCAGAAGGATCTGTAAAACAGAAAATGAAATTTCAGATGCTATGACTTTAATAAGGAACACTTACTTTGCAACTGAATATCTTTGTGTCGACAGTGAAAATGAGAGTTTCAGCCAAGTTGTAGAGTCATATCATATATGCTTTCAGTTTATTAGCTCATTTGGAGGCTGGCTGAAGAGAAACCAGAGATGGACATCTCTGCACATGCTCACTCTAAGTCCATGATTTTTAAAGTTTGCTGTCTTGGCTGTTTTACAACTTCAGGCTAACAAAAGCTTCAGGGCTATATTATATGCCAACTATTATTTTTTAAGTAGATTAGTTTTGAGTTGCATTATAAAATGTAGTAAATAAGCAAATAAATTGAAAACATCTTTTTTTAAGGAGTTGAGAAAGTAACAAAAAAAAGGTGACAGTAATGTACCGTGAGATTTGGCTTTGGAAAGAGTCCTCACAGAGGACAGGATGTAGAGTAGATGTGTGCCTTACCTAACTTAACAAGACACTAGGTGTTTCCATATTTTGCTAACTGTCAAACTATTCAGCTGCACAGCTAAAGGATACTTTGATTATATGGTCTGAACTGACTTTATATGGCTGGTGCCATCTAGAAATGGAGAGAGTGAAAATCAGAATACCTATGCAATTTTAAATGCAATAAAAATGTAACATTCGCTGTATCAGCTGCTATGTAGAAGCTGAACAAGTCTTTACCAGGGTGTGAGCTTTTTACTGGAGTAATGCAAGCCTTGGCGTGTGGCACTTCATAATTATTAACTAGTCTGCAGGCGAGTTCTGGTGTAACGTGTCTATTTGAACTGTAACATCTGTGAGTGTATGTAAAATATCCACAGTTTGTCTGCTTGCAGAATAAAAGCTAGTTGTCAGGAATCCAGCCAGATCTCAGTGAATGGGAAACGCTTCTTGTTTTCTGACAGTTCCCTTGTCTGGCTGTTACAGTGAACACTGATTGCTTTCCGTGGGCGAGATAAGAGAACCGACAGGATGACTGATCAGAGAGGGGCAGTTTTCCTTTGTTTTTTCCACCTCTGTTTCTCTTCCCTCTGCTCTTCTCAGTTCTCATTAGTAGGCAGTGTTTGCATCATCCGTGAGCAGGTTGGACCAGATGCTGCCGTGTCCAGCAGGGGATGCACAGAGCAGGGGATGTGGCCGGCACTGTCTGTTGCACCATGTCCAGTGCCAATCCTATTGCAGCCGGCAGCGAGAGTCCCAAGGTTGCTCTAGTCCAGGCTGTTTGCTTCATATTCTGCTACTGGTTTAGCTGATCATCTCTTTCTTTACTCAGTGGTAAGCAGGTTATTTGAAGCTGTATGGTAACACATTGCAAAGCTGGACCTTGTGTTCCCATTCATCAGTTCTCCTGTTTGGCCTTTCCACTTCTCTTGTCTGTCAAGAATTTCTTTAGCTGTATGGCCTTTAATAAAGAGATTTGCGTGATTAGCCAGGCTTTTAATGTGAAGCACAAACTTTGGATTTGTCGTCATCTGTATAAATAGAGCTCAGAAATGAAATAAACTGGCAGGTTTGGGTAAATAAAGTAAAACCAAGGTGAGAAGACAGTTCAACGCGAAGTACAGATATGCTTTAATCCTGTGCCATTGGAAATCAATAGCAGGATTTCTGTTGACTTGAATGAAAGTAGTATTTGGCATGTGTTAACAGGTTACAGGTTTATTCAAATTGTTATTCCTCTTAACTTTAACTTTATTGTCTTTCCTTATAGTGCAGTGGAACGTGATCATAAAGTTTCCTGCCATAAAGCTCCGGGGTAGATTGTATGATACATTTGGTTTGTTATTGGAAACAACTTATGTGAATTTGTGCAGTAGTTACCACAGTGACTACAGACAGTATTGCCTGCTGCATGGAGCAGTTAAAATACTGCCCAGTATATGATGTGTGAGGTGCCTAATTCTGCCAGCAAGGTTTCTTCATTAGTACTGTCTCAGTATACACAGTTGTAACTTACGACATTTTAAATTAAGGCACCTGTTAGCAAGTGTAAGGATGAAGAGATGATATCTCAAGCCTGTGAAGTAACACCCATGTTGGTGTTTCTGTGGGTGTTTTTTCCACTTGTCATCTTGCCCATATGAAAGCAAAGAACGGAACTTTTGTTCATGTTATGTACTCAATGTTTGTTAGCCAAGAAATCCACAGTTACACTTATTTCAGCCTTATTTAAGGTGTGTATTGACCACCTCTGGCTGATTCTGTGCAGGGTGCACAAAGATGGTAAATGGGTAAATGCTGCTGGATTCTTCTATGAGTAAATGATTCCACTGGAGTAAATACTCACAGGAATGCAGATTTAAATTACAGATAGGTGTTTTCTGTTTGTTGTTTGCAAAAGTCGGGAAGTTTGTCTTCCTTTCTCTCTTTAGGCTGCACTTGGGAGGTGATGGGGAGTAGTTGCAGGAGCCTGCCTCTCCTCCATCTTCATCTCCCTCTTTCTGCCTGAGCCACATCTTTTCTTCCTCCTCACCAGCAGGTGGAGGAAGCACTATTCTCCTCCAGCCGTTCCTTCAGAAAGTTAGTTATTTTGGGAATTGATGACAAGCAGCAGCCCAACATGAAGAACAGGCACGTGGTGCATATTTGGACAGGCACGTTATGTGTGGTGGCTGCTGTGTGTTATTTATCTCTTTCTCATAATAAGTGCAGGTAGAAGGATGTTGTCAAATGAAATTGGTTTCTGAATCAAAATCTTGTGAAAAACTCTCAAACTTTAAAGCAATCAATCTTTTTATTTACAACTGCAGCACAAATCTTTGCTTTGAAACAGGTCTGCTTCTTGATGGGTTTGAAGGGTTGCACCCAGGTTGAAACCTGGAACAGCAACAGATTTAATGAAAGGAGGACCTTTGTTTTGCTGATTGTATTTCTCCGTATCATGACAAAACCAAAATATGAATACCAACAATGACAGCTCTGTCATGTCAGTAATTAAGGCCTTGTTGGCCACACAACCATTTGTTTGTTTGCGGTGTGGTTTTAAGGGTTTCTTATGACAGAATAAAAGTGTGCTTATGGGTCACTAAGGGCAGTGAAAACCAGGTGGAAATTTTGTCCCAGTTCTCTCACCTGTGCTGCTGATATCACAGAAAATTTCAGTATCCCTCTGATGCATGTGAATTCTTTTATCTTTATTGCTATGTTTCCATTTTTTCCCCTGAGAACTTCTGCAGTTAGCACTTGGGTTACTGCTTCATACTGATTTTTATTTTGATTGCTCGGTGTGCATCTTCTGCAGGCTAATGTCCAAATGTGACACAGAGCTGTTTATTTCTTTTGAGGTTCTTTGTTGCTCTTGCTAAGATATCTTCCTTTGTTGCAGACACAGGTATAGGTATCTACACAGCACTGCTGTGATGTGAAGTGTCTGTACAGTACTTCACACAGCAGGTTCCTGATTCGTGAAAGTGGCTTCCACAGTTCTGATCATACACTTGTGTTATAGTAACAATAGCTTGCATTACTACCCCATTCTATACATGAGAAAGGAAAAACTTGCCAATTAAAGCAAAATCATCAGAAGTTTCAGCTAGTTTTGAGTGCACAACCTAATACCTGATTCGTCCAGACATGTAGGGTACGTAACATCAGGGTCCTGTGGATGACACCCTCCTCCTGCAGAGCTCAGTCTGTCCTGCCTCCTGGCCTCTCTCTTTACCCGGGGCTTTTGTCCCTGTGTGACATCCAGCTTCGGTCTCCATTCCTGGCCCCTTTGTACTCGGGTGCCTCCCGCTTTGTTGTGCGTGCCAGCGTGGTGACCCGCGCAGGGCGTGCGGCTTTGCTCCCTGCTTCCAACCTGGCAGCTGCCTGTGGTGGCTGCTGCGGGCACCCCTCCTGCCACGCTGCACTTACATGGGGCCAGAGGCTCCTCAGGGCAAAAGGGACTCTTGCAAAATGTATCACCTAAATCTTACGCACGTATGTATGTGTGTGTGTATTTATTTATTTAAGATGTTCAAATGGAGTTCCTTTAGGGACTTGTAATGTGACTAAATCTGGACAGTGTTTTCATGGTGCTGAAGGCATGTTAGTGAAACTCGGGTCATCCTCTGCATGCATGGAAATTCTAGATCTGGAATGAATAGAAGTTGGAAAGAGTATATGGGCTTGAAAATAGTTTTGGTGTTAATTTGTTATTTGTTCCACCTTTAACTATTAGATGTGTTCCGAGATCGTGGTTTAAAAAAAAGAAAAAGAAAAAAAGCAGCAAATGGAAAAAACCCCCACTGGAATTACTCTAATGTAATTCACAGTGAATATTGGGGGCTTATTACCATAGGAGTTATTACCTGGTTATATCAAATTGCTACAGTCTTCATATAAACACTTGGGTAAATGAAGTGCCAAAGAAGACCTTAACATTAAGGGCTGAAGACAGAAATAACTGATTACAGCATGAAGGTCATCAGGAGAAAGGCACTAGAACAGAATACTAGTTTTCTGCACTGAGAATTTTTGTTGGAGAAGCAGATTTGTTCAGGGGAGTATGGGTCAGTGGTATGAAAGTCTGGATTAATGACTAGCCAGTAAGGGGTTATCTGAATATGTTAGTTTGTCAAATCTTTTACCAAATTAAAGAACAGCATGTTCTTTAAGCTTTGAATGAACATCGTGATATTCTTTCAGTGATGTTGCACTTTTTTACAGGTGAAGAAATAAAAAATTTCCAAGAGACTGTCGCTTTTTTTTTTCCCCACTGCATTGGATTGAAGAAATTTTGGCAGATAATTAACTTCCTTGCGTCTCAATGTATTCCTTTCTGAAGGGTTAATATAGGAAAGTTAGACTAATGGACAGGGCACATTTTGGCTTGATACATACCTAGTGTGATTCCTTCTACATGTGAAATTTCACAACAGAATTTGAGCCAATGCTTTTAATGCGGCCTTTAGCTAAAAACACTATAAAATGCCTAAGTGTTTTTACAAATGGTTTCACAGCACCATGTGCTAGAGAATACAAGAGAATGGAAATTGCTTGTACGAAATCTTTCATTAGATATTGCTAAAATGTACTGCATTTTTTAGTGGCATGTGTTCTAAAAATTATTATTATTTTTTTAGCAACCACAATGTGGATTTGCCATGTGGAGACAATTACTATATATATTGTGGTTCGGGGTCATACATGTTGAATAAAACCGTGTGGAATGTGCAGTTCTTGTGAACAATTGTTTATTCTTTACAGAACTGTAACTGTAGTTAGTCTGTGTTTTGTCTGGCAAATAAGTAACTAGAGAGTCTTTGCTGGAGTGAGGAATTGGGAGGACACACGGTGGCCACAACAGTGCCACGGAAGGACGGAAGGATGACGAATGTGTGGGTTGAAAACCAGCTCTGCGTATGTCAGCCTTGAACACCAGCAGGTGAACGTGTGTACAGCCATGGTTATCCAAATGTAGAGCACGTGGGACACATTCCCAAAACCTGCATACCAGGCATTTGGAAATTGGTTGATGGCCTTTGGTTTGACATGGGCATCTGCCTGGCTCTAGTCTCTGCCTCCTGTACCATGCTTAGGTACTCTCTATCTACATGAACTGGGATGCTGACACCAAAGCACCTCCTCTTGCCATGCAACCATGCTCCTCTCAGTAGGACACTGTTCTCCTTATTGTTGTCTTGTATGCTTTCCTGTAAAAAGCGGGACCAGACTATGTTTTCTGCCACAGCTCTGAATGATCTGCAGAAGCCAGAGGTGCAGGTTTGCCTCCAGACTTGGGGTGGGATAGGAGCTCACAGCATGGATAGCAAAAGCTGGTGGTGGCTTCTCCATGTGCTGGCCAGAGCCTCAGCAACTCCTGACCTGGGCAAGGCTGGAGGCTTCAGCCAGTGCCCACCTTGGGTGTTCTGTGTTGATGGTTTGCATGCCACCAGTGATGGGCACATTGGCATGGGAATCTCTGACCTACAGAGAATGTTCTTCTTGCCTCCTCCATGAGTCAGGATTTGTCCCTAAATTGCCCAGGTGTGCACCAGACACTTTATAGAAAAACCTCTTGTCATTAGCACTGATGGGTCGATGTACTTAGGATAGTTGATATGTCAGAGGAAATGTCTCAGATGAAAAGGTCTCCAACTAAATATGTAAATGATATTTGTCAGCGTTTCCCTTAAATATCTTCCAGCAGATGTGAGTACCATGTGTGTCCATTTAATAAACTAAACTCAAAATAATTTCCACTTTGCTAGATATATGGGGAATAGCTGGGGAGGGCGGGGAGTGAACTACAAAGCAAGGTAAAAACTGCATATGTGTGTTGTTATATTTGATGACCAATTCATTAAAGCCATAAGTGTATCCAGGCTTTCAATAGTGTTCTCCTGCTGTTGCTTCCTGTACTCCCTGGCTACAAAATCAGTCTTTATGGCTCTCATTTGTCTTACCCACATGAAAGACTTCAAGCATCTGCAAGTTATGATTTGAGAAGTATTTGCTTTTAAACAGAATATATTTATCACCGTGTCTTCACAGGCAGCATAGTATGTTGTATAAATTAGGGGATCCTAGACCTTTGAACACTCGGAGGCTGGGTGAGGTACTCCGTGTGCATACTGTGTCTGGCCATACCCATCAAACATCCTGGACCCACACCAAAAATGCCAGATGTTCAGTCAACGTGGAGGCCCTTCTGTAACCTTGCCGTTACTGCAAAGCGTGGAGGGGGCAAGCTTGTAGCCATCCCTTGCTCTTCCATTGTTCTTTACTCTTATTTGAGCTCAGTAATTTCTGTATTTTGAACTATAGACCATGGGCCAATCCTCTATTCAGTCTGTTAAACTATTGCATGGTATAAGCTCATTGCGTCCCTCACCTCTCGGAAGATGGATGGGACTTGCTTAGCTCTGATGGTTTGTGAGCCATCAGTCCTTAAAGCTGCTGCTGGTCCGTGATGTGATGGAAGTCCTGGGTCTTGCTCAAATATGGATTTTTCCAGGCACTGTCCTTACCAGTGTAGGAGATAATAAAGTACTTTAATGGGTGGTTCCTTTCACTTGAAAAAAACCCAGTCAGAGGGCAGCTGTGGGACAAGGGATTGGCATGGCTGGCATGTGTGAAATCATCCCAGCCAGTTGTAGACGAACGCAAAAAAATCACAAAATAAATGCAGGTCTTGTTTTTTATAAGTTTTAAGAAGACAGCTGAGGTTGCTGAGTTTAACATGCACCTAGTGTAACTTCATTTCTGGATTCCTCCTTAGCCTTCCCTTCTCACTGTCAGCATTTCCCACTTCACCTCACCACACCTTCAGCATGGTGCCTGAGAGCCCTTGCTGTTGGGTCTCTGGGGTGCCAGCCTGGTGAATGGGAAGGTCTGCTGCACCTTGTGTGGGGCTGGCTGCCTCTGTGATGAAGCAGGAGTGCTTGGCAGGCTGTGCTCCTGTTGCCTTGCCTTCCTGGGGAACGTTGGCCTGTGGTGATCCCAGAGCCCCTCGGCTACAGTGGCACAGCAGCCGCATGTGGGACGACTTAAGGCTGGAGCAGTGTCTTTGTTCTGAGGCCCGGCGGCTTGAGGGACTTGCAATTATCCTAATGTCTGCCTGGGCCGTGGAGCTGAGTCAGCGTGTTTGGCCTGGTGCAGCACTGCCTCAGAAAAAAGTCACTAGTTAAGGGACATTAGGCTTAAAAAAAAAAACCCGACAACCTATTGTTCCTGTGAAAAAATACCAAGTTCAGGGACTAAATTTAGCAATTCCTGGGTAGATCAGAAAAATTGGGGTCCTGCTGTTGATGGAGATCTCAAAGCCTTCATATCATGTTTCCTGTACACAATAAAGCATTTGACATCTGCTGATATTTCTAATCTCAGCTAAATGCCTGATGGTAAAAGATATCTCCCTTTATTTGAGGTACAAGTGTTATTTTAAAAAGGAGTATGAATATTTTTTTAATCACAAGAGATAGCAATGAGGGTTGGGTAGAAATACCTTTTTGAGCTGTGTGGTAACTAAATAAATGTTCCTTTTTGTTAAACGGTGCTTTGTTGTTGACACAAAAAGGTTAAATCCTTTGCACACAAGTCTGGCAGGGGAAGACAGCAAAGCATTTGTTAAAGAAACAGCTTCCAAGGCACGTGTTCAGAGCTGTCACTTATTTGCATATTTTTGCCGCTGCACAAATCAAGCATTATGACTTCCCCAGCAGAGTGCAGCTCAGGGAGGAGGAGTGAAGGCGCCTGAAGATACCTGGGGACACCTGGCACAGCGGATTCAGCAGGGCAGAGCTGCAGGCTGTTGTTTTGGTGTGAGGAGATAAAACAGCCTTTGGGAGGAGAAGAGGGGAGAGTGCAGCCTTCCCATCTGGTGCACGCTCTAATGCCGTGTGGCCTGGAACCTGGAAAATTCCTGTAAATACCTGCTGGAGGCAATGCAGGCTTAGCTGACCTGTGTAGGGATGTACCTGAGAAACATTCACATTGCCTTCTTGGGAAGATACATTTTTAATCAGGACTATACATGAGGAAATAGCATCCTTCATGCTACTTCCTTTGTCATGTTTTTATTCTCTTCAGGGTACCAAAATGAGGTGTAATAATTAAATGGCCATCTGTGGGTTTGAGCTCCAACTCCTCTAGGAGCCAGTTGTTACATCTCTGCTTTGGACATCCAGGAGGTGAGTGGTTTCCCTGAGGTTCATCCAGAAAGTCTGTGGTGGAGCCACGGGGAGAGCTGAGGTCGACCACAGCTCTAGCACTGTGCGGAGCCATTCTTTGTGTGGGTATAACCATCTTAGGAAAACTGCTCATAAAATGAATGTCCTCTTTCATGGCTATAGTCGCACTTTGAAGAGATGGTGCCAATTTTTCAAAAGCCCACCGTCTTGTACCTTGGAGACAGCTCACCACTATTGAGCCCCACTTGATACAGCTTGGCCACTGTTATGTCAGCACAACCTGCGAGGAATGAGGGCCTTTACCTGGACTGTGCAGTGCATTTGCATCCAGGCCAGAGACTAGCCATCCTTTTCAATTACAGGGTTTTTTTCTTTGTACAGTTTGAGAGTTTTCTACCAGGCTCTCTGTTTCAGTAAAACAAAGTATTCTTCTACTCTGTCTGGCATTTTATTATGTAAACGTGGTCTGAGGGAAGCTGTGATAAGGCCTAGTTGTGGGTTATGCATTGCTTACAAGGAATTCATCAAGGAGAAGGATTTCATGCTGTACTTCAACCTCCTTCAAGCCTTTCTTGGATGAAAGGAAAACTCTGCAACCGTGAATGTAACTGGTTATCATTATTGGATGTCATTACTCACTCTGAGTATAAAACAAAAAAATTGTATCCCCTGTTATGCATGTGGGTAGAATGCTGCTCTCAGTTGCATTAACACTTGTAAGCTGAAGAGTAGAGTTCGGCCCTTTGTTTCCATTGAAATATTTGTTTAACACAGGCAAGGACTAAACAATACACTTGAAAGCGATTTATGTTATTGTCTGTAGAGCAGAGCTTGTATTTTATGAACTGGCTGATCATAAAGACAGCATAAATCATGTAAAGCATTCTCATTTGCTTTTTCTTTCTTTCTTTTTTTTTTTTCCTTTTTGCAGATGGGGCTTGTAGAGTAGAGTTGCAGTCAAATGTCTGCTCCAGGATATTTTAGTTGAACTGTGCGAGTCCATTAAACAAATGTAATGGATTTTTGGAAAGAAGCGCTGCGTGTTTCAAACCAAATGTTTTACATAGAGAACATCTGGTTAGTTCTGGGTGTTTGTATGTAGAGCACATCAGACAGCAGCCGTAGTGAGTTCAGCTGGGAGGTTGCCTGGGATGTAGTTGTAGGATATGACAGTTCAGTTGTTATGGGGAATAATTCCTATGAAGTATTGCCATAAACTGAATGTTTGGCACAAACAGCTATATCTTTGTTTTACTGCACACCCAAGTTATTCTTCTTATCTGCCCAGCAAAACTCTAGACGCTGTTTAAATAACCCAGTAAAAGCTGGCACCTCAGAGCTGTAGTAAAGCATGCCTGAGGAAGGGAAATGAAGCTTGCTCTGTTTTCAGGGAAGCTTTATGGATTTCTGCCATGGGCAGTGCACTGCGAGTGAGCGATGAATGCAATATGCGTGAATGGTTTGTGGGGTTGAGTTGGAAATTATCAATGTTCCACTGGTGTTGTGTGGTGTTGCTTTGAGCTATGTGAGAATGCAAAACTGGTGAAGTGCATGTAATTAGCCTGATAGAGTTTATTGGGGCTACTGGAAGAATTTTAACCTGGGTAAATTAATGTCTGCTTTTATTTCACAGCATTGGAAATAATATATTTCCAGGAAATGTAGGAAATGTAGAAAAATGTCTTATTTGGGAGTTGGTTCTTAAATTATTTCTGCAGTTTTACTGAGGAATGCGTGGTTCAAATTAGATTAAAGTTGTAATTTCCAGAGTAGCAGTGCAGCTTCCCCTTTCAGGATTGTTTAACTAAAAAGTTAAACAAAGTGGGTTAGGCAGTCTCTTGGTCCTGTCCCTTGTGGACAGCAGTGCACATTATGCAGCACTGCTTTAATAGTCCTGCTCGGTCTGACATGATTTGTGGTATTTGCTGAGATGAGTTTCTGGACTGAGCAGCATGAGAGGGAATTGCTCCTCACTCTGAGGAAGGGGATATGTCCAAGTCTGTGCGAAGGTCATTGGCAGGGTGAAGTGGGAAGCCTGGGCTGCTGTTGTTACACTACCTAACAGCTTAGCTTCTGGCAAGGGGATCCCAGAAACATGAGTTCTAACTCTCGCTTGTTCAACTGACTCCAGCCAAAACACGTGCCAAAAAAGGTGTTTGTGCGTGTTGAAGAAGGGGGCAACAGTCCTGGAGCTCGCAGGGTCTGGGGGAGTTCTTAGGCAAAAAGCTTTCCATCCTGAAAAATAGTTGTTTTGCGCTTTCTCCCCTTCCAAGTTAAGTCTCCTCCTAACTACTTAGAACAACTGCCTGCAGTTGTGAACTCCTCTTCTAGCAGGGGAAGCTGAAATTATGCATTTAAGGCTGCAGAATTTCTGGATCGCCAGCCACTTAATTGTAGGAAAGTGTAATTCATTCCTCACCCTCTCACATCCATTCCAAGCCCAACTGGCTGCAGGGAGCAAGAGTGTTCCTGTTCCTGTGTTACTCTCTCCACTGAGCCATTAGGGTGGCCCTGGTAATTTACTTTCAATAAATAGAAGGGAACAACAGGAGGTTCCTCTACCTTCAGGGGTATAAATATTTCTCAGAAATCAGAGACGGATGGGGAAGAAATCTTAGCAAACTCCTTTCCTCCTGCTGTAGTAATTCCACCACGCTCTGTCATAAAGTGTAAGACGGTCCCTTCCCAGAAGGGACCATTAAAGAGGTAATGTCCAGGCAGAGCAATGTAATACTGAAGCAGTGCGTTAACAAAAACAAACTTAATATTGCAAAGCGATCTGTAAGCCCTGGAGCAAAATAATCTGGGTGAGGCTTTGATACATGATTGCCAATCTTTTTGTTTTCTAAGAGTGTTTTTCCAGATAGGATATGAGTTTATGGTTTGCTAGATTCCCACCAGGACGTGGTGTTTATATTTTGATCCACCTTAGATCAGTTTAGAAAAGTATACTAGATGCAGGTGCTTCTGATAGCTCTGCATCATTAACCCTTCCGACTGTGCTGTTTAAACACATCTATGCACCTTTCATCATATCATTCCTGTGGCCCACCGTCTTTGCACAATGAATCCTTGCTCATCAATGTTAATCCAAAAGGCTAAAGTCTGTAAGTTCAGCTTTAAAAATCTCTCCACACTTCAAGATTCCATTCTGTTAATTAGGAATTTGAGGTGGTCAAATGGGTGTTGGGTTTTAATGAGCATTGTGGTGCATGAAAGTACAGACATTGCTTTTAAAAAAGACTCTTCCCAAGTTTTCCTTGTGCTATTGTAATTCTCACGGTGAAATAGCTCTTCCTTTTTTTCCCTGAAGTGCTGCAGAACTAGAGAGCAAAATCAAAAGATCCACACAATACCAGCTGACTTAACATTTGTGGTGGAAGAGGCATTGTAAAGGTGTGCAAAGCTCTCAGTGGCTCTGAGGTTTCTCTGAACTCCCAGAAGCTTCAGTGAAAAAGAGAGAATAAGCCGAGTTACCTTTATTTATCCACATCTTTCTGAGGCAGAACGTACCAATGAATGAAAATGTGCTGTGAGGTGGCTTCTTGGGAAAAAACTGGTTCTAAGAGTTCAAACAGTGTCTA
Organism: Monarcha castaneiventris obscurior; assembly: GCA_026261815.1. Classification (NCBI taxonomy): domain Eukaryota; kingdom Metazoa; phylum Chordata; class Aves; order Passeriformes; family Monarchidae; genus Monarcha; species Monarcha castaneiventris. Next base: position 1,559,558 of record JAMPIT010000034.1, read on the forward strand.
ACCCTCTTCCTTGTTTAATGTGAATTGCAGCCTTGCACTGATGTAGTACCTTTCGCCTAAACCTGTAAAATCACTTTAGAGACTCTGGTAACTGCTGAGGTTACCATTATTTAGCAGCACATTGTAACAGTTTGCAGCAGTTGCTTAGAGGGTGTGAATAACCCCATTTCCAATTTAAATTATTGGAGGAATTACAGGAGACTATGTAATTTTCAAGCTGGAACCAGATCCAGGCACCAAGGCTTTATACCTGTCTTCTTGAGAAAGTCATAAAGGGCTTTTTATAACGACATAGCCAAGATCTTGGTTTTGTGTTTCATCCCCAAATTGATGCCTTGAACAGTGTGCACTCCTACTTTGGAGGATTACTTCAGTGTGGTTCACTGCTTATTCACAATGAAAAAACAACATTGAATTAAAGTCCCTCTCCGCTGCCTCAGGTTAGCATTTTGCATTACATCAGCAGCTGTGGTAGCTGTGAGATCAAGCCTCAAAATTACTGTGAAATCTATCTTCCAGTTTTTGGAGAGTGGATCTGTAATACCCATGTAACATTGAGAACAGTAAACTTGGGGCTTGTGAATTCTTTCGCTCCTCTTTATCCTGACTTGCCAGTAATTTAATTAGTGCTAAACAGTCTGCACACAGACTTGCAGAAGTTAAAGACTGACTGACACAGGATTCGCTTTCAGTGACTTTTCCTCTTTTGCACATGTGCTGGATGGAGCTATGCTGTGTTTGGAAGTTGATCAATAATGATTGCACAATTCTAACCTCATTTAAACTATGATATAAACAGACATGATAGAAACGGATGCTACCAGTTTTTTTCCTACTTAAAAGTGAAGTCAGCTTTTTTTTTCTGCCTTTTTTTTTCCCCCTCCTTTTTTTTCCCTTTTTGGTTCCAACAAAATTGTAACCTGGAAGAAAAGCAATTAGACTTTGTGAAATCCCAACTCAGTGTAGCATTTGGCTTTAGTAAATGTGGAAGCCAAAAATAAACATCTGCTTGGCAACTTCACTAGAAGTTAACTGTAAATGCAGTTTTCATCTTTTCAGTGAATGTGGCATTCAGTGCTGGTTAACATCTATTAAGGAGAATGATCCATAGTTGAGGCTGTAAAGCATTTTTTTTCTTTTTAATTACTGTTATGAACATCTATTGCCTCGGGGAAATCCCCTATCCCAGTTTCATTCCAGATATAATTTCTTATGTGCCAAAGCATGAACTTTTCTTGAAAGTTGAAGGTAGTTGGATGGGATATTTGTGAGTTATTAGATGTTGGAAGGCAGATGGTCTTCCATCGATCTGTGCATGATATGGAGGATATGGAGTTACATTTAGAAGTGTATTAGAAAGAATGTAAGCAGAACTCTTTTCTCCAGGAAGGTGAAGTCTGCACATGATAGGGACTCTTCCAGGATGCCAGACTAGCCTTGGGCTTCAGTCCTGACAGGCCACAGCTGCAAACATCTTTAATAACCTGGTCATGTCAGATCTCTGCTTTTCAACAAATCCTCTGAAACCTCTGCTCCTGCCACAGCAAATTTGTTTTACTGTGGATCAGGGAGGATTGAAGTGGATGCAGATTTGTGGTAGCATGCTACTGGGACAGTGGGGAGGGGTACGAAGGGGCAACTTGAAGCAGCACTATGGGAAACACATTGTTATTGCTAGGGATGGTGGTTGTTTGTAGGATCTTTCTTCTAGTACTGAACAGTGCTGACTTGGGACTTCAGTAATGTGGTGTAAAAAGACTTCTGGGAAGGGAGAAGTTTTTTAGTATATTTTTGGCATATATGGCTTGAGGCAAGGATTCTCAGCATTGAATGAAGAAAGGTCTTCCAGGGAAATTTTTCAGAGAATGCATGGTGTAAATATGCCAGGCTTTTTATACATAGATGAGGGTAGCAGGTACCAGACAATGAAGGGATGCAAGTTTCCCAGTAAGGCAGTAGTTACTCAGGAAATGTGCTCACAAATCCTGATAACAAGCACCGTATGCGGGGGTGAGAAAAGAAGTGGAGGAAGGGTGTTGTATGTTCTTCCTGGCACCCACTTTATATATGTACAGTATAAATGTGTTCATCTGGTAGCTTCTACTGCTCCTTAAAACTTGATTCCACAGACATCTTTCTCTGTGAATAAAGGGGAACTAGAGAGGATATATAATCCCCTTGCTGAGTGTTCGTGAATAGTTAATTCCTCTTCTCCACTTGGTGAATTGTCATTTATGATATGATAGCAGCAACTATGTCCAGCAGAACTAGAAAAGGAAAATTAAACCTGAGGTAATCATACCTTCATTCTCCCAGAGACAGTGGCACATTGTGCCTCAGCTTATGCATATAGAATTTTGATTTAACATTTATCACACTGACTTGGGACTTCTAGTGCCTTGGCACAAGAGTGAGTTTCTCTACAAGTAGTGACATCAGCTTTGGTTTTTATAAATCTAATCTGTCTGGTACATTGTGAAGAGGGGAATGAAACAGGGAGATGCAGATGTTTGCTATATGCTGTTACCATGCAGAGTGAGGCAGCTGTAAAAAATACCTTTACCTCATACAAGCACACGAACCTGAGAGGTGCATCAAGGCACGTGCATCCTTGCCCTTTATGTCTGCAGCTGCTGGCTTTGCAACAGCAATAACAGTGTTTTGTCCTTGGTAACATCCATGACATGAACAAACCTGATGGAACAAAGTAATGAGTAGAAACTGAGATTTAAATCAGCAAAGGCTCACTTGGGTGCAGATGGCACCGGTTACAGCTTTGAGCAACTCCCCCGATTACTGCATAGTTTGCCAACATATCAAACAATAGAGTTGGGCTCCTGATAAATAATTAATAAGGATTTTGTTGAAGGCTTGTCTCCCAGGCAGTATCACCATGGAGATGATCTGGCTTTTAGGATGTGAAAACTAACAATCTCCGAAACAAAGGCATTGTGTCAACCTTACTCTCTCCCTGAAAGGGAGAGCTCTCAGCGATGTGTTAGCAGATTGCACGACGCCAGGCACTAATTTTGCTTACACTCACAGTGGCCTTTTGTCCAACTTTTCAGTGACTGCATGAAATGTTTTCTGTGACCGTGCAGAAGCTTGTTCTTAGAATTACACGTCCTGCATGATGCTCTTTAGTACTGCATCCGGCCCAGGGTTGGAGTCTCAAGGTAGCTTTTTTTCAGCAAATGGACACAGCAAAGATATAATCGTGTGGGAGGAGGCTTACAAAAAGATGTCCTCATGAGAATACTCTTGCAGAGTATCCCTTTGGATGCTTTACTTCCCTGTAGGAATATCTGTCCATGGCTCCTTCTTCCCACCTGGAAGGTCCAGAGGCCAGATAGACAGTTATTCAGCCCATCCCCTGCCTTTCCTTTTTCTCCTTTGTGCAACTTCTGGAAGTGCCATTTCAATGCAACTGCATTATCAGCATCCCCCTCCTTATCATTTCATTGCAGCCACCTCAGGGACCACACAATTTCATAGCTTTGTTTCTTTTCCTCTTGGGTTGGCGATGTCTGGGCCAAGAGCCATACGCAGAGACTCCCCTGGAAAAAACATTATATGGTGCCAGACTTTATTCTTTCTTGCTTGGCTCTGTGGAGCTGGAGAAAGAACAATGTACCTTTTCTCTCCCCGCCCCCAAACATCCTCCGCTTTCCCTTTCTCTTCCTCCCCTGGTTGATCAACCTATTCTTTACCTCCACACCCCATTGGCACTTGGCACATTGCACTTCCCACCTTCGAGTCTCAAAGAAAGGAAGCAGAGCTGTGAAACCGGCTGGGCTCACCCACTTCCCATTGCTGGGTGGGGATAAATTCTGTTCACAGCTTTCAGAAAGGAGAGATTTATGTGTATTTAACCTTCCACTCCCTCTTCACCCAAAAAAAAAAATTTAATAATTTTCTTGAAGCGTCTTTTCTGACATACAGCTCAGTGGCAACAAGCTGGTTTCCCTTACTCAGGGAACTTCACTCTCTGTCCTGATGCTGGCTTTTTGACTCTCCACAATACTATTGCAAGAGCCCATTGGAATTTGTTCGAGCATGGGTGGTATGTACAAGTGCTGGAACCAGCTTAAAAGTCACAGCCTCCCTTGGTGGAAAAAAGCAGTTCATATCTCACTATGGTCCTAAAAATAGCCTTGGTAGATAATAGAGAGTGGAAGATTGTTTTCAGTGGGTCTGAATGTACTGCATGCAGTTGCTGGGGAAGGGTCAGTGGTTTGTGGGATTTAAGTAGTCAGGCTCAGCTACAGCACTCACAGACTTAAAAATCTGTGACTCTGCACTGTGGCTAGTTCTACCTTTGTTTATATTCACACAACTCAGCTGGAAATGAGGCAAACTTAGGTTCATTAGATTAAAACAAACACATGAACCAACTTCCTGAAATCAAGTGAAACAGATTTTCCCTTTGGTGAAAATACAGCTTTTTTTTTTACTCATGCCATAAATGATGGTGCCAGCGGTGACTCAGCAGAGATTTGATATGGAAATGGGCACCTACTGCCTGCCGTGCCCTTTGCAAGATGTTTAGACTTGGAGATGCTTTTCTGCACGCAGTGGTCTTGATTAGGCTCTGTAAAAATAAATTCCATCAGTTTTACTCTGCTAAGCAGCCGAGAAGCTTGAAAAGCGAGAAAGACATTCTCTCACAGATAGGACTGAATGTACAGAAACCTTTGCAACCGTCATACTTTTGAAGTATTTATAGTTCAATTCCAGTTATTTGTATGAAACAAAAGCAAAGAAGCATGAAGTGTGTTGGAAAATACTTTATAATCTCCCTACACCAGTTCAGAGAGTGAGTATAAATCCTCTTTCCAGCAAATGGAAACCGTAATTTATTGCAGCCTTGAAGAAAGCAATTTATTTCTCTACGCTTCCTGCCCAGCGCACTCTGCAAGCTGACTCACAGAGGGATGAGAAGCCAAAAGCTGTGCTCCGTCTTTCCTATCTGCTTCTGGAGGGCAGAGCAGCAATGATGCTGGGGCAGTTTGGAAGTGCCTTGCAATATTAGAGGCTCACGACCCCTGCTTTCTCTCCCCTGTGCCATAGATTTTGGAGAGGGTATTCTCTTTACCTGCTTCTGAGCAGAAACTGGTACCAGAACCAGCAGTTCAGGTGGAGGTGGTTTCATCCCATCTCTGATGGTCTTTCTCCCCCTCTGACCCCATGTGTGGGACCATGCAGCCATCAGAGCTGCAGAAGATACTGGGGATGGTTTTGGTGCACACAACCAGTAATGGTCCCCAGAGGCAAACATCACATGGCCTAGTTTTGAGCTGTGACCTTGGTGCTTATGCATGTATTTAACTTTGCATGTGTGAGCTGTCCCACAAAAGTCAATGGCCTGCTCACATGTGTGAAGTTAGGCATGTGCTAAAGTGTTTTGCCAGATTGGATACTGTCTGTAGGGGCTTTGGGTGAACTTGAACCTGTTTTGTTCAGGTGAGGGGCTTTAGATTTCATTATTAGGAATCTGATATATTACTCTCTCTGAGTGCAAGGTCTTGGAGTTATCTGAAATTCTCATTAAGACAAGAAGCTAGGAAAAATACAAATTCCTCCACTAGTAATGTTACTAAAAATATTATAATTAAATTATCTAAGTCTTAAACCCAGTAAAATATATTGAGAAAGCGTGGTAGAGGTATAAGTACAGTGTTTTGAGAGTACCGAAGGGACTAACAGCACTTTCTCTGCAGATATTGAGCTGAAATATTTGGAGTAGTTAATGTAGCTGATGTAAAAAAGCATGTTGCTTTTTTTTGTACTCTTGATTCATAAGCTGTGACCCTTAATAAATTTTGATGTTGCACACAGTGAAGCCACTGCTTTCAGAGAAAGCAAGAAAGCAGGCTAGAAAAAAAAGAAAGAAAAGGACCTTAAGAATGAACAAACAAGTTCTTTCATAAGGTATTTCTCAATTGACATTATTTCCTATTATGCTGAAGTTATTCAGGTTCATCATGCAGCAGCCCTGTAACTGGGGTTTAGAAAAATTGAACCAGCTCTGTCTGGTGTTAAAAGCATAAGCGCACTTTGAAAATGTATTTTCTGGACTATGTTTCTGAAAGAAATACATTTCATGAAAGAAGTTACATTATTGATATTTTAGAATACCTGGAAGAGAGGCTTGTTTTACAGTCTGATACCATAACATACAGCTAGGGGTCTTATTTTGCTCAGAGATACGAAAACAATGAAACATGTAATGAATACCTAGAATGTGATTGTGATTTGTAATGTTTCCATTAAATACTGAATAAAACCCAGCTGGGCTGCTTTCTTGTTTGTGTTGGTTTTTTCACATCAGTAGACTTGAGCCCACGTATTCTTGCTGACACGGTCTGAACAGACTGGTGCAGGTAAAAGACACTTGACTGGCAGAAATCCCTTTCTTAGAAGGGAAGAGCGGGTATGAACGCTCTCCTGCTCCACTAATCCTGCTTTGGGATGCCACCTCTGACTGTGACAATCTGCTGACACCGATCACTCACTGTTTGGCCTTTTGGACCAGGTCACCAGCAAGACTGTGCAATCCTGATAGCCTTTGAGATGTGGAACTTACCCACCTGGAGATTGTGCAGGCCACCAGGCAGATGGCATGGGGTGAAAAGTGTTTGTTGAGATGCCTTTGAACCTTTCACTTTCTTGATGCCCTTTTTGAGGAGAAAAATAGCAACTGAACATGAGGAAAAGTATCAGAAATCATGCTTTAGTAACCAGATGGTTTGTTGAACAAGGCACTTCTGTGGTGTACTGCACAGCTGGGGAGAGAGAGGCAGGCAGCAATTGTCCTTGTTTCCTTTAGGAGTCATGTCAGCTTTCTGTTTCGATTTCCTCATCTTCTACAAGCAGATAAATTGTGCTGTTTCACCACTTGCCTATCAAGGCTTAACTAATAAATGGCTGCAGCTTATGTGCTGTGCAAACAGACAGTGATACCACTTTGTTAGTGCCTGTGAGTAAACCTCACTTAGGTGTGAGTGCTTGTACTGGTAACGTACCAGGGACACTGCCTCCTGCACAGCGCCCTTGCTGTTTGTCAGGATTGCAGGGGATGGCCTGACCATGGGCAGGTGGGTGCTTAGAGCTGCTCTGGCTCCACTGGCACCACTGGAGTAAAGATATTTCACACCTGCCAATTGTCTTTCCTTGTTTCCAAGTGCTGGTTACCGTGATCTGAAGGAGCTGAGTGAGGGAAGAGAAAGTCTTGGGTGTTAAAAACCCAAGAGCTGTGTTCCGCGTGTATTCTTTCCTTATATTGGGATGAGACGTTGCAGCCTGGATGTCACTGACAAAATCCCAAATACTTTGTCTGGGCTCTTGAATCCTACCCCTGCAACTGGGAAGTGATGCTTTCAGGAGAGCTTAAGTACCATCTTTGAAATTTGGGTAAACTTCTAGGAACAACCTTTATAAATTAAAGTGCCTTAACCACTTTCCAGCATGGGCTGTGAGACTATAAACTCTGTGGTCCTGTTAAAAAATATGTTCCCAGGCAACACATCTGTTTGCATTAGAATATTAATACAAACATATATTTATGAAGTGCCACCACGCTTTTCAATCACATTTGCATTTTTGTATCTAAAAATATGTTTTCTTATATACAGTTATTCCACAGAAGCAAGTTGCAGTAGTTATGGGTAGATGTGCAAAAGTCCTGTCTGTGAAGCACACAGTCAAGCTAGCAGGAGATTGGCATGTCCTCTGGGCTGCCGTTATTACTTTACCAGTCATGAATGGGGAAGAATTTGCTCCCCGTTGTATATTTGACAATGAAACCCTTCTTAAATTCTTCCTCAGAGCCAAGTACAAGGCTGTCTTTTAATAAAAAATGTGTTTTTACCCATGTCTATATTTATTTCTTTCAGGAATGCACATACTGCTCCAAGAGCCACCCACATACAGGGTGTATTTGCGTTTGCAGTCAGTCCCGATGCAAACGTGGGAAGGGGAAAAATCTAATGTCATCTTTAGAGCTGGTTGCCTTTTCCATCTCCAGAATTACTTGGAGACTATCTTGGTCACTCATTCAATTAAGATCTGTTGTATTACTTTTTCTAGAAATATGTGCCATGTAAATAAGACTATAGCTATGTTGTTACTTTTCAAATCTCTATTCCAAATGTTTGGGTCAAGAGGAAAAAAGGAATGGTTTTGGTTCTAACACGCTGATAGTTTTGTCCCTTGAATTCTTTTTGTTCTGCTGTCTCGAAGTAGGGGAGCACTTGAGCAAGAGCTTATTTTAAGCATGTGCAGTAATCTTTGGGAGTTCGAGGGTATGGGGCATGTGCTTAATACTTTTTTGAACAAGGTTGCTTTTCAGAATTGAAGGCTTTGTAGGAAACCCAGTCCTTTAAACTGGCTCCTGTTTATGTACATTTCAATTTTATAATATTGTAAGTTTTTCTCTTCTTTCTTCAATATCCTCAATGCTACATCATATAATGAAAACAGTACTGGTCATGCCACTTGCAATTACTGAAGTAGGCAGTGAATTTTTTTTTTCTGGAGTAACTGGGGAAATAACGTAAATCATAGATTTACAAAGGTTTTCCCAGCAGAAGTCCACAGTAGTTGGCTGCAAAGAATGACACAAGTTTGGTTTACCCATAAAAGGGTGGTCATCTCAGCAGGTCAGAGAAGTTTTTCAAAGACATATTGTTGATTTTAAGCTAGCTGATAATTTATTCCCTGAACTCTAGCTTAAAAAAACAATGCAGGGTAAATATTGAGTATAATAAAGGCCATGCTGCCATTCAATATGCACAATGCCCTCACCTTCTCTCTCCCACCAGCTTCTCTGCATTGTTGCCTTCTGTGTTTCTCATAGGGCATGAGATGACCTCCACGATTATTTGTGGGGGTGTTCAGATAAGCCCTTTTTTCACAGGCAACATGCTACATACACACACTCACAAGGACTGTTGTAATTTGAATTTATATTGCAAGTTCAGCTATCACTTCCTCTGTTCCCACCCTGCCTTTTGGAAAGCTATCCAGTTACATGATATGCTTGTAAAAAAGCTTGCTGATTGAGGAAGGATGCAGGAAGGATATGGTTTTGCAGTGATTGCATAAGTGTTATGTAGAACCTGAAGCCTTGGGTTTATATGAGGACGAGTTTAGATGTGAATTTCAAAGATTTATTTCTTCTGATTTTTGAATAAGTCATAACTCCTGAACAGTTTGCCTGCTTTAGAAAACCATGGACTACCCTGTGTTAATGGGATCCTTTATGTATTAACATGGATACCAACTCATAATTGGCACCCTGGATTCCCTGCCCCTGTTCCATCAGAGATCTCTAGGTTTTTTCAGAGAAATTGTCTCCAAAGTTTCTGTTTGAAATTGTCAGATGCAATCATGTCTTAGCAAATGTACTTCCCATCAAATCTCTTGGGGAGTTTCGCCATTTGCATAAGGAGAGTGCTTAGGCTAGCACAGAGATCTTTCCAAAAGATGCTGCGTTCCCCCTCAGTGAAGTCCTAAGACCTGAAGAGCCCAAAACTTCATGTCACTCATTACTGTAATGATACTGTATTTATTGCTATACAGTGAGGGAGCTGGAGCATGGAGGTTTGTATTTTAAAGGTTTGTTTTGGTCATTCCACGTTCTGCCAACATCTAACATCTGTATTTATTTTTTGAACTCTTCTTAGTGGATTAGATGCATCTGTTCAGTTCCAAAAATAATGCTTGATTTCCTGAATTTATAGGTTGCAATAAAATCCATTCGTAAGGACAAAATTAAGGATGAACAAGATATGGTTCACATCAGACGGGAGATTGAGATCATGTCATCCCTCAGCCACCCTCATATCATCACCATATATGAAGGTTAGTGAATGTGATTTTCCTCCCTGACTGCTGTGTTACGTTCTTGCAGACCTGATGTTCACGTTTCTTGAGATCGTGCACCAAACCAACCCCTACTCCTTGTATAACTCATCCCTTACCAACGAGACTGCCTTGAGCCTTGCCTTCCCTCTGAGCTACCAGTGTTTCACAGATGCATAACCCTTTGCTTGGAAGAGCTTCTTCTTGTGTGAGTTCACTGTGTCAATGGCAGGTGGGAGATGGTTGCATGTATCACCTCATGTCCTTGCTCCCACTGGACAGTTCCGTTTCATTTCACCCTCACTCATGAACCAATCTGATGTCTGTTTCTCTTCCCAGCCCCTGAACCAGTCCTCGTTTGCTTTATTTTCTCTGGACTGCACAGGACTACTCTTACCTGCTCTTTGGTCCTCCCTTCCCTGCCAGTTAGAGTTGCTAGTTCTGTCATTGCAGCTTTTCCCCCTGAATCCCAGCATCCGCTTCCTGTCCACCTCTGCACGCTTTCCTGTCAGTCTGCTGGCTGGCTTATCATTCCTGTTTCCTTATCCTGTCTTCTCCCTCTACCTCCTTTCTTCCTGGGACACAGCTAGGAAGATTTGCCAGTTTGTTTATGTCTCAGCACTAGCTGGGTGGGTCAGGCCATGTATGTGCTAAAAAACACCAGCCAAAAGGTCTGTTGCTACAAGGAGGGAGGCTGCGTGGTGGACCTGGGATGTGGATTCCAGAGGTTCAGAGGGACCTGGGTCAGGCAGCCTTGTCCCTGGGGATCATCCCTTTTCCTCTGTGCAGAAGGGGAAGCCTGAATGTAGCCCTACACATTTCCTTAGCCGTGAGGTAAATGCAGAAGATGTGTATGGCAGCTCTGCTCTGAGAGTTGATACGACTGATTAAAACAAGGGCTGTCTTGGCGTACTGTTACACTATCGCATATTGAGTTATTCAAAAGCATGTTCTTGTACTTGAATAGAGATGAGTATCTGTCTTTTTATTGAATAAACTCATAAAAGGATCTGGGAACAGAAAAGGGGAGGGATGCTGTGTCAGCATGTGGGTTGCAAATGGAACAAAAGTTACTTCAAATGTGGACGGGAACTCAGGAAGAAAAAAATATTAAGCATGCTGTGGTCCTTTGACCAATTGCCCTTCTCATCCTTACTTTAAATAGTTTTTACTGAGTTAAAACATTTGTAAAAGTGAAAAAGATTACAGCATTTTTAGGAAGCAGACACTAAAGTCCTGTGGGAGCAAAACTTCCCTCTCTGGCCCTGTGGAGGGAGGAGCAGTGCTTCTGCAGCAGAGCCAGTTGAGCTCCATGATGCAGAGTTCATCTTGTCTGAGGATGATGAGCACCTATGTCAGGTGCTGGCGTGTTTTCCAAGCAGTCAGAGTCAGTATTTGGCCTGCAGCAGCCAATGCTGTAACTTAGGTATGGTAGCACTGGGAAGATGTGTGGTTGTGCAGCTGAACCCACAGGAGCTGCCCAGAGGTGAGGGTGTGAGCTCGTGGGCCCTTGAGCGAGTGCTTCACTTGAAGCTGAAGAGTTCTTGTAGTGAAGTTAAGGGACTACATGAAGGACTGAAGTATTGTATCCTCTTGAAATTGGATTTTAAACACATAGCTGTTCCTCTTGAGTGATGCATAAAGAATGATAATATTGCTATCCCTGGCACAAAATGTTGAAGTTAGTAAATCCTAAGAGATGGGCTTAATCTCACCAAAACGAAGCAATCCAACATTTCTGCAGCTGGTGTATGCTACAAGTCTAGTGTCTCTTTCTAGTCAAGAGAGATCAGCATCTTCACAGGGTGGTTGGCTCCCTCCTGGGAGATGTTTTTTTCAGGTAAGTGGGATAAATGACATATTGGAGGCTCCTGTTGGAATCTAGCTGACTAACTTAGATCAGATGCTTAACTTTTAAACTGAAGCCACCCTAGAGATATTTTACTCCTCTCTCACCAATTTTTACTGTAGGTTTTCAGACTGCCACAGCACGTCTGACAGCTCTCTCAGTAGGTGCCAGGTTGCACAGATACACCTAGCATGGACAATGCTGGATCTCCCTGTAATATCTTTGAAAGCTCTTTGTATTGCATTTACAAACATGTGTTTTCCTTAAGCAGGATCCTTGTTTAGGTATCCTTTTGACCTTCCTGCTAATAGCAGTTAACCTCTGAATTTGTCTACTTGATGTAAACACGAACTTATCTTTTTTATTGATACCAAGCAAATTCAGATGTGTGGAAACAAAGCTTTCCAGTTTAGAGGTACTTTTTTGTAACCTAATCAAAAGGCATGTGCCTTGCCCATTACTGCCAGGGCAGATGTACAGTTGTGACTAAAGAAATTCCATCCTCTCAGCAGGGCTGTAATTGGCAATCTGTCGAGTGTGGCTGTGAGGGAAGTGCTCCTTTAAGTGACTTTAAACTCCCTGAAAGGGACTGGATAAACGAAGTTGGCTTTGCGGGCAGTGTTCTGATTTCAGCACATAAATTCTAATTTATAGAATAATGCCTCTGTCCATTCATCTGTCTCTCCCCTGCCCCTCGCCCTTCCTCTGCCCTATTGCTTTTTTGCCTTGAAAACTCCAGGATTTTATAATAAAGCCTTTGAGAGCTAACATATTTTTCCAGGGGTAGCTTGAGTGCAAAATCTACCTCATCTGGCAATACTTTATAAAAGTTAAACCAGGGAAAGAACATTCTGCAAACATTTAAACACGTGTTGGGCCAATCATGAGGGTGAAGTTACACTTGGTACATTTAGGAGTGAGCTCTTGAGTCTCTGTAGTGTGAAGCACAGTTGTCTGTGTGACCGTTTCTGTGCTGAAAGAGTTGTCCTTGGTCAGCATAACCATACAGAAAAGTCTGCCTGTTTGCAAAATGCACTTAAAAATGAATAGACTATTAGCTAACATGTTTGTAGAAATAGTTTACTGAAGATATTCCCTGAAGAATGAATAAATATTGGGATCAAAATTTGGTGCCAGTGGAACACGATGGCATTAACGTAAATGAGTAACTTCAGGAAAGTGAGGGCTTGAGTCCTCTGCTGAATTGGGGGCCAGGATGCTTATAAGAGTGCTGGACCCTTTGCATTAACAAGGCACAAAATATGCATCTCGCAAGCAAGATGCACTTCTTACTTTTGTTTTCCATGTGGCCTTTTCGGTACTCTTAAGAAAAAGCAGAGATTCTCCCTCGTGTCTCCCAGTCCACAATGGCTTGTGCTAGGTTGCATGCTTAATCAGGAGACTGGTTCAGCTCTGCTTTCAGACACCAAAGGTAGTGGGAGATAATCTGTGTGTAACAGCAGTGGCATAGTATTCCAGGATACTCACTGCACTTGCCAAATACATGTTTAATCTCACATTTTGTGCCAGACTTAGTGCAACCAAACATAAACACACTTGGTGTTTCACACGCACCTAGGCCTGTCTCCGGTGTGGGGAGCTGTGTCAGTCAAGTCACCACATCATCAGCAAAAGCAGCTGCCTTGTCAGAAATCTGCCTGTGTGGCAGCTGCTAAGGTGTGTGGGCACGAGCCATTGCCAGGGAACTGCATCCCTGCAGCAGCACCGGCTCAGACAAGTGTGTGCACCTTGGGGTGGGGCAGGCAGCTGGGGGCCAGGGTGGAAAAAGTCACCTGTCTCAGGCTGTGACAGTGCAGAGCAGTCCCAGCCTCTGTCCCAACCTCTGCTATCTTCTGGTTTTCAGACATAATCAAAACGAAGTTTGGTGCCTAATGACCCCACCCCTTCTGTGTGCAAAACACCTGAAAAAGCCACAAGTCCCTTAAAACACCACATGGATGATTGGGCTTTAATCAAGAATGTTGGAAGCTGGAAAGCTGGAATGATTCCTTTTTTTTGCCAAGAGAAAGTACTTAAGCAGTGATACTGTTTAACCACATTTCTAATTGATTTCCTCTAATTATGTGGGCTTTTGACCTTTGAGTGCTTTATTCTCATTGTTTTCAGTTGATAACATCCAAGAACATCAAGTAATATTTCAAGTGTCTGGAGATACTAATGAAACAAGAATAAACAAACTTAACTCTTCAGTTGCCATACCCCAGCTTTATGAATTTCCTGTCTTCCAGGGTGATCACCTAAACAGCACTTCATTGGACATGTCATAAACATGTGAGATCACTGGCAGGTCCAGTTTAATTGTCAAGCAGATTGCCAGCAGCCATGAAATTTATTTCCATCTTCCCATTTACGCAGTCCTACTGTAGCAATGTAAATATTTGCTTGTCTGAAGTTCCTCGACAGTTTTATTCATAATTTAAATGAAGAGGAGTTAGCTCTTGTATTCTTTGCTGAAACAAAGACAGTTAGTGTAACGTTATTGTGGCCAAATTAGCAACTGTCATTTTTCCTTCCTTTTAAAGAGCAAAACCATCACAATCTGCATATCCTCAGTCTTGCTCTTTGAGAAACAACCTCACCAAGGATAATGGTTCTCATTCTGATTTAATCTCCTCACTGGGGAGTAAATTATAACATGCTGTCTGATTTAAAAAGATTATTGTGGGATCTTAACTACGTTCCTTTAATTTAAAAGGAGATACAATTTGGCTGAATAAGGCCATAATTCAGGAAAACAATTTAACACAAGCTTAGCATTAAAACACATACTTTATGTCTTGATATCTTCAATTATAATTAAGCATATGCATAAATTTATGTGTACGCATTTAAGTGGTTTTCTCATTGGACCTGGGATATTTTCATGTCTACTGTATGCTCTCTTAAAAACAGTAATAAAATACTACTACTACTGCTAAAAAACCAACTAAATAAAAAATATGCCAAGGGGCTGTAAAGCAGTCAAGAACACAAAAGCTGAATCAGGCTGAATTTCTAAGGTAAAAGACAGTTTTCAGTATTCGCATGTCTTTTTGAAGAATAATTGAAGCCTTATTACAAAAGTGAGGTAATTGGGTCATACATGAATTTTCTGAATGAAAAGGTTATTCTAGTCTGCATCTCCAAAATTAAAAACAAACTCACTTGTTCTTTTGATTTGGCTGACCTTTAATAAAAGAGCATTTTGTAGCAGTGGAAAGGTACTTCTGTCTGCGGCTGTTAGGAGAGTAATAAAAATACCGCTGAATGGAAAGACACCAGATGGAAGGAATGTCAACATACTGGAACTAATTTAGGAGATTGCTCTGATAGAGAGCAAAGGCATGAGGAGAATTCAAATGGTTCCAGTGCGAAGAGATTGGCCGCCCCTCTTAAACTAACAAACTAAAATCCTTACCCCAGGGTTACATGTAAACCAAATGGAATCAGCCCACAAGGAGGTAGTCCTTTGGGGGGGGGGGGGTGGGGGAATCCACGCCCCTCAGCACTCACTCTGACTTTAGTATTCTACAAGCTTGAAGGAAGGGCAAAAGCTGCCTGCTTTTTTTCTTGGTTTTGGTAGTAATTAAGTCCAAAGTGAACTATCCTAACAGAGAGGTGTACAATGTACCATTAAATCTTTCTGACTGATGTTTGTAAAACCATGCCCGTCTGGGCTTTCAACAATTTTAGGGTGAAGCACATCTTAGCAATGAAAAAATGTAGTGAGTATGCTCATTTGGTGTCAGACTTGTCCCATGAGTTTCAGAGAAGGTGACTTTGGTGTAGCTAGAGGGAAGAATTTGGCAGTAGGGTTGAAAAGAAGAGTGCTGATGAGCAAGAGGTCAACCAGTGCTATTTGGAAAATGGAAGGCTGTAGATAGAAGCTGAGTTCATAATTTCACAGCCTCTAAATATAAATAAGTGGAGAGATTATATGCAAGAACTATTACTATAGTAGAACAACCTGTAAAAGAGGGACAGATTGTTCATGTTACAAAAAGTACTTTGTCTCAGATGTGTCTTTGATAGTGAGGAGTGAAATTCTTTCCCAGTTCCACATTTATGTTCTTCGAGGAACCTTGAAGTCAGCAGATTTTGGTTCAGTTACCAGTCTAGAAGTACAGAACTTTTTTTCTGTCACTTTTAGAAAAGAAACAAACACATTAGAGTTAAGGGTGGGGTTTAAAGAAAAGTTCTAAGAAATCTTTGACCACTGTGTCTTAAGTACCCTTTGCTGCTTGGGTTCCCGAGGCTTTTGGGGTGACCAGACCAAGCCCAGGCAAGCTTATAGCCCCCTGGAAAATGCTGTTTCTCCACGTTGCTGTGGCCAGTGTCCCAGTACTTTGCTCATCTCCTGGGGATATAATCACATTGTTCCTCACACCTTGAGGTTCATGCTGTTCCTGCTCTTAGTTCCTGCTGTGCCCTCACACCGCTGTCCCTGCTTCCTCCCCTGTGGCCACATGAAGTGTGGTCATCTCCGAAGTCAGTCCCTCAACTGGCAGGCTCTGTCTGCTAAGGAGTAGTAGTGATTTGCAAGCACGGCTCTGCAGCAGCACTCGAGCACTATGGCTGAGGCAGTGCAGCAGCCCTCCTGCCACAGCAGGGTCTTGCTGCAGCTCTCCATGTAACTCAGCTTGCAGAGTGGTGAAGATGAACACAGTGGCTCAGAAATAAATGACACACAGCTGGTAGCCAGCATTTCTCCTGCTGCCGTCCCCTCTAATAGGTGAAGCTCATGGCTTGTATCATAGCAACCCCCCTATCTTGATTTTTGATGGACAGGCCATCTCCCCTGCTATCCATGTCTGGATGTTGATACTGACAGTTCCCCACTTACCTAATTTGGCCAGCCATTTACAGAGTATTGATGGTTTGAAAGAAGCTAAAGCAGCCCCACCTCACTCGTACATGGCCTCCTTCCCTTTGCCTTGCCCAGGGTTGAGGAGCAGACTTGTATGGCATGGCCGTCCCAGAAGCAGCACGCTTTGGGAGGCTTCTGGGGTTCAGCATCCTGCAAAAGCCATGCTTCTCTGTTGGCAGTAGGTGCAGCCAGGGTGCAGGCAGACTTCTAGGTGGGGGTGAGTTTCAGAATGAATATGCAGTAGGATGGCAGGTAATAAATCATCTGCAGCAAAAACAGGAGTGAACCAAGCAGTCCCAGAAGCTGTATGGAGGCAACCCGTCCGTCATCAGCCCACAGGTTACAGTCCATGTGCTAACAGGGCAGTATATTTATTACCTCATTATTCTTTGCAGTAAGTCAATCCAGCCTTTAATTATTGCCCTCCTCTCTTACCCCAGCCATTGGCCACAAGGCTTTCTTGAGCATATGTTTATAAAACTACATGCTGTGCTCAGAAGGGAAATTCAGAAGTGCCTGTGTGAAACCTGCCTGACATCCTAAATACTACTGTGAAAATTCATGGTGCACTTGGCTGATGGCTTGAGATTTGCCAGAATACCACCTTGTCATTTGCCTGATAGTCTTGACCACTGAATTCATCTTTAAGGTTGTATGTATGTATAGACATAAACCCCACTGCCTTTCAACCTCCTCTTCCTTCAGCAGCTGCTCTCCTTTTAGATTTTTTGTCTGCTGTTCAGTTCCCTCTCTGCAGGAAGTAGCTGTGTGCCCACTCATGAGGTTCAGCTGATACGGTGGAGGTGCTCTGAAGTGAAATGGTGCAGTTGTAAAAAAATACCTCCCTATTCACCTCTGCTCCTGGGTGGAGAAACAAATTGCTGTTTAATTCTGTAATCATTCAGCTATGGTGATGGTGAGGAAGCCTCTGTAATGTCATTTAAGTTCAAGGATAGTTTCCCTCTCAAAATTCTCCCTTATGAAGAAGAATGTGCAGGTAAACTGAAAGCCACATATGAGCTACTGGGATGATTGTGTTCTCGTTGATTCTAGTGTGGCTTTGTGACAAAAATTTTAAATTTGGAACAGGGATTTACACTTTCCTAAATTCAGCTTGCTGGTATTATCTCAGTTTCCTAGAGGGTGTTAGAGAAAATTTGAAATGGAAAGTGCCTTTGAATGCACATTCCTCCAAATGCTTTCTGCCTCATTTCTGTAGAAATGTTGGAAAATACATCTGGATTGGGACTTGTATTACTATGGTAAATTTGAGTCCAAAAAAATTAGATTTTAGAATTTAAAACTTCAGAACATCAAGGATGATTTGAGAAAACTCTTAGCACTGAGTAATGAAGGCAAAACTTCCATAAAAACACAGCCTGGAAGAATACTCTATCATGTCAGGGCTGTTACTGCTGTTACTGTTATCAGCAGAACTCAACCCCTGGTAGGGCATCAGCTTTTGGGGAAGTGGGGCAAGAAGAGCCAAGGGCAAATGTGCCTCTGAGTTGAGGGTGGTCCTCAGCTGGAACTGCTTGGGATGTGCATTCCCATGAAAGTGCACTGAGATCGTTTGTGCCATGTAGCAACGTCACTATATGTGCATGATACATGCATGTATTCCACGATAACTCATGGAATCAGCTGGGGTTTTGGGGGGATGATGATGTTGTTGTTGTTGTGTGGTTTATCTGTTTGAGTCAGATCTCTTATATAAGAGCATTTTCAGTGATTTGTCTCAGCTTACTAGAACTATTTCTTTTTGCCTTCTTAAAAAAGCCTGTACCTAACAAGCCTTTCTGAGCTTAGAGAATTGAATGTGTGCATTACTGTTTTATTGACTTCCCTGTATGACATGGGGCATGTTTAGTTTTTCCCAGACAGTATCAGTCTGTCATTCTTGGAGAGGATACTGTATGTATAATCCATCCAGAGACGGCTTTTCCAGTTTCCGAAGTTTATTGCTAATGAGGATGCACATAGGATGTAATCGCTGGCAGGAGCCTCTGCTTCGGGGTACAGTGAGGCCAGCAGACAAGTAAGCAGCCAATTTTATCTGGCTGTTTGCTCTCCCTTTTATCAGAGCTGTTTGGCTGGGGTTCAGGGGTGTTAGAGTGAACTGCAGAGGCTTTGGCTTGTAGATTTGAGTGACAAGGTGTGAGAGGACATGAGACAAAGCCTAAGAGAAGCAAATATCTATGTGTTGAGAGAGGCAGCTTCGCATTTCACTGCAAACGCTGGAGCTTAATTCTGTTCTTTTAAATCACCGAAGACTGAGGCTTTGATGAAGAGATATAGGAAGGCATCATTACAGTAGGGCTGGTCAAAACTAGCATCTATGTGTAATAAACCCTTTAACTTCATTTATTTGTATGTGGCTTGCTGCCATTGTGACCAGTGCTGCCACAGACAAAAAGAAAAGGAACATCACCATGTTTCCATACAGCAGAGGTTATTTATGGCAGGTGCAGGAAGTTTCCAGTGGGTCGCAGTGGATTTTTGGTGACAAAAGAGAGGAACTATTTAGCAGCCAGGACATTACAGACTATTAACAGCCTGCTTTACTAGATCAAATATTAGTTATCTTCCCCTCACAGTGAAGTCCGTGACAGCATGTGACACAGCATACTGTCAGCCCCAGAGAAGAGTCGGGCTGTGACGTGTGTTAGATGCATTTTCCTTGCTCTGCTTACGCTGGAGTTGTGCACTGCTGCCGGCTCTGCGCAAGCAGCCGAGGATTACAGCACGCAATCTGTGCATGTGGTGGGACATGTGGTAGGGGCGGGAGATAAGGAAGCTTGAGGATGAGTTGGGTGCATGAGATGGGGTGTAGAGCCACACTGACAGGAGCTGTACAGTTCTGGAGATGTTGCAGCCAGGTGTCCATGCCCGCCATGCTGTTGCACAGTTGGGATGGAGGAGGACACATCTATCAGTTCACTTGTTGGATTTTGGTGGTAGGTGAAAGCCAACCAACAGTCATTGTGAGCCAAATGGCAATCCTGTATCAGTGGCTGAAGACAAGAATTTATTATGCCTTCTAGTAACCCTTTCCAAATGATATGAGGGCTCCTGTTTGCTTCTGTCCTCTGGCCTCAAGCAGGCTACTGGTACAAGGAAGTCCCTGCTGGAGCAGGAGCTAATATTCATATGTTACTGACACAAGTGTCCACCTCACCTCAGTAGGATAGGTTGGCTTTGCCACTCTGTGACCCCGTACTATTTGAGACAAAGAGCTTCATGTAGCCATGTGACAGAGAGGATAACCTCAACTTCCTTCTCTTGGTCTGAGATGTTGTAATCTTCCTCTGGTTAAAAGTAGCTTTGGAACTTGCTTTTTGCAGTGGGAGTGTTAGTACATCCTTCCAGGCTGCAGTGGTGGTCTAGGATGTGTTCAGACATCCCCAGTCTTCTTCACTCTTCAAAGTGTCAATTTTCAAATGTGTTGAATCAACTGTGGTGTTTCTTCTTTTCTTTTATTCTGTGCAGTGTTTGAAAATAAAGATAAGATTGTGATCATCATGGAGTACGCAAGTAAAGGAGAGTTGTATGATTACATCAGTGAGAGGCGGCGATTAAGCGAAAGAGAGACGAGGCACTTCTTCCGACAAATAGTCTCTGCTGTGCATTACTGCCACAAGGTGAGAAAGGAGTTCATAGTGAAAAATGCTGTTTCAAGGCTGATTTCTGGCATATATTTCAAAGCATGTCTGAGGCAACAGCATTCATTATTAAGTATCAGAGCACATGATTTTATCGGTACAAAAGGAGATCTTCATTAAAAGTACTACACTGAACTAGGACCTTTTCTTAATGATGTTTTCCTGTGTTATGGCAGATACCAGACACACCCTTACTTTAGCCCTGCATTGCATTTTTGCCTTTGAAATAATTCTCCTGACATGAAAAACTCAAAAATTCCAACATCACCTAGAGAAGGCATCCCGTATAACCTCTACAACATTAATATTAATGAATTCAAACAAATGCCAGTTTGCAATTTGAATATGCTGGTCAACAACTTTAGAATAGGAGATACAATATATGAGAGAAAAAAGCTAAGAGAAGACTATGAGGTTCATGTATGAGCTTTAGTGCATACTCATTCTGGATAGGTAAAAGTAACTTTACCAGATGTAGTGGGAAAGATACCGTTCGCTAATGACCTTATCCATCATGGTACCCACTTGGAATGACAAGTTAAGCAATTAAACCCAAGGTAGCTGACTGGCTGTCATTATGGACCTTTTATCCTGTTTATGAAACGGCTGCATAGACCCAAAACATATATGAGGCTAAAGGCAATGAGCAGCTAACACAATTTTTATTGGAATTCTTAAAACACTTAAATATCTACTTGAATTCTGATAAACAACGGGGCTTCTCAAAGTCCTCGCTGCAGAGTGCTGAAAAGCTGCAGTGCCATTCCTGATGCAGTTAATTTTCCCAAGTTTCTGTAAAGAAGGCCCTGACCTAGACCCAGTCTGTCTGCTTCCATCCCTAACATTTACAATCCTTTGGGATTATAACTCCCCCGATCCACGTGGCTGCTCATTGGAGGACTGGGGGCTTTTGTAGGGGCTAACGTCATTGACAGATACTGGTTTCTGGTGCCTGGGAAGAATATACTGCTTTCACGCAGTGGGGGCAGGATCCAGGATGGAATTAAGTTCCGAAAAGACACCCCCCAGCCCTCCACCCCCCACCCCCCTGCTGTTTTAGAGTCTTTGTGGGAGGACAGATTCCAGTCATTCTTCCCTTAACCACACACCAAGTGACTAATACAGCGCCTGTCACTAGTCACCGGGCCATGAGTGTTATGACAGTGAAATCAGCCCTGAAATGCAGATGCAAAGACCACCCTGCCAGCTCACCTTTAATTTTCCCAATATTTTCTCATGTTCTTCCTCATTTTTTTCTTCCCTGTTTCAGAACGGTGTTGTCCACAGGGACCTAAAATTGGAAAACATTCTTCTTGATGACAATTTTAATATTAAGGTAGGATTCTTTCTCTCAGCTTCTCAGAATGGATTTGCATGTTTTATAACATTTTTACCCAAGGTATTAGAAGAGCCATTGTTATGGTAACAGCTACTAAGCAACAGCATCTGGCAAGAGGCTCAGAGGTTTGGAGATTGGGGGAAGACACCACTGATTCCCTGTAATACACACTAAATGAAGCTTTGCATACTTTGGGGGAGAAAGCCCTGTCCTGCCACGCAAAGGCCATGATTCCCAATGCACAATCTATCCACTAGTAGGAAACAGCAGAGCATTTCGAGCAGTTGGGCTTATTGTATGAATGATATTATTGCTGGCTGCTTCTGGGGCTAGGAAAAAACTGTTCTGGTCTACAGGGTTCAAGTGCCTCCTACAGAACACTCTGAATGTTCTTTTGATCATGGCTGGAAAATAAGCAAATAGAGATTCAAAATAAACCTAGTAAAGCACATGTGCTTCATTAGGAAATGGCCTTGGAACTTTAGACACAAACGTATACTTTGGATAGTGATGTCAGTGATGTCATTTCCATGCCATTTCTCCCCAGTGAAAGCATGGGAATGACCTTTTTTCCTCTCTTTTTCTTCTATTGTTTATAGCTGTAGCACAAAGTTAAATAATGCAGAAATTTAATTTCCAGTGTAATTTCCTATATATATCCTCTATATATTCCTCTATAAAATAAGTGTAATTTCCAGGTGGCTGAACCTGTTTCACTTTCAACTTTGTTCCTCCTTGGGTAGCTGGATGTAAGGGTGGCTGGATGTTCTCATCCACGGGCAAACAAGCAGAGTGAGGAACACCAAAGAGTTTCTGCTGACGCTTTAGCATCCTTATTTAATTAAAAAAGTAGTCAAGGAGCTACTTGTGTAGCCCAGTATCTAAATAGCCTGGGTCTTCCTTTTGTCTCCCCTGAAAGCCCCAGGGCTGCAGGCACTGCCTTCGGTGCTTCACACTGGAGAGATTGTCTTCATTTCATGCTGATGTGCAATGGAAGTGGAAAGTAACATGTGGTAGCTGCCATCTGTGTAACGCTGATGACAGAAGCTAACTTGGATCAACTAGTGGATTAAAGGCATATAAATATGTGGTTTCCAAAAATAGTCTTTTACAGAAGGCCCATCTAATGCAATATTTGGATGTTTTGCTGTTAGCATCCAGCGTTGGAGCAGACCTCCTTTCTCCTGTTCCTACAGGGACGCTGTCTGCAGCAGCCAGAGCTGTTCTCAGCAGCACTGAAAACAAAAAGTAGCCTTTCTAGGACATTGTATACAAATCAGGCTTCCGCAGGCAGGATGACCTTTCTTTCCACATTACACGCCAAACTATCTTCCCAGCTAATCAGAGAATTCTTGAGAGAAAAGAGGAATTTGTGGAATTTGCTCGCTGTGGTGGGCTGGATCTCTGCACTGTGGTCCTCATATGCAAAACCAATCACTTCCTCAAGCCTCTGGGGAGCTGAGCTTTGTCAGAAGGCTCCACTCCCGCCCCTCTCTCCTTTCTGGGAGTCGATCTCCTGCAGGTAGAGCGGAAGGATGGGGCAAGGACAGGTAGCTTTTTTTTTTGGTCCACACTTGGAGCTGACCCAGGGGCTTCAGAACCACAGATGCATTTCAGCTGCCATAGCGAGTGGCACTGCTGTGGAAGAAATTCAGGTAGCTGTACCTCCCCACATACCTTCCAGTCATTTGGACATCTTTTTCTTGAGCGTTTCCCTTTTCTGACTTGAGTTGTGTTTAAGCTGCTGTAGGTATTTTTCATTATTTCCAGCCTTTCCTCAGCTACATCTCTTCAATCTTAAGGCTTCTGAGCAGGCAAGGCTGCCTTGGCATGGGCAAGTGGCTTCTTTGCTGTCCCCTGGTAACTACTTCTGCAAAGGGTCTCATGAAACTGAAAAACAGACTGAACTCGGAAAGGTGTTGGTATTTCATACATCTTACAGTCAATAGTTTGAATTTGAATTGCTTCAAGAGGTGACTTTTGGTATGGTTTTCCTTTTCAACTCTGTCTTCTCTTTTTTTAAACGTTGTGACCAAGGTCAGCTATGAATACTCCATGTTAAAGCTTCCCTGATGCTGAAGCTTTGAAAATGTTGCTGTGGTTTCTGTGTTACTTGCACGGAATTTTACTTCCCACTTTTTCTTTGTTTCACTAAACAGTAACCGTTGGCAAGGAAACACATATGGAACTGTAAATTATTTATTAGGAGTACATTTATCAGGTCCTCATTCTGAGAGTATTTACATGTGGTTAATTCAGGCAGAAAAAAATGCAGTTTGGGGTTTGGTATTGACTGATGGCTTCAAATACTCAGGGGAAGGCATTTTCTAGAAATGGATTGATAGTCTTATCTGTACTTTGCTAGTATTTGTATTTCATTCAGTGGATTACAAACACAAAATGGGCGGTTTGATTTTAAGAATGAGAAAATTAAAGGAATCTCTTTCTTCTTGGGTGCAATTAAATACGTTTCTGATGAAGCCAGTGATCTATGCATTATGATTTACAAAAACTCATCATAATAATGTGAAGAAAAAATAAGATGTTGTAAAAATAGATCTCTGTATAGCAGCCTCAGCAATACTTTTAAAACAGGAAATAAAAACGACAAGTAATCCATTAGAAGTTATTATCTGACCTAAAAGGGCCCCAGGCCATTTTACTTGCTACTACACTAACTTGGAAATCATTCTTAAGCTTTAGGTAATTAAATGAAGGTCATAAAGAAGTGTATGGAGACATAAGAAGGGGTGTTTTTTTTGTTTTAAGAGCTGTGATGGTGAGTAAAAGTCTCTGGAAGTGGAGTCATGTGTTAGAATACAGCAACAAGGAAACACCAGTGTCTGGAAGCAACAAAAAATTACGCATTATGAAGAGTTCTGCATATCCACAGGCCAGAGGTGGAGGGCAATGAGGGGAAGAAAGTGATCCAATCTGTGGAGTATTTTTAGGTTTTTCATGGACTTGTTATATGCAGTACCATTTCCTGCAGACTTTTACCAAAAACCACTAAATGCAGCAAACATAAATTAATCGAATGAGCTTTAAACACTTGTGAGACTGAACATGCACACATATCTTACATGCACAGCTGGAAGTGGGCAGGGTCAGACAGGCAGGAAGGCGAAGGCAGCTCCAAAGCATTGAAAAAACTGCCCTGAGTTGGGTAGTTAGGAAGCCCTTTGTGGGAAGAGTTTCATAATGGATTTAGGCATTTGCCTTCGGTAGTCTTCAAAAAAGCCTTTTGGTGGTGCCTGCTTCTCTTCATTAGTTTTGCATGGACTGAGTGTGCTAGTGTTTGGTTCATCGTAGTCATGAACTTACTGGAAGAAGTAGCAGTGGGGCAAATAAGTAGCTGCCTCCATTTGCCCATAGCTCCTGCAGTTTGGTCTGATGAGGACCACATGTCCTCAAGCACTGCAGTTCTCCCCAGTGCCTAAATCTTCAAAACTGCGTACGGGGACATGGGGAGCAACTGCTGCCTTGTGTGGTGGCCAGGAAATTAATGCCTCTTGCTGGATTATCCAAATACTGTGTTCATGCCACAAGCTACCCCCAGGGACACCTGTGTCACACAGCCTGGCACAATGGAGAGGCCTCCTTGTTCACAGTAGGGATGAGAAATGGTTCCTGGGCTGGGAGCTGCAGCTAGAGGAGATGTTAAGCAGAGGTTGACGTAAACTGTGGGATCAACCCCGAAGTGATAGAAGAGGAGAACAATGCAAGTATAACAGTAACATAATCCTGCTAACTGCACGTTCTCTTGGGCTGGTAAGGGGACACCAATCAGACTAACCACTGAAAACCCACGAGGGTTTCGTATATACAGAGCAAGTGTGTGGAATTGGGCTTTACTTCACCGGAAGGCTCACCAACTGCACACACATTTCATTTGCTTTAAGAGACCTCATTATTTGTCTAGCTGCAGTACAGAGAGACAGATTCTTCAGTCCGATAAAACGGACAATTTCTATGAGTGTGAACTTCATGGAGTTTATATTCCACACTTCAACAATAAATTACATCTGGTTTATCATAGCTAACAGTAAATATGAAACATATACTCCTGAAGCAAGGAGAATAAAAGTCTACTTTTCTGCTCCGCCCAATTTAGGAAGTTTTCTTGACTTGATGCCTTAGTTCCATTTAAGTGCCAAGAACATGAAGTAATGCTGGCTTCTATTAATCTTGTTTTGGGGGGCATGACAGTTTTAATGGGAAAAGCTGATAAACATCAGTCTGTGAGCATGGGAGTGGACTGTAACATAAATACTCTTTTCCTGAATGGTCAAAATGAAAACATGAATGCCCAAGTCTGAGAGTTTCTTAGAGTGAACAATGGTATGTGTATCCCTATATATATATTCATGCACATCCACATGCATTTTATACATTCCATGGTGTTAAGGGAATGTATTTTCTTAAGGAATCACACTGTGCAGTGTTTGTCCTTGTCTTAGCTGCATCCTGAACTAAAATAAAAATCAATGACCAGCACGAATTTTTAACACTGAAATGATCCCATTCTTCCCCTGATTGACAGGGCACACTTCATAAGGCTTAAAACCAACTTCCTGCAAGCCAGGCAGGGTGACTTGATAAGAAAGTGGAATTTAAGGCAATTAAGTGCAATCTGAACCATGAGAATATGTTTGCAGACTGCAATTGTACACCAGCTGTTTTCAATGACATTCCAGCCATACAATGAAGATTTTACAAACCACATTTATTTAAGGGTTGAATTTTCTGCTGTGGGTTGATAATACACTGTCTGAGGGACCAGGTGAATTCAATCTATGAATGGACGTGGTGAGATGAATTAAAATTAATGAACAGAAATCAGCTGCTCTTTGAGCGTGATGAGTTCGGATTGTCAGTGAAGCACCTGCACAAGCAGAACATCAAAATAGCATGAAATCTCATACATGACTTGTGACTTTAAAAATTGTGTAAAAATTATATATTAAAAAAGTTTATATTTCTAATGTGAAAGTATCTAACAACTGTATCTATATATCTTTTTATATCTGTTTATAAAGTGTATCTATGTTCCTGTTTTGGTTTCAACTGTGTCATTTTTCAGTGTAGCTGTAGAAGTTGAGATTGTAGAGACAAAGACTTTATCTCTCCCAAGGGTTCACTAAACATTGCAATTCAACAGGTATTAGAGGCATTGATGATAAACACTTTAAAAAGCCAAGAGTGAATGATGCTGCTGGCATATCCTTTTCTTTCCCACTCACTTTGTGTTTTCTTGAATTTTCTCTTGTGAAAATTCCTGGGATTTAATTTCTTTCTGGTAGAAAAGACATGAATAAGGTGAAGAAAACCCAGAGAAAACTCCTGTCTTTTATAGCTATAATACCTTTTTTATGCCTGTGCTTTATGTCTTTTATGCAGGCTTTATGTTGATTGTGGGCAGTAATACAAGTATCTCTGGGAAGCAGAAGCATTTGGGTTTTAAACAAGATAAAAATGAGATGTGTTGCCTTGTGCTAGAGAAACAAAGAAAATGCAGAGGTTGTGGGAGTATTTAGTGTTGCTATCCTCAGCCTTTGTTTTGTAAGAACAAGAACAGAGACTTGAAGTAAACAAAATATTTGGACCCGATCCTGCAATTCCTACATGGGCAAAATTCCCAACAGTCCCAAGGGAAGTTTTGTTTGTGTTGGGAAAGCCGGATTTGGGCCCATTGTTTCCAATTAGGAGCCAGACTTGTGTTTATTATCTCGTGATAGACATCTCGTGGGCTTAACAGCTCAGATTCCTCAGCCCCATGTCCCTGAATCTAGAGGAGAGAGCAACTGCCTTACTTTGCCCCTCCTTCAAGCATAGCTACATTCCAGATGATTTCCAAAATCACTTTCTTCAGTAACGATTAGCTTCCTGCAACACTCCAGTCTCCCTCCTCCTGTTGAATTTAAAGGTCTTGGCTTTTGGCTTGCATGTGTGTGATAAGAAGGGTGGTACTTTCTGCCTGCTTTCCTCTGGTATTAATGACTATACAAGATGAAGAGCAGTCAGTGGACAGCAGGCTTCGCTATATGAGATTGTCTTTGCCAGCATATGCGATTCATCCAGGATAAAATTACCAGCTGATGGTTGTGCAGTCAGTTGGTGGTCTGTCTGTGAATGGAACCAAAGCATCCTTCTTCCTGATCAGGAGGATGTAACCTGGGAAGCCTTCTTCTCTGAGGGATCTTTAGAGAGAGAAGTAAAATCCGCATCGAGTTCCTTGCCCTACGGCAGAGACAAATATAGCTAAGTCTTTCCTGATAAAGGATTTTCTGTTACTTTAAGAAATCATTAATATTACAAATGCCTTGTGCAATTCTATTTGCAGATTGCTGATTTTGGACTCTCCAACCTTTATCATAAAGACAAGTTTCTGCAGACATTCTGTGGAAGCCCACTGTATGCTTCCCCTGAAATAGTTAATGGACGGCCTTACAGAGGCCCAGAGGTAAGAAGGGTCAGGTTTTCTGTGGTGGTATGGGGATGTTTTTGATGATAATGTTCTTGAGGGCTAGTCTTAATGCAAATGTTACTGTACATGTGAGTTCACTTGGGTCTGTCCTGTATTTGAAGTTCTTAAGCTGCCTTCACTTGCTTTGGTTT
Organism: Monarcha castaneiventris obscurior; assembly: GCA_026261815.1. Taxonomy (NCBI): domain Eukaryota; kingdom Metazoa; phylum Chordata; class Aves; order Passeriformes; family Monarchidae; genus Monarcha; species Monarcha castaneiventris. The sequence goes on from JAMPIT010000034.1 coordinate 1,587,757, forward strand.
ACATTGCCTGTGGGTGGTTAGTGACATGTGAGGCACCAGTTTGCCCAGCAGTAGGTGCAGCTGGACACGATGCAGCACCACAAGAGGTGCTGATGGCAGGGAGAAGGGCAGGGATTGGCTTTCCTGGGCTTTACATGTGTTGTGTCTGTATTTCAGGTTGACAGCTGGGCCCTTGGTGTATTGCTTTACACTCTGGTTTATGGAACGATGCCCTTTGATGGCTTTGATCACAAAAATCTCATCAGGCAGATCAGCAGTGGAGAATATCGTGAGCCAACACAGACCTCAGGTATCAGAAAGGAGGGAGAGCTGTGTACTGAGCTGACAGCAGTTCAGAATGGAGCATTTTGTTTGGCCCCTTCCAACATGTTATAGTGTCATATTAGAATTATGTACACCAAAATAAAAATCTCATTCTCCTACTGAGTTCATCTGCTATAAATTGCCATCTGGGTACAGCACTTTCCAAAAGCCCTTTTGAAATTAAAGGTTGGTAGCAGATAGATTTTGTTGCCTTGGGGAAGCCGTAATGGGATCTTTTAAGTAGATCTGTGACAGTGGAAGGTCTGTTAGCTATTGCAAGTGGAATTGTTCAGACATGCTGTAAACTGATAGAACATACTGGTACAGATCAGTCCACTCACTACACTGTGGTCTGTCATGAGCAGAGAGAAGGTGAATGATCAGAGCAACACAGTCTCTTATTAAAGAAGGCAGGCCAAAATCTGAATTAACGCCACTGTGTTCACATCAGCTTCTAGGATAGCACATTAAGCAGTCACCTGACAGAAAAGTATCAGTTAAGTCTGGCTCACTGATTATTACTCCTTCCAGCCTTAGATATCTATGCATATATTGTATTTAAATGAATATTTATCTTGTATCAGTTGTTTGCCATTCTTTTCAGTTTCCTGTCTTTTCGCTCTCTGTATGAAAATAAACCTTCACAATACACAGAAGACTGTGTTGTTTACGGAAAAAGTAAATACAGAAGCAATAATGTGTAGATCATTTAAAATACCCCAATTCCATTTTATTTTCTGCTAAGTTTTGTCATTTGAGTCAATAGGTTGGTGACTTCCTTCAGTAATATAGAACTATTCACTGTCTAATACAGTACAAACATTAATTTATTGGATAGCCCAGTGTACATTTTCTAGAGTGAATCATATTTTTGTGATAAAAAGTAGTGCTCAGAGGCATTTTCCATCATTGACTTATGGTCAAAGCCTTGTTCCCTTTCACTTCTCCTGTTAGATGGAGCGTTATTTTTGCTCATTTGATTGGCTTCACACTTCCAGTTTAAACTGACAGACCTAAGAATGCCCATGTTCTAAACATGTTCTATGCCATTCTTCATCTACAGATGCTCGTGGTCTTATCAGGTGGATGCTGATGGTGAACCCTGAACGCCGAGCTACCATTGAAGACATTGCCAACCACTGGTGGGTTAACTGGGGCTACAAGAGCAGTGTCTGTGACTGTGATGCCATGAGGGACTCCGAGTCCCCACTGCTGGCAAGGTTCATTGATTGGCATCACCGCTCTACTGGCCTCCAACCAGAGACTGATACCAAAATCAAGTGCCTTTCTAAGCCCAAAGGTCCTGAAGTCACACTAGAGAGACAGAGGTCTCTGAAAAAATCAAAAAAGGAAAATGACATTGCACAATCCATCCAGGAAGGAGGAGCTGAAAATGCAACCAAACCGACCTCCAAGAGACCCAAAGGCATCCTGAAGAAAAGGAGCAACAGTGAACATCGCTCTCACAGTGCAGGTTTCATTGAAGGAGTTGTCAGCCCAGTGTTACCTTCTGCTTTTAAGCTGGAGCAGGAGTTGTGTAGGACTGGTGTGGCCATTAAAAGTGTTGTAGAGGGAGAGGTAGCTGGCAAATATGGCACTAAGCAGTCTTCACTAATGCCAAAAAAAGGAATCTTAAAGAAGACTCAGCAGAGGGAGTCTGGCTATTACTCCTCTCCAGAAAGAAGTGAATCTTCTGAACTCTTGGACAATAATGATGAGACAGTAAACAGTGACACTTCCCCAGGGGTCACAGAGCCATCCAGAAATGGGTCTTACAGCCTTTCCTGCAGGCGTAAGGGCATCTTGAAACATAACAGCAAGTATTCTACCAACAGCACTGAACCTGCTTTGATTAGCCCTGACACACCAACGCTGGAGGCCATGGAAGAAATGGTCTTGCCTGGGGACGTATTACCTCGAAGTTACAGTCGCCCTTCCAGCGTGATTAGTGACGACAGTATTTTGTCCAGTGACTCATTTGATTTGCTGGATTTGCAAGAGAACAGGCCAAACAGGCAGAGAATACGGAGCTGTGTCTCTGCTGAAAATTTCCTCCAGATCCAAGACTTCGAAGGACTTCAGAACCGCCCACGGCCACAGTATCTAAAGCGTTACCGCAACCGTCTGGGGGACAGCAGTTTTTCTCTTCTCACAGACATGGATGATGTGACTCAGGTCTACAAGAAAGCCCTAGAGATCTGCAACAAGCTCAACTAGCAGAGGGAAGATGGAAAAGGGAGGGAAGGGAGTTATTCTGTGTACCTTTATGATGGAGTAAGCCAGGTCACTGATTTGCTGACAATGGTAGGTTTTGATTCAGAGGAGCTGACTGTACCTACTTAGCTGAACTCTGAGTAAAGTTGCCCCAAAGCCATCTCACACTTCTCTAATTTTGTGTCCTCAGAATATTACGTACCTGACCAGAGAAAAACCTTTGGTGTTTGTGATGAAAGCACACCAGGAGCTAGCAGACAAAAGCATCAAGATTTGATGGCTCAAAGTCAAAGCTAGACAGAATTAAAACTGGAAGTGAGGGACACACATTTTGAGAGGTTTGTAAGTAATATGAGATAAGCTTTATCAAGAGATGAGCTGAATTCTTTAAGTCAAATTTGGCTTTATTTCCCTCTGAAGTTATTTGTCTGGGTACAATGATTGCGCAGTGGGAATCTTTGGCTTGTGTTATGCAGGATGCCAGGCTAGGTGGTCACTGTGGTCCCTTCCACCAGGGTGACCTGAGAGGTTCTGAACATGTTCTAAGATAATTTGACAGACTTGCCCTGGAAAAATCTCATGAGGAGTTTATGGACAAGCGATGGAAACAGGCATTCATATCTGGACACTCCCACAGTGTCCAGAGCCACTGCTCTTCAGTGGGCAGAAAGTTCTAAAATTGTTTCCAACTCCTGCTCCTACCAGCAAAAACAGAGCCACAGAAATGATAATGGGAACTGGAAGGAGTGAGTGTTATCAGCAACTAAAAGACTTTTTAAGGCATTTCAACCCATATGTTCAATCTGTGACTCTTTCAAAATGGCCAGCCAGATGAATGCCCAGACAAAGATGGATCTGACAGAGGGTCTCAAGGGTTAGTTGACCCTCTAATCTAGAGTTCAGTCACTGTCAGCAAACGGTGCCACCTTGCTGCTAGCTTGTAGTATTTGGGGGTGACAGTAGTTTGCAACCAGAATGTTAGGTAAGGAAGAGGTTGTAGAATGTAGGAAATGGATAGAGGTCAGAAAGTTAGTGAGAAGATGCCTTTCTCCAAATGAAAATGTTCCTAGGTTGGTGATAATGGAGCAGAAAGAATTGAGTGATGAAATTATAATGGTAGATTTAATAACAGAGTTAGCATAAAATTGTGGGCCTGCCTCTATCTAGTGTAGCTGGTACTGAGTGTGCAATGATACCAGTTTGAAGAAAAAAGGATATGTATTTGTGTTCTCAGACATATCCAGCTATCCAGACCGAAGGCTTCAACTCCCATAAAGGTACCACATGTGTCTACTGGATTACCTGAATGTAAGCCTATGTCAGAAAGGCACTGTGTGTTTGACAGGCCTGGGCAAACTGGAATCTTCAGGCCCATTTCAGTCTCATTTCCTTGAGCACATAGCCCCTGGCTTTCTTGGAGGTGCACTGGTGTGATTAAATCACAGGTTTCAGCCAATGATGTCAAATGATCCACAGCTGCAAAACTTGTATTGACACTCATACCCAGAGCAGAGGGGCATGGGGCAAGTTCTGGTCTCACTCCTGCCCTGTAACTGGAACTGAAAGCAGAGTTTGACCCACTGTGTCCCAAATCCTAGAGATGGTGCAGAAACTGAATGGAGTTCCTCTGGGGATTCCTTGGGAATTGGGGATAAGTGCATATATCGTTGGCATCTGGGACAGGGAGCTATTTCACTTGCAGATTCCTCTTATTTAGCGTATCATGGTACTTAAATATGCTGGTTCCTCCTGAAAATACAGTGGGCTGCCTAGCGTAAAGATGAACCAGCCTGAGTTTCCTAAATCAGTCAATCTGCCTCTGTGGAGAACCTTTGCTTGTTACTTACTTACACTGGACCAAATTTGGCTCTGAAATAAACGGCATCAATACCATGAAATCTCTGAGAGATGTGCTCTCAGGTGGTCAAGTGAAATCAGGCTCACTGTCATTTGCTCAGGAAGGGCAACTGCAGGTCACTTCTCTACAGATGTGTACCTCTCTGTATGATATTCAGATGTCTCATCTTCTCTCACAAGCCCTGCATGTGCTCTTTTACCCCATGCCAAACCAGCACCCCATTTTGCAGTGTGTTGAATTAACAAGTTTGCTGTGGTGCATTTTAAAACAACTCATGAGCGTAGTCTCCATGGCTTTTCTGAAACAAGGGTGGATGTGCCTTGCAGCCATGGCTTTTAACTCATGCCCTGGGGTGTAAGAGCTGCATCCTCAGCTGGTGTGAGTCAGTGCTGTCCCATTGAGGCTGGAGCATCACACCTTCCCTGCACATCTGGCACTAAACCCTGAGTGGATTTATAGAGGTTTCAGGACGAAGGGAAGGGAACTCAGCCGGCCATGGAGCACCCTGAGGGCTCCTATCTCCGAGGCTTTTGCCCAGGCCTGCTTCCTTGTGTACAAATGTGAATGAGTGAGTGACTGCTTGCTGCCAAACTGGAAACGTTATGTAGGGATTTACTGGCATGTTACTGGCATGTTACATGTTTACCGGCATGTTATCATTCCTAGAAGAGAAGAAAAAAAAAAAACTTGACTGCACATTGTTACTATTAGTGTTGTGATTCTTATTTAATTTTTTTTGTAATACAAAGTCAACTTTTTTATTTGAATTTGTCTTTTTTTTTATTTATTGGTCTGAAAGCCATTTCAAAGTTATAATAATATATTTGGTGTAATTTAATTGGTGCAACATTATTTTACAGCTCCAGCCAAAATTGTTTTGGTGTTATTTTTTGGGTTTTTTTGTTTTTTTCTCCCAGTCCTTGGTTGGTTTGAGCTCTACGAGGCACACAGGGAAAAACGCTGGATAATCACCCGAAGTGTTTGTATTTTTAATCTGATACTGTTTTTTATTAAATAAATTGAAATTAATGTAACTGTGAAGAGTCTCTCTCTCCCCCTTTTCTTTTTCACTGTATATCAGCATGAGCCAATGCCAAATGGTAATGAACTTGTCATGCAGAAATACAGCAGCATCTCAGCACTTTGTACCAAGTTGTTTATGCAAACCTTCTTGGCTCATTTCTGCATTTGAATGTGATGTGGGTGGCCACAGAGACTCCCTTGCTGTGAAGCTTTTGGCACTGCAAAGCACCCAGAGCTTTCAGCTCTAGAAAAGTGTGGCAGAGAACAGCTGACTGGGGGTTTTCTGTTGAAGATAAATGAGGTTTGTGGGCCAGGTGTGCTGTAGGTGAGACAGAGCTGGCTGAGCAGACACAGCGCAACTCATTTGTAGCTCAGAGACAGATGGTCATGGTCCTTTCTGCTCCCTGTCTGGGAAAGGGACAGTTTATTGACAATGCTCTTGTTGGTAAAATTTAGGGGGTTTGAGCAGTAATTTGATGAAAAAAGACTGATGGCCATTCACTGCTGTCGAGTGTGAGTTGATTTCGGTCAGATGGCTTTGAACAGACAGAGTAATCAGCTGGTGAGAGGGGAAAAGGGGAGTCAGTTTTAATTTTTTTTGGAATCACCCTGATCACCAGAAAGCTTTAGATTATTTTCTTGGAAAACAGGTGGGCATCATAAGGGAAGCTGGGTGTTAGGTGTGGTCTGTGTGTTGGGGACTTGTTAAAATAAAGGAAGTGGTTGGCAATGTCTTCGTATTGGCTCTGAGCAAGACACTATTAAGCTTCACCCTTGATGCAGCTAACCAAGATACCTGTGGTGTATATTCTGCTTTTTTAAATAACAGGCAGTTTGGATTAGGATCCAAAGTTTGGATATTATGGGAAAAAAAAGGCTTTAATTGTTCTAATTCATTTTCTCTCTCTTGAGCTTTTTAAAACAAGAAGCCATGGCTGTAGGTGCTAGATTACGACCATGTAGAAACCAGTGGGAATAAAGGGAAGAAGCCAATGATGCAGAAGGGTAAGCAGGCCTAAATACATTACAGAAGGAACGATTATCTGCTGTGTGCTAATTGAGTCAGGAATTAAGAGGTGTATATTCAAAGTCAGCACGCCTGTTCTTGCACCTGAGGTGAATAAGGTCTAATTGTGCTGGTGATGGAAAATACACTGCAAGTCTCTTCTGTAATAACAATTATGAAACAACTTTTTTCTTTTTTTTTTTTTTTAACACATTAGTTAAAAAGTGAAGCTGAGGGCAAACTATTTGCTTCATTTTAAAAATAACGACTTTTAGAAGGTTCTGGATGGCTGAGCGTGCTGCACATTTGTGGCAAGCTTTGAGGATTAATTATGTACATGTTTGTACAGCTCTGAGAGTGCACAGCTCTGGGGTGGGGTGGGAGCTCAGAGTCTTAATTTTCCTATTTATTACAGAAGATAAGTGCAGAGCGATATGCCTTAGCAGAAGTTACACAGTAAATCTAGACAGACCTGGTCTTCTTTTATATTTCCTGCATGGGCATTCCAGTGGTTCTCAGAAATTGTTGAGTTTTTATAATTTGGGCAAGACAGGAGCAAGGAAGCAAGACAGGAGCATTTTTAGTTATTGCAGACAAATGAGTTTGCAGATAAATTTGTTATTGACTCCATAAGCATGTGCAGTAAAACTTTGCAACACCAGAGCCTCAGTTACAGCTACAGGGTAAGTCATAACCAGCCTAATGAAGGGAGACGTCTGATACTCATGTAAATTCGGTATATATAAGGAGCTTATCGGTTTAATTCAACATTTATCTCACTGATTCACAGCTCATTTTAATGAGCTGCTTCGCGAGGCGAATCTGCAGGAATGCTTTTGTTGAGCCAGTAGAAACTCCAATGTTTGCTAGCATCAGCCCAAGGTCTCTGGTACCTGTCCCAGGGTAACTGATTTCAGGGTTTCAGCTGGAAGTTTCACCACAGCAGAGAACAAGTCCTGTTTCAACTGCATTATTGGTATTTAGAATTCAACTGGAGCTTTTTCTTTTTTTTATTCTCTGGTGGAGCTGTCCTCACCTCCTTGCCAAACCAAGACATCTTTCTCATAAAAGACTGAGTAATTTGGCTGGAGACGCAACTTTTTTGGATAGATGATCTGAGCATTTTGTTTCTGGCTATCTCTCTCTATTCCTTACTCCCTGCCCCGTATTTCCTGGAATTTCATCAGTGCAGAAAAACCTATGATTTGCATGTCATCTGACCATGCAGAGCCCTGAACTTTTAAGGAAATTATATTTATTTGCACTAATGCTTAATTGTTCCTTGGAAAAGCATTTTGCAAGACAATTTTATGAATCTCCAGAAGACTCCTCCTTCCAACTGAAGTGCTGGGCTTAGAGTTCACACTGAGTATTGCACCAGGCCCAGGGCCATGGAGGAATTAGGTAGGTGACTGCTATCAAAATAAGGAAATCAGCTGTGGCTGCTGGCTGTAAGAGCACTTCTGGGTCAGGACATCACCCTACTTTTTCGTTCAGCAAAGCACCTTGACTGCCAGTCTGAAGTCAGGTTTTATTGACACTGAGCATCTCTGAAAATCCATGCCCGACCTTTCTCCCAATGAGCACCCTGCACTGAAGCCTTTGCTGTCAGAGACCATGTGAGAATGTTGGCATTGACCCGCCTTGACATTTTCTTTTTTGCCCTTTCCCCTTTCACTTTCCCCTATTTACTTAGCACAAATAAAGCCTGTCTCTCTTTCACATAGTCCAAACCCTGCTTGCTGTCCTGTTCAGCTTTGCTCCACAGACTGCATAAATAGCCTGTCAGGATGGTGGGTTGAACTTTGCTCACGAGGCCCTTTTGCACCTCTAACCCTGGCTGTGGCATCGCTCGGCCTCGGAGGCTGCTGGGATCCATCTCTGCATTGGTGGCTCTGGTGCTGGTCCTTTGCAGCAGGAAGCTTTTCTTCCAGGATGCAGAAACTGTGGATGGGACCCTGAGCTTACAGCAGGGAGCTCTCTGAAAGAGGCACCAAGCTGCGGGACAATTACAGAGCTGGGCTGCTGGGACAAACGGGTTAGACTAACCCAGTATAAATCCCTGGAAGTTGGTGGTGAGATTATACCCTTCCCAGCAGGAATCCACTTAGAAAACTGTGCTCCTTTCATAGGCTGGGGAGATGCTATTGCACTTAGAAATACGAGGAAAGAATAACTGTAGAAGAACTGTCTGAAAAGCTGTGGAGGAGGGAGAATCTTTCTTGTGGCTCTGCAGTACATAGAGTTTATTAAGAAGCCCTTCCAAATTTCAGCCTCAGAGATAATAGGACAAGACATACTCTAAATAGAACCAAAGGGAAATCAAATTCATAACAGATGTTAGAAAATATGTAAATATATATTTGTATTTACATATAAAGCCCCAGCCCTGGCCTGCCAGGCAAGAATTCTAGGACCAGAGCATGTGTCATCATCCCAGCTGCACTGGGAATTGTCAAAAATATTTCTTTAAATGTTCCTTCAAACTGTGTTGTTCTCTTTAACTGCACGTCCCACAGCTTGACGGTTTAATCAGAAGATGTCTTGAGACAGGGGATCTGCTGCCTGAGAAGAGATCTTTGCTAAGTTCCCATACAACTGAGTGCCATAAGGAATGTGCAGTTAGCTCCAGCCCTTAGAAACCCCAAGGTAGTTCAGCCTCTTGCCCTCCCAGGAAAAAAATTGTGTCAGAGTGGAAAGAGGTGATGGGTAACAGTCAAGTATTACATCCCCAGATGATGCAAACTGACATTGACCCAACCTGGACAAGCATCCAGCCTTAAAAAACAAGTTCCTATCATTGTGAAAGTGTGGTTGGATTGAGTGGGCATGGCTTCTGGCCCCACATGCTCACCATTTGATTTCTCCATATGGGGAGTTCTGTATTTTCAAAAGTTGTGTTAGAAATACCTGTTTCTGAGAAGCCATTTTCAGCTGCCTACACCTGAATTTTTGAAAGTGATGGCCACCATCTGCTCTCCGTGACCTCAGCCTGAGCTGTGGTCCCTTGGTGCTTACAAGGATAAGGCTTACTGGACCTCAGGCTGGACGTTTCAAAATAGAGATACTCCAAGCCAGTAACTTGGAAATCTTGAGCCTTTCCTTAGTTGGCTGGGGTCTTTCAAAACACTGACACAGCCAGGGCATTGTGAAATTTTGGGGAAATAGAACCATTCTTCAGCTGAACAGGAATTTTGCCATTAGTGGTGATTTTTTAGGAAATCAAAATGTTCTTAATTTCTCAGTGTATGACTGCGAGTACTGCATAGAAGGCAGGAAGCTTCAGCCCCTTAAAAAGACACAAGACACTTGCAAAGCTTTCAGCAGCCCAGAGCTTGAGTGTTACAGTTTAATAAATCTGTCCTTTCCTAAGGGAAATGATGCTTTAGTCGAGTTTCTGATGTTGTCTTTTCCCAGTGTATCCCACCAGACTAGTCTGGATGGGCATGGAAATTGTCCTCTTTTGACGTTAATAGAGAAGACACAAAAAGCCCAGATAAGCAGCACGTGAACAACATCATCTGGTCTTTGAAGAAATAACTGCAGTTGCTTTTTCTAGAGCCAAAATGCTGTTTTTTGCAAAGTTCCAAATTATTATCCTGATCTAGCAATGACTTAGGTAGGTAACTCTGGAGGAAACAAAACTATTGATGATTACAGAAGATGACGCAGAGTAGGGGCAACATTTTGTCTTGGTGAGAGAATAGAGGGACAATCTTCTCTTGCCCTGGATATAAGTGAATAAATGAATTTCCTTCTGGTGTCCCATTCTGAAATTGGAGCAGATTTACTGGAGCCTCCCTCATTCCTTTTCCCGGGCAAGTACAAGTAGTTAGGTTTGCTCACAAGAGATGCAGATTTGTCCTTTGCCACCGTTTGCAGCAGGCCTGCAGCTGCCCAGAGAATGGGACCCTGCTGGCTGACATGCTGAGGGAGAGCCCTTAGAGCCCCTCCAGGGAGCCTTGCTACAAAGACAGCTTTAGCGTGAGAGAGGGATCAGAGCCCTCAGCGTGCTTTAATGGGGCTGCCAGAGACAGCTTTTGTTAAAGTTCTGCCATGCAAACAAAGGAAGATCCGCATATTTTCCTCTCTGACATCAGCACACTCCCCAACACCTGCAAAAGCACCCCTGCCACAGAGGGCATCTCTGAAAATACTTCAGAAAGTACCCATGTTGTGAGTGGACCTGATTGCTTCAAACAGCAGAAAAGCCTGTTTTGTCAACACACTCACTAAACCTTAACTAAAACTGCACTGTTCCACTGCAAAGTTATCTGGCTTTTCTTCTGGCAAAGCTGGTGCTACTGAGACAGGAATTCCTGCATTAGCTTATCTGCCTTCCCCCCTTGGACCTTTTCTTCTGAAGAAGCCTTGGTCAAAGGCTGAAGCAAGGTCCAGTTATAGAAACTATGCTCAAGTCAGTCTGAGGAATGGAACAAAAGCGACATAAATTTTGACCAGTCAAAGCTTGTCCACACTGCCTGCATGAACACTCTGTGTCTGTGGCAAATTCCCAGAAATACTGGGAGGCCATACTGACTAACTGCCCACTAGAAGGAAGTGTGTTGGAAGCATCAGAAGGCTCTAGATTAATAGAGCTCCCTGGCCTGGTATATGCACTCCTCACCACAAACAAGCACTTGGTTGACTGGTTTTTGAGAGGACAGTAGAAGGCCTGCAAAGCTCCAAGGAGAGATTTGGGTTCTCACCACCAAGGCATCCATACCCTCCTTTGCATGCATGTGAATAGAAAGCCTTTGTTCGGATCAAGCCAAGAAGAAATAAACTGTTCTTGGAAGGTCATTTCAGCTTGCTTCGAGGGGTGAGGAAAAACTAGAAAAAATAACCAAATGTGGTCTTCTTACCAGTGATTATAAATACTGTCTTTCATCAGAACAGGCAAGGTTTTGTTAGAAATACCTATTTTTGTGTTGGACTAATTCATTGTAGGTTCAGGCTAGAGGTTTTATAAAACTTTTAACTACCACTGTTCCTGAGTGTCTCACTCAAGGCACCCTGGGGAGGTTTGATTTTTAGGGAATGAGTGGTTCCTACAAGGACACAGCAAATGTAGATGCTCAATCTGCCTTGCAGGTCTTGGTGGTTGCTTCTTTGACTGGTGCCTGTCAGCATTTGGGAAATTATGAGTCCTGCTAGCTGTTAGCATAGGAAAGATCTCCATTAATCAGTTCTCTGTTGATATCTGGAGGCTTTGCTTGGATTTCATACTCCACCACCAAGTTGGTAATCAACCATGTTAAGACCATCTTCCAGCAAAGCACCACCACTTTTATTAAGAAGAGTTTTCCTACAACTGATGAATTCATTTTAAAGGGAGGGTAGGGAGAGGGCCCATGTGACATTTCAAATATAACTCTGCCAGGATTTCCTGTAGTTTACTCTATTTTATGAAATCTTCTCCCTTATCTCTCTCATATGAACCCTGATTCACTAAATTACTCCTATAAATAACTTTCACATGTTTAAAGGTAGGCCAGCCTATTCCTTGCTGACTCAGGGCCATGGCTTTCTATCTGACAGTGAAATGCTACCCAGGAAAATCCCCAAAGGTCAGTTTTCAGTATTATTTTTTGACATGAACTCAAAGAGGTTGGCAAAAATGCTTCAGTAGTGGTTTTCCTGAAAAAACTGAGCAATATTATATATCTGTCTTTCAGCAAATACGAAGCTTTGGTACAAACCACAGCTTGCCTGGCTATGTCCTGTTTTCTTCTTCTATTTCGAGTATTTATTTCTGCAGATAAATGGCTTGCAGTAGTCTGTCATACAAATGGTCATTAACAAATCAAAGCTAGGATTTTCAAAAACATTCAGCATAAGCCTAGCTCTACTCTTGTTTAAGTTACTAGCAAAACCCCTAGAGATGTTATTTTTCTTTTTCTACAGATAGCCCCTCATAAGCCTATCCTATACCCAGAAGAGTATTTCTCCATTTCTGGTAGGATCATTACAGGAGTTATTGCATAAGGAATGAACACTTTGGCAAGATAATAATGATAATCCTGATCTTCTTTTATATAATTATGGATTCAGAAGGAATTAAATCAGCAAGCTTAGTGATGGAGAGGAAAACTGAAGAGGTTGTTCCAGTACATCCTAGGTCACTGTCATACTAAATTTATAGCCCATAAAATCTTCCCTGCTGTAGTGGACAGGTCATCCTTGGCTACATCTAAAATGACTGGCTTCACGTGCTGATTTTTCTTTCCCAAATGGCATAGATAGGCTCCTTAGGCTGTGGCTTAAACTTCTTTAAAAACCCAACAAAAATAATAAAGCTGACCTTTAACCTGCTTGATTTCCTTTTAAGTGCCAGAGTAAACAGTCTTGGAAAGAAAGAAGATGCAAAGTCAGAGCTCAAAGCAAATGGATATTGTAAGGAGTCTCTCCTCATCTCTTTCTATACTGGGTTTCCCTGACACTCCCTGGGCTATGCAGCACTTCCTAGCACAGGCACAAGCTGTCAGCAGCAGCCTCCACTGCAAGCCCACACCTTGCTCCAAAAGTGCCATCACACCCAGGAAACCTCCAGGATCCCTGTTGTATTGTCCCTCGCAGATGTCCTCTGCACCACACACACCTTGAGCTGAATGACTTCAGGGATCCTCCTGGGGTGTTTTGGTACCCCACTTCCTCCACTCTTCTGTTTTTTCCCCTTGGAGCATGGCCAGCCTGCTGCTCACTGCTACTCAAGGGCCAGGGTGCCTGGACCATGTGTTTTCCTCCAGTTTGTTCAAGGTAATTTGACCTGTTGATTTGCACAGACAACAGCAGAGACTGGTTCTTAACTGGACATCCCACCCCATGGTTTGTTCTCACTGGCTCCCCTAAGCCGAGGCTAATTCACACCTTCTGATGTGTCTGGCAATTTGCTTTAAAAGTAGATAACCAAACTGAGGAAGGAAGGAGCAGCTGGGGGGATTGGAGCAGTTGGTTTCCGTGCTGGGAATCCCCGTTAGGCTGAAAAAAATCTCTCTTGTTTGCTGAGCAAGAAGGGAGAGTCACTTCAGGCGCCTCAGACCTGCAGTAACCTGCGGAGTTCGCAGGCTCTGCCCCGCCTGCTGCAGCAGATGGGGACGTCAGCTCGCCTGCATCCAGGTGGACTTCACTCAGTCGAGTGTCTGCTCCTGGCTGCTCACCCAGCTCTTTTCCTACACATAAAACCAAGTAATGATATAGTATTACTTTTATTTAAAAATACGAATGAAGAATCAAACTGCAGGCTGCATGTCCCATGCTGTTCGATGGCTGCTGTCTGTGTGGGGCACACTGCAGGTTGTGAACCCCTTGTGGGAGTACAACATGTACACAGCTATGCAATTTTTATGTGCATTTATACCACAGTCCTTAGCTGAGCACAACTCTGATCACTGATGTCATCATTACTCATGTCAGACGTCTCGTGGTGGCTTTCAGGCCTTTTGTTCCACTTTCATGATGACTGCGGGGAGTGGTACTGGGCAGATCTTGCAAAATAAGTACCATCGTCAGCAAAAGAAATGAAAATCAGCCAGGATTTTGGCTTCTGTCAGTGAGCAAAATCTGCAGTTCAGGACATTTTGAGTTATTGTTATAACAAAAGCAGCCCCCTCTCTTTTAATTTGCATTTGCTAGGACTTGGATCTTTCTCTCAGCTTTTCCACGCTTGAATTGCTTATGAACTTACTGTGAGCTAAACCAGAGAAACTGGAGACCTACATAACACAATCACTGTCTCACTGATTTTGGGTACAGACACATTCTCATAGGAAAAGTTGTGAAAACAATAGAAGACCCTGCAAAAAAAAAGAGACATTTTTTCCAGCTTCCCTTAAAATTATAAATTTAAATTTCAAAATATCAAAACCTGCAAGCAGCCACACTGATCAGTCATTCTGCAGCTGTATTTAGAGGAGACTTGAGAATTTGTACGTAAGAGGCCTGAAGAACAAAGACATCTGCCCTCAGGAAGGATATTAATATTGAAGGAGGCCTACACTTGAGCATGCTTCTATCCCTGCTTCAGGGGATTTTCTTCCAGCAGGGATTTTCCTGCTTCGGTTGCTAATTTCCCTGAAGGCATTTTGACAAGTAGGATGCCTCTTTACACTTTTTTCATAGCTATGGTATTTGAGGGAGACGAAGTGAAAATCTACAAATCTGTGCACATACAACTAAGGAAGGAGCTGCTAGTATGTGCTTAAGGGCAAACAGAGGATTATCTTCTAATCTGCTCATTTTGCTAAACAGAAGTTGTACAGATTTACCAGATATTGCTTGCATCTGTTTAAATTACAGCTTATCTTTTAAAAAATAACCAGCCTTGGTACAAGCATTCCAGTGGATGAAGAATCAGTTGCATTCCTTGGGAAATTGTCTCAGTCATTTATTACTAATACATGAAACTGAGATTTTCAGAGTCACCTTGAGAAGTGAGCAAACCAAAACCTGGAGGCAATTTGTCTTTAAAATATCCATATGGAGGAATTTCTTCAGCATTCTGATAGTGTTCCTCTGGAGCCTATCTGAAATTGAAGTGCTATTAAGTCCCTGAAGTCTTTTGATCTCAAGGAGAAATTTAAAAATGGTTGGAAAAGATGAATACTCAATTCATGTTTGCTGTGTGCCCTTAATCCCTTGTCTCTTTCTTTCCAGAGGACACAACACACACACAGAGACATATATAAAATACATATAAATATATATAAATAATGTCTGAATGAGCAAATAGATACTGCCTGTGTCCAGAATCAGTAAGTACAAAACAATGCTCTGGTTAAGTTTCCATCCAGTCCTGTGGGGTGCATATGATGGGAAGTGCTTCCCTGTTATCTACATAGATTTGAAAAATGGGGTTTTGGCATCCTGTAGCAAATGCTCAGGGAGTGAGTACTGGGACATTAGAACATTGGTTTCACTAGTGCCAAACAAATAAAAAAAACCCCAAAACAGTCCTGGATAATATTTTCTAATTGTTTTTTGGGGGGGGGAAAAAAAAAAGTAATTTTTTTCCACATCAGCTAAGACATTGTCAAGACAGGTAAATTAATTTTCCAGCAGTGTTCTACTGTTCCAAGCCTACTCATAGAATGCACACAAAATTCCTAATTAATCTCTTGCAGCAATTAGCTTTGCAAGTACTCTACAGGGTTTGAATTCTGTGAGTAGTAACTGACACAAAATCCAAAGGAACCCCTAAATTATTTGACAGTGAAGCTAAGTCTGTGTTACAAAAAGCAAAAAAATTGACCTAGACTAGAAACCATCCCTGAACTACTGTCTGATTTTCTGATGCCTCTTCCTACTGGTATCAGTGATGGCGTGTGAAAAGTAACCACAAAATATGTAGCTTCATCATACCAAAAAGACACGTAAGTAGGAGAAGGGGACTGGATTTCAAGAAAGCAAGCTGGATTTATGGAGGAAGATTAAAAAAGCTAATTATGTTTAACTTGGCTGACAGACAGCTAAAAAAGGGGATATGATAACTGCCTACAAATATTTGAAAGATGCATAATACACCAAGGAAAGAGGGAAATAGTTTGAGACAAATTCTGGTAAAGCAAAATTTAGGCTGGGTAGAATGCTAACAATGAGACCTGTCAGACTGCACAAAAATTTCCCGAGGGAATTAGTCAACACCTCATTAAAAAAATACCTTGGACAACATGTACTGAGGGGGATTGCAGGGAATAATCCTTCAGTGAGAAAGTCAAGGACCAGGGACCTTCACAGGCCACATTCTGCTCCATTACTGCTGCTGTTGTCAATAGCATATGATTTTAAAGGTTTTCCCAACAAAGTCTTTGAGGCACGAGACTTTTATTTCCTCCCTGACAAACAGTAGATGGAGGGAAATTCTCTTTGAGGGAAATTACTCTTTTTATGGAAAATCTGAAACATCAAGGGAAAGTCACTGTATTTGGAACGGGAGCAGTGGAACGCACCAAAATGGTGTCGTGCCAAACCTTCCTGTCCCCAGGAAAGTTTCAGTGCAGCTGACAGGAGTGCTCTCATTGAAGTGCCAGGGAATTGGAGACAATCTGGGTTTTGGATCATGTACGTAGTGCCTGTTCAACATAAGCTCTGTGGTGGACTTGCACTTGGGCAGCTATCCTTTGTCAAAAGCCATCCTACCTTTCCTAAATCAGCTAATTTGATTTTGTCAACCCAGCTCCAGAGCACGTTATTCTTTTGCAATCTATACCTGCCTTCACTATGAGGGGTTGCATTTCTATGCCAGAAATACCAGCCTATATTTTTCCCCAGGACTGGCTCCCCTGCATGATCTACCACAACTGACACTTAGCATAGCTGGAGTGGAGCAACTGTGAATCTACTTAGCATCAGTCTTATGAAAGTCAGTGGAAACAGCTGATCCCTTAAAATGAGAAGGGAACCAGTGTTTCACTCCACATTTATGCCGATCTAACTCCTCTGCCTCATACTAGGATAAACTGAAGCTAGGCAGCAGTGAATCAGACCTAATATGTTTAGTACTTGTATGCTAAATTTATGAGGCACCCGGTGACATTTGCCTTATGTATAATGGTAGCACTCCCAGCAGGATGATCTAATCATTCATGAGGAATTATGGTACAATGTTGGAGTTTATTTAATGCTTAATGTTCACAACAACCTCCAGCATTGATTTTAATCTGGTTACTGCTCACATTGTGAAACAGATCTCCACGGAGCAGCAGCAGCAGCAGCAGAGATCAACCACATCCCGTGCAGCGTGGCATATATCAGCAGTACAAGGTTGCACTGTTTTTCTGACAGGCAGAGGAAGCAGACTTGATTCACGCACCAGAACAATTCCTCTCACCAAGACACTTAGGAATGCATCAAAGGAAACCGGTCTCTTTCTGCCGGCTTCCTCTGAGCAATGGGCTTACTGTAAATCAAAGGCTTAAAAAAATAGCACTTTTAAAAAATGGTGGCCTTGACAAATGGAGCAGGAAAACCTGTGAAAATTTGGATGCAGCAGAATGAATTTTCAAGGAGTGCATGCCAAGGTGTTAATTTTGCAGTACATACTTGAAGTGGCACATTTTTCTGCCTCTAACATTGTATTCTCTCCAGGAGGGAGACTGAGGCCAAAAAAGGTTCACCACCTCCAGGAGACAGACTGTCCCTTAAAAAGAACCAAGAATAGAGAAAAAAAGGAGGAAAGAGAACTTTCATCCAAGTTCATTTCTCAATTTCTGAGGAAAAGTTTTCAAATAAGTGAATGAGCTTTTTATAACCAAATTCTCCTTCTGGGGTGCGTCCAGCTTGGTTCATGTTGCCTTCAAGTCGTTTTCACAGCAAATATTTCCTGAGCAGGAAGGGCAAATTGTTCTGCTAGTGGAATTTAGTCACAAGGTTTTAGGGAAATAATATTAATATTCACAGCTGCTGTGTCAGTGCCACAGAGAAGAAGCAGATTCACGAGGATGGCTGGTTTGTATCCTGTCCAGCCTTCATCCAAGACTGGCGAGCTCATTTTGCTAATTTTCCCCTGGAGAGATCACTACTTTATCCCCTCAATGATTTCTTGAGCTACTTGCCTAAAAGATGTATTTACATGGCATCTGTTTGTGTGATTGATTGTTTTTATGACTAGCTGCCTGGCAGCGGCTTAAATATTACATTAAAAAAAACCATAAAAAATTCCTTCCTAGTAAGTTAAAGTTACATCAAGGAGGTTCTCACATTTGAGTCCTCCTGTGACCACATGTGACAACGTGGTAAGCAACAGGATCCATCCAACTCGTTTGCCTTGGGCTGTCAGAGAAACAAATGACTGTGGACTTTTCTTAAAGAAGCTTATAGCGGCCTTTCAAATGTCATGGGGCAACAGCCAAGGTTCATGTATTCTCCAGACAAAAACACTCTGCCTGTGAGCACTACCAACACAGATCCTGCTTTCTGGCTTGGAGGAAAAGCAACCACACTGCACCTCCCACAGCCGTAGAAACAGCTGGCAGAGCATGACAGCCTCATGTGGATCCTCTTCCCAGCTGCCCCACATTTGCAGCACAGCGTTCCAGCTGCTCCCTCATGTTGCTTTGCTCAGTGAAATGACCCTCGGTGTGCCACTTCTAGGCAGGTTACTCTGTGTGCCCTGGCCAAGGATGCTTTGAGGTAGGGACATGAGCCCTCAGCCCAGCATGTGGTGAGCAAGAGTCCAAATTGCAGCTGTGTCCTGGGCTTTATCATGGGGAAACAGGGTTATCAGAGAGTGGGATGGCGAAGGGAGAGGATTTACTCATAGCAAGAAGCTCATGAAAGTAGAGGGAGTCAATCTATGACTCTGCATTGTTGATTTCTGGGGTAACTCTTAACGCAGTTCACGGTACAGAACGTTATTGGGTACCCCTGGGCTTCTCCCCTGGCAAGGCTTGATCTTGCCATTGGCAGCGGCCATGGGACTGTGGGGAGGGATGTCCCTGCAAGCCTGGCAGGTAGTGCTAATGATCAGTCCCTCTGCAGATACTTTGCAGGGCATCGTTCCTGTGAGCCAGTGCTGGCAGCGCAAGCTGCCGAGGAGCAGCGCTGTTATCGAGTAACATGTCTGGTTACTTTATAGACCCAGTTAACAAGAAGGGAGGTGGGGGGGAAATTCCTACATTGTGCAAAGGACTCTTTTCTCCCCCCACTGTTGTTTGGATCTTTGCCACTGTTTAAATTTAAGCAGATTTGCTATCCCAACATCTGCAGTTTGATTATTTGACTATTGCCTGGCTCTGGGTCAAACCACAGCAGAATACACTAGTCTGTGATTTACAGCCTGGGCTGTGATTATAATGGTTTTATTTTAGTTGGACCCCTATTTACAAGCTCATTTGTATTAGTGCACAGTGTTGTAATAACAATGGTAGAATTATTAGGTCTCGCAGAAACAATCGCACACAGTAAATGGCTGCAGCTCACAGGGTGCTGCTTAAGTGCTCCAGCAGCCCGGCGATGTCTGCAGCACAGAGGTTGCCATTTTAACAGCAATGTGGGGAGGGCAGCGAGAAGAGGACTGGTGAGGGGGGAGCAGCCGAGGAGAAACGTGGTTGTTATTCCTTCTTTTCTAAGTAAATAGAAAGGATGTGTGTTTCCTGGATGAGCCACTGAAAACAAATGCTGAGAGGGGAAAGAGCTGGTGTTTCCCTCAGCAGGGTTAAATAAGGTACTCTGCCTCGGCGCTGAGGCCCGACAGCTGCTCGGAGCCGCTCCGCGTTCCATGAGGAGCCCCTCAGCGGCCTGCCGAGGGGAACCCCTGGCAGTGCGGAGGGTCCTGGATAGCCCTGGGTGTCTCGGCTTGCCCTGGAGAGCCCATGGCCACCCGTGGTGGAAGTTCCTGAGGTGCAGAAGCTCAGTCCCAGGGGCCTTTCCTGGCAGAAGGTGGGTGGAAGGATGAGGTGGGGCCGGGGGGTTTTGTGGTGCCTCTGAGGGGCCTTGCTGAGGCCTCCCCACAAGCACCAGGCCGGGCTGGCGTGAGGCATTGTCAGGGTGTCCCGCCGCCACACAGGGCCGAACCACTGCTCCACAGGCATTTCTGAGACTTGGGACCCTGTCTCAGGGAAATCCTCCCTTGTGAATAGCAGGAAGGATACTCAGGGTTTTACCCAGCACACCACAGGTGCTGACCCCACCAGACCCCAGCACAAGAGCTTGGCCACACATGGCTGGAGCCGACCACTGCTGCAGGCCTCATGTGTTTGACCTGCCAGTGTGAGGACCACTGGTAGCTACTGCTGCAGACTTGCAGGTACCAGGCATTTCTGAAAATTAAGTCCTTTATGTGATTTGTGGTCCTGGGGGATCAGTGGCAGGGTGGACAGGATGGAGGGGAAGCCAGGCTTCAGTCCCTGCCACTGTCCTGCTCTCCCTGAAGGGAGCCGGGAAAGGACAGCTTATCCACTCTGTGGCAGTGCTGTCTGAGGACTTCCATCTCCTGCCCCACCACTGGCTGGAAATTAAATACTAAAAAAGTGACAATTCTCTACCATCTTCAAAATCAAATAGAAAGAATCAAAGGAGGAGTAGGACCAAGAGTTATTATCATTCATTGTGAAGAAACAGCCCTGGTCTGACTCAGAGGGCTTAAGGCCTTTCTCTGATGCGACTCCCTCAGCTATCACCTGAGTCTGCACGTAATAGATGAGCTGAATCATCCTCTCTCCTGACTATGAAAGGAGCATAGACCAAAAAAGCATTTCATATGGGTGTTTCAGATAATACTCAAGATGCCCGAGATTAAGTCAGATTTAAGATATCCTATTTAAGATGATGGTTATAAAATTCTGTGTCCTTGAGTCCTGTCCTGTGCTTAGATACCCTTCCTCTTACAGATGTTGTTTGGTATTGCTGACCAGCTCTGTTCAAGGGTAAAACCCTTCAAAGCTAAAGGAAAAAGTAGTATTTCTTTCTCTGTCTGTGTACCTCTCTCTGTTTAAATGCTGCTGGTTTCCTGGGTGTTTTGGTCTGTTAGAAAAGAACCTTCTGACTAGAATTCTGTATAGTGAGAGTTTTTAGGGGTTTCTGCAGTCCCTTTGTACTAATTGATTCCCCAGTGCATTAGCATCGCCAAAGCTAGATTAATCTTCTTTTCATTTAAGTGCTGAGATCAATGTCTCTGTCAACATAGTTTATTGAACCTGGTACAGTTTTACCACTTGCCTTTACCTCCTCTGAGATGGCTTTTCTCTTAAGTATGTCCTGAGAAAAGATCCCACTTTAAAACTCTCTCTGGCCAAGCTGCTGAGCAGAATTGATCTCCTGTGGGGCCCAATCCACTGCCAAAATTCCTCCTGCTTCATCACAGATGCAAAATTTCCCAGCAGCTGGCATGTTGTCCTGTAGCTTTAGGAGTCAAGCTGTGTCTTTTTGTCAGGGAAAAATTAGGATGGACTCCTCTGCTAAAGGGAAGGGCTGGCGGGAGATAGATTCACGCACAGGCTGTGCAGCCTGGGCTCTTCTCATGGACATAACACAACAGTTCTGCAGTACAAAACTTGCTTTCTGATGGAGTCAAATATCTTCCCTGTATTTTTCAGGGGCCATTGAATAATCAGGCTGAGAAGTAATTCCTATATAATTGCCCAGCCTTATAAAAGAGCCTGCAAAGAACAGGGTTTGTAGACAGTCTCGCCTGAGCTCATTTATATCATGCCACAACAGTCTGGGAAAAGCAATCTTTCTGCTTGGTTTTGTGGATGGCACAGACAGCAAAGGGTCCAGCCCTGCCCTTGGCACTGCGCCTGCTCAAGCTGCTGCTAAATTGCCACCACCTCCAGTGGCAGATGCACATGATCTCTTTTCAGATTGGGTTTGCACTGCTTTCTCTTCTCTTGGCATAAATAAGGATCAGTCCTTGCAAGCCTTCTGTGCATCGACTGCTTCCACCAACTTCAAGGATGTATTTGAGAGGATGGAGATTATTTCCTCATATGTGGCTTGCAAGATTAGAGCCAAAGATGCACAAATCTTGCTTAAGAGGGCTGAAACAGAGCTTAGCTTACTCATCTGCTCCTGCCACATACAGTGAACCTGACTTGCAGCTCTGCTCTGGCTTCAGCATGGTGCTAAATATTTTGCAGCACAGCACTTCCCAAAAATGCTGGGAGCCCTACATCTGCAGGGAAAATCAAGCAAGCAGATTGGAGAAATTAATTGTAGTGTTCCCACACACAGCTCTGCATTTAAAGTGAGTGCAAACAAATAGATCTGACAAGCTGGGCTACTTGGGAAAAAGTGAGCAGTGCAAACCAGGGAAAAATCCATTTGCATTCACGATATTTTAATCACTTATACTTTCATTAAACAAAATACTTAAGTAGATCTTACGCTTCAATGAAGTTGAAGGGACTTGAGTATATGCTTTAAATTCTGTAAGTGCTTAAAAGTGCTGCCAAGCAAGGATACAAGTCCTCCAAGTGCTTGGGCTGAGAGTATACTTAAGTGTTCTGCTGAATCAGATCCATGGTGTCACAGAGACTCAAAGTGAGCTCAGAGGTTTCAGCCGAGATGAAGGATAAAGCCAAACAGCATAACAGGAAACTCTCAGGATTTTCCAGAGTCTAGTGCATAATTAGATTAAATGCGCAATCCCATTTTGGGATTATGAGTGGGTTTGGGGTTTTTTAGACCATTAAAAAGAGAAGGAGTCTTCCTTTGCAGACATACACAAAATCGACCAGGTAACTTTTCCTATGCTTGCACTTTCCTAGTTTGTGGCATTTCAAAATCAAATGTCAGTGACACTGCAGTTTAGTTCTGAGTAATAAAAAACATCTATCTTGTAAGAACAATTTCTTCTCCTGTGTTCATCTAGACAGCATTAAATTATTTCCCAAGTTTTCCTTGGGAAACTAAGTGGATTGCAATGGTATTGCAAGTAGAACATAACACTGCCATAGCAATTACATCTAAGCTTTGCTAACCATACATTTCAGCAAACAAGTCTTAATTATATACTTTATGGTGCACATAAGCATATTTATTTTAATATAAATATTTAATTTACAGACTATGAATGTTTCCCCTACCTCTGATCTGTGTTAGACACATCTATTGCCTGGAGAAATGCATTAAGCAAAGCAGATTGAACAGTTTTGTCCCACTGCTTCATGTCTTCATTCCCCTTAAAATTCTATCCTGTTACTTGGCCACAGCCCGACCATGCCCTTCAGCACTACTGAATTTCAAAGAGGTGATAACTGCTTTGAAATTGATGGAAAGAGCTGTAAAGGAGACTAAAGACATAAAAAAGTCTGTTAACTTCATGCTGACTTTGTCTGCAACTGCTATGTGATTCCTTTCCATTGTTTGAATGTATTCAGTCATCCCAGAACAAGTCCTGAAACTGTACACTCTGTCGAGCATAACTTAATTGGTTTTATCAAAGACAATGCACCTCTAAGGAGCACTAGACAATCTCTTGCACTTATCTACACTAATCTTATGCTTCATTCATCCTGTTTGCTGGTGTTCTGTAACCTCCCCAGTCCAGGGCCAGGGCCCTTGGGGCAGGAATGTCTGCCAGACCCTGTTAGCTGGGCTCAGGTAGTCCCAAATGTGGGTGACCTGCCAGGAGTTGAGCTTGAATGACCCAGGCTGCCTACTTGCAGAGACACTGGGATGTCTGCACTACACACTTCAGGTAGCAGCCTTTCCCTTTTCTGGGATATCTCAGCAGTCCCCAGTCACCTTCCTCCCCTCCAAGAGCTGGCTGGGGAACAGTGCCCACCCCAGAACCTGATATGAACTGATGCCTGGAGTTGGGATCACAGACCAGACTTGGCTGGACGGTGCTTTAGCAAAAATGAAAGCAACCATAAATTGTAAAAGCGGCTTCATTTCCAAGATGCTGTTGGCTTCCTTTGCCTTTCACACTCCCGGTATGTCTGACTTTAAAGCGGGTTAGCGATATGGCTTAGCATCCAGAAGTTATGAAGATATGTGAGGGTTTAATTCCCTGTGGGCTCCCCTTCCTCCGCTGTGGCTCCTCCAGGATGTCAGTGCAGGTCTGTGCGATGCAGCCCAGACTCAGGATGAGCCCCCTTTATCCAGCACATGCAATCTGTGCCAAGGGCCCTCCTTGGGGGTTACAAGCAGCTGCTCTGTCCCAGCTCCTGTCTCCTCACCTCACTCTGCACTCAGTTGTGTAGATCCCACACATGTCCTTTTTCTTAGGCTTCAGCTGCACAGTGCAGTAGCCAAATGCAGGGAAAGCCATTAGTTGCTATTTTCTGCTGTCAGCAAGTTACTACACATAGGAATCCAAAAGGAGATGTGGAGGCAAGCACAGAACAGTGTTTGCATGGTGCTTGGTTGCTGCTGCTCCAAAGGGGACAAAACCTGGGCATTGACTTCCCATATACATCTTTAAAGGCTGACTGTAATTACTTTTTAAAAACACCATTATATCACAATGGATAATATCCTGCTATGTCAGCTTTAAAATGTACTGAATGCAGGACCAGTCAAGATGTAGACCTCCTGTGAGTGATAGGGACCTCAGTAACAAGGAAATTAGCAGCTGGAGGATAAAGATGCCAAGGACAAATGAACCAAATAGACCTTTCAAAAGCACTTGAGAAAATATCATTGAGATTGCTCAATTAAATATGGATATTGTTTAAAATGAATGGGCGGAGGCAGCAACAGGCAAGGAACAGCTGTGCCTGTTGAATCCCATCCCTTTGTTTGAGCAACGGCACTAATCCCCACACATGTGGGATCTTTTTTATTATCTTTGCCCCCACGTAGACTTATCTTTATTTATAGGATCTCTAACAGCATCTCAGGTTGTAACCTTGATTTATAATACTGGAAATGCTGGCGCCCCATTTCATTTGCATGGAAGTGAGGTAGGTGGATTGCATAGCTGAACTGTAATGTTGCTGCGAAGAATAGCAGATGTTTAGCTGTTTTCATTTCCACTCCTCAGTGGACAATCAACAAGGTCTGATAAGTTCTCTTGCTTGCTGTGGGGTGGCCCAGAAATCTAAGTGGGGGGTCTGGCCAGAGAATAGCACACAACTGGATCAGCAGAATACCTCCATCAGCATTTACATAGGCAATGACAATAGATAGCTCAGAACTGGGGCATTGTTCAAAGCTTTTCTTGTACTTCTGATTGCCCTAGGTCTATTGCCAAACTTCTTTTGGGTTGTTTTGCATATGTGATACTGTCCTCTTTTGAGACTTCCCACAGGAGGTCAGGCACCTTTCTTATCTCTTTTCAGGAACTGAAAGTACACAGTACAGATGGATGAGAAACATTTTCCCCCTAGTAAATATTTTCACTAAAACAGAAACACCTTTATATAACTGAATTTCCCATAAACTCTTAATCAGAAACCTCCTGCTTTTCAGAGGAAAACAAACAGGCAAGCAAAATCGTCAACCCACCCTTGTGCTCAGCGAGTTCCTTCAGGTAGGAATCTAGCCATGTCTGCAAAAACTGTGTTGTGTAACACCAAGGAAATGCAAGAAACCAACAAGCACTCTCGTTCATCCCTCAGCCAAGCTTTCTTGCCACTCTTTTCCACTTGATTTAAACTAATGCCTGTCTATTGACTGCAGGGGAGCTTCTCTCTGGGGAAGTCATAGATGATGCAGGGTCTGTGTCACCCAAGCAATGTCACTATTTGCACCTGTACAAATCAGCTTACCTTCTCTCATTACTCTTGATTGATCAGATGCATTGGAGCCTCCATGAATTGTAAACCAGTTGAGTCAATCCAATATCAAAGCTAAATGAGTGTAGATTGATCTAAAATTACCCAAGAACTATGGCTACTTGAAAGGGTGTTAACTTCACCAATGTCAAGGGAGTTACTCTTGTTTTATGCCACTATAAACAAGAGCAGAGCTAAGCTGTGAGTCATCACTCATTTCTCTTTTGCTGCTTCTATTTTCAGAGCAGATCTACTGGCTTTGCTGCTAGAGGAGCTTGCAGAGATGCTTTTTCGAGCTTCTTGCTGGTTAAGCACGGGTAGACTTTTTTCTCTGTGGGAGAGCAGAGAGAATCAGGATGTTACGACCTGGGGAAGGCAGAAACCCAAAGCCTCACATAGTATTTTTAGTAGTATTATAAAATACAGGTGCCCCCAAAGCCTAGGTTTTATCTCAGCTGGTAACAAGCATTTGAGGGCAGTCATTCTGTGGCCATACTGTGTTCCCAAAAAAAAAGTGCTTGTCCTGAGCAATTAAAATAGAGGTACCAGGAAAAAATGTTTATGATATTACTTGGACCTGGACAAAGATGCCTGAGGGGAATAGTTGCTTTGAACCCCTGAAGTATCTTTGCATTGTCATATAATCAGAAGGTCTTTTTTGTAGGGACAGCTATTTTTAAACTCATTCTTCTGACACAGGCATGCACAGGCAGGATGCATCCGTTTTCTAAGGCAGGCGATGTAGCAATCTGTCAGCTGAGAAACATCTGAAAAAGGGTGGTTTTCCTCAAAAGGAAAATGGCTAAAGAAAGCATGTGGCTTTCAGAGGAGAAATACTTTATTATTATTATTATTATTAAAGAATCCAGTCTCCAAAACATTTTTGGTCTGACATTTAGCATTTGAACTATACCATGTGGTCCAGCATTGTAGCTATTAAAATCACTTGTTTGCACCTACCAGCCAGCAAGTAGTTCTGTGGCCAAGGTGCTGTGTTCATATCTTCCTTTTCCACCCAAGCTGTCCTTAGCTGTCTGGTCTTGGCTTCCATAAACCACTCATTGCTTTCACCAGGCCTGAAAACAAGATGTGGTAGGAGCCATCACAAATTAACAGATCCTGTTTGCAGGGATGGATACCGTGACCACAGGAGCTAAGGAGAGTCATGTCTTCCATGCTCACATTACTTTTGGGTACAGTTTGTCCTGAAGAATGCCATGCTGGCAGAGGTCTGCAAACTAGGATGAAACTCTCCCCTGTGTGGGCAGTCAGAATGGGGTACGTGCTTTACCACAGTCTCCTCTGAGCTTTATTTTGACAATGCAGTAATGTACAGCCATTCTGTTGGTCCTCTGAAAATGAGTGAATTCCAGTCTCAGAACTTAACTGGTGTCATATTGTTATGAATCACCACTGAAATATTTTCAGTGCTCCTTGGAAGGAATAGAGAACTCAAGCAAAAGCAGAAGAGCAAAATAGGAATTTAGTCCTTACATCAAGAGCCATAAAGTTACTCTAGTTAGAGCCCTGTAAGTCTTGATATAGAATATTCTGACTAGAGTTGCCTCTTTGTTTCTTTCAGGCTACAATTCCCTTAATTTGCAATCAGGCTGAGTTGGGCTGATTTGTGTTTCTGTGCTGCAGCCCAGCAATCAAACAAAATAACATACCCTGCTAGCAAACATAAAGAGAGCTTGTGGACTGCAAGCTCCACTCTGGCGTGTGTGCAGGCATCTGTAGAGATGCCTGGGTCAGAAGAAATTGGAAGAGATCCTCCTACCACTAGGATGGGTTGTGCTGCTGTTGTGCCCAGGCATTTTTTGTGCAAACCTGTTGACCTTGGTGGAGTTACTCCATCCACATGGCAAGAATCCCTAAAACAGAATTTGGACTATGGGAAGTCAGTGGGAACTATGCCACATCCATTGGCTTCAGGAGGAACAGGGATATTGTCAGCTTAAAATTACAGTCAGCTTTCGATTTTTATTTCTGGCTTAGGAGGGAAAGACTTAAAGAGAAAAATGGATAGAGAGAAACATTGATTAAAAGAGTTTGAGAGCAACATCATTGTGCTTTCTCAAAACAATAGGAACACAACACATCTCCAGAAGAATGTAGGCTGAAGTCAAATTGCAAGACTTGTATATTTTTCCTTAGAAAAAATGCTGTGGTGAAAAAAGTTAATGATTTTTAAATAATGCTTCATTTTGCAGAGAACAATTTTCCAAGCAGTCTTTGCCTCCAAAGCAATTGCTGACCATTTAATGACATAGTAAGTATCAAATACTGGAAGAAAGTGCATGTGGTAAGGACCATATAATCACAAAGTAAATTCACCAGTATTTTTGCCTTAAAAACCAGCACACGTGTTAAATGATATTTTTGGGTCTACCGTGTATAATTACCAAGCATTGTACACTTTGGGAATACATAATTATAGGTATGCTGCTTGCACCAGGAGTATACAATTACTCCCTGAGTATCCCTTGGATGCTGTGACTGTCCTGCCTGAAGGGCCAAGCGTAAGCCCAAATATAGGACCCTTAGTGACTAGGATTTTTGGCACTGTCACATAAAAAGCCAAGTCAATATCTTACCCTGCTATGGTTTCCTTGAGAGTACTTTGGGAGAGCACAAGACCTGAAACAAATGTTGCAAAGGAACTACAGGTTAGTTTAATTGCTTTAGCTTCATCACAAAGATGCTTCATCTGCCTGTCTTCCTCTTGCCATTGCATTACTGCACTGAACGATGCTGTGCCCACCATCAAAAGGAGCTAGAAAATTTAAAAATAGGTGCAGGAAGAAGAATGACACTGTGGCTGGAAAACATGCCTGACATGCAGACACTTCAGGCATCAACAGGAAGTTCAAAGGGGTGACTGAAGAAAACACTGAGTACAAAGTCAGCTAAAGGCACAACAAAATGGGTGCAGGCAGATTGTATTGATCTATCTGCCCGAGGCTTAACTTCTCAGACCCTCCACCTGGGCAGATAAACTATTACCCGGAAGGAGAGTGGTAAAACCACCAGTCATGCAGCTGCTGGAGTCCTAGAGGGAAGAGACAGAAGGCCAACTCCTGGGCTGAACAACTGAATGAATTCCTCAGGGATGCTGCTTGGTGCTGTGCATGTGATAGCCAGTGTCAGTATTTCACAAGAGAGAGAAAACCAGAACTATAGCCAGACATGATATCACACCAGATTCCCAGAGAATGCACAGAATGATTAACTGAAATAAAGTATTTTGCCAGAAAACTGCCAGTTCTATAAAGCTATTTTCTATTGACTGCAAATCTCTAAAGAGCTGTTAAATCCCCTTGGTGAGGAAGAAGAATCCCTTTTATCTGTAAGAGACATAACTAGATGATTTTCATCTGATATCTTTCAGTCCTGAGAGTGTTCATTGTGGACTTCTTTTCAGCCAAGTTCCCAAAGCACTGAGTGAAAATATTCTCTTTTTCTTTTGGGTTCCCACTTTGAGATTTTTTTTTTCCATATGGTCAGTAGTTGACAAGAGGTCACTTGTTGTTTCTGAGGACAGGAAGAACATCACTTGAACAGGTGAATATAACCACAGGACTATAAACTCAAGTCACTAACACTCTGCTATCCCTTCCTGTGACTTAGTGATCCTGGTGTATCTAAGGCATGTCCCGGCGCCCTCTTTATCATTGTCTCACCAAGTACTCGATGCTTGAGTTTGAGAAACCTTTATTAGTCAGAGCCGTATTGTTGGAGATAGATAAGGGCTCCAGGTCACTGCAATTCAATGTGTGCCTGGCTTGCTTAATCTGAAGTCCATTATATGAGGGAACAATAATCTTGATTTTCTCTGTCTTCACATTTGTAGGTCTGCAGTCTAGGGATCTCAAAGCAAATGCTAATTAGTAAAGCTCTCAATTTAAATTTCAAACGTACTAAAAGATTTTGAGAGAAAGGTTAAATTTTGCTTCCACAAGTACACTCCCACTAGTCCTAACCAAATCCTGCCTGTTCCTATTTTAAAAGTCTTCCGTATAAATATAACAAACACTAATTATTTTGCCATCAATTGCCAGTGGAAAGCAACTGAGTGCTGTTTCAGTGTGAAGCATTTTGCCATGCATCTAAGTAGGTGATTTAGCAAACCTCAGGCTAATGTCAAAGGTCCAAATGGCTCAAACATTTCAAGGCTACTGCACTTTGCACTGACTGATGTCTGCAGTGCCTCAGCTGCAGAGGTTTGTTCAGGATAATGCTTGAAAGCATTTCCTTTGATGTTAGATAGCATTAAGTGAGTAAATGAAAAGGGAAAAAAAAAAGAAGAAAAGCCAACCCTGAACCTAGAATCCAATCTTTTTGAAATATTCAAGATAATAGTCTGTTTTCACAGTCTGTCTACAAGAGCCTGTTAATATCACATTAGTTCCTTATGCTGATTAGTACTCCAGCACCAACATACATTTTGGAATAATATCAAAACTCTGCAGAAACTAGGGTACAGTTTCCAGCCTGTGCTGAGGAAGGTCTCCTTGTGTCATTCTCTTTGTCAGAGCCTTGAGTCAAGCCTGATGTGAGCAGGAGCAAACTGAAGTCTACAGTCTTTATTTGTGAAGAAATAAAAGTAGCGATGGCACAGGAAATATCTGGAGGCAGTGTGACTCAGGGGGTTAATAACAGTGACAAATGGTCCTTGGCAATTTACAGCTACTCACTTTTGGTCCTGTATCACAGCCACTGCATTTCCTTTGCCCAGATGTAAATGACCCAAGGAGAGGCCTGGCTGCGGTAAGTTAAGCCCTACATGAATATTTCAGATCTTGTGGGTAGTGACAGGCAGGCAGTGTTGCCTGAGGTACATGGTGCAATACCCCTCGGTGCACCTGGACGCTGAGGCATCAGGGAACAAAGAGTGCAGGCAAAACTGGATCTGCCTGCAACTACACTGTGCAGGAACAGTGCACGGGAGTGCCGGCAGCTGGATGGGAACCATGGATCAGGAAGAACAGAGAGATAGAGTTAAGAAAGACCGTGGGTGTTCAGGAGTGCCTCAGAGACAGACAGAGAAGTTGTTTTGTCAGAGCAGAGGCAGCAGGAGCCTGGACAGCACAGCCAGGTCTGCAAGGTCTGGGGAGCAGGAGGGAGCATCCGTATGAAACACAGCCCTTTGCAGCTCTTTTTGCCAACTTTTGTTGTTTCTTCTTCCTCTTCTCAAAATAGTTACTTGTTAGAACAAGCTTCTTGCCAGGATGTCGCAATTGAGATGTTTGCTCTTGATCCTGGCTGTGATTCCTGTAGCACAACTGTGCTGGGTAAACCAACCCCCCCGCTACAAGTGGCAGAAAACACAATCCTGGCTGCACTGAAAATAACAAACTTTGACTCACTTCCTCTTCAGAAACTCTTCAGTATGCCCCATTATGCAATTCTCCAGTCTCCTGGTACCAAGAGAGAACTAATATCCATTTAATCCCTGAAGAGCAAGCTTCTAGGGGTCACTTTTTCCTGCACAGACCCTTCATGTTGAAGTGGTGAAGCCCTGTGCTGACCAAGGAATGCTCTGCTACTATCACCAAGTATTTTGTGTGTCTGTGTGTGATCCAGATCTCTCCTTGCTATTTATTTCACAGTAGACATGAGGCGCTTGGCATTTCAGTTAGAACACCTCAGATCCATAGCTTAGACTCCAGCAGTTCAACCTTTCAGCTTTTCAGGGGTATTGCAGTCTCTAGGAATTATCCCAACTCTCTGTCATCAAACCAGCACCTGACATTAAAAATAATGTAGGTTCTACCTCAGTGAAAAACATGCATTCCTTGGATGACTGCTGGGAGGTAAGCAGGGAAAAAGAGATGGAAAATTGCTTGTATATGAAATATGCATGAAGAACATTTTCATGAGCCCAGACTGCAATTTTACTGGGTTTCACATCTGTCATTAAGCCCCTCAGACTTCTGAGCTGCAGCAATAAATCCTTTTTAATTTATTTTTTTTGTTAATGACATCAAGGCAGCATGGCAACTATTTAGGCAAAACTGTCCTGCATGCACACATACAGACACATGCCCTTTTGGTCACTGGTAGTTGGAAGAAAAATATTCAATAGATCAAGGGTAAATGTGCAAAAGTAAAAATATCTTCTTAGTCATTGATGTGAATGAAGCTTTACTAAATAAATGACATGGGTGGAAAGAATTTTCATGAATTCAGGTGCTGGCTCAGCAGCTCAGTCTGTAACAGGACTGTTCCACTGCTGAAAACTCAGGCACATGCATATGACCAGTACTGTATCCAGGGAAAACCAGGTGAGTCACAGCATCCTTTTTAGCCAAATCACCCCCATTTTACCTGCAATTTCCCACTGAGTTCAGCAAAATGCAGGACCTACCCCAAGCATGAGGAAATGTAGCAACATATCGATAACGTATCATGAGGATGGACACCCAGTGCTCACCTCTGAATTCAGTGCGTTGTATTGTGACATCTTCTGGTGTATCATTGTGGAGTTTTAGCAAAGCAGAAATACCTTTAATAGGGGCAGAGGACAGTCCTTTTGTAAAAAAACCCCATTTTCACTGCCACCCAGAAAGATGCCACAAATCCTCCTGCTCACAGGAATCTACTCTTACTCCTAAAAAAACACCTAACTGCTTTTGAAATCTGGATTCTGTGTTTTATTAGTGCCCCCACCACAAACAAAACCCTATTGCCCCAAGCTCTGTTCACACACACCTCTAATCCTCCAGGATTTATAATTTAAATAAGCATATCAGAGATGTTAATCTAGATCATCTAAGAGTCTCTTTGGGGGTTTTATTTCAGATTCCAGTCAAAGAGATAAAGAGCTACAATCTGGAGTCTTTTCTTCTGTAGTCAGGTGTTTCTTCTAAAACTGGGATCAGGTTAGGAAGAATGCCTCTGGCTGACTCTGAGCATCTGTATCCCCTCTCAGATCATGTCAGCTCTGCTGCATGAGGAATTCTTATTTGGGGGTCACACACAGTCAGGACTGATGAGGCAGCTGGCAGTGAGGTGGGCAGCCTCTCCTTTGTGACTCCTGCAAGGTGCTGGTGGTTTGGATGCAGCCAGGCAAGCTGAGGGCTCATGTGGAGATGTGTACATGCACACAGAAAGTTAGCAAAACACCTGCCTTGCTGAAGAGGCTGGGTTGCTGGAAGCGCATGCTCAGTGGGCAGAAGCCTGCTCCTTCCAAATGTGGAGGCAGCTGTGGCCTGGCTGACCCTATGACGGGCAGCCCACGTGCGTGTGCGCTGCAGGGAAGGGCCAAAAAGGCAACGTGGCCCACCTGCCTGGGCCTGCCTGGAATGACACACCCAACTCCTGCACAAGAACACTGCCTTCATTCTTTCACAAAGGTATAACTACCACAGTTGGTGGTTGCCTTTGGAGAATTTGCTTACTGTGCCCATTCCTGTGGAGAAGACACCATTAACATTTATGGGGCTTCCCATAGATGGCCACAACACCAAGTAGAGTGACTATCTGTGCTACGGTGCTGCCCATCCTTCTGCCCCACTCTTTCACAGACCCAGGTGATCCATGCAGGTTCGCACCAAGATGCTCTCCAAGGTTCAGCCAACACCCACATCAGGGACCCTCTTTCAGAGCTGCTGAGGATCTGCAGCATTTCTGGTGCCATCTCGCACTAGCAAGGGAAATGAGGCTTTGAAGGGGTAGTTTGATGGCACAGTCACTGCCCAGATGGAAGGATGCCCTGAAGGAGAGACAGCTAAATCTGTTCTGGCTCCAGCATAGCTCAGTGTCTTTAGTAGTGATGCTGAAGGCTGGTAGTGATGGTGTTTGGTTGATCTGAGGAAGACACAAATCTGGAAAATCTATGGTGCATCAGGGTGAGGAATGGAATTTAAAATTGTGTCATCACCTTAGGAAAACTGACTGGAGAAAGTAGGATAAAATTCAGTAGAGACACGTGCAGGATGTTGTACTTAGGCTTGACCATACAGTTCCTTAAATCTTTCATCTTGAAAGAGTGAAAAGGAATCCTGTTCTGCTAAGCCCTGGAAAAACTTCAGCTGGATTCTCATGCTCAGTTTCATGATCAGCTGGAAGACGAGATCTCTACAGAATTTCTTTATGACTCAGTGTAAAACAGAGACTTTGTAAACCAAGACAGTAGCTGTTTAAAGATCTGTTATCATCCCCCTCTGGCACAAATATTTCTGCTGGTTTGGTTGACAGCATAAGCTTCTGGGACTGCAGTCTGAGAGCAGCAGTATTAAACTTTGAATTTCTCCTGGAAGGTGGTGACCAGGAAGTGTGTTGGAGACTCCCTTTGAGTGGGAGAAACCATGCTGATGTGGTTGTACTGGGGAATATGTGGGGAATATGCCTTGCTTTCCTCTGGTGCTGCTCCAAGTCGATAGTGTTATTACTCCAATAACATCAAGGGAGTTAGGCTTGTATGAAACTGGAAATAATGCAGTACTTAATTAGATGATTTTGATAAGAAGAACCTAGGGTAAAGTGTAGCTAGAGAAGATTAATTGCAGCTTCATTTTCCAGGGTAATTCCATGTAGGATTGCCTCTGGTCACAACACAGTTTCACTGTAATGGTGCTGTGCATTGTTAAAAGTCAGCAGTCATTTATTTTGTGCTGAACAGACTGCATTATGAAGGAGATAATCCAGTTTGCTGTCATTTTGGCAGCTTGCTAATGACACAGGGCAGCATAATATTGCATGGGTTCAGAATTCAGCTGCTAAGCTTCAAGATTTATACTTAGCACACACTGTCATTCTTCAGAAATAGTTTTTGCTTATCCCAAAACTCTGCTTTAAATTTATTGTCACTTTCCGGCTAGTGTCTAAAGGGCAACCAAATGACATTTTTCTTCATGCCTGTTAAATGATCTAGTATCGGGTGAGGGCAGGGGGAAAACTCTGGCAATTAACAAAGCCAGAGCCTTTGCAAGAAGCAGACAGAATGGAAAAGGGAACAGATTTGAGCTGACTCATTCAGAAGAGGTTTTAACAAATCATTCATTGCTCTAAATCTACGTCCTTCATCTAGAAGGAAAGAAAGTCCAGTGGTGTGGATATTAGAACCTGGGTAGGGTTAAGAACTGCCTGGGTTGTGTTCTCCCTCCTCCTCTCCCTCCCATACTCTATCCCTATCTCCTGATTTCCATGTAATGAGAAGTCAGGCCTGTGGCCCAGCCAGAAGCCAGGCACACTCAGCTGGCAGCCCCATTGCCTCAGGTTTAAGGCCAGAGAGCAGGGGAAGATGAAGCTTTACAAAGGTGAGCTTCCATAGAATCCTGTGGATATCCTGGCCCTCTGTTCTTTGGCACTTAGGGGTATTGCCCAGCTCTGCCCTCCAAACACAGCCCGGTGTCCTTCTTAGAGCATGGGAAAGCATGGGGAGTTTGTTCTGGGGCATCTGCAGCTCCTGCTGGCATGGTGTCTGTGGGCACAGTAAAGTTGTGTCCTGGTTCTGGTCTGCATGAGCTTATATCTTCTAAATTTTACCTTGATTTTCAGGAAGAAAAAGGGAAAATCTACTGAAAATGGATAGCTCATGCGCATTTCTGCCACACATCATCAAGATTGCTCTGCGCTGTATTGAACTCTCCTAGGCCAATTTTGCCATAGGTTTGGCTTTTCAGCGTATTTCATGCTTAGAAATAGTTTCAGGTTTACAGACCATAACAAACCCTTATGGGAATCCTGCAGAGTTTGTTTGGTGACCTGGTGGGTTTGAGATTTGGTTTGGTTCGTTAGTTTGACTTGGTTCATTGTATATTTGGAGGTCCCCAAGGAGTAGAGGGCAATGGGTTCTTCTGCTTGCTTCTATTCATAAAGGGTGGGAACTCAGGCACCCTCTGACAGTGCAGGCTTTATAAGGGCAGGTAGGCAGAAAGATCAGGCTGTGGAGAGCATTCAAAGTGGATACAAAAAGCCTGACCTTCATGTCCTGAAGCCAAGGGAGTCTGAAGAGTGAATCAAAGAGGACAGGAGGAACTGACAGTGGGCAATTGATGGCAAAGAATATGATCTCAGCAACTGCATTTTGAAGGGAGGCTTTCAGGAAAAAAAAAACACAAAAAAAAAAAAAAAAAAAAAAAGAAGAAAGAAAATGAGATCAAGCATTAAAGTTTTATCAAAAAAGGTTGACCTTTACTGATGTTAACTGATATGAATAATATCAGTTTGTACCAGCAGAGGAATTGGGCCTGAATTTATTTTTCTTATAGACTTCCCTACTAGATTAATTCACTGGTGAATGAGATAAAAGTAGGAGGAAGCTGAATGCTGATATTGCTAACAGCAAAGTTTACCTCTCAGGCCAGACTCTTGTACAAAATAGCTGTGATCTCATACTTTTGTGCCTTATGAAAAAGACTGAAATAAAGTCAAAACTGTGCTGTGCTGCACTGAATGGTATTTATAGTAGTGGGAGGCATACCAGGACGTTCATTCCGTCACCCTTCTCCCTGCTCCCCACCCAGTACAACATAGCCAGTGGAAAAGGTGTAATACTGGCTGAGATGAGATCTGGGTTAGGTCCTCCTGGACATGTGGGTTACCATGCTGACTCCACTGGGGTTTGTGGCTGGTGTGAGGAGCAGAAGCTGAAGTGTTCAAGGCCAGGTTGGCAACCTGAGCAACCTGATCAACCTGATCTGGTGTCCCTGCCTGTGGCAGAGGGTTGGACCTAGATGATCTTTAAGGTCCCTCGCAACCCAAACCATTCTATGATTCTGCAATGATTCTGTGATTGCAAGGAAAATACTTGAGTGGCACCATAAAATGGAGCGCAGCAGAGCCAGGCTCTCAGCTCAGAGCAGGTAGTCAACATGTTAAATCCTGTCCTTTCAAATGTTGCAGTCAAAATGAAGAAAGACACCAACTGGTGGTCTTAGAATGTAGAGAGGAAAAGAGAGGAAAAAGGAAGCCTATTTTAATGGTTGGAAGGCTCTTAGATACAGAGTCACCCTGAATAAGACAATACAGAGTAGGCAGAAACAGCAGCATTTCTGAATGGCTCAGGAATAAGGAAGGAAGGAAAGCCAAGAGCTGAAGATGACTCATTCCAAGGACCTGAATGAGAAGGAGGATGGGGTATTCAGCAGTTTCCCATGAAGAAGTACCTTTAAAAACAAACCCTACCTTTCAAAGAAATAAACGTAGGAGAAAAAAACCCCAGAAGCCTCTCACAAGATTTTGAATAATTTATAAATGTCTTCTGCGCTTTTCTCATCCTTAGAAAATTCCTTAAGAAATCGGTGGATCATTATTGTAGGCGGGAGCTTTCATCACCATATTGAGTGAGCAACAATGTTCATGTCAATCTCGTGCCTTTGGATCACATAAAGGGCTGTGTGTGTCATCACAAGAGCTGCGTTTGCACAATGCCTTAAGACACTGCTGCTGATGCTTGTGGAAAGTACAAAGCAGTCCCCGGAAGGCACTGTGCCCCATTGTCCCATACGTCTTTTTTTCCACTCTTTATCAGCTGGTGATAAGTATTAGTTTTTCTCCTAACATTTTTGGTTCCAGATTTATGTAGGGTGTGAGTGAGAAGTATCTCCATCAACACTCTTAGATTTACAAGGTTTTGAATTAGTGTGCTGCAAGAGTGTAAGCATTCTGGACTCAGTTTCTCTAAGCCCTATTTTACAGAACTGTTTTGGTTTTTTGGTTTGCTGTTGTTATTGTTTTTGTCTGGGTGTTTTTTAATCTTTCTCTCTGGAGAAAGTAAATTAACAGTGTGACACCATGGTTTGACGTGCCCATATCTTTTTGAAAGATACATGCAGACTAAGGAAAGATCATCTTAATCCTTCGCCCGTTAAAACAAAAAACCCCCCATTGCTCCATGCAATTTGGGATGTGTGGGCATCTTTTCCTCTCTCCTGCTGTCTTCTCACTCTCCTCTGCCATCTCCATCTGGAAAGACCTTAAAAGTCACATACTCTGTAGGAAATAAGACTCAAAGCATTTCCTATGCTTCTTCACATTACCCTTTCCCCTGCCTCCATACACCAGCATGCTCTTACTTCTTTACTGCTATTCAAGAGAGAAATGAGTGCATTTCAGGTAGGTATCTGTGTGCAGGACAAGATTCCCCACTTTATTTGGGAAAAACCCTGCAAGAAAGAATGCAGTGAGTCTCTGAGCTTTCCCATGCTGTGGTTTTCCTGGGTGGTCTTTCTGATGAGAGGTGATAGGTATAATGGGGAATTTTGAAGCTGCAACCGTTGCTCCCTCTCCTCTTCCTAACTCGGATATGTTAAAATTCCTCGTAATCAAGCCGAGCACCATCCTCCAGGAGCAGCTCTTGTTTCTGGTGCCTGTTTTCGCTGAACAACGGAGCTGTACATACCACTTTGCAGCACTGCTCTGTATCACATTTACAGGGCTACTTTATCATGCTCATCCTGTTGTTCCTAGATAAGTAATTCCACTCTCCACTGAGTGTTAAGCCCTTGCAAATATTTATACACACCCCTCCTCATACCATCACTCAGCCAGTGCCTTCAAACTTTCCTCTGAAGGCCTTCACATTTCTGGTAATTGCTGCTATTCTTTTCCTCCACTCGGTACTATTCCAGCAACAGCCTGACCACCATATAAATTTCTCTTTAAACTTCTGATAGACCTGCCCCATAGGCTACCCCTTCTTCCATAGGCAACAGCTGTTGTGACTGTGATGGTGACATCGCTGCTCCTCTGTGACCAGAACAGGTACAGGTATTCCCAAACTGCACGTCTGAGTGTTTTGAGTCCTGTGGTGCTCACCTGCTATCTGTAAACCCACAGTCTCCTGCAAGGCTCCTGTGTGTGAAATTATTTCCTCCCTGCATCTCCACCATGCATTAAGTTGTAATGAGGATAAGTAAGTTGCTCGCTGCTCTGGTTCATATAATTATGTATTTGGAGCTTTAATTAGAACGCCACGAAAATCAAAGAAGACAAATGAATCTAACTCTAAGACATTATTTAATCACCTAGATATATTTTCAAATTAAAACAGAGCTCTTGATAGCAAAGCCACTTCAAGCAACCCACATCGGTAATATTATTTACTAAGGGACCATGCACACGCCACCACCTGCATCCATCAAAACTAAGGGTGCTCTAAATCATCCAGTGCCAAAATTAATGCAAACAACTGGGAAAAAGATAAAGAACAAAGAAAATAACATGCCAGTCCTGGGGCTTTTCTCTCTAATCTTTGGAAGAGCCTTAGGGTAGACATGTCAATTATTTTCTTTGTTCCTCCTTCTGTACACTGTTTGCATTACAATTTGGCATAATTATTTAAGAAGCCCTGAGTTGTGTTGGATGTGGGTGGTGGATTCATGGCCTGGAGACTGTAGTGTTGTTGTTGTTGTATATTACTGCCTAACTCTCAGGAGGCTGAGCTTACTGCACTCCATCTGCAATTAATTTATCACTTTGAGTGTGTGTTTTTATACAGTGTACATATTATGTATAATGCAGCTATTAAGCAATGCAATTCTATTTTCCCCTCTTATTGCTGTAGACAGTAAACGTCTGCCTAACCTTCTCCATTTTTGATCACCTAAAACGTGATAGAGTGAATTTTGTGCCATGTGGTTGAATGAACAGTAATGTCAATTTTCTTCTCGTGGTAACTGTTCTCAAGCTGCAATGGCATAACTACAAACAGATAGCAAGACATTGCAGGTACACAGCAGGATCTGCAGTTTATAGGTTTACTTGGGTATTCAGGCAGCTCATCCTAGTTTTCCACTGCTAAGGTTTTGGTTCAAAAAAGCTATAATCTAGAATCTGTGATATTTCTTCTTAACGAACATGATAGGAGAGACATTGAACACATTGAGTCAATAAAATTGTGCTGGAATAACTAAAAGAAAGATATGATCCATATTAGCTGCAGGCTGTACCATTGGCACATCATCCAAGAAAGCTGAAATAGTTGCATTCTTCTAAGATTCAAGTATGCTTTGAGGTGAAAATACCATTTAGCAAGCACATACATCAACAATTCGATTTGTGGCCCTCTTCCTTAGTACCGCAGACTCTAGGCCAAATTCAAGACCGATGTCTGCTCCCTGGCTTCAGTGGGCTTTCATCCAAGCTAACATTTGGTGTCTTCCACTTAAACCAGAACCAAGCTCCTGCAGCGGAACACACGCCAAACATTAAGGGCAGCACTGGAATATATATAGGTAGTGAAATTGCTACTGAGGAAACTTTATGCTCTGAGTGTAACTGGACACTAAACAGGAAGAGAAACTAATCATTGAAAGCATTGGTAATCCTCTCCTGAGCTGACAGGACAATCGATTTGGTAAACTGATCCTTCGGCAGCACAGCACACAAGCCCCATCACTTTACAGAACAGATATTGACTGGATTTAGTCACACCTGTTAGGAAATACTCTGAGCTGTACAGCAAATAGAGCAAACAGTAGTTTTTCAGTATTGTCTGAAACTCTGGGAAAAGCAACTTGTCTGTCCTTCCTAAACTGTTGCACTGGTCTAGTTCACCATCATACGCTACTGAGTAGGTGTGTGGAGGAGAGCAGAGCTGATCCCTCTCCACTAAACTCCTCAAAACCACAAAACATGGGCTACACAGAAGCTGGGAGTTAAACCAGCCACTCTCTTGGGGCCACCTTCTTCCTTGCAGATGCAGGGACTGATAATAACCTTGGCCTGAAGCAGGCTTTGTGGAATGAAGGATCACATCATGCCCAGCTGCAGGGAAATCTGCAGATGGTTTCTGCTACATTGGGGCAGGTAGGGAATGAGTAGACAGCAGATGCCTGGAAAGTTGTGTCATGGTGCTAAAGAAACGTGAGAGAAAGTTCTGCTGCTTTAGTTTTATCTTCATCCTCCCTGCAAAGCAGATGGCTCTGAATCATGCTTATTCCAGAAACTAGACACAAGATCTACTGATAGAGAATCATGTCTTTTATATGAGTTCTTCAATGTAGGAAAGCAAGAAGCCTCCAAGACATGAGCTGTGAACACTTTCTGTGGTAGTACTATGGTAATAACATGGTTTTTAAATTCAGAGGTGTAGAGTCAAGCCCTCAGTGATGCAATAAAAAAGTCATGTGGCAGCACAATGCTTCTAAAGAGTAATTGTTTGGCCATTACTGCTGTGTAAGCAGAGTATACAATTCAGACATTATTAAAATTGTACTAAAGTGTGAATAGCAAATCCTCTTATTTACGAGTAGCTAGATAAGCCCAACCCTCACTGAAAATTTCTGTGTAATTTGATCATTATGTTCATGGCTATAATTGAGAGGCACAGAAGGGTATCACAGAGGATATATAGAGTTGTTACATGTCAGGGGTCTGATTTTCATTACGTTTGTAAGGTGTAGTTGTGTAAGTTTCTGCTTACATCCTAATTTATGAGGATGTGGGTCAAAGCCATTTGCTACAGCTCAGAGTAAAGCTGATAAAGAGATACATTCTTTACCTATTATGACTAATGTGACATCTGTAAAGAGTTAAATAAAGAGCATCACTCCTCCACGGGTTTTTAAAGCACCCTTCTACTACTGTAATGTGAAATAAATTCCAAGTTAAAGGGTCATTATAACACTAAAACCAACAAAGCAAGGACAACCTCACACGTGTGCCTGAAGCCTAATGAGCTTCCAGAAGAGCTCTAATGTTTGAGCCAGAGGACGTGGAAGAAGTG
Source organism: Monarcha castaneiventris obscurior (assembly GCA_026261815.1). Classification (NCBI taxonomy): domain Eukaryota; kingdom Metazoa; phylum Chordata; class Aves; order Passeriformes; family Monarchidae; genus Monarcha; species Monarcha castaneiventris. The sequence goes on from JAMPIT010000034.1 coordinate 1,628,997, forward strand.
GAAGAGAAATGGAAATCATGTGCTTGATTCTTTACTCGATTATACTAGTTGGAAAGATGAAGTTTCAACAGTCTGATTTGATGATTAAAGAGTAGACTGTGATAGTGTGTTCTTTTAATTAAAAATGTTGCTGACCAATTGATCAGCAAAGCTATGATACTAAAACCTCAGTAAGAAAATAGATGCACTAGGTAAGAAAGTTATTGCATCATAAGATTATGAAATCTGCTCACCCTGGTTCAGCTCCAGGTTCTGCCACTGGCCTCTCCTGTCATCTCAAATCAATCAAGTATAAGAGGGTTCAAATAAGTGATCATTATTCTGCATCTTACTGTCAAAGCCCTAAGCCTGACCTTTTGCAAGTCCTTGAAACTCCAGATTAACATGAATATTTTTCAGCTGGGCAGAACATTTGAAAATCAGGACCAAAGTAGTTTGATCCTGAAAAATTAGAAGGCACTTATTACTTATGTATGCACAGCACAGACCTACTTCAAGGCTTAACCAGTGATATGCTTTAAATCTTTGGCTGGAAAATAATTCACACAATGAGTGGCAGGTTTATTCTTCTGCTGGTGCCCAGTCTTTTTTTCTCACACACAAAGAATTTTAGTTTAAATTGTGGATTATTAGCCATTTTGATGTTTTAAGGAGTGGTCCAAGCAATTTTAGGATTATACCAACACATGATGTCCTAGGAACATTTTAAGAAATGCAATGAGATTTGAACAAGAACTTGGCCTTGCTGCAAAACAAATAGCAAGATAAAACATCACCTTAAAACTTGAGACACTGGCTGTGACTTGTGTTAAGTGGGGTATTTACTGTCTTGTGACCCAGGTGAAATGTAATCACCTGATGCATATGTCCTAAAAAGAAGTTTTGCAAAGGGTCAGCTTCTGGCATCAATTTACAGCTAATGCTTACCCAGTACTCATGAAATATTAAAGACCACAACTTTCCTTTGCAGTTTGTTTACAGGTTCCTCTGTATGTTGGTATTGAGAAGCCTCCCTATGCTGAGATGTTCATATTGATCAAGAGGAAAGGGATTTTCACAAAGTTAAGCACTGGATCCAAGAGCAACCTTGTTATGCCCATTACACTGCATGGAGAAACATGAATCAAGCCACTTGTCCCTGTGTTAGCTCTGTTCACATCCCAGGGAATCCTGTTTTGCTTACCTGTGACTGCTCAGACGAGATCTGGGTGAGGTGGGTCAGTCGGTGAGGATGTGATTGCTCTGTTCTTGAGCACCTCTCCCACTGCTGCACCCACACTTGTGTTTCCCTTTTGGATCGTACTGTCCACCCCTGCTTATTCTATTTTTTCCTTTCTGACAAGATTTAACTGTCAAAAATATCTAGGCTGTAGATTATAACAGAAGTTTCTCTTGTATTGCAAATGGAAGATTTGTATCCATGTGTGCTGGTTTCAGCTCGAGTTGAGCTGATTTTCTTCACAATGGCTGTTGTGGGGCTACGTTTTTGAGCAAGTGGCTGTGTGGTGCCTGGTTGCTGGCTGGTGTTAAACCACAACACCATGCAACTTCTCTTGGGTGATTGACTTCTTTTAAAGAGGCATTACTTTGAAATTCTGTGTTACCAAAAATGCTCAGCACTTCTGTTATCCATAGCAGCAATGATACTAAACTCATAGCGTGTGTAGTAGTATTTGAGAAATCTGACATCAAATTCTGAAGGATTTTTGCCTTTTTCTTACTTCTCCAAATTTTCCTTTGACATTTCCAGCTCTCTTCTCTTCCCTATCCCTCTGAGATTTTTCCTCAGAGAAAAATGTCACAGGGAAAAATTTCCTCAGGGAACTATGTCACAGTGATTTCATTAGCAATGATACTGTTAGCTCTGCTTGTGATCTGGATTTGCTCAGAAGTTTCTCATTTTAAAGCTTGTAAAATTTTTTCTTCTGGCTTACAACATCCACTACATGATATCACAGGAATAAAACTTGTAATGGGAGGCATGGGAAGGACAGACCTCTTCTGCCCTGTCTCCAGTACTTACTACATCAGAGTTGTACACAGGCTCGAATCTTTGCTCAGTACAGCTCCCAGGAGATGTCAGGACTCACATAGTCAATATGTGTCAATTTTTGAGACAGGCTGTGAAAATTTGGTATTCCCAAACTGGGTAGAAATGCAGAGCCAGGTGAGGTTAATTTTTGAAAAGTCCTTATTAGCAACCTTTATGTTTTTACGACTTTAACATGGAAGCCCACAAAAAAACGTTCAGTCCTGCAGAGGATCCTAAATCTTTTCATGCTGACAGTGATGAACATGTACAGATTATCCCTACCCCTAATGCTGAGTGATTTCACCAACCTAGTGGGAAATATCCTTCTCTTAATTACACAGGAACAAGTAGGGAATTGCTGTAGTGACGTGAATGGAGTTATTTTGGATAGACACCAATACAGGAGAGAACACAATCTGGCGCCTTGAATGCTGCCAACAAAAGCTCAGTTGTATTATCCCATGATTTGACTGTGGCAGGCAGTCTCACTGAACTGATGTCTGACCTAGCTCCCACGGAAGTCAATGTGAGCCTTTGCACTGATTAAAATGCTTTTCAGGAGACCCTCTCGGCAGCCGGATCAGATTTCGGATCAAGGGCTCCCTCACCAACTTTGATTGAAACTCACATCCTCGATGGCGCTGACCTAAATGTCATTTTATCTCAAGACTGGCCCAGTTTTGGCTGGGGTTGTCGGATCAGGCAACCTTCTGAAGGCTTCTCAAGTATGAAGTATTGTCTGTGACTTGGTAGTGAATAGGGCTGTGGAAGACACAGCAGTGCTCTCATCTGTCAGCCCAAGCTGCACTTTCAGTGGAAGAAAGACTCCCATGCAAGCATCCTTGGGAATGCCAGGCATTATTTAACCATTGTATTAGCATACCTCTGCTTATTACCTTACAGTGCTCTCATCGTGTTACAACATAGATGAGGACAAGTCCCAAACCCTGGAGATTTATCTTCTCTAAAGGAATGTTTCCAAGACTTTAGCCCAGTAAACACTGGAGTTTAGCTGGGATTTAGAAGGAATGTATTTTCCTATTTGATTTGCAAGGCTTTTGTTTCCTGCCTCACTACAGGTTTCCAGAATTTTGATTGATAGAGTTTCATTTAAATAATTCAAACTCCCAAGAAAAAAATCAAGCACATTTAATTTTTCATACAGAAAATATCTCAGATGACACTGTTTTGGACCTATGTGCCAGTGAGCCCAGACTGCTAGAAAATAGTTTCCGCAGGATCCATCCAATCACTGAGCTTTGTGCCCAGCAAAGTTTGCTTTAAATATTCACTTCTGGGGCATCTGGGCTTTGCAGTTTGTTTCCTCTTCCATCCTAATGTGAGTTTTTGCACATTGAAAAAAGCTGGGTTTTTTTTCCTGTGGAACTTTGGACCAAGGATGGGGATATGGTAGAAAGATTAAATAAGTGTGTGAAAAGGAGTACCTATTAAAAATCAGAAGGGAAACAAAAACAGAGTCTCTCTAGACCTGACCTTTCTGCCAGATTCCTCTGTACATCTTGGATTATGGAAAGATTGATGATCTGTCTGACTGACCACTGAAACGTATTATTCTTCCTTACTGCTTTACCTGAAGGAGAGCTTAGGAGTTGCTGACAATGTTCCCTCCACTAGGCAGATCATACACTCATAAAAGGCAGGCTCATCTCTACCCAATCCCTCTCCTTCCTCACAGGATTCAATATCCCTGTCCTAATTTGGACAAGTTTTCTGTAAAACCGTGTAGCAGTTTAGAGAATTCAGTTCTCTGATATCAAAGAGATCACATTAGGGTAATTAATCTTCTCCCTTTCCTCTTGAAACTCCAAGCACACAAGCTGCACATTTAGAAAGAAAGAAATGGTCCAGACCACTCCAGATTACCTATAGAGTTGACTAAATTAAAAAATAAAGGACTCATAGCTGTTGTTATATAAGTGGAGTATGAAATATTTATAATTAATGGTGAACTAGTCCAAAACTTACCATAATTGCAACGTTCTGCCTAAAGAAGACACGTGGCCAAACACACGAACATTTTGGCAACCAGCTTGGTACCACACTAAGACAAGCATATAGCATGAAGGTCCAATGAGATTTCTTATGATTATGCTTTTAAACTGGCAGTTCTATACCCTAGTTGTAGTCAGAATATCCAGGGCCTGAGATTACTATAATTTCATAGAGTAAAATCTTGGGCAAAGTTGTATTTAATCTGATAGGGCCCACTACTGAAATCCTAACATGGTGAAATGACTCATTGACGTCACTGGAGTTTTGCCCGAATAAGAACTTCAGAATAAGGCCCAGAGGGATTATCTGTGCTCTTCTCTACTTACTCATTATGTAAATCCCATGTAGACTCTAATGAATGTAAAATGGCCTAGATGCAAATATGGGTCTTATATAAAGTTAAAAATTATTTACTGGATTTATTGCAGATATGTTAATTTAGATTACCTTTTTTTTCCCCTCAGCAGAGGACTCTGTAGAAGAGCACCTGTAATCCAGACGTTACAGAAAATCTCTCAAGAACTGTGATTTTTCAACCTTTTTTCTTGATGCGGAGAACTCAAGACAACTTCCAAGGAAAGTGCAGATCTGCTAAGGTACTGTCAGTTGAAAGAGTTTTCTTCATTATTTTTCATGCACCTTTTGAAAGTAGCCTACCCACTGACCCTTGATTTAAAATCAGTGCTGTAAGAGACTGGCTTCTTCCAAAGAGGTAACAACTGCAGCTGCTTGGATTGGATTCCATAAGCAAAGACACAAACATTTGAGGGGGGAGCATTGGGATCCAGTGCAGTCACCAGCCAACTCTGGGGCCTTGTGGGCAACCTTCTTGCTCCATAATTGTCCAACAGGAATTGTCCTGCTGGACAAGAATCAGGATCCAGCCCTGACACCTATCCTTTCTTCCCAATTGATCTCAAACTGAAGAACATGGACAACAGAAGGAGAGCACACTGCTGGGGAAGAGAACTCTCCTTCTTTCCCCCTCAGAACTACCAATAACCTTGCAATTTGCTAGCAGCCAGAGGAGAGTAAGATTTCTAATTTCCCAGGCATGATGGTTTTTTTCAGAGACAGTTTCCAGCCATCCTGAAAGAGGTGGTGAAAGTTTGAAGTAAAAAGAATACTTTATAGTCTGGACCATGGCATGTGCCCATACTAGATTGTATCAGGAGTTCTTGACTTCATGAGGGACTCTGGCCTCACTGATCCTGGAAAATGGTCTCTTAGTTCCCTAGATCAGGTTCCAAAAATTCTTGTGGGCTGGTAGATGCTTTAGTATTCATCCTGACAGGTGTCAGCACCCTGACAGCCATATGTCATTCTACCTTGACAAGGCTTTTCTTTGCCTTAAAGCAAACAAACAAACAAACAGCACCAAAAAGCCGTGAAGATACCAGAGGCACTCAATGGCAACTGTACCAGTGTTAAATTCGCTACCTCTGTTTTTCAGTGCCACAGAACTTCCCATTCCACAGCAAATCAATGCTGAGAGGCTGCTCAATCCTCCCTGGTGCCTTCACAGCACAGGACACCCCCTGATCCTTCTGACAGGCTGTTTCTGCTGCCTCCTTGGTGTGTGAAGGTGCTGAGCACCCTTCCCTGTTGATGGCATCAAGGGGAACATCTCAGTTACCCAGCTTGGAGATTGGACAGACAGAAGTAGAAGGGACACAGATAACGCTCAAACCTCTCCCTTCCAAAATTAACACTTTGATCAATTACATTGACATTCAACTAAGATGGGCATTAACGGGTGTTAGACCAGGCCTATAAAGTACTAGACTTTACTGGTGAATACTATTTTGTATCTCTCATCTTGTTTGGGACAATTCCTTTCCTCAGCCTCTCAAACAAACCCATAAGTGGGAGACTAATCTGCAGTATTATCCCACTCAATGGGAAAGACATTTTTCACATTCTTCCCTAGTACAAGGGCTCTGTTTTTGAAGGCAGAGAACTTAGCTAACCTTGCTATGTCCTAGCAAATACAAAGACTATGTTTGTTGTGTCATGAAAATAAACAACACATTTTCAATGTTAAATAAACATTTATCCAAGGGTTCCATGTGACTGCTTAGAACTTAAGTAAATCAATCACTGTAGGTTAACCTTTGCTTGTGACACTATTTCTTCTTTCCGAAAGCACTGTAACTATCAGATCTCACAGTTACATAGTTTTTCAACATGCCACTGTCAGGAGAAATACTTAGTGGAGAAATCTGGCACAGCAAATGCTTTTCCACCCAATGCTCTGTGGAGCTCAATAAGTTTATGGGTTGCTGTGCTATATCTTAAGGACATTAAAGATACAGTTTCAGCTACAATCCATCTGGAAAAATACCATGAATGGGAAACTATTGAGAGTTTAGAAAAAGTTAATGTTCCCTGGCACATGCATATCAGCACAGTTCAATTACACAGTTACAAGCATGCTTTCTGTCTAAACTGGCTCTGTGGAACAGATCCTAACATGTCATACCAAGGTGTTTGCATTACAAAGGCTTATTGTGATGGAGTTCAGCTGAAGGAGATGAGAATATGAAGGCACAAGAAAACATTTTCAAGGAATTGAGGCTGTGGCAAACAGTGGCTGCTCTCTGCTCTGACAGAGCAAATATTTTTGTACCTGCACAGCTTGGTAGGTTGGGTAAGCAGTAAGGTTATCCATCTTAACTCAAGACCAAAATGGAAATCCGAGAAGAGCAAGGTGACCTGCTCACTGCAAGGCAGCATTTTTTGGTTAAGAGTTAATTCCCTCTGCCAGTCAGTACAGATGGCTGTTTCACTCTGCCTGCACATCTGACACAGGTAACAGCACTGCACAAATTCAAGGCAGGAAAAACATATGGATTGAAAACAGAGGTGGAGTTCTTTCAGTGATGGGAGGCTAATTTTAGAGCGGGGGAGATGATACAGCAGAGGTGGACAAGGTAGGATCCTTTTCACTACATATGGCTGAGCCAGCTAATGCTTGTTCCAGAGGGACTCTTAAAGGATCTTCTCACTTCCCTGGAAATTCCCTCTTTTTCCTCCTGTAAAATACTAGAGCACTTTTAGGTTGGATGAGAACCAACTGTGACAGGAGCTGGTACTGTGGGGAACATACCTTATGTGTCCTGCCTACATTTTGGAGGTAATTTTCTTTTGACTGAATGTCTCAGTTTTTCTTCATTCTGCAAAGATTTTCAGTGACAGACAGACAAAATCTCAGCAGTGTTGAAGCCACATACACCCATGGGATCTGCTTTCTGTGTCTCTACTGAACTGGACTGTAAGCATACTCAGTGGGCTTACAGTGTCCTCCTTCCTCAGTCACTGAGCGTCCCTGAAGCCCCAGTGCGCTCTTGCTGCTCTCCCCATATGGAAGCTGTTATCTTTGCCAGACCCAAGAGTCTCTTTCAGGGGTGCTATTCTCTGTCATAGGAGGCGGACCTTGCTTCTGCATGCAGCAGGTATCTGGAGGTCCCTTCCTTTCTCTTGTGTATGTCAGGGCTGCTGCAATGGTTTACTTCCTCCTTCAGGTTTGTACTTGCAGGTCTCTAGGGATGATTCAGCCATTTCCTTGCAATGTGTAATCAGGCTTAAATGTATGGCCTGAAATGGAGAGATACCTAAGGAGTTTATAGGCTCACTAGTGTCTCTCACTCTGTGTTCCCCATTGCATGAGGCCCTTCTCTCCACCCTCTGTGTTGAGATCCCATTTGCAGGACCAGCCATGTGTATGACAATTGTATGGACTCGTAAAGGGACAGGCCACTTTGTCACAGCCTCCCTAAAACACTATCATCAGGCATAAAAAGTGCCATAATCTACTTCCACATTATTTACAAACCCTGTAATTGATTTCCATGTCAGTGTGGAGCATAATCCATGTCTCCTCATGGCTTTATCTGGAAGCTTATTTCCTTCATGTCTGCAGGCCCTTAGATTTAGGCAACACTCAACTTTTTGGCTAAGTGAAAACACAGTAAAGCCTTTCAAATCCCAAGATATTCCAGCCTGCTCCTGGAGCACATGCAAGAGGATACATGAAGCATGTACAACCTGAAACTCAGGTGATAGCAGGGATGTAAATGGAAGCCAGAAAACCCTGTGAGATTAGTTTCCTCAAGATTAATGAAGAAAAAAGACACCCTTTACAGGAAGGTTCAGAGTAAGCTCCTAACTTAGCTGCTTTGCATCTCTCCATGGAGAAAGCTCTCTGCTAATTAGAGGAGAATGCCGGGGTGATAAAACTCACCAAGACTAAGATATCTGGTCTGAGTTCTGTTTCTCCCTTAACTGCAGGCTCTTACACACTGAATATCTGCAGTGTGGTGGTGGTCTGCCAGGACTGGTAGGCATCTGCTTGTTGCTCAAGTGACTCTCCCAAGGTGGGAAACAGGACAGTGTTTCACTTTCTACCTGCTGCATCTCGCTACCATGCAGCCCCTCCACCCTCTGTGGGGGTGTCCAGTGCCATCCCCAGAGCACCAAACCTGACTGATCTCATTCAAATTGCATCTTGGATGGTAGGAAGTTTGGATGGCAGACAGCTTCAGGCTATAAATACATCTGCTGGGAAAACATGAAGGTGGGTAAAATACTGGTTTCTCCTGCAATTGCTACTGGGATGCCCTGGTTGTGGATGTTGGCATCCCCACAACCCAGCAACCATTGCTGCCCACTCAAGGCCATGATGGAAAATCCCAGAGTTCTGCCACAGGACTTTCCCTTTTCTCCATCTCTAAGTAATATCCACCAAACCCGTGGTGCTGCAAAACCACTCTGGCTGTGGTAATCTTCTGGTTAAAGAGCTAAGTGATTTCCTCCATTTTTTGAGGTAAACCACTAACCCAAGTCAATTGTGTACAGTGTTACTGGTTTGAGCCTCACCCTAGAAAAGCTTTATCCAGCAATCAGAGAGGTGTTAATACACATTGTGCCTTCCACTAGTAATGGCAAAATGGGCTGTGGTGGGTGACAAGGGAGCGCCTGTCACCGCTCCCTGCTCACTCTGGGCACACAGCTGCCTGCAGGCTGGGGCACAGACACAACCCCTTCAGGGAGAGCCCTGCATGGACAAATCCAGCAGAGATTTTCCTTTGAAAATTGCCACTGCAAGAAAGGGATTGGCCTTGAAAGTAGTACTTTGCTTCAGTCAGAAAAGGATGTTTTAGACTCATCCCTTTGAAAGGAAAACTGCAAACAAGTGATTGTTTTCTCCAGCCATGCAGCAAAGTCCTGTTTGAAGCAATTTGCCCCTGAGGCAGAACATATAAAAGGTACACCCCAATTACAACCAGCTGCAGCTTGCTGGGGAAAAACCACTCCAGCAGTGCTGGATCCCTGCTGCAGAGTGACTCACTAACGATGTTTATCCTTCATTATGATGCAGGATTGGTTCATTCATTGCCTAACTATTATGTCACTAATTAGAGACCCTTAACTGACTAGGACAGGAGATGTTCACAACGGCTTGGTGGGGTGGGGGGAGTGACAAACATGTCAGGGACTAGATGTGACCTAGCTTTAGAAAGGCAGGAGAGTTGGAAGAATCAGGAACAACAACTTCTTGTCTGGGGGTCTCCTCCCCAGCTGCCACAAAAAGAAACGTTTTTCTTGCCAGCCTGTGGGCTGCAGATGCAATGCTTTGCCAGAGTTGGCTTATTCTCCACTTATTGCTAATATGGGTAGGGAAACAGAAGTGGGCAAACAACTGCATCCTTTTAAAACCAAGTAATTCTCATAAAGAAAACAACAAACAGAACTAATATCAGTACCCTCTATGGGCAAAGTCACAATGCTTTATGGTGGATGAGTAGAGCATGGCAAAATAACAAGTTTCCCAGAGGAAAATCTGCTCTTTGGCATTATAGCACTTGGTTAATCTATTGTAAATATGTGTGGTCTTAGCCCTCAGTAGATGTGAGGTCTCCTAGCATGCTTCTAGGCAAAGACAGCTAAGTGTCCAGCACATTGCATGTTCTCTGCTTCTTGCTCATTCCAAAATGAGTGTGGACCTAATCATTCTAAAAAAATGGCTAAAAAAGCCCACCATGGATCTCCATAGCTATCAAAGCTGCTGGGTGGAATAATCTAAACTACTGACATGGGAACATCCATGAAAAGAAGGCAGTTCAGCTTGGAAGCAAACTGCCTGAAAGTATGAACTTGAGGAAGTTGAAAAAGCAGGCATCAAAATGTCAGTCCTTCATGTTTGCAATTAGCAACCAAACATATGGGGGAGGGGGAGGGCTCTGCTTGCTTGGAGAGAAGCAGCTGTTACACAAGAGGCGCAGCAGTGCCGAGATTCCCAAGTCCAAGGCACACAAACCTCCCTGTGAAGCAGATGTACAGCCACGTGCCCTGCATGCCCTGCTCCATGGAGCTGTGGCACTTACAAGTGGGGCTTGTCATGGTCAGCATTCAACGAGAGTTGTCTCAGATGCCAACATGTCTCCTGTGTCTTTCTTTCAGCCAAGGCATTTCATACTGATACTCCTCTCCAAAGCATTTAGAAATTAAAATCGTTTTATAAGCACTAACTAGTTAATGTTTAACCCACTGGTTTTGCTTTTTCCTTTTTTAGTGTACCACTCTGCTTCACATGTTTTGAAGTGGAACCAGCTGTGCCCTCCTTTGACTAAGTTCTTGGCTCTTGGCATTCACTGGAAACATTTTCCAGCTGCGAGATGAAAGGTAAAAGGTTTAAAACTATATAGTGGACAGTAGACCTCTGAAACAGTTTATTCACAGTGAATCTGATGTACTCCCTGCTAAATACCACAGATTATAATAAAACCTTTGAGTGTAACAACCTGGCAACTTATTTTGGAAAATATAAAAATGGGACACCTGGGAATCTGAAGTCTTTTGGCTGTGTTGCCTGGTAATGGGCAATGTCCACTTTTGTTCCAAGGGTCCTAGAACCTCCTGACTCAACAAGCCCAGTTACATGCTTCCCTAGGACCCAGCAAAGGAAGCACTGGGCAGCAGCCATTACCCAATCCTTCAGGTAACCTTTCTGTCACGATTATTTATTAAGCAATGTGGCAGCTGTATAGAATCATCCTGCTTAGGGGCCCATGCCCTTTCATCCATGTCTTGTCTTTCCACAAGTGCTTTTCTTTTGGAATTGTAAACTCATTACGCCTTCATCAAGGAAATGCTCATTATTCCCCCTCATCTGCCCCCCTCCTTGCCCCATTTGATGGTTTTCTCACTCTCTGGTTCCTCTTGCTTCAGCTGCTCACATCAAGAATGGTAATATTTTCATTACAGTTAAATAACACCCCACCTACTCATTGCCACAACATGCCTTTAAACTAGTTGGAACAAAAACCCATTCCAACAGGTAAAATGTTACTGTAGGCTCAAATGAGCCTTGGAACAGTGCAGTGCTGTATGAAATTGTGTAGGACAGAGCAGATATTTTCTGCAGCTGAATTCATTAGACTTCAACATAAAGGTTGGAGGTGGGCCCGTTGGAAACCACAAGTCCAGCTCATTGTGACTGCACACTTTTCTGCTGGGCTTCTCACACCATCTCACAGTAGACCAGTGTGCTTCAGATCCCAAGGTGTTTAAAATCCAAACTCAAATTTTCCTGAAGTTCAAGGTATCTCAATTCAATGGCCAAATGGAGAAAAATCTCAGCAGTGCTATTTCTGCTGCTTGGTTCCAAGCCCAGCATGTGGTTCAGAGATATATCTATGTAAATTTGCTTCTGGTGTGAAAACCTCAGCTCCAGTCAGCAGCAATCCTTCACTCTGGGAGGCATGTTAGTCCTTCTCTCTGCTGCTCAAATCTGGTTCAGGGCATCTTCAGTCTTAGCAGGGTGTAAAACATCAGCTAGAAGAGCTATGGAAAGAACAAGAGAAGGTGCTACACCTGGCCCGTTCAACACAGTCTCTCAGAAATAAGCATTTGACAGCGTAATGTGGCCATTCAGGTCTATAATCCAAGTTGACAACACAGATTGCTGTTGCAAAAGAGAAAACTGAAACCATGTTTTCGCAGATTGTGGAGATTAATCTGGTCAGAGGAGATCCCATTTCCAGAGTGACAGTGGATGGCTCCCCAGCTCCCCCCTGCAGCACCTCTCACTTACAGGTCACCAGCTGGGATTTGGGCAAGAGGAGGTTGCTCAGGGTAGCAAGGCTTCCCAAAGCTTGAAAGAGCAGTGACCTAGAGGTCAGCCCCCGACCTGCAGGCTCAGAAGACGATGTGGGGGTGGGAAGCCCTCAGCCTCACCCTGGCTTTGGCAGAGCATCACGTTTGGAGGGGAGAGCTGCAGGGCACAAACCTGTGTGAAGCTCAGGAGGTTCCCCGTAACTCCAGCCCCGCCCACATGCCCTCCTGAGAAGGGCCACCCGTGACAGGTGGCAAACGGTTTCTAAGGACTTTTTGGGGCTGCTACTAACTGATTATTCTATGGTAAAAATGCTCCCTTTGGTTCAGTGCAATGAACTGAGCCAAAGCAGAGAGACAGTGTCTAACTCTGGGAGGGAAGGATGGGGAGGTAACCCAAATCCCCACATTTATCAGCCACCAATAGAGCTGCTCTCAGGTGCTCTTCCCTGCAGTGCTGCTGGTGAGGAGCACTCTTATTTTGTGAGCTGCCAGGCAGGCAGCCCTGGAGTCCAAGCTCCTCTGGGCTCACCTAGCACCTCTGGGCTCACCTGCTATAGCTTTTCTGAGGTTCACGGTATGACTGTCTGATTAAAAATTGAGAAGCTTGTGAGTTACTGACATGAAAAATGTTATTCCAGAAATGCTTGTGCTGGTCCCATTAATCACACAGGTACAGTGTGATTATGTGCAGCATAATTGGCTTTCCACTGTTTTCCCCAGTAGAGAAAAGCAACTATTTTGACACCGGACTATTACATTTTGCTCCTTTGCATTACAAAACCACAGAAAAGGTTTGTGTTCCCTCACACTTGGTGTAGGGAAAATGAAAGAAACCACAACCGTGCCTCAGTTTCTCTTCAGAGTGGAGTGAGAAACAAGCACAAAGAGATATGGTAGTTTGTTGAAAGCTTCCTGAGTGGTCAACAGAAGATGATAAACCAAGTCTAAATTTCTTGACTCTCATCCGAATGCCTTTTCATGGGACCTTATTATCTTCACTGACTATATTACTTTATTTTTTTAAAATAACTTTAAAGTTTAAAAGATGCATTAATTGGATCTTGGTTATTTAAACTGAAAAAAACCCCAGAAACCAAACCATAGAAGAGGCTAGATACAATAGTGAAATGTCAAAGAAGTCAAAAGTAAATGCATGGTTCAAGCCATTATATTAGGATGCAAAATATACGTGATTTGTTCAGAAAGAAAAGGAAGGTTGACTAGCACATTCTAAATAATCGGAGGTTGAAATCAAGAAGCATGAATTCCTTTACATGATTTTCTCCTGAGACTGCAAAGGGGAATATTGACATAATTAGACCAGTACAAATGAGCCCCAACAAAAGTGGATTGCTTCTTTATTCAGTTTGTTATTAAGCCATTCTGAGAAATTGAGTGGTAAATTGAATCAGTCATTGAACCAAATGTTGCATCTGAGCTTAAAGAAGAAATGGATAATTTTGAACTGTAATAACTTTTGCTGCAGAGATGACTAGGGCAAGTCAAATCTGATAATGCAGGACATAGGAGGATATAAACAGATAACTCTCAGCACTGGGAAGGTGTGGCAACCCATTGTACCCTGTCTGACAGGGCAGAGGGAATAGATTTTCCTAATTCATGATAAGTTGCACTGATCTTTAGCTAAATTCCATCAACACTGATAGAGGAAATGTGGGTGATTTTTTAAGTAAGAGACATAAATGCTCTTTGCATTGCCCTAGTCAGTGGGAAATGCTTGACCAATGCACTACTGGTGGTGGACTGGACTGGACATGTAAGCACAGGTAGGACATGCTCAGAGAGCTTCTTGCTTTCATACCTACTTGCAAGTGATGTTTTTCTTAGATATTCTGTGCCACAGGTATACTTGGGCCAATGAGGCAATATTACCATTATGAAGTAATATTAATATTACTGAGCTTGAGGTCTGAGTCCAAGATTAATTAAAAAAAAAAAAAAGATATATTTCTCTTTCCACTCATGTATTAAGGCATGAGGACCAGCTCACAAGCAAACAACTGGAACAAATCAAACCTGCTGTAAAAGGATTTTGTTACTCTAATAAAATCAATATGCATATGAAGAATTTTGCAAACAGCTTTGCATAGCACTTAATATATGGTAAACCCCACATAGATTTTTGTTATCTGAGTTACAGGATGGTGTTAGCTCCTTCAGAGGAAAAACAAGATCTCAAACGAGTGACAGACAGCCTGCAGCTTTAAATATCAGCTCTGGAGAGCAGCTATTTCAGCACAACAGATGCCTTTCTCCTGTGAAATTCCCCTGCACAGGAGATGCTTGGGTTCATGTATGCTTAACTGTTCCATCCTTCAGCACTTCCTTTCCCCAGAGTGAGGGAAAGTTGAGGAGGGCTCCACTTCCAGCAAGGATGCAAATGCTGTTTTGAATTACAAAGAGAAAAGTGAAGGACTCTCCCTGGGCAGTCTGACGTGTTATAAATGCGTTTATTGTAGGTACAGTCTTGTGTCCTCCTCCAGTGAATAAGTAAATGAGAAGGTTCAAAATGCTTTAGCAACACAAAGAGCCCAGTTTAACTCCCCGACTTTGTGCAATCTTTCCTTCCACCCCTGCTAAAATACCTCCAAAACAACAGTAGGCAACAGGCTCCCAAATGCTTCTGTTGTAGTTAGTACAGCTCTTCTGTAGCACAGCAGAGCTCTGTGGCCACCAGTGCCTTACTTTTTTTAGCAGGCGAGAAGAAAGCAGGGAGGACTTAGGACAAACCACAACAAACACGAACTGAAAGCTGCTGAGGAGGCAGGATGAATTAAACAGAGAAGGGTTTCTCAGTGCCAGCATTTCCAAGCCATTTCTTCCTGATTTGGTCCCATTGCTGCACACATATATAAGGTTGGCTGTAGGGCTTGTCTTACCCAAACAGCTTTTTTCTTTACTCTTTCACCCCTCCAGACTTGGAAAGATTAGGAAAACACCTTTGACATAGTCTACTGCAAGAAGGAATATATTATCCTGATTATTGTCCTTGCATTGTTGAAGTGTGGGGGGACACATGGAGGAAGATTGTGCTTCACAGCATAATGCACAATGGCTAAGAAATAATAGTGAATGCAAAAAAAGATAGAGAAAGAATTACAGGACCAACAATCTTTCAAAACTGCTAGTTAAAGATCAAGTAATACAGAATCAAAGGGAATTTGAACTGCCCTGCCCAACAACCAGGAATATAAGCCTGACCAGTAACACAAAAATAGCATCTCCTTATAAAATGAAAAATCTGTGCTAAGCCACAAAGCTTCAAAGCATCATTTGGTTTTTCTGTTAAAAGTATCATCCTACTCTGCCAGACACATTCCTGCTCCTGTCCTTTCAAATAGGAAAGAGAGGGAGAAAACTGCTCAAACATGATGAAATAGATTCATTAAAAAATTACAGAACCTACAATAATTACAGATACAGATGTGGAAAGGGTTTCTTAGAAGGGAGATTTGTAGTGCTTCTTCCAAATGACTGACACCTTTCAGAGTCCTGAAAATTATCACTACTCACTATCTTTAGGACTTTGGCTCTGGGCTGCTCTTCACAGGCTTCTACTCTTCTCCCTCTTTATATCTCAGCACCAGCTTTATATGTCAGACTAATGGAAACATAATGGCTATAAAACACATTGGATTGTCTGAAGAGACCTTGGTAGACTGAAATTTTGCATTAAAAATACGTTTTCACAGCTATAAATTTTTCTATGTTACTTATTTTTATGGAATCTATAACAGGTGCTTAAAAATACACAGAAAGTCAACAAAAATATTTTGTTTATATGACTCAGCATTTGGAAAGGCAACGGAAAGCTTGGGCCCAGCACTGAGCCACTGGAAGTTTAGCGTCTGCCTTTTCCCCACCCATTTTCACCCCCCTGCACTCTCTCCCCACACAATTCATTACCAGATCACTTCTAAATCCACTGCAACAGTATTGCTGATGCTGTGTTTTCTCACAGACCTCAAACTCTCTAAGCATCTCTAGTGTTCTGTGAAGGTCTCTGTTAAAAGCTTTTTAAAAGTATGGCTAGATTGGATCTACCACATTATTCTTTTTGGTTTTTTGACTGTGCAATATAAGCATCTGAGCTTTGAGTTTGATGGAATTGAGGCAATAAGAAAAGCACAAGTAAAATTAATGACTGGTCAGTGGTTTACATAAAGGAATACATTTATTCCTTATGACCTTCATGCTAAACTGTAATGTAAGTATCTATTTTTTTCATTATAAGATCAGTTGATAGTTCAACCATATCAAAATTAGACCTCACAGAGAGGGGGTACTCCAGCTCCTTACTTGGTGTGAGCTGTGAATACATTGTTTTCTGAGTCCTAAAGCTACTGTAGTCCTTCTAACAACAATCTTCCTTGAGGCTTTTTTCAAGTGCATTTGTGTGTGGAACAGAAAAGGAGGGAGCAGAAGGAAAAGTTAATTATACACCAAGAGAGGGGACTGAGGGAGAAGATAATCATCCATTAATACAGCTTATGCAATTTCCAGCTATTTGTTAATGAAAAAAACATAGAAGGAATGAAATTAAGAGGAAAACTTAAATAAAAATACTAGCAAACCAAATTCACATTTGTCTAAAGTTTGCTGCAGCTCAGAAACCCTTTGTGTGGACCCGGACTGATTTATGATTTCACATCAAAACCACTCCAGCCAGGGGATTTTGCATGGTTAGGTTGTGAGACCAGATGATTCTCACTACTTCCAGGGTTTATTCAATTCCCAGAACACAAAAGAAAAGCCAGAGGGTGCAAGCCTGCATGAGCTGACATAAAAGAGAAAACAGCAAATCTCTGAAAAGAACAAGGGCCAAGTTTTACATAGCTCCAGTTGTGAACTAGGAATTTCCACATATTCTTTCCACACTAGTGATTCCTTTGAAATTGCACTCTCTTCCCCTTCCATCCCAGAGAGCCTGAAGTTACATGTGTCTTGACTCTTCTCTAACTACATAACTTGGCCCTCTACCCTCATCGGTAACGCTCCATTAAAGTTCCCAGACTGGGGATGGAGGAAGAGCTCCGGAGCTCTGGCGCATGCCCCAAGTCATGTAAGGCAGAAGTGATCCTGCAGCTGCACAGCTCCCTCCATGCTCAGCGTGGCTGTCCTGTCTTGTGCCAGGCTATTTTTAAATCACAGTATGCCATTTCCTCATGCTTTTCATTCTTCTATCTCTCTATTGCTTAGAAATGTTATTCTCATTTGTTTAAATGTCTGGAATCCCAAGCAGTCACGATTTCCTTTCTCATCTCTGTTGACTGCAGACTGCTGTTTTTTGATCGTGCTTACCCTTTTCAACACAGAGGATTTACGTTCCCCATAAGAAATATGCAATACCCTCTGACACTGGTTCATCTGCTTCTCAGTTCATTGAAACTGTGTCCAGGCAATGCCAAACTGTCCTGAGAATCCCACAGATGCACTATCCCAACATTACTTGGCATGCATTTCTCTCATTGCAATTGTTCATTACAGTTTCAAATCTACACAGAGAAGACAGCAGTTACTAAGCTGGAGGTACTACATCCTTGCATTTATCATTTCAGGACATTTCAGGAGTCTGTTTCTCTCCTTTTTGGAAGAGATACAGAGGTTTTACTCAAAAAAGTAGTTCATTTGGGTATCAAATTGATTGACAGTGAAAATAAGAAGCCCACAAGTACCCCTCTGCAACTAAAAGTCCTTAAATAATTCTAAAATGTGCTCTCTTCTGTGCAGCTACGGTTATTTCTCCTTGGGATTTGTATTTATATAGCTAATCTTGCAGTGATCTCTGGGAAATAATACAACTAGCACTCTACGTAGGGGTTTGCAGACTGACAGACAGAAGGCACACCACTAAGTTAGTGGGATGTAAGTGGCCAGCGAAAAAGAAGGATGTGTCCTCTAGTGCTTGCAAACAGCAAGGACCAGAGGCCTGAAACTCTTGCTACTGCTGCTATTGCCACTTCTGGTTTCCAAACCCGTGAGGAAGCTGTCTCCTAGGTGATTACTCCTACTCAGAAATCACCATTATTTGCAATTCTCTCTCAAAGACTGAAATGATTCTTGTCTGAATTTGGTCATATAAGTATCTGTGTTTTCAACAGGAGATTTTTCACTTCAGCTTCTGGAAATGTGGTCAATTCTCCTTTTGTTTCTAGCAGCTGTTGGGCAGGCTGCACTGCCCAGTCCTCAGCTGGTGCAGGACAGCGTAACTCTTTCCCAGTAAATGGGGTTGAACCGCACCATGCCATGGAGGATGTCACATCGTGGGACAGTGCTTGCTCTGTAAAGTGGTTGATACTCAGCTGCCTAAGGCTCATTTATGTTTTTCTGCATTTGTTTACTGGCTGTGATATAATGGTATGTACCACACCTGGGTTGTTCTTGTGCTGCTGACTGACTGAAAACACATCCTGTTGTGAATTGGATTTGTGTCATCGGCTGGTATTTTAGATATTAATGTGCTCTCAGGGAGACAAGTCAGAGGCCAAGATTCTTCTTTTTTTTTTTTTTTTCCTAAAAAAAACCCCAAAACAACAACAACAAAACCAAAACTCTTGAAGAGAAAATCAGAACCAGTTACAGGCTGTGGCTCTGGGTGATCCATTCACCCATTTCTAC
This sequence comes from Monarcha castaneiventris obscurior, assembly GCA_026261815.1. Classification (NCBI taxonomy): domain Eukaryota; kingdom Metazoa; phylum Chordata; class Aves; order Passeriformes; family Monarchidae; genus Monarcha; species Monarcha castaneiventris. Next base: position 1,647,799 of record JAMPIT010000034.1, read on the forward strand.
TCCTTGGAAGATTTCTTATTACACAAGGCGTGTGCCACTGGAAGAGCACATGCTGCAGAGAATCCTGGCATGGTAATCACAAATCACTTCCCATTCCTGGGTGTCTCAGGTATTTTTCATATTAAGTAGTAGTCCAAATTTACAAAAGTTTTAACATATTTAAATCAACTAGAGGTCTGATGAAAAGGCTGAGAAAGAAAAGAACACTATGAACTTCATTTTTTATATCAAACTGCTGAGTGTCTCCTGGGTTGGTCCTATTAGTAAAATTTTCCAAGTCAATTAGACTTAAGATGCCATCTTAATCTCTGTTTGCTATGGGGCTTCTCCCAGACTGCCAGAGGAGGCAAAAAAGTAGCACATGATGAAACAAAACTGCCAAATTCTCACCTCCTTGACAGCCACTTAGATGTGAAACAAGTTGGCACTTATCTGAAGTCAGGCCAGGCTATGGGACTGTTGGAAGAATTTGACAATTTCAATACCTCAGACTACTTTCAGGCACACTCTCTGTTGGCTCCTGTGCAGCTGTCAAATCTGCAGGGTTCCTGGCTTGGATCTGACTAACGACGTCTTTTTCCAACTGGGAAATTAATTCCGATTGTGCAATGTTGTCAGGAGGTTTAGAAATTTAAAGCTAAACCTGAAATTAAGCTTATTTTACTGCGTGCTTTCCTGGCTTGTGCTGTATCTTTGAAACAAGTTTGTGCAATGCAGGCTTATTTGTCTTTTTGTGAGGCTTGGGCTCAAAGAAAAAAAGAAGATAGTTCATGGAAGCTGGCAGGGTAACAGAGAACAGGAACCCTACCATCATTTCATCTGTGTGTGTGTATGAAGTCAAGTGCTTTCAGTAAAAGCTCACCCTAATCCTCTAGTTGCCATATGAGAATGGAGAAGAAAGGGTGTCTTTGTTAATATGCTGGTTAATTCATTCAATTTGATCTTTGAATTAATTAGAAAGATGTGCTGACTTCCACATCTCATAATTTCAAAGAGTCTGCACAGTCCTGAGAGAAATGTCTGAACAGATTTCATCTTGTGACACTGGGTTTGTGACCCCAGTGCTGGGATGGTCCCTGCTGATGCTGTAACCAATGAAGTGCAGCAGCGCATCCTCTGGCAATGGCTTTTGGACCTAGAGGGTCTAAAATAATGAGGACTCATTCTGCAGTGTTTTCCCTCATTTTGGATTTTAAAAAGTTACATAATTATGTAAAATCTTACTCATTTAAGAGTAGTTATTTTCAAAGCAGTTGCAGTTATCACTTAAAGAACATGAGAAGAATAGAAATGACATGGCATTTCTTTGATAAGATGTTCTCAAAGCAATTTTTATCTCTTGTAGAAGGCTGAATAATGAATAATCCCAGCAGCACACTGTTGTACACTGATCTCTCTTTTCAGGATATTTTCAGAATATTAAGAAACCTATTCCATCACATCACTTTCTCATCTGGTATAATCTTTAGAATAACTCCTAAGTAGTTATTACTCTAGTTATTCCATGTAAAATTCCTGTTGATTCCCTTTTTGAGCTTGTAGAAAACACCAGTTTTAAAAGACATTGTGTATAATAAAATATGTATAATAGAATACATCTGGCATTGCAAGGCCAGCTTCATTCCTTTAGCACTAACATTTTTAGGTTGAAGACTGCATGTATGTTTGCAAAGCCCAGTGCTTTTTTCCAGTGCTGTTGTATCTTATTAATGTCTTGCTCATTAAGAGTGACCAGCATCAGTACTTAAGAGAAAAAAAAAAAAGTAGGAGAAGCACCCAGATAGCTGAATGCCCCATCAAAAATTACATTCTGTCATTCTTAGCTTCCTTCACATTTTGTACATCGTCAAATATGCCCTTGCAGTAATAACTCCTCCTTGATTGTGGTACCAGCACTACTATCAAACAGGTCAAGCCCAACTGATGACTTTAAGCAATTCTGCAATATTGTTTTGTGTACACAATTTGTATTTGAATTGTCCTTTTTCCTTTCTCAGCTACAAGAAAGGATGTAGCTGCTTTCCAGCAGAATCTAATGGGTTTGGGTACCCCAAGTCAGAAACCTCACAGATACTGTCCCCAGCCAGGAAGCACTGAGCTCCCTGGGTAACAGGCTCCCTGCAGGATTCCCAGCTTGGGTGCAAAACAGAATGAAAACTTCAGCAAGGTAACAATCTCCCAGGCAGCAAGAGCTGACGTCCTGGTGGGCTGATTGTACCTTGCAAGAACAGCACACGTGACTTAGGATCACTTTCCTTCAGTATCCTCATTCAACCCTGCGTGTCTTTTGTGAGCTCTCACAATTCATTGGACATTCTGAGGGGCCTCTTTGTTAATCCCATTCATCTCTCTTTTTTGTCTTGTCTGACAAGTGCTTCTGCTGTGCTTCACCAGTACAACACTAATTTCAGTGTAAACCCTGTCTCTGAAGACCAGGCTGGTTCACTGCCCTCTGCTCCATTCCCCTACTCTCCGTCTCCTCACTGCCAGCTTGCTCAATCACTGAATTTTCGCTTGTGTTTTTGCCAAGTTAATGGTTTCCTTATAGACTGAATAGATGGGCATTTCTTCCTTGCTGCGTTCCTTTTCCTTCTTGAGTTTCAGAAATGCACATAACTTTAAGCTACTCTCCAATTACAGCTAAATTATTCCCTGAGGCAATTAAGGTAAAACATTACTTCGGAAGACTTTGCTAGTGTTTCGAATTAACAGCAGCATTTGATACAGTTGACAGTATTTTTCCATTAACAGTGCTAACCTCCCCGCCCTCCCTGCAAACCCATTAAATTGATCTGATTCCCGTGGAGCTGATGGGAAGAGTCCAGGTGCAGTTTCTCCCAGTGAAGCTGAACTAAAACATTTGCAAGGACAGGCTGATTCTTGGATCACCCCACTTCATTTATTGATCTCTTTCATTCAGTGCATTACAACTCAAAAACCTCTCCCTCCCCCTTTTAATCGCCTTTAATCAGTGGTAGATCATGTTTCAGCAGGGCTTTAATGGATTCTTGAGGATAGTTATGGAGTGCTTTACCCTTATGACTTGGCGGCTGTGTAATCAGTCCACTAGCTTAAAATCCATCTGATTTTCTGGAATTCTTCTGGAGAGAACTGAAAGGAGGCCGACAGTGACAGAATTACAGTGCAGCAGGAAAGCCTGCTCACATGCATGGTATGTGCTACTGGTTACTCATTCCTCTCTCCATATGCCTACCAGTGACAGTGCAGGATATGCAGCGAGAGAACGGCAATGCTCATCCGCAGGATTTTGAAAAGGCCCAGTTATCCATATGTGCACAACTTATTTCCAAGGCCTATTTCCAAGTTACACTGTCCATTGCAGCACTCCCTTTGCACTATTTATACAGCCCTGAGCTCTCATTCCCTATTGACAGAGGATAAGGATAATCTCTGGGCAACCTAATGCTCTAAGATACAATCAAGGTCCATATGATCTATCATTGCTTGAGTAATGCTGGCACCAAGCTAAGCCCTAGCTGAATGACAAGGTCATTTTTGCTCAGCTAATGCATATTTTTTGAGGATAACTTCATGCATGGTTCTTGCATATAATTATTAGCCTGCTTTTTTTTTTTTTTTTAATTTTTTGGTAGCTTTTAAAGCACATGAACATTAAGGTATTGCTCAATTGTGTTTTTCAATGCAATCTTTTGAGATAAATGAAGGTATGCAAAACTCTTCTCCATTGATATGCTTGTGGAGAAGGATATATTAAAATGTCCAAGCTGGCCATTCAAGTACAGTGGCAGCTACAATGCTTGGAATACTGGGCTCTAGAGGCATCTGAGGTTGGAAACAACTCAGTCTCATAGCATTCTCCTGATAAAACTCAAAAAAAGCAACACTCTCCGGGATTTGCATTTATAGATAAAACCCTCACGAGCATTGTAAAGATTCTGTATGCGGTCAGCAGGCGTCCTAAATAAATAATTAGGCATAACAGGAGAGCTAATGCAAGGACAGCTCTGGTGTGCACCTTGAAGGCGCTGTGGTGTTACCTTGAGCCTCTGGCCAGCACAATGTAGATATGCTGGTAGCTGCTGCTCCTGGCATGTCTCACAACTGGTTCCTGTTCCTGCCACAATCCTTCTTTAACGATGATTGGTGTCACAGGCAAGCAGTGCCATTTGAAACAGAGCTTAATAACATCTGTTGAGAAGGTAAAGTTTTGAGCTAAGGCTACAGTTTTCGAAAATTTCGTGGCCAAGTTTGTATACCCAATTCAACAGTCCCACCAGACCAAATATTTCAGAAAACTTGATCTTTTTTCCCTAGGTCTTTTCTTCATAATATAGTAGATCTCTCCATGGCTGACAGCATTTTGGCACACAAGTACCAAGCTCAGTTTTGTAGCACATCGCTACCACGTTCACAAGGAAAACAGTCCAACACAGGGCACTTCCATGTAAAGCACCTTTTGTTCTCTCCAGAAGTCTATGATCTGACCTCATAGCTCAGTTCAGAAGCCATGGACAAAGATCCATAAGACTTTACACAAACAGAACAAGGCACAGAGCAAAGAACCCATGATAAACTGGGGAAATGAAAAGAGCTGATTGTCTTTCTCAGGAAAAATGGAAATGGTTGTGCCCTGCAGACAAAACCACTTTGAGAGGAACCATTCTCTGCAGATGTCTTTGTGATTAATTCTGCAGGAATTAATCTCCACATCACAAATATTTTCACTACCAGCAAACATCAAGGAAAATCTACAGATAACAAAATTACTGCTGTGTATGGCTACAGAACCTGTCACTGCCTTGGCAACCTGCAGATTCAGCACTCCAGGACAAATGCGTCCTTCTGCCTTGCCTTGGGCTTCCTGAGCGAAGGTAACAAGTACATAAAATATATAAGAACCAATGCCATGCTGCTATTAAATTTGAAGCCTGTTGTCTGTCCTGTCAGCTCTCAGCCATGGAATTCTGTTGTACTGCACTGAGGGCCTGATGCTGAATTCATACCTGGTGAAAGACGTGCAATTCTGCTGCAAATTGTTCTGAAAAACAACTTCTAGGGATGGAAATACAAATAAATTCATTAGATTGAGTTCTAGGCTTTCTCTTAAAGGCTATATGAGCTCTGAGAGAAGTCAGACTTAAAATTAAAATTTGATAGTTAATATTTTCAGTCATCTTTACTTTTTCCAAATACCCAGACAATAGTTGACCCTGCTTTGTGCAGGAGGTTCCTGCTCAGAGACCTCCTGAAGTCCTCTCTGACTTGAATCCTCCTGTGATCCTGTAATTAAGAATTACTTGAGAACTGGGAGTTTTTAAATCCAGCTTAATTCGTTTGAATAAGCATCACGTCTACTTTAAAAGCATTCAGGTCTGTCTGTCCTACTTCAAAGTGCTCAAATGAATGCTCAGCAGTAGGCTGCACCTGTAACAGCTACTGACATAAAGAGGCACTGAAAGAGGTAGCACCCTTTCTTTTGCTGCATTTGAAGCTGCTAGAGAAGATGTTCCTAAATATTCAGGTATTTCATCCTCTCTGCAGAGCCTCCATAAGCGCTCCTGGTGGCAACATGTAATTCCTCTTGGCACCCATTTCCCCTTTCATTTATGAGCCTTTACACAATCCTTGCAAATGGCACGGCTGAACACTTTCTGCGGGCTTAGAGCAGAAAGAAACTAACAGAAAGAAAAGCAGAAGTAAAAACAAAACAAGAAAGAAGAAACACCCTTCATGAAATTACCTGTGTTTCTGAATCTGATACCTGGCTTTTTGATTAGAGACTGACACAAGTTTCAAAGATAGAAAATGTTAGGAGATGTAAGCTACTGATCCAAGAACAGCCCCCAGCTCCTTGCCAAAGATTTTACTGTCTTGTTCAGAATCATTCTTCTACCAACATAAAGAAATACAGGGTTCTGAGCAACCTGATCTAGTTGAAGATGTCCCTGCTCATTGCAGGTTGGAGTTGGACTAGATGACTTTTAAAGGTCCATTTCAACCCTAACAATTCTATGGCATACATCCCTCCAACTTTTAAAACATACCCCCTGAAAGGTCATCTTCCTTCTGGTTGCAAAGCAGTGAATTTAATAGGTCTCTTTGTTGATTGAGAGCATCTGAAGGAGCCCAGGAACCAGACCTTCCGCTCTACGTGGTTGCACGTCTGAGCTGGGGCTCTCCTCCTGCCTGGGCACCCTGTCAGACTCTCCCAGACAGGATACCCAAATCAACAGGGCTGCAGTTCCCAGCTGAGCATCTGGCCCACATTGGTCTAAGTTTATCAACTCTTTGGATCTGCCTAATATTAGAGACTAATAAAACTCATCTGTTTTGGAAATAAAGGTGAGCCAACAGTTAAATCTGCCATCAGTAAAATAATAAAAAAAAAAGGTTAGAGGGAGCCTGAGAATGATTAATGCTGGGCCCAAACTAATCAGAAAACAAATACTCCTCAAAGCTACCATCAAGAAGAAGAGATCAGAGCCAACATTTTGATGCACGATGATGTAGAAATAACTCTGACTGAGAAATGTAACGCTGGAATCAATTTTATCCAATAGCACAAACAATAAAAATCACAAGCCAAAGTCTACCCTGGATGTACACATGGGAGTCCCACTGGTTTCAGTCCTAGCCACACACATGCATCTGAGGGTGCGTTTTGGAACCCCAGGTCTTTAATCCACAGCCTCTACTAAGCTCAAATATTCCTTGCACTAAGGATAAAGGTTGCACAGCTGTAAGTGAGAACAGAATTTGGCCCATTTATTGTAAGTGCTGTGTCTGAAGTGGGTTTTCTCCTACTAAAAAGCCTAACTTTTTAGGGCTATGAAAAGTTATAAGTGGCATATCGTAAAAAACTTCCAGTCTGCAATATAAAATACACCCTGGAAAACTACTTAAATGAACAGAATCCATCTTCTAGAGTCAGGAAATGATCCTTTGTAGAAAAAGAATGAGGAAAGGCCCTTTCACTTTCTTTGACTCTGAACTGGACTGATGTCTCTTCTAGGTTTTTGACTTTCAAGTCCTTCACTACCCTTCTATGCAACGTGTACTGTCTCTGAACACATCTGACCCTTTGTTGAAACATAATTTTACTGCATCTGTTTCTCTCCTCTTTGCTTTGGCTCGCAACACTAGGAGGACAGATAAATAACCAACGATGTCAGAAACCTACATCATAAATCATTGGGAAATTGAGGTAATTTGAATAGTCTTGTTGAGTTCTGATATGCATTAACTACATGTGCAGCTTCAGGGAAGGCTGCGTGCAATTGCAAGTCATTAACCTGAGGTGCATCCCACATCCCACAGTGAGCTCTGCAGAGCCTGACCCGGTGCTGCTGACCTTCAGGGAGTGTTCTTCAGAGTTCATGGCTCACACATTCAATGCTTAAATCCACCTGGAAAATCAAGCAGATTGTGTTTTTCTTAAGAATTCTATGCCAGTGTTTGGAAAACATAAATTATCACAGAAATTGTTAGCAAAACAAACAGAGGATTTCCAGGGGATCACAGAAACGTAGGTCTTCGCACAAGTTCTGTGTTTGCCTAGGGTCACTGGGAAATTGTAGTTTTTATGAGCTGAACTTTCCAAAAAAGAAGCTAGGATAAGTATTGCAGTTAAAAGTCAATGGAAATGAGGTGTCCGGTTCTGCTCTCTAGAATTTTCCTGAGGATTTAGAAATACTATTACTAATAACACTAAGGAGACCCAAATCCCTGGCTGCTGGGGCTGTGGGTGCACATTCTTCAGGGGTCAGCTTCTGGCCGGGGTCAGCAGGGGGCTCTTCCAACCTGCGGTGGTCGTGGAGGGCTCTTAGGAGTGCTGGGGAGAGGCCACTTTTAGCCAAACCAGGCAGTTCAACCCTGCCAGAGCTTCCACCATGCAACTCTGTAGAAGTGTCCCAGAAGGACATAATCATCATAATCTTTAAAGGGCCTAATGACAGGCCAATAGACGCTCCCAGAGGCAAAGCACCCAACCTCTGAGAACATCTGTCCAGACCCCAGCTGACTCCCATCTTTGCATCCTGCATCTTGGCCACGTAGACTTGTAGACTTCAAGAAAATCCCTCTGGGGCTGTGGGAAACTTTGCATTTGTTTCAGCAAAGTGGCATTTTAAAAAGTGGCCTATTTACTGTTCTAAGTAGGTTTGAATTTATTATGTGCAGAGAAAGAACAATTCCAGTGCATTTAGATACCATTCACCAAAAACCACAAGATCAATTCCCACCAGCAGTTTGGGAGAAGGCTTTTCCCAACAAACAACTTACCTGCCATGGACACTGGCTCCACCTTTCTTCTAGAGTCAGACACACAAATTGTAACACAAAACTCATGAGTATATACATATTTTTGATCAAAGGTAAGCACTTCCTTCAAAGCACTGGATGTCTAAGTGACAGTCACATCTGACTGTTGAAGCTGTAGCCAATTGTCTAGGGAAGCACTGGTAGATGTGCTGAAGAAAATTCATGACAAATCCATCAGCACATCCTAGATTTGCCCATTACAGTATTTCTCTCTTCTTTAAAGAGTAAGAGAAAACTTGTTCCCATAGTAGACTGGTGTCTGTTTATGGAAGAAGAAAACACACATTGATATGTGACAGTTCAGCTCTTGGGCTGGAAATGTGAGAAGTTGCAAATAGTATAACCTTTGCTCAAATGACCAATGTTTGTAAAAATAAGCATCTGTACACATTGTCCTTTCCGTCTCAGTGTCCTGAACTGGGCTGCAAGTGGAATGCCAGCTTGGGCAACTGCATTAACCTTTTTGGGGTTAAACTCCAGGAAACTGAGAGACAGGAAATATAGCAAGTAAAGCAAAGTTAAGCATAGCTGAGTTTTCACTCATTTCATGCCCACATCCATGTGCATGCAGAGGCACCAAGTTCACAATAGACTGATTTTGTACTGATGAAACTTCAAGCAAACCTGAATGAGGGAATGACCTCTTCTTGCAAACCAAATCTTTAAGCCATTTGACCCTGTTTGTGCTCCCAACCAAGCCTGCAGAAAATACACAGAGAACACCACTTCCTTTGCTGAAGGCCTGTGCAAATGTTTCTGATAAATTTATCTCACACTGCCCTGCGTAATGGATGGTTCAAGTACCTTGGTGAGGCTTCTGAAAGGACTGACTGTCATCAGTTGATACCCCAGGCCTGTGTGCTTACAAAGTTGCCACAGAAGAGGCAAAAAGCTAAAATAGACACCACAGTATCTGATGAAAGATGGCCATTTCTTATCGAACCCATTAAAATTCCAGTCTTGAAGAGAGAGGGGGCTGAATTGTCCCCTGGAATTTGCAGTCGCCACTTAGAGGAGTGTGGTATTCAATAAAACGGTAAATAGACCAGGAAGTGCCAAATACATTTTTTGTGACAGTGCTGTATGGCTGACTATTCTCTGGTTGATGCTGTATGACAACATTTCACTGATAAGAGCACTTGTGAGGGCTGACTTCGCTTGGTTGGGTGGCTCTGCTTCTGCTTCCTGGGAGAACGGCTTTGGATGGAAAACAAGACTTGCCTTGTTTGAATTACCTAAGTAAACCCAGACTTGTAAACAGACTTAGGTGAGGCCTTCTGCAGAAGGTGAATATCACTCTTGTAAATCACCAAAAGCTGTGGTGATATATTCCATATATTCCTGGCTCCGATAGAAGCCAACAAAAAAGAGAAAATTCACAGCTGGAGTTTCAAACCTCTGTTGCTTTCTTTTTGCTCTGTACAAATTCATTGTGCAAATGAGAAATGAGCTTCTCTAATTACATCAGTAGATTGTGGCAAGCCAAAGAAGAGCAGAAGCTGAACATCCAGCTTTTTATTTCTTTGATGCTGGGAAACTTTTCTCCAGAAGTACTCAAGCTAAACTTGACTCAGTTGAAGGAAAAACTTGGTCCTTATTTTGATTTCACTTTGCAGAACTGACTAACATAATTTTGTTCAGCAGGACCTTCAACATTGATATACACACATGTGGAAAGGCTCTACTCTTTGGATATTTAGATAAAGATACCATATTTTCACTTCATTGCTGGAAAGGTGTTAAAAATTTTTCAAATACACTTTTCAAATAAGGAGGCTTCTAGAAAAGAGATTCAAGTGTCTCTGCATACTAGTGAGTGTTGAAAATATACTGCTAAAGCCTTTTAAGATAGCTTTTATCCTTCCAAATCCATTACCTGCACCTATATTAACAACCATTCGTATTCCCTGTTTTCTTCCTGCCTACTGTTTTTATGACTGGATTCAGTTCACTCTGAACTTGTTACCCATTACCAGAAGTTTTCCTTACTATGCTGACCTTCCAGAAGACAGCTTTTTGTTATGGGTTACATTTCTGCAAGATGTGAGATATTCTACAAACACATCCTTTTGCTGTACTGCAAATAGGTGTCATTGATTCAGCAACAATGACTTTGTTGCTGCATGATGAGGGAACATGTTTTTCAGAAAAGATCTTTCCCTGGTCTTGCTGAGTTTTTTAATATCCAAATTGTCAGAACACAGCCAACATACTAAGAAGCAGAACAGTAATTAGAAAACTTTCCCATCTATGTGCTAATAAAGTTAAATCAAAATCCTATGAAGGTTTGCCAAAGTTTCTTGCGGATTTCTACCAATTTTCCTACCAATATACAGCATCTTACCAAAAAATCAGCTATGCCTGTTGCTCTTTAAATGAACTTAGAGATCTTCTATATGCAAGTTATATCAATAATTTATTTACTTCCACTGTTCGTTGGGAGTTCTCCAACCTTAACATCAAGGCTCATATTAGGCAGGTTTGAGGGAGCATCAACACTGAACCTTCATATGGTTCTTGTTTACTGGAGAGCCAGAAGACACATTACATAATGTATCCCAGATGTTAAGAAGGAGATGCCCACAGATGTAAGAGATTCGATGCACGCTCTCTGTAAATGCACAGGGTGAAACACCAAACCTACTTTGGTGTGTGTGCACAAGGTCACAGGTTTTAGAATGGCACTTAGGGTCCCAAATTACACTAACTGCAATACGTGTTACTCACAGTGGAAGAGGGAAAGACTTTCTGGTATAAGCTCTATGCCTTGTAAGACACTGAAGGAGAACAGAGGACAGGTTTGGCCAAGGTTGAGGACAATAGGCCCTTACTGTGTAGACATGACTTGTACATGAGTGATGTCACCACTTCCAAATCTGATTTGAATCGTTCTAAATGAATGACGACCATAAGCACCATGAGCTGGCAGCTAATTCAAACCAGTGGAATATGCTTTTAGAGAGAGGCGGGACAATTACATAGTACAAAGACCCTTGAATGGCATAACATAGTTTATGAACAGCTGGTAGATAATAGCTTTTTAAAATAAACACTGTCTAAATGCACAATCCAGATCCCTCGCAGCTCTTGGAATCTCAGTGGCTGCTGTTTTATTTTCCCTGCCAGTTGCAGCTAGAGACTCAGCAGGTTGGCAGCAAATTGACTGCTGGTTGCAATTAGAGAAGCCCAGTGAGGTGGCATCCCCATTAGCAGGTGACCTCTCTTGCTACTAAGTTTGCTTTAAACATCTCAGCAGAAAGTGTGACACTTCCCAGAACATTATCAGGTCTCAGACAAGTGGGAGAGATTTTTCTATATAAATTACTTTTCTAGTCTAAGTATGCTTCATCTAAGAGACTGTCATTATGAGCTGCAGGGTGATCCTTGCTCATAAGCCCTGTGACTAAACTTTGTTTTGACATCTCCCCTCTGAACATCGTTTATCTGAGACAAAGCAATCCATGAGTAGCACAGCTGGTCAGGTAGACTTCTTACATTGATTTGGATGGATAAGAGTTAAGTATCTGAAGCTCAACCTCTTCTGTAGGTGTCAACACCAGCTCTTAGCACAAAAGAGCTGAGCCCCAGGGCAGCACCAACTTTTGCCCTCAGGCAGGACCAACTTTTGCCCTCAGGCAGGACTCCACTTTTTGTGCTACATGGAAGAGGATTCCTCAGTGTGATCGTGTGCCCACCCTGAGACCTATTGCCTTTCCCAAGAAGCAGACACAACAGGAACCACAAGTAAGAACTGACAGGGAAAAGGAGAAAACATGCCACATTAAATTAAACAGAATCCCACACCATTCCAGCTGCACAAAATTCAGGCCCTCAAGTTTTTTTTCCAAGTAAAGATATTAATAGCAAAGACCAGCATTTTTGATGCAACTCTTTTAATGTAGAACAATATAGAGTCTGCTCTCATAAACACAGTAGGACACAAACCACTGGAGGCAACATTTCTTCTCATAGCAGCAGATCTTTGCCAGCAAGCTCTCCAGCCTCTCAGGCTTCTCCCAGGACAGGCATCCACGCAACTTGGCTGTGCTGCAGCTCCGCTTCACTGCCTGTTTCCCCCATGCTCTCTCCTTCCTTCCCCACCTGAACTGCCTCTCATCCACCCACACGTATTTCTTTCCCAAAATAATACCCAGAAAAAGCCAGTTACCCCACAATATTCAAATTCCTGGGCTGCCTTTGGTTTGGGTGGAAACGTGCTTAGCAGTCTATAGCAGTATCTTCAGTGAAGGACAGTTTCCTGCAAGACATAATCCAGCTCACAGTACACCACAGACTGAGGCGCTGCGTTCAAGCCTTTGCCCTGAGCTCTCCTATTAAACATATAGCACATATTGATGCAATACCGGAGCTACATGTCCTCAATGTCATACTAATACCAATGAAGTCTACCAAAGTTTTCTGCCTTTCTCCTTTGAATTTGGCATTCAATACACATAACAGTTGTATTTGCAAAGTGCTTTTGGGGTCCTGCACCTGTGACAAAGAAAAGAAAAGCAGAAGTGCTGCATGAGAAAGAGAATATGGAAAATGTCCATGAACCGGTGCTGCACACATCCTCTGCCACGTGGCAAGTGATTTCCCCTTCACCACCTCCTCCCAGCTACGGCCCAGCATATAGCCAGGATAAAATCCTCTATGTGAATAATCCTTTATGTGAATAAACTTCCTCTTCTTTTATATGGGTTTATGTCTATTGGACACAAGACCAGGAGGCAATGGTCCTGTGAACCTCTGAAAGGTAAATATGAATCACATAAAGTTGCAGCAGATCCCACCTATGCCTGAACACCGGCAACAAAGCAAGGTCTCATAGCTTTCCTGCTTTGGCTCTGCAGCTGATGAAATCTGTGCTGGCAGTGGAATTGAGTCCCATAATCCTTAGGCATTTTCTGCTGCCCTTTATAGGCCACCCACCACCCACAGATGTCCTGTGAAGGTAACCTACACAGCTTTGAAAAAGCAGGGGGAGATGAAAGAGGAAATATTAAAGCAGTCTGCAAAGTTCACAGGTAAAGTATTCTATCACACAAGAAGGAGTGTGGTGGGTTGTTTACTTGGCGCTTGTGACTGCAATGTCCCTGGGGAATCCCACTTTAATGTTATCATCCTGCAGCAGGGCTTCTCCTCAGAGTCCCATAAAAAACGGCAGGAAGTTCCTTGCATTCCTGGGCCAGCAACTGTTAGATCACAACAGAGCACTGATGCCCTGGCTAAAGGATATTGGGAATGGGACATGGGCAGAGATCCAGATCCTGCCTGTGCAGAACTTCATAGACTTCTATCCATTAGAGGACAGCAAAAGCAGTACAGGGATACAAGCTAGGCTGAGAGACTGAAGCCAAAAACATTCTTGTCCCTTGACCACTGTCAGTGCCAAAGGATGTGTCTAGACAAGCTTACTTGCTCCATTGTCGGAGTGGTCTGCCATGAAGTCCAAAACCACCCCCTTTCAAAAGCAACTGAGGCTTAACTGATACTTCTTCATGCTGGGTCAGTCAGCGTGGTCCCACTGCTCAGCTCCCTTCAAGGAGCAGTAGCATCCACAGACAACCTGTGAGAGCAGCCTCGGGAGTCTGGGAGGAGTCATATTTTTTCTGTGAGACATTTGAAATACTATATTTCTCTGAAAAGCGGTTAGAAAATGCAGCCAAGAAGCGGAAGGAAAGGATAGGATAATTTTTTTCCTTGAGACATCTATATCTTTCAAGCTTGGCTGAACATGAAGACTTTGGAAAGGTAGGACTTTTGAAGTAACAATGAGAGCCATTATAGACTTAATATCAATATTTTCCATACCTCAGCTTGGGTATAAAGTGTAAGAGAAATGACAGGACAGCTAGGAGAGGCTGGCTTGGTCTCAGCACACTTCAAAGAGAGCATACAAACAGCTTGGATCTACACATACATCTCTCTAATTCACTTGAGTACTGGAATTGTGTCCCACTCTGCTAAAATATTAGTGCAGCGCTCAGGAGTAGAATCTGTATTGCGTTTTGGAGCTATAAAAAGTAGTTAGGACTTGAATTTTGAGAAAGTGCCTCCTTATAAGCACAAGCAAAAGGGCAGAAATGATTTTATCAAGCTAAAGGCTGGGGATGTAAATCTGCTGTGAAAGGGAAAATGGAGAAAATAAAAGTTTTGTCTGAAAACGGGTCTCATTCCAACATAACCAATTCCATCCTGACCCAGCATCAGAAAGTGGTTTAATAAACCACAGCTGAAGTGGGAAGCAGAATTTTTCAGGTTTAAGGACATGCTGTCGCCATTCCATGAGGCTCAGGGGATTTGCATCAAGGTTTCAAGGGACACCCCTTCCCTCAGATCCCTTGCTCCAGCCCAGCACAGTTCATGCTAACAAGACTTCACAGTTAAGAACAGATAACAAAATGTTGATTTATGTTGCAAGGGAAATAAGTTACAGGGTTATGGTCTTAATTTTACAGGCTCTATCTGCATATAGATCTATGCATCTTTCCAGAAGTATCTATAAATATATAGATGCATCAGACCCCATTTCATTTAGCCTTTCTCTCTCCTTTTGGTAATTTCAGGCCAAAGAAATATATCCTGAAAACTCAATTTCTACTTTGGGAAATCACACTGTTGATTTAGAAAGGATGTGTTTTGTTCTGGGGTAATCTCTCCTGATTCTGCCGTGCCAAAGCAGCATTCTCAGACTCCAGGTCTCGTTGCAGTGTGGCACCTCTCGGCAGGTGTTGTGGATGTGAAAGACAGAAAGCTCTTGTTTACTCTGGATTCCTTTGCCCTCTCAGCCTCTCACAGACTGAGCAAATGGAGGAAAACACAACCTCTGCTGGAACAAAATGTCCTTGTAGAAACAACAGATCTTCCTAACTTTAAGCATTTGCTAATTAAGGCTATGCCAAGGAAACAAGGCCTGTTCTTTCTAATCTCCATAGAAACGCTCAGTCATGCTTCCTTCCTAACCCACTGCAGGCATGTCAGCATGCACCAGCAAGCCTTACTGGCTGGTCCAGCGTTTTTTACACAACACTATGTCTGAAATATGCAGGGACGATTTTAAAAAAAAGTGTTTGTTGTTTTATTTATAGGCACAATTATCAAGAAATTCAATTGATCATTCTACCTTTCCTGTTTATCACGTATTACAATGGGATGCTGAAAGCTCCCTGAAATTCCTGGCAATCCACAGATGTGTGCATGCATTCCCATAATAATTGACTAAAACTAGGACTAAAAGTTTCAACCATGGAAAGGTACTTTATAGCAGATGTTAATCACTTTTTTTCTTAGAAAACTGGGTTATGTAATTATTTGTCAGATTGAGATGTTTTTGCTTTAGAGATTCCAAATAGAAGCTAACTTGAAGTCCTAAATGACATTTGAGATGTTGCTTGCAGTTTGATGGCTGGAAATACGAGGACAGCACAAAGTAACTGTGAAGGCCATTCCACCATCTTCTTCTGGCTCAATCTAGGAGCTAATGGGACCTCCCCACCTCTTGTCCTTGCAGCTGTTTGACAGTCTGTCATTTGCTTGTGGCAGACTTCTGCAAATCTCTTTGGATGTATGTGGCAGGATAAGGAGCCGTTGGGTGTGCTCACTCCTGTGACTGCCTGTCCTCTGGAGAATGCCTTCTTGCAGTGCATCCGTGGAGATGCCTGCTCTCAGGACACAGCTAACCTGGCCTTGGGGAGACCTTCAGGTGCCAGGCACACTTACCATTAGATCCTTTCCTCATAGCCAGAGGAATACCATAGTGTTCAGGACAGTCATGAATGCTGGCATTGTGCTTTGGAGCTCCCTGGCTTCCCTGTGCCAGGATTCTACTTCTTTACCTACGCCAGCAATGACTCCTGCACGTAGCTCTGGGAGTCATGGTGTGATCACCAGGAGTGAGAAGGATCTCTACTGCCAGACAGGGAACCTCATTGCCTTAAGCTCTAATGCAGAGGAGTTCTGCATACACCAGTGGCTGCTCTGTGGCCAGTGTGTGCTGGATTTTTCTTCCTTCATGCAAGTTCTTGGAAAGTAACTCGTGTGCCCTCATTCTGAGCTCATTCATTCATTCCTTACCTCTTTCTTTCCTTTTTGGGAATAGCTTTCTAGTTGGCCCCTCTCACAGTAGCAGTTTACTTAGCATCTGGGAGAAGTTCTAAAGAAAAAAGAAAAAAAAATATCCATTCCAGGAAGCAAGACTTGTGTAAGGGATATGAGTTCCATATCTGCTCCCTGACTAGCATTTCAAATCCATCTTAATAACAAAGCAACTGCAGTCTATTTGCATTTTATAAAAACAAAATGTGAAATCCTAGCCTAATGCTTTGAAATCGAATCTAACAGCTCACAAATTCCATGTGTCATGCTAATCTGAAGGCTCTGCCTACTATAAACATTTCTGAATCCACAAATGCATTTCATGTTGCCTCTGCCACACTTCAGTGGAAGAAGAGAGGGAGAGAGGAAAGCCTTTCTCTGCAGCACTGAAAGTAATCAGCCTTACAGTAATCAACCCTAATTGTAAACAAATCTTAATTGTAAAGATGTTTTTAAAAGGAAAAGGGTAGAATAGAGCTTTATGACATCAACAACAGGATTATCTGGCCATTGGATTTTTAAATTCTATTGTCTAGTTAAATTAGCCAGCTCCCTCCATCTTTCCAATGACAGATTTAGCCAATTAACATGACCAATAAACTTTATGGTGTATAGATTAGTGTTTCCAAACCGATTAAACAATGTTTAGGAGGTAAGTGCAATTAGGCTACATCTCAGTCCTGATGGTATTTGTAATTAACTTGGAACTTCAACCTGAAAGACCGAAGGCCAGATGCTTAGCAAAGCACAGCTGGCAGTAAGATAATTAAGTTACATCACATGATGCTGGCTGCCACTTGGGTTTAATCCAGAACCTTAGCTTTACGCTAGAAAAATTACTTTAATTACGCACTGTGAAAGGAGAACATGTCCCTCACTGGCTGCTGGTAAATCGTGATATGCGCCCTTAAGAATCTAAATCAACAAAATTCATCCAAAGCAGAGAGAAAGCGCATTGATGCTGAGTCAGACCAGAAGTCCAAGCCATCCCCTGCAGTGCCCATGAGAATACTCAGAAGCAGATGCCTGGGGACATCCCTGCCAGCTGGTTTCAGTGGGACTTCAGATTAAGCACAGGCTTATTTATGACCTAGATGCCAAGGAATTGAAGGGCCAGTGTAGAGTGCATGGGCAGAGCAAATGCAAACTGGGAGACTTCTGCTGCTTTGCCCTTTGCCATTTCCTCCAGGGGGGTTTAAGATTAATCTTAATTAATAAGGTTATGATCTTAGCTTAAAAGGCCACGAAGCTGTAGGACTGGCTATTTCCACATTCAGCGGCCTGTGGAGGTCATCACCCTACAGTCCTTGAATGCCTTAAAACCTGTGAGCAACTCTGAGGAGGCTAGAAAACTTCATGTACGTGGATAAGGCCGCAAACAACATGAAAAGACGGCCCCTTATTTCTACATACAGCAGAGAAGTTGTAGTGAACTGTCATTTTTAAAGGATACTTAACAAACTAGGTGCTTGGCTGTGAATTTCATTATTGTTTAGTAGACAATCAGCACTTCTTCCTTTCTCCCACAGGAGCTGTTGACGTCTACAACTTAAGCACCAAAGAGATAAGAAGCCAAGAAAAGGGCAGGAAAAGACAGAAATGTATGTATAAAAATTTTTTTTTTTTACTTTTCGCTTGATTGTATTAATACATCTGCTTACAAAGTTTGGGATTAATCTTGTCCAGCTTTGTATATCTAAGAATTATCCAAGTTTCCCTTAGCAGTAGAGAAAAATAAGTACCCCCAGAAGGCATTGTATCCCAGCTATCTCCAGTGGAATGGGGTGACTCACCCTCCACAGATGGATACATCTTTATAGGGAGAGATTTTAAACAGCCTGGGATGACCATATTTCAGTTAGTGTGACAAACCCCACCCAAAGAGACCAAAAACATGAGTCCTAAAGAACCAGTCAGTGATTAAAGCGAGTAGGAGATGGCAAAGGAGAACAGAGCCTTGCAGTAAGTGACGTGACAGCTCCCTTCCATCTATCTCCCCATTCATTTGCTTGTCTGCAGCATTAAACTGCTATTAAGACACAGCCTGGATCCTTACCCTGTGTTGGCTGAGCAAGCTTTTGAGGTGTATGGGAATTTTTCTGAATAAGGGTAAAGATAATACTAAGAATGCACATCTGGATTTCTTCCTGTGAGAAAAATAGGAACGGACAATCTTACTTATCCTTTGCTACAACAGATGAATGTCATCACCCCCTAAAACCTACCTACAACAGGATGAGTAAAAAGAATTCACAGTCTTTGAGCCAAGCTTGGACTACTCTGTTCCTGGAAGCAAAAGTGGCTCCTTTTAAGATTAAAAGTGCATTTTGCACCCTTCAGCTTAACACAGGAAATGGGAAAAAGGTTTTTGGAAAACAGCATCAGCCTTGGGCAATATGTGTATTTGGAAGGGGCTCTAGCATATGCCTTTGCTGAGAGCTTGCTTTCTTCTTACCATATTTACTCAGAGCAGCTTCATGCTTTCCTCTTCTTTTTATCCCAGCTCATTCTCACTTTTCCCCACTGTATTCTTGCAGTGGGTTGTGTTGGAGCTCAGGTAATAAGATTATGATTCTTCCAGCCATTAAACTACTTGGTGTCTGTTCATTGTATGTTCTTTTTCTTCTTCCCTCCTTCTCATGATCTCATGCTCACACATGACTTTGGTTTCCAGATCTTTTTTGGCACCATGACGTCTGCACTTGCCCATAATCATGCTCCTTATCATGTTGATTTATTTTGAACATGTAATGATGATGCAAGCTTCTCTTCAAGTCTTTTGCAGAAAGCTCCCTTTGGACATCTGTTCTTGAAAATTACTTTTTGCATGATAGCTCAAATTCATCTGTGGCCTCTAAAGAAGATGAACCTATTCTATGCAATAAAACTGGTATTACAAAGCCCTAGTGCAACTTCACTGATTTCACAGAATCACAGCAGAGATGAATTTAGATCCTCTGGGTTTATGCTACTCCAGACCACAGCTTGGTAAACTCGTTTATTGGTTTGAAACCCTTTGATGTAATTTGTGAATTTGTACTTCATGCATTTATCTTGAAAGTGTTTGCCCTACCCCACTCTGAGTGTCTAGAAAAGCTCATTGTTTCGAAGGCAAAACTCATTAGTGACATTTTTGTAGGAAAACGTCTTTCTAGACTAATTCAATTTTATCATTATGATTTGAATAAGCTGACAGCAACCAAAGATGGTTTGGGGCAATCCTCTGTTTTAGAAAGCTGTGTGAGGGTAGATGGCAGATAGGTTGGTTTATTCTTTCTGAAGGTATTTATTGTCTCCCTTACTTGCACAGTTGATTTATAGTGTGACTGTCTGCAATAACAAGGGCCTGGTGGTAAGCTCAGAAGCAACTCATTACCTGTGTTCTCAGGTATTTCTTTTGTGGAATACTCCTTTGTGTGACCACAGAACTATTATACTACAATGAATCCCTAATCAGAAGTAAACAGGCATCTAAGAGAAATTTCTTTGAACCTGTTGGTCTGAGTTATTTTGCCTTCAAACCTTAAGACTTACATACATGTTTCTGCTGTTCCCATTTTAAGGCAGTGCTTAAAATGAAGCATGTGAGATGTAGAACAGCAACTTTCAGGTTGTTATCTGTTGACAAGGATTGAGATGGATGCTTCATCTTAGAGACCCAGATATGTTTAGGAGATATGCATGGACGGACTCTGATAAGCAGGCAATGACTAACACAGGATTTCTCTGTGGTATGATGGCATCACCACTGTTCAGGGTGGAAGGATCCTACCTGTCCTGCTCTGCTCAGCCTGCTCTGCTGTAAAGATCTGATGCAATCACACTAATGCAAGACAGCCTTTGCAGCAGATCTGAGGCAGAAGGCTGCTGGCTCACTTTTTGGACAAAAAGCACACAAAGCACAGAAATTTAGCAAAGTGATGTTTGTAGAACTGGCAAGGGTGTCATTGCTCAGAGATATTAAAGGAAAGGGGATTTTGCTGTACTTTCTGAATTGGTATGGACTTAACCCCAGGGTCCTGTCAGTGTTGCCTCCCGTGGCTGAGAAAGGGGCTGCTGAGTGCAAAACCTCTACTCTGGTGGTCCCCACACCCAGAGCATCACCCACAGCTAAAGACCCAAATCCCAGGGACATTCCTGAAGCAAAACTCTGACGTGTTGTAGTGGCCACGAAAGCTGGCAATGACTCCTTATTGTTAAATGCTTTGGGACACCTCAAATATGAATGGAGCTATATAAAATTCAATTCTATTGTAAAGAAAACAGCTGTCATGAATTAAGGCTACATTCAGCTTTTGAGACGTGGACAACTGTCCAGTAGGGAATGAACAGAAAGCTCAACCCATTTAACTTTAAGATGGAGATTTGTCTTCTCTTTCCCAGAAAACAAAACCCCAGGGATTTTAAATCTATAAACCATGTATAGCATATCACCCAAACAATTTCTTTTGAGGTTTGAAAAACCCCTTGCTGCTAATTATTGGTTATAGATGGTTTGAAAGAAAAATGTAGTTTTAATGCTGGGTTTAATTAAAATGCCTTTAATAACAGTCATGGATTTTGCAGCACAAGTGCTAAAAGGCCAAAATCCTGCTTTTGCAGTGAATTGAGTTCAGAAGAACTAGATGAGCAAGCAACCCAAGCCAGATTTGGGCCAAACTTTGCAAAACTGTTTTGCTTTTAATGTGACAAAAGTCTGCTTTCCCAATAAGAACATTTTTCTGGAAAGGAGCAGATTTACTGTTTGAACTTTATCATTTCCTCTTCTACAAAACAATAGGGGAGAAAAGGAACCTTTCCAATTTTTCACCCCTTTAATTAATAAGACATTCCTTGGTGTATGACAGGAAAAATATGTGATGAATGTACTTGATATGTTATGATTAATAGCGGTCTAGGGAGGTTTTAGAGACATGAGACGCCCCATAAACACAGAATTAATACCAAAGTGAACATTTTTATAATGTCCATTTTGGCACTCTCCCTGACCTAAGATGTAAGTAGCTTTATATATCATTTAATTAATGCTTTAAAAAAATAAAATGCAAACAGCTCTTTTCAAACCATAACAATTCATTGTATGACTTATGTGGGTTTGAACTGGCACAGTTAGTCAAAACATTCCTAGTGCCACTTTATTTCCATAAACCATTTGTATTGTAAACTTTACTAGAAATTTCTGTGCCAGGTTTGAAGGGTTCAGGCAGAGGGCACTTTGAATATAGGGACTGAATGTAGCCTGCTTATCAAAATTATTTAACGGTGTAATTAGTAATAATTAGAGAAAGAGAGGGAAGCTATGCTAGAGGTATCCCGTACTTGTAACTAGAGTCTGCAATATCTCTCTTCAGGTCTGAAAACACTGACCCTGACTAACCTTTCATACTGGTGAAAATTATAAATAACTAGTGGTGTAAATAGTAGAAAATAGTAGAAAAATATAGGGATCTTTTGGTCCACTGTCTATCTCTTGCATTGAAGGTGGTGTAGTTGGTATCTTCCACTTGGTTGTCTCTGGAAAGGTCCTTGAGTCAGGGCTGTTTTGGGTACTCTGCTGAGCTGATGGTAGATGCAGTCAACCATTGAAGAAAAGCCAGCTGGTATATAGATATAAACCCAGAAGGATGGGATTATACATGGTCAGTGGCTGCCAGTCTGGAGCAGAACACAGCAGCAGTGTATCAGTGCAGGAAGAAGAGCAAGCCCTGGGGGAGTCACTTGTCTGAAACCCTGAGCTGGCCACGGAGCTGAGCTGAGCTGAGCTGAGCTGAGCTGAGCTGAGGAGTGCTGATAACAAGGGCAAAATGCTCTGTTTGCTACAGGCCCATTGTTTCTGAGCACCCAGGCCTAAAGACCGTGGTTGTAAAAATAGAAAGATACTCAGCAACCTTCCCCAGCCTCTGAAGGAAAAAATGGAAAGGAGGAAATTAGGAAGTTCATACTGAAAGCAATCACACGAATGATGGCACTGTTAGAGAAAGGACAGCTTCTAGCCCGCTTACTAGACCAGTGAAAATTAAGGGATAACTCAAATGTCTAAGTTGTTCCTGAAAAAAAGGAAATCAGAATTTGTAGCTGAGGATCTTAAATCACCTTTCACCAAAAATCTAAGATGCTTTGTCAAGGATGAGAGAACAGGGATATTGAAGTGCTTGTGATGAAAATATATGTATTTTAGACAAACCTGAGATGGAGTAACATTATATGCTGTACTGTAAGAGACCATAAAGGATTAAGCATTCAAAAAGCATGGATAAAATTATTTGGAGTACATGTACAGTCTGTTATGCTATGCCAAAATATAGGATGAAAAATAAATATTAATATTAAGGATAAGGTCCCGGTTTTCCTGAGTATGATAGCAGACAATTTTCTTTATCAACTATGATAAACTTCATTGAACAAGAGGGCACCCTTAATTACACTTTGTTTTTATAAGTGATAAGAAATAAAAACTTCTTTCAAGTGGATCATGGGTTGATTCAGTTTAAATACAATTTGACCGTAAACAAAGGCAGTTTTGTAATTAAGGTTTTAGATTTCAAATGGATAAAGGCTCAGAAATGAAGGTACCTAATTAGTGAGCTATCCAAAAGAAATCAAGGACCTGAGTGCAGAGGAAACATAGAATTACTCAAAGTCAAAGGGATGAAGCCTATCTGGACTCTATCACAAGGAAAGGAAACATCTTTGTAAACTTGTGAGGAAGTACTTTGGACAGAAAGTGGTAAATATCCACCTTGAAGAATATATTGAGGTTTTTTAAAAAGTCTTCTCAGGATGGAAAATTGAATGATCAGCAAAATGAGCTACATTAGATGTCAGGAAACACACAGGTAAAGTGAGAATCAGTGAAATTCAATCTGAATTACACCTTGGGAAAAAAACTTGAGACAACAAGTGAAAAGCTGTTTAACTACATGTATAATATTGAAGAAAAAGTAAAGCCCCACTGAAGCGAAGATGGTAGAGAAATCAATGGTAATTCAGGTAAAGTTTCCAAACTCTGCATTGTTTCTAAGAAAAACAGTGAAAGAGAGTAGGGTAGGTAATGGAAGTGAGAGCCTCAAGTTGAAAATACACACAGCTGATGTTGAAGCAGAAATCGCCAAACCAGACAATCTCTCTCCTGTAACTGTGAAAGACCTGGCACAAGAAACTGAGGCTTGAGTATTAATGTTTGTATTGGTTACACTGGATTGGCATCGTGCATTACAGCTGAGCATAGCTAATGCAATCCTTGTGAAAAGATGGAAGTAGCCCATTGACAACTAACTCGACTTCAATAGAATACAAAACAGGCACGAATTTTGAAAGGAAGTGTAAGTTGAGAGAAATATAAATCAATATAAAATGGAACATGGCTTTAACAAAACTGAATCATGCAAGAATAAGCAAGTATATTTCTTAGATGATAAAAATGCTTTTGTAGACAAAGGAAATGCAGCATTTAATCTGAATTTCAGGTAAACATTTGATATGAAGCCATAGGGAAAAAGGTTACATTATGTGCAGAAGCTGAGAATAAGTATAAGAACTGTAAGATCAACAGGGAACTGCCTAAAGGGCACCTCGCAACAGCTTCTGTTGAAAAGGAAATTATCAGGTGGGAGGAAATCAATTGTTTGATGGATTGACCTTAGGACTTATTCACTTAATAGTTTCATTAGTGACCTTGGCACGGAAAAAAGTAGCAAATGAGAGATATTTACTGATGACATAAAACAGGAAAGCATTAAAAGAATTGGAAAGAAAGAAATAGATAACCTTGGGGACTGGTGCGCTAGAAGTGAGATCATGTGTAACAACTGAGAGCAACACCCTTGCAAGGAGGGAGCAAAGACACGGGTCTGCCTCCATCTGTCTGGCTAGTTTGAACCTTCAGAAACAGGGAATGCTCTTTTCTTTCCTACTCATCTATTATCAAGAAAGAAGCACTGAAACTGAAAATAATGAAATGAAGGGTTTCTCAAAAGGGTGGAGAGACTACTTCCTGAGCAAATGTAGCGGGGCTCACTTAGGTCATCAAGGTGAAGCTGGAGAAGAGGTAGGATTGATTGTTTCCCCTGGCTACACTGTGGGCGTAGAGAGGAAACGAGAGCATCAGAGCTATTTGAACTGACAGACAGTTCTGGCACAAGAGCTGTGTATACTGCTTCCTGCACAGAAATGTGAATTTTTGGAGCAGTTTCCCACTAGCTGTATTTGAAGGGAAAAAAACCTCACTAGCTTGTTATGAATCAGTTTATGAAATGAACTCTACTTCCACCAGCTGCCTGATGTATCTGGGCTGAAGGCTCACAGCCTGCAGGAGCTCTTCCACTCCTACTCTCTAGAGCTGCAGCCACACGCATCTTCACAGCTGAGGTTCACTCGCAGTTTTTTTTCTGACAAATTCAATATAACCGATGCATTTTATGACCCATCATCATAAATATTTGGACACCTTGAAAATGCTGGCTTTGAGAGGAAGTTGGGAGACCTGCAGAGTGCTGTTTCCACACTTTTGACAGTATTAGCCTCACCATAGGGATTTTAAGAGTTAACCAATCTCAGAAACACTGAATTTGAAAAAAGGAGCAGGGAGGGTGTGGGGTTGGAGAGCGGAATTGTCAAAAGAAGGCAAGTTAGAGTAAGACCTTACTGAGCCCTGTCCTTTCAAATTTCCTGTGCTTGACACATCATCAGGATGATGTCAAAGTGACTTAACCAAGTATGACACTTCATTCCAATGATGTGGCCAAGCAGAGGAAATTTGAAAGGATGTGGCTTATGGTACTGAAAACAATCATTTAGAGAAATGCATGACTGCTGTTTTTCAATTTAAATGAATTTTAAGCTCTTTCTCCCCTCTCCTAAACACATATTGCACCACTTGGAGTACTTGCATTGCTGCTGAGCTTGCCAAAGGCTGTTAAAATGGCTTTACTGTGATTAAAAAGGGAGCCCGTAGTTCTGATTTCATCATACTTGGTGTTGTGTACTATAGTATCTATGGCACTGCTTGGGTAATGGCTAAAAATACAAATTTGAATTCTTTTGTTATTGTTATTAATTTTGATACTATTAACTTGTAACAGTAACACCAAGCAAGCAAGCCCTGTGAGCCCAGAAGCCCACCTTGTGTGCCCGCTCACTTTGCAGCCCTTCTCCATAACCTTGGCCAAGCAGTTGGTGCTGGGGGTGCTGGGCAATCCCCAAATACTGTGCCAAGAGCCCGGGACAGAGGGGACTGGCTCCTGGATGCCCTAATTTTCTTCTGTGTGTAGGCAAGCAGCAACTGGTGTGGCCACAGGCAGCGCCTGCAAGGGCAGCTCACCTTTTCCCAGCCTGCAGCAATCCCCGCTGAACACAGTTGCTTTTTGGGGGCGTACCAGAAGTTTCTTGTGGTGGACAGATGGTGCTGTCTCCCTCTCTCCCAGATCCTCCTTGAGAACATTGCATTAAAGCTTCTTCTCAGCTTTGAGGGGCAGCATGCCTCATGACAATATGACACAACATTTTCCAGAGCACTGAATTTCCTCAGAAGCATCATTTTCAAAAGAAAGCTCATTTTCAAAAATGTTTTAGCCATGAATAGGCTTCAATAACATGAGTCACAGTTACAGCAGTGTCTCAGTTCCCAAGGCACATCTAAAACTCTAGCTGTTCTTTCATGGGTAATAGGGGAGAGAGAAGTATATCTGTGATTTAGGGATACTTAGCTCAAATCTGGGTGCAGTAAAGTAATTTCTAGGAACAGAGGGACTGTTACATCCAAAAAGCCATCTCAAACAACACCTTATATATCATCAAAAAGAACTGATTAGGTTTCATTTGCTCCTGAGAAAAAGGCCAGATAGATTTTAATATGTTAAGGGATAAATTAAAATAAAACGAAGACGAACATTTATTTTTGAAGGTGGAGAAAAAGGAAGAAAGAAATGCCCAAAAAATCAAATACTTATGTGTCTCAGTCACTAAAATACACAGTAACTATAGCTGTTAAAGAGGTCTGAGGACAAACATAGCTTCAGTACTCACACTCTTCTTAGAAACAGATAGTTTTTATTTAAAGAACATGAATCCTTTCTTTGCTTTGGCCAGTTTTGTTAGATGCTGGTTTGCAGTTTCAGCTTCCACTGCTGATTTAAGCAAACAAAGCCTTATCTTAAATATGGTACATGATATTTTCTGCCGGGTCTTAAATCCTTGAATTCATCTTATCTCTATGGTGACAAGCCTACATTTGGAATAACGCATCATGGCTTTTCAGAGTGGAGGCGGTTTCAGATAAAAGCTGATGCCTCTGATTTATGGCAGTTCTCAGCTTCTATGGCTTGAAAAAGAGGAATGCCTGATTATTGGTTACCAACAGCTTTTCCAGGAAAAACTATTTTTGAGTAAAAAATCCAACTGTAACTATGTGATTTGACTGAAAGCATTGCTGATTTACATGGAAAGATAGGTCACTGCTAAAGCCATATAGACACACATGTTGTGTCTGTGTTTGAAGTGAACTCCTTGTTGAGAGGAAGAAGAGGAAGGAAACAACACTGACCAGTCTAGAACTATGAAGAAAAAGATTTTTCCCATGTAATAACTTTTACGAATATCATTTGTAAATGTCTGCCTCGTGTATGCTCACTCCCACATGACAGTGGCCACGAGCTGTTGGCCCATTTATCTTTCTATCGAAAACAAAGTGGTGTTTAATTCCCATTAACTCTGTTAAAAGAACACAGAACTTAAAAGAATGATGTTTCCTTCTGAGAGCACAGCCCTGTTCTGGTGGCTGGACCATTCCATCTCTCAGCAGCCAGATATTAACTGGCTTGCAATGCTTCCCTACCATCAGCAAAGCATCACAGTGAAATGTTGAAATATGGATTTTTGTGTTCAGGTAACACTGAAACTGGCTGCAGGAACTCTTTGAGCAGGTCTGAGGTAAGGTCTGGTGCTTCATAGGCACCAAGATGACAGTGAAAGTAAGAAGGGTCCTGCTAACATGCTCAGTAGACAACATGAACTTTCTAGTGGAACATACAGTTCTCTTTTTTTTAGTGAGTGTAATGATATTATTTTGCAGTAATATTTTGCCAGGTAATTCTTTCCAAACCCCATCAACAATTCTTTCATAAAGATGCTATAGGAGATTGTGATGATGACACAATGTCTCTTTTAAAATAATCTGTGAGGGCAGATATTAACAGTTTTTCAAGCTTTTTCACTTCTGAACTCAGCTGTGCTGCTAGTTCAGTCATAAAAACCCAGTGGAAACTATGTACAACACGTTTGGTTTCAATTGTCTGTTGATTTCACCCAATTTATATATACCAGGTCTTTGCCAGAGAGAGATTTTTCTTTTTTTATTACCAGTTGACGCCTTACACTAACTCTTCACAGTTTGTGTCAAATTTTAACTTCTGTTGGTTTTATCCTTGTTAAAAAGAGGAAGAAAAAGGTTCCAAAATCAGGTCCCCTAGATCTCCTTGATCTTATCTGACATTTTCATAGGAGTACCTCTCTAGGTCTTATGATCTCGTTATTTGTGAACAAAGATTTATGGCATCAACTTTTTTTGCAAATATGTCTAAGTGGAAACTAGCATTTCAGGCCCCTTAAAACATTACAAGAAATATGATGTTGGGAAAGAGCTGTAGGAGGAGAGGTAATAACAGCAGTCATATAATCCCCTAGTGAAAAACTGTTTCCTTCAAGAAACAATATCTTTTGTCTTTGCACGGAGCTTGATGTTGAATGAGATATTTTAAAGGAATTCCAAAGTGCTACCTCAAAGGGAACTGACCAGACAGAAACATGTGATTTTGAAATGCTGCTGAGCTGGAAGGAAAGACAACACCAGCACATCTGTGGATGCTATAGAGACCGGGGCCTTTGGGTGTCTGCCTGCACAGTATCTGCTGTGTACTCTTGTTTCGTTACTTATTTCAGTCTGATCAGCCAAGATCCATGGAAGGATGCATGTAGCTACTGGGTGACACAAGACTAAACTTCCAACATAAAACTGCTGTCCTTAATCTTACTTTTTTTTAAAGAAACCCAGAAAACAATACTTTTCCGGTGAAATAGGTTTAGAAATAAACATGCAAAGAATTAGTTTCATAGTTTGTAGAAAGTTATATGTGTGCAATCACAGTGCATAGTGGCTGCACTCACCTCAGATGACCCTCAGACCAAAAGGTGACATCCTGGTAAAATAGTTTCTTTTGCTGGATGCCTCCTCTGAATTCCTCTGCTTTTACTCTTTGCCCTGTGTTTATTTCCCACTTATCTCTAATCTGATCTCATTTCTAACCTGCTGTTATTCAAATGACTATTTTGGATGCTTTTTGGCCTTGTTCCTCATGCACAGCCATTGGTGTCGTAAACAGAGGGATTCTCATGTTTGCACTGAAAGCCACTTCTTGGGCTGCCACTACATTTTTAAGCCATGACAATCTTCTACAAATACTGTAAGAACTATTCTTCATACAAACACTTTATCAAACCAGAGTTTCTAACATTGCCTTAGCTTTCCACAGCTGCCATGGGATACATAAATCACTCAGAAAACAGGTTTGCAGCAAGATTCACGGTGCCTCCTTTTTTCTCTTTCCTTTATCAGTCTTTGGGCCTCCAGGCTCACTGTTATATACGAACCTATTTCAGTCATCACATTTATATTTACAAACCACCAACCCTAAAGAGAGCAAAAGAAGCTGCCATTAATAAATACAGTTTGCAGGCAGGGAAAGAAGGCATCAAAGACATCCAGTGGTTACATCCCTCATTAAAGGCCCAGTGGGGTCAGTAAAAACCTTTCCTTTTGATTCATTGGGCATTGAACAAAAACAGCACCCATGGAGGAATACTCAAAATGGGATTTAAAAACCTAGCTCTAAAACATGTTAATTCCCCATCTCTTTGTGGACCATGAGCTTGCCAGAATTCTTCTGCTCCTTCTTTAGCCCCACTAAGCCTATCTCATTCCCTTTCAGACACTGAGCTGAGCTGTGTGCCAAAGCTTTCTAAATTGTCTCCCATTTTTCCTGTGCGGAGCAATTTCCACAAGATACGGTTTTGCTTAGTGCCTTTGCATGGTGACTGGGCATGGAACAAATGAGGAATTCTGTGAGCTTTTTTCTATTAAGCCCCAATCCACAAAGATATATCTATAATCTTTATATTATCAGCCCTCTCCTTTTGATAGTAACTTAATGATGACAAGTATTCTTCTCTGCAGGTCAAATGGCCTAGGTAATGCTTCAAATGATGTATCTACTAAAAAGGAAAGCACTGGCAAAGATCATTGTTACAAGTGAATCATAGGAATAGCAAATTCGATCCAGTCACTGCTGTATGTAATTACTACAGCAAGGATTTCAGACGCCATGCAGGAGTGCTGTTGTAATGAAGGTGGGAAATTAAATCAGACTAATCTGTTTTACATCAAAAAGGCATATTAGTCAATAGGAAACATCAAGATAATCCCTGTGCTGTATGTGATGTCAGCCTTGACACTAGCTGCATAACTAGGGATACTTCAGCCTTTTAAACCCAAATTGTTCCAATGTGCAGAGGGGACAGACATCCTGCTTGGGAGGGAATCCAGGGCAGGAGGGATAAACTGGAAAGCTGGAGGGATAAACTTTCCGCCCTTCTTTCCCTTCTTATCTCTGTATAAAAAGGCCTCCGAGAGCTGACCAGTCTAAGTTTACTTGAGGTAGATAAGAGATGTAGAGCTCAGCAAAGAGAATGCAATCTAGTGGGATGCCATGAGATGGGTGTCCAGTGTTCCATGTGGGAGAGGCATGCTCCCAGGATGAAGAGCAGGATTTGGTTGTGTGCGTGTTTACTCAGAGCAATTTGACTTGAAAGAGGTTTTTTAGACCACATAATGCAGAAAAAGGGATTATGGCATGGTTTGTTGTGTTCCCTTGTGCCACTGCCCCTCTTGGGTGAGCCAGTGGCAGAGTGCATTACACAGCAGGGTGTGGTGCCAGCAGCATAACTCACCATGCAAGCTTGCTTCTCACAAATCAGTGTTTTCTCTCTGGGGTAGATAGACATCATATACAGAGAAGAAGTGAAGAGCTCTGCACTGAGGAAACCATGATCACCAACTCCAAGAGATGCCCCTATAGTTATACTCCTGTAGAGGGATTTATAGAAAGTACAGCACTATGATGCTAACCTCTCTTTCCTGCGTGGAAAGGAGACCTGACAAGCAAGCCCCACTGCTTGTATTTGGCCAGCTTGAGCCAAATTGCAGGGAAGTGCCCATCTTTGCTAGTGATTCCTGACTTTGTCTCTGATTGCACAAAACAAAGCTGCTTTTGTCTTTTAAAAGATAGGCAAAAATCCTGCTTGCTTTTTAACCATGACCCTGGCACATCTAATCTCTGTTTATGTAGGAAACAGGTACAGCTCCAGCCTGTGCCTGGGGACATTAGCGTGCATGCTACCCACTCCCTGGGTGAACACTCCCCTCATGCAACCATTGCATGTGAGGCTCTGCCAGCCCCTCTTCTCAGACCTGTCTTATTTTACTTAACTATTTCAACACTGGCTGGGGCACAGCAGGATGCTCCCTATGTCCCCATGGTGTTATAGTTCCAATGGATGAGGAGAAGAGGGATTTCCAATCCCCCCCCGCCCCAAGTCAATTCCTGAGAAAACACCAAAGCTACATTAGAGAGGAGGAGAGGTTGCCTCTAATCCACTAAACCCTGAATTTCTCTACACAAAGTGGAACTTTAATGTCCCATACTGGCATATATCCACAAAGGACATTGTGATTGTTACAGCTCAAATGCAGATTAGAGCCTCTGTCCAGGACAGGAGAGGTGCAGGGCCAAATACCATCTGGAGTGACTTGGATGTTCCTTGCTAAGACCTGGTATCTCCAAGCTGTTGATGAACAAGGACGGGCATCTGCACCTCTAAAAAAAGCAGGTGAATGTTAGGGTAAGGGAAAGCATGGTAAATTCTGTTTTACAACAGCCACAAACTGCACTTTTTAGGGTATTATAAAGATAAATTCATTGTTTCCTTGTATCTTCATGGAAAGACTGAATGCTTTCGTAACCATTCATAAGCATAATAAGCCACCGTACAAGCATTTTTGGAAATTATACTTCCCTCTTCTGCATAATTTTCCAGATTAACAGTTTATGCTCCACGAGGCTTCTGAGAGGCTGATAGCATTGATGCCTAGTGGCCATGACAGCAGTCAAATGTCTTCTCAAAGCTTATTGGTAAAAGAACATCACATACTGTGTGTATCAAAAGGAAATTCAATTTGACAAGTCTACTTAAAAATAAATAAAGCTTCCACTTTTACACACTGCCATAGACTAGAAACTCCTTCAGATTTTTGCGCAAGTATATATGAATTATTCAAGGAGATGAGCAAAGTGTGATGTTCTCTGGTCCTTCTCTCAGGAAACTTTAAATATGAAAATTCCCTTGCTTTCTCAGAGTCACTTGCTATTTGTTCTCTTTTCTTTTTTTGAGAACCACGGTTCCTGCAAAGGAAAATCATTGCAATGTGTAGGCAGTCTCCAAAATGAGCTAGTAATACGAAATGTCTTTGTAGCCTGAAATTAGATGACTATTGGGCAAAGGAGCCTTTTTTCATGTGCCACTGCAAATAGCAATTAGTTCAAGTAGAAAAGATTAGGCCAGGTGCAGGTTTTGAAGTGACTTTTGGTGGGAGGAGGGAAAGGTCTCTCTTTTGTCAATTGTCTGTGTTAATTCATCAGGCATCTGAGGAATTTAGGGATATTCAACCTCTTGTGCTTAGCCAACACAATATGACCTCGGTGGCATCCGTGGACTGGACGGAGGTGCAGGGCTTATTGATGGTTGTCAGTCCACTGGAGTGAAAGAGCACATAAGCAAGAAGCACATGATACATTTGTCTTCCACAGCACTGCTATTTTGCAGGGGCTTTGTTGGAGGACTCATTACAAAGAAAGGCAGAATGAGCCCCTCCACTGTGGGAACCCACGGGCAAGCTCAGCTCGAGGGCCCGAGACAGGCAGCTGGCAGATGAGGTGGCTGCAGCCATTCCCTCCAGCCTTGCAAAGCTAGAGGTGACCTTCAGAAAATGACAAAGAAAGGGGGCTAACACAACAATGTGTGTCCCTGAGATAAAAGATACTCTCAAAACTTCAAAACCCTCCTTAAAGGATTGGATTAACTTCTTCTAATCCTCTGAATCATGGGTAGATATGAGTTCAAAGGACTAATGTAATTTTATTATTACATTTAATCAAATGTTTAAGTTAAGAAATAGGAACTGAGCTAAGGGCAACCTTCCCTTATCAGCTTCCAAAGTCTGAAAGCAGGAATGAATTAATTAAGTAAATGTAACAAGCTTAGGGGTATAACACACAGCAGCAGCTGAGTCAGCTTGACCATCGGCCAGTTATTGGGGTGAGATGTGCAGCTCAAGTACTACCAGATGATTCAATTCACATATCTTGGCAGAAGCAGATAAGCCTAAAGGGATGCCCAGAGGGAAATAGTGTCATAAATTGGCAAAGCAGAGGGTAATTCACCACCTTAAACAAAATGTTTTCATCAAGGAAGTTGTGCATTTAATTCATGCAGCAGAGTAGGCTGCCGTACCAGACAAAAGCACATTTTGCAGGTTGGCTTTTTATTTAAGGAGAAATTATTTTTGCTGGATCCAGGCATATTTTATGCAACTGTCTTACATCACGTCATGTACTCCAACCTTTCATTTTCAGGAGATTCACTCAAATATTGGTGTCAAATAGGATCACATTGGTCATGATAAGAGAGTTACAAGTATAGAGTGTTTTCTTGCCCTTTTCCATAGCTTCCCACAGGCAAAGACTTCTTCCAAAGTGCAAAAATAAAGTATAATTTTTTCAAAGATTGCACATTAGTTTGTATTGTAAATCAGGAAACCGTAATACATTATCAGCTCCACTATCATAATGTATGTCCAAATGACATATGACTAAAGACTTTCCTTCTATAAATTAACTATGGATGAGATGTGACTAATTGCAATAGGTTTCATTTAAGCACAGTCAATTAAATCAGTGCAGTTTAACAAAGGAAATTCTGTTCTAACAGGGCAAGTTTCAGCAAAAGCATTTTTCCTTAGATGACAGATAGTGCTTTTCAGATGAGGACACTTAAGTGCAGCATAAAATAAATTATCTTAAAAATCAGAGGACATTACTGAATATTTTCAATTCAGGGGGAACCTGAAGAAAGCTTGAAGAAAGGTAAAGTGCAATGTAATTTGAATGAATCATTCCAGAGGCTAGTGATTTCTTCTGGTTGCTAGAAAATTAAGGCCACAGAACATCTAGAGGGGAAAAGACAAGGAGCCTTGTTCTGAGCCTTGTTCTCTTGCCTTTCAACTGTCTAAATCTGGGAGAAGCACAGGAAAGTCATACACAACAACAACCTCAAACCAAGCCAACCACCAGTTTAATATCCATGAATAGAAGGCCCTGGCAGTATGCTGGCTGGATGAAGTCATGCTACCCAGGTCCAGCACAAGACCAAGAGCTAGGAATTTAGGATACACACAAAGTAGAATTTTCCTCTGCTTCAAGCCCACGCCTTAAACACAAAACCCAAATAACTTCTGGGTTTCTTGCTTTTGCATTCTTCTGCAATTCTTTTTTTTTTTTTTTGTTTTACATACATTTGTATGGGTGCACAGCCCATGAGCGTTAATACTCCCTCTGATTTCATCCTTTCACATACATAGTTCCTGCAGAAAACCAGGCTGTTGGCTGCACAGCTCTCAGACATTGCCATGGCAATGGACTGTGATGTCAGAGACACGGGATTAGGAGTTCCCTGTATCGCTGAGCTGAGGGAGAACCCTGGCTGGGAAGGAGAAAACTCCCATCTAAACAGCTTCAACAATAGAAACAGAAATTTCAAAAGCTGCTAGTGAAGAACACTCAGTAGTAAACTATTCAGAAATGACCATAATTCAGTGTCAAAAATCTGTCGACTGAACAGAATCCCAAAACAATTGGCATTGGAGTAAATAAGTAAAATCAATGGAGCAAAGCCAATGTTGTGTCGGCAGTAACTGTGACACTAGAATCAAGACAATTTTGCCATTTTACCAATGAAAGCGAAATACAATGGCAGAAAATATAGCATCTTTCAGTCAATTATACAATGAGTATTTTCAGCTCCGCTGGTAAAAAGCTGAGAGCAATTTTAGACAGATTATTCCCTTAGACTCAAAGTCCACACTATAAAAGCCAATGTAGGAACTGCATGTGTGAATGCCCTTAAAATAATCAGATACCTCAGCTTGTTATGTGTGGGAACACTGCGAAACTGCAAGCAGTAACAGGGGACCTGACATGCAAAGGCCCCTCCCAGTGATTACTGCGGAAAAGGAACAGATGTCAAGAGCTGAGCCAGCTCCCAGCCTTTGGGGGCTGAGGCAGGACCCTCCCCAGCCCTGCAGCACAGCTTACCACAGCACTGGCAATGAGCACTGCTTCTCTCAGCCAGCCCACAGACCTCCTTCTTGAGGTGGGTGTGCTGATGGCCTGGGGAAATGAGAAAAAGAAATAAAAATAAAAATTAAAAATAAAAATAAAAATAAAAATAAAAATAAAAATAAAAATAAAAATAGGGAAACAGCTACAGAGAAGGAAAGCGTGCAGACGCCCAGAGCAAAAGTTGAAACTGGGTCACGCTTTATATGAGGGTGGTTTGAAGCAAAATGAGCTGGTCCCTTCTCTGGCCTTGAAAAGAGGGAACTGGGAGCAAATTGCCCTGCTTCTCCTCCCCTGCCTGGGTGGCCTTGCTCCTTCTTGGATCTGCTCTTGTGATGGTTCACCTGCCTATGTGCCTCCCTGCAACATCAGGGTGTCTGTGAATCAGGAGAGCTCCATTTGCTTCCTAGACAGGAAGCCTTGGTGACTCATCTGTTGGACAGGGACGACGTGATAAGATGAAGGACCTCAAGCAATATATTTCAATGGAAAATTAAATAAACTGAAGGATACACATACACACACCCATCATGATTTCAAAGGTAACTTAAAAAAACAACACAGGAGTCAGTGCCTTTTCAGTGCTGTGCTGTGATTTAAGACATGTCTACACCCAGCAGGGAGTACTGAGGCAAAGAGCCCTGAGACACCTATTTCCAGAGCTGAATGCTATATAATTACTAACTGGCCTTGCTTCAAAGAAGGGTGCAGCCCTACACAAAGCCATCTATATTGCAGCTGGGACAGGAGCCAGTACCCTCATGTGTCCCTATGCTGCTCTATGGAGTCAGATCAGAGTTTCAGAAGTTGACCAGGGCTCTGTGCCCTGCTTTGTAGGGTGGACCTGCCTGATGAAAGACTTCTGAAACCACTGTTAAAAATCTGTGCTTTTGGAATGAAAACTCTTTCACTTAACTAAATTCCAAGTAGACCAGCCCATATTATTTTTGGTATGGATGTTGTAATGACTTCTAAGTGATTTGAATTGCTGCTAGAAATTTTGTGCCTGTTTTGCAACCCATAAACCCTGGGCTGTAAAACAGAAGCTGTGATTCTAGTGGACAACATTTTCCTCAGCATTTCTGCTGCTCCTTTCAGTGCCAGTGAACTGTGAAGAAGCCACAGTCCAGATTAACAGTGAGCCCTCTGCATTGTTTTCTGCATTGTCTCTTGTGGTATTTTAAGCACCTGATGTATAGATGACAAATACCCATGTTGCTGGCATGCACCTATGTGTTGCTGCTGATTCTTCGAATTTTACTGCTGTTACTTTGTCTTTCCCTCAAAGAGGGAAGGGCAGCCATAGAAAATAATTTTGACATTAGCCCATACTCTTCAATAGCCTGGCTCCTTCT
Organism: Monarcha castaneiventris obscurior; assembly: GCA_026261815.1. Classification (NCBI taxonomy): domain Eukaryota; kingdom Metazoa; phylum Chordata; class Aves; order Passeriformes; family Monarchidae; genus Monarcha; species Monarcha castaneiventris. The sequence goes on from JAMPIT010000034.1 coordinate 1,684,055, forward strand.
CCAGATTTGCTGGGTTTTTACTTCTGTCATTCCCAGCACAGCACTTTGCAGGAATGCAGTCGATGCAATGCACTGGCTGCACATCTAAATGAAAGCAACAGTGTGGGGTGTCAATGCAAAGTGTGCAATGAGCATTAACCCCCCAAATCAGTGGGGTCGGAAGGGGACTCTTCAGAAGGAACTTCTGGATTTACTTTCAAGAATGTTGTTCCCTGAAACAGTAGGATGCCTCTAATGCCTTCTGCCTGTAGTAAATGCTGCCACATGGCACAAGTTATGTCAAAACTGTAGTTGAAATTGTGGTTCCAGAAAAGGCATCTACTCATAATCACGTACCCTTTCAAGTGGTTTTGAGCTAGTCACTAATGTTTTTACTGGAGTTCCTTGAATAACTTAGTCTTGCTTTGTAATAAATATGTCCTCGCTTACAAGTTACTGGGGAAAAGCTGTGCACCTGCAACCGGCCACAGAGAAGTGCACACGACAATCACATTGTGTCTTTGCAGATGAGATGAGTGAACTGCAGAGATTCTAGCATGGTAAAATATCTAAAAAAAAAAATTAAAAAATCAGATAGCCAAAAAAGTAAAAAGTGAGAGAGAAGGAATTTTAATGGCATTGAAATACACATCAGTCAGAGGAAAACCAGTCCATTTTATCAGCAAGGATTTTGTTACTGACAGCTGCCTTCTCCTACATTTTGCCATACTGAGAGCAAAATGAGACATCAAGCAAAAGCAGTATTAACTTAAAATATTTGCTTGTTGTGTTTTGCATCATATTTTCCATGTGTCTAGTTCACTAAGTATAATTATTCTGCTTTGGAAATCGTATGAAAAATGATGGGGAAGCTACAAACACTCCAATATCAGGTGTAGACTCATGTCCACATGTTCACACTCATGCTCTCTTGTGCTTTTTCCTTTTAATTGTGTTATTTTTCTAGTAAGTAACAGATTGCCTGACATGGATGTCAATTAGTCATCATTTTCCCACTGCAAATCTTACCATCTCTTCAAGATTTCTTAGGATTCAATGGGAGTTTTCTACTGACTATTCACTGGGCCAGACCAAATATTCAAAAAAATGGTATGATTATACCAGAGTTTAAATTAATGTGGAGCTTTATAGAAGAAAGACAGTTTCATCCAGCTGGAGCTACGAATTAGATCCAACTAAATAATATGTTTGAGAATAGAGACCTGAATTCTAATTAAATCTGGCTGCAGTAATTCAATCCTTAATTCTTACTTATGTAGCCATTTTTCTCTTCCTGCCTTTATAGGTAACAACAAAAATCTTATTTCTTGCAGAGTGCTTACCATTTGTAAAACACCATGTACTGCACAAAGGTGAGTAATCACAACCACCTTGTTCAGGAAAGCTGATGCCATGTGCAGCTGTTGTTTTGCTCCTTGTCACCCCATGTTCAGGGAAAAGCAGTCAGGTGTTTTGAGTCCCAGAGAAATTCCTGTAATGCCCTTAGGATGTAGACAAGTTCAAGAAACCCCAGAGTTTAATCAAAATGCAATTAACTTCAAGGAAACTAAAGCAGAGAGATACAAGGTCTGATCCTCGAAAGTACTGATAAGCTCTAAACTTCATTAATTTTGCTAATAGATGAAGTGTGCTCAGTCCCTTTAAGGATGCCAACTGTTGCACAACTTGCTCTGTACTGTTAAAAAAAAAAAAGTCCTGTTCTTTGCTGTTGATCAGTCTGATTCTTGCAATATTCTACTATAACAAAAAAAAAAAAACCAAAACAAAACCAAAAAAAAGCAACCAAACAAAAGTTGCTGGTGGTTTTCTTGGCTTTGGCAATTTAACATAATAAAAATTAAAAATGAAAGGTCAACTTCACTAAATTATTTTAATAGATTAAATAAAACATTTGGGAATTCTTCCTTTTGGGTAAGATTCTGAAAATGCATCAAAAACACCAGAAATTACTGATGCTAATAATCCTGCCACTGTTCCAGCTGACTAAAAATAGAGGTCTGTGACAGCCTAAGAATGAAAACATTCAGTCAGATGTTTGTAACTGCTAGCCATGGTTTCATCCCTTAAATCTATCTTCAGTGCAAGAAAAGATTAATGGTCCTGCAGGAGTAAAAGCTCATTCCCCTGACTGCCCAGGGAGGAGTATGGGGAGGGACGGCAGCCCTGGGGTGGGTGGTAGGGGGAAGGATGTGCAGCTGCTGCAGTGGTGTGGGACACCACCAAAGGACCAGCAGCACAGAGGGTGCAGTGGCAGCTGCAAGGAGCAGGGAGATAGAGTCCTTTTGGGCAGCCCCGCTACACCTGTATCTCAGGGAAGCTGCCAAGGGCCCTGGGGCAGTCACAGCTGGCAGTGGCACGGATTGCTTGGGACTGCTTGTCTCCTTCCAGGGCAGCTGGGCTCAGAAGAGAGACTGTCCTGGCACACAGACATACTTCATCTGGAACACACCACCTCCATTCACTTTCTCTTCTCTTCTGGTGCCTACTATACAACTAGCAGACCAGCTGCAGCATTTTTATTTGCTAGGAATGGGTCAAAGATTTACTTCGCCCAGTTCAGGATCATGTTCCTTTGGGGTTTGTTCCTCACTTCTTTTCCTCATTGCAACAACTTACTTTCATGGGGACACATTTTCATCCTGTCATACTTTACAGATCTCACAGTCTGATGAGCTTCAAGCTCTCTTGAACACAGTTAAAAGCTAATCACCTCCTAAACTTTATTCCTCTCTACATTTTTAAAGAAAGAAAGCTCTCTTTTTCTTGTCCTCTCCTAAATCAATGACAACTCTTTAAAAACCTGGGGTTAAAAATTCCAGCATGTAATCTTGTGCAACGGTCAAGGAAGGGTGGAGATATAAATATCATAAAGTCCAAATTCATCACTGAATCTGGAGTACATCCACAAATTTAAAAGCCAGTGGGACACTCAGAGTAGAGATAAACACAGATGGACAACAACATTGCCAGAGAAAAGGATTAGGCAGGACCCACAAGTGACATGAGGGAATGATCAGATCAAGGCAATGCATTTTACTCCCACAAGCGTCCTTGCTTCCCACCTCTTCCAGTAAGAGGCAAGAAATTTCTTACCCCCCACTAAGAATTCCTGCAGCAGAGAATCTTTTAAGGGTGCACTCACTAAGTCTTGCCTGGCTTTGTGCTTTTGGCATGTCCCTCTTTAGAAAACTGACCATTCTGTGACCTTATGGTGTTCTTCCCAGTTGTTGTCACTCAGCTACAGGCAATACCAGAACTTCCCCTCTGAACTGTGTCCTAATTCCTGTGACTACTCTGGTCTGCTATGTGTCCTCTGCTAAAAAAAAATTGGCTCGTTGGACCACATGTGCATGAACTTGCTTTTTTGTAATAAATTGTTTCACTGCATGCACACAGATCGCATTCAAAAAATCCGTTTTTCCTCTAATGAAAATGTTGCTCTGCCTGGCCAGCATCATTTGGGAATTAAAAAAAAACAAGGAAGGAGGAGCATGATATTGCTCCCTCTTCCTTTTTGATTATCTCCGATGGCTTTGAATTCTCTGGATGCTGCAAAATGTAAAAGGAAAGATTTAAATTCTGAGACAGCTTGATCCCTACCCACTTCTCTTGCTTGCTTTCAATATCTGTCTACTCAGAAAACTACTACCAGCATACCTACTACGAGTGTTCACTGCCCTGTGAGCAGGGAGTGACACCTCCCAGAGTCAGCACCTAACACCCCAGCAACACACTGAATGATGTTCTGCAAAGCTGAAAAGTTTGAATTGGTTTAAGCAACCCTCATTGCCATTTCTGTCTGGAGCAGGCACTTGCAATGAATGTAGTAACCTAAACAGCACGTGTGAGTCACAGGAAAAGCTTCAGCAAAAGGTTCTTGATGTTGTGACACACTTTCCTATATTTAGACACAAGGAATGGTGCCTCATAAGTTAAAAGATCTCAAGCAAGCTTGAAAATGAAAACTCCAGGATGATTTTTAAAATTCTGCCTGACTTATCTGGGAAGAGCAGCCAGAGGTCCTCTTCCAGGAAAGTCAGTCATTAGCAAGTGGTGAGGTTAACACAGCAGTCTGCTCCTACACTTTGGATACTCACACCTAAGAGATATGTTTTACTCTGAGCCAGCCAGAGTCCCCAGCTTCACCAACAATTTCTTTCTTTAGAATTTTTAACTTTTTGTGTCATTTTTTTGGGGTTTTGTTTTATTTTTTTTAATGTGCTGTATTTGCAGATGCAATCAAATGTTGCAGCTGCTAGCTCCCATTTATTTCTGGGCATGGTTGATCCACACTGCCTTGTTTTTCAAGAAGGTGGCTGCATCCCCAAAGCCTCATTCCCATTTAAACTGGGTCCTGATTCCCTTTTATGCTCCCATAAGGCAGCAATGGAAAAAGGCTTTAGCAGAAGGGAGGTCTGGGCCCTAAATCAACTGAAAACACCTATTTGTCAGGTAGCTAATCCAAGATGTTATAGCCATTTATAAAAACTTGTTATTTTTCTGCAGTCATCCAGGAATGTCGTTAATAGCTCTTCACCGTGGTGCCAAAAGACACTTTTTGAAGGGATTTAATGCCCAGATCATTGCAAATCTGATCTTTGTTTTCGCCCGTTCCCCAGCCAGCAGCTATGAACAAAACAGACTTTGAAGCCTGCAGCATTATTAATCTGAGACTTATTACAGTAAGAGAGAGAGAAGGAAATAAATCCCTTCTTCTAGCACTCCTAACTCAGTGTAATGGCCCAAGAATGACAAGCTAAACATTACTCCGAAGTTATCAGGCTTCATTTCTCATGACAGATAGCAAGCAGCAGATTGCACTTTTATCTTTTTAAGCTGACCCGACTGCAAACGAGGAATGCACAGAATGCCAAGGCCCTCCCTTCCCTTTGTGAAGACCCTTCCAGCAGAAGCAGGGTGTCACGATGCAATATTTAGCACTTAGTTCTTGTAGTGCTCAGGACAAAGACATGTTCAGAGCAAGCTGATTCCTTGGAAAAAAAATAATCCAAAGCCATTTCCCTTTGCAGACCTGTGGTGCTACGCCCGTGTTGATTCTGGAGGAGAATGCAGGGCTTGGTTAGGGGGAAGCACTACAAAAAATAGATATCATCAGCATGTCTGTGGAGCTGAGCTTTGATCTGCTTCCTTTACTGTCCGGCAAAACAGTTGGTAACCACTAAAACATTTGGAATGATGTCATGAGGTACAACAAGGATCAGCCCTGAGTGTAAGATGGTCAAATGCCTTTACAATGAAGACACTCCTCTCCCTGTCAAAGGCATATTGGGTTAATGACAAGGCCACACTTTACGGGTGCCTAAAGACTTTGCAAATGGTCAAAATCACCAGGGATAAAAGGGTATTTTAATTTTTGTCAAACTACTTTTATGCATCATCATGCTCATAGTTGTGTGATGATAAATTGTCAGATTTCTTACTGTTTTTCTTTTCCATTTATTTCTCTCCTGATAGAAAAGCTGCCTAAATAAAACACCTCTTGTATATTTTCTCATATTTTAATCAGTCTGATACTTCAGTTCTTAGAGAAGGAAAACAAGCAGAAAACTGAATTTAACATTGAAATACTGGGGGTGGAATCCGTCAATAAATCATAGCAGTTTGCTGTAGCCAGGAAAAGGTGCAAACTGCTTTTGTACCCCATTGGTTTGGAAGTTGTGATGACTTTCACTCTCCTTCCAATTTTACCTAACCAGGAAGACAGGCTTGTCCTTAGTTGCATTAATTGTTTCTAAAGAAGATGAGAAATGAATTCATGTAGCATCTGAATACCATAGTCCTTCACTACTGGTATTTCTCAGCAGGACTCAGGGTAAAGCTCCTATCATTTGCCAAGGCTGTCATCATGTCCATCAAAATATGCAAACATCCACATGGCTGCTTGCCTCCTGCCATGCGCTGGAGTATTTTCTGCTGTTTCAAAGGGAGCCTACAGGGACAGGGTTGCAGCATGCAACCTCTGGGCTGGACAACTTGCTCATCATCCCACATTTTCACCTTTCTTCTATGATTCATAGGGACCAAGATTCTTTTCTACCAGCAAAGCACATGTATTTTCTTAATTAATGCATTTAAATGGATATCATGCAGAATTTAGTTACCCATTTTATAACAGACTCTCATTGTGCCGCAGAAAGAGCTTAATAGGATAGAGCAGAAATAGAGGGTAGAAAAATGGCCCTGCAGTCTTTATTCTGTTTATCAGTAATGTTTTGTTATTACAAGAATGCTTGGGATTATATTTTTTCTGTGCTGGACTGATAGATTTTGTTTTAGTGTTTTGTAAGATGTTGTTTAGATCCCATTTGGAAGGCTGTGGAGAAAATTCTCTTTTCATAACAACAATCCAATTCTTCTGTAAATATCTGCTGTCCTATTTATCCTTTTGGAATTAAATTAAATTTTTTTAAAATTAAACTTGCTACCAGAGGAAGCAATAGTTGCAAAAACTGTTTAAATAGGTACCATTTGTGAATATAAACAGTTCTGGGGTTTTTTTTATTCGAAGGCTTAAGTGGTTTCATAATTTCTGGTGCTGTTTTAGAGTGTTTTTACACAGAAAGAGACCAAAGCATGCTGAAACTACACATAAGGAGTGGAGAAGGGGGAGGAGGACGGCTGTCTTTAAAAAAGGCTGGAGATCAGAATGGGAAGCTGTGAACACAAATTAATTACATGTATGTGAGTAGCAGAAGGGGGAGGGAGGCACTCTCCCCACATTTGGAAATTTTACCAAATGTCAGGCTGTCCTGTGATCTCACAGTCTGGAACTGTAAATCCAAGGAGAAAAAAAAAGATCAGTCAGATCTTTTGGATCAGGATACGAGCCTTCAGTGAACACGATGAGGTAGATGTCTTCACTGAGCTCTAGTGGTGGTTCACCAGGCACCACGTCATAGATGCCTGCAGATTCTACTGCTACATAATGCCTACTTACAGGGGCCCTTATAGAGAAATCACTTAAATGAGTGATTAAAACAGAGTGAAAAAAAGGCAAAGAAAGAAGCAGAAACATGAGGAAGACTGCAAAATGAGAGAAAACATTTTTGCTAAGGAATGGATTAGACCCTACCTAAATGCAAAGCACTCCATCCTTATCATTGCATTAGGCATGTGCCCCTGAGCTGCATCCTCCCTGCCTGCTGCAGCCACAGCATCACCTCTCTCGTTTGTATCTCCCCCTGACTCTGGGAGACTCTGCATCAGCAACACAAAACATGGCAAAGAGAGGTAAAATAACCTGCCTTTCCAAATCCACACAGACACTGCTGCTGAGGGCAACACCTGTGGACACAGCCTGATCTCTGTCTCCTCTCTGCCCATGATGCTCTCCTCAGCACAGGTGGTTGCTCACCCTCACGCCAAGCAATGGGATGTCACAGCCCTTCTGCAATGCAGCCTGGGACCAAGGGTGATTTAGTCTTAAAGATTTTGAAGCTCACACTTACCAGTGGGGAAATGTCTAAATTTTCCCTTCAAACTGCATGAAAGAAAATCAAACCAAAACAGACAACCCTACTGAGGTTCCAATAAGTTTGTGAAACTTCCCTCGAGCACCATTTTGGGTTTTTTATGCTCTCAGCAAGTGTCCTGGTAACCCTGTGCAAACACACACAGGTAAGCACCCCTGCTTTGCACAGCTTGTCTGAGCAAGGCTGGCAAGAGGCACCCACCTCACCCACAGCTTTGAAAACTTGTCTGCAATGGTATAACTGTGTCACAAGACTGGTCCCCAGGGAATTTCCAGCATTCTCTCCCCTGTCTGAAAAACATTTCTTTGTCTTAGCTTAGCTGTCCTGCCCAGCATCATCTCCCCCTCCACCAAGTCCTTAAAAGCTGACTGCTGTTTGAAGAATGACTTCAGTCTCACGAGATCAGAAGCTGTGGGTAGTCACACACAGTTAGGCAAAGCTTCTGAGGTAAATGATGACACAGTGGGCAGGGAAATGGGAAATCAGACCCATGTGGCTTTCCAGAGGGCTTTTTTTGTATCTGCTACTTTGTTATGTAGTCCCTCCCAAAAGGCACCAAGAGAAGTAAAAATGTGATCATACTACTCCTCAGTAATTAAACCCTGTTTTCAGACAACATTGATTTACTTCACATTTCATTTTTTGTGGCACACAGGATAGCAACTACCAATAAAAATTGTGAGTTTACTGTTTCATCATTTAAGAAGCAGTGCTTGATATGGCCATTTACTGCTTAGCTCTATTGTCCCCAAGCTGTAGCTGATAACAAGTTCACAGGCAGGAGCTCTGGATGTTCATTTGTCTCCATATTCCATCACTTGCATATTTTATTATAATTTAGTTATTTAAACTGGGATGTTTCATCTCTCCCTGTTGTACAGCCACAAATCTGCTTCCTCCAAGCTGCTAACTTACAGCAAACTTCTGATTCAGTCTGCAATTCCTTTGAGCTCTGAGAACCAAACACTGTGGTTTAAAAAGATTAAAACCAGAGACGAAACCTGATTGTTGTTCCATGCATCTGCTTTAAATTGGTTGTTCTGTTTATTTTAGAGACTTCCACTGGTGAAATGAAAAAGCAAGCATCCATTCTGCAGAATTAGTCTTGCTACATTGGGCTTTATGCTTGCCTTTTATTTACCCTTCTTTTAAGAGCATCAATGAAATGCTGCCTGCATTGTAAAGTCAACATGACTAACAATTAGCACATGCCATTAAATTAAGTGCTACCTCTAAACTGCATTCTGTAAGTGATAATCAGTTGTGTTTTAGCTACGGTTGACTGGTCCAGGGTCCTGCTCACTTAAGGACCACTCATCACCTTACAATATACCCTTGTCAGAAGGTGCAGGCACACAAATGCCATTCCAGTGCTAGCAGTCCTGTCTTGTCTTGCCAGGGCGTTCCCTGTGTGCCCAGCACTAGTAGAAACACTTTCCCATACTCTACAGGGAAGCAGTAGTGTGATTCAGCTCTCCCAGGATTTAGAAAGAGAGTGTGAGCCCCAGGGGTGTCATGTAATGAAGGAGAGGGACACCTCACTGCCTGGCCTAAGGTGGGACTCAAGATGGATGAACCAGAAGGGAGAAACTCAAGCGCGGGCAACATAGTTAACACTGACTTGGCCCCAGGGACAGATCTTCCATTTATGTCAGCCTCACTTCCTTATTCATGCAACCCTTCCACATGTCAGGGAGGTGAGATAAACCCAGCCAAGAACCAAAGCAAAGTGTTAGTGTTATTTAATTTCACTTGAATGGTCTTCGAGGCTTGACCAGCCTTCAGCTGGTTGATGTTTCCCTGTCACTTGTGTTTTGGGGAACTGAAATATTATCTTAGCAGCACAGCTTTTATGCTGTGGTCTGTGGACCTCATGAGCAGCTCATAACTGCTCCTAAAGAGTCTTTAGAAGACAGTTTAATGTTTTGAAGCTCTATTGAGCAACTCAATAAAATGGGCTTAAAATCGCTTGGGTGAGTCCGTGTCACTGCAAACTGTTCTAGGGCTTGTGCCCATGCTTTGAAGGGCCAGGGAGCTGATGGGCTCTGGGAGAACTGGCAGGAGCAGAGCAGATGTCCTACAGACACTCTCCTGATGCATTTGTTTGGTTGTCAGCACAGTTTACAGCATGACTCCTCTACAGGGACCTGAAAGGGGGTTTTAGTGAGGTGGGGTTCAGTCTCTTCTGCCAAGCAACAGGAAATAGGATAAGAGAAAATGGCCTCAAGTCACACTGGGGGAGATTTAGTTTGGGTATTAGGAAAAATTTTTTCACCAAAAGGGTTGTCAAGCACTGGAGCAGGCTGTCCAGGGAAGTGGTGAATGCTGCACCCCTGGAAGTGTTCAAGGCGTGGCTGAATGGGGTTTTGAGCCACCTGATCTAGTGGAAGGTGTCCCTGTCCATGGCAGGGGAGTTGGAACTAGATCATCTTTAAGGTCCCTTCCAACCCAGCCCGTTCTATGTTTCTGTTGTATCATTTGCTTTGTAAGGGGTGTGATGAGTTTCACAAAGCAAAATTGTAGAATTTCTTTTTAAAGTGAGTAGACAATCCAAGCTTGTGGCAAACTGCAGTAGTGTGTGTAATGTATGGGGATTTGACATCCAATTGCATCCCAGGCCATTCTAGGGACAGAGATAATGTTCCTGGTGCTAGGCCAGGTTAAATGCATCTGCACAATAGACCCTGCAGATGCTCAGCTGGACAGATGCAGAAACTTGAAGTGATCCTATTCTCAGATGCCAAACAGGGCTTATTCTGTTCTTACAAAGCAAGGACGTAAGAGCCATGAGAAGGAAGTGGTTTACTGCAACAACAGCATCCATGCCTTGTAATGCCCTTCCAATTACAAGGAGCAGACGATTGTTCATCACAAACATTAGCAAGAGAAAGCTGAAAGAAGAGAAAAAGCAGCCTGCCATGAGCAGGAATAAAAAGGCTGTAAGTGAAACTGCACACTCTCATAGGCTGATGCACATCTGGCACGACTCTGCTGTAATCAGCAGTTAGCCTGTACTTGCACCCATCCACACAACAGCTGAATCCAACCCCAGAAGTCTTCCCTGGTAATTGTGGCAAATACCACTTCACCAAAACCTCTCTTTTGTTCTCCCCAGAACGCTGGGCTTCCTCCCTTTCCAAACAAATCTCTGCTTAAAAGTCATAACAATAATGTTTATGCCCTTTCCCTGTTCATCCGACACACAGTCTATTTGCCCAGGAACTTCCTGGCAGGGTGGAGGGACCTGAGGATGGATTAAGCATAAAGAAGGCCCAAACCCACAGTGTTTTCAAGCCTCTTCAACCAAATGCTATGTACCACTGGGGAAAAAGAAAACAAACACAAACCCCTGAGGTTTTAGTGAGCCTTTCAGTGTTGTCTTGTGAAAGTGGTTTTCTAGACATTTCCATGGGGTGACCAGTAACACTTGCTTTAAATGGTTGTTCATTCAGCTTTGGTAGGTGAAAGTGATATTCCTAATTTCTCGTTTGGGTGTTTCTGGCTGAGACATGCAGAGTATGTTAGGTTAGGGAGTATACCACCTTCAAAATACATATAGAAAAACCTTAGAGAGCTTCCATCTGCCCCAGTCATATGTGACCATAGCTGTGTTACAAAATTGCAGTAATAATACCTTCTACTGCATCCTGCCACAGAGCTTTGTGACTGCTGAAAAACACATGTGGACAATGATGGAGGTGCATCCAAAAGGGAGCAGTAAGTTGCCTATCACCCAGAAACTGCAGCTGCTTTATAGCAACTCTAATAAATAAATAGACATCTGCCATGCCAAGGAAAAAATCCCATATTAATCACCAGCAACAATGAAAAACAGTCACTTCGTATGTTTAAAATTTTTATTTTACATAAAGCTACACTGGTGAAACCACTTCTCTTCATATTCTTTGGTTCTTCGGATGAGGAAATGCCAAAGATACATGGGAGACATCTTTCTCTTAGTGCACCACTTGGGGACAAGCAAAGCAAAGCAACTGTTATACTTGCCCAGGATCCTAAATCTTGCCAGCAGCACCACATGGAAAAAAGGCAGAGTTGTGACCACTCAATCTCTACCAGGTACCCCCTAGTACAACAGAGCAGCTGTAGTGCTTCACTAATCAGTGCAGGGCCTCAGAGAAATAAATCTCACTATTTAAACTCTCACCAGTCAAAGGCAGTGTGTCCAGCAAGATGCAAACCAGTAATGTATCAGTAAGGCACTGGCTGCTACTAAAATACATTCCTGATAAATGAGCGGCCCTTCTTGAAAATATGGTCAAACTTTTCTATAAAAATCAATTTTTCTTAACGGGCTGATAAGAAAGTTGGTAGTTTCAGTCCAAGACAAAGACATGAATCAGTAGCCATGAATCAAATGACTATCCACAAGAGATAAATTTGGTTATATCTTCCCTAGCTGAGCCATGCCAAAGAAGTTCTTAGCTTAATAACACTGGTCGACACTGGCATCAGCCCAGTGGTTCCCAGCACTTCCTTATTAATGTGAATGCTTTTGACTCAGCACTTCCACAGTTCCATAAATATTGAGGCTGACATAATTTAAGCAGCAAAAAGCATTTATAAACATTAAAACTCAATAGCAAAGCCAACCTGCTGCTTGTGCTAAGCTTTGATTTATGCACTGAAGGTTTCTACTAACCAGGCTACAGGATGCCTTCAGCACAAAAGTGAAATTTTCATTTGCTTCTTCCCCTATAATAAAACAATGCCTGGAACCAAATCATTAACCTCCAAGTTTGAGTTGTTTGGTTTGGGTTGATTTCCAGTCATTCTGCGTTGGATGCAGATACTGAAGGTGCATGAAGACATTTAGAATAAGGGCAGCTTTCACAAGGCAACCCTTCTATGTTGCTGCTAAAATAACTCTCTCCAAGCAAAATCTGCTACCAGTCCTGAATGTTTAGGGATGTGAGGCAGGCCCAGACAAGATGGATTTCACAGTAACATCACCCCTGTCACCAAGGATCATGCACACCACCTACTGTGCCCAGAGCATTATACCAGCATTTATTCAAAAGCAATGCCAGATTTATGGCATTGCTGCAATAACTGTGAAGGAAAAAGAGTCCTTTAAGATTAACAGTCTAGGTCATCCATGGAGACCTCCCTACTCCATGATCCTGAGTTACAGTGAGTTCACTGTTACCATCTTTATTTAGTGCAAACTGAAAACTCCATCTAGGTCTTCCAGTGAGTGAAAATGGCCCTGCAGTTAAGAAATATGATCTTACAGCTTTTCCTTTTTAGTGCAGCTTCTTCACTGTAGCCTCAAAACTCCATTTAACTCATCTTGTCAAGTTTGACTCAGCAATTTTATTTCTATACCTTTATCAGCTGTATAAAATAAAAGAAGTATTTCTGTGAGAAAAATATCTTTTGACATAATTAAAGTAAGTGTTCAAAAGGTATGTGTGGTACTGAAAATTCAGTTAAATAGACTAGTACAAGTCAGTTTAGTAGAACAAGGAAAAGCAAGAAGAATGCATTTGGGAAGAGAGTAGATACTCTGGGGAAGGAATAAAGTGGGGGGGAAAATCAAAATGAAAGAACTGATGCAGGTCCTATTGCAGATATTTGCTGGTGGGCACCTCTGTATAATAAATTTTTCAGCACAGCATTTCAGTCTCTGCTATAGGCAAGGCAGAGCAGCGCTGTCAGCACTCTGAGTACCTTTGAACACCTTTGGTATTCTTCAAAATACAGAGGGACAGGAATAGACTTGCAGCCTTAATGGCTAATGCAGTGTGAAACATGAAAGTTGTAACCTACAGTGAAAAGTCCCAAAAGCCAGTGAAGCCACTGCATAGGATGGTTTGTGTTGCTTTGAGAGACCCTCAAATATCCTGTTTCAAGTTCCTGGCAATAGGCTCTCTTTCTTCACTGTGCTAATCCAGCTTCACTACATTAAGAGCTGCAATTGTGACGTGAAAAGTGCTGCACCATGGGCGCTTACTCGGCATTCCGGTCAGTGGCTTTGGGGCTGGTGCCTCACCTTTGGGCTGAACTGACCCAGTGTGACTTGACACCTCAGTGTGTCAAAGCTGTGAATATGCACCACAGGCCTGGCCTGCCAGCATCCATCAATGGGAAGACTGTGGTGCCCTCAAGCTGTTTCTCTTCCACATCTTGTGTCTCGTCCTGCAGCATTGTCCCCTACAACCTACAGAGAGATTCCTAAAAGTAGCACTTCCAAATAGAAAGTGCAGGTTTCCCCATGTCTGAACCAGGTGGTTGGTGGATAATGAACATACAGAAGGGCCAGATTTGATTTGCGTTTCATTAAACAACCCTCTGTGATAGATTCTGATCTATCCTTCAGCAAGAGACTGGGCACAAGGCTGGGAACATGGAGGTGTGGAAGTGGACTGGGCTGAAATGATAGGAGCTGTGTTTCCACAGCACGACTAAAGGGGATGAATGAAAGAAAATACCTCAACCTAAGCATGAGCATAGTCCAAAAAGTCTTTATCTATTAGGGAGAAGAGCCTGCTGACAAATGGAAAAGGAATGCACAATCAGGTTTTGTCAGGTTTGACTTCATCGATCTTTCTGCTGCAAGTTCTGCTTCTCAGATTTGGTACTGGGGGCTGGCCACGAAACAAGATTTTTGTTTCACAATTCAGAAGGAGAAATAAGAAGGAGGGTTTTTATTTTAAGTTTTTAAAATCTGTTTTCATTATGCATCAGAACAAACCCACTGTATTTCCAAAACTTTCACATGTAAGGCCCAGAAAGGAAAGAGAATGGGGGCCAAGCAACAAATAGGCCAGTGCCTCAGTGATTCCCCTCTGGAGGGGAAAACCTGGCTCCCAGCTCCCAAGCACTGCCAGACAGGAGAGGGATTGCAACTTGGACTCCTCTACCAGAAGGCCATGGATGGCCAGGTTTTCTCCCTGCCCCCACACTCCCTTAGTTAACTCTCTCTCTCATTTCTGCCCCCATCTCCTTGGAACCTCTCCACTTCATGTAAATAATTACATATGAACCGAGCTATAGAGAATGAGAGTATGCAGTCCAGCGGTTAGGAAGTTCCTGGGAGATAGAAGGGAGCTGCAGATTCAAGTTCTTGCTCTGTCTGATTTGAAGCTGATTTCAATTAAGTATTCATTGGAAGAAAGAGAAATGGCCGGTGCAGCTTGGCAGCCAGGGAACCACTCCAAATCAGAGCGAGGACTCGAACCTGGGGATGCACTTCCCAGGGAAACCTCCTAACCACTGGCAGATCGATCAGCCCTCGCACGTGACACAGGCGTGGGACGGAGGCTGAAGCACTCAGCCAGTTCTGGGGGAGCTGCCTCTTCTGGGGCCTTTGCTCTGAAAGGAAACCCATCGGAAGGCACATATCCAGCCAGTGTGCTAGAATCATCATGTGAACTGATGTACAAGCATGTCTGTTCCCCTCACCCCACCATGGAGGCCCCCACACACAGTGTCCCACCAGAATTGGAGAAAGCTGAGAAGTTGACATCAGGCATCTCCAGAGTAGGACTCGTTTTCTCCTTCCCTGCAATTCCCCTACCAAACTAGGAAGGTTTTCTGCCAATGTTACAGTTGAAACAGATACATTCTCTCAACAAGTTCCAGAGAAGCATCATTTTCAGGTGGAAAAGTTGGTCTTGGATTGTATGGGACAGATCCAATACTAGTAAAGAATAGCAAAATAATCATTCATAATGTGGGAAATGGAGAAGTACTTGACAAATGTTTCTGGTTTAGATTCAGAAGGAAGCAGGATGATATATTCAGTCTCACTTGATAGTTACTGTTCTACTGGCAATTAGCGATGATGTTAAACAGCAGTCATTAATAACAACATTTGTAAAACTGCAGGACTTGATTACAGTCTTAGTGAAGATTGCCAGCTTGGCTGACAGGAGTAGATGCAAAAAGGAAAAATATTTAGATCTTATAAGGTGTTTAACTTGCTCCCACATAACAATCCATTAGTGTTAAATAGCTTAAAAGCTGTCTAATGAATGTATTTCTAGAAGTATTTTAAGCAGAATCACTCTCATTCAGCGAGGTGTTCCATCTGGAGCCTAGAGGGGGTTCTGTTCTTCGTGTCAGCTACTTCTGTCATATACCAACAGTGTAGACAGAAACAAAACAACTTTGGTAGAAGTTTGAGACAACACCAAAGAGATGTAGCATGATAAAATGATGGGGGAACAACTTTGTTATAAGGATTAATTCCTTGTCATTTCTATTTCTTGCATTTTCAGAACCAAATGTGAGTCATACATCTTGCAACAAAAGCTTTATGTCACACTTTAAGCTATAACCAGTGATTCAGATATAATTAACTTTGCAAAAACTTCATGGTCACATTAGATAATCAGCTGAACATGACCCTCCAGAGCAATTCTGATCCTTAGATAAATAAGCAGGGGAGTTTGAAAGAGTCAGTGAATAGCTCTAGTGAGAATATTGCTGAAATACCACATGCAGTTCTGGCATCCAAACTTTACAAAACGCATTCAAAATTTGGAAAGGATTCAGAAAAGAGCTGCAAGAATGATCTGTGGTCTGGAAATCAGACTGAGACTAAAGAAGTTTAATCTGATTTATCCCAGAGAAGTTTAAGAAGTAATATGACCACAGCTCACAGGCACCCAGATGGTAGAGTAACTATTACAACTATGAGAAAGAAATTTTTAACTGTAGGTGTCATATCTAGTGTAAAAAGCATAATAAAATCCACTAGGTAGAAGCCAAAGCTGGACAAAATTCAAGTTTGGGGCATATATTTTCTCTAGACTGTGAAGGACATAAGGATTGAATACAATGAACTGAATTGTCTATCTCACAGTAGTTACAGAAAGACTAAAAGCTGTCCTTCATTATGGACAGGAAAATTCATGAGGTACTGCAATAAAATTTGTAGATGTATCAAGCAGGAGGTCAGACTAGAGGACGACCATAACCTATCCTGGGTCTAAAAATCTCTGAATGTGGGGCTATAATTGCTTTGTTTTTCCTTTCTAATGGAAGATGGTCACTGGCTTTACTATATAATTTCCTACATGTCAGCATCTGTCAGTGTTGGACAGCTTAGGTATATAATTATGTAAGAAGAACTTTGTTAAATATCCACTGCTAAAAATAACTTTTAAGGAGCTTTAGTTCTATTATTGTAAGTTAAATAAGAGTCCTGCTGCACACTGCAGAAAGACGTTGCTTATCTTCTTATAATAACATGGAAACTTTGGTTCTCCAGAATATTCACTTGAGTGGGCTATGATGATTTTGACTTTCTCCTCCAACTAATAAAGACGTTCTATGTTTTTCTTTAAACCAAAAGGAGACTACAAGAACTCGCACAGAAAAAGGCTGTCTTTTATAAAGACCAATATTCCTTCTGAACATTTTATATGGCAGTCACATCAATAAGGGACATGAGATTCAAGGAAACTCATGGATACTGTTATTCACTGTTCATTTCATCAGTCTTGTAGGCACCATCAAGTGCTACCCTTACTGCTATCACTGCGCAGTAGGAGGAGGTTCCATTTTCTGTAGGAGATGGCTACAGAAAGGCTGAGCAGCAAGAACTCACACAAATTGGATGTTAGTGCAAAAAAACTTCCATAAAGAAGGCAACAAAAGAAAACTTACCTGAGCTCAGGTTTCTCTAGAAATTCTGTTCTGGTTCAGGAGTGCTCAGTTCACAAACACTTCAGCAACTCTTGAATGATTAATGGCTTTCCTTGGCTTCCAATATAGAGCAGATGTGTCCTTGCACTTCTGGTCAAGTCTTCCTTTGAGTTTCAGGATTCATTGAAGCCAGAAATGTGTCTAATGCAGTAGTGGGGAAAGAGACTTTCCACTGATATCGTGCGCAAGAAATTTCCCCCACAGTTCCCCTCCCTATGGGTTAATAGTCAAAGCAGAAGCAAAGGTGTCAATGGTCTAATCCTCGTCTTACAGTAACTTCATGCCTTGATCTCATTAGCAAAATCCTTGGCTTCACAACAAATGCCATGCTGGCACATCAGTCCCCTGGACAGGACACTGGCAGCTTGCATTTAGTGCTACAGTGGCAACCAGCTGAGGCAGCATCTGCCAGTGATCACGGTGCTCTAAGAGGCAACAGCGCCATTTCTTTCTCTCTTAAGTCCTCCTAGCTCCCATGTCTAGACTAGGAAAAATCCCAGTATCTCTCACCGTATGATAGCCACTACTAAATACTGACTATCAATAGTGCCACTTCAATGTAGACTTCTGCCTTTCTTCTATATGATATAGGTGGCATATCCTTCTTTTCATGACACTGAAACTCAGGAGTGAGACTTCAGCTTGCATTTCAGCTGACTTCCAAAATTAAGCATATAGATCTTCATTTGGTTTCACACATATCAATGCCTTCCAGTATGTTTTGCCAAGTTTAAGGACAGCACTTTCCTGTGTTGTTTAGAATTTGCGCCTGGCACTTTCTACTAACAGAAGATTATATTTGCCCACATGCTCTGTATAGTGCTAAGGCGGACCCAACAGACCTAACTCAAATTTCTAGTCTAGCAGACTAGACCTCTCTAATATCCAGCAGCACAGTCCAAAGCAAGAAGAGATTGATATACCATTGATTTAAAAGGCATTGCTCCTAAATGGACAGAAATCTAGAATTGCTGCTGCGTAAAGACTAATGCTATTTATTGTATTGCAATGGTAATCTCACACAGGAATTAGTATTTCAGCATACTTGGCACTGTAGTCTCACACTTGCATTAAAATTTAAACTGCATGATCCTCTTCTACTCTGTCCACCTCTCAGTAATGATCCAATACACTATCTGTGAAGGGAAAATATCAGGCTGTTCTGTGAAATTTTGAAACACAAAATCATTCTCATGAGATGGAATGAAGAGAAAGTTAAACATTATATAGGATAAATTCAATGGGCCATAGCAATATCACCTGCCCAGTAATTTTGTTGCCCTCCCTTTTCATTCTCTTCTCTTTCAGAATGCCCCGGTTGCCACTTGTTAGAAAAAAAGATTAAAAAGACTATGTCTTCTTTGCAGAGCTAAGCAGGGCAAAAGACTGTCTGGGCATGATCAACTTGGATGTTGGAGAGCCAAAATAATAAAACTAGCAGATGCTTAGACAGCAATATCTGCATGGATGTATTGCAAAGGGTATTTCTCGCTGTCCCACCCCCAGTGCTGCACTGACTTGCAGGGCACCAAGGCCACATGGAATCAGCTGTGCAACCCCACTGTCGCCAGCGATGGGCATCAGCAGCTGGGGAAATGTTCCTGACACCTGGGACACGCCTCCCAGCAAAGCTTGTCTGGAGACACAGTGCCACATGCAGCACAGCGCCGTGGCCCTGCTCCAGCTTGGGGCCGCCATGCAGCTGGCAGAGCCCCAGCAGCTGGGGAGCCCACACCGCAGACGGAAGCAGGAGACGGGGTCTGGGAGCATCAGCCTTGTCCTGACAGCCCTTGACTAGACAGGTCTGGTTACAGCAGCTGAAGGTCTGATCTGCAACACACAAATCCAGCATGAACAATACAAAAATGGAAAGCATCCTGTACTAGGGGAACATCTGTTTAGGCGGTGAAAACCCCGTGGAGTGCATCATTCTGGGTGAATCAGCACAGCTGAGACGGCTGTTCAGCTGCCCGAGTGGCTGATTTAATTTTTTCCCAGCTTAGCTTTGTGCCATCACTGAGATTTATTATCCGCAGCACTGCACAATCCAGGAGGTGCGGTTATCAGGAAGTACTTGGCTCCCCAGCTCTGTTACTGGGCTTTGCACTGCATCAATTACAAGGCATGCACTGCCTAACAGATAAGCAGACCCTCTGTTTGTCTCATGTTCTGAATTGCCACTCCTTACTGTATCTCCATGTTGGTACTGATAGCACTGAACAGGATTGAGATTCTTTGCTGGCATAAATTGACATTGATTTGTCAAAATTACTGATATACTGTGGATTTTCCCTCTCTAAGCATCTGGCCCATCTTCAGAACTCTCTGGATGAAAACAGTTGGGTTTCAGGAACCTGAAGGTCTGATATTTTCTGTAATTAAGCTGACACTGTTAGTTTGGATTTTCTTGGCCCATCTGCAGTCACTGTAGATGGGGAGAACAAATCTTGTTCTTCGGATGCCTCCTCTGACGAAACAGAACCATGGCCAGTTGACACAAGATGAGTATTAACAGCTTTATCAAGCTTATGAAAATGAGTCCAGGAGAAGGAAAAACCCCGCAGCCTTGAGATGAGTTCTGGAGGGCTCTATTGCCTTTCCTGCTGTCCTGAGGTTATGCCATCCCAGGGCTGCTCAGGTGGGGTATAAAATCAAAATTCTATTTTTTTTCTCTGTCTAGACAGGGCAGTGGTTCCCAAACTGATTTCCCAAATTGTGCCAGGTCCATGTACAGGTCAGCTGGCTGATACAGCTCTTTGTTATGCATAAAAAAATTTATCAGCAAATTAAACCAGAAATGTGCTCATAGAAAATAATTCAGGGGGGAAGAAACCTGTTTTGTGATACAACTCAGAGCACCTGAACACTTTGTGATATCATCTTTGACTGAAAATGTTGGTTTTCAGTTTACTTCTGAGCAAAAGAATATTAAAAACACTTCCATATACAGTAGACACTTCAGAGGCGCTGCAATACTGCAGAAACTCCAATTCTTTGTCAAAGCTGAAAGTTATGAAGCAAAATTTTGTTAGGCTCCACCTGGACAAACCTTGAAAAAAGAAACGTGTGCCATTGCTTTCTTACTCATACCTCAGCAGTAGCCATTTTATGACCATGGATACAGAACGCAGATGTAAGCCAGGATTCAAAGAAGGCATGAATCCAGTCTAGCACATAAATCCCAACACCTTGAAAGAGAGACACGAGTAAATGTTTTTCTCCTTATAGCATATCCTATAGTTATAACCCCAGGTCTTGTTAGAGCAGACTACTATAAAAGATGGTCCTCATCTTCTTCAGAAAATACCATTTTCCAATTCTTTAATTAATGAATTCCAACTAGCAACCAGTTTATTGGTGCCCTGAGACAGAAAATGTGGAAATATGCTGCTCTTGAAGAGACTGGTCTTTGACTGAAGGACACTGAATTCTCCAGAAAAAAGAACAGTGCATTATTTAACAGCCAGGGGATGACAAAGAAATCAGCTGACCCTAATCTTGACGTCCTTTTTCAAGCAGAGCTCAGTCCCTGGCAATTTTATCTGACTTAATGTTAAACAAATGCTAAGTAGAAATTGAATAAAAAGATCAGGTTGTCAGCTCATAACAATAAGTTGCTAAGTCTTGGCATACAATAAAATCCAAATTAATGGAAAATGATAAAAA
Organism: Monarcha castaneiventris obscurior; assembly: GCA_026261815.1. NCBI lineage: Eukaryota > Metazoa > Chordata > Aves > Passeriformes > Monarchidae > Monarcha > Monarcha castaneiventris. Next base: position 1,704,889 of record JAMPIT010000034.1, read on the forward strand.
GCCCACAGGACAGTCATCTATCAAACTGACGGATAGCATTGCAAAGAATAGTTTACCTTATCTATGCTGCTTAACACGGTTTGAGTAATGTGACTACTCAGCCTGAGGGACAGATCTGCAGGCCCTCGTATCACCTCCCTCCTAGCACTTTGCTCTGCTATTCCTGAGAGCAACATGCTGAAGATGAATACTTGCTTGAGTCACTACCTTAAGATCAGTGCCTTAAGTCCAGAAATGGGACAAAGATTACCACAGTGTTTGTTTTCATCTCCTGTAAGGATCTTATCTTCCCAAAGTTTTGCATTACTGCTCAGCACAGCAGGGCAGGACGTAACAAGTAACTCTGACAACAGTATAAATGTGCCACTGATATGTCACTCAGCTGTTATCTTATTATGCTGTATTTCCAAAATAAAAATGGACTGGTTGCAAATCACAAAATCAATAGAAGATACTTGAATCACAGTGGGGAGAAAAATCACAAAATCAATAGAAGATACTTGAATCATAGTGGGGAGAAAAGAATTATTCTCAGAACTGTGTATTTTCAAAGAGAATTCCTGCAAAGAAACAACTTTTAAACGTAACTTTATTAAATTTAATGTTTGAATACTTTTCCCCTTGGTAAAGACCTTTTATCCATTAATGCTGGAAAGCAGCCTTTTGTGGGATTCATTCCAAATCAAATTTAGGAGAGAAACAGGGATAGTGTGTTCACAGACACATATGTGCAATTAAATGAGTACATGCTCTCATAACAAAGAGCCAACTCAATTACCTCCCAAGTATAAAGCTTACAAAGAAGAAGATGTGAACTTTATTCCAGAATGTTTACCGAGCAAACATAAGAGAAGGAATGTGGAAGAAATTTATGTGAAAGCGAATACTTCATACCTTATAAAATCCCCATTGGCTGATTGCAAAAAACTCTTGGAAATGCCAATTAGTCAGGTGTCTCTTTGTCCTTTTTAATTCTCCTGCCCTTATTAAATCAATATCTCAGACAACTTAATGGCTCCCCAAAGTCTAGGTCAAACAGAGAGGCAAGAAGAGGTGGAATGAAAGACTGTGCTTAATTTTGTGCCATAATCTAACTGTGGGTGAGGAGCAAAGGAATGATTTAGCCTGATTAAATAACTAAATATACAGTGCCTTGAAAGGAAAATTGGCCTTCACTCAGGGAACTATGGAGATAATCCCTGACCAAAACCATTACCACTGCTGGTTGCAAAGTTGTGACAAATTCTTTTCAGAGGCCTTTCATTTTATTCTGCCCTGCATATAGTGACTTCTATCTCCTCTCTGATAGCACCCTATGAAGAAGAACCTCAAGACTGAGTCTTATCCCTAACTGCAGCCAAAGAGCCCCCCACCTTCATGGGTTAAACAAGACTCTGCTGCCCCCAAGTTTGCCTCAGCCCTTTCCAGCAGGTGTGTGAAATCTGGGCATGGCACAAGAAGGACAGCAGTCACCATAGACTTTTGTCAGGTTCAGGGACACTTGGGAATTTGGAATACCATACATGATGGGGAAAATTGCATTGGTGGAGCAAAAACACTCTGGCTGAGAAGAGTAAAAATGAGGAGGACCAATCCTATCCACAGCAAAGTTTGCAAGGACAGAGCCTGAGCTGAAAAAGCTGATACAATTCCACCAGCCTTGAGAGAGGAACCCACCATTTGCATCAGCTGGAGACCTGGCTAAGGAGATGTATTCCAAGCTACTACTTTTTAAAATGATGGTGTTGAGTCAAGGTAAGAACTGAACTATCTGTTGAATGTTCTGTTTTCATCTGTCTTGATTTGATAGGACCTTAGAGCAACAAGTTGCTTAAATGAAACACTTCAGCTTCATATCTAAAGAGGGGATGAGATAATTACAACCTAATCCTACTAAATCCTCTCTTCCCATCCCCTCAAGACTGCTTGCATTCTTGCTAAGAAAGCAGATCTTCCCCAACTCAAAGATCAGACTCGTAGGAGAGACTATTTTATAAAAAGCAGTGTAAATATGTAAAAAAACCCCCATGCATTTCTGGGAACCTAGATTGGATTTAAATGCTTCTCAGTAACATTTGTGTGATATGAAAATGTTTAGAGGTCCCAAGGAGAACAAGAAGTGGGAGTATGCTAAATAATGAACTTTTATCTTAACACTTGCTATTGACTAAAAACAGAGAGGGAAAGCAGAGGCTGCACTGTGGTAAAAGGGCAGAGAACAAGACAGAGAGGGGCAAAAAGTACACAAAACCTTTCCTTTGATTTTGGAGATTAGTCAGTAGCTGAGCCAGAGCACAGATCAGGGTAGGGCAGGAGGAGAATTATGACTGCACATGTCTTTGGCTGGATAACATGAGGAATCACACCACTAGAGACTAGAGAGAATGTTATTTTCATAATGCTCCTGTAGCGCAAACAGAGTCATCTTCAGCCTGGAAATGAATAAAATAAGATGCAAAGTGATCCTAGCAGGGTTTTGAAAGGCTAATTAAATTATTTAGAGTGCAATCTACAAAAAACAGCATCAGGTTTTCAAAGAAGCCCAGGTGTAGAGCTCTTGCTGTGTTGGTGTCTTCACCTACTGGTAATAGAAAGTGTAAGAAGTATTAATCAAGAATACTTTAATTTCAAATTGACCAGAAACAGTTCTTCCTTCTCCCTAGCCGCTTCACTTTCACAATGAAAAGTGGATGTTGAGAAGAGGAATGATTTTATTAGGTTGACTACAATGGTTTGTTAAGCAATGGTTTGTATAATTAACTTCTTAAATTACTGAAGTGAAAAATAGCACTGAAAATCAAACTGAAAAATCCAAATACTTTGCTTAGAAAATGGTAACATAATGCAATTGTTTGAATTAATAGAAATTGCTTTCATGGATCTATACAGTTATCAAAACAGAGTACTTTGTAATGCAAATCCCAGTTTTTCATCAAGAACATTAAAAACTGGGGAATTTCTTCCATGTTTGAGCAAGAAATCACATTTTGCACAAAAGGGAGCACCAAAAAAATAATTCTTGCTGCCATTTACATCTCCATGCCTTAAGTCTGAATTGCTTGTTCTCTGAAAAGCAGTGTAGCAAATGAACTTGATCAACAGTTTTCAGTGTGCATGGATGAATGTGGCCAGTTCATGTTTAATACAGTTCTCTGACCTCTAGCACTAAACTTGGTCTGTACATCTCCTGGTACTTCACATGCTGATGACATGGACCAAGCAAGGTAACACAGATCTCTCCTCTCACTGAGAAACCATTACAAGTGTTTGTATTCTGCATTTGGACAAATCAATATTTAAGATCTCATGAGAGAACAACTGTTGCTTCTTTTGTAATATTTTTGCCTATCAGATCTTTAATGCATGTGGCATGATGAAAATTATAGTCATTTCAGCGCTTAGGGAGATTCAGCTGCCAAAATAAAAACCCACACCTGCACAATCCTGACAAAGAGAGGCTCCACACCTTGGGGGGATTCATGTCCATGGCAGAGTTTCCTGGATCAGGGCCATTGTTTATTTTATACCCATGGACTGAAAATTCCTGGATTCTTCTGCTTTGCCTTCTATGAGTTGTAGCAGTGGATGAGTCATTTTACCTCATACCTAACATGTCATTTCCCATCATCTATTGAGTACGCAACCACAAGAAGATGAAGCAAAAACACAGCTATTTCTTATCTCACAACTGTGTTTATTTTGAGCTAATCAGTCATACTGACATCTGTTTGGCCCTAATCCTGATTCTGTTAATAAACCATTTGTGTAAATCTGTTCTGTGCAAGACCATGCCTTACTGCACCCTGAAGACTGATGAATGCATTTTGGAAGCCAGTAATACTTCAGGATAAGTCCACACTGAAACTCCACTAATCTTCCAGTAAATGTTGTCTGTGAATGAGCTCATGAACCTCCAGAAGACCAACTTTATCTCTGGGGTCGAAGTCATGCAGTGGGCAAGTTTCCAAATAGGAAAACAAAGCAACCTCCTTACTCCCCATGATCTTCCTCCAGTCTCTGCTGCTGCTTAAAAAAAATGGTCCACTCTTTGATATGTGCCCTTGAAAATACTGTGGTTATTTAATTATTCTGTTTCTTGTCTCATGGTAACTCTCCTAGATCCTTGCTACAACAATGGTTCATATTTCTGAAGGCTGGAGCAAGCCAGACTGATCATCTGGTCTGGCCTCTTGCATAACGTGCACCACAGCATTTCACTCTCTGATGTCTGCATCAAGCCTTGTACCTTGTGGGAATTCCAGGGTATCTGTTTTTTTGATTCCAGGCTCTGGAGAATTTACCACATCCTTGGTTATCCGTTCCAGACGTATGTTGCCTTCATGGTTAGGACGTTTGCAATTTGGGTTTTTCTGATTTTTCACCTTTCTTCTGTCCTGCTGTGTTCAAGGCACAATGAGGTCTTTTTAGTATCCTTCATGCCATGCAAAACTTCAGGCTGAGACCCAGGAGTCCTCTCTATCTCCTACTCAGATAAACACACCACCTAGAGCTGCTCACATCCTCAGCAGTCAGAACTGGATTTAACACCAAATTCTCTCTGATAACTCCTCTCTGACATCTCTACAGGTTCTCAGCCTTTGGTCTGAGGGTAGAAACCTGTGCAGCAGGCAGTAGAACTGGGCAGGGTGTGACATATTTGCTCCTGAGCAGTTCTTCTTCTTGGACACAGCCCAGCCCTGTCTCACTGCCCTGGCCCCGCTGCCACCTCAGGCCACTTTGGTCACTCATCTGCCTGGTAGCACCTTGTCACCGCTTCCCAGGACACACTACTTCCTCACCCAGTCTGCAATGTTTATTCCTCATCTGCCTAATCTCTCATTCCTCCTCTTAAAAAGCATGTTTTTTCACCACTGGGCTCCCTGGATAGCACTGGTTATGCCACTCTGGATATGACTTTGGCTATGTATTTCCCCAGGAAATGCCACTTCACCTGGAAGCTTAGTATATTCTCTGTTACAAGAGAAAGCTTACAGTAATGAATTCTTATTTCTGTCACTGTCCTTATGTCCTTATTTCTGTTAATTCCTTATGTTCCTTGAGAGGCTCTGGCTGGAAATGGAGTCCAAAGACAGACTTCTCAAAAACTCCATATTGACTGGCTCCACAGGCTCCCAGAGTCACTGGGATGTGACCTTCCCAGGCATGTTTCGCAGGGGAGGCACAGGCATGGCTGTGCTGAAGCTATAGCACATCAGCAGTGACTCTATTCACATCTAGACATTTACTTTTCTTTCATCCTGCAGTGTGATATAACCTGTATTCGTAGCAGGCTCCTGTGAATGCACAAATAAGCATATCTGTGAAAACTGTGAGCACTAAAGTCTGGTTTTCTGCCATCCATCCTGCCTGCCTGCCTGTGGACCCACAGTAACCCCACAAAATGTCGTAGAGATTCAGCTAGTCCTGCACTCTCTCCTCCAGGTGAAGAGCACTGGCAGAGTCTCTTGCTCCAAATCAGATGTCTGCTTTCCAGATAATCCCAGGACCTTAGCAATGCTGAGGTCTTTATCCTTCAGCTACTTTGGCTGAAATAAGTCAACCACTTCAAAAGTTTCTGAGGGGAGGAGGAATGACACACAGGCAGGCAGGCAGACACTCATGCAGATGGACAGTCACAGGCTAAAAAGGGAAGGAGATAAATAATTTGTCTTGTGGGAGTTTGCTCTCAGTCACCTTACCATTCTTTTCTCCTCTACTTTACAATCTCTGCTGTGCAGTTGCTGGCTTCTCACCCTTGGTGCACACTGAGACAAACCCTACCAGCTTTTTTATCCTTCTGGTAGTCACTCTTCTAGAAAGATGCCTTTTCCTGGTAAACACATATAAGAGAAAAAAGCTACATTGAGAAAAGCTACAAAAATATGACTGCTTATTGTACCCAGGCTCCATCTGTTGCTCTCAGCACATCCCAGGAAAGTACTGACAAGCTTAATTTGCTCTAAAAGACCACTGAAATCTGTGAGATTTGTCCGAAGCAGCTCACACCCTCTGAGTCTGCAAACCCAGAAAGCATCCCAAGAGCTTTATTTGGGACCATGCTCCATTAAGCATAGCCCCAGAGCTGCTGCAGCTGAAAATCAGTGCAGAAAGCCCCAGGGTGCCACTGAGGGGATTCTGCTCAGTGGGAAGGTGACAGCTATGTCAGCCTGGGAAGAGCTTCACCTTGGCTTGCCTGCACAACGGGTTTTCCAGAGCGTGGATCTGGCCAAGCATCTCACAGCCACACCAGTTTGGGCTGGGATCACCCCATCTCTCTTTCTCCCTGAGGCAGAAGTGCTCTGGCAACACCAGGGTAGCAAGGACAGACCTTGAAGCAGGAGGCAGAGAAACAACCCCCACTGGGTGCCAGGTTTGGTTTACAGTGATTGTTTGTGCAGTTAAAACCCCACCAGCAAAAACCAGGCTGCACACCCAGAGTATCACACAAGGCCTCCTCTATCAGCCCAGTGCAAATTTGCTGCCCTCATGGGAAAAATCAAAGGGCCCAGGGCAGCAGACAGTCTGTTAGCAAGCTACAGAAATAGTGAGTGGCTGATGTCTAGACTCAGGAAAGGAAATTCCTGTCCGTGTTTAGAAGAGCCACACACATACACAAATAAAAAACAGGAAGGCATGTGCTGCTGAAGTCTGATAGCGGCCCAAGGGAAATGGTGTAATTTGGTAGAAGCAGCAAACCGGGCATCTGCTTAGACATAACCTGTCGGGCCTACTGAGGATGGTGCCCTGACAGACAAGTCTTGGAGAAACCTGATCCAGTACAGTAGCACAGAGCTGCCACCACAACAAATGTAGGGGGCAAGGCCTGGGGAGGGAGCCCAGAGACATTAAACAGCTCAAGATCTCCTATGGGAGAAGCAGAAGGTTGCAAGTTGTCACAATGGCTGAGAGAGATACATATTTAGAGCTGTTACAGCTTCTGTCTTTTGGCCTGGGAGCCCATCTGTTCAGATGCATTCATCTCTCCCTGAGAAGGGAGCTGGGAGATATGTGCATACCCATAAGACCCTAGAAAATTCCTGCCCAGACATATTTATCACATTATAACGACCTGTAGAAGTGCCAGGTTTTGGTGAGTATTATGTAATGTGGTTCCAACCACAGACTTTATTTTTCTGCCATGATGAGGACCACAATCTCTTATCCAAAAAAAAAAAAGAAAAAAAAAGAGAAGGGTCAAGGGTCTGTAAATCATAATGACCTGGTTCTCTAATTAATAGCAATACAAAGTAGAGTTTTCTTTGCCCCCTAAGATATTTGCTAGACTGGAGGGCACCCTGCTCCATTTAGCAAAGACCAGAACAGATTCACAAAGACTTGCCAGGCCTCAGACATTATGTGATCTGAATGCAATTTCTCCACCCAGTCAACAAACACCCTATGTTTATTAATTTCATAAGAGGCTAGTGGGGATGCAGGGAGGAAGGGAAGAAGGAAAGGAGGGAGGAGGGAGGGGAGGAAATGCTCTTTGACCAAGCAGAATGCCAGAGTTCAGAGAATTGTTACTAGCACATTATGCTGAAACTAAAGCTGGGCAATCTCTTTTCCTTTTGCAGCAAAACCTGCCTCAGGACTGGAAAACAAGATTTCTGTTCTACTGGGCTGGCACCCAGCATATGACACAGGCAGGAAGTAAAGAGGAATTTACCAAGGAGAGGTCAGAGAATGTAAATGAAAGTGTTTTTCTTTTGCAAAATAAGAGAGTTGGGACTATAACTCTGCCCCTGCACATCACTAGGTTATCTGCTGGCACACTCAAGCCACGGCAAACCTTTCTGGTTGACTGGACCACTGCAGCAGGCCCCTCCCACAGACAAGCCCCTTGTAGGAGAGGGCAGCTGTGAGCAAAGCTCACAGGCTGGTGTCCACTGGGACCCTGGATGCACAAAGTATGGCCAGCACTCTCAGAATGCCACCTCAGCAGTGCCCCCAGCTCTTGGGCAAAATAGGGAGTGTCTGAGCAGATTCTAGAGAAAAATAAAGGTCAGGAGATAAAGACTGCCACCCTCATGGCAATTCATGTTCTCCACATCCTTTTTCTCCACTGGCCTCAAATAAAAGAGTGTCTGTGAGCAGATCAGAGGCCACTTAGCTTGGATCAGTGAGCTTTGTGCTCCCAAGCAGCCTTGCTGTAAGGATTTCTCTTATACCTGGTGTCTCGCCCTCTTCAGAGATCCACAGCTGAGCCTCACTGCAAACTTTTGACAGAGGCAGGGAATCACTGTTTGCTCCTTAAATCTCCTTCCTTGGCCAAAGGATTGCTTATCACAGCTCTCCTTCCTTACCTTGCATCCTGATAACTGCCTTCTTGGTCCACACTTGAAAATTTCCTAAGGAGCCAGCAGTGTTCCCACCTAAATGAAGAAACTGTGAAAAAGATGTGGATGCACTTCATCCACCTATGTACAAGTTAATGCAAGTTGTACTTAGTTTGGTCTCTCCCACCATTTGCCTCCCACATAAAAGAGGCTTTTTGCTTTAGTTCAAGACAAGTATTTGGTTTAGAGTGTGAGTTACTGAGTGAAAACATCATATCCTGCACTATGCAGGAGAAGAGGCTAATGGATCTATCTAATTCTGTCTTTTCACCTTGTACTTGCTAGATCCTGCACATCTGATTGCATCTATGTGGGATAACAGAGAGAGATTTCAGGTAGCTCAGCTAGCAAAAAATCCTCAGTAGTTTTTATCCTGATAAAAACATCATCACAATCTATGTTGTTGCAGAAGGTAATCAATTGTCTGTAAATGATAGTTGATACAGGACAGTGTTCCCCTCCAAGCTTTCTCTCAGCGAGATTCCAATTGGGAAGCTAATACCATGGTTGCACTCTTCATTGATGAAGAGTTACACAAAAGGGATTTCAAATACCATGAACGATAAACCACCTCCTTGGAACCTATTCCTAGGAGCAGATGGCTTACACTGCTTGCCAAAACGTTTGTCCAGCATGGAGAGCATTCAGTGGATGCTAAAAATTAATATGTGATTTTTTTCCCCTGCACCCAAGGAATGTGCTATGAATTTCTACACTGAACAGCTTTCCTCTCAGTTGTAAGACAGATGAGGTCACCAGAACTACAGTAAATACTGAGCCCAGAAAAACTGAATTTTGTGTTGGTCCATCGTGCTTTTTACCTGTCAATGCGGCTCATGTAGGTGACAGTGACTGTTGAACAATATCAAGACTGTGAAGTCACAGACTAATTGAAAGCTTATACAAATCTGGCAGAAGCCTCTTCCTGGTGCCTTGGGCCCCTATCACATGCTATTTATATGCACACCCTTTGAAAGATTCAAAGTCAGCTAGTAAGGAGAAAGCAAGAATGCACCTGGATAAAGAAACACATCATCTGTTTATTTTCTTCCCTCTGTTCTCGCATCATATTAATTTCTTAATGGGTAAAAAATTTTTGCAGTCCCTTAAATTCCACACACTGTTTCTTAAGTGTTTTTTAACTATATGGTGCAGCCAGGTGGTGAACCAATAACATTTTTCACCTCGGTTGACACAATTAAACATTATGATTTTCAACCACCAAGAAAAGTTGGCTGGTTGAGTAAGGGCAGTTTGACAACTGAGATATTTATGTACAGCCAAAATGAGATAGTGCCCTATATTTTAAACAGTTCAAGTCAGAGGAGAAAAATGTAAAATTGGTTCCTACATAATAATGCCTAATCTTTGTTTTTATGGCACATTGCTGTGCAATTAAGGTTGGCTCATGAAAGCTGTGCGTGAGCACACTCAAATTGCTGAATAACCTCATAGATGGCAGGAAGGAAAATAAATATTCTACTGTTTATACTTTCTGAGGTAAAGTCTTTGAGATAAACAGTGTGTCAGGCTGACAGGTGTGACTTTTTTAGCCTTTGCCTGATGAATTTTTCATTCACAGCTGAGACTGATAGTCCAAAATTGTTGATGGAAAAACTCCACTGTTCAGATTTTGATGGGAATATGAATGTCTGGGTTTTAGAAGGCTCTGACTTCTGTGCAAAGAATTACAGACACTGTTGTGCAGGCAGAGGGGGAGATGGGGCTGCAGCCATGCAGGGCTGGTGTCTCACTCAAGGTATGCAATATAAGAGTATGGAATTTTCTAGTATGATGATCAGATGCTTCTTCACCATGATACCTGGAAAGCAGAAAGGAACGAGGAAACCACCAGCTCTGCTCCCTTTCAATCATCCCGCCGCTGCCCGAGCAGAAACCCCGCTCCGCCCTGCGGGGCTAAGGAGAACGGAGTCCACGTGCTCCGCTCCCTTTCAATCATCCCGCCGCTGGCCGAGGAGAAACCCCGCTCCGCCCTGCGGTGCTAAGGAAAACGGAGTCCACGTGCTCTGCTCCCTTTCAATCATCCCGCCGCTGGCCGAGGAGAAACCCCGCTCCGCCCTGCGGGGCTAAGGAAAACGGAGTCCACGTGCTCTGCTCCCTTTCAATCATCCCGCCGCTGCCCGAGCAGAAACCCTTCCCTGCCCTGCGGGGCTAAGGAGAACGAGCCCACGTGCTCTGCTCCCTTTCAAGAAGAGATTTGTCATTGCTTTGGCGCTTTTGGATACGCCCGTCCCAAAGTACGGCATGGTTCGGTAATTCGGAAAACCCGGACTGGATTTTTCCGGAGTCCGGAATGGACTCGGTAATTTGGAAAACCCGGACTGGATTTTTCCGGAGACTGGAATGGACTCGGTAATTTGGAAAACCCGGACTGGATTTTCCCAGAGACTGGAATGGACTCGGTAATTTGGAAAACCCGGACTGGATTTCTCCTGGAGACTGGAATGGACTCGGTAAGTTGGAAAACCCGGACTGGATTTTCCCCAGAGACTGGAATGGACTCGGTAATTTGGAAAACCCGGACTGGATTTTCCCGGAGACTGGAATGGACTCGGTAATTTGGAAAACCCGGACTGGATTTTCCTGGAGACTGGAATGGACTCGGTAATTTGGAAAACCCGGACTGGATTTTCCCCAGAGACTGGAATGGACTCGGTAATTTGGAAAACCCGGACTGGATTTTCCCGGAGACTGGAATGGACTCGGTAATTTGGAAAACCCGGACTGGACTTTCCCCAGAGACTGGAATGGACTCGGTAATTTGGAAAACCCGGACTGGATTTTCCCGGAGACTGGAATGGACTCGGTAATTTGGAAAACCCGGACTGGACTTTCCCGGACACTGGAATGGACTCGGTAATTTGGAAAACCCGGACTGGATTTTCCCGGAGACTGGAATGGACTCGGTAATTTGGAAAACCCGGACTGGATTTTTCCCGGAGTACGGAATGGATTCAAGGGAAAATCAAAACTGGATTTTTTTCCAGAATACAGAATGGGGGAAAACCCAAACTGGATTTTTCCTGGAGAAAAAATTTTTTGCTGTTCTGTGCTCAGGTCCAGAAAGGAATGCTACAGGCTGGAGGAGAGTGCTTGTGTCTTTTTTCTCTCAGCAGCATGCACTTGGAGGCACAGCCTCTTTCACAGCCTTTGTATTTCTCTCACATGTCACCATTAATGACACTCCCACACTAAGTCCAAACTCTCCTAATTACCACCAAGGCTACCAAGTCCTCTGTACTAGTTTGAAAAGAAACCAGTGGGAAATTGCAGATCAGAATTATAATTTAATAGGAAAATTAAAATAAATGCAATTGTACAAGAACACTGACAGAGTCAGGATGGTGGTAGCAGTCCAGATTAAGTGGTCCTGGAGGAAATGGTCTGGTCTTCACCTGAAGGTCCAATGGTAGCTCTTGCCCTCTGGGAATCCAGTAAGGGCTGCTTGTGTTGTTCCAAAGCCCTGATTAGATCCAGGTGGGAACAGTTGGCTCCGCCCCCACGCTGGAGCAGCTAACAATGGGCTGACCTAATTCTGTGAGTCACGTGGTGGGTCCTTGATTGCCCACAGAGATAACACCTGGAGGGAGTTATCAAGGCTGAGTCATGGGAGGAGATAACGAGCACTGCCCCACCCACTTCAACAGCTTGTGAATGTCAGTGAGGCTTTTCCTGAGTAAGTCTGCAGTGCCTGGGCCCACAGTGGCAGCATTTGCAAAACAGAGCCTAAATGGAAAAGTGATTCTGATGTATTCTTCAGAGAAGAAAAGCATATTAAAATGTTGGGCACTGAAGCTGCTTGTGTTGTTCCAAACCCCTGATTAGATCCAGGTGGGAACACTTGGCTCCTCCCCCCAGCTGGAGCAGCTAACAATGGGCTGACCTAATTCTGTGAGTCACGTGGTGGGTCCTTGATTGCCCACAGAGATAACACCTGGAGGGAGTTATCAAGGCTGAGTCATGGGAGGAGATAACGAGCACTGCCCCACCCACTTTAACAGCTCGTGAAGATGATAACAGAACACATACTATTGGTTAGACCTTACATTGTAACCTAGGTCATCCTCACAGATTAAACTTTACATGTGGGGCTCAGAGACATTCCCAGCTGCCAGGGGACTGGCAGTGCAAGTCAATTTTCTGCATGTTATAAATCTCGCACTTGGGACAGGAGTGAAAATAGTCACCTCCAGGCTGAACACCAGCAAAAGCAACTATCTCCTCCTATTTGTAAATTCAGAGCTTCTTGCAAACTCCTCACCTGGATATGCATTTTCACAGCCTGATGCACACTGTGCTCCCTGCACCTGCCAGCAGCCTGCCTTCTCCCCACTCACACTACTGCTAAAACACACACGTGGCCAGTTTGCGATAATGTATTTTTGAAAAGCGTCAATCCATTTTGTTCCCCACCTCTCTGTCTTTACTCTCTCATCCCAGTGAGGATATCCTGGGTACAGCTTCTTGAAAATTTTTGCTTTGTGCCAAGCCATTCTTGGCATCACCAGAGGTTTTAACTTCAATTCAGGTTTCTAAACACTATGAATCTAAAACTCATGTGGTAAAAACTCAATGGTAAAACTCAGGTGCAGCCTGATCTGCAAGGCTGCTGAGTGATGTTGCTTCTACTTAGCACCAACAAGGAGCTTTGTTTTGGGGACCCCAGTCCATACCCACACAGTAAGGCAGAGGCACTGAAGCACAGACACCAAGCAGGAGAGCTCTGCTAGACTGGATCAGCTCAGTCCAGACCCTGTGCTCGCAGACCCAAGCCTGGCAGGTGGCAGTCAGCTATAAAGCAGTGGTAGGTCCCGGAGGTGACAGAGGCTTTGAGATAAGGGTGACCAGGAGAGACCTGAACCTGTTCAGGTGTGAATTCAGCCTGTTCATTCAACTGAGACTCAGCTGTGGGAGGTGGAAATTGAAAAGGCAGGTTGCAAAATCAGATGTAGGCCTTGAGGAAAAGAAAGCTAGGTAGGAGCTGGAATAATTTCCTCTTCACCCCTTGGCTGTTCACAAACAGCTTTTTGGTGTGAGAGCACTTTAGGTGCAAAAGGTGTCTCTGGGCTTCAGCCTGAGCATGGAAATGGGTGCTCCCTTGTGCCAGAGCATCCAAAACATTGCTGCTAGTGGAGCATCAACAGATTCAGTCTGTGAAGAAAAGGATGTACTACCCCATAGGCATAATACATAAGGGCCTTGAAATCTTGTTTCCTGGTTCAGGGATGTAAAAACCTAGTGCCAAAATTTTTAGTGGCACATTAAGCTTCTCTGTCTCTTGTCAAGCCTCCTAACAGCCTGCAACAGAGACAGGTGCTTCTTGGCAGGCCACCCCAGGAGCTGCCACATCCCGGGTGCCAAGTACTTGGCCATGCACCATCTCAGCCATTATGTCCACGTTCATTCATTATCTCTCAAAGCAGGACCAGAATAGTCCCAGACGTGGCACATAAATGCAGAGCTCTGAAATAAGCACAGGGAGGCCTTTTAAAGAGGGTACAGGGTCACGAATCAGTCAAAAGCAGCAGAGCAAATTAAAGCACCCACAGCAGGAGCAGCAGCACAGGGTCTCCTCAGATGGCCTCAGTTCCACCAATGTCCTTGTGCCTTACCCTCACTGCTAGCAGCCACATGCACTCTCCAAACCCCCCCTCAAACTGACTTTGGTCTCCAGACACGTGGAGTTTTCTAGACACAGGGATGGGTTCTAGCTTATTTATCTTCAGCAAGACCATCTCTGACCAAAAGAGCCATTTAACATTTCATCCTCAATGGTCCTCTTATATTAACACTGGAAGGGTTGCTTTGACTCAGCTTCCCAAGATTTGACATTTGCTGCTCTAATGGCACAATTATATCCCAGCATGGACTTGTACAGCATCGCATTGCACAGCCAGTCGATGGGGGCTGGCTTCCTTGCACGCAGATGAGCTCCAGACTCACCACAAATTGATGTCTTCTTGCCCTGCACCAGGAGCAATGAACTGAGCTCTCATCTTACGACTAACCCACTGTCTTAGCCTCTGGAGAAGTCCAAGAATATTATGACTGCAACCTCCATCCCCAGTGGAGCTCTCTGCTGCACAAAGGGAATATACTGTTCTATTTTCTGGTGTCTTTAGGAACCAAGCCTCTGTGAAACCTCTCCCCTGTGGTTCTTCAGACCATGGGAACCTGCAGACTCTTTCATGCAGCTTGCTTCCTTGCAGAAAAGTCAGAATGCACTTTCCTTCCTCACCACCTCCCAAATCAGCCCTGGGGTGGGGGTGGTCCCCTGATGTACTATAAATTTGCCATCCACAGGAATTCATGAAATTAGAACTGCTTCCCAGTTGCCCTGGCTGTTTCCCTGTGACTCCTTCAGCCCAAACCCTGCTCTGCCAAATGGGCTAAGGGCAGCACACACTGGGGCAGAGAAACCTCAGCAGAGGGTTCAAGGGACAGTCCCACCACTCGACTTCCCTGAGCAGCTGCAGGGTGGCAAGGTGCCCTGCATGAGTCTGAATCATGGCCACTGGCAGACAGATGACGTTATCTTCCTCTCTTATTTCCTCCTTCATTTCCTTCCCTGTTCTTTGTGCCGCTGACATTTGCTCTCCCCATTTCCCAATATCCACAGCAGGTGCAGCTAACACACAGATGTGACTGCTGGAGTCATCATTTCCCTCCTCCCATGCCAACCTCCTGCCGCCTTTGTCAGCACAGCCCGGCGCTATGGCATCCTGCTGGGGCTTCAGGCTCGGGCTCTTCCTCCTTCTCCTCCTCCTCCTGGCCGGGAAGCGGCTGCTGCAGCGACAGATCCAGCCGTGACGGCCGCGCTCCCCTCTCCAGAGGCAGGCGGAACCCGCAGGTGAGCCCCGGGTGCGGGAGGGGGCACGGAGGGGTGGGCCGGGGGAAAGGGGCGCCCAGGACAAGCGGTCCCTGCTCTCCAGCCCCAGGGATGCTTTGGGCACCGGGGGTGCAGGGGAGCAGGCTCAGCACCGGCTCCCCCCCGCCGGGCTGGGAGAAGCAGGAGTAACTGCAGGTAAGAGACCCCCCCAGCCCCTGTGGTACCCGCTGGTGCCCCAGAGTCCTGCCTTTTTGTCAAGCTCTCTGGGAAAGGGAATACTCCAAAATCTTCAAACTCCGTCTGGGACTTTGGCAGGTCTACTTCAGTCCCGCACAGGTGGATCTGCCCGAGGGGAGCAAGTGGGTGACCCGTGGGCTGAACCCCAGGGCCCCCAAACCCCAAGCAGGGAGTCTGAAGGGATGGGGATCAGGGAAGCTGGACCCACCAGGATGACGGAGCAGTCAGGTCCGGGGTGGCAGTGAGATTGTTATAGGTTTGCTGTGCAAAAATCCAGGTTGCCTACAGATGGGATAAATGGCTCACATTTAATTCAATTAGACTTTTTCTTAATTCCTCATAAAAATCCCCAAAGAGTCACACTACCACACCATTCTTGATTTTGGCATGCTCTTCACTTGCCAGTGTCCAGTTCTTTGTGGAACTTCAGCTTGTAAGCAAATGACAGGAGTGTTAATAGCATCTTCTTCTGGATGCTTGTGCTGGGTTTGTCCAGGATTTTAGCTTAGATCAGCCCTGGTCCAAGGAGGATTGAAGCATGGATGGAGAGACATGTACTTGTATTGAATATAGTTAGGAGAAAGAGATGAGCAGGAATCATCTTTACAAGCAATTTCACGTTGTTGAAGAAAGGCTGCGATTTCCAGGCTAACCAAATGTGAAAAAAGGCTTGCTGAGCCCATGCCAGTACATGGAAATTCCAAGAACAACAAGCTAATCCAATAAGATCCAATAAGACATTTAGATTGAGAAGTAGAGAGACAAATTGTGTTCATACTCCATGAAAATACAGAGCAATTTTAAGTCCTATAAACTCCCCAAGATTATTTTTCCTGTCCAAGAAAATCACTTCTGTCTCATATGGCTTGAATTTAAACCAACTAGCTTAAATCCTCACCCTTAACTAAATCACTGAGAAAATAAAGAGAAAGTAGGATCGAAGTTCAAATTGAAGCAGTGGGGCAGCACATGGAGCTGGGCACAGGGATGCTGTGCCAGGCAGACCCAGACACTGCCCCACCACTCCCACATGGGGCTTGGGCCAGATGGGGTTTGTTACCTTGAAAAACTGTAACAGCAGGACCCAAAGGGGCACCCCTCCCCTGCCTGGGGTTTCCAAAGGGCTGTCACACTTCAGAGGACTTGTCAGTGGCTAGTGGCCACACACGGGTGCACGACAACTCCAAGATGTCACTTCTGTATTGACAAGCATCCACAAGTGTTTGGGAAGAGGAGGAAGGATATGTGTAACCCTTCAGTGCTTCTCTTACACGAAATATTCTACTGCATGTTAACAGTCTTCCCAGCTGCTTCAGGCATAGATCATTTCAAGTTTTTCAGAGTAATTATCTTCAGAGTCCCTTTTCCCCCCTCTCAAACAGCTGATTTATAAGGTGATGGCAAGACTACTCCATCAGGTCACCTAGAAGTGAAGGAAAGATGAAAACTGATTCTAAAATCTTTATCATTTTTTAGGTGGTAAGTTACAAATATTGCTGAGGAAAGGCAAAAAGATTGGAAAGCTCTGAGCATGCCTTAAATGTAAAACAATGGGACAGTCAGGGCTAGGCTGTGACTAAATTGTGGGAGAGTCTAGACCACACACACACACACACACACACACACGCACACACACATGCATAAGTCAGTTCAGAGCACAAGACCAAGAATGGACTTTTTCATCCCCACAGATGATAACTGGGAGGATCAATTCTTCCCTAGAAGTTCCCTTTCACTTAGAAAAGTGAATTTGTAAAAACTCTGCTTTCCCTGAGCATTCAGTACCTACCATGCTTACTCCAGCAACCATATGTGCATTAATTTTTGCTGTTGTTAGCCCTGAACAGCCAATAAAGTTATGACAGTCAATTCCAAAATGCAAAGAAAAGGGGTTTGGAACCAAGAAAAGACTGGGACCAGCAGACTCCTTACTGTCAGTGGCAACGCTCTGCCAACACGACTCGCAGTGACAGGAGTGGGCATAGGGAATGAAACAGAAATCCTCTACCCTTCTCCATTTACGACATTTAATCCTGGCTTGGCAATGGCCTGTAAACACAGAACCCCACATTGCTATTTTTTTTTCCAAAAGACCTGCTGTTCTGTCCACAGCACAGCACAACTGACATATACACCACTTCTAGAAGGGTATACATTTTCTCTCTTTCTTTTTTTTAAGACTGAGCTCTCTTTTCTTCTTGCTACCTGAACTCTTCCTGAAGATTAAATTGCACAATATCTCTTTTGATGTGTTTCCTCATTTCATTAAAAAAAATCAAAATAACTAGGAGGAAAGAGACGGCGTGTCTCTACAAGGCTATTTGTGTCAGATACCCTATGTTACAAATTTACATGCATGGAATAGTCGAATGAAAAGGCTGAAGTTCAGTTTAGAGGCCCATGCCAAAAGGAAATGGAATCACAGTGCTAGTCTGAGAAAACATTAGGTAGAAAGAGATGCAGATGCAGGAGGAGCAGAACATCCTTGTTTTCCTTTGCAGAGCCAGGGAGCACCCAGCTGAGCAGGGTGGGGGAGATGAGCTCCCAGCTGGGCACAAGGCACAGCATGGCTAGCAGCCCTGCAGTTTCATGCAGCTGGGAGGGTGTTCCTAGAACGTCTGAAAGAAAAACTTGGCAAGTAATATGGGAGCTGGATGCAAAGGGAGAAAGACTGGGGATTAAAAATGATCACTTTCCAGAAACAAAAACAAAAAAAGAGCTACCAATTTCTCCCTTGCATAACAGAGGACCTGGGGATACCAATATATATCAACAGTATGATACACTCACTTCCCCATTCATGTTAGGTTGCACTGGCTTCTTCATTATTTATCAGAAGGAAAAGGCAGGAGTTTTGTTTGCAGAGTGATAAAAATAACAAAGCCTGAACTGAGGAGCATGATGCCCCAGCTCTGCACCAATGACAAAAGCAGCTGGCTGTCAGGCACACTCCCCTATCTGCTGGCAGCACAGTGATCCAACACTGTGCTACCCAAGGCTGCAGCCACCCACTGCTGGTGCAGGCACAGAACACGGCCTTTTACTCCATAAATAACAGTACTCCATCCAAGTGTCATTATTAAATTCTTTCATGTGTGATGCAAGCCATTCCCAGGAATAAATAGTCTGGTGCGTGATTATGCAGGGTGGTTTTATTGGGAGACAGTTAAAGAAAACACTGCCCACACCAGATTAGTCTTGGACAAATCAGAGAAAACTATGAAATAGCATACACATTTTTTAAAGTGTTGCGTTAAACACACTTCAAAATCCCAACATCTGACCATTTGTATTCTTTTATCTGATGCTGCGTAATCCCTAGCCTTAGGTTCCAGCAAATGAAAACACTTAAGCCTCAGACAAAATGGTGTCAGCCTCCCCAGAATCCCACCAAGTGTCCGGTTGGAGCTGATGGGGTGACCATGTCCAGTCAATGCTGACTCTAATCTTGTTAGGTACAGCCAAGGGCTGCTGCCTTGCAACACACAAAAGCAGGAGTTTGCCAAAGAGCTGGTTTGCAGTCCAAACCAATACTCAGACAAAAACAATTTCAAAATAGAAACAATGTCCTAATTATATCTCCCCTGAATATTAATAGAATATTACAGTCATTAAAAATAGAACTTTCAAAAAAATGAAGGTCTTTCCAAGGGCTTCAGCCACTGGCCTCTCCCTCCCACATATTCGTACACTCACTGCCTTTACTCATCTGTTGTCATCCTCAAGCTGCAAGAGGTCACACATTGACCCTGCCAGACCACAAGAGGTACAGGGAGGTTTCCACCCACGCACAGGAGGAATGTCAGATTAGATCTCTTATTTGAGGAGGTTGGAGGGAGTCTGAGCTTCCTGAGAAAGAGGCTCAACTCACGTTGGTATGGCCACCTACCTTTTTCTTCCAAATTCCTGTGCTTTAGGAAATTTAGGCAGCATCGAGCAACTCTGCTGCTCACCATGTAATGCATGGTCCATATGTCACTGTCTCTTTTGTCCATATTGGCTTTAGCTGTCTGGGCAGGGAAGGGAGTTCTTGGTTTAAATCAAAAATGTTTCAGGGTCCCCTACATGCTATTTAAATAATAAAAACCATTATAAAAATATTTCTGATTTACCTTCATGTGATGACACTAAGGTAATTCACGTCTCCTTGCTGCCTGTACTAGCACAGAAGGGAAAAGGATAGAAGACTATCATGAATGAGCTACCCCATGACAGGGGACAATTTTCCTTTTACCTTGACTCCTCTCACTTGCTTTGACACCTTCACTGTGGCCACAAGTCTCTTATGGGAGTGAAGGAGAGAGAGTAACTCTGAGTAACAGACACTGCCACCATCGCAGTGCATTACTGGAAGGTGTTTGGACACTGTCACCTATAAAGTGTACCTAGGAGAGAACAGCAAATGGGGGCATCCTCCCCATGTTCCTCATTATAGAGGAATTACCCAAATGGTATTTGAAGTAGTGTCAGTATTTTGACTGAGAAGGAAGCCTGATGAAAGAAAGAGTAATGTTATACCTGGAGGCACAGTGCGGGTAGGAGCATATGGAATTCAGAGGCTTCAGACAGACATTCAAAAATCTACTGCATGGTCTCTCTAGCTCGTTGGTTCATAAACTCTAATGGCCCAGGAGATATTTTACAGCACTCCTGCCCTCTCCCTGATATGGCTTGAAAGCAGTACAATATTTTGATCTCTAAGTTGTGCCGGCACAAACATCTGCTGAAGAGAAATTAAGAAAAGACCAGCTGTGTGAAGGATAAACAATACAAACTTTATCATGTCTGTTTTTTCCTCCACTAATATTTTGTTTATTCACAGAACTACTTTATTTTATTGGAAATTCTGGTGTTCAGCTGGTCTCAGTCTATACAAAGAGTCTTCTCCCAATGGCATGACGCCGATCTGCGTCAGCTACGGATCAAGCCCTACATGTAGGAGACATACTGTATTTCCTGTTTTCCAACCCTTGATCTCTGGGTTATTATCCATCGTACGTTTGCCAGAGGTGTCTGCTTGCTTCATAACAGCTTCAAAGGCAGGCTGGGCAACTGCTGGATGGAGGATGCTCAACACATATGTTCCCTTGTACTCGCTTTCATGTGTGTCTTTCACCCTCTCAGCCGATCATCACTGTGACCATAAATGTTGCCTGGGATGTGCTGTGAAAGTCCACAGAGGCATCTGAGCTTGTTCATGCAGCAGCACAGTGCTGAGAGGGCAGTGGCTGACAGACAAGAACCACTTCTCCCCTCAGGTGGCCTGCTCTTCCTTGTCAGTCACACACCATGGGGAGAAGTAGCTGAAAACCAGCTGTCCTGCCAGAAATGACAGAAGAGTTTCTTGTGGGCAGTGTGACTGTTTTATTTATTTATTTTACTTATTTACCACACTCTAGTCACAAGCTTGATTTTCCTTAATCTTACAAATCGCCTGCCAAGGACACAGAGCATCTGGCTTTCTTCAGCAAATAAATTGTTTGCCATGTGTCTGCTGTCCAAAAAGACATGCTGCCCCCAAGTTACAATCCTGAAAAGGATTCTGTCAACATGTTTTATCAACTAATAATAATAAAAAAACTCCTGTGTTTTTCTTGCAGCTATTTATAAAATGTCTCCAGAAGCCAGACAGTGAATCAGCCTCCTTATCCAACTTTTGTTTCTACCAATGCAAATGCTCTTGGGTTTGTTATTGGAGGGTTGTTCAAAAACAGCTGGGCTGCTGGCATTCAAGCTATTCCTTTATTTAATGGGTTTTGTTCTGAGTACAAAGGCCCAGATTCAGAGGTCATTCATGGACTTAAAGTCAAGCATATTCTTGATTACTTCGCTGCACTGAGGCCTAAAGCATTTGCATTGAAGCAAAACTACACACAAGCAGCCTTTCCAAACAAGAACACACAGGCATCCACGACAGAGGCTGAATGCTGGCAGACCTGGTGCTGTGGTGGCTGAAAAGGGCCTCCAAATTCCCCTCACCCTGGTAAGCTGGAGTGAGTCAAAGTAGTCAAATAAGTTGGGACAAAGACTGTGTATGCACAGCTTTCACTTGGAAGGTAGCTGTGGCAGAATGTGGAGGGAATCACACCCTCAGAGATTTTCCACAGGGGCTGGCTGCACAGCTGGTGCTCAGACAGAGAGCACGGGTAAGGAATTTTAGCCTAGGGTGGTTTTCAGCCGTGCATGCTGCTCCTGGTGCTAAACAGCCAGGAGCAAACCAGCATGGTTACCTCTGTCCTTCGGTCTCTGTCCTCCCACCCAGCAGGGCTGCATTTGCCTGGGTCAGTAAGTGCTCATTCACTCACAAGTGAAGGTCCCCATTGCATTTGTCAGGACCATTGCAGGGAACTGCTCATGAATTTGCTGTGAGTGAACTGGGTGGACTAGAGTGTAACAAGAACTATTGCTAATTCTCATTAAGTGCCGTATGAGGATCTGACTGAACCCACACTGAAATCAAGGCAAAGACTCCCACAGATTTAAATAGGTACTAGGTCAAAGTCTCAGAATTGTAAAATCTTCAGCTTTGTTACAATGCATAGCGTGCACTTAATGTCCTCTCTAAGTAATAAGAATTTGGAGGTAATTTGATGGGGGCTTGGGAAGAAGTTTCCAAAACTTCCCAAAGAGCCTTGTTATCCCATCATACTAATGTATCCTACCAGAGCTGTGTCAATCTTTTTAAATACCTTTGTACAAAGAGTGTAAAATCTTAGTTGGTTACGTGGGTTGCAATTATTCTGCAAAAGCTGTTAATTTCAGATCAGTAACTCAACTTGGGAGAAAAATAATATAAAATAAAAAGCCTATCTATCTATTAATAATTGCTCCACATTTAACTAATGGTTTGCTGCTAACCTCTACTGCACAAAGTCTTTGAACTCTTTTCTGCTCCCCTTCACATGCTTTTCCCCCAGTATGAGATGCGACTCAAAAAGTTGTCTTCAAGTTCAGAAGTCAGCAAGCTGTCCATCACTTCCAGGGCTGTGCAGAGGAAGACAAATCAACGCAGGAATGAAGGACAATGGAATCTCTAAAATACACCCCATTTCCTTTGACTAACAAACGGATTGACGTGAACTGGCTCTTGCGGTTCACACTCGAGGATTGTAAAACTTTTGACAGCTAAATGAGGTGGAGTGGGGATTTTTACATAAAGATACTGAATTAGGACTGTTTCTTCCCCGTGAGTGAGGTGTTAGCTCTGCCAGCTTTGAGTGAGACATAGACTGGCCCCTTCAGTCTTACCTGGGAAATGCACAGGGAAGTCACAGGAGTCTGACTGCTTTCTGTTAGTGACAGACTTTTCTTTTCCGTCTCTGCAAGACCCTCAAATTGCAATTTACTGTCTAAATCACCGCAAGAATAAAACCTAGAATTCATCCTGAAATCTTATGTGGCACTTTAGGAAACTAATGGGCAAAATCCAGACCTGCCATGTATCCATTGCTTGATGTCAAGGCAGGGATATGTTTTACTGGAAGTCCTTATCCCAGGATCTCTGCCGGGATACCACATTTTGTAAATGCTTCCTCTGAGATACACTATCAGTTTGCCTAACAGGCTCTTTGAGTGCTCTCATCAGTTGTTGGTACAGATAACTGAAAATGACAAGAAAGGCAAAGCAGAACAGATTATCAGCCGAGTTGGAGATGCTGATCTTGCTGACAGTCACAAGCAGTCTGCAGTAACTCAGCTGGTCTCTGTCAAATTGTGCTCCTCAAACATCACCAAGTTCAGACACCATCCTGGGAAGCGGGAGGATGCTCATTTTGGCAGCTTTGTAGGCCTAACTGGGCACTGGTAGTTGTGAGCAGAAGTAGTCATAAGTCATTTTCTCTCTCAGCAGGCCTCTGAGAACCTTGCAGGATCGGAGGACAGGCTGCTGTTTGTAAGCTGCTCTGCTGGAGAAGGCACACAGCCATGCTCAGATGGATGAGAGCAGTGCAAATCTGCCTAAAGCATCAAAAATTGGGAAGACAGAATTATCTTAACTGAGGTCTCATATATAATACAAGGAAAATTTTGCTCAACTGCCTAATTGTTTTTCACTTGAGCAGTTGCAGTCATAAACTCATCTGAAGCTGAAATAAGGAGGTGTGTGTGCGCCCCCCCAAAAGCCCTCATTAAAGTTGTACACATGCCACTTCACCAGAGGCAACCAAAAGTTGTTATCTTCACTCCCTATTTCTCCATTTAGCTATTCTGAAAACAAAGTCCTTTCTGTCAAATGGAGGGTTTAAAAAATGCACTGAAAACCCATAATCTGATCTCCACTGTAAAACTTAAGAAATTCCACAGGTCATTTCTCCAGCTATCCCACCTCTAGAGCAGCCTCCCGCCCAGCAGAGCTGCACCAGCTGAGGATGATGCCCTGTCTGATGGGGTGCTAGAAGTGTTCCACACATTAATTGCAAGGGTCATTTACATTGCCATAAATTCCATAAATTCCAAGTTTAAAGATACCTTAAGAAACACCAGAAAGTGGAACAAAACTGGACCACTCAGTTTTGAAAGATCCACCTGAATCTCCCACAAGGATGCAGCACAGTTAACCTCCAGGCTCCTATGAGATGTTCTGCTGGAATTAATTTTAAATACTTCCTGCCCTCATTCTTCATTATGAACATTGTTCTTGATCCAGGCTAATTCTCCCTTCAACTGTCAGTGTTTTCCAATGTTTTTACCAAGTTTACACTAGTGAGCCAATGACTTTGACCATCGAAGTCTCTCAGACTTAGAACAGATTTTTGGGTGAGAAGAGATAGCATCACACAGATGATTTCTTCTATCTCCTTTCTTGCTCAAGACATCACCTTACATCCTCACTCTCACAGCAGTTCCTTACCCTGAACCATGACAGATCTACTGATAGAGCTGTCCTGATCACTGCACCAGAACTAGCTTCAGCTGACAGCTGCATCACCACATTATTCCTCATTTTAAATTGTAGCATCCTCCTAACCTTGATGGGAGTTATCCTAAATCTCTGCTCCATTGACTGACCTTCTGCCTCTCTGCCACCCCTTCAGACTGCTGTCTGCTCCTATCAGTGTCTCAGTTAGAGCTATCCTTTCATGTTTTAATCCCTGCAACATCCCTATTAAGGTCATCCCTGAGTAGCAGACTGTAGCAAGGACAGCAGAACCTTCCACCCTCCTTTCCAAGCACGGCTGCATAATTTTCCTCCATGAAACAGAAGACTGTTCTCTGCAAGGAAATCCATGGTTAGAGGTTAGTTTGAAGGAGGCCTGTGTGAATTTAGCTGCAAATATCCTCCCTTGTGATACCTTCAAGTAGGGTAGGAATCATAATTTCATCCCCTTAAAATTAAGGACATACAAAAGAGAATAGGATGTGTTCTTTGCTCTGTCACGCTGAGACCTTGAGTGGTTGAGTCACTGGAGGTATTTATGTAGATGTGGTGCTTAGGTTTAGTGGTGGACTTGGCCATCTTATGTTTATCATTGGGTTCAATGATCCTAAAGGCCTTTTCCAACTTCAGCTATTCTAGGACTCTGTGAGTGACTGCAGTCATCAAATGAGGAGATAGAAGAAGGTTGCAGCATTACCACCTCCCTGTGCCTCCAGTCACATCCTCCTCTTTGCCTAAAGACTGTTATCAGAAGGATGAAGGGCAGCCGCTTTATTCCCACAAGAGGTCCAGGGGCCATTTGTGTTAAGCAGGAGACAGAGCTCAGGAAACTTCAAGCAAGAGGAAGGTGATGGTCCAGAGGAAAAAACTTGCATTAGCAGGTCTGAGCTTGGCTTTTATCCACATGCAGAGAAGGTTCATACATCATTCAGCTGGTTGTGAGCATGTTTCCTTAAAGAAAATAAATACAAATATTAACTGTCACACAGGGAAAGATTTGACCAGTTTGGAGAGCTATAAATAACCCTTCCCAAAATGTAAAAGCACCATGATGTTGAAGTGTTTGGACATGCTAAACAAAAGGTTAAGTACATGACTTTGGAAGGAAGAACCTGTCTTTCCAAAGGTATAATGATGGGCCTGGGGGCACAATGGTAAGAGCTGACTCACAAGTACAATACAGCATTCAGTGATTTATGAGGTTCCCGAAAGTCTTCAAATATCCAGCACTTGTCATGAAGCCCAGTGAGACACAGAAATCACTTAATGGACTGTAATGAACATATATTCACCAAAGCAAGTATTGTAGTTACCACCTGCATTTCTTAATGGCACGTTAGTGAGTGGGATGTCTCCTGGTCTCTAGAGTGTCTGCATTTCTCTGGTTTTGGTCCATTTAATACCTATGTTTAAGTCGGTGAACTAAAAAGATAACTTGCAACCAGTCTTCCAGAAGCAAGGACACAGTTACTACATCTTGAAATAGCCTGCAGTTTCAATCACAGAATCACAGGATGGTTTGTGTTGGAAGGCACTGTAGAGATTACCTAGTTATACCCCTTCCACCACAGGCAGGAGACTTTCCACTAGCCCAGGTGCTCAAAACCCCATCCAAACCAGCCTTGGATGGAAGTTTCAGTGAAGGTTTCATTACCTACCTATCTTACCAACGTGCGTATCTTATTAAACACTCCTGGCTTGACTGGTCTTTTTTAAGGCCTGACATTTCACATGTCCCAGACATTTGACACTCACTGGCAGATTTGCTTTTAAGTCAGCCTTTACTTTTGAGTGAGTTATCACTGGCACCTCTCCTGGGATGCTGTTCCCTGAAGTTTTACTTCAACCCACAGCAGGCCATTTGAAGATCTCAGAAGGATGAGATCAGCACTTCCTCCCTGCTTTCTCCACAGCTGGGCAATCCAGAGGAAAAAGGAGATACTGCAAAGCTTTACTGTGGGTTCCCAGGAGATTCAGTCTTGCAATGATTACCCAGTAAGCTTAGAAGGCAAAAGCTATTATTATATCTGACAGAGGCACATGTTTTTATTGGGACCAGCGCATACAAGAGATCAAGCTGGGACATGGTGCAGGAATATATTCTGGTCCTTAGTTCATTGATACGGTCCATAGAGTGAGCTCAAGTTTGACAGAATCATTGCAACTTTTTTCCCCCCATACATTGCTGTAACATTTTTCTTTTTAAGGGTTGCAACATAAATACCTTCCCTTAACAAAGCTGTCCAATCTTGCTAGCAACTGTTGTTGCCAGTCCTTGTTCAGAAAGAGCGCTACAAGGACACACATTCTTGCAGAGCTGTGGTGGGAAATCCCCTGTTGAAAAAGGAGCCCGTGTTTCCATGCAGGACTGTTTATGTACTGAGTGAGGTGAGAGATATGATATACACAATCATCCTGGCAGAGGGAAGTGCACTTACTTATTCTGTTTATTAATATTTTTTGTGTACCCTTTTGTACCATGTAAATGGAACTAACTTTAAAGTATTTGTATTTTGGGACATGGCTTGAGTTTCTGGCCATGGCCCTGGATTTGCAAGCAAGAATTTTTTAATGATACAAAAGAAAACTCCCCAAAACCCAGCTAGTGCCTCCATGATCTTGTAGGTACAGACTACATTAGAATGGCTCCCCCAGATCTGCACTCAGGCTGCAGATTGGTAATAACTGACTCATTTAAAAGAGCACATCTCAGCAAACACAGCATTCCTCTAATGGATATGTGGTGTGCATTTAACGGAGCTTTTAAAGCACTATCTGAGAAAACAGGCATACCAATGAATTCCAGCCAGAGCATGAGAGGGATGGTCCAGATAACCTCTCAGGCCTGTTATGTTTAGAGGTGGAATCACCGTGACCTTTAAGTGAGCCATCAGCAGGGGAGTAGCCAGGCTCCTTGTGCTGGCCCTTGCTGTGAAGCAGCAGGGTGCTGCTGGGGTTCTTTTCCTTTGGTGGATAAGCTTGCAACAGAGAACAAGGCCCACAGATGCTGACTTTTCTGCTTCTGGTCCACCTAAGCTTGATCTCTTCTTTACTCTGCTCTTTCTCCATCTCGCCTCCTGTCTGCATCTTGCCTCCACCTCCCTCCTTGCCATATCCCAGTCTCCAACATCAGTCACACACTCCCTTCTCTCCCCTTACCTGTATAACTGATTTACCTTTTCCTTCTCTTCCTACTCTACAAGTGAGTCGTTTGTCCTTTCTGTAATTGTGTTAATTACTTTCCTCCTTGATTTAGGCTCCATGAGACTTTGAGAGGGGTGAGACGTTTCTGTTGTATCATGCCTGTGTAGCCAGCAGCAGCTGAGAAGGAGGGCCACTGACCCCTAATTGTGCACTTCTCACCAGCTCCTGAAACCACAGGGCAGACTTCTGCATATTCACCCCTGTCCCGTGCCTCTCACCTTCCCTCTTCAAGCATAAAAATCAAACTCTGTATACAACTGACGGTGGTGACCGCAGGAGGACGACTACTTGGCCTCTGCTATGGTAAGATTCATCTGAGTATAATCCTGTCAAGCTTTTAGTGTTTTTCAGACACTTTGTCACACAGGCACAGCAGTGTAAGCCCACTGCTAGTGTTATTAAGCACTCTCCTTTGTCTGACCCAGGGAACAGAGGCTACAGACTGGGTCAGACACTGCTGTAGATGCAAAGATAGGGCCCTGCAAGCTCTCGCCTTCATCTTTTAAGTCTAATGTAAACAGCCCATGGCACCTGGAGGCTGGTGGGATGACCCAGGAGTCAAGAGGAGGAATTTAGGTCAGTTTACAGCTCTTATTTTCTATTTGTTTTCAAGCCACTGCTTTCAACTTAAATGACCACTGTTTTGGGTCAAACAATAACATGTAAAAGATACAGCAAACCCAACATTTGATTATGCCTGGAGAGCTAAATGTAAGCAAGTTGTTAAGCCTCTCCCCTCCGATCATCCCTTCAGTCAGACTGAAGAATCCCAAACTTGACAATTCAGGTAATTAGAAGTGGTGAGGGAAGAGGAGAAAAACACCAGTTATTGCAGTCCCCCAGCTGTCAGTCTTCCTTAAACTTCACAAAGGGACAGAACAAGAATGCAAACCCAACTTCAAAAAATCCTCTGCTGATTCTGCTACATGTGTGCAGGCTAAAGAAAGTTGTAAAGGAGATGGCAAAGGAAACTACAGGTCTGAGGAAATGACAACGTGCCTTTTGCAGATAGTGCTCTTGCCTCCATATCTTCATTAATTTAACATGCTGGTAGAAACTGCTTGGACTGTGTGTTAATGAGGGCTGTCCCTGTCAGATGACATGAAAAAATGACCATGGTCTGACCCCTGGAGGTCGCCAATAATCCCGCAGCGCTTCTCAAAACAATACGATGTTAAACCCCGTGTCACTGGCAAATTGGCTTTATCTACCAAAATTTTAAAAATCAAACAGCAGCCAGCATTTTAGCAAGTTTGCCCCTCCCAGACCTTGGATGGTCAGGGCCACTGTTAACAAGTGATCAATTAGCCTCCTTAAAAGCACTGATAACAACATTTTTGTGTCAGGGTGAGGGTTGACTGCCAGGGCCTAATCTCCCCCTTCCTCACGCAATAATTTCTGAAAACTAAACAGCTCAAAGGCTGGATGACAACAGCGCTAAAACCCCTTGCTGGGTTTCTTTTCAAGCTGCCCTCAGAGAAATTAAGTTGAATTTTAAGACAGGTAAAGCTGAGGAGTGGGGTCAGAACCCCTTGGTGGTGTTGACCTTGTGTGGGAAGCAAACCCTTCCCGCTCCTCTGCCTGCGACACATATTCCCCCTCTGGGCTCTGCTGATGACCAACCTTTGTGAGGTTTGGGTTCAGAGAACAAACATGGAAATTAACCTTTTATGAAAACGATTGAATGAATGGCTGGGTGTGGTTTGTAGATCCCAGCCTTGCTGTGATTAGATTATCTATTCTTCCCATTGCTGATCTTCCCACTCCTATCAGACACTTCCTTCGCTATCAGTCCCTGGGCTCCAATCAACACAGCTTGTGGGTTCACCTTCCTTTACGTCATCTTCATCTTGGCCCTCATTTCAGTCTTCTTAAGGCAGAGAAATGAAGCCAAATGTTGCCCTGTGTCAGACATCCACTCCCTGCCCAGAGACAAGTCTGAAGCCATTGGTCCCCTCTGTGAGCTCACAGAGCCACGTGAGTGTTGGAACCCCAGCTACAACGCTGGGGCCTTGGTTTTGCCTGGTGCTGTCAAATGCTTCTCACTATTCCTGTCCTTACAGAACAGCAGAAAGTTTCTTAATCACTCAGAAATATCTGGGACTTATTACTTAAGGTTTTATAGAAGAAAACTGTCTATTTTCTTTAAGACTTTTTGTCTTAATGTGCAGGTTACCACACAGAAAGACAAAGCACCAGCAGATCTGTAGAGAACATCATCTGATGTGGTTCTTTACCTGTGTGAAGATCCCATGAACACAAAGGGCAAACAGGCTGGCACAGCTGGGGCTACCCTGTGGCTTTGCCTGAAGCCCTGGTCATTGCAGTGTCCAGGGAGACACTGAGCAGGCAGCAGTGCAGCCACAGGCACCTTCTTTTGCTCTTTGCTTTGAGAGGAATAATCACTGTACCAGACCTGTGCCTGCCAATGCAAGGGCCACCTCTCCTGGGCTGCTCCAAATCTCTTACAGTGGCCTGTGCAACATGGGAACAGAAAACAGTGACTTCTCTCTTCTCCATCCTTCTGCCTCTGGATACAGGAAACTTGGCCACCCGTGGATGCTGCTGCCTCCTTTTTATGCATCCCTGCGCCTGGAGCAGCTGATGCAGGCAGTAATGGTGCTTCATGCATATGCTCCACACCTGCTGGCTTGTGTAGCCCACCATCTGTCCTAAAAACAAACAAGGCCCTTGAAGTTTCTCACAAATACCACTTTTAACAGAAATTCGTCACTGAGATCAACAAAACAGAATGCCAAGTCTCATTTTACTTTCCACTTTCTGCCTCCCTTATGCCCCTGGAGAAGGGCTGTATGAAAATCACTAGATAAAGTCTCACCCTCAGGATGTCAGCCTCAGAAACATAGCATTTTCTAATAAAATACCAGTTAACCAGTCCAGTTCAGGCAGACACTTACCTGGGGGAGAAGCCGAAATCCATGATGTTGTTGCCAGCTAGAGTACTGAATGGTGCCTTAATTCACCAAAAAGTCATTTTTATGAGTGTTTTTTACAGTACAGCTGCATCTGGTCTCCACATTTCCACTAATTTCTGCCATTTCTGAGTAATTTAAAATAACTCCTGTTACCTCACTTTCTCTCCTCCTGCCCATTTCATTTTTTTTCAGTCACTGATGTCACCACAACTCTTTTCTTCAGTCACAGCAGAAACAGTCTCTCACTCCCACTTTGGTTTCTCCGTTTCCAGTCTTGTCACCTCATTCTTTCTCTGTTCCTGAAAATTTACACTAGCTTGGGCTAAGCAAGTTTCTTTTGCTGCTATTTCTTGCCACCTCTGGTTTTCTAGGTCTGGACTCTACACTGCCCACCTCTGCTTGTCCTTTTTGCTGTGCCCCTGAGGAGGTGCTGTTTTCTTTCTCAAGGCATGTTTGTTTATTCTTCAATTTTTATACAAGAGGACATAGTGATTCATTCTCAAAGATTGCCTGTTTTAGACTTCAGGAATGTTATTGGATGCAAAATCAGCTCCTGAACTGTTGGTAAGATTACTTAGGTAAGGTTCAGAAATACATCTAATAGCCATTTCCTACCCCATGTAAATGCTGCCTTTGCTCTTACCTTGAAAGAAAATAGGTGTAAAGTTACAGATGTGTAAGAGACATGCCCACCCAGGCCTGGTTTGTCATACAGTTCCAGCTTCTGTCCTTTGTCAACTAAAGCTCTTCCAGTGTGTGTTCATGGTCCCACTGTCCAGCCACTGAACAAAGGGGTGATGCTGGAGGCCACTTCCTTTCCAGCCAGCTCTGGCTTGGGGGTGGGATTCACACCAGCCAGTTTCTCACCTGCCTGTGCCCAGGGAGAAGAAGTCAGAGACTTCTCCTCCATGTGATGGGATGAGTCCAGCTCCAAACCGAAGGCCACGGTTTGCTATAGAGCTAATGGTAAGAGCTTCAGTTCTCTGAGGCCTCAGCAAGACAGCATGAAAGTGGACATAAGAGCCATCAGGTTGGAATTAGGTCACTGTGCAAGCAGGACTTTCCCATGGACAGCACATATAACTGCCAAACACAACAGGAGTTCTGCCTGGGTGATCTCATTGCTGAATAATTCAGTGCATCCTTTCAGTTAACATCAAAAGGCTTGAGGAATCTTCAAGGAGGGCACTGTCTCACCACAACCCTGTAATAGAGTTATCACAGGTGTGAGGGCTCAGGGAGCATGGGGAAGACTAAGCTGACAATTCTTTCATGTGGGAACATTAGAAATTAATCTGCAGGTCCAAGGTCACCCAGTCATCTCTTTGGAGACCTTCCTCAGAATTGCTCTCTGTACTCCATCAGAAAGTGCTACAGACAATTAAGCTGGCTTGTGGAGTCGCTCTGAGAAATCACACAAGAAGTTAGAAAACAAATGTTGGCTTCTCCTTTCTAAATTATTTTTCTCCATTTTGTTTAAATTTTAGAAGTTATTTGATTGTTTCTTTTAGTTTCCTTTTTGGCAGCCCTTGACAGTCATACAAACAGCTGCACAGAAATTGCAAAATAAACCCTCCCCCTTCTCTTTTATTTTCTGGTAAGTTATGTTGGGAAAATAAATATGAATGGCACAGATGTTCCATTTTTCTCTCTTCATAAAACAGTTTATGACATCTTGCAAATGCTGGAAAAATATTTCTTTTAAGAAAGAGATTTCTCTTTTTCAAGCACACTTTGTTTCAGAGAAGTTTTAAGGACAGTTACAGAGCAAAGCCTGGTTTTTAGATGTCTTTTTCTTGTTTATTAATAACATCAGAGAAATAAACTAAATGTCTTCAAATTAATTTTACTGGTACTTATTTGGATTAGGAAAACTATTAAAGTTTTCAGTGCCGTTGATCAGCTACTACAAATTCGTACATTTCTGTAGGCCCCCAACTAACAGCCTCAAGGAACAGGGTTTCAAAGTAAATGATACATCAGCGGCAGTGGAAGATGTTTAGCATAGAAAGTAAATCATCACCCCACAACTTACAGAAAAAATAAAGTAGGTGTCTTTTTCTGTTTGATTATGTAAAACAAAGAGAACTATGGTGGCTGAACAAAGCACTACAATCAAACGTATAATCACACTGTACTGAAATGCCTGCAGGCAGAGAAAGCAGTAAGGGAACCAGATAAGGTACCGTTCATCATGCATTTCCTCTGCTGTCAACTCACTCTGTCCACTCTCATCATAAGTAATTGGACCTTTCTCTCATTCACAACCACGTGGGCTGGGAAGGACCTTGAGAGGTCAGCTAACCCATCCCTCTGCCCCAAGGCAGCATCAGCTACGCTTACTGTCACTCCTGACAGAGGCTTCTCTAACAGCTCAAAAATCCTCCAGACAGGATTCCACAACACCCCCGGGCAACCTATTCCCCTGTCATGGTCTCTTGGCCTTTGGAGAGTTTTGTCTGGTGTCTAATCTGAGTCATGCCTGTCACGATTAAAATTCTTGGCTGAAAGGGCACAGAGGAGAGATGATTCCTGCTCTCTTTCTGTTCCTCACCAAAAAGTGCTCCTCCATACAAACTGTGTCCCCAGCCCACACATTTCCTTGGAAATTCTCTTTCCCCACAATATTTCCCATCTTCTGCATTCAGAAGCAGAGTTTTGGCGCAGTAAATGTCAATGTCCCAATGTCCACTGTTCTATTCACAAGGTTATAAATTTAACAAAGAATATGAGAAAGTGAATGTATGGTCTGTTCATCTCAGGGCATTTCCTGATTAACAGTCATTTCAGAGTGGCCCCTCTCCTTTTAAACCCTCCTTTACCCCATAGCTCTGGTTCAGCCAATATGCTCATTTTGCTTTTCAGATGTCCAGTAAACAAGAACTTATCCTCATGTCTCAGAAAGACTGTAAGGACAAAACAACACCTTGTTTGAATGGTGCTGGCGATTAGCATTCCCACAGACTAGCTCCACACTGTGGTTATGTTGCAATCAGGCTTACAGATTTCCATGAAAAAAAAACATTTTTGTGGAGGAAAAACTCTCTCCAGCTAAGTTATTGAGAAATGTTCCACACTGATCATTTGTTTTCTCTTTGCAATAAGTTCATAGGTTTTATAAATTAAATAGACATATTTACTTCAGACATATTCTTTTTTACCAAAGAAAACCACAGGATTTTGATAGCAAGAACATGAAGTAGCCTTCACTCTTCATAGAAAGCATCCATGGTGTGAATTCGTGCCCGTGCACGTCCATCTTCGTAGTGAGCATTGTTTGTTGTTTAGATCTAGTCTGAATCAGCTCTGATACCATCCTGGTACTCACAGGTTATGAAAAAACTATTTCTCACCTGTTAATTATAAATCAGAGTACTTGTCGTCAGTAGTGCTGAGTCCACCAGCCTGGAAGTTAAAATAGAGTTCACTGTTACTACACCAATAGCTGAGGAAAAAAGAAACAAATCCTTAAAGGTGATTGTTAACTGAACGAAAATGATTTTAAGATGAATTGGACAATTCAGTGTTAAAACATTACATGGGCAGAGCACAAGAGGACCATAATTCTGGTTTCCATATGAAAAATTGAGAAAGAAAACAAAGGCAGGAAGAACGATCATGGGGGGAAAAAACCCCAAACAAACAAACAAAATTTAACGAAATAAACACTCTCAACTTCTAAAATCAGCTTTTTCTTTTAGCCAAGTTCAAACTGTAAAACTAGTAGATCCTGATAGTCTGCACAGAAGTTCCTTATTTTTCAGTTAAAACTCTGTAGAAAGATATTAGGCTGAAAAGAAAGGTTCGCTAAATCAAGACTTCCATGAGATTTAAATGTTACCATCTGCAGTATGAATTGGGGTCACCCACTATCATGATTCACTCGCAAACAAGGAAAGAAGAAAAGGAAAATGCAATCAAGCAACCATCTCACAGGCCATGAATCAGGTCTCATTATTTGGGTCTGCCAAAGGCTTCCTGTGGGAGCACTTCCCTACCCCCAGTTTCTTCCATCTGCAAAACAGGAGCAATACCTTATGCTATGAGTCTTATTTCAGACACTCGTGAAGCAGCAAGGCTCCCCAGTGCAGCAGTGTAAGTGGCCATTTACTAATTGTCAGTCCTATTATAAAACAGAAATAATTCAACTTCTGCTAACGTTAGTTCCACCTCCAAATAGATGTTGCTCAATCACAAGCTGTACATCCAGAATAATTCTTGCCTTTTGAAAAATAAGCTTCTTTGTGACCACTGGTATGTTGTACTGCAGTTTGTAAGGAACCAAAAGCCTCTGATGGAGCCCCATAAAATGAGCACAATAGGAGCAACTAATTGATTTGCACCCGACTTCTGAGTCATCCACAAGAGGATTCTGTTTCTCAGCCTGACAGTGCTACAACTCCCAAACTCGCTTATGACTCTTGCAGAACCACTGCAGTTCAAAATATTTCCATCAGAAGACAAGAGCAGATGAAATTAAACCAGTGAGTTGTTTTGTTCAAGTCTAGTGCTCAAACTAAAACCTTGATCAAAACAGATGAAAACAAAAGATAAGCTTTTCATCAACTCTGAGCAAAGAAACCACCAAAGCAATCAGAGCATGAAGCAATTGCAAACCTGTGCGAAAAAGCACCAACTTTTAGATACACTGGAAACAATTTTTAATCCATTTATTTACTTTGACGTAAGAATTTTATTACAACTCAATTGGCATTTAGACATGGCAACAAAGGAGGACTTAGGCATGTAAAACGCACCCCTAAAGCCACAGATCAGTCACTGCCTACCAGGAAGGTGGCTAAACTTCAACAGCCCTGCAGATTCTGAGCTAAGACTTTCCCACACATGTGCTTGGGTGTCACAACCTTGACAGGATTGAGTTCCACTCCATCTGCTGCACACCTAAAGGTACTGTTGTGTTTTTCTGTTTGTTGAAAGGATGAGGTTGAGCAGTTTTGGAACTCCTAACATAAGCAAGAGGTCTGAACTCACAAAATGCGATAACAAATTATTTTTTTAACAACCAGTGCAGTTTTCCATTCCATCTTACATGTAAAATTCAGCAAAAGCTGCAATAATTCTGAATAGAGGGTTACTTCATCAACATGTCCTGTGAACATTATGATGATATATGTTCCTGACATCCTTCTTTCCCAAATTACCTACGTTATTCACCATCTGTGAAAGTATGGGCATCCAATTAAGGAACAGGAGAGAAGAGGAAAAGTAAAGAGAAGAGAGAAAGGTGCTAATCACATTTCCATGAACAGAGGAATAGTATATTCCACAAATTCCAACCCCTAATACAAATTTTCAATAGGGCAGTGGTTCTGCTCTTGAGGCTAAAAGCGTGGTCTAATGTAGAAAAAACTGAGCTTCATATCAAACAACATTTTTATTGAAAATTCCACTTATGTTTTCACTTTCCTAAGTGATATTACACAGGAAATGCCGGTAGCTGCATGGATCTTTGAAAGAGAGGGTAGATGAAATAGGTGAGAGTGTACATTTCAACATATAAGACTTAAAATAACATGCATTATGACTTTTATGAAAAGCATGATTCATACTTATTTTGCACTGATTTTCTTTTTCTTTCTTTCTTGGGGCATGCAGCTTTGTCCTATTCTCTCTTTTTATCCCACCCCTCACTTGATGTTGCCAGGCTGGGTCCCACACTGCTCATTGCAAGGACTGAGCAGAATCTCCTTTACCTTTTGGGGTGAATTGAACAACACTTATGAAATTATTTCCCATTTGTGTGAGGTTTAGTTTAAAATTCATTGGCTCCCATGTCCCCAAAATCGTTGAGTAATTTGAAATTAAAAACTTTTCAGTTCTTTTTCATGAGTTAGAACAATAGCTTTTATATCTGTTGGCACATATAACTGACAGGGTGCTGGCAACAGGCAATTTGCAGCGTGAGTTGCCAATGCCTGTATGCATATTTCTAAGAATAACTCAGTGTCCAAGAATTTGGCCTGTTATATCACAAGCCAGGACTAGCTGACAGCTGTTTTAAATTACAGTGGACTGAATGATATTAGCTTTATTGTAGTTGGACTGATGCTTT
This sequence comes from Monarcha castaneiventris obscurior, assembly GCA_026261815.1. NCBI lineage: Eukaryota > Metazoa > Chordata > Aves > Passeriformes > Monarchidae > Monarcha > Monarcha castaneiventris. The sequence continues at coordinate 1,741,400 of JAMPIT010000034.1, forward strand.
GCTTTCTCTTAATCGTCCTAATGTTCTGATTTGTCCTTTAGCCAGCGGTTGCACAGCATTTATTTATAACACTCAAGGTTTAAGTCACAAATGACAGATCGGTTGGATTGTCTTGTACACATGGAACATGATCAAAGTAAAGGACTACACAGTCAGGGAAATTCAAGCTTCTTTGCAAGGGACAGCCTATAGATTCAAGGCTAGGATTTTCCTTGCAAAGCAGAAAAGACTGGCTCTCAAACAGACCTATTCTAATTTTCCTAGAAGGAAGGCATTTCTTCCAAGACTTGCATGCTATTGTGAGCTACATATTCACATCCCACTTCAATTTCTTCTTGGGGAATAAGACAAAAGGTTAGACATGAGGTTGCAAACTGCTGTGCACTTCAATTAATTAGAGTTTGGAACTAATTTATTTTATCAAGCACTAATGTCTACTCGGGGCCAAATCTTGTTCACATTATAGACAATATTTAATTTTCTGAAGACTTTTCTGGGAACAGAGTATGGCTATTAAATTTTCTTGCATGTGAACCTTTAACAGTTCATTAGAAGTTTCCTACTCCTTCAGGAGGAAAAAAATGGACATAGATTTTGTTTTGTTCAGTTGTCAAAATAATGAAAGAAATCAATTACAAGGAACACCAAAAAAAAGAATATTCTGATTGAAGGTGCAGGATGGACTTCTACTCTGCCTGGTGCTGGGAAGACCCAGAAGGGTTCCTCAGTCCAGTTTTAGGCACTACACTTAAAGGAAGACACAGATAAATTTTGGACTCCGCAGGAGAGCTACAAAAGTCATTAGTCTAAATATAATTCATATAAAGAAATGAGAACTGTGGGAAGGGGATGGCAGAATAGGATACTGCGTGTCAACAGCCTTCAACTATGTGAAAGACTATGGTGTGACAGGAGGGATAAGCCCATTCTCCATTTCCAACAATACTAAACCAAGATGCAGCAGGCTTAAACTGCAGCAACAAAATCAGATCAGACTTTTGGCCTGGGTTCTCTCATGGAAAGGTAGCAAAGCATTGGAACTGCTTGCCAGAAAACGTGTGGAGTATTTTTCTGCACAGGTTTTTGAGAAGAGCTTGATCATGCCATAGGTGGAGAGATGAGTAAGGAGACCTCCCAAGGGCACTCACAACTCTAAGATCATGTGGTCTGTAGAGTTTTTTTATTACTCTATTAATTTATTTGAACTTAATATGCCAGGTAGTAGCCTTTACTCTTTGTCATTACTATTGCTACTTGAATATACTTGGAGTCAATGCTGCATGCTATTAAAAGTACACCATCCAAATGCTTTCTTGGTTCTGCTGAAGTGATGCCATAGCAGTGGTAGGACCTCACTGACATGGAGCAAAAAATTTATAATAAGTAAAACAAATGAAATATGGCACTTCCAGACTGATCCCAAAGAACTCCAGTAACCAGAAGTTGTGTCAGATCCTTCTACATCAATGGTTTGAAGGCTAAGACCTTTGTTTTGTTTTACTTTGTATTTCAGCCTACAAAAGAAAAATCAAAGGAAGCACAAGACAGAAACCAATGTCAGCAAATGATAGTATCTGTCTCTTTATTTTAAGGATATTGCATTGGTCAAGCATTGGTACAGTGAAGGTAGACTTGAGTCTTGCATTTAGCACTAGGGTCTACCTGTCTTGTTATATGTAGGGAAGCCCATGTAACATTGTGACCTATGATGATTCTACTTAATGATACATTCTTAAATTCATGAAGTCAACTCTCACCTAGTTGTGGAACTACTAATCTTTACTCCTAATCAGCAAAAATGTGAAAAACGAAGAGAATCCCTTTTTAAAAAAGAATCTCTATCTGTTGAAGACTCTCTGGATCCTTTGTGGACTCTGTGATAAATGTGCATGAGAGAAAGAGAATTTCCATGTTCCTATGATAAAGTTTCCTGAACATTCGTGGCTCTGTGGTCTCTTGCATTACAAACCTAATGCTGCACAGAACATAACATGTTTTGTAAAGAGCCAAGAAATAGTCAGTGGAGCCTGCTAATTTTGTAAAAACAGCAATGAAGAATGAAAATGAGCAAAGTTGTCATATGCTCCAGCGATAAATGGTAGCGATTGCATCAGTGCTGCAGCTGTGGCTTCCTTCAAAACCACCCTGTCCACAGGTGAACCAGAGCAGAACACTCTTTCTGCCAGTGCTCCTTCTTTCATGAACACACACACACACACACACACACTTTTTTTTACATTTACTTTTGTAAAATATTTTCCCTATCTGCTTTATTTTTGGTTGAACTCCCACGTCCACACACCTAAGTCATCAGCATATTTATTCCTTTGTTCCACTGTCTCATGGGGATTCCCTCTAATTCAGTATGTAGGCATTGCAAGGGATTAATAGAGCAGAGAGTAAAACATCCAAATCTCTCATGATTCCAGAAGTGGATAATTTCTTTTTATCTTTCCAGATATTCCTCACAGAGTTGTCCATTAAAATAACCACACAAAACCATTCTTCCTTCTAAAGGTAGGTAAGCTTTTTTAATCAGTGCTAACAATCTATTATGGTCTACAGAGTATGCTCAGTATGAAAGGGATAAATCTTCAGACCGAAGTATAAAAATCTGCTAACCATTACGTGGATTTTGAGAGTGTACCTCCAGCTTGCTACTTTGAGCACTTACCCCTTTGCCTGTCTTGAACTGGCTGAGGAATTTCCAGATCTGATGTATCATTAGAAAGAAAGTGCTGGATTGGGCACTAATGGTACTGTTTGAAATTTAAACATACTGGGCTTTCTCAACATGAAAAAGGAAGTATTTCCAAGGAATGCTTGGAATGTATTCAGCCAGAAAATATATTTAATTATATTGAAACTGAATCCTAACCTTATTATAGATGACTACCCTTGCTGATAGCCAAGGACAAAGAAGGATTTAAGGAAAGAATTGCAAAAATATGGTCTAGTGGCATAAGCACTAAACAAGGTTAAGGGACAAAGGTGCTAAACTTACCATCCTTAAGCCACAATAATCTTTCCATTAGTACATAAAAAAAATCACAACTTTCCATCTCCAGTCATTATGTTGATGGGGCATCTTTGATCTGAAAAAACAGCAATGATCCCAATGGGAAGCAAGACGTGTTTTTGATTTTTATCTGTAAAGTCTAAAATTCCTTAGGTGAAATTCAGTATGAAATGCATCCATGCAATGATGAAGGTGAGTGAATATGTCAACATCTGTGCTTTATTAAAGCTGGACTATTTTTACTAGGCACTGAACCAGAGAGACCAAATGCCCTGATAAAACCAGAAACTCCAGGAAGGGTTCTTTGAAGGTATTTCTTGCTGTCGTGTAGCTGAAAAATACATCTTAATGTTATTTTCTTACATGTTTAATATAACCAGTTTGGCACACTACACATGGTGATCTGAAACTGTCATCTTCTAAAAATGTACAGGGAATGAGACAGATTTTTCTTGCTCACCGTGGGTATCAAATGCATCATGAAAATGTGTTTTCTGATTCTCTGAGTAATGGCATTTCTAATAAAATACAGCTAAGTGTGGCTAGGTCCAGAAACCTAAAATAAATAATCAGAAGTATATCTCATTAGGAGTAATTACTAATTTATTCCAGAGGTGCGATTTTTCTGATGAGTGAATACTGTAAAGTGAATATTTTTAAGTTCAAAATTCAAAGAAACTATACTGATCCTGTCACTTGAGTTCCTGTTTAGCACAATGTTCTGCCTAGTTAACTGCTGGAGTTAAGCAGACCCAGCAGAAAGGCAATGGGCGTTGCTCTGGAGACACCAGAGATGGTGATTTCACAAAGAGAAAATCCAACATGAGCAGAACAGAGAAATGGAAAGTAGAGGGTGTGGAGGCTGCTGGTTTAAACTCCATGTTAGTGGATAGAATCATTCCTCAGTCTAGGTGACCTTCAAATTAGGTCATACTCACAATGCAGATGCTCCATTTCAAGAAAGAATGACTCTAAATGCATCTCTGTGCACAGACAGTAACCAGAGCTTTTCTTCATGGTTGGGGAAGCATGAATAAATGTATATTTGTGCATTTTCACCTCAGTTCAATTTCCATTTTTTGTTATATGGGAAAATTCAACTCCCATTAAGTTGGCAAGAGGCCAAAAAATGAGGTGCCATATGAAATACAAAACACAAAACACAAGAAAAATTGTTGAAGACATTCTCACTAAGCTATGCAAAGAAGATCCATTGAAAAAAAATATCCTTTTGGTTGATATCAATGCAATTACTATTTATGGTATGCTTTTGTGTATTTCCACAGAATTTCTCATGGCTCTTTGAAACTTGCTTATTAGCTATGCCTTGAGAACTGTGGGAGACTTGCAAATTCTGTGAGAAAGAAAATAATTTAAAACAAAGGCGTTAGAAACCCAAAAGTAAATTACAAACTAATTACAGAAGCACTTTAACACCACATAATTGGATATGTATATTACGGTCTGTAAAGGTAAAGTCTGTAAAGAGGTAAAGAGAAGGAAGATTAATTCAGTCTTTCACAGTTCAAAGAACTTTTGTCCTGTTTCTAGCAAATTGCCCTGATGATAACACAAAAATATAAAACCAAAACCACAAATTGGTATCAATGTCAGTATAATACTGCCTCTGGAAGTTCAAAGGAAATTTGTGACACAGTATCAAGCCTGCTTAAGGTCACTGCATTTGATTGTGAGAACCAAAGCTTTCTTTAGCCAGCACAGAGAAATCGTGATCATCTGTGGGTCCCTGATATTTTTTCCCCTTGGATTCCCCATTTGAAATACACAGGAAGGTAGAAGGTAAAACAAGAAGTAGATCCATCACAGTCTTTAATTCCAAACCTCAACCTCACAAGATTCTCCTCATGCGCTTAGGCTAGTTGGATATATATTCATCCCACAGAGGTCCCATGCAGATTCCAATCCTCCACATCAGTTCACTAAAGATCTGCTACATTCTCCACTTTCAGTGGTAGGTGGATGTGTTCTCGCTGAAACCACTGGGTCCCTGCAATTGGAAATTGCCCTGGGCTGTAGAGTTCAAAGCCAGACACAGACAATACCAAAGTTCAGGATGGCATATATAATTAATGAATTGCTGTTGCCACTGTAGAAAACCCTCATCTCTAGTTTGCTAGCAGTATAATCACCACAGAATTTTAATTCCACCCCCCCCCCCGCCCCCAGTATTCAAACTTTTCCAAATGTCATGTGTCCTATATTCCGTTTTCTTTCTCCTTGAGCTCTGGGGGTTCATCTCCTTATCGAAGAACCTGTTCCAAAGCTCACTGAGGGCAACAGAAGTCTTGAAGATAGGTTCAAGAAGCAAAAGCAGTTTCAGTGCATGTAGGTGTGGTATTATCTCTTTTCAGTATGTTTTCCTGTGTGAGATAATGTCTGCTTTCCTCGTTGCCAACATGTTACTATCTTGTATCTCTTCTAACATACCTACTGAGACCTTGTGGATTCCAGTGATATTTTAAGCCAGAAGCTCTTAAAGCACAGGTCATGACACACTGCCCGAGGGTCATAAGCCTATTCCCCTGCCCTGCCTCTGTTCTCCCTCTGCAACAGACTTGCTTAGTCATTTGCCAGGAGTCCTGGAATTGCAGCAGCACTCCATAAATCACTGTGCCCATTCCTGCATGTTTACTTTGAAGCCCCGTGGGAATCAGCCTGCAGGATTGTGGGACACATCTAAGAAGGTCACATAGAAAACAAGCAACTGTGGAGTCACCACAGGGAGCGAGGATGAGGACACCTCATCACAGTGATTAGCAAGATAGATGACACCAAAGAGCTCATGATCCAGTTCACTTTTTAAGTGTCCAAGGATCTCTGAAGGACACAGATGGAGGGAGACATACCAAAACTCACTGGGAACAAGCTTCACAAAAGCATTTTCTGTGTGGATCTGCCCCTTAGTGGCATAAGGGCACAAACCTCCTTGCAAGCCCCTAAGAACTGTGCTCCCTTGTTGCTTTTGTAGGTTGTGGATAAAGGAGGACAAAAAGACATCTTTGGAAAACTCTGTCTTCCATTTTGATCCTCAGATCGTCAAGTGGCCAAATGATGAAATCCCTTGCATCTGCTTTAATAGTGCAGGTAGCAAGAAATTCCCTATGCACCAGAGCTGTATGTGCCCAGTTCCTCTGGTGTGTTTGGCTGATGATTCCCTGCACACAGGGATGAATCATGACCTTGGGCTCTTAAAAAATGCTCTTGCATTGTGCCACACAGGTATGTGGCATGTAGATGCCAACCAGCAGCAGCTTGGATGTCACAGGAGTGGGTAATAAAAAGCCTGACTCCTGCTAAAATGAAGTAACATGGATGGAGAAAACAAAGCATGTTATGCTTGGAACTAAGTCCCATCTGTGTGCCTGACACTGAAAATAGCTACTTTTACTGGGAAAGCTACTTTCATTTTTCCTTAGTTCTCCAGGCACTTGAATGCAACTTCCTTAACCTTTTGGTACAGACTTACAGCAGAAAAAAGCCAGTTACAGATGATCCTTTGTAGGGTGGTGTGGAAGACAATATGATTTAGGGCAGAGGGATATTAGTGCAGTCTTGTGGTTGTATCACCCTATAGCTGTACAGACTTCTTTTTGAGGATGGGTTATGCCTGATGTGCTTGCATGGGAACAGCTCAGAAGTGAAAGCCTTTCAGCAGAGCAAGGTCTGCAGACAGAGGCAATAGCCTAATGTCCCTTCCCACAAACTTTACCTTGTTTATCTCCTTGGATCATCTTGGCTCAAACATTGTTACTACAGCAGCTAAATATTTAAATATTTCAAAATACAGCAGAAACACTGATGTCCTGATTTGAGTTTTCCTGAAAATGCCTCTACAGACAAGTAGGCTTATCTGGTTCTTGTTTCAAGATACATTAAAGCTATTGAGGAAATTTATGCAAAGCCAGACCCTGCTTTATCAAGTGTGGATCCAGGGCACAAATCCTCTTTTGTGGCAAAACTTTCAGAAACACCTAGGATTTTATTCCAAGAAAATCATGTAAATGTTGCTCTAAGGTGATCACTTGGTACTGCAAAATTATTGGATCCTTATTTAGCTGGTTTTATAATTAAATCATAGGAGCACTGGTGGATCCACTTGTTCTGGTTGTGAAATGAGTGTTTTAAAAAATAATTTCTGTGAAGAAAAATATGGTAAACATGCAACTTTCAATGGCATTAGCAGGGTAAAATTGGAGCTGGGTGTCTGCTAAAAAGGAGGTTAAAGTAATAGCTGTGTTGACTGCCAAGTCAAGGCAAGGCTACTGATTGCTGGCAACAACTCAGCAAGCCAGGAGATATTTTTATGCCTTTTGGCTTGTCAGGAGGATTACATTTAAACTATTTCTAGAGCTGGGAAAGGTGTAAAAAAGGTGTCTCTCTTCAGTCAATCATGCTGAAGTAGACCAGATTATCTCAGTGTACAAAAGCACGTAAAAACTAAGAAAGAGAGTTAATTTATTTTTACTGGTGGTCCTGTATCTGATTGTAAATATTGCAGCCCTCCAGCTCCAATGAATATTAGATTGTTTTTATGTTATTTTTAATTAGTTTGGACAATTAGTTGATGACTTTTTACAGAATTACTTCTATATACAAAATGCTCTTGTGGCCTGGGGATATTTACTGCGCTCCATAGGCTTTGCTAGATGAACCACAGTAGGAGTAGGGCTGAAAAAGAGGCAGATGCTATACTGACAGTCATCACAACTGGCCTTACATTAAATCATTCTTCAAGTGCTGCTGCAGATATTGGTGGTACAAGCTGGAGGAATTGGTGCACTCAAGGTTGACTACTCCAGGGCTGAACACAGAAGTTCCTATGTGGATATCCTTACTGCTGGTTATTGAAACAGGCACTATTCTCATCATTTGTGGATTGATGCCTAGCAGCAAAGGGAGAGTTTTCAAAGACTCAGTGATTTAGTGCACACTGATGTTTCAGGTACTCAGCACTGGAGGAGAGAAGAGTTGCAGACGGAAGCATCTTCCGTTGGTTTCTTCCCCAGTCCCGTTCACTGTTCAAGGCATTGTTCTTTCTAAATATCTGGAGCTTAAGGTAAGCCCATTATTTTTACCCAGGCAGGAGAGAGAGCTTCCCAAAGCCCACAGGGATTACAGCTGCAGCTCAGTGTGTGCTGGGCAGAGCAGGGCACTGCTCACACGAGGCTCGCTGCCCGTAACCCACCCACAGAAACATTCCCCTCTCCCAAGGGATGCCCGGCCCCTGCTGCTCCCGACACCCAACACAGCCTGCCCAGGAAACAGCAAACTAAGGGCAGCCACAAATCTTCCAAGCAGAGCTGGGTCCTGCTCCATGCACACAACCCATCTCCAGCCATCTCCCCTAAATTCTCAGGCAGGATGGAATTCATCCATCGCTTTACTGTGCAGGCAGCTTGTTCCCCAGGAGGCTGTGAGAAGACTGCTGGGGGATCACAGGAGCATCCCCTCAGCTCCAAGTGCCCCAGGCTACTCTGGGCTGTGCCAGTGTGCATTGCAGCAGCCTCTCCTGGCCCTGGAGATGACTGGATCCTCCCTTCCTTCAGGATGGACACTATAAAACACGGGGAAGAGAAGAAAACCTTGCAGTGTGAGTGAGGCAAAGAACACCTCAGCATGCCTTGCTTCCTCCCCAACATTCTGATTTTGCCTCCATCACTGTGCAATGAGTCCCAGGCTCTTCGTGCCACCGAGCAGTGGTGTGAGTGCTGGCAAGAGGACAGAGTGCAGCTCTGGTAGACTGGCAAGAGAGACTCCCTGTTAGTGGGAAAGGAAGAGGGGCCATCCCTTGAACTGGAATACGTGTCAGTTTTTGCTACACACTAGTGCATGTCCATGGAACATCCATGGAATTGAGTTCCCTCATTTCTGCTGTAACTTCTGCTGCTTGAGCTGCTCCCAATTTCCCAGTCACACTGGCAAGATAGAGGAGAGTTTTCTCTAAAGACCTGCTCTATCAGCTTTCTGAGGTCCCTCATTATTATGGTTGTATAAACAGCTGGAAAATACAAATTAATCTCTTTATGGCCACTCACGGCCACTCCGATTTTGACAGAAATAGGAAACCACAGCTAGAAAATCTAAATCCTGCCTTTGTTCCCTAAACTTGAAACTCCAGATTAATTGGACAGATGTCTGAGCCTCATTAATATTGCTGTTGTCTTGCTCTGAATAATGAGCCTGATGATCACTGTGCTCCTTTGGGACAGGCAGGCTTTAGCAGTACCCTCATTACTATAAAAACATGAACACCACACTAACTGTGGCTTTTTCACACGGTCATGAAAAATGCATTTGAAAGGGAATTCTGCAATCTTTCCAATTTTGTTAAAATACTGTAGAAAAAAAAGGGAAATACTTAGAATCTATTGCAAAGGGATTGACGTAACTGGGAATGTTTTCAACTTCTTTTACAGGCTCTGTTCATGGCAAAGCTCATTCAATGTCCCAAGGACCCAGTGGCACTGTGCCTTCTCCAGTGTGGCTGGAGCAGGAGGAATTCCTGGGGGAACGGGGCTGCAGCCAGTGTACTTCCATGTTCTGGCTCCTACAACGGCTTTGCAAAATCAGAAGCTTTTGGGCACAACTTCAAGAATCCCTAAGATTTCTCTCAAAAGCTCTGAGGGACTTGCTGGCCCATGGCACATTTTTTTGTGGAAGAGCCATCATTTTGCCTCTAAGGTTCATGTATAGCTTATTCATATCCAGAGGTCCAGCCTTCATGGAGTGGATTTTCAGGACCAAATGGCAAATGGTTTCCCTGCACAAAATGTTTGACACAGTCCATGCAGCAGCATTGCAGCTTGAGGTATTGCTTCTTCTTTGTGTCTTGAATCCAGTGGATCCAAAACTAGAGGAGGAGAAAGCAAAACTGGTGACCACTTGGAGATCTTCAAGCAGGTTTTTTAGGATGAAAAATGAACTGCAGCTTTTCAGCCAGAATCACTGCTTCAATCTAACCTCCGAGCATATTCCAGCTGATGTCCACACACTATATTTGCATCCCACACTGGAATGGCTTTCCCCTTTCCATAGTAGCCCTTTTTCCAGAACAGAACATATGACCCTGATTGGGGAGTGCACACCCATCTCATCAGCCCTTCCACATCTTCCTGCATGCCATCCTCTTCTTTCCACCCATTCCAGGCAGGCACAACCTGAAGCATGTCTGGATCCAGTAGCTCTTTAATCTCCTTTGTACTACTGACACGACCATTTCTGCTTTAAAATCGCACAACTGGGGGAGCTCAAAATACAATTATAAAATGGAGGTCTATCTTTAAGATCACTCCAGGAATTTACTGAGGGAAAGGAGACATGGCTGGGAGAGAAATAGGAGAATTAATCTGTTCAAGGAGTCCGCTTTGGTTTGGGAATAAGGCCAGTTCAATTAGTCTACTTGAAGTTCCCAGAAGATCTCAGGAAGACGAATAAAAGATGGCTGATGTAAGATTTTCAGGGATTTCTGTATGTCAAGATCCCAAGACACAGCTCCTGATTTTCTGGCACTCCCTTCTTCTCCACTTTTGGGTAAGGTGACAAGAATCATTTCAGGAAATGAATGAGCAAGTCAGGGGAAAAAAAATCATCTCTCAGACCCAGTTAAGTGGGTTTGTCTAATTTTCCATTCCAATCTAATCCCATGGGAGTTTCTAGGCTAAGATTGCCACTTCTACCACCCAAGTCACTGACTCCCATTCCTTTCCCAGATTTGCCAGAAGTCTCCCTCCAATGAAGTTTTCCCCATTTTTGTCCTGAAGAGGATTCCATTAATGTCTCCCGTCCTTTTGCTGGCAGTCTGCTCCAAAATGCACGATCCTGATTTCCTCAGCAGGGGTAGAATATCTGCTCTTATTAAAAATACCGAAACACAAGCTTAGCCAGAGGTGTGCTTTATTTGACGTGAAGAGATGCAGTAAAAATGCTTCCCTGGGACAGCTTGTGTTTCAGCCGTCCTGCAAGGATTTGGCAAAGGCTTCCAATGTTCTGCTGGCCTGTCGGCTTGAGATTTTGTTAACCCCTTTCAAAAATGGCAGTTTCCACTCTTTCCAAGGGCAGATGGATGGAAATTTCCAAGTCTTTTGTCTGGAGCTATGGCAGAGGCAAAGAGAAAGGCTGAGTCTCTTTTGATTAATCACAGGGGAATGGAGTGGAGAAGGATGATTAAAAGCTTCATTTCTAAAATTGGCTCCAGCAGCATTTTTCAAACATGCAGTGAATTTTGCCTCCTAAGGCAGTGACCACCAAAGTGTTCCTTCCCATCATCAGCCTGTAATGCTGCAGAGTCTCACTGTGAAGGGGCAGGAGAGAGCTGGATCCCCATTTTACAAGGTCAAGGGAACAAGACAGGAGCAGTGAAGGCACAAACGTTCGGTGCAGTGTCATGGGAGTCCCTGATGCTCTGGCTCATCGAGTACAACATTGTGTGTGTGGAGGGAGAAGGGAGTAAGCAGATCTCCCACATGGTGTGTGTGACAGATGAGATCTCTGCACCATGGTATGGCTATCCCAAAGGAGACATTTTAGTGACATGCCAGAGAAACCTGTCCCAAAGCCAAGGTTTTCTGCTGAGAGCCCCTGGCCATGCTTAAGACTTCGGCCTCTTGCCATTTCTCAGTGAAGACATTGTGAGTCTTTCCATGGACTCAAATGGAAGCTGGGATGAACTGCTGGGCTCCTTCTCTCACTGCTAGATGTAGTTCAGTAGGTGTTGAACTTTCTTCTGAGCAATTTTCCAAGCTGAGAAATTCTGTAAGTTTCGGTCAAAGTGGAGAGGTTCATGAATGCCTATGGTTTGTACAGCACAATCTCTGTTTTGGCAAATAGAAAACCCATCAAAATGGATGTTTAAGCACCTATCCAAAGGCATAACCCCCGACCCTAGACCATGACCCCTGATCCCTGACCCCAGGCGCTGAGCTTTGATTCTGACCCATGACCCCTGGTCCCAACACCTGAGGACAGGACCTCTGATGCTGGCCCCTGGCCCCTGACACTGATCAGTGACTGCTGACCCCAACTCCTGACTCTTAAACCCCAATCTGACACCTGACCCCAGACTATTACCATTGTCCCCAGCGAGCTAGCTTTGCACCTGCCCCCACCTTTGCCATTGACCTATGACCTTAGGCACCAAGCCACAAGCGCTGCTGCAGACCCATAATCCCTGACCTTTAACTGCTGACCAGTGAGCAGTGACCCCTGACCCAAACACCTGACCTTTGACCTGACATGTAATTTTGACCTCAATGCAGGGTCTCTTTCCCCATAGCACCTGACCCCTGACTTAACCCTAGCCCTGACCATAAATCCTGAGGCCTGACCCTGACCTCTTCCAGCCCCCAAAAGAGAATATGGATCAGGAAGACAGAAGTGGAGCTTAAGTGAGAACACCGTGCACAGGTTGTTTTTCACAACACTGCACCTGCATGAACAGTTTCCTCATGGCTTTCTTGAATTATTTTATTACTGAACCCACATTTATGCCTTGAAGACACGAGTTATTCAAAAGCATTATAGTTACAACCCAAACCAACCATTTGTCATATCACACCTCACCTAGGACTCTGCTTTTTGGTGACCAGAGACTTGGTCCTGCTTGTGCTGGGAGCCAAGAGGGGACAAAGGCTCTGAGGACAGGCGAACAAAGCCCACAGGGCAGGCAAGGAGGGTCGCAGCGTTTGTCTCCTGTGTGTGTAGATGTAAGGGAGGCAAAGCAGCAGCACACCGGAGCTGTTAAAGGGTGGCTGTTTCCAGAGGGTGGAATCCGCTCTTGCTCCCTTCCCGCAGTGGCTGCAGGGGCACTGTCCGTGTCCGTGTGTCCGTACGAGCGCTGTGTGCGGTGCCGCTCGGACACGGGCGCTCCGTGCCGTGCCCCAGCCGGCCGGGCTCCATCGCAGCCCGGGCACGCCGCTCTTTGCCCGCAGCGGAGCGGAGCGGAGCGGAGCGGGCCCCGCTGCCCAGCCCCGGCTCCCCGGCAGGGAGCAGCGCTGCTCCATAGCGAGCGCGGCCGGCGCCGTCCCGGCCTCTGGAAGCGGCTCCCGCAGCGCTGCCGAGCGGCTCCGGCCAGCGGCGGCTGCGGGACGCGGCCACGCCGAGGCAGCGCCGGCTTTGTCCGTGCGGCCCAGGATGGCAGGGGCCAGCGAAGGTGCTGTGCTGAGAGCGTTTACTGGGAGAAAAAGCAACCTCGGCTGAAAAGCTTTCGGTCTGTGGAGGTCACAGCCTCTTTTATTCTACAGTACTCCTTAGCATGAGAAAAATCCGAGTTCATTCCATTGGATGCTTTCCCTGAGAAGCTTTAAAACTTCTGGTCCTGCAAGCAGTGAGAGGTGCCAGCATCAGCGCCTGGCACGAGGGGCTTGGGCTGGACCATCAGAGGTGAAGGTCACCTACAAATGGAACTGAGCCCAGCTGGGCTCTGGGCCACGGCCACTGGCATCAGCTGCTGTCTCCAGCCGGGTCCTTGCCAGCCTTTGGAAGCTTCTGAGACCATGTGGTTGGTCAGGAATGAGTCTGAGCTGGACCTGCTTGAAGGCAGCTGCTGATCCCACAAGCTGTGAGCTGGCAGAATTCTTTTTCCCAGGGGCCCAGTGAGGTATGTTCAGTGGACACTCAATGTTTCCTGAGAGCCCGTGGCTCCCTCTCCTGCAGGGGCTGAAATGTCAGGCAGAGTTGGTATTTTTGCTGAGGAGAGCACAGCAGGAGCTGTGTGCTGGGGCAGGGCTGGTCCTTTGGAGCAGCCCCACACCATCAGAGGGGATCAGCCCCAAGGACTCTGTGTGTGTGGCCGCTGTCCTGGGGCACAGCACGGCACAGGCAGTGGTGGGACAGGCACCCCAGCCCCAGGAACAACTTCCGCCAGGATCAACAGCAGGAAAGACCCGAGGGCACTGCTGGGTCTCAATGGCCCTGCCTGACTTCACCTGGGCCCCCCACTCACACCTTGGGCTTGGGAGCTCATTTCAGGCCAGCCCAGGGCCCCTTTCTGCTCCTCCATGGGGTGCTGGTGGGCCTGTCTCCAGCCCTGTCTGCTGCTGGCTGCACCCTGGTGCTGTCTGCCCTTGTGGTGCCAGCAAAGGAGCCTCCTGCCAGCCTCACATGCCCCCATCAGCCCTTTGGGGCTGCAGCCCTCAGCGAGGGACCAGCCTGCACAGGGCCAGCCTTCATGTCCAGCTCACCCCCACTCACTCCTGCGTTCACACATCAATGGGAATCGTTGTGTGCTCGCTGCTCTAGGGGCCTCGCCACCCTTAACTCCCTTGCAGTGCCCGTTCCTTTCTCATGGACAGTCACTTCAGGCTCAGTCTTCATTTGGGCTGCCTTTGAAATGGCATCTTGGAGCAAAGAAACCCAGCAGCCTTCTCTCTCTGCCCCACTCAGCTCTCCTTGGTGGCTGCAGGAATGTTCCTCCTTCTGACACTTCCCATCACCTCTGACCTCTAATTTCTTAAAGAAGCTGTGCTATTTCAGACACTTTTCCATATGGATTTAGTGCTATTAGGAAAAATACATTTGCCAGCAGGAGGATTCCACACTCCAACACAGAAAAAGCAAGAATGGAATTACTCGTGGTGATATTTTCATAGTAAGAAAAAAAGAATTGTGGAGAAGGGTTCCTTCTGCATCAGCACAGACTGAGTGCAGAGAATGTCGCTTGTCTTGGCGTATTTTCCAGCTGTGGAGGGCAGTGGATGATCAGCCTTACAGAGCTTCTCTGGGCATGTTCCAGTGCAGGGAGAGAGAGCTGTGCCACAGCAAAGCCTTCCCGAGCACTTCAGAGACATTTCTGGATCCTGGGCTGCCGGTGCTGGGCTTTGCTGCAGTTGCTCTTTGGAGTGATTTGTGCACAGCAGGTACGAGGCGTCCCAGGACACTCTGGGGACCTGTCATTTCTCACTCCCATCGCTCCATCTGTCCCCATGCTGTGGCAGGGCTTGACCTCAAGGGCTTTTTCAATGCACGAAGCAGCCCAGAAGTACAACACAAACAGCCCTGCTAGAGGAAAATGCCATGGACTCGGTTCTCCTGCAGGGCTGAGACAGGGAGGGAAGAGCAGGCTTTAGCTGTGCTGCCCAGTGGTGCTTTGCAGGATGTGCAGATGCCTTTGATTTTTTGTACCTGGGTAGGATGGATACAATGAGGCAGATGAAGAAACAAGCCCTTGCTCTGAAATGAAAGGGTGAAATGTGGTAACCCATCTCCAAGGCCAAGCCTGGGGGAAAAATGAAATTTTCCCACCTACTGAAATGTGGACACTGTAGAACTTCTCACAGCCTTGCAGTGCTCCTGGGCTGGCTGGGAACACAGCGAGAGGTGAACTGGTCCTGCCTTTGCTGTGCACACAAGTGGCCGATTTCTGTGGGGGCAGAGCAGTGCAGGGGATGCCCAGCGTCCTCTGAGTTTGTGCTGCTGTGTGCTTTCTAACAAAAAAAACCTGCTTGGCTGTTTTCCCATGTCTGGGACAGTGGCAACGGCTGTGTCCCATGGAGAGTTCTGCTTTCTAATGGAGGAAGGGCTCCTGCTGCATCTTCAGAGGGACAACAGGGAAGGAGGACTGGGAAGGCCTTCCCCTCTCTGCTGACCTAGCTATGATATGATCTGCAATGACTCTTACCTTAAAAGTCTCTCTCAGGGTTTTTTCCTCCATAAAGTCACGTGTAAATGCAATTAGTTTGTTCCACAGCAGTCTTGGTGTAAATAACAACAAGTGTGTGCATAGTGACTGAGCTGTACCATGGAGGCTGCTGTGCTCTTTAACATCTCATGGAGATAACAGCTCCAGTGCCGTGACAGTGATAATTTCTCTGCTGACAGGCTGAACACGGCAGCAGTAGCTCAGCTGTAACTCCTGGAATTAGGAATTCCTGCTGCGATCCAGTGGCCATACCCCAGGCTGTGTCCCTACATCTTGCTGCCATTTGGCTGATGTGCTGTCCTCCTCCTGCCAACGCTCTGACTGTAAGAATGGAGCACTTCTACTCTGGAAATAGCTGAGACTGCTTGCACAGCCCAGTAAAATTGCTGCAGCACTTTTTTATGGATTTCAATAGGCTTGGCTCTAGCCCTCAGCAACATTACTCTTGCTCAACACGAAACTGGAAGAAACCTTGTGTAAATCAGCCAAACTAATATTCTACATGATAATCATAGCTGCTTGAAGAACAAGATTAGGTGTGAAGCAGAAAGTGTGTAGAAAAATTGACAACCATCATATTTAAAACTTTATCTGAAATTATCCAAGCTACCTCAGCCTTGCTTTGACTTGGTGAAATAGATATCTGTTTTTCTCTGTGTATATGGGCTTTACACTAAAACTCAGCAAGCACCAAATTTCAGCTTTCAACTTGTGGCATCTCAGCTTGATGCACAGGCAAGGTAGCTGCCAAGAGCAGAAGTTGCCTTTGGCCTTCCTTTGCTCATTTCAAACTCCTGGAGAGCTAAGCCTGGTGCTCAGACAGAGATGGAAGTGGCTGTAGTGTGGCACTTCTTGCCCAGGACACAAAGATCTTTCATAACTGCAGATCTTGCCCTTGCTCCTGCCAGTCCCTCTGGTTTTCTGTCCTGCTGTTCCCGTGCTCCTTGCTGTGTCCCTCACTGCTGCCTGGCCCCATCCTTGAGGTGATCGATTCTGTTGTTGCCTACTCTTCTGAAAGGTCCAGAGCTGCTGCACCTAGGCCCAGGCTCAGCTGTGGTGGCTTCAGCAGTTCTGGGTGTGCTCTTCTCAGAGGTCACTGACACAGAGACATCTAAATTAGCTTGCAACTTGTGCTGAATGTCCTTAAAATACAGCAAAGCCATTAGAAGCTGTATGCCATTTCCTGAAAGCAGCTGCTCCTCGTTTCCTTCAGAGAAGGGACGCTGGAGCAGCACTGTGACTTCGCATGGCCGTTCCTGAATTGGTGGTGTTCTGCAAAATAATGTGAGCACTGGAGCTAACATGCCAAAACCTTGGTAAATGGGACCGCCCTGCATTGCAATTATAACTTGGAACAAAGTCTTAGCTTTCTAAAAGTTTCTTGACTGCTATCTAATGGTGTGGTGTTCTTTCAGTAAAAAAAGTGCTCCCACTGTGTTTCACTCATCACATTTATGTGGTATTTTGTACGAAGAGGTCTTTAAAAACCTGCAGTATGCTAAATGGGAGAGATTCACAGTCAGGAAAGAGCATGTAGCACAAAACCTCGGGAAATTAATTAATTAGTATGTGAGTAAGTGATGTAATTTTGCTGATATTAAATTAAGGCTTGATTTAAAGGCCCAGAAATTTTCTGAATCATTGTGATCTAATTTAGTTTAGGGATTTTTTTGGAGGGTGGTGATATAATAATTCTCATTTGTGCAGGTCAGTCATGCTTGTTTTCCAAATTGGATTGGCTTTCACCACGACTTTTGTAAATTAAACTACTGCAGCATTTTACAGCCTCAGATTCAGCCCTCATCAAATCAACTCCTACTTTGCAGAAGGTGGCAAAGTTGTACGCAGTCTGATGTTGCTTCTCTGTCCATACAGCAAATTGTTTTGGAGGCTGCTGTGCTGCTGGGCCAGAGAAAGGTAGGAGAAACATTCCTTCTCCTCTGCATGTGTACTAGATTTGGAGCAGTAGGTCAGTGACTTCTGTGACCTTTGGCTCCTACTCCAAGTTCTAAAATTGCTAGAAGTCTAAACTCAAAATTCTAAAGCTGGTGTATTTTTTCTTTCATTTACTTGCGTTTTTCTTGCAGTGTTTCTGTTGAAAGCAACAGTTCGATTTCTGAAAAAGATCCCCTGAGCAATCAGAACGGGTGAACCTTTGCTGGGAATGAATTGCCAGTAGAAGCAGTGCCTATGGCACCCAGGAAATGTGGATTAGTAGGCACTAATTAATGGGCCTAATTTGGTGCCACAAAGGGAACATCACAGCTCTTTGTGCTCTGACACCAGCTGAATGTTAATGAGTGCCCAGAGGTGTTTGCCTTCGGGTTCCAATTACCGTGACCACATCCATGGCTCAGCCGTGTGCACACGCCCAGGCAATGCCCAGGGTCTGTGATTCCCCCTGCCCTTCCCTTCCCAGTCTGTGGGGACAGGATGTCGGTGCTCTGGAGTGTCAGTGCCAGCATTTCAGCGCTAGAGGGCAGTGCAGCAGGGGAGTAAGAGTCCAGCATCCCTCTGAAAACACCTTGTTCGTGGTGAGCCACCTGCACGGGGACAGAGGCGTCCTGAGGCTTTGTGTGACAACACCCCGGGAGCAGAATGGTTGCAGCTGGTTTTGTGTGAGCTATCTCGGGCGGAGGAAGTGCAGTGCTGAGCCCTCTGGGCCAGGGCTGCCTGAGTTATTCCCGGATCAGCAGCGTGGCACAGAGATTTCCATACCTTTAGTCCAGAGCTGTAGTCACAGGCTGGCCTGTCTGGACAGCTCTGTATTGCTCAGTATCATGGATTTACACAGTCTGTGCAAGGCAAGGCTTCATCTCACCTCCATCTCGTGGGTCCCTGAAGTTGGTAGGTATATCCTCAAGCCAAAGAGTGCAACCCTCTGTTAAACTGTGCAGGGGCAGAACTCACTCAGACTGAGAGTTGTTGCTCAGATCACGTCTTTGCAGGACACTCTTATTCATAACTAGTTTCCTGTGGAGGAAACTTGCTTTGTGACAACTTGCAAGGTCCTGTTGGCAGAACCTTCTAAACTCCCTGCAGGTGTCTCCATTCAAGCACTGTGTCAACACCTGTGTCCCCCAAACTGATATGAGAGCAACTCCCACAGGCTGGCTCAACCTGAAGGAATCCAGCTGTGCAGTGAAAACAAAGCACCCAAAGTCTGGTCCATGGCATGGGTTTGTCCAAGCCACGAGAAATGGACACCCCCTCGGTTCCTCTGTGGACATCAGGTACGTGAGATCTCAGACAAGCACATGTGGTGTGAAGTTTGGCATTGCAGATAGCCCAGTGGCAGCCAGATTTTTCTGCTGCATGGTGATGTTTCCAGAGTTGGAGCTAAGAGGGAGGAAGAGAGGGCTGGAATGAAACTAAAGCTTAAAACTGTCCCTAAACTTTTGTTTGCAGGCACATAACTCACCAATTGCCTCTTTCCTCCTTATGGATTCTCTTTACTTTGAGAGTGGCTGATCTGCTAATTCTTCCTGGCACATTTGCTAACCCTCTCTTCTTCCTGGAGAGGCAAACTTGAGCTTTGGGGTGCCTGAAAAGGAAGTGAAGGAGCACTGATGAGGCTCTGGTTTTTGTCTGTGTTGTTCAGAGTTCAGAGGTTTGGGATAGGGGTAGATCTGAGTGATAGGCCCCACCTCAGTTGGGGCCAAGATAAGGAAGACTTAAATATTTTTATACATGCTCGAGATGTGGCTCAGTTAATCAGCCACAGTCCTATTTGACTCTTTTGCTGTCTATTAGAAATACCATGGCCACAATAAAGTGATACCTTTTCTTTCAAATTCTCTTCACGTTTTCCAGGCAAGAATGTAAGGGTTTTCGAGCAGTAGCTTTTTATCTGTACCTAGAATGTAACTGTAGGACTTCTTTCTTTACCCCATTTTTTGATTCATGTATGCTCCCTTGCTGGCAAGGGTTGAGAGGCAAAATAGCACACAAAACAAAAAAGCTTACAAGTCATTGACCTGTTGGTTGCTGCATGGGTTCCATTTCAAGCCCCTTAATTCCCATCTACATCTTCCCTTTTTTTTTTGTTTTGAAATGGATCCCCTCAAGTTGCCAGACTGGAAGGCTGCCCAAAAGGCTGTTGGCATACATGGAATTGATCTTTTAACTTTTCGTGCACATAGCTTTGGAGATGTGGGCATGATGGCTGTGTCTTTCCTAAAGCTGGGCATTGGGCAAGCAAATAGGTGTCAGTACATTCAGCCTGTTCAGATCTCTAGACTGGTCTGTTGGCAGAGAAACTGCAGGCAGGGGTTACTGTGATGTTGGTCATCTGCAAGCACAAATGGAATGAAATAAAATGTGAGAAGCCCTTTCAAAGGCATCATTGACATAGGAAGTGTTTGTTATTCATATGATTTTAATATACATCTCCAGCATTAAAATAAAGGTTACTAGCTTACAGAATTTTAAAAATACCATCCTGCAGGAGCTTGAATTTAAGAATTGCCAGCATTTCTTTTTACTTTTCAGTAAGATGTAGTGAAAGCAGTGCCCTGGTTGGAGCAGGAGAAAGGTAGTTTGTGCATGTCTTTGTGCATACATGCTTCTGTGATTGCATAACTTAAACCCCAAACCCATCATGGGACACAGGTAGAGTCTTTTGAGTAAGGTGGTGACTTTGCCATCATTGGAGATACTCATCTGTAGGGTCTGGTCTGCATTTGACATGGATAAACATGCTTGTCCTGCAAGGATGTAGAAGAAAGAACTGCAGAGACATTTCCTTCAAGCTCCAACACTTCTGTGGAAGGCCCTCTGGAAAGTGGATTAAATGACAAACAACCCCATGCTCTTATGTTGTCACTGAAAATAGAAGGTGATATTTGGTTTCACTGAAAAGCTATGTGGAAAGTTGTATTTGCTGGAATTGCAGAGTCATGGATGACTGTAATCACTCATCCCTCCGAGTTGTGCTGAAAATGTTCCTCACACCACAGTCAATTTGACATTTACTTGCTGGCTGTCTCTCCCATCAAAAGACCAAGCTGTCTGTCCATAAATATTTTCCAACAAAGGAAGGCAGAAGCCTGGGATGTCTGACCCACAGCAGTCTCCTCAGATGACAAATAAAGTGTAAGTCCTGTGGATCTGGTGAAACTTGGACTAATACTGTGTGCAGAAACAGGATTTCAACATCTAGCAAGCTGTTCTGAGCAATTATCCATAAAAATAAAACGAGTTTTTCAAACTGAATTATTTTCATTGATATTACATGAAAATGATTCAGGTATTATCAATACACTTTAAAAGAAAAGTAAGATGAGGTGACTTCCTTGGTGGATGCCCCTGTTTGGTTTGAGAAGGTACCCACTGCAGAAAGAAGAAGGAATCCCTTTCTGTCTTGTGTGCCCTGCTACTCACAAACCTATACCCCTCCCATATAAAAATACTTACGTCAAAAGATAGTTTCTCTAAGGCGGGCAGGCCAAGCAAGAACAAGCAGGCTTTTGAAGGATGTCAGTGTTTTTATGGCAGAACTCTAAACCAGCCTTGGCAGTGCAGACTTAACAGACAAAATACAGGCCAAAATGTGTCCCAGCAAGTGAGCCTGAGCTGATATGAGCAGACAGGGACACGTTTCAGTAAGCCTTGTGCAGCTTCAATTACTAGGGTCGCCTTTTCTTCTGGAAAAGGCTGACCTTTTTATGATGATGCCCTGCTGTCCAAATCTTCAAATGTATTGAATATGCAACACGTTGCAAAACATGTAGCCAAACAACATATATTTGGAACTCCCTTGCTGAAACTGCAGCTGCTCCTATGTGGAAAAGTGATATATACTGTTAAGCCATGCTAAATCTGGGGTAACAAGGAAATTCTACTCAGACTGGCAGCAGCATTAAATGACATGAGCTGAGCAACAGAAGGAAATACACCAAAAATAAGGAATACCTCGTCTGATAGCCAAAAATATATTCTTGAAAGAATCCCCCTCGTTCTTCGATGGCTTCCCTTTCATCAAGGATGTGATTCAAAACTGCACTGTAAGAGATGGAAAGGTTACTGATGCCAGTAGATCTTGCTTCGTATCCATGTAACTACAAACTGCTTCCCAGATAAGTACTTTGGAATTTCCTAAAAGGCATGGTTTTATGGAACTTTAGCATCAGCCTTCTCATGGAATCTGGTGCCTCATGATTGTTCTTCTTAACTTCCAAACCAGACCATCAAGCTTTTCACAGTTTCTTTACCCAGCCCCCAAATAATGGTGCTAGATGTCTGAGTGAAGACAAGAAATATTTATGGAGCAGTAGATCTTGTTCCTGTGGACAGAAATAGTGTTGAGATAGATCCCTCGAGCTGGTTTTAGACCTGTGGGCATATCACTGGTTTGAGGACACACAGGTTGTGGGTGGGTTCATCAGATCTTAGGCGCGTGAACGTGGCACTGTGATGTTTAAAAGGCACTTGAAAATATCAGCAACTGGATTGTTGTCAATGGATTTTGGACACTCCTTGAAACCTACAAAAAGATGGCATTTTGGCTTTGGTGTCAAGGAACTGAACGTCTTTATAAGAGTTGCTTTAGTTAGAGATGGAAATTCTCTAAAAGAAAAGACAGGGCTGGTTAATGGGTGAAATCACAGCGGTGCCAGCCTGGAGGATATGAATGAAATGCTCCCTGTTTTAGATGGCCACAGACAGAGATCTACTGGGTCTCCTCCTTGTAGCCTGGGGATAGAGGTTTGAATTGCTTTGTCTCCTTGGAATGTGCTGTGCATCCTTAGGGGTAAAAGAGAGGTGGCTAGAGAGAGAGAGGGACTGCACAGAACAAATACCAGTGTGGCAGGCTGCAGGCTGTGCATAGCCAAAGGTTTCTGTGCAGGGAATGGACTCGGGCTCTCACAAGGATGTAGCAGTGCTAGGCTGGCTGGACTCACACAGATGGCAGGTTTATCTTCCTGTGTTTCAAGGATGCTGTAATTTTAATGCTGATTGGCCATTCCTGTGGTTTGCTTTGTTCCATGGAACCTGAGCAGTGTTTCCTAAGTCACTTTGGCACCTCTTGCAGCTGGATGAGAGAAGCCATTCCAGTTGGATGAGAGACCTGGGGGAGGGCTGAAAACAAAACCATAGCAGAGAAGATGCCAGCCAGAGAACACAATGGGGATCATGTAAAAGCCAATGCTGCAGCTACAGGGCTGATGCCATTACCAGGGCTAAGAATCCTCCAGGCTGCTCGTTTTGAAAGCCTGGCTTCTCTGTGCAACAAAGGGCCTGGATCCAAGTCATAACATTTAGGCATAAAAGAGAAGGAGCTTGAAAGGAGAATCTCCTGAACTGATCCATTCATGTCAACGTAGGAGAACAGGATAATATACATGTCCTTGGTGCAGCTCTTTGCATGCTTGTGTGTAGGGCTTTATTCTGTGTTTCCAGGAGAGACCTGTTGGATGCTAACCTCAGCAGCTGGCAAGGGATGGAGCACTTTGGCCCCAGTTCAGGACAGCAGAGCATTCAGCACTCAGGAAGATTTACTCACATCCTTAAAGCCAAGCCCATGTTTAAGTGTCCTGTTGGCCCAGGGCCCACTTGTGTAGCACCCTGCAGAACCAGCTTGAAAATGGTGCAGTGGGCAGAGCAGCATTAGCTCCTATTATTAGTCCCAGTGCCTGGAAATGAATGGAGTGCAGAAGCCTTAAGCCCTCTCCTCTCGTTGTGGCTGTTGTTCTTTTCTTTTCCTCCTTCTTTTCTTTTTCTTCTTCTTTTCCTCCCCAGTAACTCTCCAAATTGATTTGGGAAAAGTCCTTGCAGGACCAAACCCTGTATCTTGCAGGCTTGTGCAAAGATCTTGCTGACTTCAGTGGTGCCAACTTTGGTGCTTGGTCTTCAGGCTCTCTCCAGCAAGGAATATGGACCCAGTGACAAGGGAAAGGCTTTGGTGGCTCCCACTCTGTGCCAGCAGCTCAGCAATTGTCCCTTCATTGCAGAGGCAGGTTGGCAGCTGCTCCGTGGCCTCTGGGCGCTGTGCTCTGCCACAGCCAGCTCCTGCTGTGGGCAGTGGGCACAGAGCACTGCCCCTGTGCCTGCATCCAGCTGCTGCAGCCAGGCACAGCCCTGGGACACCTTCCCCATCCCTCCCTGCCTCTCCCAGGCTGTCCCACGCCACCCCTCCTCAGGCAGATGTGGCAGGGCTTGGACTCGGCTGTGCTGCAGCAGATCTCCTACCTGCAAGCCAAGAACATTAAAACCCTTCCCAAAGACAGCTGGTTATGTCCTGGGTCCTGTGTTCTTGCGGATCTGGAGCCAAAAATTCACCCTTCCTCTTCTGCTGGAGCAGGCACAAACTGAAGAGGGATCTCTGTTCTTGTTCTTTTAGCCTAGCAGGAGTTTACTTGCTCTGGTACAACACAAGGGCTCTCTCCCCTGCAGGGCTCTGCCTGGCAGGAGAGGAAATGATGGAGCTGAGCCTTGGAGCACCTTCTTTCTTCACTGTGGGGGGGCTGAATTGCTGCTCAAAGGAGAGCCTTTGTTCATGTATTGATGTATTTCTGTCAGCTCTAGCCAACCACAGCCTGTTGTCTGAGACACTTCCCTTTGGCAATACTCTGTGTTCTGGACATGCTTTCACACAGCTTGTGTGTAACCCTGCAAGGAGCTGATAACGCAAGGAGCAACTGGCTCCTCCTTGCTGGAGGTGTCTTTAGAAGGCCATTTGCTGGTGTCTGTTTTAACATAATTTTCCCATTTCTCGAGGGTTTTAAATAGAAAACTAATGTGTTCTAGCACTGAAAAGGCCAAGCTTTGATATTTATGATCACTGGGCTTTGAGAGACCAACTCTGCTTCAGCTGTTTTCTCCTCTGAGTTCAGACAGCTCCCTGGCTTCTCATTCTCTGTGTGTTTGCACTGCAAGTAATCAGTTTATCTCAGGTTACTGTGTAAGATGTAACTGAAAGTATGTATTCTATCAGCATCTCTGAAAACCAGGTGGGGCAGTGCTCTTTATCTCTTCCATGACACACCCCTGATAACTCCCCCCAGAGGGATATCTTTCTGTTCATGGGCCATCCAGCCTCACTGCGTGGTTCATAAAATTACATCATCCCATTGTGAGATGCTCCGCCCAGGGGGAGGGACCAAGCATTCCCACCTGGATATAATCTCAGGTTTGGAATACCACAGCCAGCCCTTACCTACTGGATTCCCAGAGGACAAGAGGTACCACTGGAGCTTCAGGTGAAGACCAGATCCTTCTACAGGATCACCACTTCAACAGAACCATTTCATCTGGACTGCTCCCACCACCCTGACTAACAGGGTGTCAGGTTGTATTCTGACTCTGTCAGTGCTCTTGTACTATTGCATTTATTTTAATTTTCCTTAAATTACAATTCTGATTTGCAATCTCTCACTGGTTTGTTTTCAAACTAGTACACAGTTGGTGAAGTTTCTGAGCCCACAGCATTTCAGAACAATTCTTAACTTTGAGTTGGTTTATATGGGAAAGAAAGCTGTACTCTTGCTACAGAAGCCATAAATAACCTGCCTTTCATCATGTTATCCAATTATTAAGTCTGCTGACTCAAAGTCCCGTGATGAGCCCTGAAGGCTGCATGTAAACACCAGTGTGGTGTAAGATAGCTCATGGCTGGCTCAACCACTCGAGACAGGAGCAGCAAAGTGACCACTTTGGTGATGGATGAGTCCTGGGATAATTTTTCCCCTCCATCAGTGAAGGCATCCCATTACTTCTACCTGCTGCTGGCCTAGTGCTTTGCAACTGTCATGGTAAAAAATTTCTTCCCTTAATCTAATGTAAATCTACCCTCATTTAGTTTAAAACTTTTCCCCCTTGTTCTGTCACAGCTGGCCCTGCAAAAAATCTGTCCCCATCTTTCTTACTAGCTCAATTCAAGTACTGAAATGCCACAATAAGTTCTCCCTGAAGCCGTCTCTTCTCTAGGCTGAACAATCCCGAATATCCCAGCCTTTCCTCATCGGAAAGGTGCTCCAGACCTTGGATCATTGTGGTTGCCCTCTTCTGAACAGCTCCAGCAGGTCAGCATCCATCCCATGCAGGATGATGGGAAGGAGCACTGTGGTGGTCACTGCCTTAGGTCACTGCGTGTTTGAAAAACACTGATGGCACCAATTTTAGAAATGAAGCTTTTAATCATCCTTCTCCACTCCATTCCCCTGTGATTAATCAAAAGAGACTCAGCCTTACCCTTTGCCATAGCTCCACAAATTTCCAAAAGACTTGGAAATTTCCATCCATCTGCCCTTGGAAAGAGTGGAAACTGCCATTTTTGAAAGGGGTTAACAAAATCTCAAGCCGACAGGCCAGCAGAACACTGGAAGCCTTTGCCAAATCCTTGCAGGACGGCTGAAACACAAGCTGTCCCAGGGAAGCATTTTTACTGCATCTCTTCACGTCAAATAAAGCACACCTCTGGCTAAGCTTGTGTTTCGGTATTTTTAATAAGAGCAGATATTCTACCCCTGCTGAGGAAATCAGGATCGTGCATTTTGGAGCAGACTGCCAGCAAAAGGACGGGAGACATTAATGGAATCCTCTTCAGGACAAAAATGGGGAAAACTTCATCGGAGGGAGACTTCTGGCAAATCTGGGAAAGGAATGGGAGTCAGTGACTTGGGTGGTAGAAGTGGCAATCTTAGCCTAGAAACTCCCATGGGATTAGATTGGAATGGAAAATTAGACAAACCTATTTAACTGGGTCTGAGAGATTTTTTTTTTCCCCTGACTTGCTCATTCATTTCCTGAAATGATTCTTGTCACCTTACCCAAAAGTGGAGAAGAAGGGAGTGCCAGAAAATCAGGAGCTGTGTCTTGGGATCTTGACATACAGAAATCCCTGAAAATCTTACATCAGCCATCTTTTATTCGTCCTCCTGAGATCTTCTGGGAACTTCAAGTAGACTAATTGAACTGGCCTTATTCCCAAACCAAAGCAGACTCCTTGAACAGATCTCATGTGCAATAATCCTGGCTGCAGCCCTGTTCCCCCATGAATTCCTCCTGCTCCAGCCACACTGGAGAAGGCACAGTGCCACTGGGTCCTTGGGACATTGAATGAGCTTTGCCATGAACAGAGCCTGTAAAAGAAGTTGAAAACATTCCCAGTTACGTCAATCCCTTTGCAATAGATTCTAAGTATTTCCCTTTTTTTTCTACAGTATTTTAACAAAATTGGAAAGATTGCAGAATTCCCTTTCAAATGCATTTTTCATGACCGTGTGAAAAAGCCACAGTTAGTGTGGTGTTCATGTTTTTATAGTAATGAGGGTACTGCTAAAGCCTGCCTGTCCCAAAGGAGCACAGTGATCATCAGGCTCATTATTCAGAGCAAGACAACAGCAATATTAATGAGGCTCAGACATCTGTCCAATTAATCTGTAGTTTCAAGTTTAGGGAACAAAGGCAGGATTTAGATTTTCTAGCTGTGATTTCCTATTTCTGTCAAAATCGGAGTGGCCGTGAGTGGCCATAAAGAGATTAATTTGTATTTTCCAGCTGTTTATACAACCATAATAAGGAGGGACCTCAGAAAGCTGATAGAGCAGGTCTTTAGAGAAAACTCTCCTCTATCTTGCCAGTGTGACTGGGAAATTGGGAGCAGCTCAAGCAGCAGAAGTTACAGCAGAAATGAGGGAACTCAATTCCATGGATGTTCCATGGACATGCACTAGTGTGTAGCAAAAACTGACAGGTATTCCAGTTCAAGGGATGGCCCCTCTTCCTTTCCCACTAACAGAGAGTCTCTCTTGCCAGTCTACCAGAGCTGCACTCTGTCCTCTTGCCAGCACTCACACCACTGCTCGGTGGCAAGAAGAGCCTGGGACTCATTGCACAGTGATGGAGGCAAAATCAGAATGTTGGGGAGGAAGCAAGGCGTGCTGAGGTGTTCTTTGCCTCACTCACACTGCAAGGTTTTCTTCTCTTCCCCGTGTTTTATAGTGCCCATCCTGAAGGAAGGGAGGATCCAGTCATCTCCAGGGCCAGGAGAGGCTGCTGCAATGCACACTGGCACAGCCCAGAGTAGCCTGGGGCACTTGGAGCTGAGGGGATGCTCCTGTGATCCCCCAGCAGTCTTCTCACAGCCTCCTGAGGTACAATCTGCCTGCACAGTAAAGCGATGGATGAATTCCATCCTGCCTGAGAATTTAGGGGAGATGGCTGGAGATGGGTTGTGTGCATGGAGCAGGACCCATGCTTTGCTTGGAAGATTTGTGGCTGCCCTTAGTTTGCTGTTTCCTGGGCAGGCTGTGTCGGGTGTCGGGAGCAGCAGGGGCCGGGCATCCCTTGGGAGAGGGGAAAGTTTCCGTGGGTGGGTTACGGGCAGCGAGCCTCGTGTGAGCAGTGCCCTGCTCTGCCCAGCACACACTGAGCTGCAGCTGTAATCCCTGTGGGCTTTGGGAAGCTCTCTCTTCTGCCTGGGTAAAAATAATGGGTTTACCTTAAGCTCCAGATATTTAGAAAGAACAATGCTTTGAACAGTGAATGGGACTGGGGAAGATAAGAAACCAATGGGCAGCTTCTCATTGTACAAAAGATGTTTCCCTCTCCAACGGTTCTCTCCTCCAGTGCTGAGTACCTGAAACATCAGTGTGCACTAAAGCAGTGAGCCTTTGAAAACTCTCCTGTTGCTGAGAGAAAACTTTCCAGCAGAGTAGCCACCTCATTTACCACCACTGAAATGCTGTTTGTTTGAGCTTTGCATCCTTTCAGCCCATTCAATCTACCACAGATATGATTTCACCTGGGAAGAACTTCTGTCAAATCAGGTTTGTAGTACTGCTACAAGTTCTGGAGTTCAGACCTCTGGAAGGGAAGATAGTCCTGATACTTCCCCTGGAATGGGAAAGCTGCTGTGATGGATGAGGTAGGATAGAAATACTCTCAGAAGTTCAGGTCCTGAATCAAGTGAACGTGAGGGGTTACTTGATAGTCCCGGTACTGCACATCTTATTCTGACTGGCATCACTTCAGTGGTGTGACTTCCAAATGCTCTGAGATCCCCCTTACCCTTTATGCTGAACAGCAGTCAGAGAGCTGTCAGAAAGAGGTGCCTGCTGCTGCCATCCTCTGCTCAACCTAGGGAGGGGATGT
Source organism: Monarcha castaneiventris obscurior (assembly GCA_026261815.1). NCBI lineage: Eukaryota > Metazoa > Chordata > Aves > Passeriformes > Monarchidae > Monarcha > Monarcha castaneiventris. The sequence goes on from JAMPIT010000034.1 coordinate 1,770,169, forward strand.
CTGTGTTCCAGTACTCACCAGCTCATTTTCCTGACCTCTTGTGGGGTTTTCACTCCTGTTGTGCAAGTGAAGGAATAATAAAAAGTTTTGCCTAGCACCCACAATGCAGAAGTTGGCAGCCAAGACCTCTTGAGCTCCAGTTCCTCATCTCACACCAAGGGAATTTCTGGTTGAGCAAGTCACTCCCTTTCTTTGTGGAATGATTTCCCCTTCTGTGCAGCTCTGTACACACACCTCCTATGGATGTTGGAGGATTAGAATCACTTGGGGAAGAAATAGCTGAAAGGGGGAAATCGCTTTCTACTGCTAAACTCGAGAAAACCTTTACTGTTCTATAGATTTTGTGCCATTAGGACAATAACATTCTGAAATAGATACACTCTTCTTTCTCCTGTCTTTCTAAATTCAACAGGGAACAGTCCAATAGTTGCCTTTTTCTTGCTAAGCTGAACAAGCAAGTGCATTTTTGAACATTTTTGCCTGCACTTTGTCAAACTTATCATTGTTTTTTGTGGGAATATAATAGAAAAGAGCCAGGGTCACCGTTTCGAACAAGAGTCAATGAAGCTTGGCCTTTTCAGTGCTAGAACACATTAGTTTTCTATTTAAAACCCTTGAGAAATGGGAAAATTATGTTAAAACAGACACCAGCAGATGGCCTTCTAAAGACACCTCCAGCAAGGAGGAGCCAGTTGCTCCTTGCGTTATCAGCTCCTTGCAGGGTTACACACAAGCTGTGTGAAAGCATGTCCAGAACACAGAGTATTGCCAAAGGGAAGTGTCTCAGACAACAGGCTGTGGTTGGCTAGAGCTGACAGAAATACATCAATACATGAACAAAGGCTCTCCTTTGAGCAGCAATTCAGCCCCCCCACAGTGAAGAAAGAAGGTGCTCCAAGGCTCAGCTCCATCATTCGCTCTCCTGCCAGGCAGAGCCCTGCAGGGGAGAGAGCCCTTGTGTTGTACCAGAGCAAGTAAACTCCTGCTAGGCTGAAAGAACAGGAACAGAGATCCCTCTGCAGCTCGTGCCTGCTGCACCAGAAGAGGAAGGGTGAATTTTTGGCTCCAGATCCGCAAGAACACAGGACCCAGGACATAACCAGCTGTCTTTGGGAAGGGTTTTAAAGTTCTTGGCTTGCAGGTAGGAGATCTGCTGCAGCACAGCCGAGTCCAAGCCCTGCCACATCTGCCTGAGGAGGGGTGGCGTGGGACAGCCTGGGAGAGGCAGGGAGGGATGGGGAAGGTGTCCCAGGGCTGTGCCTGGCTGCAGCAGCTGGATGCAGGCACAGGGGCAGTGCTCTGTGCCCACTGCCCACAGCAGGAGCTGGCTGTGGCAGAGCACAGCGCCCAGAGGCCACGGAGCAGCTGCCAACCTGCCTCTGCAATGAAGGGACGTTTGCTGAGCTGCTGGCACAGAGTGGGAGCCACCAAAGCCTTTCCCTTGTCACTGGGTCCATATTCCTTGCTGGAGAGAGCCTGAAGACCAAGCACCAAAGTTGGCACCACTGAAGTCAGCAAGATCTTTGCACAAGCCTGCAAGATACAGGGTTCAGTCCTGCAAGGACTTTTCCCAAATCAATTTGGAGAGTTACTGGGGAGGAAAAAAAGAAGAAAAAGAAAAGAAGGAGGAAAAGAAAAGAACAACAGCCACAACGAGAGGAGAGGGCTTAAGGCTTCTGCACTCCATTCATTTCCAGGCACTGGGACTAATAACAGGAGCTAATGCTGCTCTGCCCACTGCACCATTTTCAAGCTGGTTCTGCAGGGTGCTACACAAGTGGGCCCTGGGCCAACAGGACACTTAAACATGGGCTTGGCTTTAAGGATGTGAGTAAATCTTCCTGAGTGCTGAATGCTCTGCTGTCCTGAACTGGGGCCAAAGTGCTCCATCCCTTGCCAGCTGCTGAGGTTAGCATCCAACAGGTCTCTCCTGGAAACACGGAATAAAGCCCTACACGCAAGCATGCAAAGAGCTGCACCAAGGACATGTATATTATCCTGTTCTCCTACGTTGACATGAATGGATCAGTTCAGGAGATTCTGTTTCAAGCTCCTTCTCTTTTATGCCTAAATGTTATGACTTGGATCCAAGCCCTTTGTTGCACAGAGAAGCCAGGCTTTCAAAACGAGCAGCCTGGAGGATTCTTAGCCCTGGTAATGGCATTAGCCCTGTAGCTGCAGCATTGGCTTTTACATGATCCCCATTGTGTTCTCTGGCTGGCATCTTCTCTGCTATGGTTTTGTTGTCAGCCCTCCCCCAGGTCTCTCATCCAACTGGAATGGCTTCTCTCATCCAGCTGCAAGAGGTGCCAAAGTGACTTAGGAAACACTGCTCAGGTTCCATGGAACAAAGCAAACCACAGGAATGGCCAATCAGCATTAAAATTACAGCATCCTTGAAATACAGGAAGATAAACCTGCCATCTGTGTGAGTCCAGCCAGCCTAGCACTGCTACATCCTTGTGAGAGCCCGAGTCCATTCCCTGCACAGAAACCTTTGGCTATGCACAGCCTGCAGCCTGCCACACTGGTATTTGTTCTGTGCAGTCCCTCTCTCTCTCTAGCCACCTCTCTTTTACCCCTAAGGATGCACAGCACATTCCAAGGAGACAAAGCAATTCAAACCTCTATCCCCAGGCTACAAGGAGGAGACCCAGTGTATCTCTGTCTGTGGCCATCTAAAACAGGGAGCATTTCATTCATATCCTCCAGGCTGGCACCACTGTGATTTCACCCATTAGCCAGCCCTGTCTTTTCTTTTAGAGAATTTCCATCTCTAACTAAAGCAACTCTTATAAAGACGTTCAGTTCCTTGAGACCAAAGCCAAAATGCCACCTTTTTGTAGGTTTCAAGGAGTGTCCAAAAGCCATTGACAAGAATCCAGTTGCTGATATTTTCAAGTGCCTTTTAAACATCACAGTGCCACATTCATGTGCCTAAGATCTGAGGAACCCACCCACAACCTGTGTGTCCTCAAACCAGTGATATGCCCACAGGTCTAAAACCAGCTCGAGGGATCTATCTCAACACTATTTCTGTCCACAGGAACAAAATCTACTGCCCTAATAGAACCTTTTATTCTTCCCCTCTCTACCCAATATCTGAGCAAAACAGGGCACACAAGACATAGGGGAACTTCCTGTCTTTCCTCAAAGTGGATAGCTCTTCAATCCAAGAAGTCAAAACCCATCTTTCTCTTATTAATAATTACATTTGAAAAATTCTAATAATAATAATTCAATTTGAATAACTCACTTTATTTTAAGAATAATTATTCAGAACATCTTCCTAGACATTGAAGTCCTATTCCTGCACACAGCATTAGTCCATGTTTTACCTGAGCCATAGGATTTGTACTTTATTTGTCATCTGAGGAGACTGGTGTGGGTCAGGCACCCAAGACTTCCACCTTCTTTTATTGATGAAGGTTTATGGATAGAGAATTTGGGCTTCTGACAGGAGACACAGCCAGCTACTAGATGTCATATTGACCATCGTGAAAGGAACTTCTTTTTCAGACCAGACCTTGCAAATGAGTATCTCCAATGATGGTGATGTCACCACCTTACTCAACAGAATCTACTCATGTTTATGTTGCCTTCTGCAATCACAAAACATGGATGCACAAAGACACGGGTACAAACCACTTCTCTCCTGCTCCAGCAGGGCATGGCTTTCATCACATTTTACTGAAATGTAAAAAGAAATGCAAGCATTTCTTAAATTCAAGCTCCTGCAGGACAGAGTTTTCAAAAATCTGTACACCAGTTAGCTTTATTTTAATGCTGATGGTGTTTGTTAAATTCATGAATAACAAACACTTCCTGTGTCAATGGTGCCTTTGGAAGGGCAGAGGGCAGTTCAGATAACTTCCCAGTTCCCCAGTCCTAGAACATGAATTCAGTGAATAAGAAATCACTGCTTAGAAGACCAGCTGCATTCACAATATTTGCACCAGGCAGAATAGAAGAAAGTTGGGTATGCACAGGCATCAGTGGCAACTGAGCCACTCTTTTTAGCACGTCCTATTCCAAAAGCAAATCCAGCCTTCTCCTTTGGAAGCTGAATCTTTTGAAAGTTTTCAAAGCCCCCATGAAGAGCAACCTTCAGTGCTGGCTGGCCAAGCTACTCCATCTCTGCTGTTTCCCCAAAGCAGTGAAGCTCTGAGCTCGTGCAGTGACACACGCAGGACCTGAGTGTGTAGAGAGCTACCAGGAGTGAGAGGGAAGCTGTGCGTGCATCACTTCTTTTTCAGTGTGCATCACCTCACTCTCAGCCCTCAGCTCTGTGCTTAGCCCTCAAGGTTGCCATCTGCCCTTGAGTAAGACAGACTGATCTGAGAGACTGACCCAGCACAGGAACTGGTCAGGAGCTTCAGCTCTCCCTATCTACGGACCCCTTTGCCCCTATCATTTTAAGTTCCCAGAGGGATTAGCTTGCTTCCTTCATACTTAAAGACAGGCATTTTTTCTTTTCTCTTATCGTTGTCACACAAAGCCTCAGGACGCCTCTGTCCCCGTGCAGGTGGCTCACCACGAACAAGGTGTTTTCAGAGGGATGCTGCACTCTTACTCCCCTGCTGCACTGCCCTCTAGCGCTGAAATGCTGGCACTGACACTCCAGAGCACCGACATCCTGTCCCCACAGGCTGGGAAGGGAAGGGCAGGGGGAATCACAGACCCTGGGCATTGCCTGGGCGTGTGCACACGGCTGAGCCATGGATGTGGTCACGGTAATTGGAACCCGAAGGCAAACACCTCTGGGCACTCATTAACATTCAGCTGGTGTCAGAGCACAAAGAGCTGTGATGTTCCCTTTGTGGCACCAAATTAGGCCCATTAATTAGTGCCTACTAATCCACATTTCCTGGGTGCCATAGGCACTGCTTCTACTGGCAATTCATTCCCAGCAAAGGTTCACCCGTTCTGATTGCTCAGGGGATCTTTTTCAGAAATCGAACTGTTGCTTTCAACAGAAATACTGCAAGAAAAACGCAAGTAAATGAAAGAAAAAATACACCAGCTTTAGCACTTGGAGTTTAGACTTCTAGAAATTTTAGAACTTGGAGTAGGAGCCAAAGGTCACAGAAGTCAGTGACACCACTACAAGTGTCTCCCATGCACTGTGGAGCAGGGTCCTTAAGAACAAATTTTTACTCCAGGTTCAGCCTTTTAGAGTGTTTGCTCAACTGTTTCACGTGCACTCTAATTTAATGGACAGAGACAGAGATTCATCCAGCTGAGATGCAACACTCTCCAAGAGACAAAACTTGGCATTTATATTGAGTTTTAGTGTAAAGCCCACATACAGAAGACAGCTTGGATAATTTCAGATAAATCTTGTAAATATAATGGCTGTTGAGTTTTTACACACTTGCCATCTCACATCTTATCTTGTTCTGAAGGCAATTATGATTACCGTGTAGAATATTAGCCTAGCTTGTTTACTCAAGGTTTCTTCCAAGTTTCATGTAAAGCCAAGCCTATTGAAATCCATAAAAAAGTGCTGCAGCAATTTTACTGGGCTGTGCAAGCAGTCTCAGCTATTTCCAGAGTAGAAGTGCTCCATTCTTACAGTCAGAGCGTTGGCAGGAGGAGGACAGCACATCAGCCAAATGGCAGCAAGATGTAGGGACACAGCCTGGGGTATGGCCACTGGATCGCAGCAGGAATTCCTAATTCCAGGAGTTACAGCTGAGCTACTGCTGCCGTGTTCAGCCTGTCAGCAGAGAAATTATCACTGTCACGGCACTGGAGCTGTTATCTCCATGAGGTGTTAAAGAGCACAGCAGCCTCCATGGTACAGCTCAGTCACTATGCACACACTCGTTGTTATTTACACCAAGAATGCTGTGGAACAAACTAATTGCATTTACACGTGACTTTATGGAGGAAAAAACCCTGAGAGAGACTTTTAAGGTAAGAGTCATTGCAGATCATATCATAGCTAGGTCAGCAGAGAGGGGAAGGCCTTCCTAGTCCTCCTTCCCTCTTGTCCCTCTGAAGATGCAGCAGGAGCCCTTCCTCCATTAGAAAGCAGAACTCTCCATGGGACACAGCCGTTGCCACTGTCCCAGACATGGGAAAACAGCCAAGCAGGTTTTTTTTGTTAGAAAGCAAACAGCAGCACAAACTCAGAGGACGCTGGGCATCCCCTGCACTGCTCTGCCCCCACAGAAATCGGCCACTTGTGTGCACAGCAAAGGCAGGACCAGTTCACCTCTCGCTGTGTTCCCAGCCAGCCCAGGAGCACTGCAAGGCTGTGAGAAGTTCTACAGTGTCCACATTTCAGTAGGTGGGAAAATTTCATTTTTCCCCCAGGCTTGGCCTTGGAGATGGGTTAATACATTTCACCCTCTCATTTCAGAGCAAGGGCTTGTTTCTTTCATCTGCCTGATTGTATCCATCCTACCCAGGTACAAAATATCAGTTTCCTGGGTTGCAGTATATTCTATTCCCATCCTCATGAGCTGCTCAGACCAGGTGTGGTGGTGTTCGCTGCCTCCTCCCTCCGGACTATCTTTTGTCAATAGGCCCATTAATGCTTTGTCCATGACTCATAGATAACTTGCTCCTGGACTATCTTCTGTTAATGAAGATAGTGCTCATCAGTGCCCTGCCTCATGATCCCATTGTAAGATGCTCCGCCCAGGGGAAGGAGCCAAGCTTTCCCACCTGGATAAATTATCTTCTGTTACTGGCCCCATCAGTGCCCTGCCTCATGACTCACCATCCCATTGTGAGATGCTCCACCCAGGGGGAAGGAGCCAAGCTTTCCCACCTGGATAAAAGTCTGGGGTTTTGGAACAGACAGTAGCCACTTCCACTGGTTCTTCCCAGTGGAGCATGTTTCGTCTCTACCGGATTCCCAGAAGATAACTACACACTTCTACAGGATTGCTGCTTTGACAGAGCCACAACTGCCACTCTAGAAAGACTGCAACCACCATTGACTCGGGCTGCTACCACCACCCTGCCTGGCAGGTCGTACCCTGACTCTGTCAGGTTAAACCAGTGTTTTCTGTATTATTGCTTTATATATATATATATATTAGTAAAAGACCTGTTATTCCTATCTCTTATATCTGTGCCTGAAAGCCCCTCAATTTCAAATTTATAATAATTCTTTGGGGGAGGGGGGTTACATTTCCCATTCCAGAGGGGGCTTCTGCCTCCCCTTGATAGACACCTGTCTTTTCAACTAAGACACAAAGGCATCTGCACATCCTGCAAAGCACCACTGGGCAGCACAGCTAAAGCCTGCTCTTCCCTCCCTGTCTCAGCCCTGCAGGAGAACCAAGTCCATGGCATTTTCCTCTAGCAGGGCTGTTTGTGTTGTACTTCTGGGCTGCTTCGTGCATTGAAAAAGCCCTTGAGGTCAAGCCCTGCCACAGCATGGGGACAGATGGAGCGATGGGAGTGAGAAATGACAGGTCCCCAAAGTGTCCTGGGACGCCTCGTACCTGCTGTGCACAAACCACTCCAAAGAGCAACTGCAGCAAAGCCCAGCACCGGCAGCCCAGGATCCAGAAATGTCTCTGAAGTGCTCAGGAAGGCTTTGCTGTGGCACAGCTCTCTCTCCCTGCACTGGAACATGCCCAGAGAAGCTCTGTCAGGCTGATCATCCACTGCCCTCCACAGCTGGAAAATACGCCAAGACAAGCGACATTCTCTGCACTCAGTCTGTGCTGATGCAGAAGGAATCCTTCTCCACAATTCTTTTTTTCTTACTATGAAAATATCACCCCGAGTAATTCCATTCTTGCTTTTTCTGTGTTGGAGTGTGGAATCCTCCTGCTGGCAAATGTATTTTTCCTAATAGCACTAAATCCATATGGAAACGTGTCTGAAATAGCACAGCTTCTTTAAGAAATTAGAGGTCAGAGGTGATGGGAAGTGTCAGAAGGAGGAACATTCCTGCAGCCACCAAGGAGAGCAGAGTGGGGCAGAGAGAGAAGGCTGCTGGGTTTCTTTGCTCCAAGATGCCATTTCAAAGGCAGCCCAAATGAAGAATGAGCCTGAAGTGACTGTCCATGAGAAAGGAACGGGCACTGCAAGGGAGTTAAGGGTGGCGAGGCCCCTAGAGCAGCGAGCACACAACGATTCCCATTGATGTGTGAACGCAGGAGTGAGTGGGGGTGAGCTGGACATGAAGGCTGGCCCTGTGCAGGCTGGTCCCTCGCTGAGGGCTGCAGCCCCAAAGGGCTGATGGGGGCATGTGAGGCTGGCAGGAGGCTCCTTTGCTGGCACCACAAGGGCAGACAGCACCAGGGTGCAGCCAGCAGCAGACAGGGCTGGAGACAGGCCCACCAGCACCCCATGGAGGAGCAGAAAGGGGCCCTGGGCTGGCCTGAAATGAGCTCCCAAGCCCAAGGTGTGAGTGGGGGGCCCAGGTGAAGTCAGGCAGGGCCATTGAGACCCAGCAGTGCCCTCGGGTCTTTCCTGCTGTTGATCCTGGTGGAAGTTGTTCCTGGGGCTGGGGTGCCTGTCCCACCACTGCCTGTGCCGTGCTGTGCCCCAGGACAGCGGCCACACACACAGACCCCTTGGGGCTGATCCCCTCTGATGGTGTGGGGCTGCTCCAAAGGACCAGCCCTGCCCCAGCACACAGCTCCTGCTGTGCTCTCCTCAGCAAAAATACCAACTCTGCCTGACATTTCAGCCCCTGCAGGAGAGGGAGCCACGGGCTCTCAGGAAACATTGAGTGTCCACTGAACATACCTCACTGGGCCCCTGGGAAAAAGAATTCTGCCAGCTCACAGCTTGTGGGATCAGCAGCTGCCTTCAAGCAGGTCCAGCTCAGACTCATTCCTGACCAACCACATGGTCTCAGAAGCTTCCAAAGGCTGGCAAGGACCCGGCTGGAGACAGCAGCTGATGCCAGTGGCCGTGGCCCAGAGCCCAGCTGGGCTCAGTTCCATTTGTAGGTGACCTTCACCTCTTGATGGTCCAGCCCAAGCCCCTCGTGCCAGGCGCTGATGCTGGCACCTCTCACTGCTTGCAGGACCAGAAGTTTTAAAGCTTCTCAGGGAAAGCATCCGATGGAATGAACTCGGATTTTTCTCATGCTAAGGAGCACTGTAGAATAAAGAGGCTGTGACCTCCACAGACCGAAAGCTTTTCAGCCGAGGTTGCTTTTTCTCCCAGTAAACGCTCTCAGCACAGCACCTTCGCTGGCCCCTGCCATCCTGGGCCGCACGGACAAAGCCGGCGCTGCCTCGGCGTGGCCGCGTCCCGCAGCCGCCGCTGGCCGGAGCCGCTCGGCAGCGCTGCGGGAGCCGCTTCCAGAGGCCGGGACGGCGCCGGCCGCGCTCGCTGTGGAGCAGCGCTGCTCCCTGCCGGGGAGCCGGGGCTGGGCAGCGGGGCCCGCTCCGCTCCGCTCCGCTGCGGGCAAAGAGCGGCGTGCCCGGGCTGCGATGGAGCCCGGCCGGCTGGGGCACGGCACGGAGCGCCCGTGTCCGAGCGGCACCGCACACAGCGCTCGTACGGACACACGGACACGGACAGTGCCCCTGCAGCCACTGCGGGAAGGGAGCAAGAGCGGATTCCACCCTCTAGAAACAGCCACCCTTTAACAGCTCCGGTGTGCTGCTGCTTTGCCTCCCTTACATCTACACACACAGGAGACAAACGCTGCGACCCTCCTTGCCTGCCCTGTGGGCTTTGTTCGCTTGTCCTCAGAGCCTTTGTCCCCTCTTGGCTCCCAGCACAAGCAGGACCAAGTCTCTGATTTCCTCCCAGATGGATTTCTGCTCCCTTGAGCCCCCCTCCTCCAACAGCCCCCACTGCCTATTTGGATCTCAATGTCTGAGCACCTCAGCAGTGTTCTGCGGCAAGACAGGAGCCCCCAGAGCTTTCTCACCGTGCTGCTCCTCAGCCCTGAGCCTCAGCAGGGCTTTCAGGGGGATCAACCTCTCAGGTACCCACTGTCAGCTGCTGTCAGTGATCTGAGTGCAGTTGGGTCTGGCCACTGAATTACATCGTGTTGCCCTTTCAAGCATGTCAGGCCTTTTATGATTTCTACACATGGCACACTCTTCAGTTCACCCCTAATTCCTGAGTTCAGGATATAGTCCTGGGATTTCAGTGTTTCTCACTGTCCCCAACCATTCCCTGCATGAGGTACCACACAAGCCCAGTGCAGAAGATAAAATTTCCATGTTGGCATGGAAAGAGTGTTGTGACTCTTGCTCTTACCCTCATCTGTGCTGTTGCCACAGCCAGTCCCTGTGCACTGAGGGGCTTTGCAGTACCAAGCCCCCAGTTCCCTGTGTCTGCTTCCCTTTCCCTGGCCAGAAAGTCACTCTGCCACTCTATTCTCAGTCAAGATGTCATTCCTTAAATCCCCTGCTCCATGCACCTGAGATGTGTACCCTGCAGAGAACAAGTCCATTATTTTTCTGGCAATGGTCAATGTCAAAGGAAGGGCAGTGATGAATTTAGAACTTGTGCCTAGAGTCAGAAAAGATTTGTGCCAAGACACAGGAACCACTGGGAAGAACATCTAATATGGGGAAAGTCTAATATGGGACAGTTTCAAGTGAGACAAAACCCAGCTGTTTACTCAGTCAGATCTTCAGTGTGTGAAAAGCTCACCTGAAGTCCTTGTGATGTTTGGATTTTTGCTAAAATCCAGAGAAAAAACATGCAAACTGCTGCCAGGGCTTTCTGTACAGCTGCACTGGCAGCTGTTCAGCTCTGGGAGTGGGCACTGTTGGAATTAATGATGTCAAATGAAAAAAACCACAGACACGGGCATCCCCCTGAGCCAAGAAAACACTGACCCACCACCTCACCACCTCTGTGTCTGCAGAGCTTGGGTCAGCACACATGGTTTACTGTGCCTGCTGCTCCACCCCCAACGGAGCTGCAAACGTGATTGAGAACTCACGAAAGGATTTGTACTGTTGCATTTTGACAGGGAATGAAATCAGGGATTATTCACTTTTCTGTCGGAGGTCCATCCCTAGACATTTTCACCGCCTCCTACTCCAGCTCCACCTCTGATGTGGGAGGCTCCTCCCTAGGGGAGGACTCAGCAGGCGGGACCAGGGTCTGAGGCCCACCTTTCCCCTGGAAAGGAGGCGTGTCCAGGGCTCTGGGCTGACCCCCTCTTCCAGAAAGTTCTGTCATGTTTGATGTTTCATTGGCTGTTGTTTGTTAATCCCTCCCCTCAATCGTTTTTACTGGGCCCCAGACCCCTGTATCCTCCCCTTACCTTTTCCTCCATTGGCTGTGCCCCGTACCCCCTGCTAGTTTTCTCCCCCCTTAAAAACCATCTGCAGCCAGGCATTTCCCTGGAGTTCTCCGTCCGTTGCTGTCCTTCTGGGATGTTCTGACCTGTCCCTTCAATAAAGGAGATCAAGGGGAGGCCCCTTCCACAGCCCTTTGCCGCTGAGCCCCTTTCCACCTGCGCCTCGTCTGCTGCTTGCCTCGGGCAGCCCTGCCTCTGCGTGAGCCACCCATGCCAGGCTCTGAAGCAGCCCCAGAGGGCTTTTGGGCACTCAGGGGCTGTCCCCTTGGTCGAGGGCGACCTGGAAGGCAGACTCTACTACAATACTTTCCCTACTTTTTTTTTGTTTTTTTTTTTTTTTACATTCTCATTTTCAAGTTGTTCCTGGAAACGGTAACAGGTTCTGAGGTTTTAAGGAGAAAAAAACTGACAGAACAAAGAACTGTTTTGCTAAGGTGAGTAATGTTTTTTGGCATTCGTAATGAAGTCAAGCTCCTGGTTGCTTCTCCTTCTAGAAAAGAGCAATTTCCACTGAAGAAGTGCAGGGACCATAATTTCAACAAAAAGCAATTCATCTATGTCATTTACACTCTCTTGCTTTTCTGCTCACCTCCAAACACCTCTCCTTCACCTTTCTTTAGCACACACATGAGAGGTGCTGAACTCTTACTCTCCAGCTGATGTAAAAGACATTGAAGCTGTGTTTTTCGGGCAGAGAAACTTCTTGGGGGCAGCAGAAAGGAGGGAGAGGGCAGAGAGGGAGGTCCAGCCCTTTGCAAGAGGTGGGAAAATCCACAAAGGCCAGAGGTTTATGTCCAAAAAGGAGACAGAGGAGTCCTGCAACTTTTCTCAAATAAAGGGTGAGAGCCCACCGGGGCACACACCCATGGGGTTTTCTCTTGAGGTTTCGGAGGTGCAGCCTCCTTTTATCCCAAATTCCCGGCCACATGGTGCCCTCTTCCTTTCCCTTTGGCTGAGGTACAGGGAAGGTACAGCCTTCCCAAACTGCCTACCACAAATCCCCCCTTGAACCTACTGTTTTACCCCTGAGCTCAGAAGTTTAGGCTTGTGCAGGACCTTGTCTGTTTCAGACAGCCGAGCTGTCTGGGCTCTGCACCAAACCTGCTGCCCGAAGTCAGTAGAGACATTAAGACCCATTCCAAAGACGTTAACACCCAAACCTTCACCCATCAAATTGTTTGTAAGGACATGAGCATTCCTCTCACAAGGCTGCCTGCTGGCCGTGTGTGGACTCCTGGCCGTGTGTGGACTCCTGGCCGTGTGATCCAGCTCCTCCATGGTCCCAAGAGCCTTACAGACAACCTCATTACTACAGACTCTACTCAGCTTTTTCTGGAGAAGGGGTATCGAGACACGGTTCAAACAAAAGCCCTTTGCTTGAGCATTCAAGTTTAAAAACTGTTTTCGAAGGATTTCGCCTAAGTGATTCAGCCAAGACTAACAAGCCTGTGGCATAAGGAAGGCTGGAGTTTCTGATTCCCAGCCCCTCATGTCTGTTTTTGCTCCAAAATCAATAAACAATAAAAATCAAAACCAAGCAGGCAACCAACGCAAAACCTGCTGAAAAATAGCAGGTGTGTACTTTGGGCTTTCTTCCACAGGTAGCTACTTTTAAGTAATAATAGCAACAAAAAGAAAAATAAAATTAAAGACATTGAGAGAATAAATGAGTGGTTAATTTTTTACAGGCTTGTCCTCTGGGTGGTTAGGAAAACTTTACATTTTCACATCACACTCCCAAAGAGTGACTGTCAACCCAAAGGCAGGTGCTGGGCTCTCTTTTCAAATCTCTCTCATGCCTTGCTGTACCTACATGAGGTTTCATGAAATAGAAAGGGTGCCACCTTTCTCGTTCTCTTGAAGTTTATTTTAACCCATTCAGCAGCATGATGAAAGCTTTTGAATTCCCAGTAAATTAAAGTTATGGCAAAACAAAATATTTTGAGTTACAGCAATCTGATGACTCGACATTTTCATCTGCGTTTTAGACAGCAACTGACAATCTTTAGGAGATGTTGCCCTCATTAATTATCCATCTTTGGATAATAAAGAACCAGCTTTCAGTAGTTCAAAAATAAGAAAGGACATAAAAAATTGCGTTTTCATTATCAAACTTGCACAGGCAAGGAAAGCATAATCCCAGGCAACAAACTGGCCCAAAGCAAGGCTAAAACAATTACAAAATGAATCGACTAGTGTTTATTCAAAACAAAATTTCAAGAGAAAATAGACTTTTCCATAGGTATCTAATTAGGTTAGTCTATTGTAGCATAAAAATAATATTGATCACATTGCCAAAAAATGTGTCATAATACAAATATATCAAGAAGCTTAATTTTGATATTCTTCAAATTTTCTGGGCATGAGAGAGTGAATCTTTTGATCTTATTTATATCTTATTTATGGTTTAGTAGGGCCCAAAATGCATTGGGAGTCATAAGACCACAGCAAGATACAAACATTTATTTTAAGCTATCTTGCTTTTAAGACTTTACAGAGTGCCCAGAAATGGCTGGCTGCCCTTTTTCATTGCAGAATAATAGGAACATCTGTAGAGAGGGTAAACCAGAACTCTAGTGAATCACTGCACTACAGCGTGAATTTCATTACAGGAAAAACCTCAGAGACATATTTTTATGGCTTAGAGGACAATCTGAAGTAGCCCAGAGGCAATGTTTTTATATACTCTACTTAATCTTTGAGACTTGACCTAAAAGGTCCTTTAAAAGCAAAGTTATTTAAAATAATTTGATTTTTAAGTTATGTCCACAAACTATGACTTTGTCACAGGCAGTGCCAAAGTGAAAAGTAGTACTGTTAGCATTCTCATTGCTAAATATTTTGTAAAATGAGATAACCCCTACTTTTAACAGCAGTGCTTGAGTCTATCTATTAAAATGAAACTCTAAAGTGAAAAATAAATGACCACAAGCTTTGAAGTGATTGATTAATTAATTTGGGGAATTTGGGAATTTGGATAAAATTGGGAATCAAGATAGTACATGTAGAGCAAATTTTTTCAAAATTTGAAATAAGCGTTTTGAAAAAAGGTCAATTCTTATTTACCTTTTATTTTTTATTTTCATTTTAGCTGCTAAAATTACATGTATAGATATTATGAAAACAAAACTTCAGTTATTGTCAGCTTTTAAGGAATGAGCAATTGAATGTTACAGAAATGAGAACGCTGGATGTGTATCAAGGTTCATTACAAAAGATTCCTTACACATTTTTAGTTGTTTGCTTTCTTTTTTTCATCCTAAACCCCCTGCTTTGGGATTCTCTCTCATCAGAACACCTTTTCTGTAAATTACTGGCAGAGGATCCGAGCTTCAGGGAGCTGTTGTTGCCACCCAAGTCTGCAAGACTCTTTCCCATTTGAAAGAAAATGACCACATTTGAAGAAAATTATTATGAGCAATAGCAAGAAATTTGCTGTCCCTGATCAAAGTTGTTTCTTGAGGCCAGACATGGTTTGCTGACCTACTTTGGTCAAGGATTTATCCAGCCTACAGCCTGGGATGAGACACTGAGACTGCTGGGAGAGCCCGGCAGTGTGCAACTGATGATGGGATGATGATTAATTTGATTGTCACCAGCACAGCCCTGAAGATGAGGCTTGTTCAGGAGGCACATAAAAGGAAACTCAGTGCAGTTTCTTGGGTTCTGCTGCTAAGGGAGCAAGGGATGCAGAAAAACAAACCCCAGCACTGCTTCAGGCTTTGGGCAGCTGAAGAGCAGCCCAGCCTCGCCAGCACAGCAGCGTTGTTTGTGCTGGCCTCCTGTCCCGGGTGGGGACAGCGCTAGCCTGGGTACAACCACCAGCACCTGGTTGCTCCTTCAGGGGGCATGAAGCTGCCACACCTCGCTGAGAGGAGCAAAAAGACAGTGGGATCAGCAGGGGGAGTATGCCATGGATGTGTCCTTCTGCCCCACCAGTCAACCTGCTCTTTCTCCAGGCTGCTCTGGCTGTTTACACAGGCAGACAGCATGGAGGGGCCCTACAGAGCCTCGTGGCAAAACCGGCAGGCTGCAGAGTGAGGGGCTCTCTGTCCATGAGCCAGACTCCATGACCCAGGCAAGAAAACCTATTGGCCAAATGATCAGCAATTTATTTTTAGGGTAAAAACTCTGCTGGGACTCATTTCCCTTACTATTCACAGGGGCATGCAGGTGAAATTTTCACAGGACTGCAATGACAGAACACAGGATACTGCTATCACTTGCAATGTTTAAAACAGGTTTTTGTGATAACTGATTCCTTATGTTGCTCCTTTTGTCATCATTTCAAGCCACTCCAAAGGCACTCTGAAGTGTGGCCAAGTCATCTGCCCAGCTAATTGACCAGTAATGCTTACTCTTGTTTTGCACATCACTGTGCAAACCGAAATGTGATAGAGACACTTTCCCACCAGTTTGTGCCTTCCAGCTTTGTAACACAAAGCTGCTTGTCCACAGGCACATTTGAAGGAGTTTGCTGCTGTTGCCTGGGGTAAGAGTTTACTTTCTTCAGATCAGCTCATATGTGGCTGTGTTCTTGTGGATTTATGCTGGAAACAGTAATTCAGGGATGTTTGAGCTGAG
Source organism: Monarcha castaneiventris obscurior (assembly GCA_026261815.1). Lineage (NCBI taxonomy): Eukaryota > Metazoa > Chordata > Aves > Passeriformes > Monarchidae > Monarcha > Monarcha castaneiventris. The sequence goes on from JAMPIT010000034.1 coordinate 1,786,007, forward strand.
CGGGGCTTACACAGAATCAAGATCATTTCTGCTTCTCACTGCCAGTGAGTGGACTGAGGGTTCACAAGAAGTTGGGTGGGGACAGAGCCAGGACAGCTGACCCCCAGTGACCCAAGGGACATTCCATGCCAGCATATAAAGCTGGGGGAAGAACAAAGGGGAGCACTTTCAGAGTGATGGTGCTTGTCTTCCTTCCCAAGTCGATGTTACGCGTGTCGGAGCCCTGCTTTCCTGGGGATTGCCTGACCATGGGAAGTGGTGAATGAATTCCTTATTTGCTCTGCCTGTGTGGGAAGCTTTTGCTTTACCTCCACCACCGAGTTTTCTCACTCCAATTTTGTCTCCCATCCCACTGGGGAGGAGTGAGAGGGTGGCTGTGCGGGCCTTAGTTGCTGGCTGGGACTAAACCATGTCAAGCAGCTGCCATGCAGGAGGCAAGATGAGGTTTCAGTATCCTCACAGATAATGAAGACTCCTCAACCCATGCCAGTACAAACCTCAGAATGACATAGTCATACATGCAGTAAATGCTCCTCCTGGAGAATGTTCAGGCAACAATGGCCCTCTTTCAACTGAAGTTGAAAAAGACAGCTGAAACAGAGAAGTGTTCTGGATAAAATCTTCTCCAGCAGCACCTGCGTGGAATGCTCAGCTGAGCAAAGGTGTGAGCCTAGCCCTTTGGGAAAACCTAGTCTGAGGCAGTTTTTTTAATGCCAGAAGGAGAACTCTAGATAAAAAAGAGAAACAGTGCAAGCAGTGCTGCAAATTATAAAGAATTGTACATTCTTGCAACAAACATGGAAGAAATATTTTTGTCAGGGATTATTTCAAGCAAGAAGAAAGAAAAAAAGAAGTATGTTTTAATGAAAATACTTGAAAGGAGGAAGCATGAAATCTAGTCTAATCTACACTAATTTGTTAAAGATTTGGATTAATTTCAAGAGTACGAACATATATGTTCCTAATACTATTTATCTTTTTTTTGTACCTCTGAATGAGAATTGTCTGTGATTGTTTGCAGGTGAGAAGAGGTAAATTGTTTACTCACTGGCTCAGGTGAGAATTTGGCTGCCTCTTGAAATTCAAGGAGAAAAATATAATGCTGCTCTCTGGAAAATATTATCATAAATCAAAACTTATTTTTGAAGTAGTGATTTTCAGGGTTCTTTTCACTGGAAATGCTGGGTTTCTCAAGAAGCAATGCTTACACAAGCAATGATGTCTTCAACAAAGGCTCTTTAACAGTGCTGTGTAAATTCTCCAATCATTATTCATCCTATTAAAAATAATTTGGAATTTATAAAACCTCTGACTCTCCTGGCTGGCACAGTTTGCTTATTACAAATTAATTCCCTGCCAAAAATGGTTTGTTTCTAGCTGATGATCTGAAGCAGTTCCTTGCAAAACCAAAAGAATTTAAATATTTATTTATTAAGGTAACTCACAATTTGGAAGAGGAAAAAGAAACAGGCAGCTGGTTTCATGTGAGACTTCAAATGTGAAGTACATTGTTTTAAGAACCAGATACTTGGAGTTTGATCAAGTGGATATTATTTATACATTACTATTGGATTAAATCTTTTAATTTTAGAGAAAATCTATTGGTTGATTTCCCATAAGCAAGTGAGGCTCCTACAAACAAACCAGGTAGTAGGAGTCCTTCCAAGGCTTTCTCACAGCAATATCCTTTGGGGAATGCAAACCTAGCTGTAGGTAAGGCCAATATTCACAGCTCAAGGTTACAGTCAGACTCCAGTAATATATAACCATAAACATGATATTAGATATAAGCTCAAAGGCGTGTGTTACCTCCCCGACTTTGTTTATTTATGTGTGTAGTTTTATGTTTGCATACTGCCAAGTACAGTTTGATAGTGACACAGTGTGGACTCTCTCCAAAGTTTGAATACCTCCCTAAATGCAACAAAATCTTGCATTTTCCAGCAGTCTGGTATCCCCTAAAAACTGTTATCAAATACGACTTGCTCCTAATTAACTGTCATTCTGAATCACAACCTCAGCTTTTACGGAGCTGAAGCCATCCTGCAGATAACACCGAGATTCAGCCAACACAAATAGGGGGCAGCAAAGGTCAAGTGTGGAATTCACTATTTCACATTACTGCCATCTCCTCTAACATAGGAATCAAAAACCAGAAACAAAACTCTGTGAGTGGACAGATAATTCCAGAGTACCAATAAGGTGCCGTGACCCAAACTAATCACTTGCACAGTGATTCATTAGTTATATCAGAAATCTAAAATACATGGCATAGCTAAACCAAAGCTTAGGTTCTAACTCCACACTGTTTTTCAGATTAAGCTCGGCTTCCTTTTTGCATGTTCTGTAATCTATTCTTATACTAATCCTATTGACTGTTTTTACATCTTGGCTATTTTCTCAGTCTGCATAGAGAGACATAAACTAAGGGAACACCAAGAGAAATTTTGAAAGAGACGGCAGGATATTTATATATCCTGGTAACACCCAAAAGGACCTTTAAGGTGCATGGGCTCATTACACTTGACATTAAGCAAATAAAAATGAGACAAGGTATTTCCTTAAAGGTTTGCAGTCTCAGACATCTGAGGGTTGGAATGACTTGACAAGCCAATTCCCATTTCTCTTCAGTCTTAAAACAATTTGGCAGCTGTCTACTTCTTGCTCTATTTTCTAGAGATTAGAATCACAGAGAAATGCAGTGGATACTTAATTAAGGTATTTTCCTTTTTTACGTCATTTTTTCTTCCTAACCTCTTTCTACGTCTGTCTTCACTGTATAATAATCCTCATTCTCCTAATTTTGCTCCCCCTTTCTGGTACACAAAGCCCCCTTTTATCCAGGCTTCATCCTGTGGTATCTTTCTAACTCTTTTCTCAGTACAGTTATGCTAATGAGAGCTTCCCTGCACTTCACAGAATGATTGGTTTCACGAGCTGAGTCCTGTCTTCAGCTATAGGTACTTTAATAGTGACCAGGTAGTCAGCAGTAGACAGAAGGTCCCACAATGGGGGCGACAGATTTCTGCTGTCTGGGAAACACTTCTGTGTTTGAAAACCCTGAAGTTACAGCAAAAATTGTCAGATCAGGTAAAACGAAATAGCTCCTATTAAGATAAATCGAAGTTCTGTGCTTGATTGTTCCTAAAACAAGGGTTGAACCATTTAGCCCAGCCACAAAAGATTTCCTGCAATACTGGCACACCATTGCTCTATGGAAGGTTTACAGAGCTGTTGTTTTCTTAATCTCCTTCTAAAAACATTGGAAAACAAAAATACTCCCCAAATCCCCCTTCTTCAGCCTGTTCTCCACAAAGCCAGTTCACCTGAAGTGCTTAAATCCTTCTCAATAGGAAGCAATGATGCTGAAGCAGGTAAGAGCTTCTTTTAGTGGGCACAACACAACTGAGGAGCCGTAGTAGCAGCCCGTAATAATTGTCACTTCTGATCACCATGGGAACCAAAGAGAGGTCTACTTTGCAGAAAACAGATCAGCAGTGACTCACCGATTGCTTGGGAAGCATGATTATTGAGAATTGCTAGACTTGTGTGGGTGACAGGGAATAGTGATGCCATTTCAACCATAGTCCCATACAGCAGAGACTCCTCTGCTAGACATGCAGCATGAAAACAAGTAAATTAGTGCTTTGTGTTCATTAGAGACAAATGTCACCTTTCTGATTTTCTGCAGCTTCAGCCTTGTGTGCACTCTTTGCTATGAGAGGATTTCACTTCTAGAGAACAAAGTTCTAACTGAGCTTACACTGGCCTTTACCAGGTCTTCTGCAACCCTCTTAATGACAAGATTTAACCCTTGAGCAATACAGAGGTTTAGAGTTGTCCTCTGAACTACACTAGGATGTGGATGGCACATAAAAGACAGGCAGTATTTCTGTCTGGACTACCCAGAAACTGAAAAGCTGGGTCCTTACAACAAAGCCCCAGGTCCTGCATTAAGAAGAAATGTATGAGACCAAAATTTGCAATACAAGACATTCTGAGTGTTTTTCAGCTGGTCACAAACTGTCGTTTCAATCCCGTGCTTTCCTACTCCAGAATTTTTCAGGATTCATGAATTCAAGCATAATATTTCTGGGCTGCCAAAGAATCTCAGATCAGAGATTCTGAGATGATAAAGCCCAAATCCACTCTTTGCTGAATTATTTTCACTGGCACCTCAGCTCTAAGTGGAGAAACAGTAACCACTGCAAGGAAAATTGTATTATGGCCCCAACATTTAAATGTTTATTTTCACAAATGGTAATTCAAGATGTTTTGACAAAACCAAAGTATATCCCTTAATAATAACTCTGTCATTCAATGGCTCCCTGTGTTCTGTTCTCAGTTCTCCCATTGAACCATCATTTGAGTGCCTAAATATTCTCCAAGGATGCCGTCACATGCACAGCTGGCAGCTGGCATATAGGGTTTCTTTTCTGTTCCTCCTCCTAACAGAAATATCCATAGATTGTAAGTTTTGAAAGAGCAGATACACTCATTTCTCCATGAAATGTCATGTGCTTTTATTAACAAAGGCTGCTCACCATAGAGGAATTTTCATGAGCAGCAAATCCGTTCCCTAAGTGGAATTTGGCCAAGATAGAATACAGAGTCCTGTCACACAGTTTCTACATTCATGGATCCTTGGGAAAACAAAAGACCAGAGTGCAAATTGAAGACAAGGGCATGGCCCTAGCTTTTTAGTTTGATGGGTACAGGCCTGCATAGCATACATGAATGTATGTCTGTTTTAGAGGCTTCGGTCCATGATGCTGAACATTTGTCAGTTGGTCAGTAAAGTTTTGAGATTAAACGAGGCAGAGGAACAAAAATATTAAGGAACCGCTGTACCTCCCACACATTCAGAGGATGAAACATTAAAAGACCAATTCTGCAAAGTGCTCCAAGCTTCTCTGTAGCTCTGCACAGGAAAAACAAGCAATGCTGTAAACCAAGGAAAGTACCCTTTGCAACTGTCCCACCACCAGCTGCGAGGAGCCGTTCATCAGCAATCACCTCTTTCCTCCCTCTGCCCACACACGGGGCTTCAGATGTCAGTAGCAGAACAAGTGATGTTTGAGTTCAGCCCTGTCCACTTTTTTGTTGATTCTTCCCAGCAACTGAAGAAGTGGATAAACAACTGGGTTGATTACTGGCATCTGCTGTTGGCTTTTGGAGCACAAGCTGAACGCTGATATATCCTAGGACAACTGTTGCTTTTTCTGCTTTGGGAAAGACAATCGTGATCAGGTCAGGCATGGGCCTAACTGCTCTGTACTAAATAAACTTGTGCTATGCAAACTGTGTAGGCCCTTTGTGGAACATGGGAAGTGGAAACTATACCCTCATGCTATGGTAAGCAGGTAGGAAGAAAGCCTGAGTGCTTATCACTCAGTGCTACTTGAGTCCTCACCAGCCTGTCTTGTGAGAACAAGACTCTGCAGATATAATCTACAGATTTTCATTCATACTGAGAGATATTTTAACACCACTTCTTAATCTTCAAGCTTACTTCATCCTGCTTTGAGGTCGACGGCCAAGAATGAGATGCATGTTTGTCTTCAGGGGCTCGAAGCCTGAAATCGTTGGTAACCCAAGTAGCAGATTTCTAGAGAACAGCAATAAATAATGTCACAAATAATTAAAAGATGACAAGCAAGGAATGCTTTTAAATATCTCTTTTTGCAAGCCTCACATCAAACTACCACTGTTTAAAAGTCAAAGCTGCAAGTTGCGGGAAATCATAGTCAATGGTAGTTCATTGGTCATTATAGGTATCAGGGAAAAGGGCAGGAATTTCATGGTTCACAGTGGTTTAGTTCTTCATGGCCACATTTTCTGTTTTGCTTTTTTTCTTTTAATTTTAAAAATGGTCATTAATGTACAGTAATATATTAGTATGGTGCAGATTGGGTTTTTTTGTTTATTTGTTTATTTAAAGTATAAGGCATATCAAGTCCCGTTAAAAAGAATTTGACTAAAGGATTATGCAAAAGGCTTTAATAATTTAAATACTCGTTCAGCCATGTGTAAATGTACAATCTGTTTTATGTTGTGTGTGAAACTTACAGTTGCTATTAATGAATTTTAAAACCTCAACAATTTGCTAAAGTAGTAGTAACACTCATTCTGTTTCAATTTGCCATACTGGAGATGCTTACAGATGAGTCAGGGGATAAAAACTCTAATAGTGATCAAAAATCCTCTGCAGGTTAGGGGGATGCAGCACTGGAGTTTAGTCCCACCATCTCTAAAAATACTATCACTTCATCCTTATGCAAGGACATGTTATTGTTATTACATGGAATGGAACACGTAATAGTTCATTTCGTTAGTATTTTTTTACATGTAATGCTTTATAAAAGAGATGTTGCTGAAGAAAAATATAAACAGACACATAAATACTACGATGAAGTCTATTGTTCTCATTTGAATCAATTTCCTTGAGCAGTATCTTTTTCCAAGGTGAAAATTAAACACTTATGTTTGTCTCATGGTATAAAAGTGACAGTAATAATTATAAAGAACCTTATGGCCTTATGCTTATTTCATCCTATTCTTAAGTTTTCACAGCAAAAATATTAAAATTTACCATATTCCCCAAAAGATGCAAACTTGTCAAATATATTACTCTGAAGTAAAGTAACAATTAATTTACAGGAACCTACCATAGAAACTATTGAGTGGACAGTAGTGATGGTTTTCTATATAAAATCTATCAAAAATTGTTGGAGAAAATATATGAAGCGTAGCTGATAGCTAATGGAATCTGCAATATGGCCACAGAGAAATAAGTTGCAGATCATCAAAGTTAGCTCTTGTGCAGAAACATCCACCATGAGTTCACTAATTTCATCTTCCACTGGAGAACAGCAGGAGGTTTCCATAATGCAACTATCATAGGAAACTGATTCAACGCTGTACTTTAAGCTTTACCCGTAGTTGGAACTTGCAACAGTTTGGATTTTTTGGTGCTTTGATCCCTCTTGCTCTCCGGAAGGCTGTGTAAATATCAAATTCTTCAGCACAAAGACAGCTCTCTCTAGAGAACTGGCAACTGGTCTTAGTAGACTGTTCAAAAAAAAAAAAAGAAAGGAACAGATTTAGGTAGATTTGTAAAGCAACAGTGGAAAAGCAATACAGGAACATTCTATACATAAACCAGAGAACTGGGCTGTCATCAGAAGCTGAGAGATTTGTAGTCCATGAACTGCAGACACAGATGCACATAAACTTGTGGAGCTCTTTGTAGATTAGAAGCTGCTCATCTGTGTAGGACTTGAGTCAGCAGCTAAGCTCTGATCTTGTATGAATGAAGGCAAAGTGCACTTTTGTCTATTTTAAATAGCAAAAATGTCAAGTGATTGATTCTATCCAGCCTCAGGCATTCAACTAAAGCACCTAGACAAGGACCTAAGTAACCCAGACTCTGTTCATAAACCACAGATGGAAAGGTGCAACCCCAAGACGGTGCTTGAGCCTTGCCCTGGTCAAGGGTGATGGTGTTTCTAGCTTAGACATCTCAGCCAGGTTACCAAAATGAAATGTGAAGACCAACTGAAGTTCTCCTTGCTTAAGAGTGCTCCTAGAAAAGTCGGTGGGGCTTTAACCACTCATATAATAAAGACACTTACTATATGTGTTCTGCTCTACAAGGCCTGTGTCCAGCACTGGGACCAGTCAAAACTCTTTCTGGCTCTTCACCTAAATTAGGAAAAGGCTCTGCTTCTTATGGAAATGGTTGGCAGCTTAATAATTTTCAGTTCCCCACTGGCTAGACATCAAAACAGTTCCCTATCAAAATTTGTCAATGTTTATTTAGTTCAAGTACTGAACAGAAACTTTGTTTATTTTTTCTGCAGACATGAACTTACAAAGGACTTTTTTTTAAAGTTAGTTAGTCAAAACTCTTGACTCAGGAATAGACCCTATAAATCTTCAATGTCCTCTTTTATCTGGTGGAAAATGAAGCCCCCACAGATACTCCCATAGCAAGGGGAAAGCTCCAATACATTACTTAGTGGGTGACACATCAGTCCTCAAGGTCCTCCTGAAAATTGAGATGTTTTCTAACTGCAAAACCCTCATTCCTGGAGAAATATTTGTCTCTGCAGATGCTGATCTAAGCATGGCTGATGTATCTCACCTCTCATGGGAGGTCTTAGTATCACTAAGGACATTTGACTTTTACTTGTTCCCAAATGAAGTAATACAGAGTTTCCTTGCTTCTCAATCCTCACCAAGAAGATGACTTTACCACTATCTAATCTCTATCTGCACCCACTGAGAACTGGTCCCTGTTCCAGCCTTTAGAAGCTGTGATGCAGCTGGAGATGTAACTTTGTGGTGCCCAGACCAACTTAAGAGCATCACAGGGAACATTACTACCTTGTTCCTGTTCAACAAATACATGCCAAGCACATAATTTCAATCAAAACATACTGTACCTCCAGCTGTTTGCATCTTGATGTCTTTATTTCCTTCTAATCTTAATTAGAAAACAAAAGACAAAGGTGGTTAAAATCTTAAAAAAACCCAAACCAACATGCAACAAAGTTAGTACTGCTCCAAAACCAGCTACTTGGTTAATAGTGTTCCTGTTTTTCATTTTCTTGTTTTGCAGCAAATTTTGGAAGCACCAGTCAGTGACTAAACTCTGTGCTGTACATATGTGACAGCAGCAATTTTTTTGTGTTAAATCAAAAGAATATTACATTATTTCATAATGATATGTTTATGACTTGCCTATTAAATAGGTATAAATCTAATGCTTTTCCCCCACTGCTCAAAAATATAACATGGAAAAGAAACAGTTCTGCTGGGTTTCATGTAAGAACAGAAATAAACCTGAAAGCAAGCACTCACTAACTGTTATTACTGGAATTCACCACAATGCAAGTAAATACCTTCCAAACTAAAAATAGCGTTGTGGCTCTGCAAGTGCATCTATCACAGCCTCTTAGTCCTAGCAGGGTTTTGTTTTCTTTCAATCCACAGAGCACTCAGAGTGTGGAGAAGGTGTTCAGAAGACTGTGTACCTACACTGTCATCATCTGCTCTAGGATCCTTCTGCAAAATTGTGTTAAATTTTAAATAAATGGGAACAATCCCTTTGACAACTATAAACAGCCCCACTGCCTTAAGAGGCTTCAAGGCTAGCCAGCCTGTCTGAAATCATAATTGATTTTTAAAGGATGTACATCCTAATAGATAAAAGGAACCCGGAAAGGAGGAGCAATGCAATGCACAAGCTGCCAGTACCTTTGGGTGCAGCTTTCGTCTGACTGGGAGCCATGGCAGCGGCGTCCGACGGCAGGCCCACGTAAACCCCACCATAGTTCCTGGGGCAGAGAAACCAGGAAAGGCACGTCAGAGCTCAACTGGCACACTTCTCCCTCTGAAAGGAGCTACTTTTTTCACTCAGCTTCCTGATATTGATCCCTAGATCCCCACTATCTTGTGACAACAAACTCCACCCGCCCAGCTTCTTCTGAATACATCCAGCTGAGGACAGAGCTTATCTGACACTGATGTTCGACACTGGCACCACCAAAGCACCTCACTTCAAAGAGCACACACCAATTAAATAGCACTTTGACCTCATTAATAAATAGGACCTGCCTCCCCCTGCTTAGGGTCACACTTGGAGAAAACTGTTAATAGTAAGGAGCATGAGTGTCTTAAGTACTTTCATAGCCCAACCCTCTCCCCTTCATGGACTTGGCAGAGGATACTTCCTGGCTCCGAAAGGCCTGTGTGAAAAGCAGGGACAGATGCAGGGAAGTAAAACCTGGGTCCTTAAAGCCTCTGCTGTGCCAGGAGTTCCTTGCAGAGGATCCCTTTACACTGCTTTGCTGTGTTAGGTGCTGAATTAATCACACCTCCTCCAGCTCCTGGGGTTCTGAGCCAATTTCTAATTTGCTTGATGATAGACTCATACTTCCAACTTCCAGCCAGCTGAGATCTCCCACAAGCGCTAATGGCATCTTCTGTGGCGGTGTTGGTGTGAAGGCAGAGGCCACGGGCCCTTATTGAGCACACCACCTACGGCTGTGAGACAACGTGCTCTTTTTGCCACAAAGTTCCCACCTTCCCAACTCAGTAACAGGCTGGGTGGACTCATCAAAACTTGACTCTGTGTGAGATTTCCTCCTCTCTTTTCGTTCCTCCTCTGCTTTGCTGATGTTGGTGGGAGTTGGGAGGAGGAAGGATGTGTAACTGGTGGCAGAACTCACTGCAGCCTGTTGCAAATAAAGCCAGCCCTGGCTGAGCAGAGCACCTACCTCCTTTTGTCATCATCTGATATGGATTCTTCTGCTCTGCAACACCAAAAGATAAAAAGCATGTTAGCAGATTGTTTCTTTCAGCTGCTCCATGACCATCTGGGTAAATTCAGGAGCAAGGGACTGAACCCAGTTTAATTTAGGACATACACCATCCAACAAAGCACTCACACAGGTATAAAAAAAGGACAATTTTCCAGTATAATGTACAGAAGGAAGAAAAGATTGAGAAAAGATGCAGCTTACATTTTATGACCCCCACCAGTGACATCTGAAAGCAGATTTGGGAGCAGAAACAGGTAAATTAACACTCTTCCTGAGTGAGTCCCCACACTGATCCCCACATAAAAGGAACATTAGGCTCTGCGTGTAACAGGAACAAGCCTGGACTGCTATTCCCCCAAAAGATGACTGAAAGGAACTGGGTGTCTGTGCTGGCATGCAGTTGAGGGTGAAGAGAAACATTCACAGCAGCTATTACAGAAGCCAGAAGCTGTTACAGGGCCTCTCTATAAAATGAGGTACTGCAGTTCCTGAATTCAGTTGTTTGCAAACCAAAGGCTGTTATTAATCCCATATAAATGGGCAATTAATTCTCCTTCAACTTTAGGGTAAAATCACAGGTCAGTCTGTAGATAATAGAGAGTCACTGAGGTTTGATTCCTCCCAATTATACACTGTCCAGTGTAGCTGAACTGGAGCAGGGGGTAAAGTAACCAGCACTGATGTGAAGGCAGATGTAATACAAAAAATATAAGGAAGTTATTCTCACTCCTTCAGTGTACAATGCCTATGCTGCAGTCTCAGTCCGTGTCCCAACATCAGTCTTCACACAAATCACTCACCCACCTTTGATTAAATATTTGGATTTTGAGCTCTACTGCCATGGCTGGGTATGGATGGGGCAGCAGCTGCACTTTTGCTTGGTCTGCAACCAATTTATTTATTCTAACAGGTTGATGTGCCTACTGTTTAATCACTGGGGCTCTGTGCCCTTACAGAGCTCTGAAGCAAATGGGATTTTGGCCTGAAGAGCAGAGGGCTCACACCAAAATGCTGTCTTAAGTGCAAGAAAATGCCCTTACACCTCCTGGGAGGGGAGAAAACGCCTTAAAAACACTGCTACAACTTGGAAATTTTCTTACAACTACCTTCTTTCTAAGGGGCAGAACATTACCAACCATCCTTTCTGCATCACTGCAGTGAATAAGGTTACTCAGTACACAGGTCCTTTTAATAGTAGAGACTTGGAGTAAATCCTATTATTTTGCAATTATATTTATGCAGGGCATAGCACTCTTCGTCTGCTGTCTTTGTCTACATCTTACCACTCAAGAAAGACTGATCAACTCATTCCCTGGCCCTTCTGCCATCCCTTCCTGGAGGAACTAGAGCCACTTCAGAAGGCATTTTCCATCTCCTGTGACCCCATGTGGTCACCTAAGTCATCTTACTGTCCTCACACACACAGCCAGAGAATGCAGAGACACTTTTTCTTGAGGATTGTGAAGCTGCTCTATTCTATTGTGGGCCAGTTTCTCCTGAAGAAAATGGAAAGCCTGTGTATATCAGTGGGTGGAAATGAGGATGTATTTTTAGGAAACAAAAAAAAAATCTACTTCAAGAAAGGGACTTTGGGTCCCAAAAGATCACAAACAGTCATTTCTGTTGAACCAACCAAATGTGTCACAGGATTGATTTTCTCATACATTTGGGAACATTTTCTGTAATCCAGATTAACCATTGTCTAGAGAAAAGAGTTCTTTAAAAGCACTGACAACTTCATGCACAGCTTGAAGCCTCTAAGATGGAGTTGTAAGAATAATAATCAGTATTGTCCAACAGGAAATTAATGTCAATGTTAAAAAAATTAAAGAAAAATATTCTAGTAGGAAACAGGGCCATTTTCTTCTGTTCCAGAAATGTTTTGTAATATGGCATCACAGACCATTACTGTAATTCTCTCACCAAAACAAATTATCCAGTTCTATGATTAAGCAGATGAGGTTTTTTAAACACTTTGCTTTCTTCCTTTCCTCTTACTAGCTATAAATCAAAGCAGTAATTTTGCAATACCCTTTTCTTCAAATGTACAACAGCAATAATCTGGGATTGTACAGACCACAGCTCTTGGGCTGGGTGATGACTGGGGGCAAACTGTTGTGGCCCTGCCAGAAAAGAGGGAGTGAGCAGAGACAGGAGGAACACGGGAGTGTGAGAGGGAAAAGAAAGGAAAATTCTGGTAATGGCACTTAAGGAAGAAGCCATTTTCCACACCTTTCTGGGGGCTCAGGAAGGAATGCTGCCCCAGTTTATTTACTACACATATTCACACACCTCTTGCCTTCCCACACGGTGGCTCAAGACCCCCTTTTGAAAGGTGCCCACTAATTTCATACATTTAGTGCCTGCTAAGGCACTGGGGAAGGTGCTGCTTCTGTGCCCAGGCTGGCACTGGGGAGCAAAGTCACGACAGCAACACTCAACCACGTGGGAGTGAGAACGGAGAGAAGCTCCTTTGGTTCCAGCAGTGCTCCCATTGCCACATCTCCTGGGCTCGGACATGGATACAGGAGCCCAGCAGTCCTGCAGGGACAGCAAGCTAGGATAAGCTTTTCTGCAGCAGGAATAGACAGCAAAAGGAGCTGAACGGTGCCAGGTGCTTTGTGCTGATCGGCTGCTGTGTCGCTGCCTCTGATGCTGTTGACATCTGCAGAGGAACTGAGAGCACACAGTTTTCAGCAGGTAGCGTGGGCAGAGTCCTGGAGCCAACAGGCAGATTTAACAGCAAATCCACATAACAGCATTCTATTTTCAGCTGAATAAGTGTTTCTTTTGGTAAGGTTTTGTCTGTCCCAAGAAGCTTCCTGTCACCCAGTTTGAAAAACACACTTAATCTGTCAGCTTTTACATCCATCAGTCCTGTGTCCATTTGATGGTAAAAGAAGCTACCATTTCTCACTTATTTTAAATGTGAAATGACAGGCATTCACACTAATTCATTCCATCCACATTTTTCTTACCTCAGCTTTTATGACTCTGTTTGTGCTGAGCATTGTACTGACTCTTTCTAGCTGTGCTCAGTAGTTCCACCAGATATGATTCATTGAACTTTGAACAAGCGACAGACAAGTACTCCTCAGATTCTTGGTGTTTCCTGGGAACAAGGGCCTGTCATTTGTGTTTGATGGATTTCCTCTCAATATTTTGAAACAGGCTTGAACCGCTGTGTCCTTTCCTTCCTGCTGTAACTAATCTTCCCTGAGACTTAGCCATGCACTGAATATCGCAGGCATTGCATTACTTTGCAGCATATCCTTCACTTCTCCTACAGCTAAGCTTTTCCAGTGAGCAGTGATGAATGTTTCTTTATTAGAGGGGCAGGAGCATGGGCTGAAGCTGGCTGACAGATTCCGGGCTGGAGCACGGAGGGCGGATGCGTTCTCAGAGCATTTGTCCTTCTCATCACCACACAGCCCTCAGTGTCACAGCACTTTGCAGAGGAAGATCATATCATCATCCCTATCTTACTGGTGGAGAAACTCCAGGCCCCTAGGGCAAAGCAGCTTCCTTGCAGTCAGCCAGGAGGGCTCAGAGCAGGATCCAGCCCTCTCTCCTTCCATCTGGCTGCTTACTCCAGGAGACATGGTGCTTTGGCAGTGAGTCACAGTCAAGAAATGAGAAACCTCATGTTAGAATAACCAGATTCAGTATCAAAGAGCATGCTGTAAGGATGGACACACCTAAATGCTTTACTGGATCAGAACTGATATGACTGAAATTTGACAGTTAAAAAAAAAAAAGGTTCATTTAAAGAGAAGCTTTAGCTGATGAAAGTAAAAAGGTGTAAAAAGCTTCTGTGGATCTATAATGGTATAATGTTTGTTCATTGCTATGAAACAAAAATAAGTTTTCTGATATTTTTACTTCCTTCATAAAAAGCTTCTGTTAAATATTAGAATGCCTGATTAGGGCTTTTGGGTCATCACTGCCATTCCTTGTTAGTAGATCTGTGTTTCTAACATCTGATGAGAAGGTCCAACCATGCTATTACTCACACGGGTTATTTGGCTGGCTCTACTATCCTTAACTGAATGAGTAATAGCTCCAGGATTGACCCTTTCCCTTTGTTGAAGACTGCACTAGTAATTAATTTTTTCCAAGTTATCTCGATACTATTTTGAAACATGACAGATGAACTCACACTAATGAGTAGGATGCTTCCATTTTAACTCCTGCAGCCTGGCTCTATAAATGCTTACACACATCTAAACACAGTTCTACACTTCCCCATTCCTTCAAGCACAGGAACATACCTACTACATTCATAATTTAACAGTGAGTGCGATTCTAAAATTTAAAACTACTGATGAGCAAAGAGAAGGATGCAGTTCTAAGTCAGTCCTTAAATCATCTAAGCTGAACAGTAAAAAATATAAATAATATCAATTAAACCAGTGGGATTGTAAATACAGAAGTAGTGAGGGCAGTGATGCTGCAGGCTGCATCAAGAAGAGGTTCCTTACAAGACTGCCTTCCGTAATTTATTTATTGTCTGGCACTGCATGCCCAGAAAACAGACTACAGAGGTAACACAGATCTCAAGAGTATCTGTGGCAACAGTGTTGATCAGCCAAGTGACACCTATTGTTAGTTCTCAGCTGTGCTCTGTAATAGCAAGGACAAGCCTGTTGTTAAGCTCTTCTCTCCACTTGTTTATCTGACTCGACTGCCCTCATTTCTACACCAGGATTCCTCCATCTAATTAGAGCAGTTATTCTAAGCGAAGTAAATAAAACAGAAGAATGTTCCTGTTGCATAACATGACAATCTTTCCCTGGTCCCTCAGTCGCAAACTCTAGTGGCAAATACCAATTACATGAAATAGAAGAAGGCAAGACCTAGGGAAGAGTTCTTTATGGTTTCCTGTGATTGATAGAAAAATAAATTTATGGCTGAATAAAGCTGTGCCTGTACAGTTCTGTATCAGCAAATAAAAATAGCTCTATAAAAGACCTCGCACATTTGGAGAAAAACAGGATGGGTAGGGCTGCCCTCTGCTACCCTGCATCGACCTAATAGATATTATCTTTAATGCAGAGAATACCAAGAGAAGGTGGGTACTTTGGAAAGGAAGTTGGATGGGTTAGCGGGTCTGCCAAGAGGGGAAATTTGTCTCAGTGGCTTTCTAAATCTCTCACTGGGCCTGGTGGAAATTTATGTGCTGGCTTCATACAATTACGTGGCCTGTGGAAAAAGGTGCACTGGCAGGTGACGGGGAAAAGCAGTCTGAAGTAACAAAACCACCTCTGTGAGACAGCTGCCTCAACAGAAGCAGAGAAAAGAAATTTCAGCTAGAGAAACAACAAGCAAAGAAATCTGTAGAAAAGTAAACAAGACAAGGAGTTGTTTTGTGGAGATGAAAGCTGTCACTGAAGACAGTAAACATCTGTTTGTGTTGATTATATGTTAGGAGCCAGATGAATCATGTATGACTAAATCTGGTGTAAGGCTAGTAGGACTGAAAATATGTCCAGGGTTATATATTTAAAAGAGTAGAGTAAGTACTTACACATCTTTAGTAGTCCCTGTAGCACCTAGGGAAAAAAAACAAAAAACAAACATGTTTACCAGGTAATGCCATAATCCTCTAAACCAATCAACAGTGCAGTAATAGTCTTTCTGTTCTAAACAGCACAGAAATAGCAGCAAAAATTTGCTACTGTCAGAGAACACATTTCTCATGATTGTTCAGTTTATCCTTAATTATTATCCATACTATCCCTTAAATCTATCACATCTGGGCCAGATTCTCAGCGTGTGAAAATGATGCTGCTGTGGACTAGTGCCCAGGTGCAGTCACTCAAGATGGGAGCAACATAAGAAAAGAATAATCTTTCTGAATTTTATATCCTCCACTTTGCTCAGTCCTCTGGTGGTTTTGTCTGCTACAAAGCTGGCACAGCTAACCGAGCAGTTACTCCCAAATGCCTGATTATTCTGCCATTTGATGCAGTTGTAGAGCTGGCACTACGTGTGTAAAATGCTGCCTCATTCCTCCTGCCAGAAAACAAAAGTTTTCTAAAACAACTAGACAGAACTACTATAAACATTGGGACACAACCCATCCAAAGCCCCAGACATCTAAGGAGATCAACCACCCCTTAATTCATCTTGCTATTTAACCAAAAATCAGAGACAAAAGCTGCCACCTGCCTGCCTAGTATGAGGGACTGACTTTTTTTTTTGTGACTCAGATGTTTCTTGCTGGGAGAGAAACATTCACTCAAGTACAAACTCTTGTTCCTCCCAAGTTACTAATGTTATGTTGTTCTCGCTAGTCTATAATTCAGCTGAGTAACCAGTAAATTATCCCTTCTATTAATTACAGAATTTAGGGCAGACATTAGAAAAACCTTTCACTTCTCCTTTCCTCTTAGTACTTAGCTGGAAAAGGTGATCTGAGCTCACTGTGAAGAAACTGCAGTAGCCAATCTCAGAGAATTTTTGCGTTTGGAGGTAGGTTGGGTTTTTTCTCCTATGGTACTTCATTTCTTGGAAAACTTTTATTTTTTCTGCTGCTGAAAAGTATACATAAACAGCAAATACCTTTCATCTCACTTTGATGTGTAAGAATATGCCTTCTGCATTCTTATTTTAAACAGGAGAAAGAAATAGCCCTGCAAGGCTTTCCAGCTCTGTCTACCTGAATGGACTGCTTGAGTGGCAGAAAACATCACCCTTTACAGCTAATTCCTGGACATAATATTATTCCCATTTCCTATGACTGGACTATCCCTCCTTTTCCCAGCAACAACACTGACTAGACTCATACAAGACTGTACACATTTCTGCTGCTAGTCCTTCTTCCAGAGTCAGAAAAATGTCAGT
Source organism: Monarcha castaneiventris obscurior (assembly GCA_026261815.1). Lineage (NCBI taxonomy): Eukaryota > Metazoa > Chordata > Aves > Passeriformes > Monarchidae > Monarcha > Monarcha castaneiventris. The sequence continues at coordinate 1,803,181 of JAMPIT010000034.1, forward strand.
ATGGCTACAGGTATCAGGAGAAAGCCTTAATTAAGTTGGAGGGAGTTATCTCTAGCCACAATAAGCTCAGGCCCTCGCTTTAGAACTTTACTCCACCAGGCGGCCTTCTGAGAGTTTTTGGCTTTGCAGGCACATCTGTGAAGCACTACACGTAAACCTCTCAAATTAATTGTGTCCAGGTGGAAGGCTAGCATTGCTGTGTGAGCTCAATCTCTGCCACTCTAGGGAGACATTTTTTGCTACCAAGGCTAGTTCATCCAGAGTCAGCTCAGCAATGAGCCTTCAGGGCACCCCCCTGAACATCTAGACAGAGCCCAGCAACACTTCGGACGTGTGTTTTGAAAAGCCTAGCTGGAGCTAGCAGAATTTTTAATGTTTTTCCAGAATAAACTGTTCCTTTGCTGTGCCTGTTCTGCATGAGGGCCATGACTTTCTTATTTTTAGTCTAAACTTGTTGCAATCAAAATCAGTTTCTCTAAAAGGGTTCGTGGTCCTTTTTGAAGCCTTTGCCGAGACTTCTCTGAGTCTAAGCACCCTGGACGCCCATCTGGAAAACTTGTCTTCCTTGCAGGAAGTGATGCTTTAGGTTTTAATTTTTATATTTTCAAATTCTGTATTGCTTAGAGTGCAACTCTGAAGTTCCTTGTAGCCTGTAACTCCCTCTCTCTCATGCTGGGTAGACATAACAAAGCCTCTCCAGGCTTTGCCTTCAAGGACAGCCAGGCTGTTCTGGGCCCAAAATGTGTAAACCAAAGCCTCTAAGGGGGGGCAAGCTGAGGGGAATTACATCATTAAACTGGGGCTTTAATTGGAGAATTAACCCTGATATGCAAATGAACCAAACCTATGAAAGTGTGAAGAACTCATGACCTGGAGTCCATCTTGGGGTCCATTTTTTGGAAGCAGCCTCTGGCTCACCAGGGTGTACCTTGAAGGCCCTTCAAATAAATACCTACCTTTATTCCCTTATTTTTGTCTAGTCTCTGTTTCTGGGAGGCCTCTTAAGGCATCAGAAGTACAGCAAAAGTACGGAGTGTTTAATACACAAACTGAAACCTCAAGCTGAGTGAGAAGAACTGTGTGCCTACAGTACTGCCACGCTCCCCAGAGGTGATATTCAAGTTCCAGTCAATCCCAGGGCACGTTTCAGCATCATATCCATGTTCAGTGCCATGCCTGTCTTCAATGCATTAGGGTACAAACACATTCTCCTTCTGGAGACCGGAGATGTCCCTCAGACCCATCCGCCTGGGCTTTGTGTAGGGCTACACTGCCATGAACCTGTGTTTGGAAATACGCCACTAACACTCACACATGGCAGCACTTGTTTCCTTGGGATATTAGCAAGGGTACTGCTGCTGAAAAATCACTGCAGGGTTTTGAAACGCGTGTCGCACAAAAACTTAGAGAACTGAATATGATAAAAAGAAATCACTTTTTAAGAGATCAGTTTTACCTTTATAATAAATTAGAAAAAAAAAAACATATAAAAAGAAATATATAGTTTTCTACTTTTTTATAAGCACAGCAAAGCAGTTTATCCTCACGGTCATTGATGCTTGCGTAAATTTCAGTGGGGTTATTTCTCATTTTCACCAGCAAAAGTGAAACAAGTGTTTGGTTCAAATTCCTTCAAGTATCACTAAGGTACCTGACTATAGACCTGAAAGTGTTTCCAGTTAACAAAGGAGTTTTCTTCTTATAAGGGTTCTGAGCTTGCAAATGAACATCATTTTACCTAAGTGTACCATGAAAAAAGCCTGTGTAAAAACTTAGAAGGTTTTGTTCATTAGGGAGCCTGAACACTCCTTATACACAGATATTACTTCTCAAGGAGCCCAAAAACATCTCAGTTCATACGGACATGTTTATTTGTGAAGTCCAATCCATTCACCCTCACCCCGTTACTTCACTGACGTATTTGTCTAACTCTTGCCTGTTTAGTGAGCAACACAATTTTATGGCTACTCAAGTGCCTTCTGCCAGGAGTTCAGCCAAAGAATCTTGTTTACCACCAATCAACAAACACTCTATAGCTCATTCCATAGCAGCAAGGCTCAGTGCTCTCATAGATACGACGGTTTCCATGTATGACTTGACAAAAGCCTCACATATTTAAAAACTTGTCCATTTTTTCCCACTATATCAGCTTGGCCTAAAAAAAGGCAGCACTTGACCCTACAAGCCTGGTCTTGATAGGCTCTTGTTTGCTTGGTTTTTCAAAACCTGCCTAACCTCAGCAAGAGATTGAAGAGCAGCCATGAAGCCACATCCGTAAAAAGTAGGCAATAGTGAATTGTCCTGAATGACCTCCCTGCTCACAGCATTTACACAGCAGGACCACGGGTGCATTTTGGCATTTTAGAGCTGCAGAAGGAGAAGAAAGAGTACAGCCTGCAAATAAACATGGCCCATTCAGCCACACATTGCTCTGAGCCCCAGTGATTACAGAAGAAAAGCATTCTGTCTAGAGCAGTGGAGCTGTGATCCCGCAAAAAACCCTCCGAGCATTTAAACAGTCACAAATCAAAAAGAAGAATTTATCCCAAAGCACCTTCCATTAGGTGAGAGGGGGTTTTGCTCTTTCAGAACAACAGCAGTTTCTCTTGGTGACTCTGCAGGATTTCAGTAAATGCAGGCCTAATGTGAAAGATGGTTGAGAGACATTGATAGCCACAGATGATATTGCTCTGTGCTGAGAAATGCATCAAGAGTGAAGGTGAGAAACAAATCTTCAGAAAAACATAAAAAGCATGAGAGGCAACCACTCACATGAATAAACCCATGGATCCAAAAAAAGCCGGGACCTGACTTTAGAGCAGATTACAAAACACTTTCCTAATTTTTTTAATGGACAGTGCCCTAGGACATTTTCTTGCACATCAAAATGTTACATAAGCAAATAAAACCCCTCAAAATTATACATCCGTACATGGAACTGTTAGGATTAAAAATGATTTTCCTACTGCAGGCTCCTTTGTGATGTGCTCCAACAGTCAGCAATATGGAAGCGCGTTCTAACATCAATGAATTTATTTCATTTATACCCCACTGTAACTGCAGACAGCATTATATCAATTTGTGTCAAATTGATTACTTCTTCAGCTCATCAGGGGGCAGTTCCGTACACAGACTTGACCCAATCAATAGAATGGTATAATGTCTTCCTGGGCATTGCACCAAACTTGAAGTTAATAAATCTTTTAAAACTTGGTATGAAAGTTCTCTTTCATCATAACTTGACTGTATTTGAAGCTTTCCACAGACTAACGGCTTCTCTATATATTTAAATTAGGGCTAGACTGACAGCCTCCTAAGAGTACCATAATTTAATGTGCTGTCATTGCTACTACAATAGATACGGAAAGGAGGAGGCAGTTAAAATGTTTTAGTGAAGAATCACTAGAATGAGGGGAAATGCCTTAACTCAGAAAAAAAAAAGTGAATTAATGTTTAAGAGCATATTTTTAAAAGAAAAAGAAGAAGAGCTATTTTTGAGCTTCTAAAACTCCAGGAAATAACATGAAAGAAGGATATGTAAAATGAGATAACAAAACATAAGGAAAACAGGAAGTTGAGAAATAAAAAATAAGTATAATCCATAGCTAATACATAAAATAGCTAGGCAATTTAAGAAGGATATATATACACCAGTTTACTTGGATAACTGAAGTTGCCATTTCTCAATTGAAGAGCTTTTTGCCACGGTCTGATACTCCGTAAAGACCATCTGAATGCTGGGAGTTATATTGGTGTTCTGGAGTAGCACACCACAGCCTGAAATGTTATTCTAGATCATGTCTATTAGTTTAGATCTCACAGACCATAGAGCTGAAAGCTCTGATGTCATTCTAGCCATGCAACAGAAGATAATATCATTAGCTGAACTATCACCATATATACATCTGCTTAGGAAAAATCAAATTAGGCTCCAATAGCTATTTTACCAGAGTAAGAAAATGGGGATTGGCATAACACATATTCTGTATGCTACAATATTGTACTTAGTCATATGATATGACAGGGTGTTACAGGTTAATTACATGTTATGCACCTCTAGCTTTGACATTACTGACTACACAATAGTCATAACTTCAGCATTAAAGATGCAGTCACGCTGTGCACGCCACAAAATTAATTTGTATTTATACAGTCTTCACATCTTTTGGTAAAATTGTGAGTTGCACTTTCCTTAAAAGCTCAGGATTCAGAATAAAACTGGTAAGTTTTCTCCTTCCCCTTTATAAAATAATTTTGTTTTTATTAGACACACTTTCTAAGGAATGTTAAATGAAGTAAATAAATAGTAGACATCTGACATCTTACTTTTATTACCAGCTGTTTGTTATTTTAAGGCCATAGACTGCACAGAGCAATTCCTGACTGACAGTGGTGAAAGTGAGAACTGGACCTTTCAGAGCTGCATTTCATTTGGAGAGGTCTATCAGTGCAACAGTAGTAATTCCGTTATACTAATGATGTGCTTTACGTGGCATTGTTGGGTTTTACCTGCGCTAAGCCCCTGGAGATCTGTGGAATATTTCTAAAGAGCATGCAAAAGGTTACCAAAAAATGCAAGTTCAAATATTTTATGTATAATAGTATAAGTAAGTTTAACTATCAAAGGGGTCAGACCTTCAGTGAAAATACTTTACATATCTACAAGCCAAAACCTGTTGAAGACAACTACATCTAATGCAATGGGACACATTTAAACAAACTTTGAGTTCAAAATAATTCACTAAATAATACTGCTGTCAGAGTTAGTCTACTTGACATTTACCCATTTGTACCCTGGTACAAGTTCCACAGGGCGGCCAGAGCAACATTAATTTAGAAACTACCACAAATGGACTAATAATTGACTCAACATTTTTGTCTGAACTTCTCTGAAGCTTGCACTGGTGCTTTTACCCAGCAAACAGAAAAAGGATGTGAACAAGCATCACCCCAGTGGTATGAAGCTAGACTGGTCACACACAGAAAAAACTTCCCATCACAGCAGTGTGGGAATCAACTAAAGAGAGAGAATTCATGTGTGCAAACAGGGCAGCTCTAATAAGAGCACTGAATGTTCAAGCAAATTCACACAGTGCATTCTTTATGGATGAGAGAGGCCTCTGATAGACAGACACAGTACCTAAAACCCAGCTTACAATCATTTAACAGAAACCCAGTAAGGAATGGCAGAATCACATTCTCCTCTGAGAGAGTGAGGAGTGAAGTGCAGAGCTGAACAGGTAAACCAGCAACACACCCCACAAATGTACACATAGGTACACCCTAGAGAAGGCAGCATCTCTCACACTCACAGGCATGACCAAGTCCAGACTAGCACTGCCCAAGGCACCACAGAAGCTCTGGTTAAAGCAAGTCAAAACAGTAAGAGATGGGGACCCAGTAATTCTAAGTGGTCCAACTATTATTTTGCTGCGTATTTTCAAGAGCTGAAAGCTCACAAGTGCATCTGAAAGACTTGATAAAGGTTCTGGAACAGGTGGCAATGTTTGCCAAGTGCAGCTAGGATGAAAAATGATTGAGAAATGCTCATATTATAATTACGGGGTGAAGGTCCACTTATCAGTTTCCATGTACTTTCCTTTTCTGCGGGGGCTGGGGGGAGGAAGAGCACAACAGCACCATCTTCCCAGATCTTGTCTCTTTTGAAAATAGCAGTGAACAAATAAGGGAGCCAGCTGGACGCACCAGCCAGCAGTACACATTAACATGCATGAAACCTCAATCATGGAATATCCTCCAACTTCTCCAACAAGCAAAAGGAGAAGATGTGGCACAAATTCATTTCAGAAGTGGCATTCGTGGCCTTATAGGGAAGCGAAGAGGATGGAGCTGACACCCCCGGCGGGATCCTCACGTCCAGCTCCCAGCCTGGGCTTGCCGTGCCTTGGGCAGCCGCTGTCGGAGGTGGCGATTCTAGCGACAACCGGGCACCAGAAAGCCGCCGGTGCCCGCGGCAGGCCACATCACCCTCTCTCCCCTGAGCAAGCGGATCAGCCTCGGGAGAGGAAGATGCTCTTGCAAGAGGGCGGGCGGCGATTCCCGCGGCTCGGACGGGCATCCCCCGAGCCGGGAGCCGCATCCCCGCCGGGCGCGGGTGCGTGCCCGCCGCCGCCCCCCGGCCCGCAGTGCCCGCAGGGCTGCCCCAGCTCGGCGGGGATGCTCGCCCCGCCGCTCGCCCGGCCCGGCCCGGCCCGCCCCGCCGCCCTACCTCGCCCGCCCGCTCCGCCGGCCGTGGAGTTGCCGCAGCCCATGGGCGCTGCCCTGGCCGGCGCTGCGCCCGCCGGTGCGGTGCGGTCACGGGAGACAGCCGGCGGCGGGCGGAGCCGGGTGGGAGATAAAGCCGCGGGGACCCCTCCTCCTCCTCCTCTTCCTCCTCCTCCTCCTCCTCCTCCTCCTCCTCCTCCTCTCCCCACCCATCGCCCGGGAAACCGCCAGCCCCGAGAGCCGCTTCCCGGCCCCTCACCGCACCCCCTGTTCGTCCCCAAGGAAAGCCACACCCCGCTTCCCGGGCTGTCCCCTCGTCCGGACGGGCTGGAGCTGCTAACCCGGAGATTCGGCTCAGCCCAGGCTCCAGCCTGCAGGACTCCGAACGACCCCCACCGCAGGCAACAAGCCCAGAGCCTCCTCGGGCAGTGGAGATGCTCCTTGGCTCACTCGTTTCACGGGAGCTTTGGGACACCCCTCATTCACCAAGGAGAACATCGGTGTGACCACAGGACCGGGCTGCAAACCCTACATCTGCTATCAACGACATCCCGTTCACTGTTCTAAGCAAGTCTTTATTGATTGGTTTGGGCATTTCTCGTCTTACAACAAACATGATGGTGAAACTGAAGACCCATTGAGTTGAGAAGAGCTACAGATTCCCTTTCCCCAAGTAATATCAGCAGCATCGAGAAACATGAAAGATAAGTTTACAAATTCTCCAAGCAGTCATTTTCATTCAACATTTGTGTCATTTACCAAAAAGAATTTGACTTTCTGTTAACCCGAACCTGTCTTCCACACAGAGAAGTAAAATACTTTAAAACCTTGATGGCTTGGTTACCCTTCCTCTGTCCTCAAATGATCAGGAAACTGAAATCCAATGAATACATCTAGATACAACTGCAAATACTCTAGATAGATAGATAGATAGATAGATAGATAGATAGATAGATAGATAGATAGATAGATACTACTGCTACAACAAATTTGTTTAAGGGCTCAGAAAGATGCTATAGGGGTGTCATAGAAACACCAGTGTGAGCATCACATATGCACAGGACTGGTAATTGTCTACTACCAAAGGACCAGATATAAAGTGCTGCTGCCTGATCTTGCACTCTATTCAGAGAAGGGGGGAAAAAAAAAGACATCACCATTCTCTTAGAGGTTTCCCAAGAAGTGCACATTAGAACAAAGCAGCTCCATAAGCAGCAGAGGCAATAACATCCTACAGATTTTTGCCCTAGGGAGGAATACCTACATGGGCTCACTGATGTTCACCTCAGGACAGAGTGTAAGATCTCCCTCCTCTGACTGGCCACCTCTTTTCACGTCAATTGTAGAAAGTCAGTATTTTCAGGGTCTTTGTCTATACCTTCCTGACAAATTGCCTGAACCTGAACAATCAGCTCAAAATTTAATGATGAGACAGGGCTAATGGGCACACAATTCCTTCACCACCACCAGCCCTAAAGCAGACAGCACAAATGTGTGAATTTTTCTTCAGAAAAAAAATCTCACAAAGGCTCAAAACCACCTCTTTTTGATGGCCTTTTTCCTGAAATTCACAGAAAAATAAATCCTCAGGCCAAGCTTTTAGCACCAAGCATCAGCCCAAAGCGAATTTTTAATGGCAGAGTTAAGAAGGAAGAAAGGGTGCTCTGAAAGCAAGGCTGAAAGACATCCTGCTTAAGGCCCCATGTGGTTTACTAATATAAAAACAAACAAAAAATCCCAGCAACCCACACTGACCATAGGCTTGCCACATTTCGAGGTATCTGTGAACGTGCTTTTAATATGCAATTTACCTTGGAGGAAGCAGTTGTGATGAGCACAGAAACCAAGCCATGTCCTCACCTATTAGAAGAGGCAGCTGGGAGGCAAAAATCCCCATGAGATGCCTTGACACCAAGCCATTGCCGTGGCCACAGGGAGAAGATATGAGGCTGGTTCAGAAACCTGCAGAGGTATTAAGGATGACAGGAAGGTGATGTAACTTCTAAGTGCTCTCACTCCTCCTACAAGTTCAGTGCATCGAACACAAGCCAAGCACCCTGTGTGCACAAACCAAGGGCTGCATTAAGTTCAGTGAGGCAAGAAATTTCCAGCACACCCATCCAAAGCTGGAGTTAGTAGCAGCTTCAGGGGACTTAGGACAACAGAAATGTGATGTATTCCTCTATACACTGTCTGGGATTGTAATGAGTCAGCCCCTCTCTTGGCAGCTCTATTGTAGTTGCCTCCTACTACAAATGAGAAGACACGCTTTAGTTTCAACTTTACTCGAGTTTTACACAAACAGAGTATTTCACTTCATTACTGAAAATAACTGGTAGCAAAATACAGTCACCTAAGCAAGTTAATTAAATGAACACTTGACATTAAGGGAAAGGAGCGATGAGTTCCCTGCGTCAGCAAACTCTTGGTGTCTGCCACCACACACCCTGTGTATGTCATCTCCTCTGGGAGATGTATGGATGTGAACTTCTGTAAGTATTTCAGAAGGTGTAGTGAAAAAGGATTTTGTTATTCTTTCCCTAATTCAACAAAAATTTACTCAGCTGGGAAAACAGGTTGATTGATGGGATTACCCAAATCTGAAATTCCAGTGCTTTTCCCTTTTTGGACATTTTTGCTAGTCTGAGTGCTTAAAATCCAAATAATCTGTCTGTCAAGCTGGTATGCAAGTCTATGGAAAGGATCTTTAAAACCCATTACTTCTGGGTATTAGGAAACAGCCCTTATTTGCACACTAAGGTATACTTTTCAAAGTCATTTTTTATGTAAGTATCCACACAGAAGCCTTATTCATCCGTGATTTCTTTCTAACAAATCATTTGCTTACAAAGGACTGGATCTCAGCTTAAGAGCTAGACTTTCATTACCCTTGTGGGTCTCTTCCAACTCAGGATATTCTACAATTTTATAGAAAAAATACAGTGCTAATTAGCATCTTCTGGGTGTTTTCTTTGAACAGTGTCTTTTAGATACGGATGTTCTCAAAACCGCAAATGTCCTGAAAAAATTGTCAGTTCTTCATCAGTAGTTAGCACCGTGAGATAAACTTTTGCCTTATCAAGTCTACAACAGGAATTCAATTTAGACCAAACTTACCCTCTTTAAGAGTTGCACCGCAAACGTGCTCAGAGTTTACCAATGCAACCACCTTGTTCATGGCTGATTCTCAATTCCACTGTTTCCAAGTTCTAATTCCCAGGTTTTCAGGCTACCTTGTATTGTGTTCCTCCCTGGACAGTTTTACAGTCTCGCTACAGCACTGTTGTTTTATAGCTGGCAACCTGGGCTTGTAGGTTTCACTGACTTCTTCAAATATCATGGTACAGCATAGATGGTGCTTGGGAACACTTAGCCACCAAAGGACAGACAGTTATGACCCAATTTCCCAGAAAACCTGCAAGGAATATTCTTCTTGAAAAATTCAGTAGTCCAAGCCCCAGTCTAACAAAAAAAAAAGCACTCTTGTGTCAGCCAGGGGTTGTTTGTTTCACACGTCAACAAAAGACCAATACATCAAGATACTACATTATTTACATTAATATAAAAAGGGGAAAAAACCAAAGAACTTACTAGTAAAATGTGTCATGATTCCACAACCCTTGGAGTTGCTCACTACATGACAAAGGGAGAAATTGAGAAGATCTCTACATTGCTGGGAACATTTTATTCTTAACAAAAAGGGTTAACTAATTTGATTTGGGTTACAGAAGCCAAATGACAGTCATAACAAAACCCAGAGGCCAACAAAAAGAAAGAAATCTACAACCCCCCATGTTTCTACACTATTTCTTAATAATGGCTATATTGTGAAAGCACTTGGTCACACCAGGCTGACCCCAACTGTGCAAGGTACCATCTGGACACATAATGAATGTTCATCTTTGCTGGCAGTCAGAAAGACAAGAAACAGCTGATGGATGAGATAATAGAGAAGCCAAAGTAGGAAGCAGCGAGATAGCATTGCTATTTATAAAATGGATGTGCCTGACAAGAACAAAAAAAAAAAAAAAAAAGCTGTATCAGGTCAAAGGAAAGATCCACCTTGTTCAGGATCCTGACTCTGACAGGACTGAAAGAACACAGGAAACTCATACAGAAAGTGCCCCCCAAACTCTCCCATCTTCCAGCGTCTGCAGGTCACAGTCTGCCCGAGGCAGGAATGGTTGCCATGTTTTAGCACCCCTTAACACATCTCTCTTCTATGAACCTGTTCCACCAACCCTTGAACCCACATAAGACCCTGGCACTCAAAGCATCCTCTGTTCCACTTCTCAGCCACGTGTGAATTGAAGAACCTACTTTTGTCTGCTTTGAGCCTGGCTCCTGCCCACTTCAGCTGTTGGTGGTTTGTTCCTGGTATCAGGATAAACATTGAAGAATCAATTCCCCACCTCACACCATTTATGATTTTTGTTCTTCACAGTAGAATAAACAGCCAAGAATCAATATGGCATGTCCCCTATCCTCACCTTTAGTTAGCAGCAGTGATAGCAAGTTGTCATTTTCTGGCAGTTGATCAATAGGTAGTTAAAACACTTCAAAAGAGATTTTCTCTGAAAGGATTTAGAAACCCCATTCTAGAGACTAGCTTCTGCTAGTAATACCAAGTTTATATGAGAAGCGGTGCAGGGACCCTGCATGGAGGGAGCAGCCAAACTGCTTTGCCCATCATAGATTTATTGTAATCCATATGTCCCCCCTTGCAGTCCTTGTTAGCAAGGACAAAATGTGATAAAAACTCTATATTCCACTCTCTCCCTTCTTCTGGCTGCCTGGCAGCCCCACACTCACCATGGGAGTTTTTCAGCACCAGCCCTACACTCCTCTGAGCCCTGAGCTGCTCCTGCCTCACCTTGAGCCCACCACCACAGTGAGGAGCCCATAGAAGGGCCAGCTACCATCTAACCTTAAATGACCTACAGGGGCATTATTTATCATGGCAGCACTGTGAGGAACAGAATCAAACTGCAAGAACTTGGGAGGAAAAGCAATTTGTCTTTCTCCTTGCAGTGACAGTAGAAAATTTGACTTGAATATTTCTTTTAAACGAAAATGATGACTCCTTCTATTAAAAAACCCCCATGAAACAGTGGAATGTGTAGGTTTATAATGGTCCATGGAAGCAGACTTAAAAAATATGTTTTAAACACCTCACTTCAAAGTAAAAAAAGAGTTTTTGCCAAGACCAAGGATATTCTTTCATCTTAAGTCAAGATTTTAATTTATCTATCTGTTCCTGCTCTCATGAAAGTCACTAATAAAATTCTCATTATTGGGCCAAATCAGACATGAATTGAGACAAAATCAACAATTTCTCCTAAAACATCTAGTAAGCAATGAACAAGGAACCCACTGGCCAGCCAATAAGTGCCAAAGAAATGTGAATATTCTGTTAGTAGATATGCCAGCTTTACAGAAATTTCTGTGCCCCCCTTCCCCTGCCCCCCCAATCTCTGACAGAATAAATAACAATTAATTTAACAACAATTCTTTCTGAATGTGATTATGGGCCATAGTCCTGAAACCCCCTTTGTTTTAGAAGCTTATAGGGCATAGGATTCTTAGCTTATTCACAAGGTAGAAATGGAGCTCAGGACTAAAACTTTCAAAGGTAAGTTGATGGGGGAGAAATAAGTCATAATTCAATGTTCACATCAGCATTATGTCTGTTCCTAAAAAGTCGAGATTTTAGCACAGAGACCTGAAGAATTTGCTGTTGAGCTCAGCTATTACCCCCAAGCCTGCAAAGATTTTTCTTTCAGAGTTATTTTCAGGTGCCCTTGAAAATAACAAACGGCCAAATCCTTAAATTGGACATTCAGAAAGAGTTTGGAATCCTTTCTGTGCCCAAAACTTGATACATATGATGTATTAGATTCTTCCATTAGAGGTTTCACAAAAATACAGGACATAAGTAAGAGTGCTTCTTACCTCTGAGAACACTCAGGCTTCCTTTTACTACCTCTGATAACAAACAGTCTCCCAAAGCTCTATTCCAGAGGAGAAAAGCATCTTACTCTCTTACTTTAATACACTATGCAGACAGATTAATCTCTTTCCCTGTCTCTCACTTCATAAATTAATTTGCAAGATGCAGCTACATCAGCTTTTCCAAAGACAAGATCACAAAATGAACAGATGAAAAAATGGCAAAATGCTAGAGGAAGGACCTTTGTACTGAGCTGTCAGGAAGATGTCAGCTCAGCACTGCATCCCTTTGAAACAAAGTGTGTGCATCACTTCAGGCACACGCGTACCTAAAACACCCTCACTGCATTTGAAAAGCCTAAATTAGTACTCAAGTAGTGGAAGACAACTGGATCCAGATCCATGAGAGGAAACTCTTTTCCTCAGAACTGTATGAGGAAGGCACATCTCTTGTCTGGAGTCCCACCCTTTTATTTCAAGAGGCCCTTCTGCGCACATAGCTCTTATTTGTGCAGTACCGTGGGAAGATGATATTCCTGCTTTATTATGTTTTATTTTCATGCACGTTTTCAGATGTCAGTTCTTCCTCTGTTGTTGATATAAATTTCCATTACAGTTTTCCACACATAATAATTGCTTTTGCCCTATATTGGTTACGATGCCAACCAGCACAGTTGCTGCCTTGTTTTTGTATGCAGTGTGCCTGCAGACTATGGAAACAGCAGACACATCCTCACCACGAGAAATGTCTTCATCAAAGCTCTATATTTATACACCTCTGCTTAATTAATACCTTGGCTTTTGAAAACCTAGGGAAGATAAAATTTGCCAGTCTTTTTACAGTAGCTATATATAATTCACACTGACTGGGAGTTTCATAACTTGCATGTGCCATTTTATTGAAATAATAGAATTCTGCTTCAGCAAATACCAGCCAGGATAAGAAAAGATAAATGCACATCAAAACAGCACCCCTCTATCTAAATATGGGTTTAATACAAGAAGATGCTAACAATTTTGATTAATCAAAACTTCTGTCGTACTAGGCGTGCAGTAAACAGAAGTTCTTACAATTAGCAACATGGAAACAGTGTGTGTTAGGTCATTAAAAAAAAAAGGCACCCACAAACACCAACTATATCTTGTGCTTTGACTGCTTTTAACACATAATTTTAATTAGAACGTGGCTCTTGACAGATAAAGTACTAACAATTTTTAAGCACTTAAAAAAGGCTCTTGAATGCATAATTTCAAATATTTGTAAGAGCAGAGTATTTGTACCCATGAAATAAAACACACTGTAAGCAATCAGTAGAAGTTACATGGTGTCCTCACGATGTTCTCGTAGGAGGCATCCTTCTAGCACCTATATAATGGTGACAAACTCCCCTCATTTCTATTAATAAAGATTAGGCAATTCATCCTTGTTAAACAGAGAATCAGCTTCTGGATCCACAAGTACAGGCATAGAAATGGACAGTTTGGGAATTTCTGCATTAAATACTTTATCTAGTTTCATTTATTCCAGGTTTAACAGCAAAATGGAGGCAACAGACCAAAACCATCTGTTCCTTAATATATACCTGGAATTACTCCTAAAACACTGATGTTTTGTTTATTAATATTTGCATTGCATTTAGAAATTCATGACTTTGGGCTCCTAAAATGCATGGAATTGTGTGAAAATTATGAACATAATTTAAAATAATTGCTGCGGAGTTTTAATTCTTTGATTTCTGACAGTGAGCATTTAGGATTCAAGGACTTGCTTTTCTCTTTCCTCCAGAATGAGAAGGGCCAGTCGTTTTCCAACCAATCCCAAATCTCTCTCATCTCATAATAAGAAGCACATGTCTCTTGGGGAAGCTCTGACAGGGAGCTGACAGCCTGGTAGCCCCTCACAACAAACCTGCCCCAGGAGGCTGCGACATGGTGAAACCACAGGAGCTGGCAGCGCCAGTCCAAATGTACAACAGCATAAACAAGAAGAGATCTGGACTCAAACCTAACAATGACCAGAGCACTTATTTGAAACGAAGTCACTCTTTTTTGATTTAGTTTTCAAAGTACTGAACATTGTTCCATTTGGCAATGCTGCAACGCAGCGTAAATCAAATCTAAGAAAACCTCTGAAATTCTGTATGCACAAGCAGTTCTGTTCAGGAGAGGAACGAAAAACTCTGGCAACTTCTCTTTTGTCACAGATTTCTTTCAAAGCATCTAAGTTAGTTTAAACACTGATGAGAACATTTTCCATTGCATTATTATTCATGTTCTCGCAGTCACAGATATGATAGTGCTCTTCTGTTTGGGGCTTTTTTCTTTTTGCTATTTCATAAAAGCTTGATTTGAGAGGGTGAAAAATTAATTAGAAAACATTGGTCCCTTCTAAGAAAAACTTATGCATATTATTAGATGCTGTTGACTCTGACTGCAGTATATGCTGTCTGCGTGCTTCATGGTTTTTACTGAGAGACACTTGCTGACCTAGGATCTTGTCAGCACTTATGTTTACAGAGTATTTAAAGATAATGACTGTATGTGACCCTTGAACTAAATGTTCTGGTTTCAAAATGTGCAAGAAAAACATAGAAAAGCAATGTGTTACCATAAATGAATTTGAAAGAACTGGGAAACTATTTACTGATCCAGCTAACATTTATATGCCTGATTAATCTCCAGGAATCTGACAGGCCGAACGCAAGTTTCTAAGTTTGCAGGACCGGAGCTGGGTTGCCAAGTGCACAGGTAACACACGGCATTGCTGCAGGGTTACAAACCGCCTGCCTGCACGGCAAATCACATGATGGAAAGCAAAAGGGCGGGGCAGCTTCTCAGCTACAAGGAGAATTCTGCACGAGTTCAGGTGCTTGAGCACTCACATACGGTGGCACAGTTTATAGCCCAAAAGCTGCCCACAGCCTGGTGAGATAGTTCACTTTGCTTGCACCTTGCTCACAGTGACCTTTATCCTGGGAAAATACTGAGAGAGGTTTGCCAGCTGGAAGAATTGCTTTGCTCACAGCAGCAGTCAGGCCCTGCTGTCGGCCTCCTAGGGGCTGTGCTCTCACCCTCGCTGTAAGGGCAGCACACCTTGGAAAGACACTCCGAGAGCTACAAAAGGCAATGACAATTTGTGGTTTGCAACCTCTCCTAGAATGATTCAGCTCTGCTCCCCTCATACTCCTCACTGGCCCCTACTAAAGCAAGCCACCAGCACGCCATGGTGACAGCCCTGCCTCCAGCAGCGATGCTGGATGGAGTGTCTCAGTGCACATGCTGCAGAATTCCAGCTTTCTGGCAAGCCCTTCGTTTGCAGCAGTAGGTCCAGTCATATGACAGGAAAGGGTTTCCAGTATCTGGCTTTTTCCAGACAGCAGAAGAACTTCTAAGTAGCCGCCACGGGAAGAAAAATTGGAAACATCTGATCTTGCGACACTGGAAGCATCTGAGCACCGTGGAGGAACACAGAGCTCGTGAGAGGGTTCCTGCTGAGCTGGACTGGGGCTGCAAGGGCTGCAAGGCAGTGCTGCATTGCCCTTGTACCACTGCACTTGCTTGTATACTTGTGACACGTTTTGTGCCATAAATCAACTTTTCCTGCTGGGAGAAAATCTCAGAGTCCTTGCTAGAAATTCCCTAGATGGACGGGACAGACCAGCATTCAGTCTCTTCTTCTTCAAAGAGTTGTTTATTAAGTTCTTATCGGTTACAAGGAACGCAGTGAGAGTAGAGAAATGCTGCGAGTGACCTGGTATCAAGATTTTGCAGCCCTTTTAAAGGCATTTTACCCAATAGAAGTTTGAAACTACAGATATTTTTACTTTTCCACCAATGTCCAGTAAATCACCTTGTAACGCAGACAGGAACTGCGGCAAATTCTACCCAATCATGCTAAGCTACTTCTACTGCAGAAAATGGAGGTCTAGAAGAAGGAGCACAAAGTCTAAAATGATGTAAACATCCACCATTTTGGAAACCTCACTATTTATCTATTTACTACATAAACAAACCTAGAACCTCTAAATTCTTCACCCTGTGACATTCTTACATAATATTCTACTATCTAGTTCACATTGGTGTAGATTTTAATTCTTCCCAGAGTGTAGGCAGTTTCCTCCATGGATAAAGGTCAAAACCAGCATTGTTCAGAGGGGTTAAGTTCTTTAAAACAGGCAGAGGAATATTCTCTGCACTCTGGATTCCCACATATTTGTGCTCCTGACATTGCCTTGGCAGCCTGCTGGGAGGAGTCACTGCTGATTGCGGTGCCAGTGCCCATTTGGGTGCTGCCTCGAGTTTCCTTATTGCTTTCTGCATCATCCTCTGGGGTTTTTGCTGTTTCTCTAAAAATACAAAAGACATGCTATTGCATCACCACATCCTGCTCTGCCTTTGCCCTGGGCAGCACAGACAGGCTCTGCTCAAGGGGGAAGCAGGACAAGAGAGCTATTTGGGGCCTCTGTGGTCTGCAGCAGCCTCAGTTATAGACCCAGACCCCTTTGTGCTACCTTGTGTATGGAAAACACAAGGAGTCCAAACAGAAAACAGGAAGCCCAAAAAGGATATAATCATGCTGGCAGACTCCTAATAGGCCTTAAGGTATGTTCTGCTATATAAAAATGTTAAGACATTATAATTCAGCTTTTTTAGCCTTATCAGCTGTAGAAAGATGCAAGGGAAGGTGAAACAAAGCGAGTGATCAGAATAAAGACAACATGAGCTTTTCAATTGTATTGTTCAGAACAAAACACAAAAGTGCTCGACTCTTGATTTTAAGACCAGGAAAAGGCATCAGTGCAGGGTGTGATTGGTTCATGTGATCTCATGATAAAAAAAATAAACCAAGAGCTGGCTTTAGACACAGTGATAAATTAGAGTGCATTTGCTTCTGATAATTGTACTGATGTTGTAAAGACTACAAAAGCAGGTTCCCTCTGACACTAAATTGACAGTCTTTTCTACAGATCCAGGCTGCATTTGAATGTGGTATTCTGACTTTTGGTAACCTCTATGCCAAACAGGTTCTTTATTGGCACTTCATAATCGTATGTCAGTCATTAGATGTCTCTTATTTTAATGTACAGAATCGTATCAGATATGCATTTCTTTGATGAAGTACCTGTATTATTGTTTCTGTCACTTCCTGTATTTCACCCAAAGATTTTTCACCATTCCTCAGACAGCCCTGAACTCCATTGGACCATCACCTGAAGCAGAAGGTTAGGAAGCAACATACATCACAAAAAGCACTGCTACAAGGAGGAGGAAGGAGCTTGTATACGGACATTTGCGCTGCAAAAACATAAAAAATTTAGCTTAAAATATTCCAGTAATTCTCCAACAAACTACCCACTCTCTCATTGTCCCTGTTGCTTGCAAAACAAATGCAAACTGTTAAGTCAGATGCCCTCCATCAGACAGGCACCAAACAAGAATTCATGACAACACTATCTGACTCCATGCAGCTCAGGGCAGAGACAGACGTGGAGAAGTGGTGGCAGCACCTCTGGCTGGTATTGCCATTGGTGACTCCAGCATTTGAAACCATATTTTTATTCTGCATCTGGAGGCTGCTGCAGTGCTTGGTAACACAAGGGGACTTAATTGTCCTTAAATTACATGAAATTAAGGATGGCAGTTATACCCTTCACCTTCAATGAGGTTTTAATTAGATCCATCCCACCAGCCAGTCCATCTGTGCATATCCATTTTGGCATATTACTAACGTGTTTAATGGAAATAAACAAAGCCATGTGTTTTACGTTAAAACAAAGAACATGACATCTTGGTTATGTAGCAATTAATAATTTCAGTGGAATTTTATTTAAGCCCAATATTATGTTATGGGTCATACCCAAAATCACTCCTTTTCTATGTGTCCAAGACATGTCCTGTACATCAGATGCCCTATTATTAATTCAAACAATTCAAATTTATTCAGAGAGTATTAAAAAATTTGGTTTGGGATGCTTCTGGTAGGGAAAGTATTAAGAGTTTTTTCCCTGTCTTTCAATTGTATTCATTTGAAGCAATTTATTGCTACTATCATATAACATATCCTCTATATATTTTTATATATATATTTATATAAAGCTGCATAACTTATGGTAAGTTATTACACATCTAAAAGACATCCGTAGTTCAAGAATTTCTTACTGAGCACAATGAAAAATATGAGACACTGTTAAATGCATAAATAGACTCAGCTGACTTAGCAAGCATGTGACTACCACACCACTGCTCAGAAATTTCTTGTAAAGTATAAGGTAGGAAGCCAAAAAGGAAGCATAATGCAACATGTTCTTTAAAGTTATAATAGAACATATGAGAATGAAAACACAATGCAGTATGACTTACTCTGTAACTAGTCTAACCAGAAAAAAAAATAATTATAGTCAGCTCTCCATTAATACTGGGTGGATTATCAAATTTGGAAATAAATTAGGCTAAGGATGCACAACAGCTGCCTTGTTTCCAAACAGCCCAATTAAAGCTGGCAGGGTTTATTAACTCATGCACAGCACCACCCAGGCATGGCACTGCTGCTTCCAGCCCTGAGCTGGTGCTGGGCAGTGAGATGGGAAAGCACTTGGGCAAAGCTGGAAGCGTGCACTGAGACTTTCAGTCCTGCAGAAGGCACAGTCCCAGCTGCCATCTCACACCGCGGTCCTTTCTTGTCACAGAGCCAGACCTGACTGCCTGGTTACCAAGGGATGTTCCTGGCCATCCTTCAACAGGAGCAAGGCTGCCCCGTGTAAAAGCCCAAATCCAGGTTTGAAGATGCACCAATTTCTGTGCACCTACAGTAATACGGGGAGATTTTACATCATTTTGCCAAGAGATTTGTTTAGCAGACAAATCTTGAATTTCCAGATGTATTCAAACTTTCTTCTTTCCCTCAAAATTGATCCTTCTCCCAGCTAAGAGATTTTTTTGACTACAGTCAGGGTTTTGCTGGAAGGAAGCATCGTCTTTTCTTAGAAACAGTACAATTAGTTTATGCAATGAATTACTTCATACTCAATGCTCAATTATTTATTGATTTTCCTTGATGCCATGATTTCTCACTACTTTTATAAGCAGTATGTATCAGTTTAATTGTAGCCATTCCAGGGGTTTTTTCTTAAGTTTTCACACTCTAAGAGCCATATTTCTTAATGTAATCGAGTCCTCTGTAGGTTACAGAATACACACATACAAATTAATTGGGCTGCTTCCTGGAAGTGATCTCCAGCTCAGTTCACACTGCTGTGGCAGGTCCTTCGAGCATTCAGGTGACTGATTCTGGGTACTGTGCCTACTGTTTCCCTATTCTTTTTCCATGTGTACAATGTTCCTAGAATGGCTATAAGAGTGCTTTTCACTAGCAAGACTTTTTGTAGCAGCTGAGTGTATTGCACTCAGCACCTGGAT
The DNA here is from genome assembly GCA_026261815.1 of Monarcha castaneiventris obscurior. Taxonomy (NCBI): domain Eukaryota; kingdom Metazoa; phylum Chordata; class Aves; order Passeriformes; family Monarchidae; genus Monarcha; species Monarcha castaneiventris. The sequence continues at coordinate 1,822,771 of JAMPIT010000034.1, forward strand.
ATAGAACATGGAAACTTGGGAAACCCAGAAACTGAGTTTTCTTGTGTCAAAGAATGAGACACCTCTACCAAAGGACTGCCCATGCACAAGGTACCTAACTTTTTTTTTACAATAGTGCTAATGCTGTATAAATAAATTGTTGAAATGTTTGGTGGTAGTACTGTGGGTTATTTTAATTATTTTAAAAGCATTATTCGGAGTTACCAAAACTGAAGAATAATTCTTGAGACCCAATAAAAACAAGTGACTAGGAAATTAATTTCAATTGCTAATAGGCAATTTTTTAAAAATTCAAAACCACCTGGACTGTATTGGGAACATTCAATAAAAACATTTTGATCACTATAAATAAGTAATCTGCCAAGTTTATAGCTGTGTAAGAAATGATGCAACAAAGAATGACAACTAGTAAAAAGCATCACCCTTCAGTAAGTTAATGAAGCGCTTTTTCTTTTATTTAAATAAAACTAGTGGAACCTGTTCTGGAAATAACTATCCTTAAGTTTGGAATGACAACAGGCTTCCACTCTTGAACCTCAAACTAAACAAAGCCATCAAAAGGAAGAAGACAAAACCTTCCAGGTTATTGCACTGACGTGAAATAAAACCACAAACCACCTTGATGCTTCCCTGGTGAAAGAAATACTTCAACCCAATGGGTAAGAGCTGTTGCTGAATTATTTCAAGACTAGAGGGGGAGAGAAAGAGGCAAGAGTTGTAACTAAAGTATTTGGGAAATATTAAAAAATGCCCTGAAGCTACTTTAACAGATACAGATAATCTGATGACGTGTGGTTTTCTCATTCTCCATGAATTTCAAATAACGTTTTCAAAATCTCTGATGAAAGAAAAATAAGACTTATCAGAGACTGACAAAATTGGCTCAGATGTGATCATGGATTCTTAAGCCTAATGCCTAAATGGTGCCCTATTTCATACTCTGTAGAAAAAAACCACTCTGACCTCTTTTCACCACTCTAAAATTCTCTGAAACATTATTATGATAAATCCGTATCTATTTTTATTTTCTCTTTATGTAAATACATACTGTCATCCTTGGTATTTTTGGTATTAGCCAGAGATTCTTATTATGGTTCAGTGTCTTTATTCAGGCAGGAAAAGGGACTGAATGTGAGACCTCTGTTCTTACTCAAAGGCCTGGAACAGGGAGTCCAGCTTCAGGACTGGTGGAGCAGTCCCACTGTTACGGCTTGGCACATTGGGTTAAAGGTCCCATCACAAGCTTCAGAAGCAATACCAATCAATGTCAGACACACAGAAATACCTTAGCCAAAATTACAGGGTTCAGTGGTCTTTCTCATACTTAATTAAAGCAAACAATCATCCAGCCAATCTGCAAAAAGTCTTTTAATCAGAAAAAAAAAAACCCCAATCTTTATTTGCAATCACCTTGTCATATAAAATGCTTGCTGTTGCTTAAGAATGACAGAAGTGGAAAAATCCACTGGGACTTCGATGCAAAAAACTGGCTGATATAAATGTTTGGAGTTCTTTTACAACTCAAGCTGCATTTTTTAAAAATTATTTTTCTTCTTTTAAAAGAGGGCAGCAATGTGAGTTACCTGAAGATTGTGACATTTCTTCGAAGATGCTAGCATCTTACAACCAGTATTTTTGTTTGTATATTCTGTTTAATTGGCAGGATTCTTCCTAAAGTCTTCAGAAGTGAGTTTTGGTTTGGTTTTTGGTGTTTTTTTTTGTTTTTGTTTTTTTCTTAAATGAGATTCTGGATTTGAGTATCTCCATTTTTATCTCAAGGCACACTGGAGCAGCAAAAGCTACAGCTGACAAGAATGGAGCAACCTCCCTGCAAGATCTGTAACTGGACTTCTGGAGAAGCTAATGCATCCAAAAGCAATGGCCACCCTTCAAAAACACGTACATAATCAAATAGTCACAGACCAAGCTGTGCTTACTTTGAAAATACTGTTTTTGTTTAACTAGGCATCCAAATTAATGTCCAAATGATGGAGTTATCCAACACAATTAGGACGGCATCAAGGCAGTCATAAAAACATAGCTCAGTACATGAAGGACTAGTAACTTAAACTGCATCCCTTCTAAGCTCCCAAGTGTTATGGAGTTACGGGCTATGGCTGTGTGGGAATTGGCCTGTCTGGAGCACAACGAGGCCCCACAGTTACACTTGCAGAGCTGTCCATGGACAAGAACCAAAGCAGATGCCGCAAACGCGGGTCACCGATACGCAGGCGGCTGTGATTATCTCACAAAGCGTCCCCGCCATGCACCTGAGGAGAGCACAGCAGAGGGCTCGCCCACAGCTGGACATCCTCAAGCCCCACAAAACTCAGACCGGAGGATGCGATCTTCCCCTGGCGTTTATCACACCCACGCACCCTCAGAGCCCCTCTCAGCTGAGGGGGCATCCACGGCCCGTCCTTCCGCCACCCTGCTCTCCCGGGGCCGGGGCTGCGGGAGGCCGCTCCGCCCGGCCGCCCACCCACCCGCGCGGAGAGCAGGGCACGGCCGCGCTCCATCTGGGCCCGCCGAGCTAATGGCGGCAGGAAGCGTTCCCCTGCCGGCCCTCCCCGTGACTCGCTTCCTCCAGAGGACGGGAACTGGGCGGAGTGAGCGGCCCCGGCCCCGCCAGCGGAGCCGTCCAGCCGTGCCCGGTGCTTGCAGAGCGCCGCGGCCGCCCCCGCGGGGACGGGGAGAGGGAGGGACGCTGCCGAGCCCCGCCGCCGGGGCGTGCCAGCGCCGCGCACCCCGCTCCTGCCAGGGCTCCGCCGCGCCGCAGCACCAACATGCCCGCCGTCGACAAGCTCCTCCTGGAAGAGGCTCTGCAGGACAGCCCGCAGGTAGCGGCCGCTGCCGGGGACAGCCCGGCCCCCCGCCCGCCGCTCGGTCGGTGTGACGCACCGGAGCGCTCGGTGCCGGCGGGCAGCCCGTGGGTCCGGCCGGGCCGGCGCGGGCTGACAGCTGGCCAGGGCCGGGGAGCAGCGTCCCGTGGCGGGGAGAGGGGTGCCGGGGGCTGTGCAGGGGGACAGCAGGGCGGGGCAGTGGGTCAGGGTGAGCTCGGCTCTCGGGGTCGTCAGGGAGCGGGGTGAGCTGAGGCACCCCGGGGAGATTTGGGGTCCCGCGGGGCATTCGTCGAGGGAAGAGCAGGCAGACTCTGCTCCTGGGGGTCTCCCGGGAGGAGGGCTGACCTTAACGCCGGGGGTACTGCGCCCTTTCTCCTCACCGCACTTAGAGAAACTTCTTGTTTCTCGCACCGTCCCGGCCGAGTGTGCGCTCGGTGGCGGTAAGGGTTGCCCTGAGCAGCCGAGGAGTGCCGGGGAAGGACAGGTGGGCAGGGCTCGGTGCGCTGGCTTCCCCCGGAGGGAGAGGGACACCTCACCTGTGCGCCGTGAGTCACCTGGCCACGGCCACAAACTGGGCTGGAGGAGGGTCACCGCCAGCGTGCCCACTCCTCCTCAAGGGCCGCATTCAGGCACGGGAGCTGCCGTGAGGATAAGTGAGGCGGATCCCGCCGAAGATGACCTCCTTCTGAAGGGGTCTGAGGAACGAGGAGAGGCGGTCGCCGCCGTTCCCTTCCCGAGTGCAGGCAGGCGAGGACGTTCCTCCTTTGGCCCCCGTGCAGCGCCCTGTGCCCCGCTGCCGGGAGCCGGGATGTGCCGCAGCCCCAGAGGGGACCCCTGGGCCTGTGGAAGCCCCACAGCGAGGAACATGCCTTGTCCTGATGTGTTCAGGGGCTGGTTGGGTGGGAGAGAGAAGTAGAGGGAAGGGGAAAGAGTGGAAAGTTCACTGAGGGATGGGGAAGGTGCGCTTGGGGACAAAGCGTGGTGCAGAGAGAGATACAGGAGTAATTGGTGAAGCATGGGAAGACGTGAGGGCAGGGTGGATCAGCATGGATCCGGCTCCCAGGTAGCCCTGTGTTGTAATCCTGACTCGTCTGCTGATGGATCAGGAGGAGGAATGAATAGCTAAGCTGTGGAGAGGATTGCTGCAAGGTGTTACAGAGTCTGTCATGAGACATTTTGAGGGAAAGATAGGAAGTGCACCTGTCAGGACTTAGTAAGCCTTGGGCCTTATCTTAATTGCCTCATCTTACCCTGTTTTTTTGTAATTTAATGAAATCCCATTCTAGTAAGAAAGATTTCCATCATGTGTTTGATGTACCATATTTGTAATCCTCCTTGGGAAATTTAAACACTGGATTGGAAAAAGTGTTGAGTAACTTGATGTTACATCAAAGTGAGCCCTGCTTGGAGCAGAGGTTTGGACAAGGTGACCTGCAGAGTTCCTTGCCAGCCTGAGCTTTTCTGTGTTTCACAGTTTACCAGAATGTGCTAGATTTATTGTAGGTAGTTAGTAACATTTTTCATGTTAACCTCCCCACTGCATCGTAAAGCTGAAGAACTTGACACACAGGAGAAGTGAACTAGTTTACCTCTTCAGTCAACACTTCCTTCAATGATTAAAAATGTATCACTGACTGAAAGCAGCTGAAGGATGCACTGAACTGAATTTGGAGGTCGTTGTCTTTCCTGTGTCCCAAAATGCAGGCCGTTAACATCTCCTTTGGAATTACTGGAATACCAGGCTGTGCACAAACCTGCGTATTGGCAGGATGTTTTACCTTGGTTTGGTCATTGCTTTTTCCTCAAGCTCTACAACTTTTGGAGGGAGGGGCGTTGTGTAATTTTTATAATGGCCCGATGTCGCTAAAATATATTCTTTTGATGCAAGAAAGCAGGAGTGGGTTTTTTCAGTCTTTTATATTTTTATTACTTTTTTCACTGGGGAGAGCTTTAGATTCACAAAATCAAGGCAAAAAGTCCCTGTTCCACAGAAGTGATCAGCGTAGCATCTTACAGGATCATTTGCTTCTGCGTGAAAGAACCTCGTTCTCTTCTGCTCTGTGCAGTCACAGGAGTGCAGAGGGATGGTGAAATGAGGCTATAACCTCACGTTGTATAAACTGCATGAAGTGTGTGATTTACATGCAAGACTGAGGAGAATTAGGCCAAAGTTATTTCTTCATCAGATTTCTAAAACTTGATATATCTCTCCCCATCAATACAGTACTTTTGTCTTGATTTGTCTCCAGACACTGGCTGAAAGAGGCCATAAGAAGTGTCTTAATTTTGAGGTGTTTGGCTACAAAATAGAGAAAAACTTAAGTCAGCAGTCATGCTAAAATCAAAGGCAATACTTACATGAAACTAGATAATTTTTCCCTATCTTTCCAGAAGCTGAGATAATGTTGTGAATAATGGGGCCTCCTAAATGTTAGCTTAATATTTGGATTACTGGTTTATTTAAGCAGCCTTAGCTGCTATTCCAGAATTTGTCAAAACAGCAACAAAGAAAATACACACATGCTGGTATTTGGTTGCAGTGATTTCAAATGGTATTCTTAAATGTGAAAGTTTCCAAGAATAACTTCCAAACTGTCTGAATCATTTATTGTTTTTATTATTTTTGAACAATGTGCTAATAACAGAGGCCAAGACTTTCAGAAATTGGTTCCCGGAGCTGTTCTACCTTAAGCCATATTTAGACAGATGAAAAATCTGAACCTGCAAAAATTCAGTAAGATTTATGAATGTAGCTGGCATTCCTGTATTTGGGAACCTTTTCCAGCCTGCAGAAGTGTGTGATTTGTAGCCTATTTCAGGCAATTTCTTTATAACCTTTTACTTTTGGCTTGAGATTTGGCTTGATAAACATTGTGTCAATTTTTATAATTTTTTGCTTTCCCCAGATTTATTTTTTAACCATCTTTGTACCCTGTACTTTCCATGTGCTGTTGTAACACAAAACAAGGCAGCTGAGCACTGTATAGGTACAAGATAGTTTCTTGATGTTATTTTGCTCATTTTAATACATCATTGAAGACAAAACATTTGAAACAAAATATTTTTGAAAATCAGTATGTTTTCAGTTACTGAAGTAATATCTTAATGTGGAAAACTTGGCAAAATGCATGTGCCCTCTGTTAAAATAGTAGAATATCTTAAAAGTTTAAAAATAAATTTCCCAAATTCGAACCTGGATACTTCAGGTACATTAGAGATTCCTGTAATGGAGGGATAAATAAAGCACTTGCTCTTTTACAGGACTGACATGTCTGTGAAAGCACTGGAGTTTATGCATGCCCCTCATGTAAGCAGATGAAGCTCATTAATGTCATATAAGTCAGCTTGCAGATGGAGAGACATTTCCAGTTAGCATCAAGTAGATTGGATTTATCAAAGTTAAGACTAAGGATGGATCATGACTTTCTTAAAGGAACAATCTTTCCTCTTTAATTATTGTAAAGATCTAGCAAATTTTGGAGCTCAGCATTACTCTGAAATAAGTTTCGCATCTCAGGAGCTATGTCAGCAGCATAATTCTTTATTCCTGACAATTCCACCAAAACAAACCAAGGGAATTCACGTCTTTAAGATAACACAAGTTCTTCCGTCCTCTTCCTGCTTGCTGACAAGGATGAGTTAGCAGAGTGAAGAAAGTACAGGGTATCTCCAAGTGGGTGTATCCTTGTGTGCCTGTTGGAGATGAACACTCAGTTGTTTGGGCCAGTGACATCAGCTCGCTTTGGCCGTGGCCCCTTAAGAGTTGCTCAAGACAGTGGAGAGTGAATAACAAAGTGTAAATTATCTCACTGGAAAGGGATGCTTTCAGTGCAGTCTGACACTGGAGAAGTGAAGTGAGCAAGCAGTGGTGTTTGACCCCCAGTCCTTAACATGGTTTGAATTACTGTCATCAGCAGGAAGATATTCAGGATTTTTTACATTGCTAATTATGTTGCAAGGACTGTGTGTTAGTAGGAGCAAGAGCCTGGAATCAGGATGTGGCCATAGCATTTTATCAGTTCACTGCCCTGTGTCTCAGTTTACCTATCCATAATAAAAGAACTAATTTCCACATGTTTAGAGATTCTGAATAAACAGAATAGTGCAAGTCAAGGGCATATTATTTCTGATTGGTTTTTACTTTTTACTACCATCTCTTTGTAGCTGTTTATAATTCTTTTTAATATTTCTACTCAGGACTAAAACAGTCTGCTTTTTTTTTGTTTTATTGAAGACTCGTTCTTTGCTCAGTGTCTTTGAAGAAGATGCAGGAACCCTTACAGAATATACAAACCAGTTGCTTCAGGCAATGCAGCGAGTCTATGGTGCCCAGGTAATTTTTCAATTGTATTTCTTTTGTTCAATGTGGAAGAGAAGATAAATTGCTATTATGATGCTGTTATTTACATTTAAGTCACTAAGTACCTGTACCTTCTGTGGTTTAAGAGGAGTTGTGGGTGTTTTTCATCTGATAGCTCAACCTCTTCTGCCTTGATGCTCAGAAAAGTTGTATTCATTAAAAAAAAAAAGAAAGTAATTTACTTTGTCTCTGAACAATTAATCAAAGTAAAACTGTGCTATGTCCTTACCTTATGGTACATTGGGAAGTCAACCTTGACAAAATTGCTTGCCTGAATGTAGACACAGTTCCCAGGTCTGCACATTGACTTTAGGCACCTAACTTAGATGCTGTGACTCAGCTCATGGAGGGAGCTGCCCATGTCCACTGATTACAGAGCAGATGTGCACTTTGGGTTTTACTAAAGTCGAGTGCCTACAGTAGTTGTGAAAAACACACGAGCAGGAGCAGAAAAAAATAGCATTTTCTAGAGTATTTACATGACCTAGATGACTAAATCCCTTTGAAAGTAAGACCTGTAAGAGAAATTATATCCAGTGCTTTGGAAAATGTTACTGTAAATCTGAGTGATTTTCACTGAAGCTGATTCCCATGTGCATAAAATCAGGTGTTTCAAAATGCTGTATCTGGGTCTTTAAAGAGATACAGGGTGTCTCATGGAAGTTTTGCAAATATTTGTGTAGGTTTAATTCCTGAGTTCACTAGAAACAACAACTTTTCTATTCTTAAACCAGTAAATTGGAGTACACAGAGAGATGAGGAGAGCAGGGGTATTTTGAATTTCCCTGAAGAGTGCCTGATGCTTACATTGCTAGAAATCAGCTCAGCTATAAGTCTATTGCAAGTATATGTCCATTTGGTGGGATTGCTCTTTGGGTGACTGATAGTTTGACATGGAAAACCATTTGCCCAGGATCTGACTGCTTACACCTGGAAGATCCACCTTTGGAGAGCTTCAAAGTGTTCATGTCCTGGATGTTGTGCAAATGCAGAGCAACTAGAGGTTTGCAGCACAGATTAGGTACATAGGAAATGATGCAGGGTGTGGCTGGGGGCTCGAGAGGTGATGAGAAATCAGCACTGAAAATCAGGGATGGCCATTTTGGTAGAGTCTTTGAGAGCAGCAAAGAGCGTGGGCACATTGGATGGTAGGAATCTGACAGCAAAGACTGGGTAGGATTGAAATGGATGAAGAAGGGAATCAGGAGATCTGATTTTCAAGTGTCCAGCTTGTGGGCTGCATTTCACTTTCCACTGCTGATGGCATTTTAGGATGTCATTTTAGGAAGTGGTTGCTCTGGTCTGTGATTCAAGAAAAAAAATTGCTTTATCTGCTTTTGTTTGCCTCTTCCTTTTCATCTTGGTTTTTAGCGTTCTCCATTTCTGTTTCACCACAATTACAACATTTCCTTTTTCTTCTCATTGTCTCAGTACATTTACCCATCCGTATTTTGCAGTACTACTGAGTCTACTTCATTTTCCCAGCACTTTTGGCCACTTCTTTCCTGAACGCTGCTTTGGTTTGATGTAAATATTCAGTCACTTGTGAATATTGGATATATTCTTTGAAATAGGTCTTTGGAGTTTGATGCAATCCTGAGATGTAGAAATAAAAGGGTAATGCTGAATTGCCTACTAAACATAAATGGACAGTTAAGAAAAATGTATGTGATATTTCTTGGCTGCCAAATCACAACTTGAGAGAAAAAGCACTTTTGTTGATGTGTTATCTGGGCCTCAATAGCAGCATGTTAGGAGGTGTTACCAACCCTGTAAAAGCTGAGAGTATTGAGAAGCCACTTTCTGAATTTGCCTTTTTATTTCCCTGACTTAAATTTTGTCTACAAAGTCAGATTTTCTCTTTGCAAAGTCATTGTCATCCCCTGCTCTGATTTCCATATCTGTAAAACAGGAACTTCAGTTACTGACCTACTTTAAAGCAATGGCTGTAAAATGACTGGGATCACAGTCGTGGCAGACAGACAAAGCAGCAGTGGGTTGTACCAGTCTCCAATATTGAAAATTTGGGGTTTATGCCCCCTCAAAACACTTAGGACAGTTTAAAAAATGTTAATTTTGGTTTCTTCCATAATTTGTTCTGAACTTTCACATTTCCCAGATATCTTAACCATGTTTTCAAGACTTTTTTTTTTTACTAGTTTACTAAAGTCTGTTGTTTCTTGTGATGAAAACTCAAGTGTTTATGTAATTCAAACCACCGTAGCCTGTGATCAAATAACTATAGTTAATGGTTCGGAATGGATTCAGTGCAAAGTCTCAGGGGAGTGGCAATTAGTACCAACTGCATGCTGTTAATTAACCATGTGGATATATGCATATAGCTGTCTCAAAGCACTGCTCTGTGTGCAGAGCCACAGTAAATTTGTAAAGTGACAGCTCAAGCTGCTTTAAGCACTTGGATCAGCGCATTTGAAAGGAGTGTGAAAAAGAAATACTTGCCCATATTTTTTAAAAAAACATTTAAGAAAATAGGAATCTTTTAAAACATCTTCTCAGACTTACATGCATTCAAGCAGGACTTCAACAAGAGTGTAAGGAGGGATGTGCAGCATCCTGTGCAGCAGTGGCTCTGCTGTTTGGGCTGCAGCTGGGTGATGCATGGGTAGCAGATTGCCTTGGCTGCAAGGCCCTCGGTGCTTTCTGAGCCTCTGGCTGTCCTGCAGGATGAGGACAGTGCTCTCACCTCCCTGGGCACCCACACCACATGGGATCAGGTGGTGACTCTTCTGCACATGGAGCTCTTTAGTGAAAAAGAGGCTGTGATGCTATGAGGCAGATGCAGTATGTGATGCCCTGATTAAGGAGAAGTCACAGGACCCAAAAGTAGCACTTGAGGAGCAAGGTTTGGTTGATCTGGTAAACCCATGTGATTAAATACAGTAAAGCATAGTGAAGCATTTTTATATTCCTCAATTAAACCACACCCGTGTAAGTACATATTATACTTCCTGTTGTAGTTCTCCCAGCTGTGCTGTGGTACCCTGAAGTAGTTACCACAGTAGCGGCCTTATACAGGAAATCTTCTGTGCAGAGTTTATTCCTGTAGTCCTTCCTTCTTCCAAGTAAGCCCTGATGTTGCATCTGGCATGACTGCTGATTTCTGTGAATGTTGTCAGTCTGGATGTTTTATGACCTGAGCAATATTATAATGCAGCAGCAAGCAAGGACTGTTAGCAAATTTAGTTTGCTTGAGTTACAATGCTGAGGCTCTTGCAGTGGTGTACATGCAAAGTGTGCCCAGTTTACCTTCCTGACCACTGTCATAGTAAATTGCTTTCAGGGCTTTACTATCATTTCCATTTGTCCATCTTGCTCTAGAAGTGGCTGAGCTAGGAACCCTCACTTGAAGCAAAATGCCTTTAGGAAACTCAGGAGACTGTTGTGTCTCTAGTGACTAGTGGGTGAGAGGAAAGTAAATTGCAGTATTTTGTCATTGTGAAGAGATGTCATCTCATGAGTCCTGACAAACCTTTCTAGATACAGGGGCAGTGATGGCAGAAGAGGAGTAAAGAGAAACACGTGTTGTCCTTATCAATATATCTGGAAAGAGAACAGCATGGGAATTGTGAAGCATAATCCTGTTCAGCATCTGTGTCTCTGTGAGCAGTTGTCTTGTGATTCCAGGCAAAGCAGGAACAACCTCTGTGGCTCACTGCCTTTTTATGTCCAGACTCTTAGAGAAACTTTTGACAATTATGGAATAGCCTTGGTTTATAGGTACCACATTACATGGGTGCCAGGACAGCTTGAATCTGTCAAGCTATTTTAGGTAGTGTTTTCTAAGTGTTACTTCTCTCTGCAAATTAGTGATGCCTCATGTCTGCATTTTTCAGCAGTGCTGCTTGCTTGATTTTCCTGTGTATTGCCTTCAGCAGGCAGTAACTTGGTTGTTGGGTGTCAGGCTCTCTAGGGTATGCATGGAATTTCAAATTTATAATGTTGCATAGCTAACCCCAAGTGTTGAGAATTCCTGTTTAATTAGCAAGTAAGCACTGATGCAGCTTTTCTTTTAATTGCTTTCTTTTCACGTCTAAGGGAAATATTGTATTACCTTTTCAAATTACGAGACTTTTTTTTTCTAAAACGTTTTGAAGGATCAAAATTTAAGTTAGCATTTTATAAACTTTTAGTTCTACATAGAGAAACTTCAATAGAGAGTTAGATAGGACATTTGCAATAAATTGCAGTGTGTGTTATTGTTCCATACTTGTTGTAAGTTTGCATCATATACCTCTTACCTTCCTGAGGCACATTCACCATATGTTGCTGACAGAGATAAGCAGAAAATTACCACATGAGAACTAATGTATTTACAGAGGCATGGGAGTTTAGTTTAATGCTGCCTATAAAGTCAGAGTTGTCACCGTGCCTGGAAGCAAGTTAGCATTGTGCTAAGGAGGATCTGGAGATCTGAGGCAGCATAAATGTATGGATTCCCTGCTGATAGTAATTGTTTTGACAGAAGAGATTCTTTCTGTACTGAAAGAAAGAAAGTACCATGCTATCGTAGCTGCTTTTGGTGTTTTTCAGCAGAGCTTTGCCTGGTTTCTTCTATTCCTTGGAGCCATTGGATGATCCTTTTTGGAACTGCTCCCATTTGTGAGGATGGAATGCCATGCTGTGAATCAGCACCAGGGCAAGCCGTATGTTAGCCTGATCTCATAAAGTGCTGTGCAGCCTGAGCACCCTGGTGAGGCTTAGCTTTCTGCAACCCTGGCTTCGTGTTTCCAAGCCATTTAGTATGCAAACCTAAGCCTGTAGGACTGTGCCATTTACTAGATTGCTGGATAATTCTGTTTTGTAGGAAGATAAGCATATGTAAATGGAACTGCGTAGAGCTGTTGCATCAAGACCCAGTTCTTTCTGTGCTGTGCCTGATTTTGAAGGTAAATGTGTTGCCTAATTCTGAAGGGGTGGACAGGCTGCACCTACCTCTTGGGTCTTCCACTTCAACCACGTACCTGGGTCTTTTTCCTCTTTTATGAGGCATTAAGTTTTCCCAGATATAAGCCAAAATGTATTACATGTCATTCTGCACGTACAGAGTGCATGAATAAATACCTTTACCAGTGTCTTGCTTGTTTATATGAAGCAGCCTTTGGCAGTTCTGTGTGCTAGTTACTTGTAGTTTTAAAAATGCCAACTGTATCTGGTGTAAGAAAGTTGCTTTCCAGAAAGCTTTGTTATATTGGGATTGGAATTGGACATGCTGGAATAGTTCTGTGTCTTTAGAAGTTAATTTATAGCTCGACTTAATCCTTTACATGCCCTCAAATCTGTAGTCTGTTAGACAACTGTCTACAGAAATATCGTTGGATTTCAGCAGATTAATCCTCAGAGTTTATTTTGGAAAAATACAGAGATCCTAAAAATGGATGGACTGCCTCACTGGGAAATAGTTAATGGCATGGATATTTTATTAAAAAGAGGTCATAGAAAAGTCGGTCTCTTCTGATGATATGAGCAGCTTAGTGAATAAAAGTGATAATGAAGAAGGTGGGATCAACCACATGCCTTTGCTCTGGGCACTAGCTCGGAAAATAAGTTGGACTTTTTTTTTTCCTGCTGACTTTTTTGAAGGCAGGGTGAGATATTTCAATAACTTGAGAATTAAACAATATTTTTAAGCTAGTTGTTTTTAATTTCTGGTAGATTAATGCTAGATTCAAGACAGCACTTCCATTACCTTATCCATTTGAACTGGACTTACTGAAATCTATTCCTGGGGCTACCTTGCAAGTCAAGGTTAAAGAAAAGGGGGAAAAAAGTCAGCACATCTGTAATCCCTACTGATTTCATTATACTTATTTACATATGGTCTTTTCTTCCTTCTGGTACACTTTTTTTACATTATTGCTGCCAAGATGTTTTCCCTGTTTAGTAGAACCATCTGGTGCAAATGAATGTATTTGCAAGGCTCACTACGGGTTAAGTTTGCCTTCATTTAGAGGGCTTCAATTTCTGTTCAGGATTTTATTGAGTTTTTGCTTGATATATCATCTCATTGATAGCTCTTCCACTCCATAAATGCATGATGAATCCTGAAATGTCAAGGGAATGTGGAAGAGATGTGGAGTCAGGCTTGTACTGTAGTTTTTCTTTTGCTGTGGTGTATTGAATTGCAGTCACTTCAGGGCAAAGGAAATCAATGTTGCTGTATCCATGGGAAAATGCCTTGGAAATAGATTAAAATCTGTTAAAATCATTTGCCTGGATTTAGTGGATCTGTCAACTGAAGCAATGCAAATAACTTCTAAGTCTTGGAACTGAATGGCAGCAGGACAGGGGGAGGGGAAAGGGCTGATTAGGAAGAAATGAGAGGAGGATTAAACCAAACTTTCCCAGATTAGTGTGTTTAGCAATGCAGTATTACCACTAGGTCAGCAGAGCACTTTGCCTGCTTCCTGTTCCTTATGCAATGGACTGTGTTTCAACTTGCTAGCTTAATTTGATTTGTTTACAGCTTTTGGGTGTGTGTCTGTTTTGTTTTGATTTTTGTTTGGTTTTTTTCCCCCCAAATGATACAATGAATGATTTTGTACCTCTAATGGGGACTAAGTCTGGCAGGTGTTGGGAGGGAGGATGAGGGACCCAGGATTAACTCTTCCACATGGGTAGGGATTGAGTAACAAGTTTGTTTGGTGTGTTCTGACACAAAGAACTGAGTCAATAAATGAAAAATGTGACCAGCTGGCAGCAGTGGTTTGTGAGTAATGCATGGAACTGTTGTCCCCAGATCAGCCTAAAATCCCAAAGTAAGTTTTGTGTCAGGCACATCTCTCAATTTGTTCTATATCTGGCATAGCATGCTATGAATGTCTTCTTGGGGTCTGTAATTAGCTGTTGTCACCTGATTGAATACTTGGTAAGGTGTTATTAATTTACATCCCTTTGAGATCCTCGGGGTTTATGTATTCCCCCCTTATCCTATCACATACTGGAGACTGCTCCTGGGGAGTGGTGATCACTGGAAGATGCTTACTACACACACCTCTTTACATTGCTCATCTTCAAACTGCCCCCCATAGATGAGTAGCAGCTTTGGGGATGGTTGACACTTATGTGTTTGATCAGGTTTTGTGTGTTTTGTTTTGGGGTTTTGTTTGTTTGTTTATCAGCCCATTATTCTGAAGCTTCTTTTAGTGTTAGCAAATTTAAGCCAGAAGCATGTATTTTCCAGATTCAGAGCAGATCATGAAACTGCAGACTTTGCAGGAATAAGTAAAATGAAACAAACAGAGGGAAAAGAGGCATGTTTCTGATACTTGTTAATTTCAAAAGATTTCTCGCACCCTGATCCAGCTGTACAACTTACAGGTGGCCTCACAGTTGCTGTGTGAGGACTTAGAGCTGGGTAAGAACTGCAAGAGGGCTGTCTTTGAGGTTGTGTTCATGAAAAAGATGCCAGGTCTGAGAATGTCTGCTTCTTTTTGTAATCTTAATTTCCACCCACATGCATACAGACAAACCTTTTAATGTCTTCTGTATACTTGCTGGGAGTCTTGTCCTCCCTGTCATAAACTCTTTGCTTGCTAGCTCCCACTTTGAAGGTGGCAAAGTCTCTCTGTTGTTCTTACTGCTTGGAGGCAGATAATTAAGGCTCATTCCTATCCATGCCTGAGCCCTTAACGGGGGTTTTTTTTTATTATAAGGCAGAACATCCTTTTCCATCCTCTGGCTTGGGAAATACTTAAATACCAAGTGTTTGTGTAAAGCTTTTTCATTTTAAAAACCACGTAATCTGCACAACCAACCTGCAAATCTTAGAGGAATCACTGACGTTATTGTTGTATGAAAGTGTAGTGCTTATTACTAATTGGGCTGAGGCAAGAATCAAGGCTAATCTGTCACTGTGAAGTGAGAATAGTCATGGGGTGTGCATGACCCGAGCGTGGGCCCGTGTTATCTCAGCTCTGAACTCGTGTTTGTACCTTGGAAGGCCTCTGCTGTGCCGTGCCCTCCTGCCTGTGAGTGTTGTCACCTTCGTGTTTTAAGATGATCAGAATGATCTCGTTCAGCTTTTCCTGTTGTGTTCACATGCAGCTGCTGGTACCTAGGCTGTGGCTGGTTCCTTTTGGCTTTTTGCTCCTCCCCTGAGCACTTGGGCACACTTTAGCACTGACAGTGTTTGGGCCCTGCTGCCCATAGGAGCCCCCGTTCCTGGCATGCCAAGGCGGTGCGGAAGCACCCGGCTGGAAGGCAGGATGTCACAGGTGGCAGCAGGCCAAAGCCAAGGGTGTTTCAGAGTCTGTGGCCCAGATAGTTCGCTCTGCTGTGCTCTGCTTGCTCAGGATGACAAGGGACAATAAGAGAGCACACAAGCTCTGTCCCAGTTTTAATGGTTTTCTGTATCAGCCCTAGTGTAAAGGGTTCTATTAAAGTAGTTCAGAGATTTGCTCCTAGTTTTGCAAACTCTCTATGGCCTTTGTGTATTTGGAGACAGGAATAGTTTGTGTTAAGGTTTAAAATTGAATTTAAAGTTACTAGTTTTCTGCATTACTGAGGATGAGAAGGGTCTGATAGGGGTTAAGACAGATGTCAGTTACCCCCTTCCCTTTTTTCTTTTACTGTAGTTTTAAGTCCTTGTTAACAAATCAGGGACAGAGTAGTTGATATGTTAGTGTTAGGAATACATTGATTAAAGATTGACATATCCAAATGCTTGTCTGGTTTTTCCAGCTGTAAAGCAAAATTATACACCTTTCCTGCAAATCTTGCCTGGTGTAAGCATGTCTTAAGTGTGTGTGCACTTTCCCTGGCTGGTGCAGCCAGAAGAGATGTGCTGGTTTGTGCTCCTGTAGCCACTTAAAGTTCTGTAGTTACACTGGTGCATTCCCCGAGCATGAATGCATTATGGAGGCACATCTGCTGGTTCACTTCATTGATGTAGATTTTGGGGACAGATGATTACCCAATATGAAACATTTTTATGCTGGTGTGGCAGCCTACATGTTTGAGGTTCTTCTAGTTTTGTTACTTTCTTGTGGTGGATGATGCCTGAAGAGGCCACCTAAAAACAGAGACTAGACAAGAAAAAGGGAATAAAGATAGGTATTTATTTGAAAGGCCTTCAAAGGTACCCCCTGATGAGCCACAGGCTACTGCTAAGATGGACCCCAAGGTGAATGACAGGTCATGAGTTCTTCACACTTTTATAGGTTTGGTTCATTTGCATATCAGGGTTAATTCTCCAATTAAAGCTTCAGTTAATGATGTAATTTCCCCAAGCTTGGTCCCCCTTTTAGAGGCTTTTGGTTTGTACTTTTTGGGCCTAGGATGGTCTGAGTGTCCTTGGAGAGCAGGCCTGGAGAGGGTTTATGTCTACCTAGCATGTGGGAGCAGAAGTTAACAGGCTACAAGAAACTTCAGAGTTACACACTAGGCAGTACAGGATTTGAAAAATATGAAAGTTAAAACCTAAGGCATCATGGGGGGAAACCCAAGGCTAAAACTAAACCCCAAATCTTAGCTCTAGTCAAAGGAGTTAAACTGTGGATCTGAAGTATGTACCTCTTACTGCTGGTTCTCTATTGCCATGGTTTAAGCCCAGCTGGAAATTCTGCCAGCCCTATTTCTGGAGCTTGCTCAACCCCATTTCCATCCCCCTCACCCCAGTGGAATGGGGAAAAGAAACAAAGTAAAACTTGTATGTTGAGATAAAAGCAGTTTAATAATTGAAAATAAAGTAAAATACAGTAATAATGGTTAATGATAATAAGAGGGGGAAAAACCCCAAGTGAGGCACCCTGCAATTGCTTACCACCAACTGACCAATGCCAGAACCCCCCTTCCCGAACCCAGACTGGCCTCCCTTTGGGGTTACTTGTCCCAGTTTATTTACTGGGCATGCTGCTCCATGGTGTGGAATATCCCTTTGGTCCTTTTGGGTCATCTGCCCCAGCTGTGCTCCCTCCTGGTTTCTTTTGCATGTCCTCTCACTGGCCGAGCGAGACAAGGAAGAAAAACCCTTTTCTTAGGATAAACACAACTCTGCAAAAATCCAAAACATCAGTGTGTTATCAGCACCATTCTTACTCCGAATCCAAAACACAGCACTGTAACAGCTGCTGAGAAGAACTTAACTCTGTCCTAGCTGAAAGCAGGACATCTGTGCAGGTATTTTGGGACTAGCTGCTTGCACACAGCTGAATGTTTTTGTGAATAGTTTCAGATTCAGTCAAGACGCTGGTAACAAAGCAGTGGTAACAGCAGCACTAGAGACCTTCCATTATTTCTATTAACATGGCATTTTTGTTTGTAGAATGAAATGTGTCTTGCCACACAACAGCTTTCGAAGCAGCTCCTTGCCTATGAAAAGCAGGTATGTTCAGCACGTGACTTTGATTTCTTTTCTGCCTCAGCACTTGTGAAGAAGTCTGTAGTGTGTTTTCTGGAAGTGCTCAGGGCATTTGCTTCATTTGGTTTCATGTGAAGGCAGTTGTGAATTTCCCCAGGATGTTCAAGGGAGTTGGGTCATTTCTGAGAATCTTAAAAAAAAAAAGAACCAACCAAAGTAAAAAAAACTCCAAAAAGGTACAAAATCTGAGTTAATATATTTATGAAGATAAAGTCAGTTTGTTCCAGTTCTATGACTTTAAAATGAGTATAATGAGAATTAAGTGTTGTCCAAAATCCATTCATTTAACACAAGAAGAGCAGGGTAAAAGAATGTATATTAATGAGTTTCTGTTTTTACATTTATTTTTATCATTTGTTGCATTTTGTAGAAATATTCATAATTTTTGTAGTAAAATGTGTTGTATTTTATATTCATCTTTATTGACTTATGGACCAAACGTGTTTCTACTTCCAGCATTTTGCCTTAGGTAAAGGAGATGAAGAAGTGATATCCACCCTTCATTATTTTTCCAAAGTTGTGGATGAGGTAATTTGAACTGCTAATATTCTCTTTTTACAATACAGAATATTAGTGTTTTTTCTTTGGGTCTGTCCTTTTGATTCAGAGCCTTCCCACTGAAGGCTGGATTGTGCCTGGGTTTTAGAGCCATTTCATTCTGGATAAAGAAGTTTGGTAACACCCTTCCAGAATGGTTAGAGCTGTTTCTATGGCTTCATCCCAAATGTTCTCCTCAGAGCAAAGCTGAACTTCCTAAAGGAAACATAGAGAGACTAAAACAGGATGTGTCATCTAGGCCGGGGCAATCTTTTATTTAATTCCGTATTAAAATGACACTCACTTTTCAAAGCTTTAAACACTGCAGTTTGAGCCAAACTTGCCAGGTATGGGTGCAGGGCAGCTGTGAATTGGTAAAGCTGCAGTTCAGTTGCTGTGAGGTCGTGCAGAACCCAGAGATGTCTGGGGAAGGCTGCAGTACTGTGTGGTGAAGACAGTGAAGCCATGTGCAGTGCATACCCCCACTCCCTGGAGGTTTCTGCCAAGTATTGGGAGCCTTTGTAAATGCTTTTGTTAGACCTGCCCATATAACATTTCAATCTAGCCTTGGTATCTAGGTCCTTCTTGCTTAGGTTTCATTTGTCACATCGCTTTCTCTGCTGTGAGCAGCACTGTGCCATCAGAAGTCTTGTTCTTGTTAGTCTACTTCCAGCTTTGCTTAAGAAGGCAAAAGGCTGTACTGAGGTCTGCTGTTTGGAAGAGGAGGGAGGGTTATGGGACAAGAAGTAAGTTAAAAATTTTAGAGCCCATGGATAACTCTTAATGATCTAGTGAGAGGAATCCCAAAGGTTTGCTTTGGATTTTTTAGGCTTTTCTTGCTGCATGTGTGTTCTCAGGATACTTGAAAGGAGCATTTGTTACCACAAGTCTTGTAGTTTGTGAACTCCAAATAAATCAAAACAAGAACTTTCTCCTTCCCAGGTACAAGAGAACAGTGCCATTTGGGGTCAGAAAGCTGAAAGCCTCTGCTCAGTTCTGTCAGTCATGTTTTCCCTCACAAGAACCTGCTCCATTCCTCAGCCTCCTTTTCTTTGTGTTAGCTACCCCCTGTGCCTGTTTTAGTTGCCTGTTCTATCAGCATCGAATTGTGTTGGCTAGTGGGAAATCCTGGCTTCATCCTTACCTGCATGTGGCTGCCTAGAGGTCTCCAGAACACTGTGAGCAAGCAGGCAGAATGTCCCATCAACGTGTGGCACCCTCCTGGTGCTCCAGCAGTGGGATTGATGGCTGTCCTACCTGCACCCATCTCATATTCTTAGTATGCCACTGTTGACATGAGAGCCTTGCTTGCCTTAATCCTAAATGGTGGCCCCTGGGTGCTTTAAAACAGCTGTGTGCTGAAGTTTAGGAACATGTGCAAAAACAGGACTAGGGAAACTGCTAGGAAGGTAAAATATTTGAACGGGACCTTTCCTTGTGGTTGTCCCCTGTTGTGATTGTGGGTAACCCTTGTTCATGGAAAGACATTGTAGTCATGGTGGTGGGACTGGAACTCCATGGCATAGAGACTGAACAAAAACAGGTTAATAAAGGATAATTACAGTTTAAATCCTGTTGGGTTAAGCATTAGAATTAGTGGTCAAGTGAATTGCCCTAATCCGTTATGTGGGAACTGAAATGTTCTTGGATCCTTGGGAAATACCAGGCAGGAATGAAGCATTTAGGGAGACATCCCCATCTGTCTCAGATACCTTGATAAGTGTATTTTAAGCATTGAAATACATTATATCCACTGGGCACAAATGGCTGGTGTGTTCTGGTGTTTTATTTACATTGTGTCTTAGAACATTTCTCTGTTTCAGCTCAATATTCTTCATTCGGAACTGGCAAAACAGCTTGCAGATACAATGGTTCTCCCAATAATACAATTTCGAGAAAAGGATCTCACCGGTAAATTTTATTCTAACTTTCAGTTTTCCTCATGTGTTCCTTCTTGCTTATTGCACCATAAACTGAGACATAGTGCCATGTATTAATTTGTTCTTTGATGATTCACAGAGAAGTTTTTTGGGGTTTTTTTTCTGCTACAGAATTTCATTGACAGGTGCATGCTTTTACTCAGACAAAACCAGTTCACATAACATTTTATGCACCATATGGTGCAAGTTTAAAAATACAGCTTTGTTCTTTGTTGGGTCACCGTGCTTTTACACCAGTGTAATTTCACTGAAATCATTGATGTTATAATTGCCAGAAGGGAAATTTAGCAGTGAACTGGGCTTGCAAACAGTATTTATACCACTTCAGATGTTTGGGGCTGTTTGATAAGCACAAGCAAGAATGTTTTTCTAATTTCAGAATAGTATATTGCCTCCTTTTTAAGGAATCAGTCCTCTTTAAGTCCTTGCCATGCAAGGGTAGTTCCAAGTTACCTGATTTCACAAATTCGGAAATTCATTACTTAAAGCAAGGCAGTAATGCAAACATTTGATGTAATTTCAAAAGAAACAAGCTCATATTCAAGGTCAAGGACACTCTTACCTACTTATGCAACAGAAATGTGAGTCTTTACAGCAGCATTTCTTTCTTTCCTTTTTTTTTTTTTAAAGCCCACTGCTCATTTCACTTGTTAGAATCCCACTTATGTCCTTCTTGTAGACATCATTTTGATGGGAGACAAAACAACTACAGCAAAATAATGACTGGTTTAAGTTCCTGATAGTATCTGATTTAAAATTGTGAAGACATCCAGGTGTCTATATTAATGAATACATTGTTTATCGTATACTGTCAAATATACAGCAGGATTTGGATGGTAGGATGTTGATTCTATAAACACTTTAGGATCAACCCACTACACAGTTCCCTGCCTCTTTAATGTGACCTCAGAGAGAGTAACTCTGTTTCCATATTTATGGGTTCTTTCCTCTTGTTCATTAAAAAAAGATACAAAAATGCATATGAAGCCTGCAACCAAAGCTTCAGCTGCTGCTTGCCAAAAAATGGAAGTTTCTTCTAATTCCCTGGATGTCAATTTTTTTTTATTCTATCCCTCACAGCATCCATTTTTTTCTGATGCAGTTTGTAAGACACCATTTTTAGTAGAGACTTGGCCATATTGGAATTTCATGGAGGGATTAAACAAGGAAGCAAGGAAGATTGTTACTGTTTTTACTTTTGATCTTGTTACATCTACACATTGACTACTGTAGAAACCTTTAGATACAAGTTAGTTACATGTGAAGAAATTTTTTCTTTCTGCATCTAAGTCATAATGAAGCATTTTGGGGGAAAAAAGGTGAAGTGAAACTGAGTAATGAGTAGACTGTTAAAAATAATCAGAGACTATGAGGACATCCTACAGTTTCCCCTTGGTATTTTCACAGTTGCATAATGTCTGTTCTTGTGATTGTGCTTTCTTTGTAGCTTTTTGAGAGAGTTTTGCTAATTGCAGCATATGGTGGTGGGGACACTAAGAGTAGCTTGTGCCCAACACTCATGAAGCTAAGTTGCCTGTTTAGTGTCTTCTCTCTACCTGTATCAGAGACTCATGGCCAGTGTTTGTAATGCAAGCATCAGGTGTGTTAGATACAGATCTCTTTTCACAGAGCAGCTTAGCAAAAAATGTTCCACACTGAGGAAGATTCATGTACAGTGAAAAGCTTTAGTTTATGCATGTCTGGATCTTAAATGTCTCAGTATCACTTAAGCATTGTCAGGAAGTTGTTCAGAACTGCTGATCTTTTATGATCTTTTGTCAGAATAAAAAAACTAAAACGGTGCTTCTTTGGAGAAATGACAGTGGCAGATAAGGCATGTTTTCCATAGTGACAACTTGCTCAATAAAATAAACTCACTCCACCCTTAATCTGCCTATTCATTTCTCTAGCAGCTGATCTGGTTTAGCATTTTCAAGACAGGTGCAATGTACACATCTCTGCTGTGAAAGGGCTGGAGTGACTTGGGCAGTAAATATGCCATAAATGGTCTCAGTTGAACCAAGTGTTAACAGCTGGTTTTACTTTGAATATTTGGTTTCTCTTTTCCAGAAGTGAGCACATTGAAGGATCTCTTTGGCCTTGCTAGCAATGGTATGTGTCCCTGTTTTGTTTGTTTCTATTCATATGCAGCTGTTAGAGCACAGAAGACATGTTTAATCTGTGCACACACACATCACATTTCTAAAAAAAAAATAATATTCCTTGTCTACAGAACATGACGTGTCCATGGCAAAGTATAGCAGGTTACCGAAAAGGAAAGAAAATGAAAAGGTAACAAATGTGAAAGGGAAAATGAAATGTTTTCATCAGCCATTCTGTCTGCATCATTGTTCAGTGTGAACTTTGGAAAGCTGATTGCTTAGATTCACAGTAGCTCAGTAATACTCGTGATTTCATTTCCAAGCAGACACAAAACTTTTAAACATCAGCTCAGCAGTTACACCTGTTTTCTCCAAGTTAGGCGAGTGACCAAATATTGGGCTCAACTAGAGCCCTTCAGAATCCATGGGAGCTTTCCAGATAGAGGCAATCCAAGTGATTATAAATAGCTTTGTATGGGCCTACTGTTGTACAGCTGAGGTGGTGATGCAGTATCACTGAGTACAATTCATTGTGAGCTGCCACAAAGCCTTGTGTCTGCTGTTCCTAGAGCATTCCATTTCTTTGCATGAACCTTCCTGTTAAATTACTCTGTATGGACTGTCATCCCACTTAACAATGCACATAACTCTCTTGGTGGGATTGCTCTACATTCCTCCTCCTTTGCCCACTGGACTGCTATTCTAAAATACATCCCTTTCTCAAAAAATGTATGGCTGGCCCTGTCCTGAGAGTGAATCTGTTCTACAGGATGGTCCTTGAAAGGAAATGCCTTACAGAACACAAGCAGTGTGTTGCTGTGAATTATTCACCTCTTAATTCTGCACTTGCAGACTTGTGTTGTCATCTCAGCTGCAAATAAATTTCTTGCAGAGATCTGATCCAGATTTTTAGTGATGGTAGTTATGTAGTTTGTAGTCACGGGGGCTCCCCAAATGCTGAAGGGCTGACAGAGAAGGGCTTGAAGTACTTGCTTTGGGTTTTGGATTTGCTTTCTTTGTTTCTCATCCTTCATTTTAACCTGGAGAAGTTCTGTAATGAGAATGACTTAAAAATAACTTGAAGATCATCAGTAAATGTATCCATATAGCCAGTAACACTCTGTCAACCTGTTTATCATTTTTTATTCAGCTTAAGGCAGAAGTGGCAAAAGAAGTGGCAAATGCAAGAAGAAAGCAGCACCTTTCATCCCTGCAGTATTACTGTGCCCTGAATGCTCTGCAGTACAGGAAGAGAGTGGCAATGATGGAACCTATGCTGGGATATACACGAGGACAGGTATTGACAGTAAAGTGTCTGTATCACTTAGACGTGTTCCTGGCAAAAGTAAAACATGGTAGCTCTGGATTTATTTTGAGAAGTGACAAATTACAATGCGGGTGGGGGGGAAACAACTTGCATTCAGCTTGCCTAGATTCTAACAACAGATTTTGTTTGTGGCAGATAGCTGAACGTTTAGATATTCAGGAAAGACACTAATGAAAAGAAAATCCAATGTGCTTCTATGCAATATCAGCCATGGGTTAGTTTTTTCACAGCTGAGCTATCAGTGCAGTAGCATTTGCTTCCACTGTTTACTCAGTCTGCACAAACTCTCCCATGTAGCAGTTCCCTTCCTGGCACATCAGGTTCAGCATACTGATGAGCAGTGTGCATGATGGGGAACAGAGCATGCTCTGGAGAGCAGGAAGGACAGAACAGTAGAGACGATTGAGCATATGGCTGGAAAATCCTTTTTCTAATTTTTATTTTACCAGCAATTTGATAGAGCGTTTCTCAAGTCTGGAAAATGTAAGACTGATAGTCTGACTCTCCAGGATATCAGGAGGATCAACAAACTAGTATTATCACAGCACTTGATTCTCATTATCACCCATGCTAAAGATCTTGTGTGCTTTTGATTGTGATGAAAGAAAGTGTTTGGAAAATAAGAATTGGGCTATGAAAAGAGGAAAAATTGATGTGGTGCTCTGTTTGAGATTGTAGTGTGATGTAGCTCATCATCTGCATCATCCTGTCTTTTGCAACCCATGTGCCTCATTTAAAATAGGTAGTAAATGAGGATTCAGTCACTTTCCCCAGCAGGAGAGTTCACACTGCTTCTCTGCTGTAATTATCCTTAGTAAAAGAACTG
Organism: Monarcha castaneiventris obscurior; assembly: GCA_026261815.1. Lineage (NCBI taxonomy): Eukaryota > Metazoa > Chordata > Aves > Passeriformes > Monarchidae > Monarcha > Monarcha castaneiventris. Next base: position 1,847,084 of record JAMPIT010000034.1, read on the forward strand.
CATTGGTTTCCTTTACTGGAAGCCAAACAGAACTTTCTTTCCCAGTACTTTATCTGGCAAAACTGCCTATCTCAGTGCCTTTTACAGGGAAGTCACAGGCTGTCATGGGAAAGACTGAATAACCAGAAGCCAGTTGATGGTGATGCTTAAATATTGTGATCTGCCTTTAAGCCCAAATATGTATTTTCTGAATCAGTTACTCAAAACACGTGTCTCCTGTTTCACATTTCCAACAAATGAGTAGTGCATGTGTAATTTTTGGGAGAAGCAGTGGCTAATAGAGGATTCATTTGACTGAAAACTGGCATCAGCATCTAAGCTAGGGTGTGCCAGTCTATCATGAGTGGAATTTAGAGCTCTTCCCTCCTGAAGCAGGCTTCAGAAATAGAATAGGTGAATCATTCTTTAGGAGGGCATTCTTTCTTTCCTTTGTCTGTAAAGAGAGCCTGTGGTTTTTAACATGGTTGCAGAAATCTGAATCTTGGGAATCCTACATCCCAAGGCTGGGGAGTGAAGTCACCAGTAAAAGTGGATGAAATAGCTAATAAATTGCTTAACATCCAGGAATTAGCTTTTACATCTCTTCCCAGAGTAGATCACTGATTTTTATGTGTTTACCCTAATTAATTGCACACACATGCTAGCTGTGTCCATGTTTCACTCAGTTGCCAGTAGGCTCTAATGATGACTTGTGCCCTGCAGCAGATAATTCAAGGTCAAGTCTATACCAGGAGCTTACCTTCTGTTGTGTGCCTGCTGAGCCATACCAGCTAAGAGAATTAATCTTCTGTCCCAAAATGCGCACTTTGGCCCCTACCAGCATTTTTTTAGCTCCTTCAGTAGAATAAAACCCATGGTAAAACTGTAGTTGATATAAGCAATTGCCCTGGAGTTTTCTGTAAGCACAGCTACACTTTCCTGACTGACTTTGCTATAGCACCTTGAAAACTTTCATGTTGGAGTTGGTAGTCCAGGTTGGACTACTAAATTATCTCATGGCTGATTTGTGTCCTATTCCCTTCGATATGGTGGCATTGCAGACAGCAGCTCCTAACACCACGAGCCCCAGCTCTGCCCAGTGCTAGTGTGAGAGAAGCTACCTGTTCTCCCATGTGAGTCATTCAGCAAGCTGATGGGAAGCACACCTGTCAGCAGCTTAGCTGTGTGTGAAAGGGTGGAGAGTTGCAAAAGGGGGAAGTGCCAAGAAAGGCAAGGCAGCTGCTTTGCCCATGTGTTTGATCGCCTGCCAGAAGTACCAGTCATAATGGGAGCGCTGTTCCCACTCCCACAATCTGGTACTTGTCTGCCTAAGCCAAGAGAACCTTCAGTGCCCTTTTTCTTGGTATTTTTCAGATCAACTTCTTTAAGAAAGGAGCAGAGATGTTTTCCAAAAGGATGGACAGCTTTTTGTCATCTGTTTCAGACATGGTTCAGAGGTAACCCAGTGCTTTTGTTTGCTTTTGTCATTCCACTGGAGTCCAAGCAGTAGTGCTCTAACCTTCGCCATGTACCAGAGAGTGCCTCTTTTTCTTTCCAGTTAGGTTCCTTCTATGCTTACATTGCATTGTTGGGCATATTTTGTTAAAGCAACAAAGGAGATGTTTGTACATGGAAAAGAAATTACTGTCTGTACATTGCAGAGAGTATTTTTACACTATAGGCAGAAACTATATACTGTAAAGTGTTCACATGCTTTCTTACATCCCTGTGTCTCTTCATGAACACAAAAGCATGGAATTCGGGCTAGAAATGAGTTAACAGGATTAATACAATAGACTTAAGGTGCTTTCTGAATTAGAGGTATTTATATTTACTGGGTCTTCTGTAATAATACAGCAACAATAACCCATTAACTTCTCAAATAGGGCCTAAAGGGTTTGATGGTGTAGCTACACAAGGCAAACAAACTCCTCACCCTAGGGAACATTTTCATTGCATCCAGTGTAGGCTGTATTAGTCCACTGAGTTCAGCCTGCTTTGGCTAAGTCCTACATTTCAATAAACTGCTTTTGTACTCCTAATTTTGTGATCATTTTTTCTTACACCTCCCCTCTGTGTCTCCTACTTGTAGTGAAGATTGACATTGTCTTTATAATTAAGTCGCTGTAAATGTAAACTTTACACTTGAAATGTAATCATAATAGAGAGAACATTAGTCACAGAATCACAGAATGTTAAGGGGATGGAATGGACCTTAAAGATAATATAGTCCCAACTGAGTCCTTGACTTTAATGCTCCAAACTTTTCATATCAAGCTGTAGCCAAATCATTACTTATTCTCACTCTGGTGGCACTTTAAATAATGCATACTTGTTAATTTGAGAACCCTGCTACAAACAAGTGCCCTGTGCAGTAGATTATTTCACTAAATGATTCTTTACTTTCTGTAATTTTATACTTACTTACATATCTTTGCACACTCATTTGTGAAATACATCCTCCCACACAGCCTACACAGCATTTGTACAGACTGCAGGACAGATTTTAAACTCCACTGAAACAGTGTCTTTTGTTTAGTAAGCCTAAGGCATCTTGTGTCTTACAGGCACAGGGAGGATCCTGCCACTGGATCCTTACCATAGAATAAGCCCTCGTTTTCCAAAGTCTGATGGGTTTGAGTTTTGGACAGTGTACAGTAGAAATGGAAGCAAAAATAGGCTTCTCAGTTATTCTGCTGAGTCTGGTTTTTGTGTTTTAAGTCTGTCACACAGTAAAGCTTGAAAGTACAACTCAAATGTAACTAGTAAAGGAGTGTGATGTCTTTGGAAAAACCAAAAGAGAAGCTTGTACAATTCTGAATGGCCCTGTGCAGCACAGAATTAGTGACACAGGACAGGGTTTTGAGACTTCCGTTTGCACAGCCACTGAAAACTGTGGTGCCCACTCCTCTCCTTCCTTACTGCTGAGGATCACAAGGCCTCAGTGAGTCAGATCTGCTTGCTAGTCAAACTAAAAGCTTTTCACTTGTCAGATTTGTTCCTTTGGAACAAGCTGATGTGACCCATTGTGCAGCTACCAAATTTCAGTGTTGATGAGGTCTTGCATCAATTTAAGCTCACTGTGAAACTGAGTCCTCATATTTAAAAGCCACATGGCTCTCTGGTCCTGTTGTGTTTTATGCTCATGTTCTTCAAAAGGGTTAACTGCTTGGGCAGGAAGTAGGGAGGAAATTACTGTGGCATAGGTACAGGTGTTAATGACTTTCTAAGGTATGCAGTGACAAATAACCTTATGTATTCTAGCCTGGATACAGTTAATAACTCCTCAAGTTTGGAAAATTTAATAATATCACCAATAGCTGGGTACCAGCTGGGCTTTGTCTCACTGGTTCCAACCCTTTCAGCTCAGTAGCCCAGCCATGTTTTCTACCCATCTTGAAGCTGACTTCTCCAGTTTGTATTTCACCAGTTTGGGTATAAGGATATTGTGGCAGACCATGTGAAAGGTCTTGTTGAAATCAAGTGAAACAGCATCCACTGTGCATAGGTGCACTTTTTGAGTTAGATTTCACACTCTGATACCCCTTCACAGTTACCATTTTCAGCAAACTGGATTTTTACCAGTATATTTAAAACGAGCTCAGTTTAGCCAAGCCTACACCAAGGATGTTTTCTGAATCCCACCAGAGCAGGACACAGTATTATAAACAAAAAGTTAAAGCTAAAGTGAGACTTGAGCTATAAATTTTGTTACTGTATTGTTCTGAATTCGTGGAAAACTTACAATTGAAAATCGGTGACCAGTTAATAGGTGGTCTCAAGGCAGGAATTCCTGTGTGTTACAGACTTGCAGGAATTAGACAAAGTTCTGTGAAAGCCAAGAGATCCTCTAGTACAGCCTGCTTTGAATGGTGCCACTACACTAGGGCAATGTCTATATGTGTTCAGCAGTGTGAATTCATAGAAGCTTTACTTTTAGAAGCTCTCTCTCAAAAAATAAACTAAACTCTTCTTTCTCAACACTTAAGCATTTCTCATGTGCTCATTTCAGTATTATAAACCAGCATTTCCTATAAAATCTATTTGAAAAATAAATTTCATCTTTGCACTACCCCCCAAGGTAATCTCAGCTGGTATTTTTGTCCATTTTGGCTTACAGATGTTAGCTGTATCCTGGTATAAAATGGCTAATGATGGCTTTGGGTTTCTTTTTGTGGTGTTGGTTTTTTTTTTCCAGCATACAGGGAGAGCTGGATGCCGAAGCTGAAAAAATGAGAATATCCCAGCAGGACTTAATTGCAGTTAATGAATCTGTTTACACCCCAGATTCTGATGTAACTTCACCTGCCATCAATAGAAATCTCATCCAGAAGGCTGGCTACCTTAATCTTAGAAAGTAAGGAGATTGTTGTTATCTGCTGGTTTGTTCAGTGGCTGGATTTCTTTTGGGGGGGCGGGGGGGTTGCTCATAAAGACTCCTCAGGTAATGATGTTTGAGGGTCCTAAATCAGTTTGGTAGCTCTACTTTTGGTACCTCTGTCATCTTTGGAAATGTGTTTTTGAAGCTTTAACCAAATTAGAGTTATTTGAGACTATTTTTCTGAAAACAGAAGTTTGCTTCTGATTGAATTTACCTACAGGAATAATTTCCTGCATTCAAGTGGCTAAAAATTAGAAGCTGATGAGGCTGGGTTCAGATTGTTCCCAGATCTTAAGACATGGTGTTTACAAAAACAAACAGCTAAATTTTGTAGTTAATACATGTTTTCATAAATGACCTCTTTTACATAAATAAAAGCTTTATGGTCAATGCAAGTTTGTAACTTTGAATGTGTATCAAATGTAGAGTTACCTCTGAAGATTTTACATATAAAATTTTCCATAAACTTCCACAGGAGTTATGTATATTGGTGGCATATAATAACCCTATTTATGTGATTGACTAAATATCAGTTTATTATTTTGTTTATCTAGTAATTTTTTCTTTGTGAGGGGGCCATTTACTAATTTCTCATATTATTCCAAGAGCTGGATTACACTATAATAGGAGTCTACAGCTAAGCAGGAGGTGGACTCTGAGATATTACTGCAGTAGATACTTTTTTTCATTTTGATGCTTTGTGCTGAAATTGCTCATAGTATTTCATGTCAGTTACTCAATACTCTTTTGTTCCTTAACTAGAAGATACCATTTTTAACTTGGACATTTGGAATTAATTTAATTTTTCAGCTTTCATTAAGGATTAGTTTCTGCTAAGAACAGGTGCTGCTTTTTCTTCTTAACAGAGACCCATCATTAAAAAAAATGCCAGGGTGAACATAAAGTTCTGATTAGCATCAGGATATGTTTGCAGTTTCATACCTGTTTGGAGTTACTTCTAAACAGTAACAAGTCTTTATCACTGCATCTTCTCGTCAGTAAAACAGGTCTGGTGACTACAACTTGGGAAAGACTCTATTTCTTCACTCAAGGTGGCAACTTGATGTGTCAGCCAAGGGGAGCAGTAGCTGGAGGATTGATTCAGGACCTGGATAACTGCTCTGTTATGGCAGTGGACTGTGAAGACAGAAGATACTGCTTTCAGATCACTACTCCTACAGGCAAAGCGTATGAGACAGGTTTTGTTTGAGGACAGCCAGTCACACCTACCCCTTCAGATGCTCTTTCCTGTAAAACATGCTTGGTGTAGTAGTAAGCTTTTCTGGGTTTCCAGAAGGGTGTTTCCAAATTAAAAGCATATTCCTTCCAGTCCTCCCCCACAAGTGCCTGAATGGCACACGTGGTGTCTTTTAGCTGCAGCTTATTCATGATTTTTGTTCCTTTGGTGGTAAATGGATGCAAAGCTTGGTGATATTATTATAAGCCCTGGAGTTAAACAGTCCTGGTATCCACTGTTAGCACTTACACACTGTGTTTATATTTTAGGGGTATAACCCTTCAAGCAGAAAGCAAGAAAGAATACGAGGAGGTAAAAAGATTTTCTTAATGTTATTATTCTTGTATACAAGTGAGCTTGAAGACTTCAATTTCGTTTTTCCCTTCCAGTGGATATGTGCCATCAACAACATCTCCAGACAGATCTATCTCACTGACAATCCAGAGGTGGGAGCTTGTTTCCATCTTTCAGTCCATTCCTTCAACTTGCCCTCCCATTATTCTTCACATGGTAATGTAAAATACCTGTCTAAAAGAGCTCTTCTGTCTTGTTTTCATAGGCAGCTGCAATCAAATTAAATCAGACAGCCCTGCAGGCAGTGACTCCCATTACCAGCTTGGGAAAAAAACACGAAGTTCAGCACCTGAGGTAACGTTCTCCCTTGCACAGAGCAGGGACTGTGTGCAATTGTGCTGAGCCTGGGGCTGAGAGGTCTTAAGAAGATGCTGGGATTGTCCCTGAGAAGTGCAGGCACAAGTGCAGGTCTCTGCTGGTAATGCAGCTGGGAATATGGACAGGGCAGGAACACAAATGGCCACCTATTGCTGAAAGTCAGCCCACACTCAGAGGTGATCTGCATTCAGGTTTAATACAACGATGTTTACTTTTATCCTAAGTAACATTAGGTTAAAAAAAGATTTTATTATAGTCCTCAGTAACAGGTAAATAGGAAAATACCTTCTGTGGTATTTTTGCGTAGTGGTTCAGTCCGGCTCTGGATTTTTGAATAATCTTGTTTCCCTTCCGGAGCAAAGGTAGGGTGCCACTGATTGATAGAAACACTTTTTTTTTTTTTTCCATTTTCACTGTAGCCAGACTGTAAAGAATATGGAAAATGACAAAATAATTCCCAGTGAATCAGCTGGCATTCAAGACTCCACACAACTCATTGCTCCTGGAACACCAATTCAATTTGATATTGTGCTGCCTGCCATGGAATTTCTGGACCAGAACAGAGGTGGCAGGTACGGCCAGAGACAGTGATCCATCACTGTAACAGTGTGAATTCAGCAGGATGAAGTATTGCAGCATCTGTTTGTGGTGATGACCAGAATCTGTAATTAAAGTTTTAATTCTTCCTTCACAGGCGTGCAAACCCATTTGGGGAATCTGAAGACAGCAGCAAAGATGAGGAGGAAGGTCAGTGCTTCTTTAATCCAGATAAAATTAGTCATGATTTTAGCTACCCAGTGTTTCTTAGGAAAAGCACCTGACACCATGGAGGAGAAGTAACAGATCCAGAGTACAGTGACCTTCTGTACCAGCACATGTAGGGCTTGGCCCTGGCTGTTCTCCTCTTCCCCTGTGCCTGGAACCCAGAGCCCTGTCAGAAAACTGCTCTGAGAACCAAAGCAGTACCTGCTTTGACCCGGCTTTCCCTTGCTCACCACCAGCCATAAAAGGAACCTGTCAAGCAATGGCTGTTCTGCATAATGGCTGCTTCGTTGTCAGTAAGTCTTATGGTGACAGTCAAGAAGCAAGGAAGAGTTTGATGAAAACCTCACTGGGCCCAGCTGCATGGAAGGTCAGAAGGACATAAAAGAAAGGGAAGAATGTACAAGGCTTAATGGAAGCCAAGGCTTGTGCACAGTCCTAAATCATCACAGTTTATGTGCACCCGATAGCAAAATAGGCAAGGGAGTTTTACTTAGCTAATCAAATGAAGCATAAAGGACCAGTTACACTTTCAAAGCTTCCAGGCAACTGCAAGAACTTCCTTCCCCACCTCCACACTGCTGCCTGTTCACACAGTTTGAAACTGGGTCAGGGCACTGTGTGACTCATGGCAGAAAGCCACCACTCATGACAGTCACCAACCACAGGCTCACTGCTGAATTTCCAAAGTGAATCAAATAATTCCATTGATACTTTGAGCTACTGGAAAATGAGAGTAGCACAGTGAAGGAAGTCATGGCTTTTCTCTTGCAGATTCCCTCCTGCAGCAGATGTTCGTGGTTCGCTTTTTGGGGTCCATGGCTGTCCAGTCGGATGAGACGTGCGAGGTGATCTATGAAGCCATGAGACAAGTGCTGGCTGCTCGGGCCATTCACAACATCTTCCGCATGACTGAGTCCCACCTCATGGTCACCAGCAAGAACCTGAGGTACTGTAAAAGCCTTAACTTGTCAATATTCTGTTCTCTTCATACAATTCGTGATAATTACTTATCCTTGGTTTTGTTTTTCTAACACATTCACCCTTTGAGGAAGCAAGATCCCAGGAGTCACTTCACTTAGAAGTAAATGTCTTTCTTATTGTGTGGTATCTAGAAATGATCCTCCAGGCTAAGCTGTAAGAGTGTCCTATCAAAGTCTAAGGGATGCAGTGGGACTATAAGACCCTGCAAAGATACAAAAAAAAGATGCAAAACAATGGACTGGAAGATTCTCTTTCCTAACGCAGTCCTTTCACAGTAGTGTCACTGTAGAATTTGCTGATATCAGACATTCCCTTTAGCTGGGGTGTGTTTATGTCCCTCTGCATTTTGTGTCAACCCAAGCACTGAGGATCCTTTCCAGGTGACTCAGAAAGGTGCTCTGACCTGTACCTGTCCGGCAGTCGAGAGTCAAGGCCTAGGTTTGAACCTTGCCGAGCACAGCTAAAGCATCTGATTCTGTGCATGTGTCTCCTCATCTGTAAAATTGCTAGACTTACTGCCTTTCTATTATAAAGTCCCTTGAAATCACCAGGAATCACTCTAAAATAATTTTCTTTCTTTTTTTTCCCCCGCCATGTACTTGCAGGTTAATAGATCCTCAAACCCAAGTTACAAGAGCAAGCGTAAGTAACTTTTTCTGTCACTACAGTGACTCCTCAGTCACATGAACCTGAGCTAACCAGCTAACTTGAGCTGGTTAAAACAAATAAATTATTTATTTTACTTTTCCAGTTTGAACTCACCACTGTGACACAGTTTGCTGCCCATCAGGAGAACAGGAGACTGATTGGCTTTGTGATCCACCTCAGTGAGACTCTGGGAGAAGAATCCATGAGCGCATATGTTTTTGAGAGCAACACAGAAGGGGAAAAGGTTTGTGTAACATTTAATAAAATTATTCATTTAGGAAACAGGTCTGTGGCTTCTTGGCTTACACATCTGGGAAAAACAGGGCTATAGAAACAAGAGCAGCTCAATTTTTGGCCAAGAACACCTGTGTTAACATGCAAGCCTTTACTGGCTTATGTCTAAAAAGGACCAAATGAACAGATCATGCAGCAGCATGTACAAGGAGGAAAGGATGGCATTGCTAATTGCAGCATTAAGAGAGATGGGAAAGTGCTGTCCAGCACCAGCACTAACAAAAGGAATGTCAGCTATGTTGAGATGTGCAGCTGTGAAGCTTTCAGACAAGGCAGCCGTCTGTGCTAACACCACTGGCTGTTTGCTGCGGGCTGTAACAGAAATAGGGAGTGGGATGGAGAGCTTCTGTCCCTACAAACAGTAACACTCCCCCAAGTGTGGGAATAAAGTCTGCTGAATAAAACTAACCAGGTTGAGCACAAAGATTTACCAGCCTCTGTGAGCTTTGAAGCTGAACCCCAGATAGTTTTCTTTATCTGTAGTTAGCATAGCAAATTGGTATTCCACCTCTGCTTTCAGGCCTGGTTTTAAGACTAAGTCTGCAATGACATTTCTGTGGTTTACTCTTAATTAAGGAACAGAAAAACCAAACCAAAACTGAACTTTACATGTATTTCTTCTTTGTAGATTTGCTATGCCATTAGCTTGGGAAAAGAAATTATTGAGGCACAGAAGGTAAGTTTGTTTCATTCCCCACATCTGTATGATACATCATGATCTGCTTTTTGGCTGCACTGTCCAGATACCTCAGGTGTGCATAAGAAAAAAGAACTGCTGCTCCTCCTAAGGGCAAAGTTTTGCAGACATTATTTAAAACAGCAAAAATAAACTCGGTTTGATTTCACAATAACGTGATTTGAGATAAAATGTGCCACTCAAACTAAGTTCAGAATTATACAAATGCAACTGTTCATGTCTAAAAGCTGTGAGCCAAGTTTTCAGAAAACCAAACCAACTCTTTGTGATGAAGTATAAATTACACACACTGCTGTTTCACTGTTAGAAACTTACATTCATTCCTCCTCTAGCGATGAAAATCAGTGTTATTCCACTTAAAATGAATGACAGTTACCCAGTCCCTTGTAGATACATTTTATCTATATAGATGTGACATTATTATTTGCTGTATATTTTTGCTGCTACAACTTCAGAAAAAGTTGGGGAAGGAGGTTTTAGCCACAACCAATAAGCATGGGTATAATAAATTATTATTTATTATTATAATATTATAATAATAATAAATTATTCTTTATAATTTCTTATAATAAATTATTATTGTTATTATTATTAAATAAATTATTTAGACTTTAGTTACTTTTCTCCTTGCTTTTCAGTAACTAAAGAACAGCAAAATAAAGGCTCAAAATTGATTTTTTTTTTTTTTCTGATATACCCAAGAGCTGTCTTTAGTTAACCAAAAGGTATTATTTATGTTTCAAATCTTTATTCTAAAGATTGTTTTAAAAAAACCAAAAAAAACCCCCGAAGTTGCAAAGCCTTAGCAAGAAGTACTGGGAAATGTGTGTTCCTCAACAACTGCTGCAGCTTGATGACCTCTCTTTTTCTCCAGGACCCAGAAGCATTAGCTCAGCTAATGAAGTCTGTGCCGTTAACAAATGATGGGAAGTTCATGCTCCTGAATGATGTGTCAGAAGAGGATGGAACCATGCATGAAGGAGGGGAGGAATCAGAAGCATAAGCAGCTCCTGTCACTTCCTGCAGCCCGTGTGGGAGCTGCAAAAGCAGGGAGTCATTTTGGAAGAATCTCTGGTTTTCAGTCACCTGCGCACAGCTGAGGCCAGCTGCCCTTTCCTGCTGGGGAGCACCCGGTGACTTTGCAGCAGAGTCCCCCTGCATTTGCAGTGGCAGCACAGCAGGACTGGGCCCTGGAGGCATTTTGCCTTTGTGAATGTGCAGGGTAGAGCTGTGCCTGGGGAGCTGACAATCCTGAGCCATGTTTTGGCTTCGGGAGAGCCCCGTGCTGCTGCTGGGCAGGAGAGCGCAGCTCTCGGCCACCGAGGGTTAATGGCATTTCTTACCTTTACAGGGCCAGCAGCCTCTCATTCCACTGAAATTCCTGTGAGCTGCCTGCTCCTCTGACAAATATCAGGCCTCAAATTTCCCACCATAGTCAGTTTTTATAGTTTGCATGATTATGTGCATCTGAATGAAGGTTAAAAATGCACTATCTACTTTATTTCAGATGAAGTTATTTTTAGTCTAGGTTAAGTGTAACGAGATTTACCTTTTGTGTTAGCCTATATACAAAACAATTTGTTAAACACTAAATTTTTCCTATTAATATAATCTATTTTTATATTGCATCTAGAATAAGCTTACAAAACAAATCTAAGTGCCTACTCTTACCTTCCAGGGGACCACACTCTCACATTCTGTAATTAAATAATGGACATAATGTACCTCCTTGATTTATTATTCTAAATACCACTGACATGCAAACCTCAGAAGTAGGCAATGAATGTGGCATGTTAGTTGTGTGCAGTTTTTCTATGGCTAGGTTTCTTGCCAGAGATGGTAATAGTAGGACAAATAAGTACTTTTATAGTAAGAATTCTTTGTATTTTTAACATTGTGGTGACATGCAACAGCTGAGTCTACCAGCAACCTTTGGTTTTAAAAAACTGAGCAATAAAATGTTAGATTACAAGTCTACAACGTATTGACAAGTTTTATAGTACCTTCCTAAGATTAGACACTAGAGAGATTTGGCTAATAAGTTTACATTTTTTTCCCCTCCTGAAAACATGAGCAACATTACTTTGCAAGAGCAAACAAAGTAGACAAAATAAATAGCTGTTACTGGGGGGAGGGGTGTAATCTGTAGCCTAGTTTATATTAATCAAGATAAGATATCTAGAGAAAATGGCTGAAATTCCTCAAACTTAAATTAACTGTTCTCAGTCACTAGAGCAACTAGATCTTCCAATACGCAGAATCTGTGCAACAGTATCTGAAGGATCCGGGGATTGGAAGTGTTTGATGTGGAACAAATTTAATTTAACTGGTTACTGAATGTTTAAAAGTACCATGGAAGAAAACTCTTAGTAACTGACACAAAACCATCTTCATAAATAAAAGCTGAAGCTGTCTTATTAAAAAAACTAACACCCGCTCAACTGGTGTTACTGAAAACACTAAGAATGAGGTTCTCAAAATTGCATTTATTAACAGTTTTATGTACATAATGTTGTCTACTCACAAACCAAAGAGACTGGAGTAACAAAATACCCTTTTGTACAATGACTTAGGAAACATTAAGTATTACATTTGGTCCTTTGTACCTGAGAAGCTGAAAACAGCTGTTGATGGACGTCTGATGCAACTCAAATTTCCTTCTGGTTCGAGACTGCATTAGGACCTGCAGAATGTGCCCTTCAGCACCAGGCTGTTGCTGGGGCCATGCAGACCCTTGGTTTGGGTGCTGGGTGTCCATGCCCCACTCCCACTGCCCTGTGAGGGGGCAGGGCACTGCAGGTGCAGGGCTTGTGGCATCCAGGGCACAGCCAGGAGCGTGCAGGAGCCCTGGCACAGCAGCTGCTGCCACTTCCAGCAGCCTTGGCACAAGGCTGGGCACCCGAGGCCAGTGGTGGCAGCTGCCTGCTGGGGGTGAGAGCCTGGCCTTGAGCCTGTGCTGGCCCTGTCCTGAAGGAGAAAACCGCTAGACCTGTTTTATGTCCCTGCAGCAAATTCATCACCCTCACTTCTGTCACCCCTGGGAATTCTGAGTGAGCACGTTTGGTTTAGTTTAGGGGATTTTTTTGTTTTAGCTCCATTGTCTCATCTCCAGACAACCAGTTAGGGTCCATTTGGTTCCTGTAACTGCAACAGGAGGCCAAAAGCAACAGAAAGAGTAGTAGCACCACAGCGTGAATTTTACACCCCTTCCATATCCTTGTGGGGACAAAAAAAGGATTTAATGTAACTCAGTGTCACATGTGACATCCAAACCCAGGACCCACCTTAGATTTCAGGTGAGAAAAATTTTTCTGCATGTCTATGCTGCTACATGACAAAGAGAAAGAAGGAAATACAAACTACAGTCCTGTATTAGCAAGAATAGCTCTATTATCACTGTACATATTTGTGTATGTATATATTTTTGCCACATAGAGTATACATTCAGTTCTCCCAGATTAAACAGACGTCTATAAAAATAGGCTATGTCTTTCCTCTAGAATTTCCATCACCAGAACCACGTGAATTTGTTAACCACCATACATGAAGACAGTGCTCAGTTCACGTTATGTTCAACTGCAAAGTCTTACCTTAGCTAGATAATGTCTTTCCAAAAGAAAAAATAAATGGAGAAGGGAAAATACAAGTGCAGGTTAGAGTGTGGGCTGTGTCTTGACTGTACACAGCTCCCTAGCAAGGCCATCCTGAGGGAAAGGAACACCATCTAGGTGTGATTCTGCCGCTGCTGTGGAAGAAGGAAATGCAGCGCTTGGCCATTCCACTCCACGACCTTAGGTGCCTTCAGCTGAGATGGGAATGTGGAAGGATGTGCACAGCAGCTGCAGCAGGATGGGAAGCAGCAGCAAGAATGCTGATGGTGGCAGTGCTACTGAGCGTTCAGTGCGGGCACAGTTTGGTCAAAAAAAGTATACACAAATTAAAAAAAAACCCCTGTATCAAAGTAAAAAAGCAAAAATATAAATCAAGTAATGCAGCATTCTTTAGGGCAGTTATAATGAATTAAAAACAAAAACTTTAATGAGCCCAGCTGATTTTAACAGTCCATGAAGCTTGTGTGTCACGTTCTCAGAACCAACAAATGGAACGTTTGCATCAGTCTGGTCTTTCCAGTTGCGACAAAACATTCATCCTTGCTGTCTGAATGTTGAAGTGACTGGCAGGAAAGGGCAAATCAGAAGTACATCAGGAATTCTTTTAACCAGTCACCCAAGAGTAGGTGGAACAATTTGAACCATTAAAACAAGTATTAAAGCAAGTTTGGTCTAAAAAAAAAGGAGTGCCAAAAAAACCCCCACGGGTAGTTCTCTCAGCTGGACTGACTGGAGTAGTTTATTCTGGTTGGTAAGACCTAGAAGGGTGTTATGTTCTGGGAGATGAAAACACACCTGTATATTTTAATAGAAGTGGTGTTTTCTTTTAAGCTTAGTCTAGCTACTTAAGTTAGGAATCCGAGTAACACTTGCACAAATCTAGAACCTCTACTTGCAGGCATGGACAGATGTTATATAGAGTTCTCACAGTGTTCAGCAGCTTCTGAGCCTGCAGTGCAATTATTGTTAATAATCAGGCATGTAAGACTGTATGAACAACACACGGTACAACAGACCTACAAAGGCTAGGAAATACAGAATTGAGGCTGAAACTTGCAATTAGGCACAACATATTCATGAACTGTAAGATCACTTAATAGTTACAGACACCCATCACAGTGTCTGGTCATAAAAGGAAGAGCTGATTGTGGTTCTGTCTTGGCTCTGGATTTCCTTACTTCTGTGGATGCAAATCAGACCTTCGGTATGAAATGAGAAGTAATTTGTTACGTTAACTGTTCTTGTTTTCCCATTCTTTGATAAGGGGGCAAAAACAGGGGAAAATAAAGTCCTGACAGGATCCTAAGTTCCCACAGTACAAATACTATCTATAGTAATAACAAGGTGGTTTGGAATGAAACAGTAATAAGCACTTCCATTTTGTGTAATGGGTTTAACATACATTCCCACCATACACTGTTACACCCACAGTGTAACCTGTGACTGCATTAAATGCAACAGGACTGCACAATGACATGTCTGAATTTGGACAACAGATACATCCAATATCTGGATTCAATTTTTTTTTTCTGGTTGAAGAGATGCCAGTTCAAATCTTGGACCAACAGCCTACGGAGTTTGGGTCTTTTTAAATGCTATGATAGAGATGCGAGAATGCATCTAGAAATAATTAAGGACTTCTTTATCTGCACATCTGTATTTTAAAATAACTACCTCCAAGGTCAACATTTTATTAAATTATTTTCAATCTAAAGAAAGTGCTGTAAATAATGCAAACTCCTGAAAAATAGGAGTTTCTACAGAAAATATAGACAAACACATTCCTAGCCTCACTGGATGCTAGTATACTACTGTACATTTCCTCTTGGATTTAACAGAGCAAGTAAATCAAATCTAGAGCTTTTACCCCTACAGAGTGTTACTGATGGAGACAAGGACACGAGTTATTTGAGTAAGTAATCATCACCCATACCAGCCATGTCATTTCACAACAGGCTCTGCAGGTGTCGAGTTGGAAAGATCCCCGTTGCTTGTTTTACCAGATTCTTCTACAAAAATAAAAAATAAAGACATGGATCATGTTTAACACTCTATTCCAAACAAAACCCTCAAATCTTAGCATATATATATGATGCTGATGTCATAGCAACACCTGATGCAGAATTTCATGGTGACCATATGCAACCAGACCTTGCAGCACAAGAAGTCCTGACACTATGAAGAAATTTATATTTGGGGTGAAAGGTTCCTCAGTCAGCAGTACTTGGCTAAAAATTACACATACAAGGCTCACACATTTTTCAGAGTACAAATAGCATGGTAGAAGGCATAGATATTACCATGTTCAGAACTTTCCACCCTGGTATGCATCTCCAGCTTTTCTCACTGCAAAATGCATTGCTTGGGGAACTGAACAGGTGTTACAACAGAGAATATTTAACCTAAAATATAATTAACTGATGTTCTTCAGAATGGTCTCCTACAGGCTCCAGAACAGCACTTCTATTCTTACCACAATGCTTGGAGTTGTTTGGATTTGTGGGATTTTTTTTCTTGCGCTGAGTATTTATTTGAGCAACTTCACTGAATATGATCAAATATAAATTCATGCAAAAAGATTTTTTCTTTACAAACTGTTTTTCTAGTGCAGAAAAAAACTGAATCTTTTCCTCCAGTGACTGTAATCTCACAGGTCACCTGTGCCTTTGTCAGAACCACAGTGGAGAATTATTCACCAATTCAATTTTTAATATACTGCCCCCTGAGTTTCTACTTGTGACTGAATTGCATTTTTAGATCTTGATCCTTAGAAGTTCTCTCATCTTTTTGGAAAGGATTTTCCCAAGAGAATCTTTCAGAATTCATGAGGGAGAATAGACAAGCAGGAATAGAAATGCAAAAGACACACGTTACCTAGTCAAGACCACACCACAAATTAAGATCTTACCCTTTGAATATAGAATTCAGTGGGAGACCAAGTACATCATAAACATCTGAATATATAACATAGGAACTGCATCATCTGCCTATGTAAGCTGAACACCAGCTGGTACAACAGGTGAAAACCACTCTATTTAGCACCAGCTAAGGATGTCATTGTCAACACTGGTAATTGACAAGACAAGTATGATGCTGATCAACCCATGAGCAAGAAAGCAGCTATGAACAAAACAAAAAGGACCTTCCCTATTAGGGCACACAATCTCCTCAGCCAAAATGTTCCACATACAGCATCCACTCACCTTCTTTTTCTTTCTTTTCCTGGCTTTCTTCTGCTGCAGTTTTATCTGCTCTGAAAAAAATTCTTGCACTACTTAGTGAGAAATAAAGGAGTTCAAATTCCTGAGGGAAAAGAGAAAGAAGAGGCGCATCAGTGTATCACAAGAATGAATTTGCAGACCAATATAAATGGGATTTTTCAGGAGCATCTTAGGCACCTAGACTTCAGCATCTAAATCACTTCAATGCTCTTGAAAATCCTTCTCCATACCTTATTCACATGCATTTTACAAAGCAAATGTCAGCCTTTACATTAAAGGGCAACTTAGGCAAAGCAGCATCACTGCAATCTGTCACTGATCTGCTGAGCCTGAAAATGAGGTTTGTAGCAGCACTGAGAACTTAAGAGCAACTTGCCCATGGAAAACCATGCAAGCCGGTCATTTAAATGGCCACAGGCTTGATCAGTGTCTGAACAAGGTTCAGTGATGTGGTTTTTTAAACACAGAGGACCAAACACAGTGCACACTCCTGGAAACCATGAGGGCATACAGGGCCTTATCTATTTAAACAAGACATTACAGAATGTAATCATGGGCTGTGAAAGTAGCCAATGACAGATTTGTACCACAGGCTTCTCCAATTAGGAGTGACAAAGCACCACACCACAGACAAAACCTGAGCTGCTGCGCTTCAAAATTCAAATGCACCTTTCCTCTATCTGACAGCTAATGCATCATTCAGTTCAGCAGCTCAGAATTAACACACAGGCAACTCTGAGGGTTCACAGCGTTATGTGAAATCTTTGTCATAAGAAGTTTAACCAAGAGATATTCTCCCCTGTTAAAGCATTTATGGTTTAGTTGCATTAGATTTCAAACTCCATGGGACAAAGAATTCCAATCAACCATGTCTTCAAATATCACAAAAACCGATGGCGTTCCCTTCAGGTCATACACCTCAAGTCCTCATGCTCTTTTTGTATTTTTGCTGTAGATTATGCTCTGGATTTTGCTCTCAATGAGCTCCATGGGAACACAGTTACATGATTTGTGATGAGTATGTGCTGAAGCCAATACAGAACAGAAATTGTTACCAGAACAGGTAACAGGCCCGTGCTGTACCTGCAAACAAACTTCCAGTCGCTTGTGGGTAAGGTTCATAGTCTGTAGTAGTTTTTCATCTTGATTAGAGGACTGCACGTTCTGTTGCTTAGCTACTGCTCTTATTTCCTTCACATACTTCTCTCTAACAGACTGGAACCAGTGCAGAGAATCAAACTCCTGGTACTGATCCAAAAGCTTCAGAATGTAAGCCACACCTAGTCATTGACAAACCATGTACTAAAGTCAACATGCAGTATGCAAAACATTTTGTGAATGTCTTTAATGGATGAGCCTAAGCTGATAATTCCATGCAAATAGAATTTACATTGTTATTAACTTAAAATTATCTAGCAGGAAAAATCACAATAAAGAACAAGCTTAAATTTTTTAAAAACCTCACAACTTCTCCAAATACTTGCATTCCTTCTCATCTGGATGAGAACCACAAGTTTTGAAAGAAATTTGGGAGCACCAATATATGTTAAAACTGTCTGCCCCCATACACAGCTATTCAATGTTTAGGAAATTCTGAACACAACCATAACCCTCAAATCCATTTTGCTGAAGCAAAGACAAATCCAATTAAATTATGGAATTTTTAATTATGGGAACAGACAAAGTATAAACAAAACTTTTCCTGCAAAATCCACTATGTTGGCTTACCCAAAGGCTAGTGAGGGTGCTGAAACTTACCCATGGCAAACCCATCATCAGTGAAAGCTGCTCCACTTTTGTTCTTCTTATTCAATTTCTCCTTGCAACTGATTGAATGCTCTACAAAATTGAGGGTCTGAAAGAATGAAAGGCTGCCTTGGAATCACAAAGAGACTCACAAATTTCACAAGGCATTGCCATACATGCTACCACAGTCCAATAACAAAATACTTAAACACAACCCTGATCTGACAAGACCTTTGAAAGAAAGCCCTGGTGCAAGGCAAACCCTCACCAGGGGGGGAACGATGATGTAGAAGTTCCTCAAGTGCATGTTCTTGGGGCTGCGGAACTCGGGAGCAAAGACATCCACCAGCATCTTGAAGTACTCTGTTCCCTCTGCAAAGTTCCGCGTCAGGTCACTGAGCACTGAGTCCAGCTGCCTGCAAGGCACCAGCAATGGGTTACCTGGTTCTGCTAGAAGTCCCTCTGCTTGCCCACCTCCAGGGATAACAACCCTCTCTTCATCCTTTGCCTACGTCCACAGTCCAGGATTTGGAAGGGTACCCTACCTCTACAGCCCATTTGAATCCTGTGTCTTCATTTAATTTTCTCAAAAAAGGTCTATGAATAGAATACTTGCATCTTTTTTATCTAAGACCTTGAAAATTTTAAAAGTAGAGCACAGGCAGAGGGTGAGGAGAGCTTGTTAGCTTTTAAACAAGGATTTCTTCAAGAAATCAGGTTCTAAGTGTCTACTACTATCAATGCTACTTCACATTTTCTAAGCAACTGCTTCTATTTGCTTTGCTTAAAGCAAATATTTTTGCACAAAGGCAGCCGAACTTTTAATACACACATGCACAAATAACTAACAGCTGCATTTATAAATATAAAATGACAATTCTCGCATCCCACCCCTGCCCCAGACCTCAAAAGCATGATGTTAGTGTACCTTGCTGCTTTTAGTGTTTCTTCTGAGAGTCCTTCTTCTTTCACCAGCTCTTCAAAGTTAACAATATCTTCCAGATCAGGAACAAACCTGAAAACTTACTGTTTGTTAGGATTATGCTCAACTGTCTGTGTTCACAGAAGTATCTACCCTAATTTATAATTCACTTAATTTCATCTTTGGGGCTTGAACTACTTACTTCAAATTATGTCATATCTGTCATACCATTCTCACCCAGGCATTATTAACCTCACTTCTAAACACACATCATTATTTGTAGTTCTGTTTTTACTGGACTATGTCTCCTCTCTCTAGCACTTGATAACTCTTGGTAACTCTAAGTTTACTATTACTTGCAAGAAAACCAACTATTTCTTATTATGTAAAAGTTACTAAGTTTTCATGACCTTTCATAAACATAGACAAAACCAATACAGAAAAAAGTATGAAAGGAATGTGTTTTCCAAGTTCCTCAAGGTTTGTATTACCTTTCCTTAATGCACCCTTGAAATTATTTAACATCACAAATTGCTGGCTCAAGGACTAATGTCTTACGTGTACATTCTATTCACTCTTTTACCATGTTTTTCCATAGAATTTGTTTTTAGTGATTTATGCCCATGATTGTACAGTGAATCCCAGCACTGTCTTCAATAATTTCACTTAAATGAAGGCATATAAATGGAACTTTTCAAAATTTATGGGGGATAGGTAAGGGCATACAGAATATCAGCAAGAATAGAGAGCAATGGGAAGAGAAGGAGGAAAGGTATTTGTGGAAATACCTAATTGCACTACTGCAGCAGTGAAGTCCACCAGATCTTATCATTCGTACGTAGCCCATAGCATTGCCTTTAAAAACAAGAAAAAACGAGGAAGCAATTTATAATTACTCAAATACACACACACTCTCACAGCCTATAGGAGCTATGAAAATGTAAATTAAAGTTGCCACGTAGTTCTGGCAAAGAACTTGGCTCTGAAAGCCAAGTTATAAAAGTTAAATTGAATCCTGCTAACAAAAGTCTATGTAGAGAAATAAAACAAAAATGCATCATCCAGCAAGGCTTTGTTCACTTTTGTACAAACTCCTTCCACTGGGCACATTAAACACTTGCAAGTTCAGATCAGTCCTGCACATCTACAGCAGCAGTGGCTGAAAACAGCATTGTCACATCATGCATTACTCAAGGATACTTCAGCTGGATGTATGGCCAATTTTTGAAATACGTGAACTTAAAAGTAATAGGTTTTTACTAGGAAATACACTCAACATGGATAAAAGTCAGTTCCATAACAAAGAACTGAAAGGGAACAGGAATCTATGCAACCTGTAACTCTGTTTGAGATTAAGACATGCAATGGCCGTTTCTGTGTAATTGGATGAGAGCATTTATGTAGCATGGGCTACAAGTGAACTACTTTCCATGTGACTGGAATTAAATCTAGCTTTAACCTGAGCTAAAAGGTCAGTTACTAGGTGATGAAGATCTCTTCCATTTAAAAACATTTATAACACCTTAGATAGCACTTCATACCAATTTGACTTATGAGTTGTCTGAACTGGTCAAGATAGCTCTGGCCATCTGGGGTTATTCCAAGTTTTCTGATGCCACGGTTGAATTTATCTGCTCTTTCAAAGGGATACTAGAAAAAAAAAAATAGAATAATTACCTACCCTTAATAAAAAAAAAAAACTTTTCATCACATCAATAGAACTCTCTTTGTAATGTAGTTTTACCCCACATTTACAGCTTTATTTTTTTATAAATCATACACCTGCTTGTCTGTATTAGTTCACAAGACTCATTTTACTGAGTCCCTTCTGCAAGCTGACGAGTGAAATAGTTTTACTGTGAACAAGAAAGTATTCCTAAAATAAATAAGCCCTTGACATGCAAAGAAGCTAGCAGTCTATTTCACTAAATACATTGTCTCTCCCATTTTTGAGAAAATTTTCTAGCACAGAAAGTCAGACCCTCACTCCCAAATCCTGACATACTGGAATGAGTGCTACACGATCACATCCTTTTGGATTCAATTCAAGTAAGCTTATTGTTCAAAACTGAAAACTGTTATGCATGAGCTAGACCAGAAGTTTAGAGCCTCCAATAGACTACAATTCCACCAAATCATCCTTTAAGTCATGGAGAGAATGATTTTAGCCAACTCCATATTTACAGAGCAGACAGAATGAAACAAAGCCCTCCTGAATACAGGCATTGGTAACACTGCATTTTGCTAGGACAGAAGCTGTCCCTTTGTCTGGGGATCCACATTTAAATAATAGGAGTGTTATGGCTTGGTGCACCATCAGTCACATGAAGGAGCACTTCTTTTAGCAAATTACTCTAGAGCCTTCAAAAACCACTATACCTTGTGATCATTTTGATCCTTGACTTCCCTGAAGAATCTGATGTCTTTGATAAGTCTGGATTTGATATGTTCATCATACATGAACTGGCTAAAAATGTAAAACTTTTTCCTCAAGAACTGGTAAGTGAAGTTTACCTAGAAGACAAAAAGAAAAAAAAACAGTCAAATCAAGAAAGTTAGCAAAGTAACAAACACATCTAACAGCCTGTTTCACCAGACACCTAAGTAACTTCTCATGCAAACTCTCAACTTACTTTAATTTCACTGTGCTCAAAGAAAAAGGAAAAATGAAAAACCATTCTCCTGGAAGGCCTACTCTTTTCCAGGAAAGACAGAGGGACCAAAGGACAAGTTCAGTACTTCAGTCAATCACCTGCCCTCCACAGCCATTAGTTTGTCTGGAATATCCTGTAACTGTCCTTTTGAAACAATACAAACATCAGCTGGAACAGGCAGACATGACCAACTTCCTCAGTCTGTAGCATCTGCATAATCTCCTGACACAACTTTTTCACTTCCTCAAAGTTTTCTAAAACACTTTCTCATAAGGCAGAAGCACACTTCTGTCATACATATCTCAATACCTCTCATGTCTGCAAAAATAACTTTACTCATCATCAGAAGTGAATAAATCTACATCACCAAAAAATAATGTGAGTAGCAGCATTTTCTGAGAAAGTCTCCACTCTCCCATTCTCACAAGAAAAGTGAAAGAAATCATTAAAACTTCATTTTTAATAATTTCCACTTCGAAAATAATGAATTGAGAGTGGGTTCAATACTTCAGCAAGTTCCTTTCTTTTTTGGTTTTTTTTGATGGAGCCAGAAGAATAGAAAAAAGGAAACAGCAACAAGGTGGAAGTTAAGCAGCAGACTGGAAAGCACTGACCTGAAAACACATTTATCACTGTATCCAAACTTGAGAACCCCAATGATAAATTCCTGCTGTAGCAGACACAATGCACCTCTTTGCATTTACCTTGCAAAGAGGCAAATGCCTTTGGCTAGTTAAAATGGCCATCTACACCTCTGACATCATTAAAAGCCTTGCAATAAGTAGTCAGATTTCCAACAAGCGATTAGAGGTCTGTAGCTTTTATTTTGCGAATTGAAAAGCTGGTATTTCTTAAGCATAGCAATTACAAAAAGAACTTAAAAATTTAATGTTGCATTTTTTCAAGATTTGCTTTAACTGCAGCAAAAGTATCTGTCTACTAAGAAGCAAATCAGGGCACAATGTCAAGAACAGTCCAACCAGAACATCTGTCTCTCCTTTGATGCAGTTTTAAATCTCTTCATTAACGTTTATGTAACAACTGCAAGTGATAACACTCCCAAAAGACTGTGATACCGATTTGTGCCACATCCAAGAACTGATTTATTAATTCACACAGAACATTACTGCATTATTAAAATGGCATAACCAAATAAACTCTTTGGAGATACAAGGAGGAGGTTTTTGTGCACAATCACAAACAAGTAATCCCACAACAGTGTGAAAGATACTCACTGTTGTGTTCATGATTCCTGTTCCATGAGTTCGAATTGAATTTGCAATGTGTCGGATATTGATGGTGTTCAAGTGTTTGTTATTACTTGTTCTTTCAATGAAGATCTGGGAGGCAGGCAGGGAAAAATGAAGTTAATTACCCAAAACTGGTTCTGTGATAAATTATTGATCTAAATAGCCAATACCTTATTTCTGAGAGCAGCTGATAACTGGTGATTAGGGAAAGAATCAATAGAATACAGCATGGATACAATTAACTTTATCTGGTAAATTCTTTTGATTTCTACACAGCTGTGATTCAACAATTCCAAGGCAGATGTTGCACTCAAGACTCCCATATTTATTGAGATTATATCCTACATTAAGCTGTGTAAACTCTTTTGGCACCTGTTTGTACTTTTGACCCCACACAGACCACGGCAATGAGTTCCACTACTGAATTATAAGCTATGAAGAAAGTACTTCTTTTCTTTCAGGAAGCTGCTCATTTTTGTAGCGGGCCCCTCATTCTCACATTGTGAGAAACCCCAAAGGTTTCTTCTCTGCCCATGTTCTCCATGTCAGTCACTGCTTCATCTCTCCAATAACCCATTTTCAGATACACATTTTTCAAGCTCAGAAATCACATACTTACTATGTGCTTACAGAGCAGCCAACTATCCTTGCTGCCCTCTAGCTGTACCAGAAAATGGACATGAAGTGATCCTACTGCCATAACATATCCAAAATATGCTACACAACAATCTAGAAGACCAAGCCACAGCATCCCCAAAGATGTTTTTCTAGAGCAGCAATACCATTTTATAGCCTCTCACTAAGCATGATCAGCCTGGGCTTTTCCTTCACATACTCAACTCTGCATTTCACAATCCCTTCAAATTGGAGCCAATTGCCTGCAAGAGTATAGGAAATACCTTACCTGATTATTCAGATTGTAGAGGTAGCGGGATACAAAAACATGAATATTTCTCATGATTTCCAAAACATCCAGACCCTGAAACAACATTATTTATTGAGAATTACTATGATAAAACTTCTTCAAGAACTACTGCCACATCTAACCACTAAGGTACAGAAATACTGCTTCTGCAGTTACTTGAAGGTATTTTAGAAAGCAGTGCTTTTCTCTGCAAAATGAAGAACCTCTTAACACTTTTTGTTCAGTGTCTGTAGCATAATGCTTAGAGGAGAAAAAAGCAGCTCAGCCCATGTTTTAACATTTACACTCCTGCCTGTTTTTTTTCCAGCTTCCTGAAAGAGAGGAATCCTCCAGCCTATTCCACAAGGCACAATTAAACAATAAAAAAAATTAAAAATTGAGATTTGTCTGTTTTCAGATTCTAAAATATAGAATCATGCCTTAAGAGATTTTCCACAGACATATAGATGTCCACAGAGAAATAAGCAACTAGCTACTTCTTAATATTGTTTAGCCCAACCTAAAAGACTGAAGTTTGCTATTTACAATATAAATTTTACAATTGTTTACACTTTTTTACCTAAGGAATCCCTTAATTATCATTGTGCCTAGAGATGGTGCTATTTAATTTATATACCCTATTTCCAGTTGTGCCAGGGATTTTATCAGGCTTTTGAGGCTGGGGGTTATGAAATGTGGGGTGTCTTTGTTTTGAAGTAAAGCTCATACCAGAATGAATGTTATGAAACCAATATTGTGAAATTGTTTAATTCTTTGTAACAATGTACTGACCAAATAGGGCCAATAGAAAACCAAAGCTGAAAACAGAAACTGATCTACAGCACTTTGGTGCCAAAAATCCAGCTGGAGCTCTTACTTCTATGCCCTCTTTCAACTTAGGAAGACACAGCCATCATGAACATTAGCAAAAGAAGGGCTGTATTTCTAAGAGTTTTCACCAATGTGCTAACCCAAATGAGGGAATGAAGCAAACTGCCAAAAATATCCAGGATATTAAAACTCTTGAAGAACCATAGACCCCGTAACATGAATACCTTCACCATTAACTTGATGACACTACAACTTTAGTCTGAATGCCACCATGTTTAGCAGCTTTTAGGAGGCTCTAAGTCACTCTCCTATAATCTAATTCACAGATGTCCCAAAGTCCTCCACGTCCAGCCTGGGAAATAGTTTCTCTAGATGATCACTAAGCAGAACCTGCTAAAAAGCTAGCAATAAACTAGGGGAAAAGACTCATCACTCAAAGGTCATTTCATACTTGTAACAGTTGTCTGGATCTGTTGCTTGCCAAATTGCTGACTGAATTTTCAAGAAAACATTCTCTGACCTTGCATACTCGATTCATTTCATTATGTTAAAAAAATGAACAACACAAACCCAACATGATATTAACTGACATCAGTGTGATCTCCAAAGGTAGATTAAGATCCTGCCTACAAATCAACCAGAAATTAAACCATCACTTTTCCCAAACAGTCCTCTACTCTTGGGCACTTTCATTTCAATGCCTCAGTCCTGTGACAGTGGAATGGAAGAAGTTCTATCCCTATCCTGTGGGCACTGTACCTGCTCCAGAGTCTGGCTGGGGAGGTGAGCCTCAGTCATACTTAAACCATAGCGCTGGGTTGCCAAGTTTCTCATCTCACTGTAGGTGGCCCAGTCGTGAAGAGCTACAGTTGTTAAGTTGTAGAAGGTCTTGTCCAAGTAATGAGTTACATAAGCTGTGAACACACAGAAGGATGAACTAAAATAATGCTACCTATTTAGTTAGGAAAGCGTGGAAAGAAGTGAAAAGATACACAAAGCCAAAGTATAAGAGGTTATAAGTTATAAAAGTTATAAAAATAACAGAATCAAGCAAATGTACAAATCCTCACCTTTTATGTCAATGAATCGATTGAAAAAACGTATTGGGTTCAGAAAGAAGAAGTGAGCCAGGTCTTTCATGCCAACTCTGAATGGGTTTCTGTCATCCAGCTTCAGGTGTGTGTGAACTGATAAGCGCAGGTCCTTTTCTATCTCTTTACACAATTTGTCCAGCAAGTGCTATGCACGGAAGTTTAAATTAAAAAAAAGAAAACCCACCAAAACCCCAAACAAGCATACAAAAAAACAAACCACAGAAAAAAAAGTCATGTTCAGTGTCCATTTACAACGCTCGGTTAGCAGAACCAACATTTCTCTCCACAGATATGTGTACCACTGATGAAACCAGTGAAGAAAGCTTTGCTTTGGTAGGGCCACACAAGTCAAAGTCAATAAATACTTGGGAACCAGAAAGATATTGATTTCCTGTGTTCTTGTTCTAGAACCCAATAGCAAGAAAAAGCTACAGCCCAGAAAAAGTAAAGGTGCAACTACTCAATGCCATTTTTTACATGACTAAAACTTCCAGAGAGGAGTTTAACAAAACTTACACTCAAGTATTTTCACTTCTCATTTTAAGGGGAACTAGGCTAAGGGCTATCTTCCTAAATAGTAAGAACTAATTCAGTGAGGAAGAGTCTTGCAATAAGAAATTTGGTCTGATTTTCTGAATAATCTGTAATGTTTGATCTTCAACTAGTCAAATAAAAAGCACAGTTCAAATGTTAAAAACTAGGACTTTGGAAATCCAAATTTGCATTTTCTTTGTAAAACCTCCTTCATAATTCTAGATGATAATTCAGTCAAGAGGCCATCTGTATTTGCAGACCCTTCACTACTGAAAGCCATGCATGCACACTAAGAACAGTAGCATTTATTTTAGGCATTCATCCAAACAGAAGCTAATCTGACAAAAAGCACTCCTCAGTCTGCACAGTCAAATCTGTAACTGAAGTTTTGTTAACTTACATAATAGAGTGCAGTATTTTCATGTTCCCAGACAACACAGATACCATTAAAAATGGGTCTTAACCAACCAAAATCACAGTCAAAAGAAACACTTTCTTATTTGTTAAAATAAAGAACCAAAGTTCTCTGTGCAATTTTTACAGGTCATATCAGATTTGCTACAGTAGATGCTAATCTGAGCTAAAGATATTTCAAGCACAGTGGTGTTTAATTCCCAACCACAACAAATTACCTCATTGAGCGCTTCCATGATTTCTTTGTCATAGCATTCCAGAAGCACCTCGTAAGATTCCAAGTGTCTTGCATGCATCATAGCAGGTACACAGTCCCGTAGTGCACTAAACATATACTTATTAAAAAATACATATTATTAACAGATATATCACCAGCACCTCAAACAGAGTTCAAAGCTAACAAAAATCAGAATCACTAGTCTTCCCATTTTTATTAAAAATGGACTTCATAAACCGTACTGAAGTGTCATGTCCTTAATCTGAAGTATTATTTGCTGCTGACTGGAAGATCCTAATTATTAGCTATTTCATCAGAAATTATTTGCACTTTATTCATTTCAGTACTGTACAACCCTGGAATAGATGATTGATTTTTATCAGGATTATCATGCCAAAGCATGATTCACATCTGCAGCAAGTACACAGTACTTCAACAAGGGGAGAAGAGATGAGGGGTGGAAAAAGTTATGGGACAACTACCCAACACAGAACCACTGAACACAGTGATACCTGCTTTAGAAATATGTAACCACAATGAGGAACAAAGGCTTTTAATGCTCAAGTCTAGCAGGTGTTCATTTCAAATTAGAATGCAGAGAGGAACAAAGAGACAGACACAGAGATACGGAATTAACAATAGCAACCCGAGATTTTTTAAAGAAATCTAACAGATAGATTTAGAACAAAGATTGCTTTTATATCCTCCAGACTGAGGAGAAATGTCTGACTCAGTAGTAGTGAAGGATTTACTTTTTGAGCTTTTCCTTTAAGAGCTGCAGTCTAAGGTTTATGGTCTCTTGATCTGAAGCTGTCACAACAGTTAGTAAGTTGTAACATTATTACTTACATGTAGTCTAGCAGAATCCACTGCACTTTCATAGACATCATCTAAATAGATTGGAAAGACAGCTCGATGCCAGTACAAGAAACAACAGTCGCACTGTGCCCGAATTCTGGAATAAAAGATTAATTGTTAGACACAGATTTGGAAGAAACCATTCTTCTAACACAGTGAGTGTGTTTAAACTAAAGACAAGTGCATTTCAGGCCCAAGTTTTACACCATTACTTTAATGTTCCAGATGCATTGACCTTCAGAAGTTCTTTATTAAAGAACTTACTATTTCCTTTTTTTTCCACTAGCCTATTTATAAATAAAAGTATCTGCTTTAGCAAAAAGGTTTACTCGGTCTCTGAAAAGACTTAAATCTTACATTACAGAAAGGTCCTAAACAACTATTTTCTCATTACATGCCCTAATTTGTAGCCTAGAGATCAAAAATACATTCTAATTTTCTCCTGTGAGTCAAAGGAGAAACAGGCCTCTCCCGATACAACTTGTGTACATTTTTCCCAGGATTTTATCACACGAGTCAACCACTGAAGGTGTTTGTGTCTCTCCACAAAAACTGCATGGAACCCAGATATTTGCCTGGTTTACCAATGGCCAGCATGATGTAACTTGAGTGTGGACTGAAACCACAGCAGCAGTAAAAACAGTGTCACACGTGAAATAATAGCCCAGTCTCCCAAACATACTGGTACTAACTCATAAATTTTGGGGTTGGGTTAACGGGAACACTTCAGCTTATCATAAAACCAAGTCATCCAAGAAAGTGACAGAACTTCAGGTGAAATATGACTTGGCCAAAGACAAGTGAGCTTCAGACTTAACTCTGGAATTCTTTCTGTCCATCCCTGGTCTACAAAACAGGCAAAAATCACCACCAGCATGCAGAGACCGGATTTTGCCATTCACACAGTGAAGATCCAGCTCCCCCAAGACACTATGCTGCCTTCTATATACTGCTGCCACTGCTTACCTCTCTGTAAGTTCACTGATCAAGTCCAGTTTTTTCAGAACTAACTGAAGGGGAATAAGTTCTTCATCTTTAAATGTTTTCTGTAGAAATGAAAAAAAAAAAAATAGACACAAGATCACAAGATGCTATTTTTTCATAAGACACTCTACCAAACAAACGGAGGGCTGGAACAATCATGGCACTCACCATCTGTGTTCCCACACTCAGTGCAAGGGAAACAATCAGTCGCCTCTGTTTCGTACTCGGCCCATTGAGGGTGTTCTCAGCCAACACCAAAGCAGAGAGCACATCCAGGCGCTGCTCACTGTACTTTTTATCAGAAATTACCCTTTTCTTGATGACAAAAAGACACAGAAATTCAAAGAAAAGTTACCTAAGCCCAAAGGCAATAGCTTACTACTTCTTCCCAAAGCTGGCGGACTTGTCATAAATGGAGTATTTCTGCAAACAAGTTATGTTTCGTGAACAGAGCTAACTGAATCCAGATTCACTTACTCTGTCAATTCAGTGATATTACCTATCTATACACTTGGAATATGTGCAGCCAGCATGGACATAGGATAGGTCATACAGTACACAAACACTGTGCAAGCTGCATGAGACTGCATGCCAGTTTCAGTTCTAAGGGATATGTAATTTAAATTTTTAATCAATGATTCACAGTTGTTGATAACAAAATCCAGTTTACAGCTGAAAAGCCACAAGACATAAATGTGGTAATAATGACAGCTTACAATTTTCTACAAACTCTAATGTTCCAGGAAGATGAAGTGCAAATATATTCTCATGAACAAATGAAAGGAACCAAGTGTAATAGCAAAAAAGTGGAAGTCACAGATGTATTTTTGAGTAGCAGTGGGACCCAGAAGAGGAAGTTTCACAGAAGAGTTAAATAAAACATCTTCCACGTGTGTTGTGTGTTCAGCATGAAGATCCTAACCTCATCTTCTTAGACCTTACACCACTTAAAAACAAAGCAGAGCAGATAAAAACAGCAGTACTAATGGATCCTTCTATTTACCAATATTTGCCTTTAAGATATTTTCTGATAAGTAGTCAAAATATCAAGGACAGTTCACATGTGTTCAACATCCTTCAATACAGAAGTCTTAGCATATTTCTATGTATTTAAAAATAATTGTAATGTAATTACAGATATAATTTGAGAAGTTTATGAAAGTTATCTATACATATATGTGTGAACTCTTGTAAGAGATACAGTTTTCTTAGTAACTTTGAAGTAGGGAACCTCTTCAGTTCATGCTACTCCTGCTACATATATATATCTATATATAAACTTTTTATAAGTACAAATATTTTTTTGCTTACCCTAGAAAATATAGAGATGCCAGATACATAAATTGAGATTACGGCCAAATAGAAAGGAAATTTAATAGCTGCACCCGTAACAATAGCATACATCCTTTGTAATTCTGCTATTGAATGTGATGAAAGACTAAAACCAATCAGTAATATATCAGAACAGGCATACTAAAGTCTCATTTTCCCATTTGCCCTCAATTCTGAAATTCAAGATTTGACAAGCAAAAGAAGCCATTTTATCCCACAGTGAAATAGAGAATTTATGCCCATAGTAGGCTCCTGTACTGCTATTTTGCCAAGAAGACAAAGATTTAAATAACAGGCTGTTTGCTTAGACCTGCAACAGATTGCTTTATGAATGTGCATCAGAAAAGAGGCAAGCAAAGGTCAGTTTGTGAAAATTCACCAGAAATAAAATCTAAAAAGAACACAAGAGGAAGATGACAAGAGATGCAGCAGTTTAGAGGAAGAGGGGAATCATTCTTGGTCAAAAAACACAACCATCTATGCTGTACAGTTTTCTAGGAAGAAGCTTGGAACTACTGGAAAGCTTATATAAATCTCTGGATTACGACAGAGCATTACACTACAGATTTTGAAAAAATATGAAAAATGCTTTCATTTAAAACTAATACTTTTAAAACTACTTAGATAGGAAGATTAATTATTAGAACTTGAATTACATACCTTGGCCACAGAAATAGAGTGAAGAGCCTGATACTGCAGATGCTGAGTGATGTGTGTCACAGAGTCTGCCACAACCATGCTTCTTCGGTAAAACATATGTTCTATTGCCTGAAGTCAATCCCAAAACACATTAGTTCATGTAGTTACCAAAACTGCCTTTAGAATCTGGCTTTCTGTGTGACTCATCCACACTGCAAATACAGACTCTTTCCACTTTGTAATGTGCTGTTACCAGCAGTTACAATTAACCCTTAGAAACCAAGAAAACCAAACTATTCAGGAGCATAAAAAAGTGCTAGGATTGATCTAAGTTCTGTTGTTTTGTTTTGGGGTATTTTTTCAGTTTTGTTCACCACTGCTTTGGAATTTATCCCAAAATAGAGTATCCTTCTTTTGGAAAAAATACCAGGAGAAATGTGCAGCTCCACATCTGGGGAGGAACAATCCCCCATATACCAGTATATGCCAGGAATCACCCACCATGCAGCTTGGAAGGAAAGGACCTGGGGGGTCCTGGAGGACAGCAGGTTGAGTGCAAAGCAGCAATGTGCCCTTGTCCCAGAGAAGGCCAATGGTAGCTTTGGCTCCATTTGCTGGCAGCTCGAGGGAGTTGACCCTTCCCCCTTTTCAGCACTGGTTTGGCCACATCTGGAGTGCTGCTCCAGTTCTGGGCTCCTCAGCACAAAAGAGACACGGACACACTGGAGACAGTCCAGCCAAGAGCCACGAAGATAATTCATAGCCTGGAGCATCTCACATGTGAGGAACTGCTGGGAGAGCTGGGACTGTTCAGCCAGAGAAGAAAAGGCTTGGAGGGGGATCTTATCTTTGTACACAAATACTTGGGAGGGAGGGTGCAAAGAAGATGGAGCCAGGCTCTTGTCAGAGTATCAGTGACAGAACAAGGGGCAATGGGCACAAACAAACACAGAGGTTTCCCTCTGAACATCTTACTATGAGGGTAACCAAGCACTGTCACAGCCTGGTTGCCCAGAAAAGTTGTAGAGTCTCCACCCTTAGAGATATTCAAAAGTCATCTGGACACAGTTCTGGACAACTGGCTCTAGGTGTCTCTGCTTGAGCAGGGATAGGGTGGACCAATGACCTCCAGAGATCCCCTCCAACCTCAATCATTCTGTGACATCAACTAAGGAAGCCAGTTGGAAGCTATGAATAAAAAACTCCAAAAAAACCAAACAAACAAAACCAGTCCTAGCCTTCCAAATCTATTCTCTAACCAAACCAATTGCAAACAAGAAGCCATGCATGCAAAAACACTTCCCATCACAGTTTTTTTTATTAATATGGGATGTTTGGTCAACGTTCTCTGTAATTCCTACATGAAATAAACAATTTTCATCCAGTAACTTACCTTCAGAAGCTCCACAAGTCTGCACAGGGCTTTTACTGATGTTTTGGTCACAGGTTTTTGCATTGACATGTAAAGATTCATTGTAGTTTTAATCATGGTGCTAAGACTGTATGCATAAAGAAAACCCTAAAAATAAAATGAATACGAGGAGAAGAAAAAAAAAAATTAGTATTTCCACAAGTCAATAAAATAAGTCCTCTCTGTTTTGTTTCATACATGATAGACAGCTGACTTCTACCCCTGCACAACAGAGAGCCTACTACTCCACTAAACTAAGCAAGCCTGGGATCCCAAAGCTGAATGAGACCCTTTTATTAGCAGACACGATGAAACTGCCTATGACTCATTAGATCATCTGATTAACCTCTTCTAAAGCCATTTCAATTAAACACAGATTAGTGAGTTAAATAATCACAGAGCCTCAAAGGTGTAACAATTTCAGTCTAATGTAAACCAACCCATCAAACAATTCCCAGCCCCTCAAGAAACATCCCATCACAAAAACAATCTAAATCTTCCAGATTCTGTGGAATAAATACACTGACAGTATGTATACTGTTTTACACTTTCTAAATAGAAGTGTCCATCCCACAATAAAGATACCAATCATCTCTACATAAATATATGCTAAGCTTTTAAATACAATGCTGGTTATATTCAACATGACAAAAAATGATTAAACTTATTTCAAAGAAAAAGTAGTAACAATAAAAAAAAAAAGACTAGGAAAAGACAGCAAGTGGTGTAGGAAACTCAATTCAGTGTGGAACAAATTTTTAAGTCCATTGCAACTAATTCAAATGTAAAAACCACAGAGCCTAGTACATGCCTGTTTTTAGCTAAAGAAGATTCAGGATCATGCTTTTTTCACACACCTATTCTCATCAAATTTCTGTCAGGCAGATAGATACTTATAAAAACTAGCAAAAAAAAAATTCAGAAATAAGATGCATCTTACATTAAGACTACATGCTGTTAGTAGGCCAAAAGAAAACCAGCTGTCTCAGAACGTAGTAAGATTCTTGCAAAGTACCATCACTAGGCAAAGCACAATGAAACAACACAAAACCTTTACTAGGAGTATGTACTGTCCTAAATAAAACTAAATTAGACACTGGTTCAGTCCACCCTAAGTACCTCATGATTCAAAAGGAAAGAAACCCAAAACCTTTACTACAAGAAAATGAAGCTTTCTTGGTTTCCTAAGTCAAGAGAAAAAACCAAAATTCTAGCCACTGAATATTTAGTCAGATTCCCTTTCCTCACACTCTTTATCAAAAGACCTTTTACAGATTTCCTTGGAAGAGGAGTACTGGGTGTTAGAAGTTTTGTAGGAATTCCCACACTGTGAAATAACACACCAGTGATCACAGAACTCCTGTGATTTCTTTTTATGTTCCACAACTTGCACCAAAACACCAGATTGCTGCAGCACCACAGTAAAAGACTGCACACCTGGATGAAGACATTGCAGCGGTTAGAAAGATCTTCAGAAAACTTCGTTGTGCGTTGCTCCTTGGACAAGACTGATTCCATTTTTGTCATCCACGAGCTCACAAAAACATAATAGGACTGCATATCTCTGGGGAAGGAAACACAGAATGTTGCTCACTTCAAGTAAGAAGATTATGAAGATTTTCTTTTCTTATTTCTGTCCAAAACTTAAAAGTAATATTTTAAACCTTCAGTCCCCAAAATAAAAACTCACCATTCCTGAAAGTATCAGAATCCTATACTCATTTACATTTTAATTCTCTCTAGGCAAGGATTAGTTACTCTGCCAATTATATCTGTACAATGAGTCAAAAATCATCTGTTTTTCAAGACAGCACAGGGCCCTCTTAGCAGTGCATATATTACACTTCCTTAAATTAAAAGGCCACATAAACTGCTAGAAAGTGCTTTTAAACACTAGACAGAAAAGTCCAACACTGGTGCTAATTTTTTTTCATCCAAGTTTGAATTTCATCCAAGTTTGTTGCTTACACACACCCACACACAAATATAACTTGTCATTACATCAATGCCAGACTGGACTGCTTTTAAGGAACATAATTCTACAGAAGTGTACCTGCTTGAATTACACTAGTTGTAATTAAATGGTTAAGTAGAGTTAAATAGAGAATCGTGACACTGCAATACAACTTTTTGCAGCAGATGTAGCTGGAAAGTATTCAGGTCATTGATTCTGTTGCCAAAAATTACACTTCTAAAAAGAGCCCTCATATTCAGGGAATAGTCCAATAGTCCAAGGCAGTGCAAGGATTTGTAAACAAGCAAGAAACGGTTACTTGCACAGCTCAAATCAGCAGATGGAAAATCTGGATTTTATTACAATATCCTCAAAATTGTGTGTACAAAGTAGGGCAACAAAGCTGGAGAAGGAGCAAAAGCCCCTCAAGAGAGCTGAGGGTGTTCAGCCTGGAGAAAAAGAGGCCCAGGGAGACCTTACTGCTCTCTACAACTCCCTGAAAGGAGAGTTTAGTGAGGTGAGGTCTGGTCTCTTCTCCCAAGTAACAAGTGACAGGACAAAAGAAAACAGCCTCAAGTTGCACCAGAGGAGGTTTAGATTGAATATTAAGAAAATTTCTTCACCAAAAAGGTTGTCAAGCACTGGAACAGGCTCTCTAAGGAAGGTGTTCTCCAGGGCCACCATTCCTGGAGGTATTTAAAGATGTGGGCCTTGGGGACGTGGTTTAGTGGTGAACTTGGCACTGCTGAGTTACAATTGGACTTGATGATCTTTGAGGCCTTCTCCAAGTTAAATGATTCTATGTTTCTATGAAATGTATGTGAATACCCAGTTTTTCTCAACTTTTTCTTAATCTTAAGACTTGTACCACTGCCCAAGACCAGACGCAAAGCAGCAGTGCAATTATGCCCTATCTAGGAACTGAAGCCCAGGAAATAATTACGGCCAGGAAAAGGTGGATTGAAAAAGAAACAGGGCAGAAGTGAAAATAATCTGTCAGAGAATCAGGCACAGAGCTGTTTTTCCCCATTCCCTCCCCCCCTCCAACTCAGTTCTGCCAGCTTGCTTATTGGGCTGGAAAGCAACGAGCAAAATCTAAGTTTTTACTGCCATTCCACAGACCCCAATTTCCACTTTCTTCTTTTATTCTGAAACATACAAACCTTAGCCCTGCTATCTTCCTATGCAGTACACTTGTTCTTAAGACTAACAGCTAAAAATATTCCATCTCATCTTTAAGCATATTTTAGAAGAGAAAGAGATGAGCTGCACACTACATGCAGAACACAAAACAAGAGAGGCTTTTTTCAAACACAGATAATTTCAAAGACCATTAAACAAGCAATAAAAACAGTCACAAAGAAAGAAATGCTTGCAAAGAAAGTATCATCACCAAGCAGAGGAAAGCTCCAGTATAAGCCTACTAGCAACTTACCTCCATAAACACATAGAAAGCAGAGAGCCCTAATAGAAAACAAAGCATCCCAGGTTACTAGACACTAGTTTAAAAAACAAAAGGGAATTTGAAAATAAGGAAACAGAAGTAACTGAAACAAATCAGAACTGCCAGGAATACTGTTATTTTGGTGTAATAACGTACATTTTTCTGAAAGCATGACATGAAAAGCAGCTTAGTTTTGGCCAAAACTTTTTGCAGCAACACTAATACACACACACTGCTGCAGTGAAGTGGAACAAGTGACTAACACCACTGACAGACACACTACACAGCATGCTACTACACTGAATGAAAAAGCCCACGGGCTTAGAAACTATTTGCCAAACAGCATCATGAGGCAGTATTTAGGAAGCGTACTTGGTAAGTGACTGTGCCCTCTGCTGTAGAAAGTTCTCCCTTTGTGTTTTAACTGTATGAATACTTTTCTTGTCCAGTAGTTTGGCAGCAGCTGGAATCTTCTGAATCAGAAAGTTGTCAGCAAACCAGACAATGTTAGCTGTTAATGTAATGGCTGGTACCTGGGAAGAGGAAAAAAAGAAGGGGGAAATACTACCAAGTAGCAATAACCACAATTAACACAGCTCAGTTTATTACTGTGTAACTCTTTTCTACAGAGTATTACATTGATGTTAAAAAAAGTTTCCCTAGATGTTTACCAAGGACACCATGGGCAAAATTATAACCACTTTCACTGATTCTAAACAACATCAGAGACTAATAATTTCTTCATAACATCCAATATGAAAAAGTCCCAGTCAACTTTGCACTTAAGAGGTCTTCAAAACAAATGTTTACAGGCAAGGTCAAGACCCACAGCATTTATTCAGCACCAGAGTACTCATAACTCAAGCAGTTTTTTGTCTTCAGTGCCATATTAATCTTGAGAAGAAAGATTTTAATAGAAATCGCAAGTTTATTTTACCTTGCTGCTATGTGAGTGCACAAATTTTATACCATCTTTAAAAGAAAATTACAGGAGAGTACTATAAGAAGTAGAAAATTCTTAACTCTGCTCTCCGACTTTTTTGTGTTCTTTCATTTCCCAAGTCTGTCCTATGCTGTGAAACTCAGAAAATTACTTACTTCATTACTGAAAGACAAAAGAATAAAGCATTCACCTTTTTACAGACATCCAACAATGACTTGTAAAATTTCTTGTCTACGGTCCGAAAAATCTGAAAATGCAGTACAAAGAGGCCACAGATGCCCACGTATTTATCTCTCTGGTCAATTTCTGAAGGTTCACCTGAAAAAAATACACCTTTGTGAAGTTTACTCCCACACAAACAATACAAACCATTTCAGAAACAGAGAAGCTGGCAGGAAAAGCATGAGCTTGCATTACCAAGTTTGGCTTCAATGTTTGCAAAAGCTGTGCGAAGAGTATGAGCAAATTCTTCAGCAAATGTGCTGTTCTTCGACACGGACACTCCACCATTTAGAGAATCAAACTGTTGCTCTATACAGCCCTGAGTAAAAAGGGGGAGAAATAGCAATGTATCAAGATAATGCCATGAGTTTTGGACCTCAAAAGACTACTGGTTTTCAAGAGAATACTAGAAGACCACACTGATTTAAGACTAACCTAAAGTAAGCCTTAAACTTCTACAACATACAGATTCTCAACTATACTTCCATTTTTAAGTACAAAACCAGAAAATATTAAAACACTCTTACACCTGACATTTAAAGCCCCATTTTATTTATTTCCCCATTTCCTCGAAGGAGCATTTTTAAAGAAACCATTTGATGTGCTAGTGCTAAGAAACTCGATGCATATTTGTATTATCACATTCTAATATGTTACTAACTGTCCTTTAAGCAAGATCATGACACAAGTCACTTGTAGGATGTGGCTCATGACCTTGTAGCATAAAATTACACACTACTGCTGGCAGTTTAAAAGGGCTCCCAAAATCCCATGACAGTCAAAAAATAGAGACACATTTCATACCTTCCAAAGAGATTAGAAATGTCCTTAACAGGACTGCATCTAATCTTTTTAATGAATTTTAGTAAGGAAGAGGCATTTGCAGGACAGGAGGGGAAACTTCCTGACTGAAATACCAGTCAAATCCTACTGATGTTTCAAATATATAATGAAGTCTTCGTACTTACACAACATTAAGGAAATAAAACATGAAAAACGGATAGCTGGTAGCAATGTCCTTTGAAAGAACAAGCCAAACTGCACTTAATTATTTACCTACAATTTTCCTTTTGAAGGCTTTTACAGAACAAGCCCTTTTTCCCTATGCCATTTAAGATGTAATGGCATGACCTGAGCAGCTGACTCTGCTTTGACCAGGTTCAACAACATTATCCTCTGCCCACTGTGCCACAACATCCCATTTAAATGTCTGTAATATACACTTTTACAAAGAGATGGATTCTTGTATGAACACATTTAATTAAACTGTATTGAAAATTTAATAAAATCCTTCTCATCCACCTGTGCTCCTGAATGTATCAGGGGTATGTACCACTGCAGTGGTCCCTAATGACAGCAACCTGTCTCGTATGCAAGGTCACACTCAAAATATTTTAAAGATTACTGAGGTGACTAATTGATCTGCAGCTAAAATAAAGACCTATGCTATGTAAACCTGCTCACTATTATGTGGACAAAAGCAGAATTCTGATAATACACAGTCCTAATGCCAAGTTGCCTGTGTTTCTCTAGTTCAGCAGAACAGTCTGCATTTACTGCTACCATTCAAAGCTTGGCACAGTTCAAGCACATGAGAAGAGCAAGAAAGGATCTTACAACAGAGCCTTTTTTCTCCCAGGCACAGATGCAAGAGCCAAATTCACACATCGCTGTAACCGGAACACAAACAAACTACAAACAAACAAACCAACCATTCTGAAAAGAGTGTTGCTTTCATGTAAGCTTCCTCTATCACACTGGGGAATATTAAGTTCATTACCTGAAAAATCATTCCATCAAGTAACTGGCATTCCAGTTTTAACAGCAGTTTTTCAAATGGTTTTAGTTTATCTTCTTGAATCCCAAACTTAAAAGGATTGTGATGGACAGATTTCAGCAGCCTGTAAGGAGCAGGTGTGGAACACACAAATAAATGTGCTCACATTTTTATCATACCCTGCACTATTTTGATAATAGATTTTGATTCCCCACACCTACCCTTGGCAGCAACCCCAAAATTAAAAAACAAATAAACAAACAAACAAACCCCCCAAAAACCCCACAAAAATCCACTAGGTCTGTATAAGCAATTTGCATTTGAGTAACTCCCATTTATTTGGGTTTTCAAGGACATAATTAATACTCCACTGATTTAGCTACCTTTATAATTGTTGACTCTTCAGCTTTTACTTAAGGTACCATCCCTTCTTAAAACTGTATGCCCATTCCCATGATCAATATGGACAGGCATAGTCTTAGGTCAGTTCTGCACACAACTAAATTTCTTACTGAATATTCTTTAAACCCCACCAACTATTATATTGTTTGCCAAGACCCTTACCCTGCACTGAAAATGTAACATTCAGCACTTTAAAAACTCACTGATACTGTTACAAGGACACCATGGGAGTTTAGCCCTGTTCTTCACTGAAATTTCTGGAGAGACTACTAAAATCCACATTCCCACACTGACTTTCTTGGAAGATACATAGATGCACATGCTTTTATCTTTTAGGTTGTGGGAGTATTTTTCACATCAGAGACACACCTCTTGTACATGGTCCAGTGCTCTTTCAGCGTGGCATGGTTGTCAATTACTTCATCCAGAGTGATCAAGACTGTGAGCAACTCTCCTAGATGCTCATACATTGCCTGTTTATGAAAGGAGAAAAAAAAGAGAAAGAAAAGAACTGTAATTATTAGAAGGTTTACTGCAGTCATACGTGGCACATAAAATTTCAGTTCCTTTCAATGTATTTTCAGCCGACAAGATACCAGCCAGAGAGTTAAACAGGAGATTTTGTGGTTTGGCAGCTTAAAGATTTTACTTGTAGTGACACAAGGAATACTAAAGGGGTGTCTGCACACAAACTGAATTCCCTAATCTAGCTTGACACTGAAAGCACAATTTTTAATATTGTCTGTATGCAGAGGCATACATTGCAATAAAGGAGCATGCAAACACTTCACTGCTGAGAAAGCTAGAATATGACAGACATAGAGATACCAGGCCTTCCTGCAAAAAGGGCAGAAAAAGCTGATTAATAAAACTTTTAAAGGAGATTCCAAACTGAAAGCTGTATTCAAAAGTCGCTTTCATGCCGTTTTTCTCAGGATTTATCATCAAGACCCATATATATGTTAACATAAGCAGAAGGGTTCCAAATCATTCCCACCTGAAAATGAACTCCAGATGTCTCTATAATTTTAGGTGCGTTCCTGTAAATAAAATAAATATTTTAATGCCTTTTTAATCTTTAGAACAGCTCATATTTATCATGGCTGTTCTGTGAAGAATATATGCCAAGATTTACACTTTAAAAATAGACTGTAGAAGAGATCTGATTTTTAAGCTATGTATCAAGCAACAGGAGGAGCCTCTCAAACAGAGCAAGGATGAAAAAATAATAGTATTTCTCAAACATAAAGACTAAAAATGACAAACAATTAAATCCTCACATCTTATTATATACAAACACAATTTTTTCTGAAAATAGACCAAAACCACTTCCACAACCATTTATGAAGCCCAAACTTTCACAGCAAAGCACTATACCTCTAATTCTAAAAGCAACCATGCCTTAAATAGAACATTCATATTTTATACATTTAACTTTACATAAAAACAATACAGCATTTTAGGGAATTATTACTTGTTGCTGGTATACAGAACAGCCAGCTGATGCACTACGTTCACCACCACTTCATAACATCGGGTAACAAAGCAAGACAGCTCCTGAAATACAAGAAAATAAAATGCATATAAATGCATAGATCCTCCTCATACACAAGTTGTCATTAGACCTAAAACAGCCAACATAAACTACAGAGTTTGCAGCCCAAGCACCAACTATATCCCTAATCCAAGTCAGCAGACAGACCTAGAGCAGGATGGAAAACATCCTACTAACAGTTCTGAAAAAGGATCTGGGACTGAGCTAAGGAACTACCAAACACAAGCTTCCAGTACAACTCTGACAGTTTATACTATTGGTTCAATTTATCAAAGACAGTAAAGAAGTGACTTCACAACAGAGCCCAAGTTCTTTCAGGGACAATATCCCTGTTAGCAGAGGCTGTGCTTTTTCCCTACTAAGATTTAAGAGTCACACTCTGGATGCTGGTAATAGCCAAGTTCAAATTGGAAATTACCACAGAAGCCTGTACCTACTGTAAGAACGATAAGCCACAAAATACTGCTTTAAAACAAACAAAGTCAAAGTCTTCGAGAGGTTTGCCTGACCAAGACAGAACTTCAGCTCAATTACATAACACAAAATGAGTAAGAATGTGTCAAGTCTGACCATAGAAAGGACTATTTTAATTTCTACAATGGATTTTAACAAGGCATTCCTTGAACAACAGGATAAATGAATCAGAGTTTCCCTTAACTGCAATAATACCTGCTCATTAATTTACCTTATAAATCCCATTAGGGAAATGTCAGTGTCTGATGAGTCTAGCCAGTCTGCACACAGATGGCTTTATAAGCAGACAGCCCACACTGGCTGAACAGCCAGCCTGCCAGGAGACTGGCTAACAGCTGAATTGTGTCTTCCTCTCCATCAAAAATAGATCTTATTTGGGCTTCTGCCTTCTATTAGTCACCAGTTTTCACAAAACATTACTTCTTATACTTGTACTGCTCTAACAAATGCAGCTGAAATAAGCCAACAGATTCCAGAGGAATGGATTAATAGATAGCTGAGATCATGTTTCCTGGGGAGGCAGCACCAGCTGCCATTTTAAAATTTCTGGAAAGTAGTCCAATTCAACAGCACATGCATATTAGCAGCTACCTAAAACAGACAAGGCTAATTTTAAACTAATGTTTCAGAGCATTATTTTGATGGTTTTGAAAAATTTTTTCACCTAGCAAATTTGAGGCTACTGCATTTAGCTAATCTAGAAAGCTCAGAAGAGCCAATAAATCAATACATGGACCTTAGCTCTATGAAAAATACTTTTCACCTCTTTTTGTCAACTTCATATTTTCACACCACCCCTGAGGAATATGCTTATAATACTGACCAGAACAGCATTTCCTAATCTAGGGATATAGAACACCAAATGGATTTCAGAGAATACAGCTGCTGAAAAACAACAAACTACACAAGCAAAACATTCTCCTCACAGCTTTACCCTAAATAACACACATCTGTTAGCACAGTAAACCCTCCATTTGGGGTAACATCCTGCATGTCCCTTCCTTCCAAAGGTTTTCCACAATTCCTAACCCATCACAGCACAGAAAGTGGGCTCAGAAGCAATATCGCTGTGTTTTTGTGTAGTGTTTACCCCATAAATATACATATCAGCATAAATCCCCTAAACAAACAGACTTATTCTACAGAGTTGGTTTGCAATGCACATAGAAATCCAGACAGCCAGAGACCCTGCTCTCAGCTTCCACCTGGACAGAGCACCCTAGCTCTGGAAAAACACAAAGGTACAGTAGCCCCACCTGAGAATCACTGAAAGGCCTCAAACATCTGCTAGGAAAGAAATAGAAAATGAAGGATGAAACCTACAAAGTAAGACAAAGAGCTTGGAAAATGTGAAAGAAAACCCAAGAGATCCTAACAATTCACTCCAGTTCAGCATGGTAAAAAGTTGAGAAACGACTTCCTACAGCATTTGACTTGTCATGACACAGTAAATGATTACTGCCATGCTGCTATACAGCAAGAACAGGAATTTTAACTCTTGTTAAAGCAGAATTTGTTTAAACATTCTGGAAGCTTCCTCCATATTCTCTGCTTCAACGCAGACATTTCATTATAGGCAATATTGCATAAAAATAGAAACATTTTTGGAATGGGGCAGTCACTTAAGTTATATTAAGGACAAAAAACTCCACAATAGACTGAAGCCCAAGAGCACAGGAAATCCTCAGAAGAAAAACAGATCCTGTTTTCATGCAAAGGATCCTGAACAACCAAACTGTGTAAGAAATAAGTGTTCTTCCAAAAACGTTTGAAGGAGACACAAGCAAATTTTTTCAGGTACATACTTTGATTTTGCTTTCTTTTACCAGCTAAAAAAACCCAAACGTATAAAACAATGAACCCATTTTCAGTGTCCAATGAACACTAAAACTTGCTAACCAGACCCATAAAAATAGCTATCTTTAACATCAGATGAAAGTAACCTCAATTTATCTTCTTCTACTGCAATCTTTTAAAAGTAAATTCTAATTCCTTCCCTCGTTAGACTTCCAGAGACAAGTACAAAAAAATCCCCAATGTGTGATACCTCAGCTGGTTGTGACAGGTCTGCAGGCAAAACACAGTAACGTATCAAATGACTGCTACGCCTTTCAGCAAAATGCAAACAGGATATGGCAGACTGTTAAATCCATTTTGCAAGTAAAATTAAGATTACAATTGCTGTCAAACAATCAAAACATACTCCACCTGTAAGAAAGAAACAAATCTTCCCATCTGTATTTGGCAATCTCCCTCCACCACGCTGGAATCTGTGGCTTAAAAGAGAAACATCTGTCAACACTTTCTAAAGCCTGTGTTGTACCTGTTAAATTAATGTTGAAGCTTGCCCTCCAAGCCACTTATTTGTCATACAAGTAGAGTGCACTACTGTAAGTGTATTGATGGAGCCTCAAAACCTCTTAATTTTGCTTTCCTAAGGTGGACTTCTTTTTGGAGTTTCTTTTTCATTAAAAATTACATAGTTATAACTAGATATAAAGG
This sequence comes from Monarcha castaneiventris obscurior, assembly GCA_026261815.1. Lineage (NCBI taxonomy): Eukaryota > Metazoa > Chordata > Aves > Passeriformes > Monarchidae > Monarcha > Monarcha castaneiventris. The sequence goes on from JAMPIT010000034.1 coordinate 1,890,633, forward strand.
TGGGAAAAGTCTCCTTTATCTGAAAAAGAAAGAATAAAACCCATAATTCTTTAAAGGCATACATATTATGTAACTTCATAAAAATGTTTCCATTTTTAAGAAATTTGCATGAAAATACTAAGCCTTTATCTTGCAAGAAACATCCAGGTGTTTTTTATTGAAAGAATATACTACATGATTAACCAGAAGGAATTAGTTTTCTTTTTCCTACATCTCCTTCTGCACAGAAGAACAGGCTTAACACCACTGGTTCACAGGATTACCAGTGTGACACAGAACACAGAAATGCAGTAATTACATCCCCCATGCCAAACTGTTTCAGTCATCTGGAGCAGATTGATCACCTGACAAAATACTGTCTTCTCAATGTGACAACTGATAGATGCTACAGACTTGAGACTTTTCTTCTGGGTCACTCTGAGCAAAAAAAGCTCACTTAAAATTACAAGTTTACCTGCCTAAGAAATGCAGGTCTTCTTGCTACAAAAAATATACTCTTTTAGAACTGTCAGAGATTAAAGGAGTCTCCATACTTCTCTAACATGGAGCTGTGGGACAAGATACTAAATACTGCATTGCTTCCTCTTTACACATCTTATGTAAACTTTAATCTCTTCAATGTATGTCCTAAAAAATCCCATCCAACTACCTAAAGTTCTTAGACCTAGCCAATGCAAAGACAAGAGGGGGGAAAAATTTTCTTTACACAGATGGAACAAGCCAGCATAGTTATTTGTTTAAATTTCAACCATCCTTGAGCCAGTAACTTTGCCAGTTGTTTAAAGTAAGCAAGCTTGCTGTTATCAAAGCAAGTGCTACAAGTAGGGGTATGGAACTAGAGAACATAATTTCTGCATTCCTACCTAAGCCTCAGAAGGCCAACCTCTCAGCTCCTGCCATTCCCAAGCATTCCCTGCATGACACCCATCAGGAACAAACTGCTGCTGTAGTATATTAATCTACTACAGTCTGTTTCTTGCTAGAGAAATGGAAAATTCTGAGGGATCTCCCAGTATCATTTTGGCAGCGTACAACTTTAAAATATTTAAAACCGTATCTGATAAGACATGCAAGTCTGCTATGAAAAGAAGGAAAAAAAAACCCCACCACACCAAAAAACCTCCCACATAACAAGCTAACAAATCCCCCACTTTTCCATGCTCCTTAACCACAACAGTTATCTTATACAACACTTAAAAGAATATTAAACAGTCCCAAGCTCAAAGATTCCACATTTCCTGATATTTCTGTCACACTCTCCCATCTCTTGAAATGCTTTAAGAATGCCCTTTTACAATACTACTATGAAAAGGCTTTCCCTCTCTTTCAAATTACTGAAATAAAAACAAAGTTGGGCTATAGGTCTCTGAAGCAACTTATTCCCACACTAGCATCCCTTAAGGTGGAAACTTAAGGCCAGTCTTTCAGGAATTACCAGTTTAACTCCAAGACAAAAATCAGCTTTCACCTAAAGCAGGGTCTCATGATTTCTGAATTGACTTACAATTACTTGTGCCCATCTTATGTCATGGTCGAAACATGTGGTGTGAGTTACCTGCTCTGGAAGGGCAGGTGACATCAACACACTCCAGCTTGGAAGGGAATACCAATTGTGTAAGCGAAGAGGGCAGGACTTTGGTCAAGTCAATTATTAATGGTTTCATTGGTTTACTACAATTAAATCACACATTTATTGTCTTACTACAAGCATTGTCAAGTCTAGTCCCAAAACGAAATAAGTTGGTTTAGGATGTGCTTACATGTGAAAAACATGTTTTCAATGCCATACCTTGCAAAATAGCTGCTACAGTAGACAAGCTGTATGAAAGACATTTAATACAACCTCAGCAGCTCACACTCCCTATTTCCCATGCAAATAAGACTGCAACAAAACTTCCTGTTAATGTAACAATACTTACAGCAGGTTATGGGGCATTACAGATAAACCTTACTATTATCTTAAGCTAGCTCAGGACAGCTACAAGACACTAACATATATCCCTGTACCCTCAAAGTTCTCTATTTGGTGTGCAACAGTTAAAGACACACAGAAAGCATCTATCCATATTATAAAATTACAGTTATTGTAGCATTTAATATAACCTGAAGCAAGAACGCAAAACTACAAACTTTTACAGTAAAGGAAGCTACTTACCTCCTTCTCCATAAAACAAGAGGCCATTATAAAATTTAGTTTCTGCCTAACAACAAAAGCAGAAATTTGTTTTTTAATAAATAGGATATATGTAATCAAGCTGCAAAAATTATTTAGACATCTCTTGTTTCTTTACTAATAAAAATAAATCTATATATCAGCTTGCCAAATTGCAAACCCTTTCATATACAATAATAAAAGTCAGCTGAATTTACCTCATATTTTAACTTCTTGATTTCACAGCAAAGAGCAGCATACACAGTTATAACTTTGTTTAGAACCTAGACTCAAAGCAGGGGGGGAAAAAAAATCACACAGATTACAAACAAGTTCACATTTAGAGGGCTTGAGGTAGAATAACTTTTTTTTCCTTTAAGCATAAAGCACGTACCTTGTTTTCTGTCTTTATGAGCTCCAGTAGGGAGGACTGTTCATATGGCAAAAGCTAAAATTAAAATAAAAACAAACAAATGAACGAACAAAAAACCACAAAACAAAACAACCAAACAGAAACAACAAATGAGCAACTTTAGAAACATTAGTCAAAAATACATTTATCCAACTAGGCAAGTATTCCCCTCAGTTTAATCTCAAATAGGGTCAGTAATAAGAGAGCCACAATTGTACATTACTGGCAACCTGCACTGCAGGAAACATTCACTGTTCACCTTTACATGGAAATACCTTTCCTTTCACTCTAGGCAGACAGGCAAATAACTAGGTATATTACATAGCATTTATAATAATTTACTTACAAAACTTGAATAGCAAAAGCATGGTCATCATGCCATATGTAGAAAAAAGCAGCTCAGGAAAACTAAAACATGAATTAATAATCCCAACTGCCGGAAAGAGGAAGCAGAAAATACATCTGTATGCAGGCACTGACAATTTGTACTTAAGCCAGCCTGATTTTGACTAGTGCATAAACATCCAGTACTGTGGTGGCCCTACACGCAATTCATTCAAATTATGCAGACAGATGATTGCTTGAGAGTGCATCTTCAGCACAGACAAGTTCCATATGGCAACAAAAGCGCTTTTAAATTATGTCTGGAAATTCAGTGAAGAGAAAAAAATAATGCTCCTCAGAGGAGAGAGAACCTGTGACCAAGAAAACAGCTAATTCTGTACCAAGGTCATTAGGTAAAAACACAACCTATAAATACACACACAGTTTGCTCTGCACTTTTACAATGATGCTCTCCTTTAGTGAGCTCGCCTGGAACCCCATCCCCCAGAAAAAACACCAACAGTCACAGGAAAGAAGTCTGCTGAAACCAGCATTCCCAACACATGAAGAATTAGAAATTCATTTAGCTTCTGCTAGTATCCGTAAAACTAGAAAATAATAATATGAAAACATCTTCTCTTATGATATGCACCGATTTATTAATTACTTGATAATCAAATAGTATGGGATAGGTTTCTCAAACACAAAAATCAAAATTTTAAGAGCACAAATGCATCAAGCTTTTACTGCTGAGGTTTTGAAGGGAAGAACGAACCAGGAAAGTAACAGTTACAATGTATATTAAATATATGAAGACCTTTAAAGCAATGGGATCAAGACTGAAGTCCCAAACATCTCCAACAGAGTCATCCAAAGCGTCTTCAATTCTCTTCAGCTGAGATGTATATTCCTCAAGAAATTTTCCATAATTCTTCAACTGCACTTCAGCATGAATTTCTGAGAATTGATAACATTTGTACAGTTTTATGGACAATTCAATAAACTGCAATATCAAAAAATGTTATTAAAAACATTTCATCTGTTGCTATTCAGCTTTAGTCCTGTATTCCTCATTTAGCTGCGGCATTTTTCTTTAATAAAACGTGGCTTTAATACAAAGCTCTTATTAGTTTAAAAAATCCTACAACTTAATGTTGGTTTAAAAGAAATCCAAATACTACTTAAAGAATATCAAACATCTAAGCAGTACGCAATAAAGTTGTTTTTTTAAGGTACTTGTATTGTCAAACTAAGATGTTAACAGTCACATAATTTGCTGAGCAAAGAAATTACTGTAGAAATTGCAACACAGCGGGTGACTCTACCCCTCAGCTGAACCAGTACCTATGGATTTATATAAAAACTTTGAGGCAATGGGTCTAATAATTTCAGCCTGAGTAGCAGCTGAATTTCCAGCAATCCTCTTTCCACTTCTCCCTGCTACCTCCCAGTGAGTTATTTGAGCATTACATGGAAAGCCTATGGCTTTTAGTCATTCCCTCCCACTTTCAAATTCACCCTCCTCAAGCAGAATTTTAACATTTTAATTTAACAGCTGTGCTGTTAGTGTCAGAGGCAAGTAGGTTCAAAGGGACAAATAGGTCCAAAGGCTAACATTCAGCTGGTCAAACACCAACAACAGCAGTCTTAATTAGCAAAGTAAATGTAAAGGCAATTGGTGCAAAGAAAAGTTTCATTCTCTCTATCCTGATGTTTTTTTCTTCCCATACTAAGATGCTCCCCACTCCTCCCCAAATTATACACAACTACTGACTTAGCTGCATAATCTGAACCACAGAGTAAATGATTATAGTTCAAGGCTTTTACAGTCAGGAAGCACAATCCTTTTTCATGTGAAGACTGAAGTGTCTTCTCCATAATTAGATAACAAATCTAACAGATTGCGATCTTCTGCTATTTGTTGAAAATAGGATTATCTAAAAAAAGTTAGAGAATGCAGGTCAGCTGAACAACTGAACTTTTCTTACACAAGAATTCAACTCTTACATAGCTTTATATGTGTCCTTTTCACATTTCAGCAAGCAGACTGGCCTAGAAAGTTAAAAATAATATATTCTTTTATTCTGCATGTTCAACTTCTTACCCATCCTCACAGCAAACAACAGAGCCAAATGGTAGCTGTTGGCTACTTCAGTGGGAGAGCTGAATCAATTATCATTTAAACATTTTTTTGCAGAAAGAACAGATCTGATTTAGACACTGCACCAGGCAGAAAGAGAGGAATGAATAAAGACAAACTGATAAGGAAAAGATGGAAAAGGACTATGTACAGGGAGGTTGAGACTGAGAAGGAAAAACGACTGCAGTGAAGACCTGAATTAATTTTAAGGTAGTACTTTGAAAGCAGCAGCAATGCCAACCATAAAGGCACACAGACTGCAAAGCCCACCCAAGGAGCACAACACACTCTCCCACATTAATGGCATTAGTGCCATTGGGTTCTAGCAGCACCTGCAGCATAGACAGTGCACAGGCATTGTCAAGATCAGGAGACTGAATTTCATGTAGAAAGATAAGCAAGTAGACAAAACACTCTCCATCAGCAGCACTGTAGCCCTTAAGCTGTATCATCCTATTCCATCAAATCCATCTCATCTTTCAGGTTCTTTCCCATGCACCTTCTGCAAGCTCTGTTGCAGCAAACCAGTAAAACACTGATAGATGCACAGCCCTGCTGAACGGATTTTAACCAGCCACCATGTCAGCTTCTGTGCTTTATCAGTGCTTTACTGCTAGAAAATCTTTTTTGCTAGAAAAATTACACTGATAGATGCATAGCCCTGCTGAATGGATTTTAACCAGCCACCATGTCAGCTTCAGTGCTTTACTGCTAGAAAATCTGGAGTAGGGGAGATATTATAGAACTATGCTGTGGTACTTCCCCAAGCACATCTCCTCCCTTCACACACAAGACAAACTAAGAACAACAAAACTGACACTCATTGGGGCTCTATAGAAAGAAGAGAAAAAACTTCAAAGTCATAAGAGTAGGAAACTGGCACTGCTGTTCAAATCAGTTCCCTATGAAACAAAAACATTGAGCATTTGAGCATGTCTCAAACAGAACCTCACAACAGCACTCTGCTAGAGATCCACAGGCTGTCCACCTTTCTAGCAGACAAATGATGGATTTGAACAACACTACAGCTCATTAAATACTTCCAAATACTTAATTATTGATAGCCATCAATTTGTCACCTTGTACTGATCAGCTATAACACAAGAAACAGATGTGAATAATTTCTCACTTTCTTAGTGAAACAAGAGTGGAAGCTCGTAGCTTGCCAGAGATAGGCAGAGTTGAACAGATAAAAAATTACTTGGACTTGAGAGAAGCTTTCAAAGATGCAGAACATTTTTCCTAAATAAACTGACTCACACAGATGAAGAAAACGAAATAATAGAAAGCAGATATTATCCTTTTCTTCAGAGCAGCAGACATACTTCATAAGGTAGAATGTGTTCACAATAAAGTTTGATTTAGTTTCTCCTCAGGCGATCAAACTAAAGCTTTATAGGTGGAACAATGCAAGAGAGCAGCACAGATCCCCCAACTTCATCTTAACTTCCTCCATAAAATCAGCAATATCAATATTCAATGAACTCATTGCTCACAGGACTTGCAAGTGCCATGTCCATACACATCTAGGACAGAGATGTAACAAACTAGACTTAGTCCTCAGTTGAGAAAGTTGTAATTGCTAAATGTTAGTGATACAAAGTGAAAGTAGACAACAAGAACAAAAAATGCCTTTCAAATCTCAGGAATTTTTTTGGCTTTTCTCTAGAACGCTGTGTGCTGCTCTGGATGGAAGATCAGCCTGTTTGCTCACCCTTGAGATGGTGGTAATGGGGCATATTAAGTCATGTAAATTTCTTGGAGCTGCACTTCATGTCATGGTCAAACTAGCGGAGATCTGGCATTTTGAGTAAAAGCTGCATTTTCCTTTCCCCAACTAGAGAACTGATAAAAAGCTCTGCTCAGGACAGCTTCAGTTTCCACTGAAATCAAGACTAAATGAACATGGCATAAACAGTTCCATCCCTTGGGATAACATTATATGTGAAACAGTTGGTCCATGAGTGACATATTTTCACAGCAACACCTGGTATAATTAATTTGGCACAGTTCAATTTACAGTGTGTATTACAGTGTGACAACCATATAAGTTCCCTCTTTAGAAACTAGGTCACCTCCACAGGCTGAGTAAAACGTGGATTTTGACGGGCACATGAACCCACGGTGAAAGATTTCAGCATCGCAAGGTCTTATTCAATTATATTTTAAAGGTGAAACTACAAGTGACCGCCCGACTCCCGTGACAGAGAGCCTTTACCAATGAAAGCTGAGTACAACTAACTGCTTACAACACATCCTGATGTGACTTCTCTGGATAACCAAGGAAGCCACTGCAAAAATCGGTGAGCCACGAGAAATGACCGGGAAGAAAGAAACACGGTCCCCACGACAAGCCCGGTTCGTGCAAGGAAAGAGAGGGTGGCACAAGCAGCCTGGCCCCCCCCGCTACACCGAGGGCACCGCAGGCGACTCCCCCGAGGGAGCAAAGGATGAAGGGCTGGAAAAGCCACTCCCCCCAGCCCGAAGCAACCCCGACAACTACGGAGAGGGCGGTGGGAGGAAAGGTCACAGCGGCCGCGCACCCCCGCAGGCCCGGCCGCAAGGGGATCAGCGCTGGGCTGGCGGCAGGGGCGCGGGGCAGGGGCAGCGGGGGAGCCGGGCAGGGCGGCCCCGCTCAGCTCCCGCCACTGCTTCCTCCTCTCTCCCTCCCTCCCTCCCTTCCGTTCCCGGCGGGGATGCAGCGGGGGGGTCCGGGTGGAGCAGGGTACGCTCAGCCCGCGCCTCCCCCCCGCTCCGAGGCGGCTCCCGCCGCACCCCGCCGGCCCGGCCCCGCCCGGCCCGCCCTCCGCGGCCGCTCACTCTGCGAGCCGTCGTCGAGGCGGTCGAACTCCCAGTCCGGGGAGAGGGTCTCCAGCGCCATCACCGCCGACCCCGGCAGCGGCCACCCGGCCGCCCCTGACTCAGGCGCACGGGACTTCCTGCCCCGCGCCCGCGCCGCACGCCGGGAAATGGAGGCGGAGGGGGAGCCGGGGCTCCGGGGGAGGAGGCGGGACAGCGCTGGCGCCGCTCCGCCGCCCCTCCCCGCCTCGCCGCTTCCCTCCCTGCGCCCGCCGCCGCCGGGGGTCGGTGCCGGCCGGCGCTGCCACGGCTGAGGGGGAGCGCGGGGGAGGCCCCGCGGGCCGGGAGGCGCTGCCCGGGTGCCTCCGGCGCGGCACGGAGCTCGCCCCTTCCCCTCTTTCCGCCGACCCTCGGCAGCTTAAGCCGGCCGTGCTGCTGAGGCAGGGCCTGCCTCAGGGGCACCGGGGCTTTGGCAGCTTTTCTGCTTTTCCCCTGGGGCTCGGCACCCCAGCCCCGTCCCTCTGACACTGACTCTGCCGGGCTGCTGGCAGGAGGGAAGGCTCTGCCGGCTAAAGCCGATATCGTGACAGACCCCGCAGCCGCCCCAGCGCTTCCCCTTTTGGTGCTGGAGGAAAGAAGCTGTGCGTGGAGCTGGCCCAGCTCTGGGACGGTGTCAGGGAGCTCAGGGACAGCTGCAATAGCACCCGCTAATCATCCCGCTGTCATTTGTGGTCACAAGGGCCATGAGGTACTTACCTACGTGCCACGGGTTTTCTTTATTCCCAGGGCCCTGCGGGGTGTAAGATCAGAATAAAAATAGAAGTACTTGGGATGAGGGGAGAAGTAGCCACTCAGGGCCATTAACAGTGACCACAGCAATTTCATTACCTCAGCAGAATCTGTAGCATCAGCAGAAAAGGAAATGGCTTTCAAAAGCAGTATTGCCAGGAGCATCAGCAATGTTGGTGGGGAAAGAGCAACGAAAATAGCAGATTGGATGAGAGATGTATCAGTAAGTGCAGGACCATCCATAAAAGGTAACTTGGTAATGCAGCAGTCCTGAAAATAGCACCTGCTTTCCGATTGCTTTATGATTAAAAGGAAGCCATCCTTTGGAACCTATTGATTTTTAAGTTTCTAGGGATGAAAGATCTGGTTGGTTGAAAGATCACGTTTGTTGATGAGTTTTTCTTATTTAAAGTGCATTTTAAGAGGCCAACCTGGGAAAGAAGAGATCCCGTTTAGGTTTGTGTGAAATGACATCAACAATGTTTGGAATAAGTTGCTTGTTTGTTTTGATGGGGTTTTTTTACAGGAGAGAACTCTGATTTGGAACATGTTGTCAAATAATTGTGATGTAAATATATCAGTACATCTCCTCTACTCATTGGCTCTTATGGAAACTGAAGATGTTCACATTGGGTTTTAATGGAACTAGAAGTTTACTTGTGCAGGACATTGACACCTGGCAGTGAACACAAGAGTCTCTAAGGAGATAATAAGTATCACACAAAATGAAAACACAACTTATGCTAGATTTTAAGGATTTAATTCTGTCTGTGCAGCTTTAATTGAACTCAGTATAGCTGCTGTACGTTTACTCAAAGCCAATGTGTGTCTTCCAATGTTTAAAAATGAAACAAAAAAAATAGAGGAGTTTTCTTTACAAGCTATATGCTTTCTTTGAAACAAGTGCTGTTTCTTTCAGCTGTGGAAGACTGCACATGAACAGAGGCTTTCCGGCTGCTTAAAAAGTAGTCATCAGGCCTTTTGCTCTGTCTCAGAAAAAAGGTGTCCTTCAATTCTGCAGGATGGTACAAGGGAGAAACTTGCAGAACTAGCACTTGGTAGGGCCCTCACTTCCCACATCTAAACTGAATTTGTAAAGTAAATATTGCAGGGTTGTTTGTTGCAAGTTTTGAGGATCTCAGATCCTCAAAATTGGATGCAAGGTGGTCTGTGCAATGGCCACACCAAAGGGTGCACTGTGATCCCCACAGCATAGGTGATGTAGGCCTTATTTTAAATAGGGAAAAAGAAAATTATTTTAAAAGAAAATGTATTGAAATATTGCATTTTTCTAAAATGGAGCAGGAGGCCCCATAACTGAAAATAAATTCACAATCATCCTCAAGTAAGTACACTGGTTAAGTTTATGCTGCCGTTCATGGTCCACTTATTTAAATGACTGATGATTGGCTTTTCCTTTGGCTCCCTAGGTGGCAGTGTTTTGTTGCTCACACTGAAATTATTTAGGTCATTTGTAGATTCTGCTAGAATTTCTGTTTTCTCTGAAAATCTGATTTAGACATTATCTTGAAGCTCACTGGCAGCAAGACTGGCTTGGATTTGATTGATAAATTTGCTGGGCTGTCTCATCATTGAATGGCTTTATGCTGTTCTCTCAAGTGAATTTACTGACATTTTATGAACATAATTTCTGAAAGTTGGGTGACACAGCTGCCATTTGTACCAGGAAGCTTTTATGTGGTACAAGCTCATAGGAATTGCTAGGATTGCTCAAATATCTGTTAGAATCTTCAGGCAACAGAGTAGTAAGAAAAGTCTTTAGACTTTGTTTAATAGGCAGCGATTTCTAAGCTGACCATGACTGTACACAGATGAAGTTGACAAAACAATCATTTCTTTTGGTCAGGCCAAAATGATAATGAAATGAAATTTCATAATGGACTTTCACAGGAAATGAATGAAATGTGAACACAGATATGTTCCAGCTGAAATGACTTGTTGCACTTGAGTACTAGAAAGGGTAGGTGAGAGAATGAAGTCCCAAATAAAGCAGAATTAATATGGTACTATGACTGTTTTATTTATGAAGTGGTTAGGTATCTATGGATTCATAAATCAACAGGATCTTTATTCCATGAGGTACTAAAAATCCTTTTTCCTTTGAAATAATCCCAGTTGGAAATGTCATTCTACAATGGACAGTACAGTTGCCTGGTATTTTTGAACAGTATTTTTCTGATAGCTGAAAGCATATTGATAACTTCAACAATCCAAACAGAAGGCATTTTTTTTAAAAAAAACAAAGGGGTGAAAAGCATCCAGAGCAGAAATTGCTTCTCATGTACACAGGCAAAGCTCCACCAAAATTAACAGAGTTGGTAATTACTAGAATTGTAATTACTTACAGGAGAAAGAATTTGACTTGCTGTATCTGTAGAAACCCAACTATTCTGTATGTTCCTTGTCTGTGGAATGTTTGATGCTGAGCTCTGGACATTTTAAATAAAATAAAGATCTTGCTCAAAGTTTTTTGTGGCAGAATTCCCAGAAAGGATTTACCATCTGAGATCTGCTCTTTGCAGCTCTACTCCACAAAGATAGCAACGACTTTTGCAGATGTAGTTTCTACTCTATCGTATGGAATCTGAGAGACTTCCATTTATACATGTGAGTAAGGCATCTGCCCATGATAGTTCTTGCCACTTGTTAAATTGGTGAAATAATCTCCTTTCCTCATCAAATATGTATGCCTCCTTTTGGTTAGTCTGGAAAAATGAAACGTCAAGTGTAAGGTTTTAAATAGTTAATGTCTAGTTAAGACCCTCTGGGGAAAAAAAGATTTAAAATAATACAAAGTTTAAATATAAATGTTGCAGACATAACACACAATGTAAGTTTCCCATAAAATCTTGCTCCAGCAAGTGAAAAAACGTGAAATGTTCTAATTGTATAAAATTTTAGTTGAAACTTGTCATGCAATTAACATACTTAGTGAACAACCATACAAAGCCTTACTTTATTTTTTTTAATTACTCCGTCTTTAAAACTGGGTGAACTCTAAAGTACTCCTCAGGAATTTGAGTCTGAACTATGACCAAATCTTTAATCATCATGAAAAGCCCCATCAAGGCTGATTTCCAACAACAAAAAGCCTATGCAGAGCTAATTTATTTGATTACTGAGTCCCAGGGCATGATTTTCAAAAGAAAGCAAATCCTGGAAGATTGCAAGCAGTTTCCCAAGCACTTCAGTATGTGCACGCTGTGTGGAACACAGTCTTTCCTAGTGATCTTGCCAAGTCTTGATGATGTCTTCAACGACACTGAGTAGCTTCTGCTTCACAGAAATCAACAAGGATTAAAAATATTCAGCTGCATTAGGTCTTATATTTGTTCTGTACATTTCTGCACATACAAACATGTTCTGCACATTTTTGCTATTGAACAAGGTTGTTTAGCTCCTGAATAGTTTTTGTAAACTTATCCCCCTATCAGTTTTTGCCATTTGGTGACAAACATCTCTTGAAAATTTGGTAACACAAAGGAAAAAGCCCATCTGAAAAGCTTACTATGGGTAGTTGCAGTTTTTTTCCCAAAGCTAAAATTTGGCTTTAGGAAAAAGGATCAGAACTGGAAGGAAAAAAAAAAATTAAAAAAGAAAGCTTAATGTGTAAAATGTGCTCTAAACAAAGTAGCCACTGGTGCTAGGATTTTTTTTCCAGATGAACAAGAAATTGATGATTTGCAAGGTACTTCTCTGACTGGGGTACAAAAATTAATGGCTAGCACTTTGTGTCACTTTTTCCAACAACATAAAGCCCAGAGGAATGCACTGTAACTGTTGCAATATTTAATACTGATGTTGGAGTTTACTATGTCATACAAGACCTGTCTCAAAAAGGTCAGCCTAATAATTTTCTGGATACCAAAAATCTTGATTGTAACTATTTGCACTTGAACTTCTAAATAGGCAATTTGTTGAGTGGTTGTTAAAACCCATTTATATGAATTCATCACTCTGATGGTAAGTGTGAAGCTGATGATATGTAGATACCATCCTCGTCTATGTTTTAGCACACCTTTATCCCTTTTCATCTCCCTGCCCCTCTTATTGCTGTGTGTGGGAATCCAGAGTGCAGAGAATATTTCTCTGCCTGTTTTGAAGGGTTCTACCCCCCTGGACAACACTGGTTTTGACCTTCATCCATGGAGAAAATTGCCTACTCTCTGGGAAGAATTAAAATCCACACTGGTGTGAACTAAGTGGTAGAATATTATGGAAGATTGTCACAGGGTGAAAAATTCAGAGTTTTTGGGTTTGTTAATATAGTAAGTAGATTAAAAACTTCAAAATGGAGGATTGTGTTGTTCTCCAGACCTTCTTCTTCTTCTAGTACTCCATATTCTGAAGTAGAAGTAGTTTAAGGTGATTGGATAAAGAATTCCACAGTTCCTGTCTACGTGACAAAGTGATTTATTGAACATAGGTGGAAAAGTGAAAATATCTTTCGTTTTAAATTTTCATTGGGTGATTTACCTTTAAAAAGACTGTGTAATCTTGATAATTTGGCTTTCTCCTGCATTCTCTGCTTTGTGCTGTGTCTGGGTCACGTTAGTGATTCTATTTCTCTGATAAGATTTAATAAACAACGATCTGAAAGCAGAGAATGCTGAAGGTCTCGTTTGTCTCTTGGACTCCTGGCAAAGACTCTAACAAATCTCCCCCATCCGGGGAGGTCTAATTGAGGCATGGAAAGTGTCATCTGTGAAATCTAAAGTAAAGCCCATGTCTTCCTTCCCAGCTCTTCTTTATAGCATAACTCTGATGACAATACACATCTCTTGTGGTTTTTCCCTCTTCTCGCCTAACATTTTAGTAGTCTGTGAAGTAAATGGAGGTCTGTCTCACTAGGTTAGGAATTGTGTTTGGAGATGAAGGTGTGCCAGCTAATTAGACCTTGGTGCTTTACACTTGCATTGTTGTACTGTCTATGTTGTGTGTGTATAGGGAATAGAGCCACCAGTTACTACAAATTGCTTTCCCAGGAAAACCAGGTATATTGCCGTAAGCTTATATGTCAGTGGTTAAATGCCAAGCGTGTAGTGTTCTGGTTGGAGAGGATTTTGGATCATGAACCAAGATTTGAAGTTCTGTGAACTTCAGCAATGCTTTAATCCAGTTCCAAACCTTGCATTATAGGACCATTTTGATGCCAGCTGTTGTCGTAGAAGTTGGTTGCAGTCTGTTGTATGGAATTTGTGCAACTTCCATCAAGTCATGGGAATGCTACACACACATTCATTCCTCCTAATGTCAGAGGTAGTGCCATCATTCCTTTAGTAAGGACTGTCTGTACTTCTTATTTGAGCAGATCGTGGGTTTGCTCAGCTGCAAACTGAGCCATGCATGAACCTATATAATCCTTGTATTGCTACAACATGACCTGTCAAAGCGTGCAGTTTATCTTTCTGAAGGAAACTGCCAATTCAAAAAGGAAAAAAAGATATTAACAACAGGCATTTCAGACCAACAGCTCCTGTAGTAGTTAAATGATGCATTCTAGTCCAACAAAATTATGAGTTTTAATGGTTTTATTGTACAATTTAAACAGGGAGTATTTTAAAGAAATACTTTTAGCAATGAAATTTGGTAGATTTTTTTGTGAGATAATGTGAAGATATGAGGCTTCATACCCATGGAAGCAGCCAATAACAATAGAGCATGTACCATTTTAAGAATAAGCCACAAAGCAGACTCTTTAAACATTCTTAATGAAAGTCTGGAATTACTGTACACCATTCTTTTTAAACCCACAGTACCACAGATACTAGAGAAGGAACCACTTGTATAAACATATTATCCCACTTTGTTAATAGAATTTTTTGATGAATTTTACTTGTTTAGTTTTTAATACCTCAGAGCAAAGAAAGTCACTAACTCCCTTGGTTGATTATTCCATAATCTGATAAGTCACCCCACACTTCCCGTGACACCATCATGAGAAGAATTTTCACTGAAGTGGCCAACTACCCCTGCAGCTTTTTCACCCCATAGAGAAGAAATTATAGGAACTGACTAGTGATTTTTCTTCGTTGAATTTTCTTTGCAAAACTGAAGTGCAGTGGTTTATTTTAATTACAAAGTTTTTGATGTGATTTCTGTTGCTTCCACTCATAAGTGTCACTTATAGGACTGCCAAGACCCTTGAATAAAGGGCAGGATATAGTTTTGCTATGCAGGACTAAATCAGGGAATGAATAATGATATGAGAGTCATAATGCAAGCCCTTGTGTAACTTTGTGGGGGGATTGTGTTGTGCCAACCTTTCTTAGGGACTGTCACAATTCACCTCTTGCAGCACCTCTCCTTCCTGTGCTCCCTGGACAGGGAGGGAGCAGCAGTACTGCTGTCCTTAAGGTGCTTCTCAGCATTTAAAATACCCTGAGGAAGAAGGCGGGGGCCTGGGAGTTCAACCCTGGTGATTACTGTTGCAGTTCTTTCGTAGGAAAGCATTAAAAAAGTGTCATCGAGATACGGGTGTTTGCATGTGTTAGGTAAGACTTTGTCTACTCTATTTTCAACTGTAGCAAGGTGACTGCAGGTCATGACTTTGGCTTAAGCGTTGCCTCTGTCCTCTCTGACATAGTTCACAACTTGACTATAAGAAAAATTCTTCTATTTTTGTCTTCCTTGTGTTCTTGACAGGAACATCATGTATTACAGTTTATTACATTCCCATGTTAAGTGTTGCTGGGGCTAAAACCTGACCTAATTTGCAATGCTGCTTATATTTCTGCCATGCTGTCTACTCTTGCTTTTGCTATTCCTGTCCCTTTTAGGGTCATTTTCACTTGCTTTCTGATCTTTTTATCACCTTGATTTTTTATTTCCAGGATCTTCTCCATACCTCTGACATGAAGATTTTGTTGTAGCTTCTGAATAATACTGAAGTTGAAGCATTTTTATTAATAGAACTCAAGATGTAGCTTTTTAAAAAAATTGAGTAGAGTGAGCTGCTTTAAAAATACTTGGCAATGGTGGTGATATGGATTTCCAGAAAGTCATTAATGTTCTTTAACCTCATGGCTGCCATGAAATAAACTAAAATTAATGTTGATAATCTACATGCTCTTTGACTGCCAGGACAGATTCAAGGGAATGTCCCGCCAACAGCCTCAGCAGAGAGAGGGCAAAGGTGAAAGTGAGGGGCTCTGTCCCCGCAAGCTGTAAATGGCCAGGGCACTGCTGGGGACGCTGCACACATCTCAGACCGCAAAATGCCACCTGGGTGCCCGTGACTACACGAGAGAGGAGGAGTTACTGGAGAGGGTGCAGTGGAGAGCCACAAAGATGGTGAGGGGTCTGGAGCGTTTCTCTTACAAGAGCTGTGGGAGCTGGGTCTGTTTAGTCTAGAGAAGGCTGAGAGGGGATCTCATTAATGCATACAAATACCTCAAAGACGGGTGCCTAGAGGGTGGTGCCGGACTCTTTTCAGTTGTGCCCAGCAACGAGGAGCAATGGCCAGAAATTAAACCACAAGAAGTTTCACCTCAACATGAGGAAGAACTTCTGTTCGTTGAGGTTGGCAGAGCAGTGGAACAGGCTGCCCAGGGAGTCTTTCTCTGCGGACACGTTCCAAACTCACCTGGACGCGTTCCTGTGTGACCTGCTCTAGGTGACCCTGCCTTGGCAGGGGGGCTGGACTGGATGATCTCCAGAGGACCTTTCTAAACCTAACAATTCTGGGATTCTGTGACTCCCGTGCTCGCGGGCCGGGAGCCCCTCACGCCACCCCTTCCGTCCCTGCCCTCGGGCCCCGCGGAGGCAGCGGCGGGAGGGCTCAGCCCCCGCGGCAGGGAGCGGGGGGCAGCGGCGCTGGCCTGGCTGCCCGCCCCTTCCCTCGGCTCCCGGCCGAGGCCGTGCCGTGCCGTGCCGCGCCGTGCCGCGACCCCCGCCGTGCCGCGGCGCCGAGGGGGCGGCAGCGCGGCAGGTGCGGGGCGGCCCCGCTCCCCCCGGTGGCCGCGGGCCCGGGCGGGGTTGCGCCGCCGCGGATGCAGGCGCTGGCCCGGCGCCAGCGGCATCGGCGCGGGTTGCATCAGACGAGGCGCTCCGCCGCGGCCGCGGAGCCGGCTCGGTGTTGGCCGGGCGGCCGCAAGATGCTGCGGACAGCCCCCCGGCTGCTGCGGACCATCTGCACCACGGCCGCGGTGAGTAGCGCGGGGCGGGCGGCCGCGGAGCCGCGTCCCCCCGTGCTGTGCCGTGCCGAGCCCGGGAGCCGGCCGGTCCGGGGGCAAGCGGGGGCCGAGCGAGGAGGGGGATGGCGGGAGCGGGTATTTTCCAGGATGTGATGAGTATTGTCTCTGCCGAGGATTTAGTCAGGCGCGTACAGGCACGGGAGGGTCGGGAAAGGGCTCGGTGTGGGTGCAGGAGCTGCATCTTGCCCGGCTGCTCGGCGAGCGGGATAGCAGCCATCATCTGGGCGCTGCATCTTGCAGGGATGTGCCTGGAAACTGCAGGGAACAGGCAGCAGCGAGGCTGTGATAGTGCCCCGTAATCGCGTGTGAAGAACAATGTGGTGCGGCCGTTCGCTGCCTCCGTCATGCTGGATTTGCCCTGTGAGGAGCTGAAGGCTGTCTTCTCAGCTAGAAGGGACCGTGCTCGTTCCCAGTGCCAGAGAGAAGCCCCCCGCTCCGGCCTGTTTCTTTTGTGACCTTCTTATGGCCGGTTCATAGCTCCGGGATGGTGGGCTGCTCAGGGTTGAAGTTGATGGCCTAAATTCCTCTGCGCCCCGTGGTTTAGTCTTTTACAGCTTTGCGCATTTGTCTCAAGCCATTTTCTTTATGTCTTGTTCCATATACAGCCTGCAGAACTCCTGCAAGTAACCGCTCCCTGAAAGCCTTGTCCGGTCCAAACTGACCAGATGTGTTGGTCTGGCAAGTTGAATGAGGCTGGGGGATTTTTTTCTTTCCTAGAGATTGTTCACTGTTTCATGTTTGGCTGCTCAGTTTCGTGTGAGGACAGCAATCCTCCGAAGGTATCTGCATGGAAGGCGTTAGAATAAGGAGCTTCAACAGAAGCTTTTTGGAAATGCAACCAGCAGTGCCAAAAAAATTGCGAATGAATGAACGGTGGGAACACATTGCCCTGGATGTGTATGTAGATGGAGGCGGGGCTCTACTATAGGTTTCTGTTTGCAGGCGCTGGAATTTAGCACATGTAGGGGGATCTCAACAGAAATAAAGTTGCAGTACTGCTTTTCAAAAGAGACATCTTTCTATGATAATTTTGAAAAGATGTAACGTTCAAGTATTTTTAGCTTCACTAAATTCTTATGCAAACTAAGTAAAATACCGTAATCTTTTTGATAATAAGCTTTGTAAGCCGAGTAGCAGTTACTAAATCTTGCTTTTTAGGAAATTTAATTAGAAACTTATAACCAATTGAAGGTTAGATGCACATACAAAAGAGGCAGTAACAGAAAATTATTTCTACCCAAGAAATAAATATTCTTCTGTGGAGAGATTTTGTCACTTTAGACTCTTTTTAGGGAAGAAAATGTAGGTCTTGGACTTATCTCCCATTTCTATGAACTAGAACTTGACTAGATAGTTACCAGCATTTTTCAGTCTGCTATCTATTCAGTGCTTAATTCTATTTATTAGTTTTATTTCTGGTTAAGTGCTTTGGAGGAAAGAAAGAATTAGAATGGAATCAAACATTAAAATACTGCATAACTTTTAATGAACCATTGTAAAATAAATTCCAATATGGTATCAACAGATTGTAAGGACAGAATTTTAAATATAGAAGTTAAAATGAAATCTGTGCTTTTGTATTGAGGTGGTGAAACACGTGTGAACTTTCAGACACGTTGAGCATTCAAGATAAGATTGCTTGTACAAACACTTCTAGGACTTTATGCTTCTACCTTTATCTTATTTTCTTCATTCAAATCATGAGTACTTGATAATCACTGTTAATCTGTGTTATGTTATAAACAAAATAGAAGGTTAAAGAAGAAATTAAAAGTTCAGACAGTGAAAACAACAGAATTACAGTAGAGTGAAAACGAACTTTCTAAAGTCTTGTATTTTGGCGGCAATGTCATAATACTTATATTATTCTATGATTAGTCATAAAAGAAAGGCCAGATCTCCCTAAACCACCTGAACTGCATTGTTTGCTATAACTAGGAACTGGGTAATCTTACAAAAGTGCAGCAAAAGATCCACTCTGATGCTACATGGCCATTAACCTTTACATGCACATGCTACGCGTTCATAGTCAGCCAGGCAACTGCAAAAGAAATCTAATATACTCTCTTGACATCACTGTCAGGAACAATAAAGTTTAATCTCTGTGTATGTTAGTGATAATGATGGAGTATCCATCTAGCACATTATTCAAAACCAAGATTGTTTTGGTGCTCTTTAACAGAATTCCTTTCTTACGTTTCCTGATGAATGCTAGTGATGGCACACTGGCCAAAATGTGCCATTTCTGTAAGACAGAAAACACCAAACTGTTTTTCTTTTTTGTGTCATCTTATAGAACCTTCCATTTTAATTAGGTGTTATGTCCACATTAAATTCTTCTGTGGGAATTTCCCACTTCCAAAGGTTTAACTAACTTTAGGTAAAAATGCCTAAGGAGATTTTTCAAAAGAGGGTGTGAATGGGTATGAGATCTCATGCAGTTGTTCAACTGTAATTTTTCAAATAAAACAAAAAATGAAGGACTGAACTTATGGTCTGATCATGCAAGCCCTTCCACACAGATTTCTTTCCTTTTTTTTTACTCAGTAGAAATCCTGTGCATGGCTGACTTGTGGGTTTGTCTCCTGCTTTCTACTGATGGTAGTGTATGGTAATGCACGACCAGTCTAATCCAGATGTCATGCAATACTTATGTGCCATTCAGTGGAGAGAGAACTCAAGAGTCACTGGTCACAGCACAGTTACCAGATCCATCTTGCAATTGAAACCAGTCCCCACTTGAGTTACTTTCTGTAAGTGTGAGACAGCTGAGCTGATTTACTGCCAGACTGATGTTTCTGTGCACTACAGACTTACCCTCTCTGCAATCTTCTCAGTCTTGCCAGTTTTGATTTGGGTTTGGTGGGGTTTTTTCAGTTGTTATTCATTTGGGGACTGTGATCTCTGTTTGCTTCTCACCATTTGTTGATTCAGTTCCACAGCTAGCACAAATGGAACGTGTAGCTTTACTGAAAGTATGTTGATTTACAGCGATTCATGATTTGGAACTGGAACTGGAACTGATATGCCATTCCATGTAATATGAGAATCAGACTTATTCACAGGAAAACATGAACTGAAAGTTTAGGAATAGAGGATGCATATGTTACTAACACTTAGTGAATAAACTCTTTGTGAAAAAAATAACTCTTAAAGTGGTGATAAATTTGGACTTAAAATTACAAGAAGATTGTCCAAGTATCACAGAAGCAGGAGAGTACAGCAGTGATTACTTTAAAAGTACTTTGAAAAGGGGGTCGGGTAGATTTATAAAAGCAATCATATGTGATTGTTTGTGATGGCAGAGGAGAAGATTTATTAGCTGAGAAGATCCCTTCCAGTCTTGTGTTCTTAGTGAGAGATGTTAACGGAAGGACAGAAAAGAAAAATTCTCATCTGGACTATTTTTAATGTTCTTTCAGTATACTAATTGGGCTACCACTGTTAATTAGCATAGTACAGAAATCAGAGGATTTCATGCCATGCCAAACATCTTCAGTGATCTAGCAGGTTAATCTTTCTCCAATTTGTCTGCTATAGTTAAAATACTTGGGAAAAATCTAATAGTTGTTTTTTTGTAATGCAGAAACATTTCTGCTGTAAAGGTAAAGACATCCACCATAAAGCATTGTTAATGAGCACTATCTGCATCTGTTTGGCCTTGCTGGATAAGGAATGCAAGGATAAGTTGTGCTCCTGGTAATTCAGAACAAATTTGTGTTTATTAAGAGCAAAATAGTGGGCTATTTTTGGTACAGCTGCCAGCTGTGCAGTGTTGGTTAGTAACATTATCATCACCGATCTCACAGACACTTTTTACCAGCCAATTATAACAGTCTGATTTTCCAAGGGCCTGAGTTATGTCCACTTTTGTATCTTATTGCTTGTTTCTACTGCAGTGGCACTAGTGCTGAGTAATGCTGCAATACAGGACAGTTTTACTATGCAGTTTCATTCTGAGGGAGAATATTGTATCTGGTACAAATAGTTATTTCCTATTGTTTTATATAAAAAACAAAAAGCACACTTCAATATTCCTGTAATGGAACCTACCAATTCATAACTCCCTTTTCCAAAGCCAGCTGCACAACAAAAATGTAACTTGAAACCAGTAAAATACATCCATAGTATGTCAGCTGTGAAATGAATTGCAGTGGATTGTGGTTTTGAGTAACCTGTTTTTCAGGACATTTCTCTTTGTCTTATGATCTGATGGGCAGACCATTTGTTATCCAATCAATAACCCACTCAGTCAAAGTATCCTCATGTCCCAGCACCCTAACAAAGGGGAGGGGAAGGAGGAGATAAACATACAAGTGCCAACTTAGAAGTAAAACAAATGTCAGTGGTGAAGACATTCATACAGTACTTTGATTCCTCTAATGGGTCATAAGGAAAAAATGGAAGTCAGAGTCCAGTTGTGAGAAATGAAGTTAAGAATAAAGGTGGGGAATATGTGGGTTTATTTCCTGCCTTTCATTCAGGCCTCCTAAGAGGAGGGATCCATATGGTTTGAGTCTAGGAATAGTTTGTACCAGATTCAGCTTTGAAGAAGATAAATTTTCTGTTTATTGTGTGGATCTTTCCTTTTTAACCAGCTCTGATACTACACTTGTTTTTTAAAGGTTTCCAGTTTTCATTTTCCAAAAGCTGACTAAAAGTGCAAAGACAGTGCATATAGAGACAGTTCCACCCTTCTGCCATGTGTCCATGCTCATTCCTGCTGCTCCACTGGACCTGTGTTAGGACTGTTATGGCAGTGCTATAAAATAGACCAGTGAATAGATCCAGTTAAGAATAAGCCACATTCCTTCATGTTAGTGCCTGCTTGCTTCAGTACCCTAATCCAATTCTTGCAGCTACAGGAGTACCAGTTTTGGGAAAAGGAGGTATTGGAGGTGAGGGATTGGAGGTAGGATGGGAGAGGAGCACAACTGTTACATAAATCTAAAAGGACTCTGAGAAAAAAGTAATTTTCTCAGGATGCACTCACTTGAAAAAGATAGCTGTATCTGATATTCTAATAACACCATAGTGTTGTGATTCTGACTAGCATAAATTTAAAAAAAAGTGGAGGTGATTACTTGCACCTGCTCAGCCTGAAGAAGCTTAAATCACATGTCCAGTGTACTGGGATCCAAACGCAGCAGGCAGTGGAAGTCCAGCAAGGGAACCTCACCTTTAGCATCTTTATTTGCTTGTAGGAGGATCAAATGGATGATCATCACCTTTAGTGTTGCAGGAACAATGCAGGTTTTTCTTCTTTAGTCTATACATGTTAACCACAAATAATATACCAGTTTAATTAATAGGGATTTAGAGGGAACGTTCCAGGCATATAAAGTATGCCTAGAAAAAGTGGTTTATGTATGTTTCAAAAAATGTATTTTCATTTCTGACTATGGATAAGATCATGGAGCCTCTTACAAGAAGCAGTGGGTCTGTCTAATGAAAATTCTAAAAAAGCCATGTAAATATCAGTGACAGTATCAGATGATACTTTTATACGAAGTATAGTCTCTCTGAATTGTATGTTAAAAAAGTTACTATTCTTTCAAAGGTGATTAGGTTAGGAATTACTATTCCATTTTAAATCAAACTGAACATTGATAAAGAAAGAGTAAGAGAGAAATGTAAGCAACAACATATTTTCTTTGCATCCTAGAACATGTTTTGTTTTATTTTTTTTTTACCAGGCTTATCAACATAAGCTAAAGCTAGCCCTTATAGGTCAAAGTATTTTTGGACAAGAAGTTTATAACAAGCTGAGAAAAGAGGGACATAAAGTTGTGGGCGTCTTCACCGTGCCTGACAAGAATGGACAAGCTGATCCTTTGGGTAAGTGTAACCTTAACCTGAATGTTAAAATTGCAGGTGTGCATAACAAACTTGCCTTTTCATGAGAAGCTTCTATCTATATGGGAATGACTTGCATATATTGCCTTTGTTGCACTAAATCCAGTACAAGAACTATGCTTTAACAAACACCAGAAACAGTTTAACACCGTCAGTTTGTCAGTTCTTAAAAAAACCTTCAAAAGTTGTTTCTAACCATGCAGAGCTACACATTAAGATACTGGAAGAACAAAATTAATCTGGATGCCTTATTTGAATGTTCATCCTGAACTAGATCTGTATCTTAAAGCAAATAGCTGCTGAGCCTGTATTCAAGTGCAAATGTCTGTCACCTGCTTCACTGTGCTGGCTGGGACTCAAGACATGGAGCCAAGATAGTTTATCCCTGGCTTTCTGCCCTTTCTGACAAGCTTGCATGTGGCAGTGTACCTGCAGAGCCTATTTCTCTTCCACCTCGACTACGGAAAACACATTCAAAAGGTTGGAGTAGGCTTTGCTCTCCCTTTTTCCATTGTCTTGGTGCATAAGGATTTTCTAGGCTTCCTAAAGAAAGAAGTCTTGCTTACACAGAATTTTACTCATTGTGTTCAGGACCCAGCATGACAAAGAAGATAATTTGGAAGCATCTGAACTGTCACTTTTCTTTGGTTTTTCTTTCAGTGACACAAAGACTGAGTTAATATGATTAGCAGATAGAGGTGCCAGAATGGAATGTTCCTTCATGGATTATCTGAAATCAAAACTACATTCCATGAGCTGTCTCAAGTCTCTTTTGGTTTTGGTTTTTGGGGTTTTTTTTTTGGTCTGGTCCTGACATGTTTTTACAGAACTCATAAGGGAAGAATCAAACATAAATTTTGCTTACCAGTGCTATGGTGTTCACAGACTAGCATGTAATTCTCAACTCTATCTCATTAAAAGATTTAATCACACTTTGGAAGAATTAGAGGAGGCAACTATTGGCTTAGAAAATGGAAATTTGACTATCCAAGTCTGGTTGGATTACATTATATAAAAATTTTATGGGCAATGTAGCATAACTTGTTTACATTATATAAATTATTCTTATACAGTTATTATGCTAACAAGTGTAACTAAGTAAATCTTCCAGTCTTTCAATCGTATATTTATTTTAACTAAAACTACAGGATTAGTTTAGTCCAATCTCTCCTGATTGGGAAAAAAAGGAAATTAAATTACTAGATAACTTCATTTCTTTTTACCTCTGGATGACTCAAATGCTTAAGTCTCAAATGAATGTTTTCTAAAGTTTCTGTACCCTCAGACAGCTACAGTCTTTGTTGCTAAAAGTAACTTCAGTACACACTAACTTCTATGGAATGATATTTAATTAAGTATTTACTTAAGACCTAAGTCAACAGGCTAAAGATACTTCAGGTCAGGCTCAAGATTCAATTTCATAAATGAAAAAGAGAAAGTAAATTATAAATACATGTTTAGAAATACAAATTAAATTAGAAATAAAAAATAAGTTAGCTGAATTTTCCATACATCATCTTTTTTTCCTTTTTTTCCTGCTATACTTAAAGATATAAAATTTGACTTTCTTAGCCCATTCTGTGGTAAGTTATTAAGTGGTTGTGCAATGGAATTTATCTACCATCTTAAGATTCTCTCTGCAATTACTATATTTTTTTTTCTCACCTTTGAGCCTAGTTTTGGGTATTTCACAGATAAATGAAAGCATACCCAGAAGGCATCAGTAAACAGAATTTTGAAGAAATTACTAATGTCTGCTAGCATCTGTGATTATTGGCACCACATGACAAAATGCTGATGATAGAAGTGAATCTTAGATTTACATAGTCATATTCACCTAAAGATTGCTGAAGTGGAATATTAAGTTCTGCTAAACCAAACCAGTTCCAGGCAAATGTAATGAGTGGACAAGAAATGAGACATCACTGTTCAGTACTCAGTAACATTCATCATTCTTTTCTGCTTTCATTGGTAATTAGTAGCCAAGTCATAAGAGCGAACTGAAAGTTGGGATTGACATAAGATGTAGGAATGAGAATCAAAGAGGGAATGAATAAAATATATCCAAGCACAAAGGTTTTTAAACAGCATACAGAAGGGCACTCTATAGTCACACACTTGATGATCTGCTTGAGTTGTCTCGCAATATGTCTCTGAATTCAGTTTGAATTTTTAACACAAAATGAAAAAAAAATATTACTGTTCTTGCCCCTCAGCACTGGCAGCGGAGAAGGACGGCACTCCTGTTTTTAAGTTCCCCAGATGGAGAGCTAAAGGCAAGCCTATCCAGGAAGTAGTTGCAGCCTACAAATCAGTTGGAGCAGAGCTAAATGTCCTTCCATTCTGTACACAGTTTATCCCCATGGATGTTATTGACTGCCCAAAACATGGCTCTATTATTTACCATCCATCCATCCTACCACGCCACCGAGGAGCTTCTGCAATCAACTGGTGAGTTCTGTGCATAAAACGATGTGTTTGTCACGTTAGGATGTTGGTCTGCACCCATTACTCTTGTAAATGCTGGCACAGCTCTGTTGACTTGCTCTGAAGGATTTTCTCTGGAGCAGCTGACTATTTGGTACATGAACTGCACCTCATACCTAGCATTCATTATTATTTCCAATGCGAGTTCAGCTGTTACTCTGGGAAGATCAGTGGTATATGTTCATATATTTTACTCAAATACACAGATTGACAATCTGGAGTTTCCATAAGCAGGACACTGCCCTTGTGGCTCATCCCCACTAACACTAGATAACTGTCACAGTAGGGTTTGGTACAAAACCTAAGATTTCACAGAGTGGAAGGGAAAAGAGAGAAGAGAACCCACAAGAATAAAACCTTATCTCACTGTCCTCCAGAGCAATGCAAAAGGTAGGTTCAAATCGTTACCCTGAAAGAGCTACACTGCAATAATGACCACGATAGACTCAAATCTGGCACTCTTGTGACAACAGAAATGACATTAGTACAGTGTCTAAATTCAATAAGAAATTGTCTAAATATGAAGAAACAATTTTAAAAAAATCTTACAGGCAGCATGGTGATTATCTGAACCCACAGTGCTGTGGATTCAAAGCAAAAGCATATTTTGTTTTGTTTTGTTAATTTTAATCCTTCCTGGAAAAGGTACTAAGCTGAAACACTTAAACAGAGGTGTTAAGGACACTATTAGAGAGGTAAGGAAATCCTTCCAAAAGTGTCCGTTGTGTCCAAATGTGTAAGGTAAAATAACATAAAGTCAGTGGAAAATGAGAGTGAGACAGTCCAGAAAAGAAACTAAGAACCAACTTTTTAAGGTACAAAATTTAATAACAATTCATCCAAATATGGTGAAGGTGAGAGGTATGTAAGTGATAGAGGTGTTTGATTTAACAAAGGTATTTATTAAAGAGAATACCACAGTAGGAAATCTGCATTGGTATTCAGGATGGAGGAACTTAAGATGTTACTATCCTACAGTCCTTCTTCGTGCAGAATAAGTCAAAATAATTCTCTTGAGCTGAACTGTGAGTAGAAGAGATGTTAGGTAAACTGATGAATGAATAAGAACCTCTTTGTCAGGACCAGGGGACTTAAGCAAATTCGATGTTGCAGATTTGAGACAACCTGCAACGTTTCTGTTTCTTAAGATTATGTTGATGCAGGTGACTTGGAAATAGCAAAAGCAATACCAGTTTTAAAAAGGCTGAAAGAGAAAGCCAGGAAACTTTATATCAATGACTCTGATTTGAATCTGTCATAGATTCAAAGAATACAATTTCTGTGCAAATGGGTAAATGTGATAATGTAAGAGTAAGAAAATGAGAGGTCAAATTCAAAGTTAAAAAACATAACACACTGCACACAAGGGGCAAACCCTCCTTACTATATGTAAGCAGTATTAAAGTCAATTGTTTTTACTCAGAAAAAACACCATGGAAGCATCCATTCACTTAAGAGTTGGACTCGATGATCCTTGTGGGTCCCTTCCACCTCAGAATATTCTGTGATTCTGTGATCTTAAATACTGTCTGCATCTCAGTTGGAACATGAACTGGATAAGTTCAGAGAAGGCTAAGAAAGATGGTCAAGTGTATAGGACAGCTTTCGCATGACTGGAGACAAATGATGTAGCCTTCAGACTGGAAAAGAGGTCATTGGGAAGGACGTATGCTAGCTGTGTGTTGAGCCATGAAAGACACAGAAAGGTGAATAAGGAATGATTGCTCATTCTAAACAAAAGTCAGGGGGAAGCCAGCAAAGAGACCAGGTAGTAGGATTTTACCAAATAAAAGAGGTACTTTTACTCTGTGCAGTCTGTTATTAAATTGTGCAACCTCATGTCTAGAGAGCTCTAAAAGGATGCTTTCATGGATAAGAAGCTCATCAAGATGTATTTCACAGGAAGGTGTAGATACAAACTCTCTTTCAGGAAGTCCTTGAGATGAAGGTTTGCAGAAATGGGAATGTGTTGCAGTGTTGTATCACTGAGTCTTGCTCTATTTTGCATATTCCTTCTGCAAAAGGCATCCCTCTGCTCCTGCCTTTCTCAGGTAAAGGCCATTGTCCCGGGGCCTTTAAACTGAACTAGGATTTGGCCTTGGCTGACTGTTCTTGTGTTTCACCCTCTCACCCCTTGCTCTAATCACTACTTTCACATGTTGTGGCTACAGCCCTGGTGTTGATCAGACCCTTTATCCGCACCAAGAAACCCTTTAGGAATTAGGCATGGCTAAACATAACCAGGTACAAACAAGGGCCCTGAGGTGCAGAGGGTTCCTCACTCACTTCCTTTATAGTCTTTTCTAGCCGCAGCCACTCTGTTATCAGCAGGCCTTTGTGGAGGGAGCTGGTGGACAGAGGAGGGGGCACACAGTAGTTCTTACCTTGTCACCAATTTAGCATCAGAGACATTTGCCCATGAAACCTTCTTCTCCATGCTGAGGACATCCATTTCTCACTAGAGTGCTCTTTTGGAATTTTTACATAATAAAAAACAGAAGAAATGCTGCTTAAATGTGTGAAAGATCTGATATGGGCTAGCCAAACTTCTGTAAGCTTTCACTTCTGTTATACCTGCCAACTTCCCCAGCTGTCTTTGGAGTTCCTCCCTTGTTCAGCACATATGTGGGCTTCACTCATAGGATGTAGTTTTCAGGGCTTAAAATTAATAATGAGTTTTCCTGTGTATAAGCCAGATCTCAGACGATCCTGTTACAAATGGACTGCCAAGGGAATACATGAGATATGTATTACTTAAAATAGCATTGGTGTTTGCATGCAGACAAATGGCTAAAACCATGCAGGAAATATTTTTCTCACCATTTCTGGCTGCTCCCTTAAATACACTTCAGTCTGATTTTCCATCATTCTGAGACACATGCCAAAAGAGAACTGGAAAATTTAAGGTGGCTGAAGTTCCCTTCTGATGCAGAGGCAGATCCTGAGCTGAGGTAAATCAGCATAGGTCTATTGTAAGCATTGCTATGTTCATGCACAGCAGCTGAGAATCTGGCTGGATAGCCTTAATTCCCTTCATAACTTTTCCTTAAACAGTTGCATATCCATCATTTTCCACTCTGAGTTTAACTCTTTCAGCTGTGTGACAACTGTACTTCCCTTGTTGACATACAGATGAGCCATGAGGCTTAGCTAATTACACTAAATTACCATGAATTATTAAGATAATGTTATCTTAGATACTTCCATCTTTCAAATTCTGTCATAATTGTTGCACACCTTTTGCTCTGAGTGTCTTACCAATAACAGTACTTTAAAAATAGTTATCACAAGGAACTGTGTGAGACAGCTGGGGTTCAGTTGCAGCATTTCCTATGTCGCTTTGTGGAAACCACACATCAACAGTGTCAAAACTGTGGGTCTCTGACTGTGAAGTGAGCAATGAAAGTATAGCAAAAATTGTTAGGATTTCTTTTCGATCCTCCTGAAGAAAATGAATGTGCAACACATGAGTTTCTATTCCTGACAACTTTCATTTTGTCTGTATTTACTGTAAGTCTTTTTTTATGTCCAGGACTTTAATTCAAGGAGATAAGAAAGCAGGATTTACTATTTTTTGGGCTGATGATGGTTTGGACACTGGACCAATACTTCTACAGCGAGAATGTGATGTTGGCCAAAATGATACTGTGGATGACTTATATAACCGGTTTCTCTTCCCAGAAGGAATAAAGGCTATGGTATGTTTAGCTGTTCTAAATACCAGCTTTTTAGGAGGAAAAGAGGTTGAAAGTAAAGGAAATATAGACAAGATGTTTGCATTTGGAAAGACAGAGGTTGTGGTACTCAGCCAAATCCTAGACTTCGCTGGAGCTGTGCAACTGCACAACAGCTGAGGATGTGACCTCAGAATATTTGTTGCTGACAGCAGGCAGAGCATATTCTGCTTCCACAGACCTCAAGGAGTTGAATTTATTCAGAATGTGGCTCTTTCCGCAGACTTCTTAAATGCTTTCACAAGACAAAATCTTTTAAAGGCTTAGCGAGAAAAAAAAGTTAGGCGAGACATTTTTAAGAAAAAAAGGGCAGTATGGTGTTTGAAGCTCAGAGTCCTGGTAGATTGGCTTTGAGTTTTCTATGCTTGTCATTTTTTGTATTTTTTTGAAGTGAATGAAAGAAAATGCACAAAAAGTACTCAGCATTGTTCCTTAGGCTTTTTTTTTTCTCCCTCCATTTAAATGCAGAAAAATAACTTTTTGCAGAAAGAAAAAGGAAAAAGTTGAACACAATCATACTGAGCCACATTCTTGTCCTGGAGAATTCAGGCAGCTGCTCTAAGTTTGGTGACTAGGTGCTTCCATGAAATTCTGGAAGGTATTTCTTTTGTCAAAGAAGCTTAAGCAAATACACATGTTTAATCAGGGCAGCACTGGTCCCTTAGAGTTTGGAAATACTAGGTTTAAAAAAACCCCAAACCTATTCACCTTGTGGCAGAAAGTCTTTTGCTGTCATTCCCATGTATGACTGAGGAAGAAAAGGTGAACCAAGCTAACATTAAATCTTTTACTTTTTCACATAGGTGGAAGCTGTACATCTAATTGCTGATGGTAAGGCCCCTCGCATACCTCAGCCTAAAGAAGGCGCAACATATGAAGGGATCCAGAAAAAGGAAAATGCAGAGGTAGTGTGAAGTAGCACTGTTTTTTTGTGCATAGAACTAGAAAAGTTATTAACTCAGATTACAGTAGCAGCAATATGAAGTTAACATGAATTTTAACTGAGTTGTTTCCTCACCTCTTTTTCCTGGGATACCTCCTAGGATGCATGTAACAGAGCCCTAGGTTAAGTTCCTTTCTCCCTTCAGTAGTTATCTGTATTTAGAAACTTGGTGTCCTATTTGTGATCATGTACAGGCAGCTGCAATTTCAGTGGGTTCTTAATGTGTCGTCATATATGTGAATACAACATTGAATCAATATCACTCTGTTTGCCAACAGGCCATATGAAATTCTCTACCAGAAATAGATTGGATGTTAGGAAAAGCAAGTGTTGACACCTTTCCTTCTGGTTCCAGGAAAAAACCAACACAGGCCATATAAACAAACAACAGATTTTAAAATTAATTAAATACCCATATGAGAATTACTTTATCTAAGCATCCCTGCTGCATTAGATGATCTTGTTTGTGGTTGGGAAGGTGTGGTCGTGGATCCTGGCATGTCTTGATTTCCTAGATCTCCTGGGACCAACCTGCAACAGCTTTGCACAACTGGATTCGAGGGCATGATAAAGTGCCTGGAGCATGGACAACAATAAATGGCCAGGTATGCTCTGAAAACAAGAAGAATATTTTTTCTCTATACCCTCTTTTTGACTCTTTTTTTATTATAAAATTAAAGATGTCTGCATATGGGTGAATACAAATGAGTGTTACATTGGTGTAGCTCTAATTTGATGACTATATGTTTTGTGTATATATAGAACAGGCACCTAAAGAAATATACAGAACACAGTTGTTAAGACTATTTTAATCGCAGTTTCATTTAATTTGAAGAAAGATGAGTACAATATCTGGGGGAAAAAAATGAGGCATGGTACAAAGGTACCAAGAGTAGAACCACACTGTGCCAGTCATTTTGTGAAGTAGGTATGCATTACAGAAGAAAGCAGCCCACGCTGTACAGTGGCCAACACCACAGTATTGACAGCAAAATGAAACACTGTGAGCTACTGAAATAACAGAGGGTTTCATTTTGAGGAGATTTGGGCCTCAATAATCTGCAGAAATAAATCTATGTAATTTTATAGAGTGAGTGGTCCCTCACTCTGGGCATGCACTGACAAAAGCTGCTCCCTTTCCTGCACTGGTTGCAGCATGCACGTTGTTACAGCTCAGCTGCTTTGGAGGTTTAGGCAACTTGCAAAGTTTTACATGTTCTGAGTTGTAAAGATCTAGAACTGTTGTAACATGTTTTCCATGTGTAGGTAATTATGTTTTATTTCTGTTATATTAAAGCTTCAAAACAGTATCATAAAATCTTTAAAATTTTACAGCACATTTAGAATCTGTGCGCTTTTAATTACATCTCTTTTTAGGTGGTTACTTTTTATGGGTCATCATTACTTGATGCTTCAGTGCCTGCTGGACAAGAGCTGACAATAAAAGGTGCTTCAAGACCTGGACTTGTAACAAAGAATGGTCTAGTCATTTTTGGAAATGATGGCAAGATGGTAAGTGCTCAGTCTGGCAAACATAAGCATGGATGGAATAATTTTAGCAAGAAGGGCAGGTAGTGTGGAATAGTCAAGGTACACAAATCCAGGTGCTACAGACAGATAGCTAATTCACTTGGAGTTTATCAATCCTCTACCATCCTATAGAGAAGACATTCATGCTTTGCTTTTCACTCAGTCCATAATCATATCTTATATGGAGTAAGATGTCTTCTTACTAGGAGAGAATCTGAAAGACAGGTACGAGTGGCCTGTGCTAAATTGCCTGCATCATATCAGCTTTCCTGCAAGCCATTTATTTCACTACTTCAATCACCCTATTAATGCCTAAAAACTCTTCACCCAAGGATGTACTACCTCCCAGACAATTTAAAATTATGTCCTCTCATTTTTCAGGTACTAGTGAGAAATCTGCAGTTTGAGGATGGAAAAATGATCCCTGCATCTAAATACTTCTCTGCTGATGAAACAACTGCCCTGGAACTTACAGAAGAGGAGAAAAAGATGGCAGAGGATATTAGGGTAATTCACTAAACTGCTTTAGTGGGATATTATTCAGACAAAAGCATTATATACTTATTTTTGGCAAGGCATATCTTTTGTTTAGTCATGCAAATAATTTTTTGATAAAATGTACTCAAAGTATAAGAGGGTGAAGATGTAGTTATTGACATTAATTCAGGTGGAATTGGGAACTCACTAGCCTGCTTGTCTGTCACTTCACAAAGTTTCCTTTCACATTCAAGTGATACAAAAACAGTGATTATAGAATCAGTTATGGTAAATATCTATGAAAGTGGGAGTTGGAAAAAACAAATAGACCTTCACCTCACAGAAGTGAGGTTTTCAACACTGGCAGACTTGGACAGCTCTTTCTTCACTGTGGTGTTAATCACTAGGGTGTTGTTAATCAGAATGGGCCTGTTGGACAAGCTCCAGGGAGACTCAGAACAGCCTTCTGAAAGCAAAGGGCAGCAGTTTTCTCACTGTACCTGTGTGCTCTGTCTCTTCTGCCACAACCACACACAAGGAGCTGGCTGGCAGAGGGATGGGAACAGCTGAAGCAGAAAACTCTCATAGCCAGAGAGGCACTTTTCTGAAAGAGGCCCTCTCCTGAAATCCATTCCTCTGTAGTGTCAGGGGCTTAGCTGAAAGCCACATTTGTCATTGAAGCTTTGTGCCAGAGCAAATGAATCATAGATGTCTTCCCTTATGCTAACTCTGCTGCAGGGCTATTAACTTTCGGTACAGGTTGGGCAGCTTGATGTACTAATATTTTAAGCTGCTGCTTCAAGATTACCTTGAACCTGCTTGCCAGCAACCTAAATGCTGCCTGGAGCTATTGAATGACTGAGAAAATTATAAGTATAAACTCATCAATTGGTGACACTGCCTGCTAACTCTGAAACTCAATTATAATTAATTGAAATATTACATTACCAGTTATTTGACTGCTTATTTCTCCATCTCATGCATACAGCTTAAACTACTTCTCAGCTTTGGCCAGGTGCCTGAAATGCCATCAATCCATTCACAAAGTGCTCCAGGCTGTCCTTGCCTATACTGCTGACTCATTCTATAGTGCAGTGGGAAGTTATTATTTGGATAAAAAACCTTTAAAAACTGGCCCTGAAAATTATTAGCGTTGTACCATTCAGGTTTCTTGCCTGATTAGGTAAAATTACCATGGACAAAATACTATCTTTTGATCATCTAATTATACTGAAAAATTTCTTGTCTGACATGAGGTCTCCAGACTGTTTTGGACCCTCTTAAAATAACTTTGTGTTTTAGAAACCTTTGAAATAATATATGTTGTAGGCGCAGATACCATAGAAAATGCAGTTTGATAAATACTTCTTGCAATTAGAGGATTATTCATTATTGCCTCTGTTATTGTTATGTATTATTAGGCTATTTGGAAGGGAATTTTAAGCAATGTTGCTGTGATTGAGGATTCCACAGACTTCTTCAAATCTGGAGCATCCTCGATGCATGTTGTCAGGTAAAAATATTCAAAATAACAAAATTGTGAAGCCAAAGTTAATGAATAAAAGTTGTTGTGGTGCCTTTAAATCAGTGTTGATCAAGTAATGTTAAAGAAAGTATGTTTTCCAATAATCTTACTATTCCCTTTCTTACCTTTGAAAACATGTACAGTTCTTCTCCCAAAGTTATGAGATATTGGTGTAATCCTGCTCTTTCTACTGAAAGAAAATTCCTCTTAACTTCAGGAACATCAGCCCCATGGGGGAGCATGGTGATGCTCAAACCTGTCTGCATGCAGCCACAGGTATCTCCACACCAGGGGACTGACTGGGGACCTGAGCAAAGAACTCCCCAGAGGGAAAGAGGAGCCTTTCACAGAAAGAATTGAGGCCATCCTTAAAGGTGCACTGAGTTTGTCATGGCTTGGGTCACCTGGTTTGCCTTCTTTTTGCAACTCAGGCCATAATATAAAACCAGCATTTTTAAACAAACTGATTATTGTGCTGGTTTCTTGCCAATCTCAGTGTCCTCCATATATTGGTTAGAGTAGTCCCAAATACTATTTTCCAGTAGGATATCAATGTCTTCTTGTAACTGATTTTCAAAAGTTTGCCTAAGAGTATTGCAGAACTGACATTTTCTTTTTCATAGCGTCTGCAATTAAACCAACAGATTTCAGGAAAATGCACAACTTCTGTGACCTTGTCGGAGAAACACACAGACATATTCACATGCATAAAAATTGAGACCCAGTTTTGATCCCTTTTGACCTTCAAATGATTCAATTATCTGAAGAAATCATTCATTTATAATTAAACTTCCTCTTTCTTCAAAATCTTTAGAATGCTAGAAGAGATCAAACAGAAGCATAGTGGACTTCAGCTACAGAATGAAGATGTGTATATGGCCACTAAGTTTGCAGACTTTATTCAGATGGCTGTCAGAAAACTCAGAGGAGAAGACAAAGAAGAAGAATTAGTCATTGATTATGTAAGACGTTTTATTTTGCACTTATTGCTTAGTCTTTCTTGGGTTTTAGGGGAGGGCAGACAGTGCATTTTATTAGACTGCTTGATGCAGTAGGTAAGCAAATAAATATTTGGTTATACAAACTTTTATATATTTGTATTTGGCTTCCATTACATTTTACTTCTAACAGCCACATATACAGGCTAAAATATGTCTGGATATTGGCTGCAGATATCAAAAGCTTGTTAAGCTACATTAAAATACTAGTTATTATAAATTTAAAACAATTTGTTGTTTATTTCACCCAGGTTTCAAAAAATATTAACAACATGACTGTGAATATGCCATACCAATGTTTCATAAATGGGAAATTTATAGATGCTGATGATGGAAAAACATATGACACTATAAATCCAGCAGATGGATCAGTAAGTAATTTCTAAATATGATCAATACCAGTTTATTTCTTTTTTTTGCCTATTAAAAATCTAAAACATTACCCGAATATTGCTAATTATAAAATAACACACTACATATTAAACAACCTCTAGAAAAAATTTAAGTTTCAATTTATTTCACATTTTCTGTATTCTACAATTTTTTCCATTTGAGTTAAGCTGTACAGCAAAAATAACCTACTTCCACTTAAATTACTATGTCAATTTCCATACCCAGCTGAATATTTTACCTTGATTTCATTCTTGTTTAGCTTTGCAAACAGAAATTGCTGTAGTTATTTGCTAAGGAAGTGTTTCTTTTAGGATATTGTGTATATTTCCTGTTGGTAATCAACTTCTTTTTTTTTTTTCACTTTTTTCATAAATCTGATTCCTTAGGGCAAGTGTGACATTAAAATGTCCCTTTAAATTCCCAGTAAGAAAAATAACTTTTTGATAGGAAAATACATACGGTTGCACTTCAGCCATGATCTACCCAATATTGTTTGAGCAGCTCATAACTGTGAATTTTAGATAAGTGGTTCTGATGTCCATGTAGTTGCCATTTCATTCTGGAGTAAATAAAGTCTGCTGAAATCAATGACACAAATTTCACTATCATCAGAAGTCAGACTGATGCTTTTCCTGAACTTAGTATAGAATGGAATAGAAGGCATAACAATTTTGTATTAGGATTAATAACGTGTATTTATAGAACACAATCATCTTAAAATACTGTGTGCTCATGGTGGCTTATGATAACAGAAGCTCCATTCCTTAGAAATGGAACATGTGGGAGTTGTTTTAGCATGTTTAAGTATTAGATTGTAATACCACATGTAATGACTTCCAGCTTTTGTAATATCACATTGGTTTTACGTATGGAAAGAGGGTGAGATCCAATGGGACAAGGCACCTTGCTTTGAAGAAGGACTGAGAAATCTGAGTCCCTGCAGTGTCCTCCAAATTCTGCCACCTCAGTTGTGTCTGAACATTTGCAGCCTGGCTCACCCGTGACAACTGCCACAGTTGAGGATATAAAGTATTTGCTAATGCCCAGCTGAGAGGTTCAGGAGGAAGGAGTAACACTCTGCATCCCAGTGTTTCTTTTTGAGCTAACATAATGCCACCTTTGCACAGGTAATAGCCAGTGTGTCTTCTGCCTCACTGGCTGATGTTGACAAGGCAGTGGCAGCAGCAAAGGAGGCATTTGAAAATGGTGAATGGGGGAGGATGAATGCAAGGGAAAGAGGGCGGCTCATGTACAGGTATGTACAAGACAGCTTGCATTTGTTTCATTTTCTCAAACCTTGTTTTGTTTCTCTGAAGAATTGTTGTCTACGTTTTCTGAATGTGAGGGATATTCATAATTCCACTGTCAGAGGATCCAGACTACCCATCTTTTCATCCTCTGACTGACTGCAGTGTGCCAGCCTCAGGTCTTAGCTGGCCAACCTTTCTTGTGGCAGAGAAGAATCTTGTGGTCTCTCACTGCCACCATTCTTTCATCATTATTTATGAATGAAAACAAAGAATTTGAGGAAAATATATTTTAAATACTTGATGTCTTAATTTAATCTGTATGAGTTTCATTGCAAGGATTGAGAATTCCCTTGTGAACCTCCATCCTTCCATATAAATGAGGCTAAGATTAAAAGACAGTCTGCCTGGGTTAGGCAGGCAGAGATTTGACCTTGCTAAGCCTTGCTGCATGTGCACTCCCTACAGTAAACATACAGCTACATTGCCATTAATTATGAAGTAGGCTGTAACTGATGGTAGATTTTTCCAGGATCATATCCCAGTAGCTGGCTAAAGACTCACTGTAGGAGATGTGTTATGGTCTGTAATGGAACAATTGTCCTGTGCAGAAATTCTCTAAGCTGAATCCAACATTTACCTGAGACACTTTTATCTCTTTTTTGTATCTGTCTCACTGTGTCTAGTTAATGCCTGGTTCTTATTTTTGGCTGTGTTGCTATTGGTTCATAAGATAAGCAGGGGTTTTGTTGAATTAATGGTATTTTAATGGTGGGGTTTGATTCTTGAAGGGCAAGAGGTGATCTTAGAAAGATGGTAATGCTGATTAGATTGTGTGAGAGTGATACTGGAGGCAGCTAATAAAACCCCAATTATTGTAGATTCTCCATACGCAGCATGATGCTTCACCCAAGCACAGGGGGAGCACTGTCTTCCAGATTTCAGGTGACTAGAAGCATCAGAGCTTCCCTATAAAGAAAGCCTCTTTTGTGGGCTATATGAAGAGCTTTCATTGCTTTTTCAGGTCTAAACATGCAAATGAATGAGTAGACATGAGTAAAGAAGCAGGTTGCTACTCCTGAAAAAATGCCACAGGTTTTACAAGACATTGCAGGCATCTTAGAAAAAAGAATGAAAACAAGGCCAGAAATTCTGCTTGTCTTATGAAGTGTGTGACCAGGCCATGGAAAAAGGCCTGCAGGACTCTTACAAAGTTGAGTAGTCATCACAAGAGAAAATGGGCAAGTCAGAACTGAACATTAAATACACCTGGTCACTTAAGTTTTTCACAAGTGTGCACATA
This sequence comes from Monarcha castaneiventris obscurior, assembly GCA_026261815.1. Taxonomy (NCBI): domain Eukaryota; kingdom Metazoa; phylum Chordata; class Aves; order Passeriformes; family Monarchidae; genus Monarcha; species Monarcha castaneiventris. The sequence goes on from JAMPIT010000034.1 coordinate 1,927,958, forward strand.
TTCAAAGCATGCACAAACTTGTGTTTAATTTGTGTCAGGAATGTAGAGTGCTTTAGAGACCAAGCTAACTCTGACCTGAAGAGAGACTTTTAAGGTGTGAGAACTCCTGGCTGTTTTATACTTGGAAGATTTGCAAGCATAGCTATATTAGGTATATGGAAAATGCAAATCCCCTACACCACGTAAGTTATCCCTGGATTAAACTTTGCTTAGGAAACTCATTCTCTAGGATAAAACACCAGAGTGTTTATGTTGCAAATCATTTCCAGTGTGAATAAAAGCTCTCTCTGGACCGCCTTAATTGAAATAAGGCCCCCTTTTCTCTGGCCTCTGTTCAAACTGGAGATTTTGAGTGCTGAACCAAAGAGAATGTGTGTGCCATCAAAGCTCCTAGCTCTGCTGCTTTGTCTTAAGGAATCATTAATAGAAGATATTAAGCACACTTTAAATGGAACCTTCTCCTTTGTCCCTGACATGCCCATATCCATTCTCTTACACAACACTGCCAGTGCCCTGACCTGTAGCTGGGTCTCCAAGATACACTTAAAACAGGTATTAAAGAGCATTTTTCCAAAGTTCTGCAAATGCTTTAAATGGGCAGAATTTATATAAGGGAAAAATAGGTTTCACACCCAGTTTTGAATAGTCTTTACAGGATCTCAAATGCACTTTGTTAAGCTCTTAAAATCACATGGGAGCATTGATTATATGTCTGAGTACCAAATCACAGAAGGAAGCTGAAGAAAAACAATGCATGTGAGAAAATGTGAAGGACTGATGCAAACAGACCTGAACAGGGGACCAGTAAACTAACAGTAGGGCCTCATAAGTACAGCTGTCAATCGGTGCAGATGTATTTTTGAGACACTTTGATAGTTATTATCAAGTTATTAATACTTTACCACAATCTTACTCACTCCTCAGGTGAGTTTACACAGTTCATGTCTTCATTCAGTGTCTCCTACAGCCAGTGTGAAAACATTTGCAGACTAATGGGCAATTGTTCAATCCCTTACTGATGTTAAGGAGCAGTGCCTCCAGTGCTCCACCTCCAGATTTAGTGGGAATGCTGTTTTGATTATGCTTCTTTGCCACACCTAATATAATTTCAGGCTGTCAATGGTTAGATGTCATTTCCCTTTGATGCAGATTTTTAACATTTTTATTAAAGACTTGCAGACCTGATGGAAGAACATCAAGAAGAGCTAGCAACAATAGAGTCTATCGACTCAGGAGCTGTCTACACTTTAGCCCTGAAGACTCATATTGGAATGTCTGTGCAAACATTCAGATACTTCGCTGGATGGTGTGACAAAATTCAGGCAAGTGGACGTGTAAAGGAAATTATCAATGGTAGTGCTTCTCTACACTTTTGTCCTGTTGTTATTTTTCCTAAACAGTGCCAATAAGTAGTAAAAGGAAAAAGTAATTGAGGAATCAAAAACTAAAGCAAAATTAGAGTTTTACCTAGAATGGGTCTCCATGTCAATGCAAAGGATAGTCCACTTCCAGCTGGAGAATATGGATTTAGAATGTGACTCTAGATATCTAAGAAATCAGCTGAGGTATCACAATGGATATACTTGCTTGGTCAGCTCTTGATTATTCATGGGACAGAATGTCACTGTGCTCACCATGCAGGTAAGTGCAGAGACCTGTGCTTTGCTACAGTCTGACCAAGGCTGATGAGTTTGCCTGATGGCACAGCATGTGGCACACATTCAAGAGCATTTCCTCCAAGACCAATCAAGAATATCATCCAGCTTTTCTTTTGTTCATCAGACCCTCACTTTATCTTCTCCCATACCTTTTTATCTATGCTTTTATTTCATCCAGCTGACAATCAGGAGTTGATTACAATATCCACAGTAGGAAATCATACAGCAGAAGAATCTGTGCCCCTTTCCGTGATGCAAAAGTGCTTGTGGTTTTGAAGTCTGTTCTGTAGCTTTCTGAAACATACTTACATGGCAAACATTTGTAATACAAATTATTAATCAGTATGAAGATCTGTCCCTCCTCTGTTTTTTAGGGTGCTACAATTCCAATTAACCAGGCCCGGCCAAACCATAATCTAACATTCACCAAGAAAGAGCCAATTGGGTGAGTATCACTTTTTTCTTCTTAGTGACAGCTTTGACACGCAGAAAAGCCATGGAAAAACTGCCATCAAATATATAATCTCTCCATGTTTTTCCCTACCTGAAGTGTCTGTGCAATTATTATCCCCTGGAATTACCCACTGATGATGCTTGCATGGAAGAGTGCAGCATGCTTGGCTGCAGGCAACACCCTGGTACTCAAACCAGCTCAGGTAAGAGCAAAAAGGAATGTACAGATGGCCCAGATGCCCCTGTTAGGCAGAATGATTAAGGCAAGATAGGAGATTTCACCCACAGGTTGGTCTGTCGTAAGTACCCATGGGTTGACTGTGTCATGTGTTTGAAAGTGCACATATGATAATACAAACTGCCACGGTGATACAAGGTATTGATTGACTCCAGTTATGCTCTGGTGCTAATCTCATTTTCAAGAATTAATTTATTTCCACAAGAAGCCATAATTTCTAATTTTTCAATACTGTAAGAAGGTGAATATTGTATCAAAACTAAGATGTATTGAATGTAGAAGGTATCATTGTGCATTTGATTAAAATAGGAGAGCTAATCTAAATGTTTCTACTTAGGTCACACCTCTGACTTCCTTGAAGTTTGCAGAACTCTCAGCTAAAGCTGGATTTCCTAAGGGCGTTATAAATATTCTGCCTGGCTCAGGTAAAACTTCAACTCATCATTTTTCTGGGAGAGGTCATGCTAAAACTGGTGAACTTCTTCACCTTTTTGAAGACCTATTACATAGGTATGTTCATAGGCATTAGGCTTGCATCTTTTCATGCAGCAATTTCACATGTTTCCAGAAGAGAATTGGAAAAATCTTGCTTTAGTTAGAGCAGTCTATACCCTTTACAAGTCCACGCAATTAACATGAACATTCTGGAAAAGAATGTATTACAGAGAAACATGTTTCACTTGATTGTGAAACTTCATTTTTCTCCTAATTTTATTGTCAAATGGAAGTATTTAAATGTGACTGTGAGACCTAGAGCAAGCTGCTAAGATGCACATTCATCTCTGAAGTCATGGTCCACACTGTGCTGCCTGATGTCACAATTTTCCTCCTTCCCCTAAGGAAGAAAAATGACAAAGCAATTATATGGGTCAGGCTTGGTTACAAATTAGATTATTCCACCTACAGTGGAATATTAAGAAGCTTTTTAGTCCAGACAGATGGGAGAATTTGGAGACACTAACAGGATCCAAGTTTGTCATAGTCATAGGAATAAAGCTGCAAATATAAATAAGGATGTGATACTGTATTTGATTTGAGGTGCTAGCTCCTTCTGTGTTACAGTGCTGCTGCTGGAGTAGTAAAAATTGCCCATGTACCATCCAGTTACACTGCTTTCCTCACCCTGATAGGTGGCTTAGTGGGACAGCACCTCTCTGAACATCCAGACGTTCGCAAAGTTGGATTCACCGGTTCCACACCAACTGGTAAACAGATCATGAAAAGGTACTCTCAGCAAAAGATTCATAGATAAACCCTGCTTAGTCTGGTTCTGAAATATCTTACTAGATACATTGTGCATGTAGAAGTAATTAACTTCATATGTAAAATAAATAGTAATATTAAGTATTACTTATTAAGTAATACTTAGTAAGTATATTACTTATTAAGTAATAATAAGTAAATAACTGCATATGGTTGTTTACCACTATATGGAATTCCACCAAGTCACTCTTGGACAATAGAGGTTTATACATTTTCACTAGTTATGATTCAAAGGAAATCATGGAATAAGATATTAAAAATTGGGTTTATATGACTATTGTTATTTTTTACAGTGCAGCTGCTAACCTGAAGAAAGTTTCTCTCGAACTTGGTGGCAAATCACCATTGATCATATTCAGTGACTGTGAACTTGACAGAGCTGTAAAAATGGTAATGTTACTTTGAAGTAAAATATATTCAAAGACTTTGTGGTACATCCTCACAGTATTGCAATATTCTTCTTGACTTGCCAAAAAAAAAAATACCAGGGATCCTTTGCATGAAAAACCTTAAGATCTGTTAGAAAGCAGACTCAGATGTTTCTTTATGCCAGCACAATTTAACTGTTCATGCTGCCCCAAGAAGTACTACAAGAAATATACATTAGAAATTAAACAAAACAAAGAATTGAGCTCCCTATTGCCATATAGTTTTTAGCTCACCATCAATCATAATAATTCACCTTACCTACCAGCCATATTTTATTCAAAGTTCATAAATGAGATGTTGCATTGGTGATATCCTTTTACATAAAGCATTAGACTTTTAGGGTCACAAACACTGAATGCAACCTGAAAGAACAGACTGAAAGGGAGACTGAACAAAATGCATATAAATATTTATGTTTTTTTCCTGATCAGGGTATGGGTGCGGTATATTTCAACAAAGGAGAAAACTGCATTGCAGCTGGCAGGCTGTTCGTGGAAGAATCAATCCATGATGAATTTGTTAGAAAAGTGGTAAGATATTCAAAGACTAATGTTAAGTAGATGTTTTACTGTGGCAGAAGGATCCACGAGTTTTATAGATGCTTGTATTTCTTCAGTTGCTTAATTTCTCATTATAGTTTATGATAGACAATGCTGCTTCTCAACAACTATTTGCTATGTTATGTAACTTCATTTTAATTGGGTAACCCATAGGTTGAAGAAATAAAAAAGATGAAAATCGGTGACCCACTTGACAGATCTACGGATCATGGTCCACAAAATCACAAGGCACACTTGGAAAAGCTGCTGCAATACTGTGAAACTGGAGTCAAAGAAGGAGCCACTCTAGTGTATGGAGGAAGACAAGTACGTAGACCAGGTAAAATACTTTCCAGAGGTATTTGGAACTTTTAGGCTTTATGCAAGAGCTGTCACGATTGTCTCAGCTGTATTTTGAGGAGTTCCAATATCATGGGAACAGTACCAGGTAAGGCCCACAATACCACAGGGCTTTCAAGGCTCCTATTATGTGAAGCTGTACAAATGAAGTGTAAGTTATGAGATGTTTATGGCTACAGTCTGTCTTCTTGTTGGGTAGCAAGAAAAACAGTGGCCTCTGTGACATGCTGTAACCTCATCTTCCTGCTGTCAGAGTACAGGGTCTTCCCCCAAGGAGTCACCTGGGCTGTGGCATGCAGACCTTCTGGCCTGGCAGGGAACAGCACATGTTGTCACTGATCAATACAGGCCATTCTTTCACTCATTTTTCTGCCATTTCTCTTGAAATGCATGCATTTCCATTCATACTTCATTCATATCTATTTTCTGTTTCAAGTTGCAAGTTATTTATGACCTCAAAGTATGGGACAGAGATGGCCTGGAGGCCTGGACAACAGCAAACCCTTAAGCACTTTTACCATGCTCAAAAGCTGCTCTATGCTTTCTTTAGGTTTCTTCATGGAACCCACTGTGTTCACAGATGTTGAAGACCATATGTATATCGCCCAGGAAGAATCCTTTGGCCCTGTGATGGTGATCTCTAAATTTAAAAATGGGTATGTTATCTTCTGGTTACTGTCAAAAACTTTGTTTTCCCATTTTCACCCTAAATGAAGAAGTGACAGCATACATAATATTTTGTTAAATCTTGTTAGACCAATCTGAGTACTTAGTCGTATTCAGTGAAATGTTTTACTTAAGTTTATGTGGTAATTGCAACAGCTCGATCAAATTACAAAATGTGTATTTTTCCCAGTGGAATTACTTATTTTTTTCTGCTACAGAAGACTGCAGTGTTGTGCATTGTGTAATACTGGCACATTACTGTTGCAAATGAAAAATCCTCTGTGTATTTTGTAAACTGTCACTTCTAATATCATTCATTCCAGATCATAAGAATTATTTTACATACAGATGAGATTAAAACCCTACATAGAATCTTAATATTTCCATCAGGTTTCATCTTTTGCAGCTTGATAATGAAGTTAAGAACCAACCATTTAGATAACCCTTCACATCCATAAATTATGTAGTCATAAGGGACTGTGTTGAATTTTTTAAAGTTTTAAACTACTATTGATTTTTGAAACTGTATGGAGATGAGATGCAGATAGAAAATAGCACTCTGGAAATGGCCTGGAAAGTTGTGTCTTGATAGAAAGTTTGAATTTCAGCTTTTATTCTTCATTAACTTGTAAAACTGGACAAAATTTTAGCAAACTGATTCATCATCTGCTGCCATGCTCTGCTTTCCAGGCATTTTTGTATTGCTCTAATTCCCAAGGTGCACAGTAGCTGAGCAAAGTTGTATGCATACAGCAACATTTCCCGTGGCATTTCTCAGTGTAGATATTAAGCGTTGAGATGTGAGGTTAAAAGCTTCACAGGCTTGAAGCAAGGCTGTGAATTTCCATGGATATGTCAGATTGACACACAGATTTGTCCTTAATAAGTCATCTTTAAAAAAGCTCACTGGAGAAGAAAGGCCAGGGGAAAGTTGCTTCAATGACACTGAAGGTTGCTAACACTCGTTTATTTCACCTAGTTGCAATTAGATAATTTCTTTCCCCCACAGGGATGTCGATGGAGTACTGCGACGGGCAAATGCCACAGAATATGGCTTAGCTTCAGGAGTTTTCACAAAAGACATAAACAAAGCTCTCTACATCAGTGAAAAGCTAGAAGCTGGGACAGTTTTTATTAACACATACAACAAAACTGATGTGGCAGCACCGTTTGGTGGATTTAAGCTGTCTGGCTTTGGGAAAGATTTAGGTAAGTTGTCCCCTCCCTCATTTCTCATCTGAGAGTCCAAATCAGTGAAAGAAGCACTTTGCCTGAGTACAGTGTACCTAGTAAAACATGAACTATGGGTGCATTTCCTGCATCTCCTACATTCCTCCAGTTACAGTAATCCTATTCCTCTCCCTTCCCTAAATATTCCCACCTCAATACCTCCCATTCAGCCTTTCCTGTACATTTGCTAAATGATGCTATAGCGTGCAGAATATTCCTCTCCAACTACTCTGAGAGCAGACAAATTACAGCTTGTCCAGAGCTGTGTACAGGCTACAAAATGTTGTCAAGTAACAAAGGTATTGGCCAAAATATTCTTTTCCTTTCCCTCAGAAAGAATGCTAATTTAGGTTTCTCCTCTTAAGTAAGAGCACGGGAAACATTTTTGTACCTTAAAATGTCACCAAAAATTGCCAACAGCCACAGAAAAAAATGCATTAAAAATATTTTCTTTTCAAAACAACTTTTTAGTAAAAGTGAAGTCCACTCTGTCAAAGAAGCTTCACAAGTCTGGACAGATCAAGCCTGTGCCTCAAGGCACAGAAAAAGGAAAACCAAATTTCATTCACGCAACAGATTTTTGCCTTTGGAATCTCCAAAGACATTTCCTGAAACCAAAATGATTGATGGTATCAGGGAAAAAAAGATTACTGATTTTTACACAGCTTCTCTACCTATGAACTTTAATAGAGGCAAAGGAAAGCTCATAAATTCAGCTCTGGGCCCCCAGCGGCCACCTAGAGACTGCTGCTGCTGATTGTTAAATTCCAGTTCCTTTTTTCTTCCACATCTGTTGGGTCTGGCCTCTTGTCAAACCAGTTCTGTAAATCACAGTGGGAAAGTAATTAGTTTCCATTGTTCCTTAAGGACTCAAATATTGGCTACAGTGCTTCAAATTTTTTCTTAATAATAGTTACGGCCTGACAAAATTCATTTAGCTGCTGTTCTAACAGGTGAATATTGTGCTTGCACAGGTGAAGAAGCTCTTCATGAATATCTCAGAACCAAAGCCATCACTGTGGAATATTAAAGTAACAGCTTCACTTGGGAAGTAAACTTTCAGCAGAGTTTCAATCTTGATGACTACACGAAGCACGCAATGCCACGCCTAGGATATGCTGTCTGCAGTGCTACGACCAAACAAACAAAACAAAACACTCATTCCATGGATAAGTTTCTATAAATTAGATCCAAATTTTAGTCTGACAGACAATGGCTTTTGGAAATTACCCTGAAGTTGTTTAAATTATGCAGCAGCAACAGTTGGTAGCACAATTTCCTCCCATCCTCCCACGTAAAAACCCCCAAGAATATGGTTCAGTTTATTTTTTTAAATAGAACTGAAGAATAAGTTCTCACATACCTACTTCATATTTCTGCGACATAATGTTTACATGATCATTTAAAATCCTTAGTCATTAGGCTTCTAAAGTAAAATATACTGATTATGCCATTTTTGCTATAAACCAGTTCAGGTTTTACGGTAGCAATTAAACACTGCTCTGATGACTTTTCAGCAGTACAGAAAACCTTTGTGCCATAAGAAATAAATCAATGCAAGGAAGTGCACTTACTATGATCTTTGTATAGTACATACAGAGTTCAACATTGGTGTTAAACTATGCATATCAAGCTAAAGTTACTGAAAATATTTTCTACCTTTTTGTTGATACGGAATATGTGATCTGCCTGCAATTTGAAAGGTGGTTACATTAACGGATTAAAATCACTTTGTGTGTCTGCGCACATGGACTGTAATCACTGTTTCATACTGCATGATTATTACTTTGTATTTCACACTTCTGGGGTTTTTTTTTAATCTGTGGGAAAATCCCTTGTAAATTGGCCAAGGTGTTGGCTTTCAAACTTTTTTCAGTTTGGAAGAAATTTTCTATAGATTGAGACCTTATTTAACTAAGCTTGTTAGGACTCCTTGCTCTTAGAATGCAAAATCACCCAAAGCTTCATCTATCTGTGGGCTGCCATTAAAGGTAGCAGTCTGATTCTTTGATTCCCATCCTTCCCCTTCACTAAAATGTTCTGTGGTTTAATCAGTAGATCGTGTCTCCATCCTCTATTTAAGCCACATTGTAAAAGAAAGACTAGAATCCTTGTTATTTCTTACCACAAATATTACAGAAACAGATATTAAAGCTAGAACTTTAAATATGGGATTCAAAATAAATTCTATAAATAACTGCAGGTTTCAAGTCAAATACTAAGTTTAATATTTGAGCAAATACAGTGTAGAAAATGTTACTTTAATGGTGTAGAAAATAGAAAGTTCCTGTAAGAAACAATGACATCCAGGAGCATGACAGATACTTCTGAAATGCAAACTGATCTATGAAGTAAATGCAACAGCCCAAACCATTGTAATTAGATCAATCTAAGGTAAGTATGAATGAGACACACTTTCACTGATTCTGGTTTCACAACTGTGTCAAGCCAACTTAAGCACAAGCCAGCTGAAAATTCACCTTTTTATCCTTCTGACAATGACAGATGTTAACAAAAAGGAGATTGGAAATGTGGTGAGGAAATTGGGAGATGAAAAGTGTAGCTTAAAGCCATCATAACACCCCAGAGGCAGACTTGATCCTTTGAGTATGGAGGGTGTTTGCACCACATGAGCCTGTAACCTTCCTGAGCTGGTGTGGAGCTCAGTGCAGGCACACAGGGTCAGCAATCCTTTGCTGAGCTCTCTGGTCATGGCTGTCCTTGCCCAGGCTGGCTCAGCTAGAAATGAGCTCAGCCACTGCTGCGGTGCTCAGCAGGCACCATCAGGAATGCAATGTAGACATACCTCTGGGGTACTTAGGGAGCATGTTTAATATTGAAGATAGTGTACACAGCACTTCACAGGACATGGAATATAAAAACAAAGCTTTTTTCCTAGTTAACTCTTTCTTGCCCTTGAAGCAGAAACTTCGTCTATCATCCTATTAAAAAAAAAAAAAGTCTTTCTTCAATAAAAGAACAGAACAAGAATTTTAACTTTCAAGTGCCCCTTACTCTAGCTGTTTTCTTGGTATAATTTACTATGAAGTCCATTTCCCTGTTATTTGATGAATCAAATCACACTTAATTCTTCAGAAATCCAGCCTCCCGCAGTCATGAGTGCATCCTGAATCCTCCACCATGTAAACTATAGCTTTTCACAGGATCCTGAGAGATGCTGCACTGGGAAACAAGGTGGTCTTAAGGGCCAACTCTTCCAAGTGAGAAAACATGATTTGGTTGGTTTGAGGTTTTTTAAAGTAAAATAAAATGGATTTACTCATTCGCTTTGCTGTCCAAAATTTCTATTTTTCCCTTTTCTCCCTTTTGTTTAGGAAACTTAATGTTGTCTATTGTCACTTCATCAGTTACAGAGTCATCTTCATCAGATTCTGAGTCATCTTCTGAAGTCAGCAACTCTTCATCTGTATCAGAATCACTCAGTTCAACTACAGCCACATTCTGGAAAAAAAAGATCTTGGTTAACACATTACATACACTACATATATATATATATACACACACACACTATAGCACTTCTATCACTGGAGTAGTACATCAGGCAAACACACTGAACAGCCTACTATTGTAAGAAAACCACAATCACAATAAAAAAGACTTCTGGGTTTTCCTAGGATTATGATGAGTATAATGAAGATTCCTAAATATTAAAACTGCAATTTATATTGGCCTATAGCAAATCTAAGGCCATATTTTTATCACTATCCAAGAACGAACTGAGTACATAGCTGATCTCAGATTGTCAAAACCAGGTATTTAAACTGATGAGAAGCAGGCATCAAAACCACTTTTCAGAAAAAAATTTAAATGAAATAATTTAGTGCATATGGGGTCACGACAAATACACACACATATATATATATATTTATCAATGTAGTTTATATATTGTAATGTAATAGTATTCAGGGCACTACAACTAGTCTAAAACAGCAAGCAATTTAAACCACCAGGATATTTTTTGAAGTGATCTCCTAGATCCATATACAGAGCCATGATTTTTGAGGTCTGCTTAGCCAGAAGGTACTTGGCTGGACCATGCACATGTATCACCTTCATAATGAAATTTTCTTATATAAGCCTGTGGCTGCAGCACTTCAATTAAAACCAGAAAGAAATGGTTTATGTGACTGTAAATAAATAGACAAATACCAGCAACAAAGGATGACAAAAACACTAACAACTTTTCTAAACCCAAGATCCAGTCATTCCTAAAAATAATGACAGAGCAGAGCTGAAAGCCAGTTATTACACTTACACTAAAGCCTTCTGTTGAGCCTTACTAGGCCTTATATTGTCCAGTTGCTAAACCAAATTACCTACGAGACTTTTAAAACACAATTTGTGACATTTGATTCAGAGTTGTTGATTCAAAAGCATGTCTTATTCTGTTCTTAAACTACTTTATCCCCAGTGATTAAATTCTGCAAGTATGAAAACCAGGATGTAAATTTCAACCAAATAAGCATCTTTACTGTATCTATGTTTTGAATTAGCAGATCACAGACTATGGTAAAGACTTCACTTTACCTAACATATTACTCATTCTAAGATCAAAGAGTTATTTTAATCCCATCTAAATTTATGTTAAAATAAAAAATGTATTTACCATTTCTATAACTTTTTCTGTTTCACTGTCTAGATGTTCAATATCAAACTGATGAGCTGGTGCTGTTACCATTTTTCTCTTGAGCTCATCATTTGCCTGGGCCATCTGTGGTAAAAAGCTCTGTACTCGGTCCAAAACTGAAAAGAAACAATTATCACATATATATATATATATATATATATATATATATAAATAAAAAAGTCAAAGAGATGCCTATTAGTGTTCACATTTATACCTCAGAAATGAACCTTTAAACAGATCCCATTTCAACTGTAATTTCCAGCTGTCTACAATAATTAAGTATAGGCTGAAGGTCTCAAAGAAGATGGAAAAATTAGCTGTAGCAGATGCCATGATAGACTAATGAAAGGTCACCATAATTAACTAAAGAAATTCTGAAATTAAGGTGGTGGGAGAGAGATGGAAACTCCAGGATGAAGTATAAGGCACTTATCCTCTACAGCTCAGTGGGACTGCACAGGAATTGTAAGGTAATCTATGCAATTAGGAGAATCACACTCCTGTGCCTTCCATGGAGGAAGACAATATTTTCACCTCCAGAGTTTCTTCAAATAAACTGCTCCACACATGCAGATGAGCCAAACACAGTTTGCTTTCTCTGAGAAGAGGTACTATTGCAGGTGAGCTCCACAAAAGAAAACAGGTATAATATAATCTACCTTTGAAACACTGTCATCTTTGGAGAGACTTTTATCTAACAAAGAATTTGATGTAACAATCTTTTCAAATGTCAGCTCAATCACAAACAGAAAACAAAATAATTTGACAGGAGTCCTTTTTTTAAATTAAATGCTTTTATACAACAAATATATCATACTGACAAATTACTTCTAAAAAGAGATAAGAAGCCCAGGGAACAACTCCACACTGGGAAAGAACAATCTGTCCCTAAACTTAGAGCTGTAAGGCCTAGCATTGCAAAATCTAATTTCTGCAGCAGCACTTACGTGATTCACCAGTGGGACACAAACTGTAATGGGAGGAGGACCTACCACCTGTAGAAACTGAACACAAGAGCTTCTCCCTTTACCTACGCAAGGAAAGCACTGAAGCAACAGTTATGTCACAGATGTTACCTACTACTCGACACAGTTCCAGTGAGAAGCTCCTCCTCACTTACCACTGCTCCTTGGCATCTTAACCGTCTGTAAAGTTGTGGCCTTCTTGCCGCTGCATTTTGAATTAATCAGCAAAATGTCTTCCAGCCCTGCAAACAAACAAATAAGTATTGCAGTGCTTAAGCTGACAAGTTCTCCGTAATTGTCGTCTGCTTCTGCTGCTCTTGGATGAAATACTGTGCTACACAGGCCCCGGGTCTCACCCTGCAGCTCACCTCTTACACACTCCTTAGGTTTAACTGAAGTTCCTTAAGCTGTTTTTGAGCCAAAGATTGATTGAGAGTTATAACGCATAAAAAAACACCCGTACCACCCCACAGCAAGGCACGGTGAGGCGGGAGCTGAGGCGTGCCAGTCGCACCGATTTAAATCCCTGCCCTCATCTGTGTGGTGCCAATGGCCTCCGCTAACTGTGGGCACCAGCAGCGCCGGAAAACCCCAACGATGCCAGGGAATTCGGCACTAATTAGCCACATTAATCCTTATGACCACCAACGGAGCCTTCCGCCCGGTATCATTAATTAAAGCGAAGCGTTCTGTCTTTTTAACTTCTTTTCTGGTCTTATAAAAAACGTCGTTAGGACTGCCCATCGCTTAACGCGGATTTATTCCCGCTTATTTACTTCGCATTACCATAGCCCTGCCCGGGAAAGCACGCGGGACGCAATCACGAGTGGATCGCCAGCAGCCCGGCGGCCCGACGAGCCCCTCCCTGGGGCTGCCCGCCCGAGCCGACCCCCGCTGGCTGCTGGCCGGTGCCGGACTCACCTGGCCGGCGCCGCACGTCCAGCAGCTCCCGCTCCGCCGCCGGCCCCGCCGCGCCGCCGGGCCCCGCCATGCGCCCGCCCGGACGGAAGTGCAGCGGCCCGCGGGCTCGGCGGCGGCGGAGCGGGGCGGGGCGCGCCCCCTGCCGGGCGGGAGGAGCTCGGCGGCGTGAGGGGCCGGCACTGCCGCCCGCAGCGGGACCGTGTGGGGACAGCGCGCCTGGAGAGCGTCGGGAAAGGATTGAAACCTTCTGAGATCCAGCGAGGTTGGATTGTAAATGCAAATGCAGGGCCCTGCGCCTGGGGAGGAGTAACCCCGGTACAGGATGGGGGCTGACCTGCTGGGAAGCAGCTCTTCTCTGCGGAGGAGGACCTGGGGGTGCTGGTGGACAACGAGCTGTCCGTGAGGCAGCAGTGACCCTGCGGGCAAGGAGGTCAGTGGTGTCCTGGCGGGCATTGGGAAGCGCACTGGCAGCAGGGCGAGGCTGGTGGTCCTGCTCCGCTGCTCAGCCCTGGTGAGGCACATCGGGAGTGCTGTGTCCAGTTCTGTGCACCTCAGTGCAAGAGGGACGTGGAGCGGGTCCAGCACAGGCAACAACGATGGTTAAGGGACTGAAGCACCTCTTTAAAAGGAAAGGCTGAGAGAGCTGGAGGCCTGTTCAACCTCAGAAGAGATGACTGAGAGGAGACCTCGTCAATGTAGGTAAGTATGTAAAGGGGGGGGGGGGGGGGTGACAGGAGGATGGAGCCAGGCTCTGCTCAGTGGTGCCAAGCAATAGGATGAGAGGCAGTGGGCACAAACTGATGCACTGAAGTTCCACCTGAACACGAGGAAAAACTTCTTTACTGTGCAGGTGACCACACACTGGAACAGGTTGCCCAGACAGAGTGTGGAGTTTCCCATACTGATTCAAGAACTGTTTGGACACAATTCTGTGCCAAGTGCTCAAGGACAACCCTGCTTAAGCAGGGAGTTTGGACCAGATGATCCACTATGCTCCCTTCCAACCTGACTGATTCTGTGATTTGGCACAAAAAGTCCATCCCATCACCTGGAAGAGCCATGAGCATGTGGAACCAAGCTGCCAGCAGGTAATATCACCTGAACACCTGCCAGTAGCTGCTTGTCTCTGAAAACTTGCCCATTTTCATTTTCAGAGTTTGACAAATGAACCAAAAATTAAATATCAGAGCCTGAGGGAGTTTTAATCATCCTTTGGAAAAGAAACTTACACAACCACCAAGTTCAGTTGACACTGGCCGACCTGTTATTCAGGATTTGTTCTGCAGTTTCTGTCCTTATCTGTCCTTATCTGTTCTGCAGTTTCTGTCCTTTCACATCTAGACAGCGTGGAAACTGCTAAAAGAAAACTGAATGGTTTGTAGGAAACAAGCTGGGAAGTCCAAGATGAAAACAAGAAAAAATAGTAATCAGGTAAGTGGTGTTTATAGGCTCTCATTGCAAAGAACACAGGAAAAAACCCAACCACACAATTACCCAGATCCCAGTATCTTGGAATTAACATGAATAAGAAGCAAACCTTCTGCAAGGCCTCAAGCAAGAGACCACCCTGCTGTTTTCCTGACTGACTGGCCCAAACAAGTGTCCTCTGTCACTTCCCCAGCCCACCCACAATGCCAGGTACATTCCACTGAATTTGCTACCTGGTTTGCACCTTTCTACCCAACTATGCTCCAGAATTTCCATTTCCCAGAAAAATCCCATTGCTAGCTTTAATGACTGAAAAATCTTGAGGGGTGAGGTTTTTGCCTTGGGCCTCAAAAGTGAGTCTTTCTGAATTTGTACACAACCCAAAATAATAGTGCGTGAACCTCAAATAATACATGTCATCCACGGGTATTATGTGATTTCCATGGAGGGTGGGGCATAATGCTGCTGTCAAGGAACCTGAAGTAGGGAGTGATGAAGGGATTGCCCAAGATAACCAGACAAGCAATTAGCAAAGCCAGAAATAGCACCCTCAGGTGCTATTCCCAAACCTCAGGTTTACAGTCTAACTGTTGGCAACAGAGGCAGACGTGATCTTTATCTGATTTGTAAGGTGGCCCAGCTAAGTGTCCATGCTGTGCAACACCTGAGCACATACAAATCATGGATATAGATGCTTGCTGCTAGGGTAGGGAAGCAACAGTATCCAAATCCCCCATAAATTCAGGCTTGAGACAGCTGAATTCATAGCTCCGAGGTTTGGGCTGCTTCATTCATTTAAGGTGGTATCGACTTCAGTGTTCAAGCTAATGCTGTGTTTCACTCTTGTAGCACAGAATGTTTTGGCCCCACTCCTGCAAATGCATTTCCCTGTGCTTAAGCTTCTGCTATTCCACACATCCCCACCGCAGCTAGCTCCAGTTTATGGCAGGCACTTGATGACTTGCCCGTGCTGTCTTTTTTTCTCTCTGTAGACAGGAAAAGGGATGCTGTAGGCTTGGCTGCTGTCACCATCATTAAATCTTCTCTTTTCATCCTCTTTCTTCCTTTCTTCCCTTTCACCTTCTAGTTAAGGCATCCTTCACCACTTCAAAGTGTTGAGCAACAACTGAGGAATAAAACTAGCAATGATAATAAATGCACAAATTTAGCTGGATTGACTGTTTTAATGTATTAATATAAAGTGTTTCTCAGTACAGGAGTCCAGCCAGGCCTTGGCTCCGTACTTACTTAGAGGCAGCTGATGTCAAGGAGTAACTCTCAGACTTACACGCTGTGTGCAGGGTGTACAGCCTAGCTGGGCAAGAACCATCTAACCATGGATATTCCAGCTGACCCAAACACTTAAAAAAATTGGATTCCTGAGGAAACCGCTTTTAGCCAGCTGGCAGAAAAGAGCGACAATGTCCTGGTAGCTGGCAGTCAGCAGTCAAACGGCGACTCTTGTGCTCTTGTGGCCAAGAAAGCTTCTGCGAGTGGAAGCAAAGGCACCGCCACGGCCGGCCCCGCCCGGGAGCGCCCTGGAACCCCGCTGCCCAGCGTTTTGTCTCCCCCGGCCGCCGGGCACCGGCCGGGCCCTTGCGGAGGCAGAGAGCCCCCCGCTACCGCCGAGGGGCCGCAGCGGGAAGGGGCCGCCGGCGGGTCCCGCAGCGCGGGCGGCGGCTGTCAGGCAGCGGGGGCTCGCCCCGGGGGCCGGGCTGCGAGCGACCGCGGGCACGGCGCCCCGTCCCGTCCCGAACCGTCCCGTCCCGAACCGTCCCGTCCCGAACCATCCCGTCCCACGGGCGGCGCGGGGCGGCGGCGCTCGGCTCCTCCCTCCCTCCCCCGCCCGGCGGCGGCTCGGAGCGGCCGGTGGCGGCGGCGGCGGCTCTGCGCATCACGGGCCACATCATCGCGGGGGCCGCCCGCTTCCGCGCCTGCTCAGTGGCGGCGGCGCTCACCTAGCGCGGAGCTGTCACCGCCGCCGGGCTGCTCCCTCCCCGCCGCAGCGATGGAGCGCGACCCCGCCGCGCTGCCGGCGCCGCTCTCGCCCAGGTGAGGGGAGGGCGCGGCCCGAGGGGGCGGCGCGGGGAAGCGAGGGCAGAGGGACCGGGCGGGCCGGGGACCTGCC
Organism: Monarcha castaneiventris obscurior; assembly: GCA_026261815.1. Lineage (NCBI taxonomy): Eukaryota > Metazoa > Chordata > Aves > Passeriformes > Monarchidae > Monarcha > Monarcha castaneiventris. The sequence goes on from JAMPIT010000034.1 coordinate 1,944,884, forward strand.
GCTCCGGGCCGGGGGAGGCGGCGGGGGCCGTGGGCGGGAAAGTTTCCTGGCGAGTGGCGGAGCCCCCCGAGCGCCGCGCCGGCCCGCCCCGATGCCGGGGTGCCCAGGGCTGGGGGGCACTCGGTGCCGCCCGCCTCCCGCCCCGGCCGGTGTTCCCCGGGTGCCGCGGGGCTCGCCTTCCCCGTGCTGCGGGCCCCGACGCTCCAGCCCGCCCTTCTCCCGCACCCCGCAGCCGCCCCCCGGCGCCGGGCGGGCTCCGCTGCTCGCCGGCCGGGCCGGTGTCCTGCGCCCGGAGCGCCGATGCTGCCGCGCGTGTGGCCGCCCGCGCCCCGCTACCCTGCGCTCCTCAGAGTCCCGCGGCGGGTATTCATCATGTGCGCCTAATTATGCACTGCTCCAGGTAGCCTGGACAATGAGCCTTTTCTTTGGTTTCTCTGTGGCTGCACAAGAGCTGCCCAGCGTTCCCAGTAGCCCATATTCCTTGGCACTTTTTATGTGCGGGCAGTTCTGCTCCCACCTTTGCACCCATAAAAACGTGCCAGACTCTGTCACCGCAGATGCAGTGCTAGACAAGCATGGAACCTCTACCTGAGCAGCACGTGTACAGACTTCAGCGATCACCTCTTCTTTGTTTACAAGCATTGTAATTAACGTGTGATGGTACATTTGTTCTCTTCCCATACTTTTCTGCCAAAGCATAGGAGCTTTTTATTTCACTTTAGTTTCTACTCTCTCCTTAATTCTCAGTGAAGTTCAGGTTGTAGCTGTCTATCTCTTTACTGTCATTGAATGCTGTAATTTCTGCTTCCTCCAGCCCATTGTCCAGGATATAGTTGTGTGTCTTCTTCATTCACATTTGAATCCAGGTTATAGACAATGAAATAATTGTTTAATATTTAGGAAGAGCTCTAGCAATGTTTAGTACACATGCCTAGTTATCCTCACTTTAGCAGTTCAGCAATGTGGGTAAAAAGATGAGAGCAGGTAGGATGACCTGTTTTGGCAGCATTCCCTACATCTACTGCCCTAAAGAGATTGTGAAACTGCATCCATAAATACTGCAGTATGCCTGGCAGACACTTCAGGAAGAAAAATAACAGCGTATCATTTTCTTTTCAAACACCTGTACGATATTATCCACAAAAAAACAATGTGAAGTCTGTATCCTACTGCCTGAGTTAATAAGTAATTCACCTCTCCTTGGTGATGACAGTAGAGACCTGTAATCAGGATCCCAAAGAGCAGTTAGGATTCATCCTGGTAAGAACATATTGGTTACTTAATCTAGAGGACTGCATTATCTCTTAGATTTCATACTTTCCAACCTGCTTTTGATGGGCTGAAGGATGTGGTTTGCCTGATATTTTTATGCTGGTATTCCACGTGGGTCATTTTACAACCAACCACATTTCACAGCCTTGCTGCTGTGTTTTGACTCTGTTTTGGTCTCTTCTAGATGAGTTGCCTTAAAAGTGTAGAGTCAAACCAAGTCTTTTTCTCACAGCTGCTTTGCTCTTTCTTGGGGCCAAAATCGAAAGCTGCCGTGTTCAGGAAGTGGAATGCAGCAGTCTCAAACTTGTCTGAAAACTGAGCCTGGGGCTGGCAGGTCTTGCTGTCAAGAAGGCATCTGGAGGTTTTTTAATCTGGTTTTCCCCCCTCGTTATTTGTTTCTTTTGCTATTTAACCAGCAACTGCCATACAATAAACACAGTGTTAACCAGTTTACTGCATAATACTTAAAAAAATGGTATATAGCTGCCTTGCATGCAACATTTGTTAATTTTCAGCATGTTTTACACTCTTTAACACTCAATATCTGGTATAAGTAATCTTAGCCCAGTGTACCACATTGGTTTCCGGATTCTATGTAATGGTTGATGATAATACTGCCTGTTTACTCTCTATAATGCTGAGGTGATATCATGTAGCTTTCCCTTTCTGCTGATATGCCCACTACACCAATGTAAATGATTAGCCATGGTTGTGATAAGGGTGTCAGTGTGACACAACACAATAGTGGAGAAGAAGCCATGCAGATCCCTGTATCACGTGTATTCTGAACTTCAAGAACGCCCCCAAAACCTCACATTTCCAACTGTTCAGAATCTCAGAATTGCTGAGGTCAGAAGGAATCTCAGGAAATTTTCTGTCCAGCCACCTCTGCGCAGTAGGGTCAAGAAGAACAGGTTGCTTGGGGCCGTGTCCAGTTTGGTTTCAAGTATCACCAAAGATGAAGCCTCCAGAACCTGTTTGAACCAGTGGTAAAAACCCCCAGCTTTTTCTTGTGTTTCAGTTCCGTTTCCAGTGTTTCAGTTTGTACCTGCTACCTCTCATCTTTTCAGTGAGAAGAGTATGGCTTCATTTCTGAAGACACAAAAAGAGTCTTTCAAGCTGAGGAATAATCCAGTTTCATCTTTGCTTATTATGGCAAAATATTAAAGTTCAGTGTTTCATTAGCGTTTCTTATTACTTTCCTGAATCCCTTTCCAAGGCTTGTTTTTGTCCTGAGAGGCATTTCTCAGACAGGCATGTTTACACAATTGTATTTTATTGTGGACTACCTAGAAGTGCAGTGCAGAGATTATTGCTTTAAAAGACCACCTGTAAAAAAATGTTGGCAGCTTTTAGGAAAAACAGGTTTTGACTGTGGTGTTATTAGCTTTGGGTCCTGTGGAAGCCCTCAGACTTATTTAGATAGATGTTATTTTTGGTTCTGTTAGCCAAGCTCTGAAAGAAATCAGAAATTTCCCTAGACCTAGACTTTGATAAGTATTTGTTTTAGCCTGTCATAATGTTGACTCAACAGAAATTTCATGCTTGATTCTTCCTCCTTCCTGTTTTTTTAAAGGGTCTTAGAAGGTCATAGTGATTTATTGTGTTCACGCTTTAAATGAATTGTTGGCAGTCTAATATCTATCTATCTGATCAAATTTAGCTGCAGAACCTGGTCCCTTAATCCTGCTAATGCTAAATGTTCTTTAAACCAAGGGAAAGTATGGACGAAGCATTTTCTGTCCCATGCTCTTGAGGACAGCATTATAGGTGTGTCTAAAACAATGTGGACAATTCTTTGGGCTTCTTCCTGAACAGTTTAATTTTTTTGGTCATTTCGTCTTTCTCAGATGAATCAAGCCAATCAAAGGTGAAGGATGGAAAAACGTGATAATGATCAGGTGTTCAGTTTCATAGCTGAAGTACCTGAGATTTTTCTAAAGCAGCTTTGCATTTCCAAAAGTCAGCATCTCTCCCACCTTGTGCTCCTATTTTCTACAGCATTTATTTCTGCCTGACCATCATGTATACTGTCTCTATGTGTACTTTTTAAATTGCTGTGTGCATCAGTTGTATTAATTCTTACAGGTAAAATTGGTTTGCTCTCTGTTGGATTGCCAAGTGTCTCATTTTTCAGGAACACATCTTTGGCAAATTGCAGGATATGGTTGTATTTCCTATTTATGTTTACAGAAATGTTTTTTTATGTTTGTGTATGCTTACAGGACTGAGAGACAGAGAGAGCTGGGTAGCACACAGTAATTGTTATGTGGTATAAAATGTATGAAGGAAAAGAAGAAAATTAACAGTAGGTACTTATGAAACAATAAGGAAGAGGGAATTATTATTTTCATAGTTTGGGCATAGCTCATTATTTTGCCTGTAGGGACAAAGACAAGGTGCCCTTTCATTTCATATATAATATGCCAGATATGGTAAATCTGAGGCTGCTTCCTGACTTCTCAAAGGATCTTTGTCTGTCTCTCTCATTTTTTTTCAGTACTTCATCTTTTTCTGTAACCTCCAGATAATTGTCAAGAAACCAGAACTACTTATCTCTTCCTACAGAGACTGGGAGAGTGATTTTTGAGATTTTAATTGCCTTTTCTTCATATGAATTACTTGAACAGAGCTTGCTTCTTTAGCTCCCATATCTTTTCCAGACAGCAACAACAACACAGGCATTTTTCTTGTCAATGATAAAGCTTCTCGGGAAGTTCTTGTTGTTCCTTAGAACAGCATGAGCAACAAGGGTTGCTGCATCTTGTAGGTACAAAAAACTCCCCTGAAAATACAGCAATTAGTAACAGCCTGTAACTTAGGATGAAAATATTGCATCAGATGACATTTACAGAATTATTTTTGTTGGAGCAGGTTTTTAGAAATTAATAGTTACATTTAGAAGGGTTTGTGGTTATCTTCTCTCTGACCAACCCACGACAGCTCTGAAGGAGCAATTACTCTTCAGTGTATGTAATACTATACTATACTTTTCCAACCTAAACAATTTTATGACTCTATATTTTTCAGTTTATCTTCTTAAATTCTCATTTTCCAGCATTTATCATTAAGTTCACATTTTGTCATTCTGAGTCTTTGTGGTAGGAAAAATATAAATGGCTGTCATCCAAACTGCTTTGTACTATTTCAACTGTTAGCCATTCACACTAGCTTCTTCTTCCATTTGGAACTTGACCAAATCATTTTTTTGTTCCCCCTTTTTTTCCTCTTTTAAGTACCATTTCTATTTGTTAATACTTTCTTATATTAAGTGAAACCATAGTCTTATCAAAGGACTTGTTTCTTAAAAAAACCCAAAATATAAAAACTGAAAAGGAGAATAATCCATATGTTACACAAGATATGGATAATTAACCCAAATATTTTTGGCCAGAGTTCCAGAGCAATGAATAATTTCTGTGAGTCACTGGTCTAGCACTCTGGTGATGCGACTGGAGGACATATGGGAGAAACTGCAATGAGAGCCAGACTCTGCCTTGTTAAAGCTGTCAGAAAATTTTCTCAATGCATTTTCCTGGGAGTGAAATGAAATCCTTCCATTTCTTCTTCTTGTTCTGTCTTTCTGTAGCACTTAACAGAGCACCATTTTGACCTGTGGTTAGAGCTGCTCCAGGATAGCAGCAAAAGTTGTTTTGTTATTCCTAATTAAAGTGTATGGAAACCAGAATTGAGGCCTAGGAGTTTTTTATGCACTGAAACTAAAAGGTTCAACGTAGCACAATCTGCTACAGAGAGGCGAAAGATATTGCAGGAATCTTGGTTACTTAAATTCCTCAGTTGGTCCTGTGGCAAAAAAATTGCTGTTTCTTGCAAAACTTGGCTTCTTTCTAGATGAAGCCATAAATTCCCTTGTCATTTTAAAAATATTTGTTTCTTGGTCAGAGCTCCACGGATAAAGCAAGTGGTAGAGGGAAAATCATCATGGTACTTCTCAGTCACCTCTTCACTCAAAAAGCCCAAATCAAATAGTTCTGTGAGCAGCAGGAATTTTGAATTTGACTTGCTCTGGCCATAAAGGAGAGAGTTATCCTAGCTAATGTTTGAAGATGCCTAACAGCAAAGGCACAAACTTGGATCTCTTACAAGGCTATTAGTTACTAAAAGCTTTGACATCTCTACTCACTGTAAAGTCTATCTAAAAGTGCTCTAGAAATACTGGAGGACTTGAAAGCATTGAAACAGAGGGAAGCAAAGTATAGGAATCATAAAACTGATGATCATAGGATCATCCTCCTATGATTATAGAAGGCTGAGTTTCTTAGGAAATACAGATTTAAAGTCCTCTAGCTCTAGAATATTTTCTTTTCCTGCAGTCTGTGAAATGTTTTCACAGCTTCACATAGATACAAAGTCATGTGGAATTGTGTTATCCTCCATCATGCTGGTGCAGCTCCCTGACCTTTGTTTCTCTGTTTATGCTAATCATTTACTTGTATTTATGGAGTTTAGTAATAAATACCAAAGGCAGCAAAGCGTTGAGTCTAATTAGAACTGTTCTTTTAGTAAATTAGCACAATTATCACAACGTGAGGATTAAGGAAAAGGAAGGTAAAGTAGTTTCTGATGAAGGGAATGTGAAATGACTTGAGACTGTCAGTATATCATTGTTTAATTTCCTACCATGATGGAAATGTCAAAGTAGAAAAAACTTCATCTTAGATCACAGTAAACAAAAGAGAAAAGATTGTGTTCTGAAAAACTGAACCAATCTTTTGTATTCTGTCGAGTTAAAATATTTTGAAAGTTAAATATATACTTTCTACTTTTTTGCAGATTCAGTCTTGCTTATGGAATTGTTGAAGATCTGAGAGCAGTGAAAAAACACTTTTCCTTGCAAAAAAGGAACATTTTGGTCCACGTGTAAGTGTGGCACTTGATGACTCACCTACAAGATTTCTTGGCTGACATCTGAAGAACGAAGTGCTTTTCAACCTGTACTTCTGTAGCACTATGACTAACTGTAAAGGCAGATCTACCATCTCCAAAACAAATAGCAAAGTCCATGACAGAGAAGGCTTTGTAAACTGGACCATAAATCTTAATACAATTCAGTCTGATAAATTTTTGAGACTTCTTTTAAGTATGGTTCCTGTTGTTTACCAAATAAACCAAGAGGAAAAACACAAAAAGGTGAATGGTGTCTGGCAAGATGGATTGCAACAAGCAGGACACAATTTTAATGTCAGGTCAGAACAACACACAGAGTACCATCACTTCTCAGAACCAAGCTTTCATGGTAGCAGTGGACACAGCCCATCTAGCTGTAGCCCTAAATATGATGATTTTACCAGTTATGATTACTGTGATGGCATGGATACTTCAGAAACAGATGCCATGTTGCAGGATGACACTCTCTCTACTGACAGTAATGAAGATATCATCGTGGAAGGAAGTAGAAAACCACCCAAAGAATCAAGTAGTATTATGGCACTGCAGATACTCGTACCTTTTTTGCTAGCAGGATTTGGCACTGTTTCTGCTGGCATGGTTTTGGATATTGTACAGGTTGGTATTTGCTTTGGAAGATTCTTTTTTAAGTCTGTGAGGTCTGTCGTTCTAACATGTGACATTGTAGATGTCTGCAATATTGGAATGTAATTAGGTCTGTGTGTGGTTCTGCTACTATGAACTTCTTATTAAAAGGCTTGAAATAACCACAATATTTAAACAGAAATACAATACAGAAATTAATCTGTGTGGATTTTCCCCCTTTTTGTTTGGTTTTGCTTCGTTCAGCTTTAGGGGTTTCTTTAGCTACACTTAAAGAGTTTACAAAGTTAATTAAAATAGGAGCAAGAGGTAACAATCTTTGTCACTCAAAATCTTGAGAGAGTCAAGGAAGCTTGGGCTTCAATCAGTTGCAATGAAAAGAAACTTCATTACCTCAAGAAAAAGGAAAATAAAATTTGACATGCAAACTTTACTGCTTCCTTTGGCTGTTTGACACTAGTCTGGTGCTTTGTTCATGTACATCTTACCAATTTATTCTTTGTAGAGATGCTTTAATGGAATCCTTTTATTTTCATTAAATTAATAATTTAAATGATGGCAAATTCCTAAATAAAAAGACAATTTACAGCTTTATTAGTTTAATTAAATTTGGTAAACGATGACAAATTAAATACATGGCTTGACAAGACATTGAAAGAAGCACAGCACTTCAGTGCTGAGAAATTGGTGCACAAAAAATTAAAAGAGTTTTCTTCTAAAAGTCTGGGTTTTGGAAAGCTGCGGTCTTGTAAAATTTACACTTAAATGTAAAAGAATAAAGACAAGCTTTTTTTTCTTACAGACTCTGTTAATAGGACAGTTGATTCCTTGCTGGTTTTATGTGAGGTTTCTACACAGCTGGGGAAAAGATGAAAATATTATTGAAAATTAAGAGCAGAATTCAAGAGCAGTCATAGTATTTGGGACTATTTCAAAGTCATGAAAAACAAACACTTCAAATTAATGACATCTTTTTTTAACTACGTTTGTTTTAAGGCCAGGTTTTGAATCTCTTGCTTATGGTCTTCTCATCTTTGAAGCAGTAATATGCAGTCATAAATCTGTTTTATCTAAATAGGTAACAGTTTTGACTTCAGACTTTTGGATCTAATATAAAAAGATTACATTTTTTTTAGCGGGTTAAGTTATGTTTTACGTAATTTTTTGAATACTTTGTGGATGGTCTAAAGAGAATTTTTCAATTAAATGTTTCCCATTGTATCCTTTGTATAGCACTGGGATGTGTTCAAGAATGTTACTGAAGTCTTTATCTTGGTTCCTGCACTTCTTGGTCTTAAAGGAAATTTGGAAATGACCTTGGCATCCAGGCTGTCAACTGCTGTAAGTAACTTTCTTTTCCTTTTCGCTCTTCAGATACATGTCTAAAATATTTCAAAAAGGAAAAAAATCTTTGAGGCACAAGTATTTTATGTTTATGAATTAATCTGACTGTTATGGGGCAGTTTAAATCTGTTATTAAGTTGGCAAAGTAAAAAAGCTGACCCTTGTCTCCACACATCAAAACTTCACTTCTAAAGTCTCTTCCGACTCATCATTCAGAACAGATAAAGCAGATCTTTGAGATTTACAGGTGTTTTGTGTAAGGTTGAGAGATCTCTGACCTTGAGGGGTTTTGAATAGGCTGAGAAAATGTTTATGTTTTAAACATGTTTTTCTAAAGACCCTATGTTTGGCACCAAAATAAAGCATTGGTAACTTTGCTATTCCAGACCTCTTTTGATCAAACTGAAAAACTTTTTTTTTTAGCTTTCTGGCTAAATAAATTTATTTATTTTTGTAGTGGTGAGGTTGTTTTGGGTTTTTTTGTGTCTGCTTATTTTATGTGTGTCAACACTGTAATGTAGCATTAACTAGGTTTTTTCTGTGTGTTCTTTCTCATGTATTTCTTATAGCTGTTTTTTACATTTCAGGGGATATTCTATCCATTTGTCTAGTCTAAGTAAGCCAGTTTGCCTTCTTGTATGTCTTTTGTATGTGTGTGAATAACTAGTGATTAGATCAGTCTAGTGATGTGGCTAGACTGTTTCTGATAGCTGCACTGAGTATCTCTCTAAGACTGCCTAATGCAGTGCTTCAAGGTTCCCACTCTCTGCCTCATCCTACTTGAATGAATTTTTCTAGTACCTGTCTGGTCAAAGGTGTACATAACTCCAGAGGAGATTTTACTATGTCTTTGTAGAATATTGCTCTTGAAACTTTCTAGGGTTTTATGTACTTACTTGCCTAGAAGGGTCAGGTTTAGACCTCTCAGTCACTTTGTGATCAATGAATTTATGTTATTTATGCTTTTGTTCATTTCCAGCTGTCACTCCCATCTTCTGGCAGAAATACTATTAGTCTATAAGTGCATGACCTTGCATTTCTACTGTTGAATTTTATTTTTTTGCTGCGGTAACCCTCAAGGACATTCAGTTTTTGTATGGTATTACAATGCTTTGTATCGACAAGGTCTCCCAGTGTTCTGTCATTATTAAATGTCATTGCCACATTTTATTGAGTTGTTGCCTGAATGCATACTGTGATGGACATAGCCTTGGCAGTCCTGTGAAGGTTTGCTTGTGTCATGCCCATTACAGAAATTGATTACTTTCATACATAAGAATTGACATGTTCTATTGTATCTTTAGCAACGTCATCCTTAGCCGTTCAATCTTGTTTTCTGTTTGATTTTATTGCTCTTACTTTTCTGAGTATTCTTACTGTTTCTTAACAGTAGTTTGTGTTTAAACCTTACTGCCTTTATTGTCAGGCATGAATGCTTTTGTCTTATTACTTTACCTTTTGGTTTTTGTTGACATGTTGCTTCATTTGTTTCTGACTAGTACAGTTTGTAGCCTGAGGATTAAAAGTGCTTGTATTGCATAGTGAAAAGTATACCAAGTCCAAGATGTACCAGTGCCTTACTGAAGGCTTAAAGTAAAGAAGGTCAGAATATGCTTCACCACTTCTGCTTCAGTTAATGTGATCTTTAATTCTTTGTCTCAGTTGAGCTTATGACCTTTGCCAGATCACAAATCCAGAACTTGTCTGGGTCAGTCCGTGGCTGAATTCCCAACCCTCACCAGTGCCATCACATTTGTGAACATCACAGCTCTCAGGGGACATTTGGAAAAGGGTCACACAGGCCCTTTTTCTGCACTGTGACTCCTGACCTTGGTTCTCACTATCCATCAGCTGTTACCAAAACAGGAGCTGATTTCCCCCTCATGCACACAGATGAAGGACACTGGAGTTTCCACAACACAGGCTGCATGTCCAGTGGGTAAATGAAAGTTGTCATCATGAGATGCCACTCTGCCCAGCCCAGAATGGCACTCTTAGGAGTATCCCAGTAACTGTGATAACATGATCTGTACATTAAGGATGCACTGAATGTATTGTTCAACATACAGATGTTCAACCATGTTGAGATGTGGTTTTTCTGAATGTGGTTTTTCAGAGCCATTTGAACCCCAAACTCTACCAAGACTCAAACAGTTCAATACTGAGAAGGCTTAGTTTGGGGTGTGTTACCAGTGCCTCTTACCAGTGTCATTAAGCCTCACCAAGACATAAATCAGCTGATGCTTCAGACGTTTTTATTCAAGCATGCCATGAAGGTTTCTTGTCATCCCAGTACCAGAAATTGTCATAGGTCTGCCTTGGCTAAATCTGGCTGCCCACCAGACATTTGTCTTTAAGTAAATGCAAGACTGTGCCCCTGTGACCAGCTTTACCTTTTGAGGAGGAAATTTCTGACATGAGTTCAGCATTGCAGTTAATTCATGCCCTGCTTGCTCACTTAGCTTATAACTGCATCTGAATTTGCAGACTTGTCTGTGCTCCTGGGGCTGTAAACTAATTATCTTTATTTTTAATTATGTGGTCGGTCAAAAAGTAGTGTCTTCTTAGCAAGTTTCTTACCCTTAGTACATCTAGTTTCAAGTGTTGTCTGGTCACTTTCATGCATCTTCTTGCCCAAATTTCTGCTTTAGCTGCTTCTTACTGATCACTCACAATTTCCCATCCACTTTAGAAGCAGTTATTTCACTAAATCTGCCTCAAGACTGTGTTTTTCATCTACCTCAGGGCATACTTCACTTTGGTGTTAGTGTAAACTCTCCATACCCTGGCAATCTTACCACCTACTGTTTTTGAAACATTAATTTTTATCCCACCAGAAGTTACTTCATATGTAGAATACAGACAACAAAGAGCAAAAAGGTGCTTCTGGAGTTTTATCTCTGTAAGCCCTTCTCCCTCTGCCCACTGCTGTGCTGGCATAACCGTGGGAGGTGCACTTAGGTCAACTGCCCATTCAAGCACAATACTTATATTGTGGTTTGTGTCCTTCAGAGTTCTTTGGCTTTGTTCTGTTCTCTGGGTCATTCTCATTGTCTCAATTCACACTGTTATCTTTTCTCTCTATTCCTTTTTAATTTTTAAAGAGCAGCAACAAAAAAAACCCACAAAAAATGACCCACCACCAACACCAAAACACCACTTATTCTGTCCTGCAAACTTGTGCAGACTCTTGTTGTGACTGTGTGTTATCAGGGTTAGGCATTAGCAGTGTGATTTTACAAACCTTTTGTTTAGGTCCATCTATTTCACATTGTCCCAATAAACGTGATCTCAGTTTATGGAAATCTGCAGCTGCAAGGAGTGGTCCTGCTCTTTCTCCCTTGCAAACCCTGAGAGCACTTGTGCACGGTTACACGGTTGGATGTAATGGATCAGATAATTTTATAGCAGATAACCCCTTTTTTGCTCCCTGGAAAAAGTGTTTTCCATCAAACCAGCAGGTTTATGTTGCCAGGAGCTCAGTCGTGGAGCTGCTGGATCTGGTTCAAGAAAGAAAATGTGAACGTGTAGGTGACAGCAAGGGAAGGAAGAGCTGTGGCATTTGGCAGTAGCTCACTTTAAGGCCAGATTAAGCATTTTGCAAGATTAATTTTTTTAAACAGTAATACTGTTAAATAATACTGTTAATTTTTTTGGATACTTTTCCAAAACTTTTTCAAAGGAGAGAAAAAGTGAAACTCTCCATGGCCTGCCATTTTGTTCATTTAGCATATACATAGTTGAGAAGGATGCAAAGGAGATCCTTATCAGCAGTTCCTGAAACAACTGCTTTTCTATTTAAACTTAATAGATATATTTTCAGAGCTTTGACTGTGGTTTGAACATTATAAAATATTTATAGTGTGATTGAGATAAAGTGTCGTATTATATTTCTGTTTTTAAATTAGCATTTCTTTTAATACTTTGTTCCTTGCAAGTCACTACTATCACAAAATGAAACAAAATGGAAAAGAAATTGAATTGAAATCTACTGAAAAGAAATTATCAAAAGATGAAAAATAAATGTGTGAAGTCTTTCTGTTTTTTGAGAAGTACTTTATCTTATAAATTAGTATTGTATGGGAAAAGCCACTAAAATTTATGCTCAACATGTAAAAAATTATAAGTCTGTTATCTCAAAAAGAAAGTTATTTTAAACACAGTCACATTGCATTGGTTCGTATTGTTCATCAGATCTTGAGTCCTCTAACTCAAAAAAAATGCAAAAGTAGGAAATACATTATAAAAGGGTATGTATGTACTTTTAAATTTCTTAGAATAACTTATTTGCTTTCAGCTACTACCTTAATACTGGACTTACATCATTTATAGCATCTGAAATCTCTAGCTGTATTGTGTAAATGAAAAGTTAGAATGATAAACAGTATTAGATTTTAGCATTTTTTATTTTTAGAATTTAAGCATCACAGAAACAAGCTCAGTCTAAAGGGATCTTCCAGCCACTGAGCTAATCCCTGGTGGTGCCTGGACATTCCAGGAATGTAAGGTGGCTGGCATATCTTGCAGAGCAAGCTAATGTTAAACAAGTTACTATGTAAAACTGCATCAAGTTTAGCTGCTTTTGGAAAGATACTGTAAGAAGGATTTAAAATCAGAAGCAATGTTTGACTTTTAAAAAATATAGCTTGTTTTTAATCAAAATGTTTTACTTCATTAGCTGAATTATTCGTGGGTATTTTCAAATGATACATTTTAAACCCAGATGTCTGAATTTCTTTTCCAATTTTGATAGGTAAATATTGGAAAAATGGATTCTCCCATTGAGAAGTGGAACCTAATAATTGGCAATTTGGCCTTAAAACAGGTGAATATAATGGCTTTATTTGATTAATTCTTGTAAGTGAGGGGAGTTATTGAAAAAGTTTAATCACAAACATTGGTAAGTATGGAGATGAACAGTGTTAATGGGAAACTAGCTCTACTACACTGGCTCTTCTTAAAAACAATATGAGCTTATATTTAATAGAAGAAGAGGTAAGGTATTATATGTGACTTTACCAAGGGTATATTTCCTTTATAATTTTTTCTGAGAAAGGATCTGAGGATGATTAGAGAAAAATTTCAGATTTGGCAAAACCTTCTAAATTTGACCTTTCAAATGTTTCTAGTACTGTATTTGCATTGGATTCAGTGTTTAAAGGAAGTGTGTGATAGAGCTTTTGGATAAAAACCAATATTTTAAACAGCTGGGTCATTTGAGGAAAGGAGTGCATGTTCTCCAAAGCAGCTGTTTTTTAAGATTGAGAGCTATTTCTTATTCATAAGTTGTCATGTAACGCGCTCAAAAATTAGGTGAAATATTTATGTTGTGACTTCGCTACTTCAAGTGGTTTAGAAGCTTCTTCAGGCATTGGCTTCTCGTAAATCCTGAGCTCCTCTCCCTGATTTTACTTTTGCTATTCTGAAGTCTGACAAATGTTGGTAAAGCCTTTTCTGGTAAAAGGCTGGTAAAGCCTAAGATTTTCTGGTAAAGCCTAAGATTTTCTAGTAAAAGCCTGGTAAAACCTAAGATTTTTCTTCTTAATCATCCAAGGTTCTCATCCTCTCTACAAAATGGATGAACCTGCTCCTCTTATACCTGGCATGTAAATGTAGGTAGGAGGAAAGGCTAACAGGAAATGATTCTGTGGTCCTCCTAAGTCTGTCAATTGTTTTAAGAATTCGCTTTCTTTTCCAGGTTCAGGCAACAGTAGTTGGTTTTCTGGCAGCAGTGGCAGCAGTTATATTGGGCTGGATTCCAGAGGGCAAATACCGCTTTGATCACTCAGTCCTTTTGTGTTCTAGCAGTGTAGCAACTGCCTTCATAGCTTCTCTTTTACAAGGTAAAGGGGGTATATGTGCTACTTTCTGCAGTTATTTATTTTTCTGTGGATGCTGAATGTGTATATGTTGCTATTCCTTTAAAATTGAAATCTGGTCAGGTAAATTACATCTGCAAACCAGCTGAGGATAAGATGCCCTTTTGCAATTTCCATATAGGTGGGCATCTTGCATTCCTCTCCTGTCATAGTCTTTTGAAAGCTTTTGATTGGCATGGCCACCTGAACATATCTAAACAAAGAAGTATGGTTTTTAGATTTCACCTAATATGATGGAGAACCTTTCCCCCTCCTTTCTATATTCATTAATGTATAAAATATATTCTTAGTACTAAGCAGGTAAAACTTATTTGTAACTAAACTCAGGTGATCCCGGATGTTAGCTTAGCTGAATTCAAAGTTCTAGGTTGCCCATGCTGCTTGTGTGTTAAGTTTATGCTCTGCTTTGTGTCTGAAGTGAACAATTTGGCTCATTATTTGAAGGGTTTGGACCAAGTTCAAGTCCAGCTCTACAAACAGTGCCAGTGTCTGTCTGGAGCAATATGGCATGATGAATTTAATATTCTCTTCCTAATTGTCAGGAAACATTTAACCATAAAAGGTTGTACTTAATGGATGTGAAGGGGAGGAGGAAAGTACCTCTACTTGTGACATGTTCTTAATGAAAATACATAGTCAGTAGTCTTAAGAATAGTAAGTCAAGTAAAATGGGTAACTTCCTTGTTTTACTGCTTTGATATGCTTGCTTATGTGAAAATTACAAAATTGTTCAAGTTTTGCATGGAATTAAGAACACTCGTGTTTTCTAGTCACTAGAAAGCCACAGAGTTTGATTATGTGCAGAATTAAGGGCAGCAAGAGAACTGGGAAACATGAGTGCATTTTCTACACTTCCCATGTATGATTTGGACATGAAGAGAAACTTTGGTTCTTGTCCTGGTGATGGGCCAGTGCAGGAAATTACTTTCTAAACTTCATTCTCCTACACATGAACTAGGTGCTTGTGAAATACTGTGATCTTACAGGATCATTCCAGTTCTTTTTTTCAAGAATTTCCTGGTGTATAACTCCTTAGGCAATTTCTCTGAAAGTGAACTCTTAATGTAGCCTACCATACATGATACAACATAAAGGATGGCATATACATTTGAAGCTCTTATATATAATATATGATGAGAGGGAAGTTACTCAGGTTGTGCCAAAGACTGTTAGTAACAATGCCAATTTTATTTTTAGTAGCCACTTGTATTTTGCAGGGAGATTACTCTTCAAAAGTTAGTGTTGCTGTTTACAGGAAAAAATAGAAATTAACACCTTTAATTTTTTTTTTTTCAAATGTGTAGCAAGTAATATTTTTTATATGTTGTCTTGGGTTTATTTTATTGTGTAGCTTCTTGGTGTTTGGTGCTAACTCATTGATAGTATTGCACAATATCAGATGTCAAAGTATTTAATCTTACATTGTTTTCAGCCTAGGCTGATTTAAATTTCAGTCAGTGGAAGTTACCAGGGTTGGAAAATAATACATTTCATTTTTTTTTCTTCAGGAAATAGTTGCTTTACAATTTCAATAGTGCTAATTCCAGTCATAAGCAAAGTAGTTTATTGTACAGATGGTTCTTGGCTTTTTTTGTGTGTGTGCTTACTCTGTTTTTTTAAAATGTATGTGTCCATTTTTTAAAATGGCTAAAGCTTAAAAACACAGTCATTAATCAGGTGGGAAGAACAATCATCCTGGGAAAAAAGCACTGACTTCTTATTTATTAGGTTTGAAATTGTCATAATCTTGGAATTTTCTGTGCAATTACAACAGTGGATATACTTACTGTACTGTCTTCTTTGTTGAATTTAGGAGTAATAATGGTTGGAGTTATTGTGGGATCTAAGAAGACTGGTATTAATCCTGACAACGTTGCCACTCCTATAGCAGCAAGCTTTGGAGATCTCATCACCCTTGCTATCCTAGCATGGATAAGTCAGGGTCTGTACACTTGCCTTGGTAAGTGTGCTTTAAAATGTGTATGACTGCCCAGGAACCTCTTTTGGTCCTAACTCTTTTGGGTTAGGAGGGTGGGGAGAAGGCTGGAGGGAGAGGTTCAGCAAACCTTTTAGTTTGACTGACTTTTTTGTCAACATTTTTGCCATTCAGTGGTAAATCTTAAGAGTGCAACATTATGCCATGATTTCTTTTTTCCATTTTGATTTTTTGTGTTTTTTCCATTTTGTTTATTTTTTGTTTTTCCCTTTTTATTTTTATTAAAAAACCCCATATTTTTGGTTTTGTTCACTAACCTGAACTTTGGAACAATCTAGGAATATCTGGAAGACTTTGACAATAACACAGTAAATGTCTACATGTGGATATTACACTGTGGTAATGAATTGTTACTGATGAGTGAAAATGAAACAAAAAATGTGAAAATATTTTCTCACAGTGGGAAAAGAATGTTAAGAGCCTTAGTCAAAATGAAATCAGTGCTGCAACTAACTCATTCCATAGAAACTATTTAAAGTTGATTGTGTTTTAAAAGACATAATTGTAGACAATTATAGTATAATATACCACAGATATTGTGCTGTCCATAATTTACCAGAGATGCTGATATCATCACATATAGTCTTTACAGCTCTGCTCATTGTCCAAACCTTTTCATATGTAAGTATTACATCAGCCAGAAAAATCATTGAATAAGACTCAAGCTATGGTGTGACTTGCAGTTGTTTTTTCAGTATTTGATCTTTCATATTTAGAAAGTGTCAACATGATGTCAGTTTAAATGTATCAGTGTGCAAAGAAGTATTTTTTTGTATTTTCTGTATTTTTGTTAAAATTTAAATGGGATTGTTTATTTCATAACTATATTGAAATCTTTCATATTTTATTTTAATACCTGTATTTCTCAAATACTTTCTTTAAATGCTTCTTTCAGGGAAGTTTGTAAATTTACAGTGAAAACTGATGAAGATCTTTTTTAGCACCTCTTCTTTCTTTTCTTCTGATGAGAAAAACAGAGAAGAAGCCTCTGTTTTAATGAAATTTAGTGTCCCTAGCTAATGCTAGGGCCGGGATAATAACTAGAGTTTATTTCATTGGAGTCTGTTTATCTAGATTTATTGCTATGTCCCAAAATCTTAACAGACTGGAACATTGGGTTATTCTGCTGAGAACAGATTTCAGGCCCCAACAATTGATATGTTTGATTGAAAGCCAGTCCTAAATTAGGATTTATACTTATCAGTGATGTGCCAGGGAAGTTGGGCAGGAGGAGGGAGTTAGCCTGGATTATTGGCATGTGCTAGCAACCTGGGTAGGCATGGAGTTGGAAGTGGTTGTCAGCTCTAATCTTAGTTAACGCTCTATGTAAGTGGAACCCACAGGGCTGAAAGACAGGAAATTGTTAATACTGAGTCTTAACCATTTTTGAACAGCTTCTTCTACTTCTTTCCTTTTTAAAATTTTTTTTATTTAAGGTGTGATCACAGGCAAAACTTAGTTGCATGTGTTGGTGTTTTAATAGTAGATACATTTGTAATTTGTGAATAAACAACATATATTATTTTGTCCTGTATCTAGTACTGCTTCCTATGCTTTATGTAAATTACAGATTCTATGTTTCTCTTTCTAAAGAAGTAACTAATTGCTACTAATATTTCTATTTCTCCTATAACATGTTGGTTTTTTAAATCTATCAGTCTAAACAAAAAAACACTCTACCCCCCTCTTCCCCCAAAAAACAAGTTGGGTAAAGAAACTTGGACTTCTTTCTTCCTTTCACACATTTCCAGAAATTTACATTTCCAGTTACAGGTCTTCTAATGTGTCTCAGAGGAATAAAAAAAGAAGTGGGTATAGTTTGAACTGATCCTTTGCTGCTTTTATAGCTGTCATGACCACTCACATTTTTCTCTGCAACTGCAGTTGGAGTAAGGATCAGTGTACTTCCAAGAGTTACTCCCAATTTTCTATCTATAGTATCTTCTGGAAACACTTCTCTTCTGGTGAAGTATGTAATTATCTAGTTACCACTAAAACAACTACTTCTGCTCTTTGTATTTTTTTCAATGTCTTTGTGTTTCTTTCTTTTTGGAAACAAGAGAGTCTGTCTAAAGAAAGAACATGCCACAGAACCCTTGGAAATAGGTGGTTTCCAAGATGCATATATGTGAACTCTGAAATAGTAACAAGGAATAAAAGTATGGAGTACCTTCAGCTCGTATCAGGTTGTGAATGGCAGGGAAGAGGCATTCAGAGAATGATTAGGCAGCAAGTTAAAAAAAGTTAAAGAATTTTTTTTATACAGTGCGTGAGTGGGATGTGACACTTACTGTTGTGATGTGTTAAGAGGACCAAAGTGATTTTAGAAAACTTTGGATAAACCAAGACAAACCCATTGAGGAGTATTGAATGGACAGATGCAGACAGAGATTTGAGAGATGAAATCCCTGATGCAAACCACAACAGAAGCTGGCAGGGCATGCTGAAAGAAGCATCACTCTAAACATGGAATTTTTTTCTTCTCTCCATAAGCCTGAACTGTTGACCATAGTCTGATAAAGGATTCTGGAATAGATGAGAACTGTGCCTCATCCAGCACAGATATTCTTACGTTCTTTCTCCTTTCTGTTGTTTCCCTGCTTTCTCAGTGCTAAGCCCAATGGGAATGTTAAAAAGAAACTTGCAGTTTGTAGGGTAGTAATGAAACTGGTGGCATTCACTTCTGAACTGTGTTCAGAATTTTCCCCTGTATTAGCCTAACTAATGAAATGATCTGAAACAAAATATGTTGCTTGCTGCCCTCTGCATGGCATGAGTTGTTTTCAGACAAAAAGTCTGTAAGGATGGAAATTATTTGTGTGTAAGCTTTATGTTTGTCTGTAACAGAGGTGTACAGCCTTTGGTTTGATACAATACTTTATGTCATGCCCTGAAGAGACAGGGGAAAGGACTGTAGCATTTTTACGTATGCCAGGAGCAAATGAAACACCTTGTTTGGCCACCATCATGTATGTAATTTATTAAAGGTTCATTAGAGTGCTTTAAAAATAGTGGCAAAGTTATCAGCCACGGGGATTTAAACAGTGAAAGGTGAACAGTTCTTAACAACTCCCTAAAAAGGAGCTGTCTGTGAATCTTTGTTAAATTATTGGAGGAAAGCACTAGAGGGCTCCCCAGGACCGTTGCTGGAACCTGGCACCTTTCCTCCAACAGAACACGAGAAGTGCTCTGGAACAGGAACACCCAGAAAATTAAATGTAGAGGTCCATGATGCCTGTCATTTATCAGTAATGATTTGAAAATTTCTTTAGAGCTTTCCATTTTTCTCACAGAATGTGCATTTAGCTCCCGGATATGTTGCATCTGGGTTGAGAAGGCAAATTGTGTGATTCACATTATTGTTTTCAGGTTCTTACCAGTTGTTTTGAAGTCATGTATTTTCAGTTTACCTCTAATTTCTACTAGAGGCTGCATTATTTGAGCAAGATTCCTTTTCCCATACAAGCTACCTGCTATAAATCTATCAAAAATTGAGTGAAATAAGCCCTAAAAGAGAAGCCATTTATTTCCTCTTCCCATTCTCCAGCTATTGTAGAAAGCATTTGCTTCTTCTGTGAATTAAATATGAAGAGGAAGATACCTACCCTTCCTTTACAGATGCATCTCAGGGTTAATTTTTTTAGGTTGTTACAGTAAGATGTTCTACAAGTGGAGTCTTCCATGGGTTTAAAAAAAAAAAAAAAAGTCCCTCACTGTTCCCAAGAGTAAGACTGAAGCTGAGTATTCTCACTGGTCCACCTCTTAGGTCACAGAAGGAGGTGAAAGGAGGGAAAAAAGGCCCCACAAAAGAAAAGGGAACTAATACACTATAGAATAATTAGATAAGGGAAGGCAAAAATTACTTCTCTTTTGGGCTTTGTCTTGTTCTCATTCTAATAGCTTTCTACTTTCAGTTTGCCCAGGGAAACATAACTTACTACGTTTTCTGCTGGCTCTGCTGCAGAGGTTGTTACTCAATGCAGAAGGGTAGTAACTTCTAAAAATTCTGCAGCAGTTCTGTCAGGAGATCCACTAAGGTAACATCAAAGTAGTAATTGCTTGGATTTGCAGCCATTTTAATAGGCCATAATGCATAGGTGAGAATACTTTTTATATACCAAGTACTCCTCTTTGGTAAAGCATTTGTGTGATCTATCTTAACTATTTCAACCTGTTAATTTAAAATATATTTTGCTTTAAGACTTGTCTAAATTTTGAAGGTTTTGACAAAATGTGTTTTAACATTAGATACATGATCACACTTCTCATAAAACAAATATTTAAAAGTGGAATACTTGCACAGTTTGCACATATATATTTGCCATTAGCATGAATTTTCTATTATTTACCTCACTGTTGAATTAGGAAGTCTTGGATCACTGTAGTAGCTTCTGTGAGGATGGGATTATAAAACCAAGTAATCAGAAAAAAATAGTGTTCTTTCTGTGGAAGCAGCTGTTTGCTTTACAGTCTCAGCTTTATGCTGGTACTCACCAGTGTTTGCAGTTGTATTCCTATGAAATAGGATGAAATTCTCATGGATAGGTGCAAGCAGCAGAATTGCCTGTTAATTTTCAGACTCAGACTGGCTATGAAACAACTGAGCTACTGATATAAATGTCTCAATGTTGCACATTGTGCTTGCATCATTTTAGATATGCAATTTATGGTAAAATTACCACATTACCTGCTTTGGGAAGAAGGGAGTGTACATATGCTAAGAATCTGTGTGTAAAAAAAATGCATTTTCATTATATTCAGTTTCTTTTAAAATTTTTTCTTCAGTTGCAAAATAACGTTTTATATTCTACATTCTTACTGTATTTTTATCATACAGCATTTTACAAAAATCCTCTTCAGAATTCCTTCTTTGTACAGATGTTCTGTCCTTGAGAAGATGAGAGCCAATGATCCCAGATGGCAGATATTAACCATGTTGTTCAGTGCAGTAGTTGAAACTTCAGGTGTAATAGTAATGAAGACTATTAAATTCTCACTTGGATGCCATAGATCATAATTTATTTTAGAATTCTAGGTTAGGAAAAACATATAGGAATATGTGGAAAGTAAAAGGGGTTTGTTTTCTCTTTCTTTGCTATTTAGAGACATATTACTATGTATCTCCTTTGGTTGGTGCCTTTTTTTTGGCTCTGACTCCGATGGGGATTGTCATAGCTGCCAAACACCCAGCTACCAGAACTGTCCTCCATTCAGGATGGGAGCCTGTTATAACTGCCATGATTATAAGCAGGTAGGTCTGTTTGTCTTGCTGCATGGAAGCATCTTGATAGTCATCCCATATCTCTGTATTTCTTACTTGATTGTACTTAAGAGAGATAATTAAGGAGCCTCTAGAATTTAGGCTTTAGAATTTTAGCACTGGTCTAAGAGATTATTTAATCCAATGAAAGTTATGAATCTTAAAAGTAGAGGAATTGGCTAATACCCTGTGGTCTTTGTTATACAAGAAGCCAATTTTTAAAAGTGAATAGCTATAGGGATGTTAGTCTGTAGCTCAGAATGAGGTAGTGGCTCAGGGGAAAGATGAGATGAAAATTGTGGCTTGAAGATGATCTAAGTCACATTGCTATAAAATTTTTTAAATGCCATTTAATGGTCCTGCTTGCCTTATTCCAAATATTGTACTTTTTTTTCAGTATTGGTGGCCTTATTCTGGACACAACTGTATCTGATCCTAACTTGGTTGGAATTGTTGTTTATACCCCCGTAATTAATGGTAAGATTCTGACAGGATTAATTGCTACTCTGTGTCAATTGATATACCTTGTTTTGAGAACTGTCTATTACAGTAAATTTCTCTTGTGCTAATTAGTATCTGGTACATTAATTTCAAGTTTTGATTTTGATGTCAACAGCTGTTTATTTGAACACCTAAGAAGTGCTTCCTGTTTTTACTACAACCATTAAAGCATGATAGAGAATGTGAGAAGTAGAAACCTCAAGTATGCATTAAGAAACTGAAAGTGTAAATATTGAAGGAGTCTATTCAGATATTAAATTATCAAATATTGTATTGAACCAGTTACGGCTGAGGAAAATGTAGTTAAAATTTTATCTCAAAGGATTTTTTTCTGAACATCCAAGGACAAATTTTCAAACAGTAATTTACTACTGACATGTAATGTAGCACTAAGAAGCATGCTACAGGCAAGTAAATAAATTTCTCAGGAAAAATGTGTGTTGTTTCTGATGATTGGTATGCACCTTTCAGATGTGTTGATTGAATTTTTGAAAATTTGGTACTTGAGTTTAGGGTTCTATCTTCTAATGATAAGAACAAGGCACATTTTAGAAGAACAGTTAATATCTTATTAGAGTGGTACAGTTTGAAAATGCTTTCCTTTATTAGTACAATACCACAGGGTTGATACCTATTTAGTTTGTAATAACTATAATCACCAGATCTGTCCCCACTATATTGCTGTCTAACTGTTCTTTCCTCTTTTTGTATTTTTCCATTTGATTTCTTACATTAATTTGCACTTTCATGTATTGTTATTAAAACCATTTCTCCAGTTACCAAGATGATTCTGTTTTGACTTAAGTTGGCCTTTGCAAATTCCACATGAGCATGTTCTATTCTGTTTTCTAAGCTATAAATTAAATGAATTGTGGCCACTTTTTTTCCACCTTGATAATAAGATGTTAATATGGTCACAGGGTTTTAGTTTTGAACCACATTGATATAATTAATTTTCCAGACATTGTTAATGGAAATGTAAACACTGGATAGCACCAAAACATTTTGATAAGCTTTACTGTGGTTGAGAGTTAGTAGAACTATTGCTGCAAACATTACACAAGCTGTTCAGTTGGAGGCTTTGGCAGAAGCATGTTCTTGGAAAATTCATGTTAGCCCTTGTTTTACAGCTTTCAAGTCTTCTGGATGCTTATAAATTGTCTTTTTAATAATTTGTTCTAATTCTTATATAGGAATATAAATTTCACTGATGTACAGATTCTCTGTATCATCCTTTTTGACCTGCTTTAAAGATACATTTTGTGTTTTCTCTATTACAGCCCTCAGGTATTCTCTAAATTCCAAAATAATCAGTTAGCAAAAATTATCGCTAATACTTCATGGATTGTTCTTTTAGCTCTCTAGATGCAGTAAATTTAACTTAACCACCAGGCCCTAGTACATATTTACTAGAGATCCAGTATCACTATTTTTATGAAGGCAGTAGGCAAAAGGAACTGAGTATTTCAATCTTCAGTAGAGCATGCTGCTTGCTCTTCTTTCTCATTAAGGCCCACTATTTCCTTTCTTCTTGCTTTTAACATGAAACATTTCTATGTTGCCACTTGTGTTCCTTGCTAACTGTAAATTAATTTTTACACTTCAGTCATTATGTTTCCCTGCCTGTTCCTTGCCTTTGTATTCATTCAAAATTGCAAGTACTTGCATCTAACTTTTGTGTGTTTCCATTTTGGTTTCCAGATACCTAAAAGGCAAGGCAGACATGTTAATCTTCAGCTTTTTTCTGCTTTACACCTGTAACTTTTCTTATAGTAGTCCCTTTTTTGGTAACCCCCTGGATTTTCTTCCTAAGAGAAGAGGATTTTTTTTATTTTTAGGCAGGCAGTGCCCCTACATTCTTTTGAACTGTCTTTATGGGAAAAGAACTAGCCAAAAGCTGCATAGCCCTGGAGGTTTAGCTGACAGGTCAAAAGGTCTTTGAAGAGTTAGGCAGGTTTAGGAGAGGGAAAGCTGAGGTTGCTGGAGCAGGCAGGGAGGAAAAGAGGCTTTCCAAGAGGCTGGGATAGCAAGAGACAAGCTTGACCCAGAATTCTAAGGATAGATGCATTTCTATTGGATAATATAGAGAAAATATGTTCTGTGTAGAGGATGCAGAGTTTTATGGTACACCTCCTGGAAAAGGAAACTGTAGGTTGGTAATTTTTGTGTTGCTGTTAGATTAGCCTCTCCTGGGTTTCATAATTCTGCTGACACCTTTTGATATTGCTGGTCGGTACAGTGTAGTAAACTGGGACTAGGAAGCCCCTCAGTTAAAAAAGCACATCTGTTGACACTCATTTACTGACATGAAAGGTGTTTAGGTCACTTAACAGATGGCTTTTTAAATATTACTCTTGCAGAAAGTTTTCTCTACCAGTGCTTTCTTGGCCTTGGAATTCTCATTGTAATCCTAAGTAGCGAAAGAAACCGAGGGTTTTCCCGTTCCATTTTCTTCTACCTGAAATTGCTCCTATGGCACAGAAAACCTGGGAGAAAACAACAACAGGGAAACCTGAAAGAAATATTCTTTTCCACTAGGAATGTGTCCAGACAAAATTTGAGAACAGTGTAAATTTGTCCAAAATTTCAAGCTGTCACTGTTTTTTCAGGGCCATTCGCTGTGTCTTGAACACCTGAACAGTATTCACTGCAAAATGGTCAGGTCTAAGACTTCCTGTGCACCATTAAGAAGGTTTCATCCAAGTCCTGTCTAGATAGTTTGCTTATTCTTAGATGTGAGACAAGTTACTTTAATCATGTCTTACACTATGGAGCCATAAATACTTTAGTTTGAGAAATACTGGTCTGGAATTTGAGCAGCCTCAAAGGTTTCCACCCCTATTAACAATAACTACAAATATTTTCCCAAAATATTAAAATAGTTTTTGAGCAGAAAGGCATTTATGGTCTACTTTACAGCCAGTGACCAGACATATTTCACAACTGTTTTTCCCATTTTATACACATTAAAACACATTTCTTGAGATGAATAATTATTTTCAATTCTATGGTCAGCTGGGTTAAATTGCATCTCTGCTTTTTGAAAATAAATAAATCATTTTGTTGTTTCAGGCAACTTGCAGACTACTTGAGATTTAGATGTCTCTTTGATGTACCAAAGTTCTGAATAAAATAACTAAGCCCGAGTGTGGCTGTGCTTCAGTCTAGATACTCAAGTTGATTGTTGTGTTTTCTCATGAATGGGGTGGTTAAAATTTGCAAATCCTCTTACAGCATCACAGCATGTTGAATTTGGCTCAGGATTTGCAATTTGTGAGTAACCGAGTTCCTTTTGTGCAGAAAAAGAGATAATATCTTCAACAATTATATGCTTCTGAATATGCAACAGAAATGAGCTAAGGTGCAGTTACCAGATAGAGCCACTTTCCTCTCCATTTTCATTGCATGCTTATACAAAACATTGTGAGATATCTTCTAAGTATTTGCATTTCAGAAGTTACTGGGTAATAACCAACATGTCAGTAGACTTTATCCCATTTTTATGCACTTTGAGGAATGAAAGTTCTGCAAATTAATTCTGAAAACACCTGAAAATTGGAAATACTTTATATCAAAAAACTTTCCTTTGCAGGTGGTTTGAAGCAATACTCTTAAAAGGTAACACAAACCTGTCCTAATATTTCACTTTTTGGCTGTCCATGCTTTAACAGTATTTACTATCTGGAGGGAATACATAGATATCAAGGAATATGAGAAACACATATGAGGAAATTTAATATAAAACTTAATGGATGACAGTTGTCTGGGAGATGAAAATTAAGCCTATGCAATACATTCCCCAAACCATCCCTTTTTTATCTGTTAGGAACGTAAATTGAATGACAGACTTTCAGGTTTTTCAGAGAGCTGTTACTGTAAATTGTTTTGGAGAATATGGAAAAAAACACCAAGAAACCATTCCTCCTCCTCCTCAAAACAAAAAAAAAAAAAAAAACCCCAACCAAAAAAACCCCCAACATATTTTAATAGCTATATATTTTAATTTCTTCTAGCATAATTGTACTTTGAGTTTTCCCACAACTGAATAGAATATAACCATTGTCTCAGAGAGTTGAACATGTGAAATTTGCCTCTGTAAATCACAAGGGAAAACATTAGTGTACCTGGATGGTAGTAGAACAATTTGGCTGCGTAGCAAATTAATTTTTCTGCATCCTGAATTGGAAAGAATGTGTTAGTCTCAGAAGGCACCTCTACTGTATGAGAACTTTATAATTCAGTCTTTATTTTGGCATGAATAAGGAGGAGGGTTTGGATTTCTGTTACTTACTTTTGATGCATTGTTGTGTGATAGATTTATTACCTTTTAGTTGCTAACCTGTGCATGTAAATCTGCATATATGCTTTTAGAGTATGTGATCTTTCTTTTAAGTCTTACTTGTAAATTTTTTAGAAGATTTCAGTAATCATTGTGTAGTTTTCACAACACAATTATAGCCAGAGCATTTTCATTTTTTGACAGTCAAGGAACAATTTTTTATTAGTCATAGGAAAGAAATTATTTATGAGTCAAATCAAACATGGAATGTAATAGTTGCATATATAATAAAGACTTCTCTTAAAAAAACATCCATCTAGGGAAAGCTAGTATTTTCCATCTGTTTTTCCCCAAACATTTGTAAGTATTAAAAGAAATGCTACAAAGTAAAATGGAAGATGGATGGGAAAAAACGCCCCAAAAATATAAATAGGTAGCTAGTTAAGTTTCTAATCTAAGTATTTCACTTGCATAAAACAGAATTTTTTCAAGTGAAGGGTAGAGAGGTCAGGGCAAAAATTCATCTTGTATTTTCTGAAAGATAAGAAGATTATTCCAAAATTTAGAACTTTCAGTCATCATTGTAACTGAGATTCTTTTGCTTCCTTTTCATTTCATTTTTATGATGCAGATGTTGCACTTCAGAAAAGCCTGTTTGGCAAAACGGACTATTTTGATCTATGGATTGTGCTCAGGAGTGTGCAAAAGTGAGAATCTTCTTGCCTTCCTTCTCTTGATAGATTTACAAGAAAAATCAGTTTCTGAATTACGTTGGCCTAGTTCTCCCCTTATGTAGCTATTAATTGATTTTAGTCCCATTGCACAAGCTGTATTACAGGTGCTTGGGAACAACACAGTGTTCTGTGACTGATTCATCTCTCTCCATAGAACTGGGTTTCTGAAAATCTTTAATCTCAATGATTTGCTTTGCCTGTTCTTACAGACTTTTTTGTGTGCCCCATCATGCAAATATTTACATTTTCATGAAAAGTTATGGCTCTGGTCACTAAAGCTAAGTATGTTCACTTTATCTGGTGCTCTCAGTACTTTCATAGGAGGCAGTTTTCTACAGGAACAATTCTTAAATTCTGTGTATTTAAGGAAATGCACAAAAAATAAGAATGAGATGGGGACCTATAGGAAAGGGTAGTTGAATACTGCTCTGAAAAATTAGGTTGCCTGTTGTACTGTTCTCCCCTCACACTAAACAAGCACCTGAAACCAGATTTATAGTAATAACATGGTGCATGGGGTTATTCCTACTGAGATGGAGGACTTTGCACTTCCTTTTGTTGAATTTCAGGAGATTTCTCTTGACCCAGCTCTCCAGCTGCTCCAGTTCCCTCTGAATGGCAGCACAGCCTCTAGTTAATCAACTACTCCTCCCAGTATTCCCTGGAAAATCTTACTCTATTAATCAAAAAGTGCAGTGTAAGATCTGGGGAAAAACACAGTTACCCCAGAGCAGAGGATGATCTCAGACTGATCTGCAGCAGCAGGATCCAGCTTCCCTTAACTTCTGGGGTTTTTTACCTGCACTGGGTTATGAGACACAGATTTGCTTTGAAGTATTCTTTAAGACTCATTGATGTAAATTGCTTTAAAGTGGTTTTCTGAATGGCATGGTTACTTCTATTATTAGAAAAAAGTCCTTTTACCAGATGATGAATCGCACCCATAGGCCTGTATGCTAATACATGGTGTGGTTTTGGCTCTACTTGCAACATAGGTTATTGTGCCTGTTAGACAAAAGAGCTGTGATAACAATTTTTAGAAGAAATGTTCTTGCTCAGCCCTTAACTGCCTTAATAAAATGATGAGGTTTTTAATTTTGTTTTAAAGTTGTAAGTTAGTGTGGCATCCTTCTCACTTTAGCAGACAACATCTCTTCTGCTTATTGACAAAGCAGCACTCTCATACTGAAGTTAAACACATTTGCAGTTCTGAGAGGGATGGAGTAATAGTTGCTGGATTTTACTTTTGAAATACATTGTTTTCCCCTATGTTATAGTTCCCGCAGAAAGGAAAGCAAACTAAAGAAGTAAGTCTTCGCAAATTCAGTATTTGCTATGATGACTGCAGTAGTGTTTTCCAGGAGAAAAAATTTCTGGATTAATCAAATGTTCATGGAAACAGTCCTCATATACATCTATAGAGCTTTTAATAATATGAGCAGCTACTCAGCATGTGACCATTTTATACATTTAGAAGATGCTGAGACGTTATCAGTTTTGTGTATCGACATCTTGTCAACCTGCACAGTTTTATCTGTTTTCTGTTTCTTGCAGGGGTCTGATCAGTCTGGTGTAGCTGAGATGGTAATTGCACATGCACAGTAGCTGCTCTTACCAAACAAACTGAGTATCTCTGTACAAATCCAAGTGATTCAATGCAAGAACAGCCTCATACGAGTCATTCTATGACCAACCAGCAGAATAACGGAACCTGATTCTGTTCTCATTTGTATCCTGAGGTTTTTAGACAGCCATTTCAACCTGTAGTGTTCCCTTTTGCCTCGTGTTCCTGCTATACCCACTGCTCACAACATTCTCTCCATTTTCCCTCTGCTTTCCACAACACTGTCATTCCTCTTCTGTCTCACTGAGCTGTTGGCTGAGCAAGAGGCATCATGCCTTACTCCAAGCTGAGTGCTGACTGGCCAGCTGGCCTGCTTATGCCTATGCCATTAACTATAAAACTCATATTACTGTCTTTGTCTCACTGAGGACATGGGTTTGGATCTTTTCCTTTATTCAACTAGTCACTGTTTCGTTTTTGGTCGATTGTTTAACCATACTTGGAAGCAGTTAACATGTCTGTCCTCATGTCAGGCATGGTTGAAATTGGCCCAAAGGTTCAAAAATAATTAGAAGAAGGAATTGGTAGGTGAATGGACAGAACTAAAATACAGTATCACTGCTGCTGTCACCACCATACATTGTTGACTGGCTGAGACTGAGCAGGATGTATGGATTCTAGATGCAATTACACTTCACTATACCTGGCTGTCTTCTGTGAGTTAAAATTACACCACTAATACTAGGTTATTGAAGCTCAGACAAAATTCAAAGTAATTTTGCTGCACATACAAATACTGCATTTCCAGTTGGCTAAAATGGATTGTATATGTTCAACTCAGCTGTAATTAGTTACACCTCCTGAGATCACACTCCATACTGGCAGTTCTGGTTAGCCTGTCAGCTTCCTTTGCAGAGCAGCTATCACCTCCTTTACCAGTATTCCATGGCTGGCCAGTTTGTTTTAGAACCACTTTTGATACTTGTCAGTAATTTCTTGCTATCTGAATGAGCAATAGGGCTTGGGGAATACTTTCTCTAAATGATGGGTATAAAAGTGAAAAGATTTGTCATTAATAGCTATCCATCAAAGGATTGACAACCAATCTTACACCTTCTTTCACAGACTTGTCAATGTCTGTTGTCCAGACAGATTTTTTAATCTCCATTTCAAATGGACTTATTTCCATTTTCCTTAAGTCTTTTATCTCATTCAGTTTCCCATGTTATTAACTAGGGGAAAAAGTCCAGAGCATCTACCATACTTCTGAGTGTCTGAATTTGTTGAAGCAAATAATTAGCAGTCACAAAATGAAATTACAGGCATCTTAGGAAATACTGAAAATCTAGAGGGTTGTGCCAAAGTGGTTTGTACTTGCACTGCTCCAAAACTCAAACCAGTCCTATGTCCTTCTGTCTTGTATTTCTTTCTGTAGTGCTATAAGAGAAGGAGATAATCACAGAATATTTTACTAATTTTTTTCTCTTAGTATTGTTGTGAATATATCAGTTATTGCAGTTGTTAGCCTGGTTGTGAACACCCAGATTGCCTTTATGTCCTCTCTTTTAGCAGAAACTGTTTCATATTTTCCAGTCCTATGGCACCATCCCCAGCTTTGTAGCTCTGTTAAGAAGTGGTTTTACATAAAAGCTTTTCCATAATTCATTTGCAGAAATTATCTGATCCCCATCCAAATGTAGTGCATTGATCCCTAATTTTATTTCTACCTCTCTTTCTGTACCTTATTCTCCTTAGTTGGAAATCTCTAATTTATTGTTCTCAATCGAAGGACAGACTTTGAGTCCTACTTAGATTGGTTTTAATCTTTTTAAACCTCTTGTATTTTGGATAAATCCCTTGTTTTGCTACTTTTTCTGTAGTTCATCTGAAAAAAGAGCTACTGTTATTTTAATTTTCTTTGCAAACTCTAACTCAACCTTTTGGAAGTTCATATTTTATCCCTGTAACCCCTGGCTGGGAACATGCATTTCCTGATTTGTATCTGAAGTTTTTGCTTAAAGACCTACTTCCATGTTAGGTTCAGCCATTTACTGTCTTTAAGCAGTGGTGAGGCAGGGCATCTTTCAGATCTCAGTATTAGATCTCTGTGCTAACCACTCCATAGTCACCAAAAGAATTTGGCAAATAGTGTCTTCTGGTCACCACAAATACTTGTTTTGCAACCAAAGCCCTAAGCATCAGATAAACAAACTGATTATACTACAATGAACAAGGCCTTTCTCCTGAAGTGGGGACAAGATCTTCGTTTCTTCTGCTTCTTCTCAGACAAGCCCATTGTTGTGTAAAGCATCTGAAGTGGGGGAAAGAAAAAGTGTGAGCTTGATATGCAAGTAGACAGCTCGAGTATGCAGGAGGGTTTCATGTCACTGCCTTCTGCAATGTAGACGTAATGAGTTGTTTTAGTTTTGTGTTCATTGAAGTAAAAATTCATAGAACATGAAACCGCCCAGTGAGAAAGGAACCTTGAAATGTCATCTGGTCCAACCTTGTGTGAGAAAGGGAGCCTAGATGAGATTTTCTAGCACCTGGTCCAGTCACATCTTGAAAACCTCCAGTGAAGTGGAGTCCACCACATCCCTGGGGTGGTTGTTCCAGTGAATGATTGTTCTCACTGTAAGAAATTTCTTTCTTATATTGAGGTGAAAGCTCTGCTGGTACAAGTTGTGCACACTGCCCCTTACAAGAAAGAAAGTAGAATCTCCATCACTACCATTCTTTTAAAAATCAGCTACTCAGACATTCATCTTGTTCTTCAGCCTGAATTACAAGTGACAGGAGACTATAGTTACTCATGCTTTGTGTGAGAGGGGAATGGATATGTTAACTCTTGAAGCCTTTTCTGGCCCTGTGGTTCTGTGTGAAAGCTGCATTTATGTTTGTGGTAGTGACTGCTTTTGTTACTTCTGCTGGCCTGGAATAATGACCTCGCGAGGTAAGCCAGCAGTGGCACAATAATGCCATACTTCTGCTGTTCCAAGAGGGATTTCCAAAGAAGAGGCAGTGATAAAAGGGAGTTCCACCTATAAGAAAGCATGAGCTTGAACCTTTTGGAAGGTTTTGAATTTTTTGTACTTACCATGATACAAAACGGATCTCCAAATACCCAGTGATACACTAAACTGTAACCCACATTTTTGGACTTATTTTAATGATTTGTAGCCTGTCTGTAACTAATATACATTCTAAAGATATTTCTTATTTTGACTTTTGTATGTAGGATACTGTGATAAACCTAGAGGTAAATATGCAAAAATACTGCCAACTAGTGGAAAAAGAAGTAGCTGAAAACTTTTCATTGGTTCCCTTTTGCATTTCAGGTATTGGTGGCAATCTAGTAGCTATTCAAGCTAGCAGAATTTCTACCTACCTCCATTTACACAGCATTCCTGGAGAGCTGCCAGAGGAAGCCAAGGGTTGCTATTACCCATGCAGAACATACTGTGGTACAGGTATCTATTTAGTCAGTTAAAAATCCTGTCTCACTTCTCTTTGCCCCTGCATGCCATATTGTGCCACCAGTGAGGAATGGCAATGAACTGAATGTGCTGTGTGCTATTCAAAGGCAGCTGAGGCTTGGCAGTTTCCTTTGCCTGCAACTGTTTGCCTGGAGAATCACAAGAAACTCCCTGAGGACTGGGTGAGTGGGGAGGAGCACAGAGAAGGATGTAGCCCTGGCAAGTGTTGAAGATAAGGACTGGTGGGGCAGGACACCATGATACCGACTCAGAAGGGTTTCAGCCTCCAACTTTACTTAGCTTCTCTACCTGCTCCTAACTTTTGTCCACCTTCAGAACTTCAAACCAATTTCCTGTTCGGGCCAAACATTATATCAGACATTATTACTAAGCCAAATCCCTGCTTTCCATTTCCAGTTTGCCATTTTCTTACTAGGTTTTTTCTTCACAGCTTATTCCTCCCCTGTATTTCCCTCTTCCCTAATGATGTAGTAACTGTGGTGAAATGCGATGTGTCACCACCATGTGCTACACTTTCATATTTATTAAATGAATTGAAACGGATGTGAAAGTGGTAAATGTGGGATTACTTTTTAGAAATATAAGGTACTTTGGAAGATGTCTTGAATACAGAGTCCAAAAGATCCTCTTTCCTAGTAAGACTTTAGGAGGTCTAAAAACGTAGATGGTATTACATGAGCACGGAATGAAGGCAGTTTGCACCCTTTTCCAGAACGGCTCTGCTTACCTTTTCTGGAAGGCAGTGAAATTCCTCAAGGAGTCTTTTAGTGGAAATTAATGCCTGCTGTTCCACATAGTCAATGCTGTGGAATTCCAAAAATGGGGGTGCTTTTATATTAAAATGAATAAGAATCTAATACAGTAGTTGAAGAGCTTAACTGAATTTTTGATTTTTCTTTTTTTTTTTTTTAATTGTAGGAGTAAATAACAAATCAGCTCAAGTTCTGCTTCTCTTGGTGATTCCTGGACACCTGATTTTCTTGTACACTATCCACCTAATGAAAAGTGGACATACTTCCTTAACCCCCATCTTTATAGCAGTGTATTTGTTTGCAGCTCTGCTACAGGTAAGAATAAGTACAACTGGCAAATGCTTGTATAAAATCAAGTTCTTGAAGAAAATAATTTTTTCTGGTACCTGAAATCTCATAAATGGTACAAGAAGGTGTGGGTTTACAGAGGCTTTCAGCACAGCTCTGAAGTAGCTGATTATCTCCACGTATATACAGTTTGTACAGGTGTACTGTTGTTGGGAGTGCTTTTCAGAACACACTTGACTGCATTATTTCCTTGGCATGCATCTTTCCCATGCTTTTGGAACCATTGCATCTAAAACCCCATCATTTTAATCAACTAGAAGGGAAATGGAAAGAAGGGAGGGGAAATGGGAAGAAGGAAAGGTAGCATTTTATGAATAAGGAAAATGAAGGAAAACTCTTAAAGAAATCTCCTAAAGTGGTTTAGTTAACATAGTAGATGAAAATATTAAACCATCTTGATGTGTTCTTAATATTTATTAGTTTAAATTAATATGACAGCAAACACTGTACAAGAAACTGTAATTGCATTAATTGTCAAACTTTGTTACCTTATTTGGCTGTTTTACCTAGAGGTCTGTTCATACCCAGCAAGGGCAGTTCTTGAAAGATGCCTTTTGAAATAGCAATGTCTCAAGGTGAAATGATTTCATTTTGAGAAATCACTGATACAAAATTAAATTTTTTATTAAAATCACACCAAATTTTTAGGTAAAACGTGCCTGAATTAACTAGAATGTTTCATTGCACCTTAAAACCAAACACTGACTATGTTACATGGTAGAAGTGTGGTTGAAATAGCCATAATTTAAATATAAATACTGCTTCAAAAAACGTGACCAATTTAGTTTTAATATACTTACAACATTATCAACAGGTCAATCCTTGGTAAAACTATAATTTTTAATGTTCTGAATTGTCCCATTGTTTATCACACTACTATTTCAATAAGGACAGGTTTCAAAAACTGTTACTATTTCATATGAGAATTTTACACCTTTCTGGTAGAACATGACTGGTAATGTTTCAACCTTTGCAAGTGAGAATGTCATAGTAAAAGATATAAATTACTTTTCATTTTTCTCTTAGATAATATTCCTGGTTTCCAGCCTTATCACTTGTTTTATAATGTGTTTTCCTGAGGAAATGATGCTATTCCTTTACTATATGTTTTCTGTCTTGGTTGGGGCAAGAGTCCCTGTTAATGTAAGACTGCAGTGTGATTTCAGTCAGTATTAAACTTTTGAGATTTCCCATGGGAATCAACCTGAATTCATAAATCCAGTCCTCCTGCTCACAGAACTGCAATCACAGCATGTTTAGGGACACTTTTTCTTCAGCAGCAAAACTTGAGAAATGCAGAAGTTCACCTGAAAACCAAGTTCAGGCATTATGGCAGGATTTTCAAATGACATAGTAATTCAGACCCAGCAACAGCAAGTATACAGGTGTAAAGTTGCATTTTCATAAATTCAGGTTCTGATCAGAGTATTCAGTTTTGCAGTCATGTGTCTCTATTGCAGTACATAAGGCCACACCTGATTTTCTTGGTTTTTCCCCTATAAAGCAGACATAGAGCTTTCTTCTTCTTTTTCCCTGCTCCCTTTTATGGATTATTTTTTCCTCTT
Organism: Monarcha castaneiventris obscurior; assembly: GCA_026261815.1. NCBI lineage: Eukaryota > Metazoa > Chordata > Aves > Passeriformes > Monarchidae > Monarcha > Monarcha castaneiventris. The sequence continues at coordinate 1,979,386 of JAMPIT010000034.1, forward strand.
TATCTTCTGTCTTTAGTCATAAAAGGCGCTTTGAGATGTATTTACTTTGAAACTGAGTACCAGTATTGCAAACTATAACTTCTCATGGGCCTTGACATATTTACAATTTGAAACACCTTGGTTTTTAAGACCTTCTGAAAATATTTAATAGATTCCTTTCCCCATTTGAATTATTCTGGCATTTTTCTAGTAGTGATTATTGTAGTGTCGCACACCTCTAATTAGAGCAGATTTAAAATTTTCAGAGAGATGATGCTTGCTTTAATCCTTAAATCTTCAACACATTTGATTTGCCTGTCAGTCTGAAGTATTTCCAGACTGCAGTTTCATACTTTTAAGTTTCTCCTTTCTCAAGAAAAGCACTTAAATATTTGTACTCATTCCTCTTCCCTTTTTCAGTGACATCATCTGTGCACCTGGAAATTGTAAAAAACAGTTTTCAAGCTGCCATTTCTTTTAGCATAGCCTAAGAGCTACTGATCTTATTTTTCCAAAATTCTTTTATATTTTTGTCCTCCCAGTGAGAGCTTTTCCAGTTCTGCTGTGAAACTGAAAAACCTCACAGCTAAGTATTATTGTTTCAATTATCAACAGACTGAATCCATTGACAGTCTTTTGAACAGTGAGAGATCTGCATTCTAGGCCTTTTTTATAATATATTGGACTTTGTATTTATTTTCACTTTGCATGGAAGGTATATGAAAATGGATGTCAAAAACTACAGTCCTGCTTGCAAGCTGTATCTTTTATGTTTGAGGTGGTAGATGATAATTTAGCAGAACACAGTGATTCCCAAAGGTAAGAGTTCATTATAGTCAGTCCTGTGAGGAGGTCTGATACCACTGCTTTGCCCTTTGCCATTCCTTACTTCTGCTGAGCTGGGGGGCAGAAAGCTGAAAATGATTAAGGCAATATACCACCTCTGTAGGTTTTTCCTCACTATATTAAAAAAATAATGCCAAATTAAAAAATAACAGCAGCAATTAAATTAATTTTCTGTCTTTAAAATTCAAATTACTATTGTAAGGTGTTGAATTATTTAATGTCATATTTTACAGTGGACTGCAGTAGGTTGTTAATTGACTTTGAATTGTGTTTATTGTTTCTGACTGTCCAGCTCTGTTTATTTAAAATGGAGAAGAAAGGGTTAGAGAAATGGCAAATGTAGAACTGGAATGTTGGAGTAAACGGAAAAAATTTAAAAAAATACTAATGCAAAGACATTGCTTATTCCTTTCATATTTCTCTCTCTTTCAGTTTATGCTATTCCACATTATTTCTACAGTAAAACTGTAACATATATATGAATTCTATTTGGCATTTTAACAAGACTGTTTCAAATTGCCTGTAATCTTCACTATCCACCCGAAAGTGATAAAAATGGAATTTATTTGCACTGAAAGCTCTATGCAGTATTACTGAAGTTCCAGTCAGTGAGTTAGTTTAATTTTCATCCAAATCTGATACTTTTATTGTTTGATTGTTGTTTTTTCACCGCCCAGGCCTGCCAGCTTCTTTCATCTCTTCTCCCTACCTGTTGTGAGATTTTCTTAGATATTTTCTCCACAGCATCTCATTTAAATGAAATTTTTATGGGAACTAAATAATTAATATGCCATGATGTGTTATCAATAGTATAATTCAGTTGTTATTGACTGAAAATATGCAGTTTATAAAACAAAGTACAGTTTCACTGAAAATGTAGTTTTTTCTAAAAATCATTACATTAAGATATTTTAAGTAATATGAGTAGCCAGTACTGTGATTTACATTCTTTTTGATTCTCTGTGAATGGAACAGTTCCAGGTTTCTAAGCTTAAGAAACCCCAGAAAACATTTTATTTTATTTCATTTTCATTTTCCTGCCCTTAATAGTACAGCTGTTTCTATTCTTTAAAGAAATAGATAGTCTTTAAATGTTCTTCTGATGCCTTAGGTTTTAAGTTTTATATTTTCAAATTCTGTACTGCTTAGAGTGTAACTCTGAAGTTCCTTGTAGCCTGTAATTTCTGCTCTCTCGTGCTGGGTAGACATAACAAAGCCTCTCCAGGCTTTGCCTTCAAGGACAGCCAGGCTGTTCTAGGCCCAAAATGTGTAAACCAAAGCCTCTAAGGGGGGAGCAAACTGAGGGGAATTATATCATTAAACTGGGGCTTTAATTGGAGAATTAACGGTGGTATGCAAATGAACCAAACCTATAAAGTTGTGAAGAACTCGTGACCTGTCGTCCACCTTGGGGTCCATTTTTTGGAAGCAGCCTCTGGCTCCCCCACGGTGTACCTCGAAGGCCCTTCAAATAGATACCTATCTTTATTCCCTTATTCTTGTCTTGTCTCTGTTTCTGGGAGGCCTCTTAAGGCATCACTTCAATTAAATTCATAAATTGATTGTAGTGACATCCAAGGCTGTACTCCCTTTATCTTTAGGGGGGCTGGGCTTTCACAATTATTTTTCCATAAAGGTGCGGAAAACTGCACAAATGTTTCTATTAATCTGCGTTCAGGTAAAACTTTTAGGCTGAAGTTTAAGAGATCTAAATTAGCTCTGTAGTGAAGAGCCTGTTCTGTGCTTATGAATGGCAGCACCAGAGGAAAATACAATAAAAAATGCCATGGGGATGGTGAAGTATGTGGGGTACTTCACACAATGCACGGTACAGTATCAGGGCAAGCCAATGTGCCTAATCAAACCCAGCATAATGATTTTAAGTGTGTTTTGGATTTGCTGAGTGGCCTCTGTTTAAGAGGAATACTCTTTCCTTGAAAATCTTACAAAAACAAGCCACAAACATGCACCAGCACACTGTGTGCATTTCCAATGTGGCATTTGACCAACAAAGATTATATTAATTGGAAAACAGTCCTCCTCTTATTCCTCACAAAGGCACAAGTATTTTTTACTGTATGAGGCTGTGCACCAAACAGAGTTTCATCCCCTGTCTTGTCAGCCTGGAGCAGAAGGAGAGCAGCGCTGGAATTGCCAAGCTGTCAGTCCTGGCACACAGCTCGGAGCACTCAAAGGCAGCCTCTGTTCTGCATGTTCTCACTGAGCCAGTGAAACGCCCTCCGAGGAATTTTCACACCTACTGACCAAATCTGAACACACGGTTATGTTAAAGTCTCAGGGAATAAACAAACAATAGGAGATTCCCAGAGCTATTACCAAGCAAATGAGTAATTCCAAAATTTTTCTTACCCAATGAAGGTCAGATGTGTACAGCTCTGAAATCACTTTTGCAGTGCTTCAGGGCTGTTTGGGGCAATAGAAAACCAAGAATTCAGCGGTGCTTGTAACAACTTTGCTCACATCAAAAACGTCTTGGATTTCTCACCAGTGTGAGGATTCTAATGATGGTATGGGCCTCTTTAATGTGGAAACATAACTCATGGGATATACTGTACATTACAGAGAAAAAAGGAAGGTTGTGTTTATAGGCAGAATACTGATGCATTTTAAATATTGCTTTTTCTAACAGGAAAGGTTATTTCCGAAAGATGGAGCGTGTAACTGCTAAAGAGACCATATTTCAAGGAAATATGGAAACTGGAGCCCAAATCTGGACAGTTCTGTACATTCAGTGCTTTCTCACTGCAGCATGACAAGCAGACTTGCCAGACTCATTGGGGTCTGACTGTGGGTATCAACAGCTCCTTCCTTTCCAGCCACGGTGCTGTCTGTGGTAGAAGCCTGGCTCCTACCAAGTCACAGCAGGGGTCTATCATTTTTGCCTCTGTCATTTTTGCCTCTATCATTTTTGCCTCTAGAAGGCTGAGCTCCAAGTGCTTGTGTACATTGCATGACACACTGAGTTGTGCTACAGCTCCTGCAGACTGAGCATGCCAGAGCACTTACTGGCCTAGGTTATACATCCCTGCAGATAGCTGAGAAGCAGCCTGAAATTAGGGTTGTTTTGGTCAAACCAGGGTGTCTGGCAAAGCTACAAAGAAATCAAGATGACAATCTGAAAAACTTGATTCAAACTGAAGTTTAAAAAAAAGTTGCTTCCCGCAAAATTACATCAATATAATCAAATTGGCTCAGAGACAACTTTGGTTAAAGTGGTATTCTCTTTTTTACTTCAGTGAGGTCTCAGTCTGACATCAATGTATGCTGTGCTGTCTGGGTACTTGGATACCTTAGAGGAGCTAATACCACTTAGCTACAACACAAACAACAGCAGCAAGTAAAAAACTTGCTGTTCAGTGGTTTTCTTGCAGCCAGGATTGAAGGAAATCTCTTTATGTTTGGAGGAAATAATTACTTGTCCCCTCTGGACACGATGTACACCAGATACACTACCTGAGAAAACAGTGCAGAAAAATGTCTTTTATAAAATGTGTATAAGACCCCACTCAGAGAGTTCACTGACTACAGATTTCTGGCTGTAGACAATGGAAACTCAGTGAGTTCAGTGTAGATCTATTACAAGCACTTTACAGTTACTACTTCATCAAAAGCCATTTAAAATTGGAGACATGTAATGTGTAATTTCAAAATTAACTTAATGAAGGGTCAAAGCCACTAGAAGACCTAAATCATTACTCTGACGAGAATGACAGAGTCAGAACACAGTAGTCTTTAGAGATTCTTAAATGGGATTTTTTACTCATAGTTTAAAAACCAAATAAATAAATTTACCTTTGAATTTCATAGTTCTTATGCAGTAATTACAGGATCTTTTCATAGCTATATGTAAATTTTGAGTCAATATAATTTTGAAAGTAAAGGAGAATTAAACATACTTTGGAAAAGAGGTTGCCTCAGTTTATTTACATCTATGTTTCCTGTCTGAAGTAATAGAATGCAACTATTTTGTAATGCACCTTCAGATGGAAACAGTTTAAGGTGCAATCATCAGTACTAGCAACATGCAGGGTATCCTGTTCAAGGCATGATAAATAAACTACTGAAAGGTCTTCGTTCTACATATTGAACTTATAGTTGAGTCTTGATAATGCCCACCTGGAAAAGCATATGAAATTAAATAACCCAAGCTTTAATCTTCCAGCTTGGTGCTGAAATTCACTTATCACAGCCACTAATGTACAAGCTAATATAAAAGTGAACAATTCTACTCTGCTTTATTGAAGTTATTAATTTGAATAGTACACTTTTGTCACTGAATTTGACATGCATCCATTGATGAAATGTGGACATGCCAGATGAAAGACACAATAAAAGTATTATAGCATCCTGCAACTTATTACTTAGGCTATAGGAAGCCTAGACAGTATTAAGAATGTTTGGAAGGAGTTATGTATCTTTATTTTAAATAATAGAGTTTCATTCTTTTCCCATTTTAGGGGAAATTTCTTTTCCCATAAGAAATTAATTCCGTGAGAAAATGCAGAGGTACTACATCCAAAAGATCAAAAATAACTTTTCTTCACCTAACTTTTCCTTTTTATTTGTATCTAAAGACCTTGAAATAATGAAAGTAAATTTTGTGCACAATAAAAAAGGAAAAAAGCCTGCTTTGTAGTGTGTAATGTTCCCATTTGTAGTCTTGCAGACATTAGATTTGAACTTTCAATATAGTAAAGCTCCCTCATATTTGAGTATTCATCTTCAACTTCACTCCCAATCTGAAATTCATAATTTGAGTCAGAAAGTTCAATATCAAGAATTACTCTCTATTTCCATCCTTTGTTGTACAAAATAATATGAGCACTTATATTCTTCATCATTAGGATTTTTCAAGCTTTCCCCCTCCCTCCTACTCTTATTGCTGTATTCTGCTGCTTCTGAGGACGTTTTTTGACAGTGAGACCGAAGGGTCATTTTTAGAAATGCAGTCTAAGTCTGATCATGCCTTTAGTTTCATTTTCCTCTCTTTTGATTGTGAATTTTTCCCTGTAATGATGATAATAATATAGCATGATTTTCCTTTTAAACTATTGAAACATCTGGAATTTTGCTTGTATTTTTGCAATCCTGTCTCTGGGGCTTTTTTATTTCCTTGGTCAGTGACTCTTGAGTGTCTCCCTTTTCTTAGCCAGATCTTTTTACATAGATAGATATTTAGTTCTTTTCCACCTTTCTTAAACCCTGCAGTTATTTCATCCTTCAGTATGGAAGAATTCCTAGAGCTTTTTTCATAATTCTACTACTACTCATCTCTTTTTTTGCAGAAAACTCTCTGTATTAAATAATTTCTATACTAAATAATTTCAGCTCACTTCTTGAACAGCGCTGCATATATTTACAAGTTTTTCTTATCAATTTTCAACAGCATTTCATGCTAAACAGATAATTTTGGTACTGTATTATTAGGTTTTTCTGTGATGTTCATCCCTTTATTTTTTCCCTCAAAACCAGCTGGTTTTCAGTTCAAAGAAGGAAGTCTTTCTTCTTCATAGCATGAGTGCAGGGCAGAAATGGAGTGTTTGTGCTGCTGCGCCATCTGCATCAATTTACTGACAGAAGTATCTGTCACTGATAAATAAATCTCACAAATCCCTGAACTGTCGTCTTGTAATGTCTCTTTGACGGCTTTTTTTTTTTCTCTGTCAGATCTTTGTGAGTCACTTATCACTTTGAATTCAAGACTGTCTTCCAAAAATTCAGCAAACTCATAGTAGGACACTTCTTTTCTTTTTTATTTTTTTCCAAAATAATCATTGATTGGTGACTTTGATTGCCTTCTCTTAACAGTGATGAGAAGCAAAATCTTCTCGAAGACTTAGTCACATTGATTCTGTCTGGCATTACAAACAAATCTGGGCTAATGGGTAACCATTTCCAAAGACTGCCAGTGAGTTTCTAGCCATGCAAATGCATGATGGATGATAGCATTATTCCTTCACCAAAATAAGTGAAGGCTGGTGAACTGCAGTCTCCTAACTTAGTCTGTGAGCAGTAAGTTACAATTGCCATCACATACTGTGATCAGTTAATATAATACACTAAAACTTTTTCTTATGACTTACAGAAGCCTGGCTTGTTATAATTTGCATTGTTTGTTGTGCACCCATAAGTTAATACAGCAAAAATAATTATTTGGGAAGGTTCACAACAGCTTAGTTTCCAAACTGCCCATATTTCACTGTAGTCCAAAATCAGTTATTTCAGGGTGGAAAATATATAGACAACTGAAAGTCTTTCATGTCATGAGTTTTAAGAGTCAAAAGTGTATACTGTCATCTAAATTGGACTGTGTATGTTATGTCTAATTGGTTGTGTTACATAAATGCAGTGTATATTTTTCTTGGGATGAATGCTCTCATCTTCCAATGGAACATGCATAACTATTGTGGATGTGGGGCGCTGCAGCGTCTTCTGAGCACATCCTGTAGGAGATGGGAATGTACAGGATCTTTTATAAACAGGCCTCTTTTTGTCTCTGTAAGAAGAAGGAGCTGACTCAAGGAATCTGATAGTCTTCCAAAGAAAACATCTGTTTTAAATATATTTGTTTGGATTCCAGTCAGCGCACCTAGGACTTGCATAATTAGCTTAGACTACAGAGTTCCCTTTTCAGAAGATACATTTATATAAATAAGCCATGCATTTTTCATTAAGCAAATACTCCTCCTTTCTCTTTTTTTTTTTCTTTTTAATTACAAATTCAGGCATTTATTTTAACACACACTTTTGCAAAGTGAAGATTAGTCTTTTGTATGACTTTCATTTTGCTACACTTGTAGTGGAGAAATGTCTTGCAACCATCTGATCAATATTTCAATGAATGAATGTATACATTTATAAGCATGCTTTTGATGCCAGTAATTGGTTATTCACTAAATAAAATATTAATGTTGTACTTTTTACTACTTTTGATACTGCATTATTTTGATATCTACATTATTTTAAATGTAGTGAGTAAAGTTTTTAAAAATTAATTATGGTAATAAATGTCTGAAGTGTACCCTTCTTAAATATCTGATTAAATAAAAATACAGAATTTATTTCAGCTTAAGCAGCTCCTTAGAAGCTACAAGAAGAAATGAAACTCAGTTAGTGGTCCTTTCTCCATTCATCTTGTGCCATTCCACACCACTTGATTCCACTGAACCAGAATCTCTTATCATACCGCTGAGCAACATTAAAAGGATTATTTTCTAAAACTGGGTTAATGATTATGCATACCTTTGGTATGAAGATCAAGCCTCTCAAATGTTCAGACATTCACAGCTGGAAATTAAATCTTTTACTTTGGGACAAATTCAGCCTGGAGTGACAATTTCATGATATATATTGCTGGTGTGCCTTATTACACAGGGGCTGAAGACGGTATTTCAGGCATAAAAGTAGGTTCTAGGCCATTTTTTGCAGTTCACACAACCTGGATGAAACTGTTCTTAATTTGACCTGTTGTTCTTTACATCACATCTGATTTCAGGTCAGTGCTAGGTCTGTGGAAACAGGAGTTATGCTTGGGTTGAGCGTAGTCTTGTGAGGCAACATGATTTGATTCAGAATTATCTCAAAGCCCCCCTTATGCTCTCTCTGTACAGAATGATGTGTTATGTGAGAAGTGCAGTTGCACGTTTGGTGGAACTTTTTTTGGTTTTCTTGCCATTTTCAGAAGTCCTCAAGCTTAGACTGGGTGGAAAATACTGTCAGTAATTCAGTATGTTCCTTCCAGCTCTGCATGTGATTGAGAGAAGTTGGCTAAGTGTCCCTCTCTCTGGCTGTGGTGATCTTTAGTCTGAAATTCATTCCCATTAATTATTTCTGTTTTTCAAAATCAGTGGTATACAGCAGTTCTGCCTAGTAGGGAGACAGTAATGTTGGCTGTTGAGTTCTTTTTGATGTAACTTACATGATAATAATACAGATTTTGTTTGTTTGATGTTGTGTAGGTGTTTACTCTGTTGTGGATTGCTGACTGGATGGTGCACCACTTCTGGAAAAAAGGAAAAGACCCTGACAGTTTTTCTATCCCTTATCTTACTGCACTGGGAGATCTGCTTGGAACTGCCTTATTAGCTATAGGTTTTCATTTTCTGTGGCTCATAGGTGACAGAGATGGTGATGTTGGTGACTAATTATTCCAATGGATGCAATGACTTTTCCTGGAATATTGACAAGACAGATCACTCCACTTGAGGATCCTCCATGTGTTTGTTCCATTTGGTCTAAGTAAACCCAGTTGACACAGACCTAAATCAGCCTTAATGATTTTAGTTTGGTTTGCTTTTAAAAAGTTGGATGGAATTATGATACCTGAGACCTTTATTCGGAAACCAAGGTGAATTTCTGGGAGCTGAAGATATCTGAGCAGACACAATGAAGGGCAGATGAATCCTTTATCAAGTTTTAAATTTTTTAAAGACCTGTTCTTTTAAAAGAACAGTTCCTTACCTGTATTGCAAACCAGAATGATCTGTAATTGCTCATTGAGTGGTGGCAAAGAAGAGGATAAGACCCAGTTAGTGGCTTGCCTTGTCTTTCCCTCCCAGGGACAAAATGGGTATATTTTTTGTTTTACCACAAGAGTGGATAGTAGACCTCAGATTAATTCATTTTCATAGACATTGCCTAAAGAGTTGATGATTTGTTCTTACCTTGCAGTTTCAGTGTTGTAGCTCTCTGACCATTGCAGACTTGCTACCAATAATGACTGTTATGGTCCACACGTTTTGTCACAGGCTTTATTTTCTTTATAGGAATATGACAATCAGTGTTCCTAAAATTAGACACTTGAGAAGTGTCTACAGGACTGAGCCCATTTTCTTTGTGCTAAAATGAGCATCCTAATTATTTTGCTGTTGGGATTTATTAGAACAAAAATAATAAAGGCAAATAATAATGTGACACTGACCTGGTCAATAATAATGGGTGAATGATTAAAACTCCTTGTCTTGAAAAATAAATGTTCATTTAGCAACTGAAAAGATGTTTAACTAACTGATATTAATGGTGTTGTGGTGGCCAGTATCCTGATTTTAATGATGTATTTAGAGGTGTTGATTTAACTGTATATACTGATCCCTGCTTGAAACTTGCAGTATAAAAGATGAAGTTTCTTTTTTAGGCACTTAGGAAATTACATAGACCTCTCAAATTCCAGAGCTATGTCTTCAATTTCTAAGCAGAAATCTCTGCTAACAGGGGATCTGCTTTCAAGCTGTGGAAATAATATGGTCAATAAGGAAAATTATGGCTTCTCAATGATTTCTCTTTTTTGTAGACGTGAGTATTTCAAATAATACATTGATCATGAGGACTCTGATTGCCACTTTGAAAAAAAATGTCCTAATTGCTCTATTTTAAAATCTACTGGGAGTTCCTCACAGCAAATGTTTTTAAAGACTATAGCATACATCCTAAATGCATAATTAAATAAACAATTAGTATTTTAAATGTAGTGATTGAAAGTTATAAATTTTGAGATTTAAATTAGACAACTGAATCAATTTATCAGCATATGGTTTAATCCTGTAAACATTAGTCACGTGCTTTATGCATACAAATGGTTTTTAATTTGATGGACCTACATTTGATGAGTAGATGACGTGGGTAAGTGTTAATGGGACTTCTATATGTGTTGGTCACCTTAAACTCTTTAGGAGTTCAAAGTGTTTGCAACTTTGAAATTTAAACCAGCTACTCAGTGCCTACACATGGATTTAGATGCCTGAATTTTAGCTCCCTCATTTAAGCCTTTTTATTTAAGCATTTTCTTACAGTTATTATAATATAGTTGTTTGAATGAATCATATGTATTATGTCTTTTATTATGTGAGAGAAAGATGAAATCTTTCTAGCTTCAGGTTCTCTGACTTTTCTTAGTTTGTATTAATGTTATTTAAAATAGTTTCTTGTATGTAGCATTGCAGGAAATATTATTAAATTGTTTAAAATGGAATAGATGTAACTCAGTTTTTTTCAATAACGGTTATTTATTTTTGATACAGCTGTAGATGCAAATTTTTTTATTTCTGTTAGTAGTGCCATCTGAATCAACTCAAGTGACATTTCAAGCACTTATTAGCGTTCCTGGACTTTAAGGTATTCTTAAAAATTAAAATTTCTTGAGATACTTGTGATCTGTGCTTATCTGATGCATGAGGGAGTTGTAGTATTTAGTCATGGCAGTATCCTTAGTGTTTAGTCCTAAATATTTTCCCTTAAATAAGCAACTGTCAGTATGCTGTGACTGTTTAGATCACCAAACTGGGGAAGAAATGTCACATGGGTAAAATTGTAAAAGGGAAATATATTGACAGACTGAAATAATCTGGGCTTGGAAACAATAAGTGATGGAAAAGTGTAATGGGAAAATTTGGTACTTCAAAAAGGGGAAAAGTCCATTGCATGGCTGAGAGAGCAAAACCCATATTGTGGGAAAGAAAAAGGTGCAAACTTTCACACAGCATTCATTATGAGAGGCAAGAGCAAACAGAAGGAAGTTATTTGGAGAAAAGAATCAAAAGGCACAGCCAAACTTGTTTCTCAGGAAGGGAAGAAAAATATAACTTGTGTTGAAAGGACTTGGGGAAGAGGTGTAAAAAGAGATACTTTAGGGAATGGTGGAAGTGAGGGGAAAAATGCTCTCAGATATGATTAAAGAGGAGCTTGAGTGAGGAAAAAAGTACGACGCTGATGAAACAGGGAAAACCTTGACATCTGGAAGAACAAGGAATAAATAATCTATGATGTGGAAAGGGATTTGATTCCTGTGTGGAAGGAGCATTTTAGGAACTCACAGAGTTTGCAAACTCTGCTCCCTAGTGTTAAGAACGCAAAAAGCTCTTACCACATTTAATGTATTCCAGCCATGAGGATAACATGGGAGGTGGCACAAAAGAGTGCTTGGATTCCAGAGAATTTTTTCAAGTACTCAAAAGCTGGACTCCCTAAACCAATTTTAACTTGAGTCAAGTCAGCCTCTTCGCAGTGTTCCATCTACTTGATTTTTTAAACACAGCCCAGTAACAGTGAATTACTTCACTCTGTGTGTGGGTAAGAAATTGTTGGCAGAAATTCTGTCAGAGACAAATTGTGTGCTTTTTGTACTGCTCAAAACATACAATTGAAAGGGACATCGTGAGATGTTCTTGTCTCTTGTTATCAAAGCGGCCATATTTTATAATCTTGCAGATAAAATGATGACTTTTGGTATTAAAATTCATTAAGTCTTTTCCTCCTCTCAACCTGCCAGAAGATTCTTTCAAACCTTCCTTTATAATCTGCCTAATTAGGGTTCTGGCTGATTCACATCTCTTTGCTTTTGAGTCAGCATGGAGCACTTTCTTTGATTCTTGCTTATATCGGCTCGTTCACCTCATTTAAGTTATGGGTCATCCTAAAGCTCCTCCTGCAACTTCTTGTACCATTTTCATTCTGCTGATGAGCTGGACCAGCCAGAAGCTCCAGGTGGTTTGCCTTACAAGTTACTGTCTGTAACCTGGTGCTGAGTAACTCTTGGAGTGCTCTTGTTTGGCCATTCTTGCTGTCTGCTCCTTTTTTCCCTCTGCTTCAGAAAAATCTCTCAGGTAAGTAGAAGCACAGGCAGGTTGTTTGAAGTGTGTGTAATTTTCCATTCTGAAGGACTCTGTGACCATCTCAATTGCTCTGTAGGCATGCATGAAAGGGAATAATCTCATTTGTAAAGTACAGGCAGATGCAGCTTTAAAATTTGGAGTCAATAGTGTTTCATGCCATAGGTGTTTTCTTTTCCTGTGTAGTGCTTTGAAAATGATCATCCTAGTGAGCAAAAATAATGGAGCTGAATGACTCCAGCTTCTTTTTAGAGTAATTATATAGCCAGAATTGTTCCTCAGCTTTGTTATGCTGTTTGACATCAGGGAAAATTCTTCTTTTAACAAATGTAGACCAATATTTTGATTTTTATAGCATTACTGTACACCTTTTCTTAATCTGTGATGTTTAAATTGGCAAAATTATCTCCCACTCCCATGTTTAATATATTAATTTCACTGGGATTTTTAGAATGTTGATGAGAAACTGGTGAGCAGCAAATTAATTTCACTTCCTTTTACAATTTGCCAACAAAATTAGACTTTTCTCATACAACGATTAGAACAGCATGAGGATTAAGGCTTCACAAATGCAGTATAGTTTGCAGAATCAGGATTCAAAATAAGACCTATCATCTTTTTAATCTATTTGCTATTTCACTTCAGCTGTGAGCGTCACAAAGAGCTCTCTTAAGTGCAAGAATAGCTCGGAATACACGTCAGGAAACAGTAGTATAAGCACTCTGTGAAATGAAGCGTTTGAAATTCCTTATTATTATTGTAATGGTAAAATTGCTATTGCAAATGAGATAGTCTCCTCAGAGGTGCAGAAAATGGCAACAGAATATGGTAATTGAATTATAATCTTCTTTGAAAAAAGTAAGGTAATGCTCACAAATAGTTCCAAAATGACTGCAAATGCTGTGAAGTCTCTTAGTAGGATTTTTCTTTTATTTCTGGCTAGATTTTTTGTGATACCATACATTGTTTTAATTGTGTTCTCTAATCCCTTCCTAATCATATCAGTCTGTTGCTCAGAAATCTTTTGGATTATTATTTTTCCATACGTATTTGAAGTTAAAAAATCAGTTTTTTGTATCAGTAATGAGCTAGGAAAGAGGTGTTTTTTGTCTAAAAAGCCTCATTCTGATTGTCCTAAAGGAAAGGCTTTCTGTTAAATTAAACGAAAATTTGATCATCATGCAAGCTGTGCATGAACACCCGGGGGAATCCAATATAAGCATGACATGAATAATACACAATTAAAGCTAAGAACCCATAGTTTACTAAATATACAAGATTGCCATATTCTGGGTGGGTACCCAAGAGCAGGAGTCATTCAGCATTGGCAGGGCTGGATGGGATTTACCTTCTCTGCAGCTAAAAAATTATTTTGATTTCACGTCCTGCTAGTTTATTTAGTATGTAGGCTTGTTCATCATATCCTCTGTTTATGCTTTTATTTCTCAGTCCAAACTATACTTGATATTGTGCTTCTTCCTTTACTTAGCATTCTTCAACTTGCTCTTTTGGGACATAGTTTCCTCTTCAAGAGTTGCTTAAAGTACTGAGAGGTCATGGGAGTGCTTTCCTTGAATAATTCTAAATCTGCTTTTTGCAAGTGAAATAGGGTGCAAGTGAAATCCCAAATGAATTGTATGGTAGACATCTACTGACTTCTGAACAGATCCTCAAAATTTAATAATGCTAAGTTCTCAGATTTACATTTTAAGTTTTACTATGAATAGGATCTTTAGAAAGATTTTGTCTGTTTACTAACTTTTTCCTGTCATCTCCTGGTTCAGATTAACGAAATTGTTGCCATGCCCCATGTACAGTAGAATAGTATTTTAATAAATCTGACATTCTAAATGGTATTTCAAAAGTTATGAGCAACAATACTTGTTTTGTCCTTGAGAAGCAATCATCTGCTACTTTCCTATGAATCCTCATACTATGGTTAACTTTAGGTCATCCAAAGCCCTTTTTCCCCTCTTTTTGTTTCTGTTTTCTCAGTGCTGATACAACTAATTATTTTATTACCTTATAGTATCCAGGGTTCTGGAAAGATATTCAAACATAATCATGTCAATTGTTTTGAAGACTGAACCAATTTTTACTCATTAAATAGGAAACCCTAGACATGTCTGATTAATTCTGGTTCTAGGGAGACGAAGGGTAGCTTTCACTTGAAATAGATTAATATCTCTGGAGTTTGGAGGTTTTCCAGAATCAAAGTGAACTTGCTGAGCTTGACCTTTAGGTGACTGGCATCAGCTCAGGTACCAATTTGTGGACAAAAGTTTGGATGATTTGGAGACAAAAGCAAGCTCTGTATTTGTCTGATACATGAAGATTGGCTGATCAGCTCTCTCTCATTCATTTCGTCTTAATCCTTTGCTATGGCCCTTGTGGCTTCTTTAAGCCACAAAGGCCACTAAGTACTATTGTAGTGTGAAGTCTACCACATATGTATGGGGACTGTGCTCTCCCTGTAACAGCAGACAGCGAGGCCATTGAAAAAAAGAAACCTTTCAAAAACCTGTGTGCCATTTGTGAAAAATGAAAGATCTAAGATGCTGTGAATTCAGATCTAAAAAGACATACTCATTCCCAGGTTTCATTTCTAGTTGGCCTTTGCTCTATTCCCACATTAGAAAGCTGCTTCATTTTTTTTAAAAGACTTTTTGGAAGCACTGTAAGGTTACTGAGCCAAAGAGCAGGAAATGCAGCTCTGTTAGACCCCACGTCTGGTTATGTGCCCTGTGCATGAGACTGTCATGAGCTGTGACAGCATTCATCCCTCAGGGAGAGCACAATCCCCTGCTTTGAGCCTGACTCTAGAGCCTTGGCATTAAGCAGACTGTGGCCTCACACTGGGTTGTCATAAGGCTCTGAGTTGACACCAAGTCCATCAGTTCAAAGGAAGTCCAGTTCTGCTGTTTGCCATAAAAATTGCATTTTAAACGTTTAGTAAAACCTGTAAATCTTTTAGAGTCCTTCTGACTTGAGATTATTGCATTACATAAGTGTTTAGTAGATACAGAGGTTGCACTTAAGGCACTGATTAGTGCACACATACCTCCGGAATTTGTATGGCTTTTAGACTGGCACTAAGAGAAACAAACATTTTTAGCACCCATTACAAGAAGGAGAAAAATGTCCTATTACCATAAGAACCCTCTCACAATGACATGAGACAAAACTAATGAATGTTCACCTTTCTGGTTGTTGATTCTCATTCAGCTCTAACAACATTGCATCCAGTTTTCTGGCATATTATGGAATTGAGGTGTTCAGCAGAAGCTCGTTTGTAATTACCTGGTTTTTTCTGTTCATGGTCAAGTCTGCTGCTAGGTAAGGATATCTATTTGTAACCCATTTTGTCCTGTCCGTACTTATGGAGAAAGCTCCTGCCACACATAAGGGGAGATTTTTCCCCCCCATTTCTTCTGCTTTTAGGAAGGTATGGCTTACAGCTCTGTGGACTAGGCAAGACCCATGCTCCTTCTGTATGCTCTGAGGGCAGCTGTCTCCCTGTTTGCAGGAAGCCTCTGAAGGCCGCAGGATAAACTGGAATCCCTTTTTCAACACAAGCCCTCAGGACCAGGAATAGCAGGGCTATTGCCACAGAGGTAGGAGCTGGTCTGTGTGCTTGCCTCAGGGCTACAGGGGGATGGCCATGGAGCAGAGCCAGCTTTGTATAACACTGACACCAATTTAACTCCTCTTGTGAAATGGGAGAGTTGGCCTGGAATCCTTAGTCGACAACCCACGACAAATTTAACTTCAAAACTTCTTTATGAAGACAGTTCAGGCCAAAAAATGCAAGGAGCTGTGTTTGCTCTGTATGGCAGACTGATGGTCACTGGATGGAAATGAATGACTGTGAGTGACAGGGGGATAGGATGCCCAGGTTTAGATGCCTCTCCACTGGGACAGCCTCTGAAAAGGTGGGAAGTGTCTTGCAAGGCAGCACAGGGCTGCATTCAGTTCACATCTATCATGAGCTAGATCCAGACTGCATTAGCAAGATCTCTGATGGAAAAGGAAACCATTAGTTATCACCATCATCTCTTCAGTTTATTATCCTGAGGCTTTTTGTTTGATCAAAGGAAAAATGTGAGCATGCTATTTTACTCAGAAGCAGGAGCACACCTGGTTGAATGCATCTATTGAAATGTCCTGCTGGAGGGAAAAGCAAAGGATCTGTCTCCAGCTGGAAATCTCTGCACACCTCAAAAGCTCACTCACTGTGCATAGTAATTTGATAATAAAGGAGGAGTTAAGTGTAACACCTATCACAGGAACTGTGACAACACACATGAGAAAAAGGCTAACTACAGCCTTATCCTGGTCTAGAGGGCACCTATATATTTCCGAAGTGAAAATTCCATCCTCTTTAAATGAGTCTTCTGCTGCTCAAAACCAAGCACAAATTGACTTAAACGTGAAATCAGTTAATTATTTCAGAAGTGTTCACCTGAATGCTTTCCATATGACATCTTTACATCATGAAAAGTAAGACAGATGCTGCAAACCAAGCTTGTAACTCCTTGCTTAGGAGCCTGTGTGCTCTGCTCTGGCTGCATATCCCAGCATGGAATACCATTTTATATGTGAGCATTTATAGATTTTAATCAGCTTCCAGTATCCCTGGTAATGATTTGCTGGGTGACATGAAACGCTACAATGAGCAAAGCAAGATTGCTCACCCCACTGTGTTCTCAAACATTTCCTCTAATTTATTTCTCAGTGTCTCACAAGGAGACTCCCCAAACTGAGACTTTCCATCTTAAATTTCCTCTCATCTTGCAATCCTGTTCCGCAGTTATACAGACTTAATTTCTCACCTGAATTGCACTCAGCTGTGCCTCCTTCTAATCTTTGCACCATTGACTCCAAGAGCTTTTTTCATTAAAAAATTGTGGTTTGAATTTTTGAATTTTTTCTAAGGGAAAAACGGAGGCTTTAAAAGCATCTGCTTTGGGAATGATACATATAGCATGTAAAATCATATTGCACACAGAGCAGGAACATTTCTGTGATAAACTAGAAAAGCACATTGCAAAATTAATTCGAATTAGTGAAGTTGTTATATTCTTCCATATAACTGAAGGCAAATTTCTTAATAAATCATGGATAGCTGTAATTTCTGAAAGGAATATGTTTTGTTTTTCTTGTATGAGGATGTCAGCATTTACCTGGGCACCTCTGCAAACAGTGCTTGCCTCTTCATAGTGTGGGCTGCTTGCTCTGATTTGACCTTTCTTTCTAAATTAATTTCTTTGAAGTTTAAAAAATAGTAAAAAATGCAGTGATTGATTTCATTCATAAAGCAATCACTTTTTAAAAACCCCTCTACTTTAGACATAAAAACTAAATCAGTTTTAGCTAGAATAGTTATCTGCTGAAGGAAGTCTGAATAAATTGAGCCTGAGAAAGGCTTAGGTAAAGGTTAAACCCTGACTTTGCACAAGCTTTTATGGGAAATTGGGACTGCTGTAGGTTGCAGATTTTGACTTGATGTAGGGCTGCAAATACCTGCTGATAGCACAGAGACCTCTTGCTGCTAAAAAGTCATGAATTGTCACAGTGAAATTCTAGTTTTTAGAATAAGCCAATGCCTAATAGCTAAACTGTTATTATTCAGCTGTATGTTACCCTGACAGCTTTATGTATTAGTGAAAAAACCAGAAACCAGGGCATAAACTTTGGATTGATTTTTTTCTCTGACTGAGGAAAACAGCTTTGCTGGTTGTTTGTTTTTTAATTAAAAACTCTGATTGGAATGAGATTTTCAAACCCACATAATTTTACTGTTAGTGCTATGTCTCATTTTCCAAAATGATCTGTCCATTTGTTGCATAGCGACAGGATGTGTGCTCCTGAACACCTATAGGAATGTTAGCTCAGGTTACTTTTAATTAAAAAAATAGGGACAGTCAAAGTCAGTAATGTTATTAAAATACTGGCAAAATGTATTGTAGATGATATGTAAATGAACAATAATAGTTTCTGTATTTTTTTCCTCCGTGAATAAGTCACTACTCTTGGTCCTAAATGCCTCTGACTTAGCCAGCAGAAGTTTTTCAGTGACAGTGAGTTGAATCTCAGGGTCCAGAGGCTCAAGCATACCAGTAGAGTGACATTTTAAGTAATAGGGGAAACAGCTGGCTTCTTGTCATGCCAATAGGGAAGATGAAGTTGATTTTTCTCTTTTAACATAGATTTCCTTTTAAAACTGATTAGCATGCAATCTGGGGAGGTGGCATTTGGATACGTTGTCTTTTAGAGCACTGAGGAATAAAACCAGACTAATATTTCAACATTTTCAATCTTTGGCAAAGTTATAAGTACAACTGGAAAAGCAAGATATTTTTGTGTGGCATCAGGAGACTCGTACGTGATGATGTGTAACACAGCTAGTGAGAAAGGCACGGTGCTGCTGGTTGGCAAGCATATGCTCTGGTTTCTGCTCTGCTGCTGGCTGCACTTGCTTGATTTTTTCCTCTTTTCCTTCCCACTCCCCATGTTTTTCATTCTTTTGTAATTATGATGGAGTCAAATGAAATGTATTTTCATCCAAAGAAAGGTTGGGAAGTGTTGGAATTCATGCCTGCACAGGGAGCATGTTGTGACCACAGGAACAGGCTTTCTTCAAACTTTGCATCATCTCTGCTGGACTTAATCTCTTATTTGAGTCAGAGGACGCCTCAGTTGTGCAGGATCCTGCCCCTTTTTCACATCCCCCAGTGCTCCACATCCCTCTCCCAGGGTGCTGCACACAGCCCTGCTGCTGCTGCCAGCTCTCCTGTCCTACAGCAGCTGCCTGAGGCTGGTATCACAGGTCAGCTGATGGGTACCAACAGGAAGGGATTTTGTAAATTTGCAATTATTTAATGGAAAAATTGAGGCTTGCCAAAAGGAGAGATCCTCAAGCTTCCTTCCACTGGTGCAAATTCAATTTTGCCAGTCTCCGTAGCAGTATCAGGGACCGGGCTTTTCTTTCCACTTACAAGCAATGAAGGATTCACCCAAAAGCTGTGTGTCCAAGAGCTGTGCTGAGAAGCCGTTTCTTACTCCATTACCCCAAAAGTGGAAGTTCCTGGGTTTGTGTGCATGTGATTTCAATTTTGTAAAGCAGCCCCCAGCTCCCTCCCTCCCTCCATGGTTGAGTTCTGCAGCTGCTGGTTCCCCCTTTCCTGGGCTTGGTCCCCTGGTTGCCCTGCCCACCGACCCCACCAAGGGATTTCTCCTGCTCCACAGGAGTAGATAATCTTGAGTCTTCAGTGTGTCCTGCCTACAATATACAATAAAGCAGGTGAGAAAGCAAAGCCATGCAGATAAAAATCCTGCCCCAAAAGCACGAGCCATAAATAAACCACACAGAGAGGAATTTTCTTTCTTCAATTTAATTGAATTTACTTAGAAAAATAATCAGGCTTGAATGGCTTTTTTAAGGAAAGATTCATGAGCAGTTCACACTTGTGTTGGCAATGTATAATTTATCTTTTTTTCCTTTATTAACAGTATATTTAAGTATGAGGAGATACTTTTCTACAACAAGCCTTCTACTGCATACAAATAGGTTAAAAAAAAAAAATCCAACCCCACATTGATGTTAAATTATTCATACACATTGTATTGTGCATGCATGTAAGAAAATAACACTCTCTGTAACAAGAGTAATAGTAAGGACAGTCCCTTTTTGTACCTGAAAAGTGCAGCAGACTACAGTGAAACCCTAAAACATCTGGGGTCAACTCACTTCTAAAAAGCACTTCTGCTTGTGGATTATTTATTTCACTTGTCTTACACAGCGCATGGTTCAGGCAGTTTGCACATTTCTGTGATCATGGACGTGATTTATGAAGAGACTGAAGCATGGACTGAGCCAGGTTTAGGGACTCCCACCAGCCAGGAGTCACCACCATGTTCAGATGGGCCAAATCCAGCCTGCATTCCAGGTTAAGGTGCTTGGGGCCATTTGGGGGGAATGACCCCTCAGCTGTGGGTCTCGTGCCAAGTACGGAGCCGCCAGCACTGCTGGGCTCAGCGCTGGCCCTGCCAAATGACAGGGAGGCATCAGCTGCTCAGAGATGAGGATCACTGCTCCAGCAGCTTTGAGGGGGCTGGGGACAGAGGTGGGGAGCAGGAACTTCCCCACAGGGTCCTCTCTGTGCTCATCAACATAATTAATGCACACCCTTCTGTGCCAGCAGCTTCCCGGGCAGCCCTTGCAGCTCCACGGGCATGTCTGTATTTTACATTTTGCTGTGGCTCAGTGCTGCTCGTTTGTCTCCCAGGATCAGCTGTGGCCACAGCAGAAATGAAGCCGGGAGAGAGGCAGAATTCAGGAGCAGACCAGCCCCTCTTCTCCTCCAGCTGGGAAACCCAGTGAAGAGTGAGAGGGTAAAACCAACCCTGTTCCACTGCAGGTGGTGGCTGCCAGCTCACTGAGATGAGCACGAACAACCCTGAAGTCCTCCTTGTGTGGCTGCAGTGGAAAGAGAGATTTTTTGGCTCAGTCAAAATAACACACTCAATAGATCAAAAGAAATGGCTGTTCCTTAACTTTTGTCATCCTGCTCTGAGCTGGTGAGGGCTTGCCGCTCACTGCACAGGACACAACCATATCCAGCATGTCAGCTCTTCATTTTAAACACAGATCTACAGCCCATTCACAGCACCTCAAAATAGAGATAACACTAGCCAGGTTGTAGTAGCTTGGGATCAAGGTTTTTCAAAAGCAAGTGACTTTAAGTACCCACTGAAGCCCACATAATAGCCTTCTCAGTGCTGAACATCCACCTGCAGACCTACCCTCTGTGGGGAGCCAGAATCTGGGTAATCAAACCCAAAGCTGTTGCTAAAAATCCCAGCTGGAGCAATGGTCACCCCTCAGATCTCCTGAACACATTTTTCACCCAAAGCTTTTCTATCACAACTACCATATAGAGGTTTTGTGTCTCCAAAGCTCTGAAACTACAGAGAATATTTCAGTATGCATAAAAATGCGGTGATGATGCCAGAGAAAAGTACAAAAAGAAAGGGGGAAGTACACCCTGTTTTTTTTTAAAATATTTACTTTCTGAAGCAACTTTTGTCTTAAACAAAAAAAAAAAAAAATCACGTCACATTCTGTTCGATGGATTTACAGCTAACTGAAAAGGAAATTGGACCAAAATAGGAGCACTGTGGGATGCAAGACCCAACTAGCACACAAATAGCTTGTAGGAAGTATTGTGGGGGGGAAAAGGGGAACCTTCCTCAGACAGTTGTTTTTTTTAACAAGCATACAGCCATTGAACTAGAACACAAGAAAGCCAGGGCACACTATGAGAGGCACTTGCAACAGCTCTACATACTCTCAATGAGACTAAACTGCTTTAAAGTAAAACAACAACCAGCAATGGATCAGGAATTCAGAGGGGTCAGACACGGCCAGCCAGCCCTTTGCCAGCCACTGGGCCAGTGCTCTGGGTTATAAATAGGCCCTGGGTTATGAAAAGTGTGGCTGTTACAGAATGGATAAGAGATTTACTTGTATGGTATGATAGAAAAAATAATGACCTGAATCCTGCCTAAGACCAAACCCAATTGTGAAAGGGCTTCAGTTGCTGTTTGTTATGTTAATTTGTTTTTCAATGAGATTTATTCAGCAACTTATTTTTATAAAATAAAATGCATACTATTTTTCTTCTTTAATCACATCTGTGTCCTGGAAACTAATATAATTCAGTGGATATTATTGGCTACTGTACAATATGACATTTTTCAGGATCTAGGTCTGATATTGTTGAAACAGCTCTGCCTTCAGCTGAGTTTATTTAAATCATCAGTCATTTCTGAAAGGGTTTGTTTTGATCATAAGATTGACACACAGGCAAGTTAAATGCCCCATTTTTAACCGTCTATCAACTTTAAAACAGATTTTGGATTTTCACTAGTGCCTCAATTTAGCCTCTGTCTCCTTTTGCCCGTCAGCTGCCTGTGGTCACTGAGGTGGCTACAGAACATTCCCCAGGCCATACACCTCACCTGCATCCAACCTGAAGCAAACATCTGGAGAAGCCTGAACGTCTGCTCCCACTAGCTGGCTAACAGATCCACGCTGAAATCCCATTTTTCATTGTTTATCTGCTGTGTATAGATCACTATTTGCTTACCCAAAACAATCTGCCATCCCAAAAAGCCATTAAACACAAAACAACTGCTACTGAGATATTCCCCTTAAGAAAAAAGGTCATGGTCTTACACTAGAGGTGACAGATGAATTTCTAACCCACTTAGAAAAATCCCTGTCAATGGCATTTAGGCATCAACTAAAAAAGAAGGCTTCCTCTTCTCCCTAGGAAAAAGCCATGAAACCAGCATGTAGGAAGGTAAGACCTTTTTAATTGCCTTGCATGCTTGGAGAATCAACATGAAGATGACTTTTTGACTTTTCAAATGACAAGCCCAGATTGCTTATAGCAACATACCATGACCAGTGTCTCTCGAGCCAGTTTTGGCTGCCCATCTTAAGATCAATTAGGAAGGCATGACTTGAAGAGGATGGAGGTCCCCACAGCCCCATCCTGGATATGAATTAAGTCAATGCCAATTGCTTTGGGCTTTCAAAAAATCTCTTACAGTCACTTCCCAAATGCTGATTCTTTTCTGATCGATCATCCCCGATTCATTTGGGCTGGGAGGCTTCAAAACAAAGAGACAATGGGAGTGGTCATATTCTCCATAAACTCATTAAGACTTATAAAAGGTTCATGGTTTCTCTTCCTAAGGAATACATTCACATTTCTTTCAGTCATGGGTTTTAGATATCATGAATCTACCCAAATCTGAGTTACTTTTCCTTTTCAGGCCTAGAAAGATAGATTTTGTGCTAGGATTGAGTGCAACATCACTTTCTAAAGAACTTGTTTTCACCACTCTTCTCAAAGCATGTGGTATCCAGAACCATTCCCATATTTACCTGCATCAATGGCTAATGGAAGAATATTATTACCCAGAACAAGCTCAATCAAGGAAAGCACAAAACCAGACTCCTTTTGTCCACGTTATCTTATCTCTGCTGCTGAAGTGAAACCTACCAAGAGACAATGTTTTAAATAAGTATAAATAACATTAATTAGAACTGGAGGAATGCAAGATCAATGAAATTCACCAGAACACAATTAACATTTGTTTAAACAGTGTAGCAGTATTATTCATTTCTACAGCTAGATCGTCACAATCCCGTTACCCTGCAAAGAGAGCTGTCCTTTCTTACAATTGATTTAAATAATTTTGACTGTGCTGCTCGCAGCATCATTCAAAAAAAGAAAATATTAATTTACAAAATAACCCATTCTCCATATTTATTATGACAAATAAAAATCTTAAATAAAACAGGCTTTCTCTCCCCTCTTTCCCCCCGACCCATCCCTCATTCCAATTTCAGGTAGCTTGGCACTGAGTAATTAAACATTAAAAAATCAAGTTTGTAGACTTCATACAGCTGCGTTTGGTGCAAGGAGCTGATGTTCTGGAAGAATTCTGTGGTCATTTCGTCAGTAGTTCTCGTAGACTTTGCATAGGTGGGGAATTTCAGGTAGTTGCCGACTCCCGCCAGCTGGAGAACGTAATTCGAATCCTCTTCGAGCGTTTCGTACTTTCCTATGAGGTCGTAGTGGATGTGGCAAGGGTGGCAGAGGGAGTACACAGTCTGCCAGTGCTCGTTGAAGGGCTCTTCCCTTTGGGTGTGTGGGTCGATGAGATATGCCACAAACTCTTCGAATTTCACGTCATCACCTTTCCGCAGAGCCTCCTGGGTTGCGTTTTTCCTCTGGCGCCTCACGATCTTGGTGCCGTATCGCTTGTGGAAGGAAGTGTTGTATTTCTGGGTGAACTTGTTCCTGTAGGCTGACACCAGCCTTTCAAAGGGCTCGCGAACAAAGAGGAACTTCATGTAGTTTTTCAAGCGGTGGTTGATCTCTGGGATGCTGTACTGGTTGAGGGTCTTCAGGTTTGAAGACACGTGGGCTTCGTTGGCCGGGATTTCCATGGGATCGCTGTATTTGCCTCTTCCCGTCAAAACCATCATGACTCTCTTCCAGTTTGTGCAGGCCACTTTGGGAACATAGCAATAGATCATTTCATGATCTTCATCCACGACCAGGTGCTTGAGGTCGTTGGGTGTCAGCACACGGCGCTTCCTGCTGGACACGCTGTTTGCTCGGCACGTGTCTGTCACTTGGTCTCGTCTGATCTGATGAAGAATTGCTGTGTTGGACAACTGCAAAGGAAGCACAGGCACCAGTAGGTCAAGGGCTGGGAAACTTTCACTGCCTTTTTTGCTTATTATACAAATTCATGGAAAAGCAGATCTTTCCCTGCATGGAATAATTCATTATGTGGCTGGGTACAACTGTTACTATTCTAGAAGATAAACTCTTTTTGTCTGCAAACTTCTTGATAGACACTGATTAAATGCTGTTCACACAGCATCCAGAGCTTTGCTTTGAAGACAGCATGAAGGAGCACAAGTGCTCACACAGCATGATGGCAAGTGTATTTGCAGAACCCTCGTTCTGAGCTGGGGTCACTGCTTTTCTTAGGCCTGGAAAACAAATCTTGCCTCCACTCTGCAGTCCAATCCACAGCTACAGCAGTGCTGGACCTTTTGCTGCTGAGATGGGGTAGGAAGATACCAGAGCTGGAAAATGTGACAA
This sequence comes from Monarcha castaneiventris obscurior, assembly GCA_026261815.1. Classification (NCBI taxonomy): domain Eukaryota; kingdom Metazoa; phylum Chordata; class Aves; order Passeriformes; family Monarchidae; genus Monarcha; species Monarcha castaneiventris. Next base: position 2,004,530 of record JAMPIT010000034.1, read on the forward strand.
AATGAAAACAGTGTGTGTTCTTCTTACTGGTGTCTTTTATGTTTGAGAATTTAATAGTCATGTTTCTTGGCTATGACCTTGAATATGGCTTATATGACTATGATCAGAATAAATGAAGCCCATGGATATTCCTGATACTCTCCAAGAGGAAAATTCATTCAGATATGATGACCATGCCAGTGCAGGGCTCCTGTGTTTGGTTATTCAGAGGTGTCTCTGCACAGCAAAGGGTTTTGTTGTGCAGCCCTATCCTCACTACAAATACCTTATTACATATTGAAAATAAACTGCATCAAAGCAACAGTGGGAAGATTTTAGTAACATTATTTACATTTATTTAACACCTTACCTGTGAATTTCAAAGAACCTTATGCTCAATAATTAATTTAGCCTCAAAGACAAGAATTAAGGCAAGTATTGACCTTCCTATTTGATAGGCAAGGAGGTCTGAGATTCCTTCTTGTATGCTGAGTCTTTCAAAAGTGTTTACCTAGTACCTTCTTGTTGAATTAACATGAATCACAGGACACTGAAAAGAACTATTTGAGGCAATGTAGACTCTATACACCTGCTACGTGTGTTTCTTCAGTTATAGGGGTCTTCCTCCCTGCCAGTATATCAGACAAAAAGTATATCAGTATATGCCAGCCAAAATCCTTTGTCCCTGGCAAATGGTTTTGCACCAGCTCAGGAGCTCATACTGAACCTCCAGTTCCTGCAATCATGGGTTCAAATCTCTGCTTTCAATAGCAGTACTTAGCCATGATTCATCTTTTAAAAACCCAACAAAACTCAAAGAACAGGAAACAAATAAACTTTAGAGTCAAAACCCAAATGAAACTCCAAGATGGGACTCACAGGATTTCTGAGAGTTGGAAAGAAAGGAAATAGAAATTGCATTGTTGCAGGCGAGCCCTAAGAGCCCAAGTTTCACCCACCCAAGGGGCAGCAAAAGCTTTTGCAGCAGGTGAGTTAACAGATACTCTCCCTCTGTCTGGGCTGTGGTGGGCTGCAGAGAAATGTTTTCATGGCATAAATGACACCAAGGGGCTGGTGCAGCTCCATTTTGGGCAGGACTTTTTCTTCAAGAGAATGCCAAGCCTGGGACCTCTGTGTTTTGCACAGGGCCACCCACCACTTCTCCTCTGAATTCCCTGATACTTTCCTCATCTCTTTTGCCCCTCTGTTCAGTAAAATGCTGGCAAGTGGTTAAAATGTGCAGTAGCCCAGTGCAGCTTTTTTAGACAGCTTGTCTTGTCTTTTGTGTGTGTGTGGTATCCCCCTGGATACCTCCCAGGTGCACTTCAAGGGCAGTTTTATGTTATAGTCAAAGAGATGAGAAGCCAGATGTGAAATGTGCTTTGTGCTTCCTAGGAAAACTGACTGGCAGGGAGTTTCCAAATAAGATGTTAGAAAGCAGTTGTCAAGGCCCACACAGATTTTTCAAGAAAATTACTTTTTCTGTTAAAAAATTTTAAAATCCCTATTTTAATTTATGATGTCCTCAGAGCAAAACAGAAGTCATGGTTCTCAACCAGCTCTATACTGGTTAGAGTTACAAGTGAATCATCTTCAAAGAACTAAACAAAATCCTGTGCAAACACACAGATATACAAATTCTCCTTTGCAGCAGATAAAAAGCTGAAATCTCTCTTCCTGAAGATTTTCTTCAAAAATCATATAGCACAGTAGTGCTGTTTGCCACTGGTTTTAGAGTTAAAAAAAAAAAAAAGAGAAATGCCTGAATATATTGCTACATTATAATATGTTAATGCACTGTATTTGATTTTCTGGTGCTGTTCTTAGGATAAACACAGAATTAAGTGGATGAGAATCTATGGTCTGTATTAGATAGAAGGTCAGATTTGCTTCAGACCCTAATCTGCAGATGAATCTTTGTAGAGCTGTGCTTTGCTCCTGATTTCATTCCTCCATCAATAGGCTAAGCACTTCTTCCCCATACATTAACATTAATGAGATTTTCAGACATTTAGAGTAAGGGGGGAAATGCAGCCTTAGTATTTGCAATTGCAAATGAGATTGTACTACATTAAATTCATTTACAAGATTACACTTATGCATTTTCAAGTGGTACTTTCCTCTCGCTCTTTTTAACATGGAAAAAAATAGGAGGAAATGGCACAAAAGTTGGGTCAGCTACATTTACTACATATACAGCAGCACCCCAGGGTGAGCTGTGCGTGTGCTCTGGCTTGCCTGGGGGCAGAGAGAATGTGTATTAAATAGCAATGCAAGAGAAAAAGGGGATTGTCTTGTTCTCATCAATGACAGCACCATCTGGTATGGCTGATGGATGTAGGAAATAGAAAGCTCAACTTCCTTTTTATTTTATCCCACTGACTTCAGTTAAAAAAAAAAAAAAAAAAGAAAATAAAGAAAAGGCCATTTTAGTGACTGTCTTAGAACAACGCCAACTGTATCAAAGCCCATTTCTATTGCAGGTGACTAAACACACTTGATGCACCCTGAAAGAGCTGACCTACCTGCTTCCCCCAGAGTCACAGAGTCCTGCTGGCTCTCCTCAAGGTTTGATGGGAACAGCCCTCTCACTGAAGGAGTGGCTGATAAGAAAGCCACATTCACCCTGCTCTAGTGAAAGGCACCTGAGAACCTTTAAAGGAATCCTGAAAGAACCACCAAACTCTCCTTTGCACAGAGGACATGCTCTGTGGCCCCTAGAATCTACAGCACCATGGAAGGTAATCATAACAGCATTTTCAATTCAGTATTCTGAAATGATGCCTTAGCAGTGAGTTAGCTGATGGTAATATGGTTCCTTTTCTTTTTAAGTTACAGGCAAGGCTTTTAAGCCACATAACAATTTCACTCCCGAAGCTGGTGAGGGGAACTGGGGAAGCAGTAAGTTTAAAAGAGACTGGAAGTACATTTGTTTAAACTACAGGTCCACTTGGCCAGGGTAAAAATACAAATATGCTCACAGCTAATGAGGAAAATAGACCACACAAATTTAAGCAGCCAGAGAGAAGATCCAAGGGATAGAAATCTTCAAACTCATGGATGGTGAAGGGCAAGACAAACAATTAGGGTCCTGGAGTGTCCTCCTCCAAAGCTGTTTCAGATGTGGCTACAGCAGAGTTGTGAGCGTGCAGCTGCTGCCTGAACACTGACGGCTGTGTCTGTGGTCATTACCAGAGGTCCCTGCTGCTCCCTCAGTTCTAGAAACCACAATAACTAATGGCCTAAATCCACTTTGGGAGAGGACACTTTTAGACCTGTGTGCAGATGACCCTGAGAGCAGTGTGGGGATGGAGATAAAGTCAGTGCTCGGGTCTGTCCTCTGACAGTTCAACTTGGACTTCATCAGGGCATTAAAGGTTTTGGGAAGACATCTGATAAAAGCAGCTGTTCTTCCCTGAAAGGACTGACACCACAGATGCACTTAATCATGTTTTTGTTTTCCTGCAGAAGTTGTAAAGGGGGACAGAGAAGAAGGGCATATCAAGATCAAAGCTTTCCTTGCTTTTCTGATGCAGCAACCAAGTTGAACAGTGAAGCGACATGAGCAGCAGGAGACTTCTAAGCTCAGTGGCATTAAAAGAAGGAAAAGAAAAAAGTAGTCTGGGGACACTCTGATCCCAGAAGCTTCTCATCTCCATCAGCCCCAAAGTAACAGCAAGGGAGGAAAGTCCAGCACACTCTGCTCATGTGGATGTCTCCTGTTCAGCGGAAGGTGGGTGGCGTGTGCAGGGGGGGCAGGAGGGCTTTTTGTGGAGAGCACTGGAGAATACAGTGACCAGAAATGCATATGCTGACCAAGTGGCAGTCATCAACTCATTACAGCCAGAGGTTATTCAAGGTAAACCAGAGTAATGAGATGGGAGGTATTTCCTTCTGGTTACTTAGGCACAGCAGGATAAAGTAATCTTTGAAGACCTTTCCAAGCTTGACGGCCAAGCAGCAAGTACAGATTTAAACACAGGGAATTTTTAATTTTTTTTTTCCTGAATATAGCAGTGTGCTGAAAACTAGGTGCAGAGATCAATTCAATTCACAGGTACCTGCACTGAAAGCAGTTTTTTAATAGAAGGATGGAAATACTGAAGTGTCACTCAAAAAGCCCATTAATTAAATTCTGTCTCACTGTAGAAAATTATCATGGAAAGAAGTACCCCCCACATTTACCAGGCAGGGTTTTGTTTATTTCTCTTGCACTGCCTGCAGCTAGTTCTGTATTACTGCAATCAGGCTCACAACCAGCCTATGCTGGGACTGCTAACATGACATTTGATCATGGCAGACTGAAAGGTAAAATTATCCAAATTAGTTTAGAGTGGAATAATGAGGATAAATATTGTGAATGGGGTTTGCAGTCACATCCCTTCCTAAATTGGTCTTTCTCTTCAATTTTGCATTAACAAAGACTTTGCATCTGCCTTTAATTCTTCAGTTACCTTCATGTTTGGAGGTTTGGTTTGTGTCCTATGCTAGAACTGTGCAAGTTGCTGCAGAGTTCCCCTCATCTGTGGTCCATCAATAAAAAATCTACTGACACCCAGCTGGGTCTATCCAGCGCTGATAAACCCAGAGCTCATCTCCACCAAATTCTTCTTAATAGTATTTGTTTGGAAGGGGTGTGTGCAGCAGCCTCAGAATCCACAGAAAGAAAGGTCTTAAAGCGAGAAGTGTCAGACAGACCAACTATAGGTGGCACTAATGGTCCTGGTTTTGTGACATCGAGAGAGCCTTTCAGTTGTCTGAAATCTCATTTATTATCAGCTCTCCTTCCCCCCAGCCTATCAATTACACCATCTGAGTCCTAGGAGGTGTTTGCCATTCAATACACAAAATGTTTTCCAGTATTCCTTTTGTTTTTCCAGATGCTAAAAGGGTGGGGGTTTTTTGAGCATGAGGTTACATGCAAGCATGTTTCCAATCCTGTTTTCACATGAAAGGTGTGAATAAGATTCTTGCAACCTTGATGGAGAGCCTTGAAGTTACAAGCATGGTTTAGACTATTTTAAGACTTGGCTTTTACAATTTGCATCCATAACTACCCTACTTAGTGTATATATGTGCTATACACCAAGTTCTAGATTGTATTCTTAAAAATGTTCAGCACTAGACAATAATGGGGAACTAGAAATTTTTCACACTTGATAGTCCAAGCATTTCTCAAATCATCACAAATAATTATTACTCTGTGCAGGTTTCTACATATGACAGTCAGACAACTGTAGCTATGTGAATCAAAACACTATATCTAAAAGAACAATTGCATTTTCGAGAAAGGCATTTTATTCAACTGACCTGAACTGCAACAATTTTTTAAAAAGTAATAGCTTTGCAGCATTTCATACTTTGATTTACTTCACATTTCATAGCATATTATTTTTGACTTAACTTTTTCAAAAACTTCGAGCACTCAAACGAGAAGCACACCATTAATATTTGTTGAGAGAAAGTACATTGTGTGTACTGGAGATGGAAATGCTTTACACCTTCCCCGACGACTTGTGGGCAGACAAACTGGAATATGAATTTGCTATGAAAATGTCTCTACAGAGTGGCTGGATAATAGAAGATACAACTAATATTAACTTTGGAGCATTTTTACTAAGCAAGAACATTTTAGAAGCAAATTATATCCTTTGAAGGAAACTCTTGAAATATTACAAAGCTGTCTTCTTTTCTCCATTTCATGCATTGAACTTATTGCCCTATGGAGAAGATGAGGCTAAATACGCTTTTTTTTTCAATTCTTTGTATTGCAAACCAAGATAACCAGACAATTTTTAGTTCCCATTGCAGAGAATGCACCAGGGCTACGAAAAGAAGAATCAAAGCTCTTGAGAGTAGAACAGTCATACACAGTAGCTGCTAACGCTGTATTGCCAAACATCCTGAATTGCTTCATATATTCCCTCCTTCTTCTTCCTGTGCACATCCCCAGCTTTCTCCATGTGTGTCTGGGTGCACTCAGAAAATGGGACAGCAGAGATAATCCAGCAGTTGTATCACTGTGGGGACTACACTGATTTGATTAATGACACCCCCCAAACCTGCATCGACTTTGGCACTCACTCTTTGTCCAGATACTAGACAAGTACTAGTTGGGTGCTAGAAAAAAACAACACTGGACCAGTCAAAATCTGGCAACAAACACAAATGCAGCCACAGATGCTGATACTTTCCTGGGAAAAATTCACAACTAGGTCATTAAGTATTGGCCTTTTCATCTTGGAGAGAAAGTAAAGCACCACAGGGAGGCTAAATGATGCAAAATCTTGAAAAATCAGACTGACACCAAATGACACCAGCTGTACATGAAAACCAGCTTTTTAATCAGGCTGAAACTCTGTCACACAACAAGATACGAATTCAGGAAGAAAAGAGCCAGCTCCCTTTCAATGCCATTTCCTGTAGAATCCCAAACATCTTTGGAAACCTGTCCATTCTCATCCTCCGTGCTAGGAACTATTTGTATCAGGACTCATACCATACATAGGGTTTGGGTCTAATAGGATAAATGTACATATCTTATAAAGTAAAGTGTCTCCTCTGAACAAGGAGAGGGAAAAGTTGGAAGTCCCCAGGAAGATCAGGCAGAAAGACCTGTAGCCTGGGCACATTGAGGGTGAAGGATGTGCTGTTCTGAAGCTCTGGGGGAATATTACAAACACAGGGCAGTCAAAACTGAAGTGACTGAGTTTAAGTGCAGTATGTGCAAGAGGTAAGAAACCTTCAGGAAGGCTGGAGAAGCCTTGAGCTGGGAATGCTTACACTTAAAACAAGCAATCTTCATGGTGGGTTTATTGGGATTTAATTTATAGAAGATGAGTGTGAAGCTTCGTGTTGCACGTACCAAGAGCACTTTGCCCTGTCTTTCCAGCAGCCAAAGAAAGAAAAAAGGAAAAGGGGAATAGATGGTCAATCCTTTTTTTTTTCTCTCACAGCAAGAAGAAACAGATGAAACCCCAGGCTGGGACCTCAGCAGCCATGGTGGGGTGAGGGTGATGGAGCTGTGCTGCCTTCCCAGGGCAGAGGCTCTGTGCTGGGACCCGACCTCTGTGCACTGCCGGCGCAGCCGCTCGCTGCCGCTCTGACACAAAAGGACAGTGCCTGATGAATCTCTCTGCTCCTGCCTCGTTCTTTAAGTGCAGCGATAAATCACTGTTTGCATTAAAAAGCTGAAAGGCCTGGCTATCATATGAATTTAATTTTAAAATGAAAACTCTCTGTCCTTTCCCCTCCAACACACGCACATGGACAGATGTGTGCGTGTCTGATGGCTGGGGCTGAGCTCGTGCTCTCTGGACCTGTGCGTGGAACCTGTAACACACAGGGACACAACCACTGTCCTCCTAACCCTCCTTTCCCAAGGATACACTGCTGCTGCCCACTGGTGCTTGGGAAAGAGCCAGGCTTGCAGAACTGTCTCCAAGTCCCCAGGCACTGCAGACAGCGTCAAAGAGGCTTCCACTTTTAATCTCACAACTGCCAGGTTCCAGTAGGGGCATAGATGAAACATGAACTGGGACAACCCAAACTCGGGGATAAGCACATGAGTTGGGAAGCTCGAAGCCAAGCGAGTGACCTGTAGCTGCTGCACTCTGCTATGACAGCTCTACTGTGGGAGCTGTAGATATGATTTTCAAGGAGTGGCTTGAGAACTGGTTAGGAAAAGGCATGCCATGGACATCTGCAAATGATGCACCAGGAGGAGCACTGGGCTGGGGATGCACGGAGTCAGCCAGGGTGGAGATGGGAGTAGCCCTTAAAAAACAGAGTAAGAAACTACATTTTAGCATAGCTGGCATCTAGGAGACAATGGAAAAACTGACATTTGTTTCTCTGTTGCAAGGCGTGGTTGCAGGGGTGAGATAAATTGGGTGGAGTGGGGAAACAGGATAGAGTAGATTCGTAAATACAAAAATACATGAAAATTCCACAAGGAGGAAGGGAATAATTTGGACTCCCTCTGGTTAGGACAAGTAATAATAGAGCTGAACAAGAGAGACTCAGATACAGGATAAATCCAAACAGAAAGGTAAGATGTGTGTGTGCTGAAACAGAGTGAGGAATGTCCGGCATTGGGAACATCCACCTGCCCAAGAAGGGAGAGGGACTCAGATAATCCCACCACACAGGCAGGTGTTGTCTTGCAGGTCCTTCAAGCTTTGCAAACCTGGGATGGTGGCTTCTGTAAGCTAAGCTTGCTGTCACTAGCCTCGGTATTCCACACACTCCAGGAGCAAGGCTTTCAGCAAACACTGCAGAGCCATACAAGCAGGGGCTGGTTGGTGCTGCAAATGAAACCTCCCTGAGGAAAAGGCAACACTGTCAAACTCCAGGGTGGGCAGAGACCAGACAGGAGCTCAAGACAGAAACCGTGTGAAACCCTGCACAGGACGTGGGGAGGAGATGCAGCAGGTCTGAATGCCTGGAGTTGCCTGAGACACCTGCCCTGCTCCCCCCAGCAGCTCTGGCCTGGCAGCAAACATTTATGGATTTCTCAGTAACACAAATCCTCCTCCTGTACCTCTGGGTTGCAGCTTAGGTGTCACACAGTCGAGTAGAAATACTTATTTTCTTCTCAGCAGGACATCTGCTATTTCAAGTGAATACAATTTACTCAGTCCCATGCTAAATCAGGGTAATGTGTTTCCAATTTTTAACTCAGTGTGCAGCACACCAATATTGCTCCAGAGCTTTTGAAACCCAAATAGGAGAAGCAGGAGAGAGTTGCTGCATAGCTGGTTTCCTTACATATAATTCATAGGCTTTAGCAACCCCCTCAAGGAGCGGGGAACCCCGCAATTACGTGTTTAGCGTGTTGAGTCCCTGTTCCCCAACCTGAGCAGGCATTTGGTTGGAATGGGACACTGTGGGATGTCCCTTCCAATATCTCTGAGCAGGTCAGGTGAACGCAGCTCCTGTGGGTCAGGGATGCAGGTTCAGGCCCCCACCAAGAAATGCTATGCTGTTATTTTTAAGGTAAGAGGCTGGAAGTAGGAGTGCTGATGCCTGCCATTCATAACCCCGCTGTAAGCTCTGCCCTGTGAGCCTTGCTTCTGTCTAATGGATGGTGCCAAGGTCCAGAGGAGACAGGGAAGAGAGAGCTCATCTCACCCTCCCAGCAGGCCAGTGTCAGAAACAAGAACAGATTTCATCTCCTGTCTCAGTATGACTCTCTTTTCTTGTAGTGGTCTAGATGAATTCATCCTGATACAGACTGGCAAAATACCTAAATCCTTTGGGTAATGATTTTCTTCTCCTTGACTAAACTATTACAAATTAACATTGAATTTATTTTACTTCCCCTTGGTAAGGTTATATTTTGCCCAGGCTAAACCTCGCTGTTCTAAGGTAACTTTTTCTGGCACGTTTGGCTGTGCTGCTCACTAATGCTCACAGAAGGTGACTAACCAGCATTGCTCATTCTCCATGCTTAATTACAGCTAACCGGAAACTTTTCACCTTTCTGCTGCTGTACAAAAAGAATTAGATGACCTCCTGCTTGAAAAGACAAAAGGCCTCTTATAGTAAAATGCTAGCATTCATTTATAATCTTAATTACAACACGCTTCCCAGGAAACCTTCCTGCTGCAGAATGTAGCACAGAAATAAGATTCTGGGTTAACATGGAAAAGCTGTTTCATCAATAGCTTCCTAGGTCTGATTTATTCTTTATTGAAATAAACACCAGTGACTCCAGCCTCAAGGGATGCTCAGTCCCAAACCAGCCAGCAATAAGTAGTCCTTTAGGCCAACTATAATCCTGCCAGGATTGGGCCCAAAGAGGGACCAGGAAAAAAGACAGAAGATGAACCATGACACAGGAGAGGAAGTAACTTGCTTTTTCAATATTTTGTTTTTGTTAAAACCCCCCTCTGTTTCAGTCTGCACCAGAACAAACCCACTGCCAGGAGCCAACCACAAGTGATTTCACCACAGGCTTCTCTGGGAAGCAAAGATGTATGCATAAGGCTGCACTCCCTGTTGGCCCCTGACACCTCTTCCTGAATGCCAGCATGCTCCATCCACTGTGCCAGCTCCACACAGACAACATCCAACATTCTGTGGATCCGACCACCAGGCCCTTGCTGGAAACTTCCAGTCCTGCTGGGTTCCTCTATGTCCTCAGCACAGCAATAAAAGAGCAGAAGATACACCTAGGTAATCTCCTTTAAGTCCTGACAAGCCTAGGGTGACTTGGTTGCATATTTAAGCATGTGACTTGCTACATTAATTTTTCTTATGTCAGAGCACGAGTACAATGTTAAAAGTCCCTTTCATCAGCCATTCAAGACAACTGGAAGGTACAAATATTAGCATGACGCCTCATTCATTTTCCTCATCTCTACAGCTGTGTTTACTGTGATTTCTAAGGGTTCTCTGTCTCATCTAATAACAGATCTATTTAGGGACTGCATACTAAATGTTGCTTTACAATAGAAGAACAAATTCTTAGTATTCCTTTAAATGGCAGCTATTTTTTTCAAACTGTTACCTCAACTACAGTCTGAAAGAAATCGCACATCATCTTCTTTTCCCTTTTTTTTTAATGCTCATTCTTTTTTAAACTTTCCAAAGAAAATGAGCAGAACAGGCCCCTCTGAGCTCAGGCTTTTGGGATCCTTCTCTGGCTGCAGCCAAGCACTGTCTCCTTGCTCTCTGCTCCTTTCACAGATGCTGAAGGCATGCCAGCCTCTCATCAGTTCCCCCTCTATCTGCTGAAAGGGCTCGCTCCCTCTTCCCTGCTTTCGCACCCTCGTCACCCGCCTCATCCCACCTGCAGCTAGAGCTTGCCAGCAAAGATCGGAAGAAAACAGAGCTCCAGGACTAAATTTCCAGGCAGCTCTTGCTCTGCATGCAAAGCCCCCTGGAGCAGCTCCTGAGCTAACGTGCTGCAGCACCTGGCAGGCACTCGTGGCCCTGGTGAGCGTGGAGGGCACGGAAAGATGGGGAAGGTCTCCCCTCTCCCTGAGCAGCGAGGCAAGGCGGAGAGGTGCCAACCCGCAGCCCGAAGGGACGTGGCCTGACAGGCAGGAGTGAGTGGAGGCATTGAGCTGCGGGGCTCGGGCAGCCAGGAGCGTGTGCTCCGTGGCAAAGCGCCCGCGAGCTCCATGGAAACGTGCCCGCTGCTGCGCCGTGGGGAACAGGCCGGCTCTGTCCCGCACACAGGGCAGGCCTGTTCCACCTCCACGGGGCTCCTCGTGGGGCACAGGGAGCGCTTGGCCTTGAGCTGCTCCCGGGGGCAGCTTCCCCTCAGCTGAGGCAGAGCGCAGGGCCTGGCAGTTTGTACTCACTGCGCTGTTCGCTGTTCCTGCAGCCTTGGGAATGCGCTTCTGGGGGAGCCGATGGCTTGGGCAGCAGCAGCCCAGCTACCCCCGACTTCTGCCTGCCCACCCTCACCAGTCTGGTACAGATCTTTTGCTTTCGTAAGCTGCTTGTTTTCTCTTTGATTAACAAATAGTGCCAATAAGCTGGGCAGGAATGCATGCATCTCCCTTTATACGTACATCTGGATACGTGCATATGCATCCCTACCCACATCCAAGCAGTAAGCACCCAGATGGCACACACATTTATGTGGGTCACAGACCAGGGCTCACGGGTGCTCCCAGGCTGTACTGAAGCACTGAAACACATTCTGATGTGTAAGCAGGTGGGACTGAAAAAATTCAGTGGCACAGTGGAGGGAAAACACACACTACTGCTGATTTTCCTTAGTAGGGTGGTGTGAGAAGCATCCATGGTGCCCACTCAGTCAGTACCTGGAACTGCTGCCACCTCCCTGATGATTTCAGTCAAGAGATGTCTGATGGCTCCTGAGAAACACCGGCAGTTGATGATGTCCTGGCTTATTTAATAGAGGTTGTCCTTCTCCAGTGCTGCCAGGTGATGTGGACTCAGGAGCAGGGAAAAGTGACAAATTCACAAAGAGCAGGAAGAGCTGATATTCCTGACAGAAGAACTAAAGCTAAATTACAGTTTCTTGCTAAGAGAGCTGTCATTTTAGACTCTCTCTGCAGGAGCTTCCACCCACTGGATCCATGAATGAAGAGTTAAAGGTTTCTCCTCCACCCCGCAGCGTTGCCTGCTGCAGGACCTGTCTTCTCAAGGCAGGGAGAGCTGGCAAGTGCTCCGTGCCCTTCAGCTCATGGGGGTGCTTCCATGGCACAAACGCCTCCACAAACATGCTGATAATTAACAGTGGATTTTGCTCTTTGAACGTATCCTGTCTTTTATGAGATATATCAGCACAGCTGACCTAGGGATTAACAATGACATCCAACTGCTTTCAACCCTCTTTGTTTTGCATTTCAAATATAAAACTGATTTCATGAAAGTCTGCTTATCCTGTTGTTTCTAAATCCCTTCTGGTGGTTGATCCTAGCTGGAGCAGGTCACTGCACGAAGGCTCATTTGTAAGGACCACACTTAAACACTTTCGATCTGGTGTCTGCAACTCTATGTCCATTCCTGCAATCCATCCCATGGGTATCTTCCAACTGATGTGCATCCCAGCTAGCACAAGCAGGGAAGTCTCACAAAGACTCTTTACAATATCTCCTACTGTTTTTAGAGATATTCGCATCCTGCTTCATGACCTAACTTTATCTCTGGCTTTGTTTGTTTAAAAATAAACTTTGTTCACAGGGGAAAGCAGTACATGGGATCCACTGCTTCCAGGAACAAACTGTAATTTCATTCAATTTATTCTGCTTTCCCAGGCACTCTCTTATTCCAGCTCTCCACCAGCTCTCTTTCTGCACCTGCAAGTCCAAGCCCACAGCTTCAGTCCCTCTTCCCAGTGCCCTTCAGAAGTGGTTATGGCCCCTTAACTCACCTTATTAACACCACTGTGTTCCCTCAGCCCTGGTTAATGCAATACAGGGTCTAAGGTAATCCCAGCTATTTTAAGGTTAGCCTTCCTCCTGCCTGAGCTTCTTTTCCACTTGTGCCTCTCACTGCTTTTCCCTCTCTCTCCTCCACTGCTCTTCATTTAACAGCCCCTTTTGCAGGCTGCCCTCAACACCACTGAAGCTCAAGTTGAACTTTCAAGTTCAACTTTCAAGTTGAACAAGCCCATGGGAGGGCTGGGAGAAGAGTGGGGAGATGCAAACATTTCCGAACAAGACATGGATGTCAAACGGGATGAGTAGAAGGCTGCTCCAAAACACACGTATTCTTAGAAGAGGGAGATAAAGCAGCTACCATACGCTGCTGCTTTAAACCTGATGCAGAACATCTGCTCCTGTTTTGCTTTTCATGATTCATGCCCTCTCATCTGCAGCTCTGGAGAGAGAAGGGCCACCTGGGCAGAGACAAACTGCTGGTTCACTCTGACTATTTCCAGGAGAAGAAAACTTGCCGAGATTAACTAGAGAAAACCTGAACTGCTCAACAGCCAGCTAAGCTATGAAGAGCCTGCACATCAGTCTAACAGTATTTTTTGTTCCATCTTCACCCACTGCAGACAGGATTGGGCCTCTCCCGTCCTCCACTCCCCACTTGGTTTTTGTGGATCGGCTGAGACCAGTAAATCTCAGGGGCTCAACTGCAGCCTCAAAGTACAGCTTTTTGGAAGTACTCTGAGATCTCTCAGCTCCCTATGGTGAGGCAGTGGAGCAGACCCGAGTCCACTAAAACATGGGCATATTTTAGCTATGACCAGCCTGGTTGGGGACTGAAGGCAACAGATGCATATTCAATGAGAATAAATGCTTATTCCCAAATAAAGCTCAGACAAACTGCAGAGGGATCTGCAGGTGCTGGCAGGATGGATAAGTCCTCCTGAAGCTGCATCTGGAGCTGCTATCGCAGATCGAGGTCTGGGATAAAAATAACACTCAGTACTTATCTGGTATTTTTTCAATCTGCAAACTTTAAAGCATCATCCCCACTTTCCAGATGTGAGAAACCAGCCACAAAGAACCAGTGCAGTGTTGCTAATGGTAGAACCATTTTCACAAGCTGAACATTCTCCTCTTCCCACACCTCTTCTCTGTCCAAGTGCAACTGACGGGTTCAAGACATGGCAACCTAATCCTACCAGAACTTTCAATTTTCTGTCATCTTGCCTTCTTCTAAAGAGGGGGGTTTATTTTTCAGCCCTGGTTCCTGGTACTGCTCTGGGAGAATTTCAGAACAAGATATACCTCCAAATCTTTGTCCTCCCTGAAGTTTCTAGTCCTCCCTCTTATAGACGGGTTAAGTAAATGGATTAAACCAGAGACTCAAGATTCAGATCGAGAAACTGTGGCAGTAAAGAATGCTGGAATCAGCAGATTACAGATATTCAAAGCATTCAGTTTAGGCTTACACCTTTCCCTCCTTGTAATTTCCTCCCTGAACAACACTTTTGAGATTCACCTTTGGGTGTAACTTCCACAGCACATTGGTGTTTATGAGAAATCAGTAACACACATTTGGCACTGCCTGATGGGAAATAATGTAGCATGTTTTGCAGTAACACATATAGCTTTCTGTTTATCAAAACTACTACCTAAAATGCCACTGAGATCTCACAGAAAGTCACCAGAGTTACGTACATTTAGGACACTCCAAGATGTTGCACTGGAATTTAAAGGAACCACTTGAAGTACAAAATAGAAGGGTTGCTATGTGGTGGTCTGTTTTTAAATTTAGTAACATGAGTTTGCCACAGCCCTGAAAATCAACCTGTGTGTCACTGAAAAGAAAAACCAAACCATGAAGTTCACTGATCTATAAACCTCATGGCAAAAAGTAAAATCTAGAATTTTTTTTTGTTTTGTTTTGAAAATACTGATTCAGTGCACTCAAGAGAAGGGTGAGAAGCAAACAGTTTATCTGGAATAGGTGGACAGTATTAAGCCAAACCAACCTGATTTGGAGAAGTAGCATCAATAAGCTGGGTAGTGGGTACAGCTTAAATGAAGTACTGCAACTCTGCCTACCTGTTTCAGCCTACCACAACTTACTCATTGGCACTAAAAATAACTAGAAACACGGCAGAGAAGGTGAAGGAAAACATGAAGGAGAACAAACAGCCTGAGTGATTCCATTAAAAAACCTCCAAATAGTAACAGCACCAGAGCCTGCCTGGGAACAGCCCTCTGGGTTTGAATGGCATCTGCTAAAGCAGCCTGGTACCTCCACACCAGTGCAAAGATGAATGAATGGTCTAAAATGTCTGTCCACGGATGACAAGAGAAAATACAATGTTGGTAAACAAGTTTCTGGAGCATTACAGCCCCCTCCAAGGAAACAAGTGAAATCAGAGCCTGGCACTGGTGTTAGAAAGCGAAGGGGAAGGAACAAAGAGAAGAAAACAAAAATGATCCGTAGCAAAAATACTGCTCCTACATCTCTGGGCTGAAGAGCTTCCTTGGAGAAGTTCTTGCTTTTGATGGCAGAGCATGACATCTCTCTGGGACGGGAGAGGAAAGGAAAATGGAAAAGTCTGTGATAGATTCAAACTACTAAACAAAAGAGACTGTCTGGGGAATTAATATTTATGAAATGTGAAAAAGATTGTAGTAAAATAAGAGATAACACAAATCTAATAAAAGCAGAGTTGTTCTGAATTTAAAAAAAAAAAAAACACAGATGCAAAGCCTGCAGTCTGGTGCTGTACTATCAAAACACTAATTCCCCCCTGTCTCAAGCAATGTCAAAACAAAACCCCCCACATGTAGGCCTGGTTCAAAAGCTATTGACGTTAATAAAAATTTCCTCTTGATTTCCAAATGCTTTGAAAATTTGACTCTCTGGGAATTTCTGATCTTATTAAGAGACGTATACCACTACTATCACCCCCAAAAGAAATCCCATAGCTCACACCATGTTACACAGAGATTCTATAGGACTGAAGGGTTCCTGCCAGAAGTTGCCCAGCTTCTCTGCTCAGTAGAGGATGATGGTTCATCCCAAATCCTGGTGTGGGGTGTTGGGGAGTGGCACCTGCAGTGTTATGGAGATGATTGTTTTTGAAACTGCATATGGGAGTTACTGCACCAGTGGCTTCTGAAAGCCTTTGAAAATTTTCCCTTATCACGGCTGCAAGCCAGAAAAGATGTTTTCACTTCCTGCTGTGGAGTATCATAGTGTGCCATATTCAATGCACCACCTAGTCTTGTGTTTGAATGACATTTGCTTTATGGGAGGAATGTGTTTGATAATCCTGGTGCACCTCTCTGTTGAGATGCATTTCTTTTGATATTCTGCTAAAGTTTGTCTCTTCCCCCCCCCCCCCCCCCCCCCGCATTAAATATACCTGTGGCCAGAAGATTATGAATGTGGAAATGTGTCAGTGAAAACAGGCTGAATGAAAACCACTGTGACAACCTCAGTTCTGAGTTTGTTGCTCTGTTTGTGTGTTTCTTGGATGGGGCTTTCATTTTCGGTAGGGTTGTTTTTCATTTCCAGGCATGGTTTGTTCTGGTTTATGCCCAAGACTTTGCACTAACAAAGCCTGATGGATCTGTGAGAGGAGTGTAAACATAGATGCTAATCACCTGAAAAGGCAGATCTGTACAGGCAGCTGCTCCTGGAGATACTGGGTTTTTCCTGGGCAAGAAAGGGTGAGTGTCCAGAGGGAAATGCCTAGTCACGGGGCATTTCAGACCTATTAATGTCATTTAGAAAGAAAAAGAAAATCCACGCTGAGCTATTAGCAACAATCAGGTGTTAGAGTGCAAGGAAGACACATAAAACACTGCATTAAACTAGGACAGTTTTGCTCTACCTCAGAACATAAAGTTTATTGAATGGCTCCCAGAAGAGGGAAAAATGGATCTGGCACTCAGCAATAAAGACTATAATTACTTTTTCATAGAAAATCCACAGATTGTGTCCAACTCCTGGCAATTTTTTATGGTGTTGACTCAGGAATGCTCTTGTCCAGTGCCACCATCAGTGGGATCAAGATGTGCAGCTGGAGAAGTGTTCTGAGCTATCCCTTTCCAGGAGCCAAGGCAGACAAGAAGCCCACAGAGGAGCCCAATTCTCCCTGTCATGCCACTGGAATGGAGTAGTGATGGGTGTCTTCACCTGCCCAAGGTCACCCAACCACCTGGAGAGCAGGGACAGAGCTGGGAGAGGCAGTGGCAGTGACCCATCCACTGAGCTCGGCCACACTGGAAGAGCCAAACTCATGGATGTGTCTGTGGAAAACCTGGTGTTTTGTGACTCACGGACCCTTGAGCATTTCTAACCATCTGGTTTCCCAGAACTGGCCAATCTGACAGGTCTGCTGCCAAATTAACAAAGTTAACAGAATGTGTGGTTATGTGAAATTGTGGGGATGGTAGCTAGGGATGTAGCAAATCACTTCACAGAGATTTTAAAAGCTCTGCATCTGGACTCAGACGTGTTGGGCAGAGGTGGGATGATTAAAAGGTTCTCTAGCACCACAAGAAAACACTTTTGGATGTTATTTACACAACAAAATTTTATGTTCAAGGGTGCCTGAGTCATTTGATAGGCAGCTCACAGCTGTACAGATACGGTGAAGAATAACAAATACAATTTTGGATGAGAAATTTAGGGACATATTTTTAAAATGCATGCACTGACACCCTCATTTTACTTTTTCTAATGGCCCTGCCTTCTGTGCACTCATGACCTTCCTGAACCTTGTGTGAAGTTTGAAAGGACTTGTAAATCAGTGCCTCTTCTGGACATTTAAATGGCAAGTGATTAAAACTAAAAAAGAAACTACTCGACGAGTTCTAGTTGTGGTCATCAGGCACTGCTCCCTCTGTGGCTCAGCAAAGCCAAGAAAACACAGATTATTCCCAGGCTCAGTTGCTGTAAGTCTGAGTCTAGACAACGTACCATTACTCACAACAACCTATCTTTTATATTTAACTTAGCAAGACCTGCAGATAGAGAAAACACATGCTTTACTTAGAGATGAAGGAAGAGCACTCAGCAGTGCTCTCACTGCTGCACACTGAATCGGTGAACACCAATAAAAACATGATTAGCCCAAACCCATTTGTCACACAAAGCAGCAGCCTTTCACTGGGGACACTTGTGAACAAGCAGACAGCTGATGTCTGGGTAGGAGCATGAGCAGTCCCCAGAATCACAAACTCTCAGGCCCACTGTGACACAAGTAAACATTATCACTGCCCCATAAATGTGAAACTTGGTCATTTTGACATGCTGAGTCTGTGGCAGAGCCAACAGACTGACAACAGACTGACTCAACAGTGTCCTGGTCTCCTGTCATCAACATCAGCTTCTGCAAGCAGTGAATCTACCAAAGAAACAAGACAATCAAAATAAAGCTTTCACAGTTTCTCGTCCAATGTTTCCCTTTCTGCATCAATTTTCGTTTTTCTTGTTGAGTTCATTGCTCAATGAAAAATGTGCCATTGACAAGGCTGGAATTAAGCACAGCACAATTTTCCACCACGTCCACACTGCACTGCAAGAAGACTGTGGCTTGGATCATGTGCCTTATGAAAATTCATGTCAAGCTTGTTAGAGACTTCAAGGAATTCAGAATTTCCTCCACTGTGCTTGTGCAATGTCCAGAACCATGAAGGGCTGATTGCTAGCTGAGACCAGTAAGTGTTGTTCCAATAAATAGAAAAAATAATGGAGAAACTGAGCAGACCCAAATTAAAAGGCAAAGAAAATGAGAAACGGGGGAAATATAGACAACATTAACATGCTTTGCCTCTTTATGGCAATGTTCTTGCCATTACAAAGGCAGGTGTTAGAGGTTTTCTTTCAAATGCCTTAGGGTAGAGCATCAACAGCAATTTCACAGGAAAGCACCACTTTGTATAATGAGGGAATGCACAAAAGTTTTTTGGAAAGAAAACCCCACAAAACAAAAAACCTACAAGTGTTTCCAGACTCTATGTCTCTACAGGGCTGCTCTGTTTCATCAGTCTCAAATGATGGAAACTGTCCAGTAGTTATAAAATACCTACCTGAGAAAGTTATGAGAATTCTTGCAGGATGCAACGCACCCTGCCGAGGGCTCAGCAAATGACCCACTGACATGAGGGAGATTTATGTTCTGAGGAGAGCTGCCCATGGGTTTTGTTATTACGTTTCACAGCCAAGTTTTCACACAGAAGAAATTGAAAAAAAAGACAAAGGCGAGTATTTTGATATCCTAAGCCTGAGTCCAGTCCTGAAAGTTTACACAGTGATGTGTCTGAGAACTGCAAACAGATGAGAGGAATCTGATGTCTAGATCAACAGACTGACAGTGCTCTGCAGGTACCTTCTCTGGTGCTGGTGTTTGCTTTAAGATCTCTCACTTTGAAGAACATAATTAAGACATCAAGAATTGGTAAGTTCTGACCTGAAGACATTTTCCCAACCTTGCAGGTCATCTTTTCTGCCTCTGCAGACACCAGGAGGCAATGGGAGGTTCATGCCAAGGCAGTATCTCATGCTCTGAGTAACATTCCAATTTCTGTAACCAGATTTTTGGAACAGCAAGTTCTTATTTTGGGCAAATCCCATGTGAAGGGCATGCTTCAGTAGACAGATGGATATCCTCAACTTATTGATATAGTGTAACTATTATTAGATGCACAAACAGCTACTGCCTTGTTGTGCTTCACAGGTTAAAAACCAGTAATGCAGAATCCTGTTAATGCAATAGAGAAATACGGATACTCTAAGTGAAAGAGGAATGCTCTTATTTCAATATTCTAATTTAGACTTTGATCAAAAAGATTTGCTGCTTTACACGTCATGGTTCAGATGAACCACGGCACAGACATGTGGCTGGGGACACTTTATCATAGGGAAGAGGAACAGGTGCCTCCACTGGAAACTTCTGTGTTACATAATCACATCAATTTCCATGTTGCACACACTTGCTACAAGACAGAATTTTGCCTGGTGGTGCATGCAAGGATGTGGGAACCCCCGACCTGGTGCTTAAGGGCTGACCTATGGACAACCAGAACAAAAACCTTCCTGTTTCTACCAGTGATTTGTACAGGGCTGCAGCAGGCTGACTTTGTTTGTATGCACAGACTCTGGCAATCTGAGCAGAGAATTTCTGCTTTCAGATCCATGAGGCACAGAGGATCAGTTAATGTCAATGAAATTCCCTCTTGGGTACCAAATACACTATGAGAGACAAAGGTGGGTACAGAGACCTGAGAGTGAAATTCTCCCCCTGCAGTTGGAAAGGCTGTGCTCTGGATGGTGCTCAGGAAAACGCCTGGCCCATGCCACCGTCAGTCACTGCACAGCAAAGAGGCACTGGCTTTCCACTACCTTGGACCCTTTTCCAGCCATATCCACAAAGGGGATCAGATTAAAAATCCCAGCCTTTCAGGCAGGCAGCCCAGCACACAACTGGGACTCACATCAGAGACAGTATTGTGCCCCATCCCCGAAGTGTTCAACTCCAGGTTTGGGTGGGACCTTGAGCAACCAGCGAAAGGTGCCCCTGCCCATGGCAGGGGGGTGGAACTGGGTGATCTGCAAGGTCCCTTCCAACCCAAACCATTCTGGCATTCCATGAGTCTATGAGTAGTAACCTGCATTACAGCAGGCCACATGGAAGCATTCCATGTTCATCCCTCAGACATGATATGTTTGTTTGCTTGTTTGGCAGGCCCAGCAGATGGGGAATCACATAACAAATGTGATTGTGATCACATTTCACAATCACAATGCAATGCGATACCAGCATTTCCCTTCCTGTCGAGAACCACAGAATAGACAGGGGAAACAGCAGGATCTGGATGATGCAGAATAAGGTTTCCTGACCTCTGGGCATCCAGACCTTGACCCTGGATTGATTGTGCATGAGCTGGAGAAGAGCTCATGGTTGCTATACCCTCGTCATCATCTACATCACCAGACCCAGCTGGGCACGCTGAGGTTGGTCATATCTTTTAAACCCCTTTAGGGGTGGTGACTCCACCACTTTTCCAAGCAGACTGTTCCAATGCTTGACAACCCTTTCAGTAAAGACATTTTTCCTAATATCCAATCTAAAACTCACCTGGCACAACTTGAGATCATTGCTTCTTGTCCTATGACTGGGAGAAGAGACTGAGCCCCAACTGGCTACAGCCTCCTGTCAGGTACTTGTGGAGAACAAGAAGGTTCCCTCTGTGCCTCCTTTTCTCCAGGCTAAACAACCCCAGCTCCCTCAGCTGCTCCTCACAGGACTTGTGCTTTAAAAACTACACATATTGCCCCAAATGAGTATGAAAACCAAAAGTAACAAAATTCACCAGGCTTTTTTCCTAAGCTGAATTAAGTCTATGAAATTTCTACAAGTGATTTTAGTTGAAAATAACAGGCCTGGTCCAAAGCCCCTTTAAGGTTTTACCCTGCTGAAATTCCCGCAGCCTGGACATACTTTCAGCTGTGCAAACTTTACCACACATCACTGCTCTGCGTGCTAATAGTGCTGAGTGCTGGCCTGAGCTTTGCTCCCACCAAAGTCATGTCAATGAGATTAACTCCCCACTTCAGTGGGGAATTAATTATTATAATGGTGAGTACTTTTTGAAAATCCCACTTCTCTTGCTTTGCAGGTTGTTTTGTGGTCTGTGTTTTTTTTTCCTTAATTATTAAATGTCAATTGAGAAAGGAAAAGTGGGTAGATTGTAGAAATAATAGCAAAGAAATATTGGAATCATCCTGTAATACCTGTGTAACTGGCAAGGCTTGTCTGACCATTCACTCCCCACCTAAATGGGGTCTGTAAATAAGCATTGAACAGATATATAACCCATGTGCTGAATTTTATTTTTGCTCTGATAATAAAAGCCGTGGAGAGAGATTCATGATAACATGACTCCTCACTTGACTGCGCACAAACAGCATTCATTACATTCTGACGATGCATTTAGGCCTCAGAGTACAAAGAGAGTTTTACCTCTTTTTTCCTTTCTTTTTCTGCACCAATTTGCATGAGAAGTACAGAGCATTTAGTCTTTGAATTAATCAAAATATCTCTGCGTTCACTGAATAAATATATTTGAATACATGAATAAATAATATATTGAGTAAAATAATGAAACTCACTTAAAATGAAGCTGAGAATGAGGTCATGGTTTTTATTAAATGTGACATTTTCCACAGTGTTTACACTGCAAGAGATAATGGCCTATGTATTTTAAAGTGGGTAACAAACCATCAAAAATCAACTTTAGATAAATTAAAGTAGCTTAATTTTCAGCTGGCTCTGGGCTTTTAACCTGACTTTCTGAAAGTCAGGTTAAGATGATTCAAGATGAAACTTGGGCTTATGTGCCTAGGATGAAAATCTTCATTTAAAATCAAAGGAACCACTTAATTGCCAGGCAATCCTAAGGACTAGAAGTCCAATTCAAAGGTCAATCTCACTAAAGCTGTCAGGCACCTACCCTCAGATAAAAGTATTTCATCTAGTACTTGCATTTCAGTGACAGACATACCATAAATACAATATACTGATTATAAACAAAAATGTTAAGCTTGTACAAAATCCTGTTCCTGGAAGCAAGCAGAGAGCAAACAGGAACTGAGCTTGAAAAGCTCTCATGAAAACACACCAAGCCACATACAAAATCTATTCACCAATGGTTGACTTGAGGACAAGTCTATTTTACTTGGCTGCCTAAAGCCACTGCTTGCCCAGAGAAGTCAGCAAACAGAAATGTGAGTGAAGCAGGTATAAGAAATTAACTCAATTAATGTGGAATTAGAAGAGGAAGAAAGTAAGAAGATAGCAGACACTTTAAATAGTGAAATCCATGGAACAGACCCTATAATACTGCCAGCACCTCTCTCCATCCCTGGCATCCCACCAGCCTGCAGTGAGGAAGGGCTGGACAGAACCAACACATGGTAGCAGCCAGTTGCCAGATTGTTTTCATTTGCTGCTGTCTGCTCAGGGTTCATGTCAATTAGCACAGGCTAATCAGTATTTCATTAAAAACATAATGAAAAACCTAACTCTAACAGAGATTTATAAGGTTGCTTATTACACCATATTTGAGTGCTGTGATTGAAACAGACCTTCATTATGTTTCACCTCCTGAAACTGTGACCCCACAGGTTCATAATATTTAGCAACTATGTCAAACACCCCTTCACGATCTGTTTGTTCTTACCCCCATGTTCTCAGATGCCTGACAGGATGGAGTTTCTCAGATCAAAATGATCCAAGAGCATAGCAAGGTTTGGAGTAATTGGGAAGGTTTGTCCTGCCCTGCTTTCTTCCAAGGTAGCGGTAGAAAAGTTACTTGGCAACTGATTCGTCAGATACTGTGCAGCCATAATAAAATGGGTTAAATACTGAATCCATGTGATGAAGTTTACCTGATTAAGGGCATTCATAAGCCAGCCTTTTTCAGCTGAAATTTTTCCGAGTCAGGGTGGCTAAACTCATCCCTGCACCTGAGCACTGGTCTGCCATGTCCATCCCTGTGGCCAGTGCCACACAGCCTTCTCCCAGACAGTCCCTGGGCATGGTTCAAGGGTTTGCCCACCCTGGACCATCTGGATGGTCTGGACACGGCAGTCCTGGTCAGGAGGTGAGATGGCTGAGCTGCAGGGAAGCAATCTGTGCCCTGGCAGCTCATCTCTGGGCCAGAGAGCAGAGACTGGCTCTCTTTGCCTGCTGTTAAATCCCAAGGTTTTTGCTCTCTCCACTCTATAAAACAAAGTGTTTTGATTTATACTCTGATATGCTTTTGAGTTTAAAAGCCTTTTTGGTCTTTTGGTTTGAACTAAGAAGAATAGTTGATGTTACCCATCAATTTAACCTTTTCATCGAAACCTTTATGAATCTAATGCATCCCAATGCACTAGATCTTCCAGTATGGTGGATTTATTTGCCTAGAGCAATGTTCACAAAGCATAATGAAAGCATGATGATTTTGGGAAGTGATTAGGATTAGTGACAAAACGATCTGCAGTGTGGCTGGCCCACGGAATGTGCAGAGAAAGAGCTCAAAGTCATTACCTGGCTGTACATAAATCTGCCTCGTCTACAAGAAATTATTAATTTAGTCCCACAACAACTCAAGTTGAAGGCTGCCTTTAGGCTGTGGTAACCCCTCTCGGCCTAGAAGTCCTGAGGCCCAGCCAGCCCTCCCTTCCCAGCAGTCCTGAGAGGAGCTTCCTGTGGCAGGAATGCACGAGTGGTTTCCAATGCTGTGCCCAGCAGAGGAAGTGGGTGGAAGAGAAGTTTGGGAGGCATTCTTGATCAGCTGCTGAGGCACTGAAGACAGGAACAGCACGATTTATGGACCCATGTGAGCAATCCAGGTTGCAGGTCAGTGCCAATCACACTGCTATGAATGATGACAAAGGAGTCACAGAAGCAGGACAGAGGTTCTTTCTCAGTTCCAGCCAGTTAACCCTGGCATTCCACAGATGGCAAATCCTGATCGTTTATTATCCCAAGTAATTTCATTAAACCTCTGCCTTTAAGAATAATTAGGTAAATGAAGTGACTGAAGTACAACTTCCAATGGAAAAATCAATGCTTTCTGGATACATTTCATGTAGGTGGCATGAGATAAAATAGCATTGCTTTAGGACATCCCTCCACACCAATCCTTCCTTTTCAGTCTGAAAAATTAGTACCTTATATTCCCTTTAATTAACTCTCATTTAGCCATGTCATAACTCTCGTTTATGCAATTAGAAGCTGCTTGATACAAGCACAGAAGTCCAAAAATACACGTGCAAAACCCTTCCAACAAGCAGCCCTGCTCAGAGGGGACCAGATAACTGCGACCCCAATGGTGTCATGAGCATTATTAAATAATGCCCACCTTTCTAAATGCTATCCTCTGTTACCTGACATCCCCCTCGGATGCTCTGAGCACAAAGTGTTCGCTACCACCTTTCAGTCTCACAAGGAAGCATCCTCATTCTGGGAGCGCTTCTGACAACAATGCAAACACAATCCTGAATTTTCGTGAGCCCGAGGTCAGGATTGGACACTGCTGGACAGTAAGACCCCAGTCATGCAGGGATTAGGTTTGAGAGTCAATGTTAAGCCCTCTGCACTCACATGATGAGCTTCAGAAATTCTCGTGAAGCTTCTTGAGGTCCTCAGGCAACACTGCCCAGAAGGCTGGTCTGTCCTTCAGGCTGAAGGTGCCTGGAGCACATGACTCAGTGAGAAGTTAAGCAAATTAAATTAGATTTTTGGTTTTTTGCCTCCACAACAATTTCTGGAAAACTTATGCAGGAAGAATGCCCAGGGTAGGGTTTGCCAGCAGGAGGTGCCACCTGGGATGTTGCCCAGGACTGGGTGGCAGAAACCACCATAATATAGACAGTTAAAGGCAAATAAATGAAATGAAAGTAGTGGAAACTGTGTGAGTACAAAGACAAATAAAGAAGCAGAACTGACAACCTAGAGGCACAACCCCTGTTCACAGCCAGGCACCAAGATGGAGTGCACCCCAGTGGTGCAGGCAGAAAAGGAAAGTCTCTCATCCTGGCTGCCTCCTACCAAGGTCAGAATTGGCAGGTGTTATGTACATTTCAGGAGAAAAAAAGGATTTTAATTAAAAAAAAAAAAAGAGTACTTGAGAATGATGCCTCTTAAGACCAAGTGCTTTTGCAGCTCTTGGTAAGGAGCATTAATCCTCAGTCCCAGATTTCTCTTCCTATGAAACGTTGGCAGTTCCTGCTGCTGCTTCACATGGAGAATAGTATGCATTTTCCCAGCATTTATAAAATTAAATACACCATGCTGCTTGATTTATTTCTGTTACTCTTGATACAAATCACACAAAGCTGTGATTCATGTTTCAGTATTGATCCTGTAATTAGTTCAGTGCAGGTAAGCCTTCATGCTAGTTACAGTCCTACATTTACTCACTTGGATGCCATTGTAATACCGGGTTTAGGTGCTAAACCTTCACAAAGAATCCTGTTTCATGGTAGTCGAGAGCCTGTTTCACGCTGTGGTAGCAGCCTGATGTAATGATGCCCCACCTGAACTAGACTTCTCATGCAACTTGCATGACCCCCCTCACACACACATCCAGATGGGACATTAACAGCACCATCCTTGTCATCTAACCCCTTTCCATTCTCTGGGGATGGATCACTCATCCTTCCACCAAAGAGCACCATGGGATTTGGAGAGAAGCCTGGATCCCATGAAGAGCCATCCCACTGAGCCCTGCCAAGAAGCTTCCACCTCCAGCCACGAGGCTGCCAGACTGCCATGGCCAATCCTGCTGGCTACAGTGCCAGCAGCCTCTGTCAGCACCATGGGTGGCTGCTGGAGACGTGTGGAGCGTAAGCAGTTCCTTCTGCCAAGCTGTGGAGCAGCTCAGTTATGGCCACTGAACCCAGAAGCATTCCTCCAACCCTTCAAAGCCTCCTGCAAGGAGCCCCAAGGAGCTGAGCTCTGTATCAGATGGTGCAAAACTCCTACCCCACCATCTGAGCTTCCCTGGCCCATCACCATGTTACGCCTGCACAGGGGGCCTCTTCTTCCTACAGAGACAAAAGCAGAATTTTCTCTGCAGCAAAGCAGCTCTTCAGCTTCACAGGAATTCTTCTCACTTTAGATATCAAGAGAACTAGAAATCCATTAGGTAAAGCTAAAAAAGAAAAATGTATATAACCATAATCAGTCTGGTACGGTAGTATGTGTAGAAAGTTCCTGATCAAACTGGACTCTTGGCAATGAACACTGTCATAGAAACAACAGCAAATCCTGCCAAATTTCCCTCCTTGCTGGGAAATTATCATTTAGCATACTAAAACAAGTCTATACATTCAGCTCTTTCACCGGTACCAGCATATCCCCCCAAACTAAATACTAAGCACCAATTTTATTCAGACCATTTCACTGAGACCTTGATTATTCTGGGCTTCATTTTCAATCGCGCTCACAAAGCGCAATTGCGTATTTTCATTTGGTCTTTTTCATAAAGGTAAATTCTTTCCATGACAACTGATTTAGAAGAAAATCAGAGACACAGCCAGTAACACAGACCCATTTCAGACATTCAACACTTCTACTGGCATCACTGTGTAAGTTGGAATAAGCTTCACCTTTCATTCAGGAAAGAGAAGGGATCTGTTTGTATGGATGGACATTACAGGCACTGTCTACTTCAGAGCACACATCTATGAAGTGGCATTCAGCTGATTTAGTTAGTGGCCTGAAGAGATCACTTATTACAGATCTTCTAATTTACATACATTTTGGAGAAAATACAAGACTCCAACTTAGCTCATCATCTTGACAGAGCTATGCACTTAAGTGTGCGTTTAGCATTAAGCCTGTGCTTAGTTGTTGTGAAAATCAAGCAGCTGTTCTGTCATTTTGAAGAACTGTGCCTTCTGCTTTTTAAAGAAATAGCTACAAAAAGTAATAGGAAAAGTTACTGCATCCCCAGTTACGTGCTAAGAATCTTGGAGGCCCTTACAAAATCATCACCATCATTATCTCTTTCCATGACTGCTATGGTTTCTCAACACACGAGAGTGCAATTATCCTCACATTTTGAGGGCAAATATGTGATTCCAGAGAATCTTGCCATGTGGTATGTGCCACTTGATTTCTCATAAAAAGTATTACGTGCCAGACAACCACCATCCTCTACTGCTACTCCCTTTAAAAGGTTAAGAAATGCGTGAGGAAGGCTTTGTGATCCAAAGTGTTGCTACAAACTGGAGATGGAAACCAAGAAATAGTGCTGCATTAGACACAAATTCATAGTCCCCATCTTCCCAAACTAGGCAGTGGCAATGGAGAATTACACAGAAGCATGTGCCTTCCTTGAGGAAGTTTTCTTGAAACTGGTTGCTGATGTGTTTGAGAAGGGATGGGTCAATGCAGAGCTGTCCTTCAGTTACTGGGACTGTAAGCTACAGCTCTCCCAAAATGTTAGGTTTGCACTGTGATTTAATTACAGGCCGTATTGCTTACATGGTAGACAGAAAAGGAATTATAATACCCATGCTACTTTCTGTACTTCACAAAACCATGGAATCATTCAGCTGGAAAAGACCTCTAGGATCTTTGGGTCCAGCCATCAGTTTGCTGTCTAATGCCTGTGAAAGTGCACCCTGAGAGAAAACCTCCCCTTCCAAGCTACTGGGAACGCCACGGGCAAGGTGGAGGATTGTTCCACACGTGGAACAGTAGCCAAACAGGCCTCACATCTCTTGTGTAAACAAAGGATGGTGGGTGCCCAGAGAGGGAAAGCTGAGGCACATGCCACGCTGGCTCCTGTCCTGAGCCACGCATTAGTTTGGCTAAAGTTAGAAAAGCCCCTGGGCCACATGAAACTACACAATCAAAGTCTGTTTTATAACACCCAGAGGGACTGTGTTAAGGTTACCAGGCATCTCTAATCCTGCTCGTTCCTACGTTCTGAGAGACTGACGTTTTTTTCTTGCATTCTTGCATGGAGCCCTGTTTAACCTGAAGTTAGTGATGACCATGACTTTTAATAGGAACAGAACAAAGACAAGTCAAGGGAGCATTTGTGTTAAGGCAACAGGAGGGGCTCCGAAGAGAAAACAGACGTCCTCAGATTTGCTAAGAAAATTGTTCTAAATTATATTATTTGGGAAAAAATTTGAGACGTGTCAATATAGGGAAAATTACAAAGATTAAGGAGAATTATTTCCTTTAGCCAACTTCCCATGATAAAAGATCTTTTGCTAATCCCTATAAGCACTCTACAACATGAACACATGCAAATGCACTAAATTCTTGCAGAATACAAAGAGGGTGTCTCTCTGCAAGAACAATAATGTAGGTTCAAAAATGCATGATCCTCAGGATGCTGGCTATTTTGGTCAATTACTGGAATGGGGACAGCAGGTCACGAGCAACAATAGAGCTCTTATTCTTGGAACTAAATACAGTTAATTCCAAATCTGAACTCATAAAACTGACTCCCAGACCTGTCAGTCGAATCACAATCAACATATTCCCAGATATAGCTTAACTGTAGGAAATAAGTTACTGCTCAAGGGACTCTTTTCAGATGAAATTCACCTCTGGCAGACCATTGTATCTCCTGGAACTTCAGGGAGGGACATAAAACCAACTGCAGAGAAAAGGTGTGTTGAAAGATCAGGGTTTATTCACTGTCAGTTCTGCTCAGTGATCAGATATTTAACCCTACTGCTTCTTCCCTAGGGCTCTGAACTGTGGGTCTGTGGGCTTCAAAACCTCAAGACAAGGTCAGCTTTACTGAGTTAGAATAACAAAAAGCCAAAACAAACCAAGACCAAACAAACAAAAAAGGCTCTGGGAAAAGCTGTTTTTTCACTCATGGAATAGACAGTCTCAAGGCTGGGGGCAGATACTGGGATGACACCAAACTCAGAGCTAAAGCCTAACCCAAGAGGGCAGATGGCCTGTGCAGTTGGTGCAATCAGCTAGAAAAAGACGTATATGCACCAAAGAAGTATCAGTGCAAAGCTGTTCTGTCTTGTCCATGAGGATAAGTGCTTGTAGCCTTATGGAATTGTCAGGAACTCAGCCACAGCATAGCATTTACAGAGATATACACTGAATTACAAAGCTACAACTGAAAGCCTGAGCTACAGCTCTGTTCCTGCTGAGTGTCCTTATTAAGCAAAAGCCACATTCAAGACAACAGAACAGTCTGTGCTGACTTTGACCACTACCAATAAGCCTCTGTTGCTGAGTTAGCTCAGGTAACTGGCTGCCTTGGTCAGTCAAAGCTGATTTTGAGTGGACATCCTGCTAAGCTTTACTAGAGATAGTACATCCTCACACAGAACACCAGACACAGCAAAGCCTTGTTGGGGAAAATCACCCAATCTCCTTGGCTTCTGCAAGAAGCTCTTCAGCATTCAACAGAGTGAGGTCCTGTTTGTATTTCTGGGCACACTATGAATAGCAAAAGATCCTAAAGCAGTATGAGAAGAATATCCTTGCTTGAGAGGGGAATGGTCCTTGCAGGACCCTTGCTGCAGAGACGGCCAGTCAGCATCCAGAAGCAAAGGCATACCTGAATATATTTCCAGGTGAGCCTGCTACCTCAGCTCCTGCTCACCACTGCACCCAGAAGGGCAGGTTTTGTGTGTGGTCAAGGACTCAAGAATCAGCTGAGTTGATGCTGCAGAGAAGATAAAATCTCACCCTGCAGCCCACTGGAAGTTCTCTGTTACACCAATCCAATTGCGGAAACACAAGACAAAAGGATGATATTTCACACACCTGGGACTTCTCCAGTGCAGCGGCTGGAGCTGTTAAAAGATCAGCAATTAACATATCCACATCCCACGCTGTGAGAGGTCACTGCTTTTCAGGCCAAGGCTGAGATCACTCCCAAGGACATCTGTTTACTCATTCCTCGATCTCCAGTAATCGCAGCGTAAGCATTGCATGTCACATGAATATATTGCAGACCAGTGCTTTCATGGTCACTGTTTTATAAGAGCCTCCAGCAAGATGCAGAAACAACTTTTAGATAACCTCTACCAAATGAGGCTGTAATGTATGAAAGGGTTCCTCTTACTTTCTGAGTTCTCAGCATAACACAACAGATTAGTCTAATCCCGGTGGATATAAAATGCAATGATTCTGCCACAGCAATTTATGCACTGGGTATTACAAGCTCTTAACATCAGCCACGGTAATTACTGCAGGAAGTGAATCAGAAACACAGGGCCTTGGAGGGTCTTTCAAGGAAAGAAACCCATCAGCCTCAGGGCAGTGGGGGGCTAGGTCATGCCTCAGTGCCCCTGACTTGCCCTCAGCCTGCCATTGTTTGGATAGCTAAAGAGGGTGGATGATAATGTAGATGCAGAAATGGAGGTAGGCATGTTTGCTAAGGCCGAGATCCATTGTTTAAGGCACTCCATTTTCACCTGTTTTGCTTCTTTGCTTCTGTTGCGCTGCCCACTCCAGGGCTGCCCCATGCATGTGTGCTGCCCAGAAGTGGGGTGGAAGACCCCAGGGTGCCTTTTAAGCCAGACTGGGGAGGTGTTTGGGTGGAGCCTGTACTGACACAACCCACTGCAGGCAATGGGGTCTTTGGTGCCTGTTCTAAAAACACTGGGACTTCAGGGTGAGCACACAGCTCTGTGTCAGGCACATGTCTTACATGTATATGCAGGTGCTTCTCTACAGGCTACTACCTCTACAGAAGAGGGGAAAACTCTCAGAAGAGGCAAAATTAGCAAAAAGGTCTTGTCTGGGTCTTAAAAGAGGATGCAGATTATGTGCTAACCTTAGCCTTAGAAATGATTTTCACATGCCATTTCCTATCTTCTCTTCAAGTATCTGATCCTGTTTCTAGCCTCTATTGCTGTGTAGAAAAATACTCTGCCTGTATTCCTGTGAAAGCCCAGAGTTAACTCTTTGGTGGTTTGATTCACAGACGGTCTTTGTTGCCTGTTTCCTGGAGGCAATCACAGATCATGCCCTCTTTTTCCTTCACACATATTCATCCAAGGATAGGCGAAGCTTTTCAAGCTTCAAGCTAACACCACAGTACCTTTTACAAATTTTTGAACAAATGTTTAGTTCTAAAGCCCAGAAAGGAGAGCTAAGAGGCCATCATAGGGCAGACATTTGCTAAGCAAACTCACTTATCATCAAAGGAGAAAGGAATGATATACACTGATAAAAGTCAGCGAGTCATTAAGGGAAGGAGGAGAAATATGTAGATGGTGTTTAACATACTTGGAAAGATCCCCAAGGGATCTAACACTACACAGCATGTATTCAGACCAACTGCTCTGCCAGAGGTAAAATAAGCAAATCCTAGACAACTACTCTTCATTAAGCCTGTGCTTTCTCCAGAACAGAAATGCCCGATGATTTATTTGTAGAATCTCTTTATATTTTCACACACATGCAAAGTATTCAGCAATTGTAACCCACATTAAGATGATTCCAGAAGATGACAACGGTGGCCTCTGTGTAAAATAACAGATCATCTTATACTATCTGTACACTAAAAAGACAGACCCTGTAAAATGAATTGCAAACAATGAAAAGGATTGGTTAACTGCACCTAAAGCTAGTTCTGGAATCTGACTCTATCAGCATGTAAATGTTACATCCCACTAGCAAAAACTCTAACAGGAACTAAGCTTCCGGTTAGGAAAAAGGTTTCAACTGTGACCTTCCTTTTGAGGCACAGTCAGCGAACCTCCAATTTCATAATCTGTCCTGTTTGGACATGGAGGACACAGTTTGGTCCACCATGCCAGACACCTGTATATCTTTGTGTAAGTATTCATCTCTTCAAGAATTAACATTGCTTTGAAGTGCTGTTTTTCAGTTCTCAAAGTTATGGATACAATTCTGTTTCAGAGTTACAGAGGGCTGTAATCAAAGCAGGTGCAGCACAGGAGAAGGATGGATATGCTTCCCCCCTTCCCAAATCAGGGGCTGCACGGACCAGCAGGACCTGGGAGAAGCTGCCTCCCAAAGAGGCACTGTGACACCTGGCAGCTGCCCAGCAGTATCCTTCTCTGGGCAAGGCTCCCACTGAATTTCAGACCCTCTTGGACTGGACACGACTCCCATTGTCTGCACTCCATCCTGGTGGCTGTGCCAAATTTTGCTGTGTTTGCCTCCGTGTATTCCCGGCAGCAAAGCAGATCTGCTTTAAATGACATTCAGAAGTGCAAATTCTGCTCTCCAGACAGAGCTATCAGCTGGAGCAACCTGCATTGGAGCATTAGGATGTATGAGGGAGGTCTCGTGTCTGAGCTCCCTGCCTTGTAACCCCAAACTGAAGCTTGCTGCAGTCAGAGGAAGTCTTTCATTATTTTCAGTGAGTGTGGATCAGTATCACTTTAAACCTGAATCACAAAACCTTCTAAACACAGCCTTTCATACCTGAACTCTGTGCAAAGCTGAACAAAAGGAATATGCTATATATAAACACGTGGAGGCAAGCATTATGAAATTCTTTATGTTTCTATAATGCTCTGCTGAATTGAATCCTTTCACTCAGTGCCACATCGTGATAAGAGCCCATCATTATCTTCCCGCGTGCAGTACGAAAAACTAAACCCAGCCTCACTTTCCTGTACATTCTCATTCTTCCTCACCACTGGAATACCAGCTACAAAGGAGAGCACTAAGCCTTCCAGCTAGCAAAGCCAGAGCTTGAGTCACTGTTTTAAAAGGTTATGTAACATTACAAAGTCCCAGATGCCTCCATCTCCTCTGAATTCAGTGTAGTTTGGCCCAATAATCGTCCTGAAGCAAAAACAGAGAAAGGCAGTTAATAAAAACCTCTTCCTTCTCCATCTAATGCTCCGTCCTTCCATGCTGCCAGTCAACCTCTCTTAAAATTACCCTCCATAAAATTTAATTCCTAGCTTCAGAGGGCTACAAATCCCCTAAAAGTCTAATTATGTAATTTCTTCAGCCTCTGAGACTGATGCTGTATCTTCTTTAGGTAAGGCTAGGTGCCACATAGAAGCAATTGTCTGCATACTGATGGCTCTAGCCCAACATCAACATGGAGGAATTCAGAGACTCTATATGCAGCTAGAAATTAAACTTAATTTTAAGAACACATGGATATATTTTTCTTTCACGTTCATACAACATTGTCTACAGTGTAACTGCCATACTCCAGGCTCTTCAAGGAAGGCAGGAAGTATCACACAGTACCCGCTGTGTGATTTAATATTGCTTCATTTTTCTAAGGAAAGCCTCACAAATTACAGACAGCATTTGATGGGGAAATTAAAATATCATCTACATTGCAACTGGTCCGCCGCCAGCTGTATGGATTGCATTTGAGATGCAGCTGCTGTATAAACAGAGCCATTTACCAGTTTCACCTAAGGCAGACGGTTAAGTAGGTTTCAGCTGCCACACAAAAGATTGTGAAGCTTTACTTGCTTGCAAATATAGTCTCTGCAGAGCCATAAACATTTTGAAGTCGTGTTGCATTTCAAATCCCCCAAATTGGGCCTGAATGGGCTGAGTACATCAAAAGGGTATTACCCAGCTCTTCTGTTGTTGGTATTTAATGCTAAAAGAAACACTATTGCCAAACTATGTTTTCTTAAAAGAAATTTGGAGTTTCAACTTTCTCATCTCTCATAATCCTCACAAAGCAGGATAGCATGTACCCTGGGAGGTGTTTAACTCGAAACTTGTTGAAACAAAAGGCTCCGGATTTCATCAGTATTATGTCTTTTACTTGCTGCAGGCTGAAAAAAAAAAAATCTGTGAACAGTCCCATCAAGCTGTTACCTTTGGGTCTCCTTCTGACTGCTGCCTCCCTGCTCTGGAAGCAAGCTGCTCTGATAAAAGAAAGAGCATGAGTTGCAATTGAGATAATACATAGATAGATCACACTGAGCTGATCAATAAATTTTATTTCAATGCCTTCCCCTGATGGTGTTTCATTTGTCTGCAGGACATGCACTAGAACAGAGAAGCATTCAGACAAGGAAAAAAATTGAAATATAACACAAAATTTGTCTGTGATTTTAATACTAGCAGTTGATTCATGCCATGGGAGGGCGGGGGAGCAGTTCTGTGGCAGTCTAAGTAACAACGATCATTTTTTTCCAGCATCACCGTAGCAACACTGTAGTTATTGTCAATGAAGCACTTTCATTCTAAGGTGCTATTTTTAGATGATTTTACCTTTCCAGAAGAATTACCCTCTGGGCTGCAATTTATCATGTTTGTTCCTTGGCCCATGGGTGAATTTTAGTGGGACCTTTATTTTATTTTTAAAGCAAAACCAACCAGCTCTCTTTTTTCCCCGCAGACATTTCTGCACTCAGCTCGAAGTGTCTCTGCTACAGTTCAGACCTGGCAAGTATCAATGAGGGCTGCGCTCCTGGAGGAATTAAAAACAAAATACCAGCCTCCCTCCCTCCCTCCTCCCCCCAACAACCATTGGTAAAGACAAAAGGCAGAACAAATACGTTTTCAGCCCATGAAAAAAGGGGCTGAGGATGGGAAAGGGGGAGAAGCGAGCACAGCTGGAGGCAGGCTGAAGACCCAGCCTTCTCCAAGGCTGGAGCTGATGGTTGCAGCAGCCTCCTTGGCCTGGGCCTCATCCTTTCCTAGCAGCTTCCCACATCTCAGCCTTTCCCCCATCACTCCATGCCCTGTGGCAGTATCCCAGGGTGCTCCTGCTTAAGTGTCCCATCAGCACAACCACACCACAACCAGTCCCAGTGGCTACCCTGTGCCACTGTAGAGGGACAGGAACATTGGGAAGGCCACCTGTGGATCAAGTGCCACTGAGTGTCCCCAACACACCACATTCTGCATTTGGAGAGGTTAAATACATATTTGTACAGTGGATACACAGGGCTGAGATTGTTGCACATGTCCACTGAGCTTTGTGGACACAAGGTCCACAGTCCTTTCAGAAGGACTACATTGACATAGTAATGCCTCAAGGCCTTGCCTGATCAGGCAGCCTACAAGCAGAAGCTGTTTAGACACGTCCAGTTATGAGATCCAAAGCTCTCTGTTCCTACTGCTGTGAAGTTAAATAGATCCTGCACCTACTGCGTGTAACCGCATTCACATGAGGTGTTGAACTCTTACAACTGTTTCAGTATAATACTATGTTCCCACGTGAAAAGCAGATAAAATCTCCACATTACACAAATTCTCAGGTTTCTTAGGGGGTGAGGAATGGTTTAGGGGGCATGTGATCACACAGCCAGGGTGAGAGCCCCAAAGCAATGCCAAGAGACAAGTGAATAGAAATACCCAGGCACACAAGACACCCCTGCTCACGTGCAGCCAGGGATGCTGAGGAGAATGTCTGTGTGACTCTGGGCCAGGCACAAACGTTGTGCTTAGCACTGCTAAAACCTCTGAGAAGGCATGGTGCAAGCCCCACACAACAGTGACAGGCTGCTGGTGGCACCCTGAGGGTCCTTCATGTGGTTTTTTACATCCAAACAACACTTCAGCCTGAGACCCACATCTCTGCGGCACTGCAGGGTTGCCAGGAAATGAAGGCAGCAGCAAACAGGTTGGGTATGGGGCCAAACATCAAACGTGCACACCGTGTGCAGTGACAGCACGGACCCATAGAAAGACAGGAACAATCTCCTATTCATATTGCTGAATATTATTGTCGGAACCCACGGTCTGCATTCAGGGTCTGAAAACAGTTCCAGAGTCCCATGTTTTTTTTGACTCTCTCTCCTGTTCCACCCCTCTGAGCTGTGCTGAGCACAATCCCTTGGCAGAAATGACACCCTTGTGCACCCTCCATCCCAGCAGTCATCCTTGAGTGGGATTGGGGAGCACCCCTTGCCCTGTCCCAGCCCCACAGCTCTCGTCAAACCATTTGTAACCACATCATCCTTTGCTCAGAGCTGTGGTCTCAAGACACCAGACACCTAATTCATGGAAATGGGAGTTTGGAAAAGATTGGTTTTGCTTGCAAATTTAAAACACCAGTGAATTATCCACCTATTACCCTGGCACAGGTTTTGTACAAAACTGCATAAAGGTTGTTTTTCTTAAATAACTCTAGTCACAAGTCAAGGAGAAGAACTTAAACAGATTATGGAGCACTACTAAGACATCAAGGAATAAAATATCTGCTGTTTCCTGTGCAGCCACAGTATTTCTATGAAATGCATGCTATATAATGTCACACATTCTTCAAACCTAAACTGTATTTATTGACTAAGAAGCTCATGAAGTAACAAAAGTCTCTGTCTGACACGTAACAAAAGATCTTCATTGGCCCAGTGCTGAAAACAGGACTGCACTTCTCACAAAAATTCTGCCTTCCCCTTCTGTTAGATATTTTATACCCCAGAAGAAGAAAAGCAAGCACTTTTCAATCTTAATTATGTCTAGGCAAGCTGTAGTAAAGCAAGAAATTAGGATAATGTCACTGCTCCCAAACAGTTCTCTCACCTGCCACACTTTCATACTAAGAGCACCTCTTGTTAAGTTTTATTTTCATATTAAATTGAATGCCCTCATTCTGCTTTCATGTTGTGAAAGCAGTAACAAATAATCATTTCTGGAAATTATCTTTTCTGAGGGCTGCTATTATGTACCTGCACACTGCCACCTTCTTCATTTGTAGCCTGCCCATATGAGAACAACTCCTTGAAGCACCAGCTTATCAGCTGCTTGTGCTGATGATGGGGATGTGCTACCATGCTGAAGTTTCTAGTCTAAATAAAGGAGTGCCTAAAGCATTGCAGCCTCATCATAAGATAGCACAGGCTGGAATTCTCCACAATCCCAAGGTTATCTGAGCAAAACTTGGCCTGATTTTATAGATGGTGGGTCCAGAATCCAGTGCCAGGGCCCAGCCAGGCCAGCAATATACACGAGAGTATTAAGTATCCAAACAAAGCAAGACACCAAATCCTTCTGCTCACTGTGTAAAACTATAATTATTGCATTAAAAATTACTTGAATCACTCCATCTTCTCCCTAAAGAAAACAAAGTGAAGTGGAAATATGTAACTAGTGTCCAGGGAAGCAGACAGAACTGTAGAAGTGTGAGCTAGTAGGGCAAATTTCCTTTGCAGCAATTCTTTTTCCTTCAAAATATACCTCAGGCCAAACAAATCTCGCCACAAATTCCACAAACTATTTCAATCAAAAAGAGCATATTTGTAGTGGGCAATAATTTCAAATGTTTAATCAATAAAAACATTTTAAAGTCACTGGTAGGAGAAAGAAAAAATATGGAAGAAATTATTTTTCTATACCACAAAAAATCATTCAGCTTGGGCTGAGAACAAAAAACATAATTCATAATCCCTTCATTTTGGATTTCATTTTAATTGGGAAATCCCTTTCTTTGGTTCACCTCAGATCCATTTTCTGTTATTTTGCTGGATGGCCCACCAGCTGAAGAAATCAAGTATTCAGCTCAACTACTACCAAGGCCGTTATAATTCTAATTTAAGGTCCCTGTATGGCAATTGCTTGGTGCTGACATGTGCTGGGTTTTGCAATAGCACAGCCTACATCTTCTGCATACTTGCCAATATTTCAAAAACTATAAATGGAAATCTTCAGAGAGGAAAGTAAGGACATACCTAAGGAAATACACTGGTCTTTTAAAGATTTATTTAAAAAGTCAAAGAGGAATGCAAGTCAAAACTTCTAAAGAACTGTAACCTGTGCCTGGCAATTATAAGGACTGCTAATTACTTGTTCGGGGGCAGAACTTTGCCCTAATTTTTACACACATCTATTGCACAGTTCTGACTCCATTTTGGAGCAGAAAACTTTATAAACTTCTTTTAATAAACTGGCAGCAGGCGTATCTACCTTTGGGATCTCTTCTATGTCTATCTGGATGACAATTGCACTAAGCCCCAGTGTGAGCTGGCTGCCTTCATGACAACAGCTCAGCTGAAGTCAGTGTTACTACTTACACTCCTAAACCCAAGGTTAAATGCAGTTTGCTGGATTTCACTCTATTTTGGTCTGCTGTTCCATCCTCCATCCCTCACTGTGGTTTTTCTTCTTTTCAGCATACAATTTTGATTGGTTAAAGAAATTCTTTAAAGCTACTTCAGTCGGAAGTCAAATGCTGGTTCAAACAGTGCATCATTAGGCTTAAAAATTTTAAAACAAGTGCCAGAAAACCCTCCTGGTGATCCAGTCACTAGCTTAGCAACCACAGAAATAACAAACCCCAAACCAGCCAGGTTCTCCTGGCACTTCTTCCTTCATCCTCACATCTCTTCTCTGAGCTGCTACAGCTGGATTTACCATCCCTGTTTGAAGTGGAAGCTGTTTTGCTGTGGCCACCACGCTTTTGGCTTCTGATGTTCCCTTATAGATCTAAGCTGCTTTGTGCATCCTCCTGTGCTCCTGCAGAAACTCCCATGGGGCACCAGGCAGACCCTAAGGGTTCAAGATTCCCAGTGCAGGAAGGGACAGCTGAGGATATCCAAATCCAGTTTTAGAAAGGCCACATCCCAATAGGATGCCTCAATCGCCAGGATGTCTAGAGATATTATTGTCTCTCCATAATCCAGCTCAGTACCATGCAGAGACAACTGTGTTGGCATCCTGGACATGAGAAAGAATGAGACCTGTGCCAAAAGCTTATCCAAGTTATGTTGCATATCTCAACATGACTCCTAGAGTTCACTCAAACATTTTGGAGCTACCCTGGGTGTTTGAAGATCCCTGTACCCTGCAATAATCTTGAGAGAGGCTAAGCCACATCGTTTGGCTATTTGCTACTCTGCAGGAAAGGAAGGAGTTAATGGCAGGGATGGGCTCAGGGTTCCCCCTCTCCTGCATGTCACAGTCCAGTCTCCTGTCGTGCAATCCCCACTGGAGAAGAAATGTTGGGTTAAAGGACATGTCCCCACCCTAAAATCTGTGAAACATTGAAACCAGCTGACTTGATATTGTCTATATAAACAACATTTTAATTAAAGAAAATTCATCACATGTACTTTTGCTGCACATCACCCTGGAAAGTCTATAGTTTCACTTTTCAAGTCTCAAATTATACATGTATTAAAAAAATGCTTTTTAGGTACTTGGGTTTTTTTCCTACAATTACAGGAGAAGGCACATCAAGACAGAAAGGCTGGGTCTTGCAAATCTTACGCCTTCCCTGGTCACTGCTTGTTCCTCTGGAAGTTTAGCTACAGCACAGAGTGCAGGAGTCAGCCAGTAGAGTGTGTCACCTTGGGCTGTGCTGGGGATCTGGGAATTGCTCCCATCTCAGTCCCACACCTCCCAGAGGCTGCTTTGGCAGACACAATTCCCAGGAGAGGTGGCTCCTCACCCTGAAGGTGTACAGTGTATGCCCTAACCTTCATCTGAGCACACTAAAACACAAACTAAGCAGTCATGTCAACAATACCATTGCTATGGTTTTCATGTTAACATTTCAAGCTGTGTTTTAAGCTTTAAAGATTATTACAGCCCTGTGTCCTGGGCTGCTGTGCATTGGCATAGATCACTCAGATCTGTGTGCAGATGGTGAGTTTTGCCTCACCTCTATAAAGGAATAGCACTGTTATGCATCATTTTAGAGTGCTGTTTTGGGTTGCAAACATCCATTAAACTATTGTTTGTTACAAGTCTGCCTGCTTCTGCATTAAAAATGCTAAAAAATGTTTTGTGTTTAATTCCTAGTGGAAACACTATATTACCCATGAAAGTCTGATCAAACACTGCTGCTCTTTATGCCCTGTCACTGCTGATGGGCACAGCAATATATCCTGCCTTTTCCAGTATAAACTCCCTTCCAAAGAACAGCTTAAGCTGGGGTATTTAAAATGAAATGCTGTTCTCCAACACATCTTGCACCCCTTGACCCCTTCACAGGCGTCTATCACTTGATCAATTGAATAACTCTTTGTTTCCTGCTGTCTCGGGGTGTTTTTTTTTTTCTTTTTCTAAAGCAGTTCTTTATGTTTTCTGGTCTGCTTTCTGTAACCACTATATTGACTCCTTCAGCTAAGGACTGATCATTTGTTTAACCTAACTCTGCTTGAAATAAAAGCTTCATTTGTTGTTGGTTGTTTCATTTACTTTTTAATGGTGGCTAATAAAGGCTAAAACACATACATGCTACACATTGAAAAAAAACCAACAACAAGAAATCAACACAGAGGTGCAATTTTCAATCACTGCTCTGGAGGGGCACAGGAGGGAATAGGGCTATTGTCAGGAAAGCCTGGGGTGCTTTGGTGGGATGAAGGAAATGCCTTGGCGCTTGCCAGCATCGTTTCAGACTGTTCTCAGTCCTGCTGGGTATTGCCTTTTCATAAGCACTGAAATACCTTCCTCTTTTAAATACATGAATAAACAAACAAACAAAACTAAAAGCAGCACTGCCTGAAATCTTGCAGGAGCAGGAAGGGGTAATCTCAATGTGTCATTTGTTTCAATCCAAATGATCAGCCAAATGCTGCTCTGAGGAGTTTGGCTCTGAGCCCTGTTGCAGAACAGTCATGCTCCAATGTCCCACTACAAAACAGTTTCCAGCCTGCTTCGGGGCTGATAGAGCTACCCAGCTTGTGCAGTCTGCACATCCTGAGTCTGTGGAGGTTTCTGTTTGCACTGCTAAAATTGTATGGTGGAGGGCTGGACGAGTAAACCTGCTGTAGACTTTCTTGCACATCGAGCATAACTTGTGCTGCTTTATCGATTGAATTGATGTTTGCAGATCCATTCATCCATTCCAAAATGGTCACTCTTTTCTGCAGCTAATCCAGACAAAAAAAAGAATAGAAGAAAAAACCCCAAACCCTAACTTGCCCTTAAGAATGTACTGGTTTGTAAAATTAGACCGTGCATGAGAGATACACTAGTTATCATTCAGCCTCTAAAGTAGTGAACCTCCAAGAATTCAGTTTACAAAGGATTGATTGTTCTGTCAGGAGCCCATTCACATGTGCTCTCAGAGTTCTGGAAAATTTGTTTTGAATTAATTTTAGTTTTCCTAACACAGACTGCATTTTGAAGACCCGGGATCTAAGAATGTCTTGCTGTCAGCCGCTTTGATTATAAAGCAAGATTCACAGTCCCACTATGTTCTGGGAGAAGGGATGAGGCTACCTAGATGACATTCCAATCTAGATGATGTAACTACATGAGACCCACCAGGTGGGGAAAAGCAGGACAATTCCCTGATGCTTGCAGTCACATAGATATTTAAACCATAAAAACCAAAGTGGAAATAAAAGCAAACACATCTTTAGGTGTTTTGTTTTAAAAATACACAACTCATTAATTTTTTTATATTTGGGAGCCAATGATGGTTGGGAAACCTGACCCTTGGAGATTGCACTAAGAGTTTGAGAGTGATTTTCAGTAATAAAATACTGTGTATTTTCAGTAAGTGTCAGAGAGCATCAGCAGTGGCAAAATTAGTCTCCTGTTACCACCCTTTGAAAGTTTGTACCCAGCACACAAGACATGACAGTGGATAAAGCAAGAATCCATCCCACCCTTCATCACACTAGCACCTGAGGATGAATTTGGGGGTAGAAAGTCCTTCCCTGCTGCCATGCCTCAGCAGTGGAGACGGAAACCCCACCTGCCAACAGTTTGCTCTGGAAAAACAGGAGATGATCTCAACCTTCAGATTCCATCAATGGAGAAGAGAGATGTCCCAGCACATGAGCAAAACAACCCTGTGCAGCAGCTGGCAGCAAAGGCACTGCAGCAGCATGGGTTTGGGAAGGGGTGCAAGGGTTTGCCACAGCCCAGGCCTCCAGGGTGGAGCTGCTTGGCTCTTTGGATAAATGGGGGCTGACCCAATAATACGGAAGAAGAATGAGGTTAATGTGTGTCGGTTAATGACAGAAATGACAAAAATTAAAATCTGCCTCAAAGAACAGAAGTTGCTTTTCTGAAGGGGCAGAGAGGAAATTCCTTGGGGAAGAGTGCTGACTGAAGGTGCTGCTCCCCTGTTAAGAGCTATCTAGGAGCAAGTGGCTCACCAAAAATAGTAACACAGAGTTTTCTGTTTGTAATGTACTGAAAGCTATAGGCCTCGATTCATAAACACTGACAAATCCATGGGAGTCCATGTGATTCACTCAAATGGGCTTTGGACCAGACCCACAGCAGGTTTTATTTTATAGAGGGTCTCACAAAACCATAAATTGATTACTCCGATATAAGAGCACCAACTTCCTGCAGTGGGTATTAAAAAGAAAGAAGAGTTATTCTGGTGAGGAGCAAAGCTTCACTGTTGCAACAGCCAGCCTCCCACTCAACAGGGAACTTAGCTCCTGCTTGTATTTGGGTTTTTTGAGAGCTGCTAGGGTAAGGAGGCAGGGACAGAGACACGGCAATGCTCTCTTCCACCGCTACTAGAAGATACCAACCCCAGCAAGCTCTGTCCTTGCCAAGCTAGCACCTAACATGGCTGTGATAACTGGCATCCAAACTCACTTCATGAATGTCACCATATCTCTGCTGCTGACAGCTCCAGAGAATTGGTCAGTCCAACCATCACATCCTCGGTCAACTTCCCATCACCAAGCACAGCTGAAAGAGCCCCAGGATGCCCTTTCCTGGATCTGCTTATTCCGGTACTTTGAGGAATTACCCACACTTTCTGCACCTCCTGGAACACAGACATACTGAACAGATTCAGCTGAGGTTTGTTGAGGTCCAAGAAACAGCCCAACAAGCCTGGGATATACCGGGGCATCTGCTCACCCCACTCCCATCCAGGCACTGTGGGTCTGGCACATGAGGACCTCAGCCCTCCATTTCTGATGTGGACACCACGAGTCATTGCTTGGTCACGCTGGCCTTGACACTGGCTCATGCTGAGGACCTCTTTGTCCATCTTACCCCTGCAGAGCCCTGTACTGATGCTTTGAGTTGGTACTGCACGGTTCTCCACCGAGAGCAAGCTGCATGCTTTCTCTTAAATTCAGGGGAGAGTTTTCCTTTTGTGCCAACTCTCCTTTCCAAAAAGGAAAAGAAAGGAAAGAAATGCCATAGAGGCATTTTCAGAGCCCCACCCTTCAGAGGCAGTGTCTGCCTGGCACAAGCCATCAGTGTTTTTACTCTGCATTTTCACATGTCCTGAACTTTAGGAACCACATGTTCAGCTGTGGCAAACACACCCATTAATCTA
The DNA here is from genome assembly GCA_026261815.1 of Monarcha castaneiventris obscurior. Classification (NCBI taxonomy): domain Eukaryota; kingdom Metazoa; phylum Chordata; class Aves; order Passeriformes; family Monarchidae; genus Monarcha; species Monarcha castaneiventris. Next base: position 2,048,035 of record JAMPIT010000034.1, read on the forward strand.
CACAGTCCTGTGTTTGTCCTTGTCACATCCCAAAAGTGAGGTTAGCCTGCATGCTAGAGCAAATGCATAAAAGCAAATAAGCTCAGAAATTGGTTTACACTGCATTTAACTATCTGCAAATAAACATTAAAAACATATTTTCACACCTTATCAAGCTGTTTAATATTCCAAAAGCATGCAGCCAAGTTTTTCAGACTTGTATTAATCCAAACTAGAAGCATCTCTTTCTGAGATCAACTAGGTGTTTGTCATGTAAAAATAACCTCAAAGTCAAAAAGACTGTACTTGAATAACTAAAATGAGGGAAGAAGGGATTCATAAACAAACAAACACGACTCCGCAAATAAAACTAAAAAGCTAAAATTACCCGGTTAATTTTACGGATCACACAGAGAAGTTTTTCCAACATAAAAACAAGCTCCTGATTGTTGAGGCTTAATACCAAGCCCATTAAAAAATGGAAAATGCACTAGAGGCACAGGAACTTTCAGCACAGCTGGTCTAATGTAAAAACAAAGTATGTAATTGTTGGCGATTAACAAAATTGTGCCTTGAAGAGTTGCTAATTTATCCAAAGCTCAACTCTAAGCAAGGACTGACTACCTAATGATTTTCATTTTTCCGAAGACTGTCATACCACAAGGAAGTTGCTAAGAATTTGGCTTAAGCAATGGCTTCAGGGCTGGATTTCTCCCTAGAATAAAATAAAAGTGGACTTCTTGATCATCTCCTCCCAAGGACTGCTTGCTTCCTTCAAGGACTTGTCTGTACCTTTGAAAGAGTAGTAACAGAAAGAAGGGTGGCACTGAAATTTTGGTAAATAGGACAGCATAAACTTCAGTTCCATCTTCCCCTTCAGTGAAAGCTGCTGTGTAGGAAACCTACAGAAGGGAATCTCTACTGATTTCTTATGGGAGACCACCACAGTCCAATCCCTTGGGAAGCAGGCACCTGTGACATGGTCTGCAAGAGAAGGACAGGACCAAGGGAAATATTTAATGGCAAGTGTCTCCTCCCACAGAGGAGGGTGAAGCCCACTGCACTTTCAAGTGGCAGTGACATTCATGGAAAGCCTGCAGTACCTGTCAATCACGCCGCACCAAAGTACAAGTGTGGTTGCCAACAGCAAATTACTGGGGCCTCTAATTTGTTGCTTTTTCAGTATAGAATTATTTTTCATTGCCAGAGTGCTGTACAAACCCAGAATAAACTTGTTTTGATCTAACCCATTGCATGTTACTGTGCACCTCACTTCATTTCTAAGGTGCCTGTGGACGACCTGCTTCCTATGGATTTCCTGTGGCAGAATCCTGAGTGGGAGGAGGGTTCATGCATTAACCCTTTTAATGACTTTTGTATTTATCAACCAAAATCAGAGTCCAAACCAGAGGATGGCATTAACTCGCACGATTAACGTGGGACAAAATTAATTACTCTTTTTTTCTTTTTCTCCCATGCTGAGTTTCAGCAGAATGCATGCCAAGAAAGGTGATGTTCAGAGATGAGCCTTTCAGAAGGCATCCACGCCAAGCCCGACGGGAGGGAAATCATTCCCTTAAAATTAAGAAAATGAAAACCTGACCGGAGCAAGTGCCCTTCTCCCATCTCCAGCAGATTCACAGGATTAGGGAAGATTACCAGGAGCATTGAGCCCGAGCTACTGCATCGGCTGGAGTGCAGAGTTTCACAGACAGGCTCCAAACTGAGTAACTTGTCTATGTGAATTTTTAATGACATTTTGATTGCGAACATATGCCGTGGCTGGGCCTGCTCCAGATCCCAGCTGAAGTCAGCTGGCGCCTGTCAGGGTGCAGCTCTGTGTCACGCTTCGTTCAGTTCAGTGGGGGACTCCAGCCAAAGCAGGTAGTCCCAGTTTCCTTGCCCTGTCTGGCATTTCCTGGATCAGATCTGCTTATTGATCCAGGATCTGGGGATCTGTGTCCAGTTACCCGCAAGGCTCCACAAAACATTGCCACAAACACAAAGTTACCAGGGCTCCCTCTCCACTGTGCGGGGGCTTGACCCTGCAGGAGCATCCACCACCCACCCCAGGAGTTACTGCCTACCTACGTGTGCTCCAGTGGGAAGAATATCAGGAGCTTTAAAAGTTAGGAATTAAGAAATGAGCCAAGGGCAACAATCAATGCTCATTGTTCAGCTTTTGTACTCTCTGGCCATTCCATTTCCAACATAGGCGTCCTGCACTTATCTCTGTGCTTTTCCTCCTAAAGAACCAGCTTTTCAATATATTTTAAGACATCAAAGAAAAAAACCAACCTGAGGGGACTTAACACGGGGAGTGCTATCAGCAGAAGCATTTTGTGAAAGCAAAAGTCTCCTGCATTCACCCAGGAATGCACCTATTACCTCTTATTCTGGTAAACTGTTTGGAATTTAGGGTCAAAATACAAATAACATAAAAATACAGTTTCTGCCAGGTACCTGAGCCCCCCAAATTTTCTGCAAGCAGAATAACAACTGATAGCAGTGGAAGCGGTGAGGAATCTCAACAAGCCTGAAACAGAAACCCTTGTTTGCTATTTCAAAGGAGCTTAAGGGAGAAAAATAACCAACTCCCACTGAAACGTCACAGAAATTAGGTGTCTAACTGCTTTAGGTTCCTGTGCAAACCCTGCCTATTACCTTTCTTTTTTTCTTTTGTAGTTACAATATTCCAGAAATAAACACCCTCAGACACTGAAATGGAAAGCTAGATTGCAAGAGAACACACCACACTTCTCCCAATGAGCAGGAAAACCCCCCACTCTTATTGTTTTTACATTTTTTAGTCTCTTCCCAGGGAACAGTTGATATTTGTGATGGCTTTGGCTGCAGCTCGCAGCAGCTGTGTAGTATGCACCACGTTAAATACACTGGTGGGTCCTGCACAGTCATTCTGGCACCGCTTCTATTTCATACAATGCCTTCAGTTTTTCTACGTAACCTCAATCATTGATCAATCTTTCACCAATGCCAATAAATCAAAGGGTCTGGGGACCCTTAAACATAAAAATAAGGAGCTGTAAAAAAATATTACTACAGCAATTAAAGACTCAAATAGTAATAAACTCTACTTGCATTACACTTTTAGAAAGCCCCACTGAAATTAAACAAACATCCAATATCAACAATATGAAAGGGGCTTTTTCTTCTAGTTTATAATAGCTATGGGTTTATCCAGAGCAGAGGAGAATTAGGGTTATTTTTATAGATCATGGAGACTAAAATGTAAAAAACGGAGGAGGGGGAACAAAGTAGTGAAAAGGTAAAATAAATTAGTGGGTTTTTTTTTTTCTAGAAGGCTAAAAGAACATGTACAAGAATTTACAAAATAAAAGTGAATCTTTATCCACAAAGTGTAATCTTTGGTTTGGATCAAGACTGCATGGTTAACAAACCTATTTTGAGTCAACCTCACAGCTGGGTCTTTTAAAGTAAGTTTTCTATTTTAATGCGTAAACTTCTTTTTTGTTGTTTTCCTCAAAAGGCTTTTTTATTTTCCAGAAAAGCCTTTCTTTTTTTTTTTAACTGCCACCCAAGATGAGGGAAAACAGGTTTGCATAATTCAAGAAAAGAAAATTACCAACATTAGCCAGATGGGTGAAAACACAATCATGAACAGACCTAGAGATGGCCTAAATTAAGACTGCTGCTCAAACCCCTGATGAGAAAGGGGCATTTCTCTTGGGAAGGGGTGATGTGCTCTAACTGCTAGGACAGTTTAGCACTGCATTTACTGTAAGAACCTGGCCATTAATTTCCACTAAAAGCCACAGAGCAACACCGGTGTGTCTCACAGAGAGACCAGGCTGGGGTTTCACCCATGCCAAAATCCTGGGGTTTTGACCAAGGGGACGGGAGCCTGTGACTACCCACAGTTTTTCCACTAGGAAGCTTTTGGGAGTGTGCCATGAAGAGGGTCTGGCTACCGCTGCTGGGGCAGGGCTCTCCCCGGGCTTCTGTGCTCCACTCCTTAGCTGAGGGCAAACACTTGCTGTGAAGAGGAGCTCTTTATGACAGTAAAAGTTCTGCAGAGTACCTTGGTGCTCTGATTGCTGTCTTCATTAAAAATTACCAGTCCCACAGTGCTGTGGGTTTGGGCTGGCTTTTTTTACTTGCCCACCACAACTACTGCCATCCCAAAAGGGCTAACGCTTTGATGCAAATAATAAATGCTTTTACGTTTTTTCTTTATCCCTGCTCTTTTTTGCTGGAGCTTTTTTGATGGGATTGGGTGTGACATCCCACCTTTAAGGGGGGCCACCCTTCTCTGCTCTCTGCACTAAGGCTACAGGAGCTAGAGGTGCCCACGCTGGCAGCCGGACCTGAGGAGATGTGGAGAGCCCCATCTGGGAGCCTCCTTGGTGGACCCCAGGTCAGGGCCACCATGGAACCACAGAATGCAGATTGTGGGTTGGAAGGGACCTTGAAAGATCATCTAGTTCCAAACCCCCTGCCATGGGCAGAGATAACTTCCAGGAGACCAGGTTGCTCAAAACCTCATCCAACCTGGCCTTGAGCACTTTCAGATGTGCCTGTTAAACATTTTTCAGGCCCAAAGTAATGCATTTACGATTTCTTATATTTATCAGTCACCTCCAAAGTGTGCTAATTGAAATTATAAAAAAAAAAAAAGAAAAAGAAATCATAAATATTGATTTCATCTGAAAGAATAGTACTGGGGACTGAAGGAGGTTTGGTCTGGAGGCTGTACCTAGCTGGGTTTCTGCGACCAGTGGAAATTTCCTTCGTGCTTTTTTTGCAACAGTATTCTCTTTCAGCAGTTTCCTCTCTGCTACAAAGTGTGCTTTTATTATATCTGTGTTGAGCCGGTTCCAATGACGCACCTAAAATAGATGAAACTACCCCAGTGTGTTTTCCTGTGTCCGAACACCAAGCTGTGCTGTCTGCAGCAGTGCTGGCACCAAGAGCAGGCATTCAGCAAAGCCATTACCTGTGCCAAGCACAGGTACTGCCAATGCCGCCGCCAAGACAGGGCCAATAAATCCAAACATGCTGTGCATCTCTTATCTATACTCCCTCTGTGCTCAGAAATTCGGGGACCTCTTTTCCCAGACAAGCCATTACCCATCTCCATGCACCTCCACCTTTCAAAGCCCAGGCAAGCTGCAAATCTACAGGAGGAAGGCAACAGACTCAGCACAAAGCTTTGGAGAAGCTGCAAAACTGAAGGAGTCCTTGGGAAATAAGCTGTAGGCTTTGAGGACAGCTGCAAGCAACTCTGGCAGAAGTGGGGACGATGACCTGCACCCAGCCACTCCAGCTGGAGGAGTGCTGAGGAGGCTGCACTGAGCATGCAGGGTGGCCAGCTGCCCGCCAGCTCCTCACATTTAATAAATTAGCACGGATGAGGAAGCTAAGATTGGGCTCACAGACACCGAATATACACAGACCTCGATATGAAGGTGCATAAACTGCACTGCTTGAGTCTGACTCATTGTGTCCTTATTACGTTGCTGGTTGCTTGGAGACTGACTGAACACACACAGCAAAGATGCTGGCTGGGGAATCACTACCCTGCCTTATTTTCTTTTTCTCTGCGCACATAATTTTCCTTTAAAGGCTTGCCTTGCCTCTGCAGATCGCTTGACTCCCTCTGCCACTGTGGAAAACTACAGCAGGGGAGGCAGCCGGGTGTCCGGGAACACTGTCGGTGTTGTTCCACGCTCACCTCCCAGCCCCAGCTCCCTGCACCACAGGGGGAAAGAAAGCATGCCTTTATTCCTCTACAGGCTCGCCTGGATGCTAAATTTTACCTTAAGCCAAAGCAGTCACAGATTGCTTATTGAGAGACATTCCCACTCATTTCCAACAGGTTACCCTGAAATCCTCAAACTTCCTTAGCTGGGAATAAATACCTACAAATCCAAAAAAGTGGTGGAAATGCAATGGGAAACTTGAGCATGTTCCACTACTTGACAGGCATGGCACAACTGAGCTCAGATGGTTCATGTGGAAATCTTGCTTGGCTCTTTCCTTACACAAAACTGAGCAGAGTGGAGACAATTATTCGTAATTTAACAAGTGCTGAAATTTAATACCTGTCGTATCTTGAGCGCTAACAGTATCACACTTCAAAGCGTGAGCCTGTAAAATATAAGCTGGACTTTCAGGACACTGTTAAATTACATGGGCTAGAGTCTACCCCAGTATGAAAGTAAGGATTGCATGTCCACTTCCAACAGCCCTGTATCTCATGTATTCTTAATAGCTGGAAACCAAGCAGTATGTGGTGGTATAGGGTAATGAATGACCTCCTACTTCTCTGTTTTAACAGGTCTTTATTCCCCTGATCAGTCTCATCATTCACACCAGGGGAATCAGCTAAAGGCTCTTTAAAAATACATGGGTGCACTCAGGGCACATCCTGCAGATTTTTCTGAAAAGACAATTTCTGTAAATAAATGATTAAAATGGAAGCGGAAGCAAAGAGGCTTTGGTGGGAATTTCAAATGAGTGAAGGTTCCCTCTCTGGGAGCCAGAGGGCAGAGGGAGGCAGGCCAGCATCCAAGCCTTAGACTTCTCCGACCTCAGAGCTGCTCCCTCTACCCAAAGAGGATGTCCCCTGATTTTTGCTGGAAGTAAGAAAAAAGTGGGTAAGAGTTACTTGTAATTTCAGGAAGGAAAAAAATCTAGCAACAGTGAAGGAAGGAGCCTTACAGAGTTTACTTACAGGCCACTCAACTTGAAGGAAATGCCCTGCACTAAGTCAAATAACCTGAAGACTGCAGGGGCACATTGTACTTGCATGCAGGACCACATGGGTGGCACGATGAAGGCTTTTGGGAACACTCATCTGAGCTTTGGGGCCTGTCTGGAGGCTGGGACTCAGCAGCACATCACTGCCACCTGAGGCACCCTGTGTCCCCAGGGCAGTGAGACGGCACAGCCGGCACCACACTGCACCAACGAGACGTGACAAGTCTGAATTAATCCCTGCAGACAAACTATTTCCTGATTTTCTCTCCTTACCCCACAGGTGCTCCCAGCAATTCAGCCTGGGAAGGCTGGCATATGCTTGGTCAGAGTCAGCTAATCGGAGCACAGCAGGATGCAGAGACTGCTTAAAGCCGTGCTTGTCCCATGGGGCCAGGGCTGTGGTGCTCCGATGGCAACAGGCAGGAACCTAATGGTCTACAAGTGGTGCTGTCCAGCAGGATCTGCTCCCCCTCTCTCTGCAGAGACATAATACCTCAAAGTAAGCCAAAACCCCTTCCAGAAGTGGTTTTCAATTCACTGTCTTAATAGTCAGCAGCAAAAGCCAAAGCTTTCTGCAAGATTAAATAGCTGTTAACAACAAATTGGGGGGAAACCCTTAACCAAAACATGGCTTTTCAAAAGAAACCTGTATAAAGGTGTGCAAGTTAGTCACTTACTGTGGGGTGGCCACAGAAAGCCTTTACTGCAAGTAAAGTGGGCTGCAAAGTGAAATGGGCAAAAATCAAGTGGACTTGACACTGATGCTGATCATTCAGGGTTTTTTTCTTGAATGATGCAGATACAGTTTGGCTCAGGGACAAGATGCAACGAAGGATGAAGTGGCTTTTTAATACCCACATTTGTCCTCCATATTCACTCACAGCCAAGTTCTCAATCTCTGCTCTGAAGAAAACCATAAAATCAAACCAAAAATGGATGTAATTGTCCAAAATTTCATCAAAGAGGTATGCCAAAAAAAAAAAAAAGAGGAGTACAGAAGGGTAATCTGGGCAGGCTTCCCTGGGCAGGCTGCTCCCCACAGCTAATGCTGGTTTTGAATAGGGTCTCTCATTGCATTTCTCTGTGGCAGTGGAAGCCAGACAGCCAGCTAGTGTGTTCTATAATAAATAAACAAACATGCCCCTTACCCCCAAACACATGTAAAAGATGGGATTTAAATCGTTATGATTTACTTAGCTCTGAAAGAGCATAATTTTTCACCAGACTGCAGAAAACCCCACTGCAATGGAGGGACTAAGGCTGAGATTTTCAGAAAAAACAGAAGGAGTTCAAGTACCCAATTTCTACAGAATTTCAAGGTAATTTGGCCATGGGGCTCCCTTGCACACCTTCCCTGAGACATTCTTTATACTCAAAGTTAGATTTTTACTAACTTGAAAAGAAGCAACTGAAGTTGCTTTTAAAATAGCAGTTTACAGAGGGCTTGCTTTTTCCTCCCCATGGCTGTACAGTTACAGAAAGGCTAATGCAGCTCTCTGTACACAATATGGGATGGGGAAAAAAACCATTAAACTTCCTTATTCTACTGCTAACTTTTTGTACAGACTTGGGCAGCCAGTTGGAAATTTTTAAGTATTTCTGTGTTCAGCAATACATTTTCAAAAGTGCTTAGATTCTTTGGATTTCAAACGAGGACAATGAGGTAGTTTTAAACTACCCTAAATTAAAAGTTTGACAGCATTTGCAAACACTCTGTTGATAAGAGCAAGGATTGCTCTTTACAGCTGGAACTTTCCATCCAAATAATACCAAAGCTCTTTATACACAAGAATGATTAAGGATGAGAAATATGCCTGTTATATAGGTTCTTTATTTGCTTATAGCTCAAATTTGGAAAAGCATGTAAGCACTCCAGGAGGGAGGCCAAGGTAATATTTCATTGTGGCAAGACTGACAGGACTCCCAAGACATCCTCAGGCTTCCTTTGGGCTATCCAAGGGCTACACAAAGGGTAGACCGTCCCCAGCAGCCAGACTGCTAGTTCACTTTGCCAGAATCTCATCCAAGTCCCAGTCAAACAACTCCTCCTGCATTCATGCAGGGAAGCTTGGGTCATTTTTTCTTGCCTAGTGCAGCACCGAAGCCACATGCCACAGTCAGGAGGGCTGATCTCATGTGCTGTCTCCTGACTAAGTGGACCTTGATGAAATTACCCCTCAGGCCTCAGTAAAGGATTGAGTAGCCCATGTAAATTCAAAGAGGAAAGTGTAGAAGTAATTCCATCTTCATGCAAATTTCCTACCTCCCTTTCCTGCCTCAAGGCAAACAATCAAATGCAACGAAAAGTCACGCAAGAAACTTCAAATGGCCTTGACTTTCTTCATGCAAGTGTCTCTATCTTCTCTTTGTTTCCTTACTTCTGATTTCTGACATAAAGTTCATACAAATAAAGGGGAGAAATGGAGAAAAGACAACACCATCAAGTATCCAGGAGCAGTCAGACTGGACTTAAAACAAAGTCATGTATAAGACCCCAACTCAGAAGAACCTTCATGAAGTATTTTACATGCAGATGCTTACGTCCTGGGCATGCACACGTGCACCTTGGAGGACACTAGAACTTCCATGACATTTTGCAGAGCCATAGTATCTGTTGTTTGCCTCGATGCATATGCAGGAGGTGCACGATGCAGCGTGCAAAGCTGCCCTCTCAGAACTTAGAGTAGATCCCAGCTCTGAGACGCTTCACAGCACGTCCAGGTGGCACCACTGTCCTTACAGAGGGTTTCACACAAACCAGGGGCAAGATCAACAAGGCACCTGCTGGAGAAGGCTTCTGCCAATTTGCCCTGACTGAAAAGGCAATTGCTTTTCTTTAGACCCAACCTCAGCTTCCACGAACGTTAGCAGTTCCTTTACTGAGCTGTGCTGCGCCCTTAGTGAATTGGCCACTGAGGATTTGATCCTAAATGTAGCACAGCCTTTCAATCAAACTCCCCTTATGTGCTGAACCAGAAGCTTGCCAAGCAGTGAGAACACTGAAGCATTAAATAAAGAACATTTTCAGCAGTCAAGGCCAAGGTTAAAAGCATAAGGAATGTGAAGAGTTGTTTTTGCAGTGAATTTATTGTATAGGTGAAGTAATAAACCATTTGCATTTGAAGGATCTATAGCACAATGATGTAGATTAGTAGTGCTTCTGTTGATTTATTTTGTTTTTATATAATTTTTTTTAAACACAGGGAAACTCACTGTTGTCTTTTACAGGGCTTTGCTCATACTCTTTCAGCCACTGTGGCATTGGGGTGAAGGCAGTTGCTGTATGCTTGCAGTGGTTGGGGCAGAGCAAGCCCTTTTTTCCCAAACTTCCAGCACTCCTTAAGGAAGGAGGCCAGCTGACTGTCTTTTTACACTAATATTTGTAAAGTATCATTTCTTTAATAAACTACTTTAAAAAACCCCAACCAAACCAAACAAAACAAAAATCCCATTGAATTTTTAGACCAGGCTGAGCAAGGCTTCCCTTTTTTCTGGATACAAGGACACACAGGCTCTGGTACAGTCACTCAGAAGCAGAAGGCCCTATCTGCAGATGTCTGCATACCTGGGGTTCCACTAGCAACTACTCAGGCTTGCAAATTAAAAACCTGTCTAAAAACCTGACACTATTCATGCACTCAAATGCTTTTAAGAATATGGGTTTGATCCAAAAGTCCATTAAGGCAAATGGAAAGACGGATTGATTTTCCACTGACTTTGTATTAGATGCTAAACTTGCAGCCAAGTCTAAAGACCATCTCATTCCCTCAGCGTTTAAACCAAACCTATTCAAAGCCTCAATTTACAAATCCTGGCATTATAATAGGGCATTCAAATGCTGCTAGCAGATTCCCAAAATTAGCTCTTTGGTCTGTAAAATATGCATTAAGCATACCTTGGTGCCAATATAAACATCCAGCTGCAGGGGTTTCTAAAAAAATCTCATTATAATTGGGCTCAACAAAAATAGGTTACCACTTGTGACTATTAAAGTGTGAGGGAACCAGAGGAATGAATGAGAAAGCAAAGCTGAGTGACCTCACTCAAATTCCTCTCTATCTGCTGCTTTTTGCTTGCAAAGCCTGCCTGGCAAGGTGAGGATGGCTGACAGCTTTCCAGAAGACAAGGCAAAATAAGATGGGAATTCATTGGCACTCAGGGAAAATCTTAAGGTATGCAACAGGTGATCAAGAATCTGGCACCCTGAAACCAGGAAAAGATTAAAAGATGCTTTGCAAGGTGACAAATGGTACTGAGAGATATGAAAGAGTATGTATTTAAAATTAGAGTACTTGAGCAGAGCAGCTGCTAAGTTGCTTGTGGCTTACAAAGCTGCAGAGTCCCAAAGGCTTCCTTCCACACAAGGACTGACACAAAGGCCAGTCAGTTAAGCATCACTGTGGCAGTCCCTGTCCAGGCCAGGGGCTGGAACTAGATGGTCTTTAATGTCCCTTCCAGGCCAGGCCATTGTATGACTCCATGAGTCTACCCTAAAACGTTTATCTGTTCCCCAAACCAGCAGTGTGAGTTTGAGCCCTCTGCCCATTTGCAGTGTTGAGGCACGTGCTCTGTGAGGCAAAAACCACTTCTATGGGAAAAACCCGAAAAGATATGGAAAGCAAAAGACTTAGAGGCAGAGAAGAGCCACTAAGTTTTCCTACCTTACAAAAAACATAGAGCATACATTAAAACTTACAGTTAATAAACAGCATGAAAACTCTCTACCAAAACTGCTTTGGTGGAGCCAAAACTGCTCTACCTCTTCCTGTAGCCTTTTCCAAATATGCAAAAATCAAAATTTAATGAAAGTCCGAGGCTGCCAAGTTTCCAAACTTGAGCAAACAATACCAGGTCAAGAGAGCATCCGATCCCAAACACTCCTATTCCTCCTCTCCCTGAAAGGTCCTGTGTAACAAAAAACTCCTCTGTATTTAACAATGCCAGGGATAGCTCTCCTCCATCAGCACATCACTAAGGACTTTCATGAGATAATTCCTTATCAGCTCTGTGTTTATCATTGGCCATTGCTGTCCCAGGGAGCCCAGCATGTGCTATGAGCTGCAGCAACAAAGTCAGTGCTGAAGCACTGCCTTTGAATGGAGCCTTTAAAAGGCTGTTGATTGCAGCAGGAGATGGAGACAGACTCCCTGATTGTGGAGTTCATTCCCTGAGAGTGCACAATACACTGTCTGTGCCGGGAGCTGTGCATTCACTGATGTTACACCCCTCTCAGTAGGAGAAAACAGGGTGGTCATCTTCAGGTGGTGTTTCGTGATATATTCTGGATCTCACCTCTACGGCAGTGTTTTGTGAACCAGGTGCTGACAAAAAATCCCTAAAAAAGTGGTTGGCATAAGATAGAAAAGCAAAGAAGCAAGCATCCCTCTGTGCTGGGATTATGGGCCCCGGTGGGCAGAGCTCTGAAGAAGGAAAATGCTGTAATGACATCTTCACTACTGTTTCATATCAAACATTTCCCCCAGCTGATGGTGTTTTTCAGTTTACTAATGGAAAGGGGGAAAAAACCCTGTTCTGAACGAAGCACGAATCTCAGTCTCTTTTCACTCTCTCACATCCTCTATATTCCCCTCGGAACAAATTATATGGAAATATTCAAATACTTGTTGTATTGATACTGGGACGTGAGAAGATACGTCACAGAGGGCCTTTGCCAGGCAGAAATCCCCAAAGACAGATGACTAGCAAATGCTTGCATCCTGCTGACATACCCCTCTGATAATTTTTACAGCGTGTTGCTGAATGCCTGATGAGGATACAATGCCTGCTATTATGCTCAGCTCTCCCTGTTAACACATCTACACCAGTGCTGCACTGGGTGACTGAAAATTGCCAAGGACGGTAGGACTTGAATGGACTAATGCTACTAATTTCCACAGCATCCAGCAGCTTAACTGCACGCCACCCCCACAGTGTTTTCCATTTCATTTAACAGACCCTTTCTCACACGTCAAAGGGGCAACTTTCAGGGCTTTCCATGAGCGATTTGGACACCCAGCAATCCATTTTAGAAGGTGCCTGGCATACCCTGTTGAAATTTGTTTGGTCAGAATATAGTTTTCTCTTCCCCACATACATTACAGCTGTTCTGAATGATCTCAGTCATGGGTATATCTACAACACTGCCAGGCAGAATAAATTGACCAGCTCTGTGACTGACTATTACCATCACCCAAACGTGAAGTTGCTGCACAGATCACGGTGCTGTGCTTTACTTGCTGTATATATTTTCCCTTCCAGGGCTGAAAACATGAAGGCTCGCAAACATGCAGCTCTGTCTTTCACTGTCTGACTGCTGTGTTGGGCTGAGGATTTTTAGTTGTCTCTTTGTTTTTAACAAAACCCCAGACATTACTGAAAAAAACTGAAATATCTTTGCCAAAATTTATTTTCAGTCAGAAAGCCATTTTTTCTCTCAGTGCAGAGGTGGCCTGAGTGATAACAGTATAATAAAGAACCAAGTAGGGATCTAAATGCCAGACCTGCTTTAGTGCATAAATCACCATTAAACTGTGCTGGTTCTGGGGAAATTGGTTTTAACAGCACATTTCAGCACAGACATAATAAAAAAGGATATTCTTCCACCCTTGTTAGGCTGTGCAGGTTGAAGAGGGATTTGGGGTTTCATCCAGGAGACTTTGCTTTCTCCTTTAGGCTGTGGGATGAACAAGCAGCTGCTCATTTCAGTGCTATCATCTATGGCATGGGGTGGTCTTGCAATTATCATAAAACCACTAACTTAGACTCTGGTGGGTTCCAGCATAATTTAGGTACAAACAATAGATACAATAGAAGGAGAATCACTTAATGAATCCAAATCTAGGCTTAGGACTGAGGTCTGAACTTCCCGGCTGCTTTGTATGCAGGTATTCACCCTGCAGTCACACAAGCCAGACACAGGAGATACAGTTACAGGTCACAGACTCCAACTTAGGCTCATTTGCAGACACCCTCGTCTTTTTCCTTTGCCTCCTGAGGCATCCTACAGAGGATGAGACCATGAGAGTTGTCTTTATCCCTTGCAGAGTTCTAATCAGATGTCAAAGTAGGAAGGAAAATAATTAAAAATTTTTAGTTAGAGTCATACAAAATTCATTTTTGTTCACTCAGGATATTCCTAACTATGACACACTAGAACAGGTTTGTTTTTTTTTTTAAGAGTATTCCAACAATGTAAGGATTTGAAAAAACTGGATTTTTAAAATCCAATTTGTCATTTTTCATGGAGGCTTAATGACATGAACAGTTCTCATAAGCCTACTACAGTGCAGTCTCCTAAGATGCTGGAATACATCATCAATAACAAGTTCATCTAGGACTGGCAAGGAAAAAAACACATCAAGACAATACCTCTGCATGTAAGTTTCCCAACATTATTTTCTGAAAAACCAGCAGTCCAGGAAGTTAGGCAGTACAAACTAGAGAGACAGTTTTTGAATACTTTGAGAGCTTTTATAGAAAATAAAACTTCACCTCCAGACCTTCAGCTTGCATCCATCATTCTCCCAGGTAACTGAGATATTCTCTGGGTGAGGCTCCAGCACTTCCACTGTCAGCAGGAGACAATCCATGTGTAGGACTGCCTGATCTGGTTACTTCAAATACATGCACTGTCTTGCACTAGGGTCTAAAGTCCACCCCTGAACTTAACAAGAATTATTTCTATTGACATTAATGGGGTTTTAAATCAAGCCCTGCTTCTTATCATCACCTGCATATTAACTGTTTAATCCTTGACGTGTCTGATTCTGCAAAATGCAAGCAATTTCTAGAAAGGTGTGGGGCAGCTCATAGCTTGTCTTTTTATACTTCATCACATACGAAAGTATGTTTTAAAAGAAATAATAGATTGATAACAGAATCTGTGTGCCTTATCAGCCTCCTAATCTTTTATGTTCCAAGAAACATTCAACTAAACCCAGTGGGCCTAATACTGAAGGCTTTAAACAAGCCCATTTCTCTCTCAAATCCACGGCTAAGTAGCACCCAGCCCACAGTGAACAGATCATGAATTAAAGATTATTCTTCAGGAAAGCAACAGATGAGTCAACTTTTCTAGTAATTTAGGGTGTTCCTTCAGAAAAGGCTGCTGTCATGTATGGAAATGACACTGAATGAGAAAATGGCTTTCAGAGAACTCTCAAGAAATTGCTATTGAAAATCCTCAGCAGATTGCACCAAAGTCAACATCTACCTGCAGCTAGGAAAGGGCTCATCTCTGCAAAGAAATCCAGCAAGACTGTTTTTCCAGATTTCACTGAGCAGAGCTACAACATGGCTCTGTTGGAAGATGGAAAAGCCAAGGCCAGCCCTGGTGGGCACTGAGCTCAGCCTTGTTACTGGGGTACTGTGGCCAGATTTTCTGGGGACATGGCAAGGGACAGATTAAGGACAGGGCAGCTCCCACTCACCCACACTTCAGTGTGTCCTTCAGATCAGCTGGACAGGTCTGTCACTGCCATCACAGCTTCAGCCATCATTAGTACAGAAAATGTTGAGACAACTATTGAATCTACCAAAATTGTTACTGTTTGCCATACAGACACATCAAAAAGCCATCAGCTGGTCTCTCTCAGCTTTTAAGGGATCATCCTCACAAAATTCAGAATGCCAAATAATGCTGCCAATTAAGAGCTGCAGTCAGGCAGTCCCCTCTAGAGGGTTAGCAGAAAGACACTCTACTCAGGTACCTAATATTGAGAAGAGCAGGTATTGGTCCAAGTTTTTACCAGTCTCCTTACCAGAAAGTACACGTTCTATATTCTTTACTTTCTATTTTACTTTCTATTTACTTTACACGTTCTATTCTTTACTTTCTATTTCCCTTTTTGCCTCAAAAGGGTGAGATGAGCGTGGCCCTGGGGACAGACACCACCTACACCTCTGCACAGCACTGTTCAGCAAAGCCACAGGCACCAAGCTCTGCTTCTGCCTGAGCACAGTAACCAGAGGTGCTACATTCTTCTCCACTGCCAGATGTGGCATTTGTTGCCAGCAACTCCAATTATGTTTCCAGACATAGAAACCCGCTAACAGATTTGTTAATAAGTTAGTAGGGATATTCACACTGTAATTTAATAGAAAGATAACTACTGCATTTTCTCACTGCACGGAGTACACCTTGCCTCTCCGCACCGTGTATCTACTAAGCTACCTTCAAATAAATTTCATTTATTATGCCTTCATACAAATCCCATTACTTGCTCAACAAACAGTTTTGTTTTCCTGTCTGGGCAACCCTCCAAACACAGGCTGCTGTGTATGCTTTTGTAATTACTGATACCCTGTATAAGGAACTATGGCATGTTTCTGACAGACTAATTAAAGGCGAAGAACAGCCTTCCCAAGACCTTGATTCAATTGTTATTCTCTCCTTGGCTTCCCCTGTGATCTCCACCAAGCCATGTAATCTCTCCACGCTTCATTTCCCCACCTGTGAAACAGGGATGGGAACCTCTCATTTGCCTCACCTACTTACGAGATGAGATCTTCATACAACGGGCCACGTTCTCAGCTAGCTTCTGTAACATCTGCGTGGTTTAACAAAGACATGGGGCAAGCCCCAGCCTTGGTTCCACTTAAGTCCCTAAATGGAATCCCGATGGCTGTCAGGTCCCTGGGGCTGCTGCCACTCCCCTGCCCAGGAGAGTGCCAGCAGCCAGGGAATGACTGCAAACCTCAAGCTTTGCAGGCTCCTAAACAAGTGTTTAAATGCATGACTGGTAACCTAAAAACAACCTCTTCTTCAAGTCCATGTTTTAGACTAAATCATAGTCTAAAACATGGACTGTCATCTGGTTTGCTTGCACAGTAACACTGAGAGGCAGTAACTGTTATCCTCACTGGGAGAGCCAGGAGGGAAAAGAGGAGGGATTTTAAAACTTCATTACAGAAATTCCTCTGGGTTTTGCAGTATCTTTGTGCAAATTAAAAGGAAACAGCTGTCATTTGAAACCAAATGTCATGTGGACTTGCATTAAGTATTTCATGCAAATATAAAGTTTGGAGGAACAGTTAAAGTTGAAATATCAAAGCTGCCTCCAATACCACTTGTCTCAGTTGACTAGAGTTCTATCACTGATCCATTAGAGCAACACAGCTTTTCTTGACTCAGCACAATTTTTACCCAATTTGCACCATTTAAGCCCTATTGTACATGCATAATATTAACAATAATAATAATTATTATAATTGGGTGAACAGATAATGCTATTCAATTTCAGAATTAGAAGAAAAAATTTATCTTCTCAGAAGCAGCAGGAGATAGGCAAATATTAACATAAAAGCAGAGGTCAAATTCTATATCAGCTGTCATGTGGAGAAGCATTCAGTACTATTATGTCTATTTAATTGGCTAAGTATATGACCTTTTGTTCTTAATACTTTTATCATCTATTTGAATAAGATGGCAATGTTTGCCTAATATAATTTCCTTTATTTTATGGGGATTGATTGTGCTAAAGAAGGGTTAATGCATACAGGCTGGGCTGGGAGGTCTAATTTTCTCTATTCTCTCTTCAGGTGTAGAGGAGATGAAGATTGCTGTTGATAGAGAGTAGAAATTGAAATAAGATGAGGCAAAAAAGAACAGTGACATTATACAGGCTAAATGCTGTCTAGAGGTCTGTATATTAATCTAAGCTTTATTAAGAGGTAGACTTAAGTGAAACCAAACCCCACGAAGTGGGGTGCTCACCTAAAAGGATGATTTTTTCTGAAATAGATTAAGACACCAAAAGAAAAAAAAATATTTTCTCAACACTATACTGGTATTTTTTTCAATTTTCTAACAATCTGGCAAATGTAACCATGTAGTATGCTATCTGGGCAGCACAAAGACCAAACAAATTAGAGACTATGTGGAGAGCACATTTGGAAGAGCTTTTGCAGCTCCTAATAAGCCAAAGGGGAAGTACATTCAGTAATGGTGTTTGCAAACAGGATATCCATAATCCTGACAAATGGGGAATCAGGAGTCCCCTGGAGCAACCCAGAGACCGTGGCTAAGGCAGGTAAAGCACTCCAGCCATAATGAGCTGCCACACTGAGCCTTGCCCAAGAAGATGGGTCTTTTCTTCTTCAAGTTGACTGTTTTTCTCCCTACACTTCAAGCCTGAATAATTCCAACTTAACTCTGCCCATCTTCAGCCAGGTGCAGCCTCACTGTCTTCAGCTACAGCCTGAGTGAAGAGCCTTCAGCTCCAGCATCCCTTCCATGCAACCTGTCTGCTCCAAAGCTATGCCTGGGCTGATAACTGAAAACATTACCATCCTTCAGATAAATTCAGTCTCAAAACATATTTCTGGATCCCTTCTTAGCAGGCTTTTTTTTCTCACCAACCTAAACAAAGCAAGAAAAAAGGCAGGTTGGAAATGATGCCAAAGGGGAGCATGGCAGGAGTACCTGTGCCACCCCAGCCTGGCAGATGTGTCTCCCCTCTTTGCTGTTGGAACTGCTGGAGGCATTAACAAGGTGAACAGGACACAAATACAGTAGCAAGAAATGCACTTTGTAGTCAAAGGTTTCCACCTCCTTAAACTTCCAGGCTGCCATGTACTGATGACAGATAATACAACACCAAACTTCACAGGTGTCACCAACACGCTCTATATTTAATGTCCTGTTTCTGGAAAAATTGCTGCCTTTAATATTTACCTCTGGACAAATCCACATTAGTTTAGTTTCTAGAGAAGCAGAGAACACAAGAGGCCCAATTTTGCTTTCCCAGAAATGTTTGCACTGACTTTAAGAAGCCTATAGAACCCATGCAAAGGAGGACTAGCTCTGTTTCCATTAGAATTGAGTTTCCATTTAAAACTCAGTCTTTTAAAGAGAAACAATATGTATGTACAATAGGAAGAATTACATCCCTTCAGGCACTGTCTGCTTTTGCTGTAAAAAATCTACAACCTTTGGAGCTTCTATTAACAGTGATGTTATTCCACCTGCATGTCTTTCTTAGTAACAGATTTATGTAAAGCTGGTGATTTGAAAGGAGGACTCCAGTGAACAAGTACAACTTACATTACGGTTTGTCATTAAATGTTATTGCTGTTTCCTTCAGAACACTGTAGAGGTTACAAAAACATTTTGCTTCAGCTGTTACACTGACAAATGAATTTTCCTTTTACACAAAGAACTGCTTAGGAGACAGCAAAGCATGATGTGCAGCTCCTGCACTTGTGCCTTCTGCACTGAAACTGCTCCAGGAGTTGATTCCTGCTGGTAAACACTGTAGTCTTGAGGGAAAGGGTACCAGCTGAGCCCCTTGGCAAATTTAGAGAGCACATTTCACTACAAAAGAGATTTTGACCTCAACAGCCCCATTCTTCCACCACTTTGTATACAAAACCCAGCTGACTCAGTAGCATCAAGTAGCTCTGCTGCACTGACAGAGGAAAGAGGGAGCAAGAGGCAGAGGAGAGATGAAAGATTCTGTGACACTGTAATTTCCAGGGTGAAAACAGCAGACTTACCTGTAGCTACCACTGCAACTTTTCTATATTATGAAAGCCAAGTAGGAAGAAAGTGAAGAAGCTGAAACACAATGGCTGTACGGAAGCGTGCTGATAAGAAAATGACTGGCATTTCTGGGGAAGATTACTGACATTTTCACCATGCCTATTTTGTCAATCTTGAAAAGGCCTAACGTGTATCAGGCATTTAATGAATCATGCAACACATCACCTGGTGAACCGAAAGCAATCAAGATCAGGAAAATGGGGATAGATTTCAATGAACATGTCATCAGAAGCACCTTACTTGATGAAAGCATGCGTAGGTTCGTGTCAGAGCAGCATTGAAACTATCCCACTAAAGGGCACCGTGCAAAGGCTGATGAAGAGAATCAAATGTGAGGGAGAAGTGAAAGTCCTCTAAAGATGAAGTTGAAAATTAAATCTTTATACAGCCAAAACCATGCCTGTAGCTCCTCTCTAAGCAATGATCCTCATTTGCAAACTACACTTTTCAGTGTTTAATACTGTGACCACTTCAAATCCTGCCAACTCCGAGTCCGCTCAGTGCTATAGGAACTTACCCACTTCGTTGGAAAGACTTCTAATGGTTAGAATTTTCTCCTTCTTAGCTGCAAATCTTATCTTAAAACTTAGGCGTTGCCTAATAAGCCTAGAAAGCTTATTAGATAAAACATAACTTCATTAGGAAGGTTGCTAGCATACTGATCAAATCAGGAGACCGGAGGCAAATTCAGATGAAGGTTTCCATGAATTTAAGGATACTCAGTTGGCCTAATTTGTTCATTCTCTCTTAAGTAGGACTTCATTTATTTCAGCCTCTTAGATCAAAACCTTTCTTCTCTATGTGTTACAAACACCCTTTGCTTTATTTATAACGCTACATTAATAGCAAACACCCAGAGCTGTTGAAACACATCTGCAGAAATATGCAAATTATTGCCCGGTGCAGAATGCGATGTTTTCAACCAGACCAGATATTTTATTTCCCCAACACAGAACCAGAACAATTCTGGCCATGTGCAAAGAAGATCAAAACAGTCAGAAAAATGAAGTGCCATTCCACCCCAAAGGGCAGTGAGCAATATGTGGGACAATCCCTGGTACTCTCACACTCACTCAGTGCTCAGCTATCAGGCAATATGCTTGGAGCCTGTTAAGTCTCTGTAGTATAATTTTGTACAAATAATCAACATCTACCCAAGTGGAAATTAGATCTAAAATGCCTTCATTCCCAAAACTAGTGTCCTAGTGCTGGAGAGGGACTTGTGACAAGGGCATGGAGTAACTGGGCAAGGGGAGAATGGTTTAAACTGAAAGAGGGTAGATTTAGACTAGATATGAGGAATTTTTTTTTTACAATGAGGGTGGTGAAACACTGGAACAGGTTGCCCAGAGAAGTTGTAGATGCTTCATCTCTGGAAGTGTTCAAGGCCAGGTTGTACTGGGCTCTGAGCAACCTGACCTAGTTGAAGACGTCCCTGCCCATGGCACAGGGGCTGGACTAGATGACCTTTAAAAGCCCCTTCCAACCCAAACTATGGCATGATTCTAAGTACAGACCTGACTCTATGTCCTTCAGGTTGAGAAACATTAGCTACAGTCACCAAGCTGACAAGTAAGGGAAACCCACCCGTAGCTCTTCTTGTGCAGTATTGTAAATCTAACCCAGAAAAACACGTGCTGTTGTTAGATGTACCTGGTCTAGTGGAAGGTGTCCTTGCCTAAGGCAGGGGGTTGGAACTAGATGGCCTTTAAGGTCCCTTTCAACCCAAACCAATCTTTGATTCTGTGAAGGTTAGATGGCTGCTTTTAGTACATTGGAGTAATCTTAAAAAACTAAAGCTCAGTGCTCCAAGGGCAGCACAGAGCACACTTGCACACTGGGCAAGACGCTGGACCAGGATTAAAAGTGCCCACAGAAAGCGAGAGGATGCTGATTCATTGATGTTCACACAGTACTAGAGATCCTCTGATTGAAGGCTGTACAGAAGTATAGCAAATTATTAACTACAGAGACACTAACTGTGAATTTATGAATAATGAAGAAAGCAGAGGAACAGCCACACAGTTCAGTTTCCCTAATCACTGCCTCTCCAACATTCACCCACACTGTCAAGATTGGCAGTTGGCAACTGCAGCTAATATCTTATGTAAAAAGGACAGAGATTTAGTAATAGAGCATTCCCCATACAAGCCTCAATTTGGCAATTTATTCAAGTTCACTCTTGAAGCTCACACTTGACTAGGAACTCTGCTGAATGAAGGTCTCAGCACCCAGCAGCACATGAAGCCAGGGCAACACAGCAGGCAGCAGAGCCCAGGAATTATGGTGAGGGGTGCAATAATCCTTAAAACACTAACCGAGAGCCTCACTCAACACAGCTTGAAGAGCCTCACAGCTGAACAGCACCCTGGTGGTGGCCAGCCCTTTGATGTATCGAAGAATACATTTAAATGTGCTCTGTGTTGCTAGAAGGTAGCAGGGCTCTCTCACTGCTGGTTTTCACTTGAGCTTTCCTTATATTTATCTGTTGCATGCACCTAATCAGCTCATGATATGTCACCAAGGCTCCTAACCTGGGAATGTGAGCACGGGCTTTTTAAACAGCAGTAATGCAGAGGTGTCTCACAAGCAATCAACTCATCAAACAAGGGTCAAAAGAGAGTGTTCAGGAAGCAGACAGCAGGGACAACACCTGGTAAATGCAATTCTATCCTATGTAAGACTGAAAATTACTGCACTGAAAATTATTACGCAAGTAGTAATTAAGAGGTTCCTTACCATTTGGTGGGGAGATGGAACTATAAACCTTATTTATGACTGCAGTGGCTCTAATAGACTTCTTTTTTTTTTAGGTTTTATTAATCCCTTCTTAGTCCCACATTAACAGGCAGGAATCTCATCTCTGTTCCATTTTAAACTGATTTAGAATATATGACTTAGAGCACACTGCTCAAATGTAGGGGCATGGTTTAGAAGTCATTACTTACAGAAGCAGCTGCCAGTGATAAAACAACTATTGTACTCCTGTGACAGGGGTTGACAGCATAATGCAATTTTTAGGACTTCCATTTTGGGTTCACTAGGATGTCTGCAATAACAAGGAAAAACAACCAGGCAAGAGAAATGGTATTCTGCCAGTGTTTTTCAAGGCTTTTATCAAAAGATACAGAATTATCTAAGAAGGACATGTTTTCCATATGAGCTTAGATATTAATTTATATAGCTATCTATAGAGATCACTGCTTATCAGATCACAGTGTCTCAACAGGCAGAAGCATTAAATATTCCAAATTCGGGGAAATCCTGTGTTGTTCTGGGTTTAGCCTTGAACTGGTAGTAAATGTTCACATTTTTTAATGGTGATCACTGTATATCAACCCAAATCATGAAACCACCATGAGGATTTTACAGAAGCTAAAAATGAGAATTTTCTTCCTTTGAAACATGCCTTAGTTCTGAAAAGCATTAATGCAAATACAGCACCACTCTACTTCACAAACCTGCTTATTTATACACAATGCCAAGTGATTAAAAATACAGCCCAAGCTCCAGCATCTGACTTTCTGCAGGATTTTACTGTTCACAGACTTTCAGAATCAGTCCTGATAAAAAACGCCCAGCTTACACCCTATTTCTCCTTTGCCACCATCAAAAATCCTGTTGAGGGTATTTCAGACTAAGACAATTACTGACACACCAAAGACAAGAAGTTGAGCCAAACTACTGCACTCCACCTCTGAGACACTGGCAATGAGGGCAAAAATAGACCAGACTGGAAATTTTAGAGCCTGCACCAGCCTCCCTGTGGATTTTATTTGGGCCACTGAACCTGTTTTTTCCCTCATTAAATTGGGAAAGGGGCAGGGAGGAGGGGGTAGGGAAGGGGAATAGGAGGAAGAGATAAAAATTTTTCCAGTTTACAGAACCCAAATGGAGCTTCAAAACGAGAAACTCAAGAAGCCCTTCCCAGCATCAGCTGAGAGCACATGACCCGCATATTTAACATTTTTGTGCAGCAGCTATTTTACGTCAGAATTGCACTTTGAAATTCTCCATGGTGCTGGCTGCCTGGAGCAGTATTTACAGCAACCCTAGAAAACACACCTTCACCTCCATCCTGCATCACAGCTTCAAAAATGAGCCCACGAGGGAAGCACAGGCTCCTCTCACCACCTCCAGAGTACCCCATGGAAAGACCATTTAATTCAGTGGCCCTCTCACCTTATCAGTGGCAAGCAAAGGGTGGTCTTGGCTACATGAATACAGGTAGAAACATCAGCACCACCAAAAGATGGGGCTGAACTAAGACAAATGCTGGCTTTCAAATTTAAATGTGCAGACCTCAAACGGGTCTTTGATTACAAAGTGGTCCATCCCAGCCTTAAGGTCACAAATCTAGATGTTACGTAAATCCCTGCAGCTCTCTGTATAAGATCTGAAGAAGTACAAACGATACACGGATGAAGTAGGAATGTGATACACAAAGGATCTTGTGAAATACTCCAGTCAAACCTCCAGTGCCCAGCGGCTGCTGGGTGAGGGAAAGGACACAGAAAGCAGATTAAGACCCAGTCAGATGACTCAGTCTGGTTAAAGGATCGATAAGCTCAGTAGCAAGAAAAACACATTAGCATTTCCTCCCCAACTCTGACCCCTCAAAGCCTGCAGAGACCAGGAGCAAACGCCATCGCAGTGAGCCATTGCAGTGGGCTGCCTACAGCCAAGGTACTGGGAGCCACCGAGGGGCAAAAGCAAAGCCAGGAGACATCACTTTCTAAAACACAATTAGAAGAATTTAAACATTGCTTGATGGAATGATGCACTGTTCCGTGTAATTGCTTGTTTGATAAAGAGCAGGCAGTTACAGCTCACATTTTTAGCCTTGAATTATTGCCAAACTGAGTTATTTTGTGAGGTAGAACTGAATCAGCAGTTCACTTACAAAAATTAAGCCCTGGAGAATGTGAAACAGTGAAATATTTCTACTCATTAAAGAACCTATTGGTGCTGATAGTCAGCACACAGACACAGCCCAGAAAGGTGGAATATTTATGTGCCCAAATCACTTTTCCTGAGATTCATCTGATATGCAAATTGGCTACTGCTTGATAGCATCTCTTAAATTTACCTCCCCCACAGATTTACAGCCCTGTCCTAATCACTGCTTTCCACCACAGGGCCACAGTGCTCACACAACAGTACCTGACTGCGGCTCCCTGCATCACCCACCTGAACCTTACTCTAAAATCAAGCAGTAAAGACAAAGGCTATTTCTGCAACAGATAGAGTGTTAAAATTTCAGAGTCAATCAGTGGTGCACAGAAACAAGCATTGTGGTTGCAGTCCCACTTGCCATGGACATGTTCTGATCCTCCAGACACAGCGTTACTTCACAGCCACAGAAAATTACTGCAAGGAACTGATGGATACTGTTCTTCTTGTCTTCGTTCCTGGCCCAAGGGAACAGCCATAGACGCTGTAACATATCTGATTTGTGGTTAAATCCACATCTGACAGTTCCACATCCTTCAGAAAATAAAAAATTCATGGCCATACATATGAGTAAATTACTTTTGGAACATACAGAATAAAATAATTTGGGGCACTTTACATAGATAATAGCAGCAAAAGTAATTTACTCCACAAATAAAAATTTTGTGTATTTCCCTGTACGGTGCAAATTCATTTCCCACTGGATATTATTAGCCTGAGTTGGAACATGTGCAAATTTTAGTTCCAAGACAATTACATGTTTTGGAGCTGATATTTCACAACTCATCAAAAGCAGAGACCAAAGCTTTTGACGCTTTAAAAGGTGGTGTCTCATTCTTCCAAAGAGAATTACAATGTCCCTTTCTAACTTCCAGAGATACTGAACCATCAAACTTCACTTTCAATTTTGTCACAGTTGAGAAAAAGCTGTGCAAAGTAATTTGTAAGTGTTTCTAGAATTTATTTTAATTTCTTCCCTGTCTCCTTGGAGCCTCTGTGACTACTGGAGAGTAGTTTTAGAAGTGGAACATTACTGATGTAAGCTGAGAATGATGCAAATTTGAGATTAATCTTAAATCCATTCTAACAAGCCTTTATATCACACCTCAAGTGTGCACCTCTTACTTTATCTGTTAAATGCTCAGCATCTTGGGAAGGATACTTCTTCACATGTATGCCCAACCATGCTATTATTACATTTAGAAATCAGAATCCGTGAGTTTAGAACAGACAGTAATGAAAAAAAAAACAGCTAAAGAGGATAAAGTGTAAAGTGGCAGAAGCACATTATCCTATGGAAAAATTTATGAGCATAAGTACGATCAAATATATTTATTCCTGTAACTCTTCCATGGTGACAGACTGTCAGGACCCTGGCTTCATCCAGCCCTCGAGTGAACGATGTGCCACCAAAGGGAGCCCTGCCCAGCAGTGACTCGAGTCCAGAGCAGGACCTGCAGGGTCATGAACTGTTCCCTGGGCTCTCCCACCTCTGTGCCCAGTGGTCCCAGTTTGGTTGTGCTTCAAAGGTCGCAGCTGAACAGGATCACAGGAGCAGATGCATATCCCAGAACGGAACACACCGGATTGGGATAATGCATTTGCTACTGTGGAAATTCCTTTCCAGTGCTATTTTTAATACCCAGTATTAAACATGCTTATGGATATTTCCATTTCCAGCACAGTTATTACTATTCAATTGCCATTAATGTAAATGGCCAGTGCTGGTTAATGCCAAGCCATGTGATGAAATTATTTCTTTTCTCATCTGGGTTCTTGTAGTCTTAAATAAATAAAAAAAGACACCATTGAGATCACAGCTGAAACGTTCATCCTGATCCCCACCAACAACACACAATTTGGAAGAAATCTCTGTTTTTAGGATAAAGTACATCACAGGCATTATCCTCTCTATCCTACCTAATGCGTAGTGGATAATACTACGGTTAAAAATATTAATGAAAAATGACTAATGGTAACTAAATGATTCACTTAACTTGGCTCCCTCTGTAATGTATTCTTCATATGACAGGCATTTATTAGCTCTCACTGATGACTCCACAGACACCCTGCTATGCACAGAGTGCCTGTCTACACATTAAAACTTAATGCACAGAGCAAGAATTATTGATGTTAGCTCTGTTATAAAAGGGCATATCAGCAGGATGGTTTTTTTCCCTGCCATGGCTTTATTTTCCTTAGCTACTGAATAATCACAGATTTTAAATTTTACTAGATGCTAGTGGTCAAAAAACCTCTTAATTGCACCAAAATTGCTGTCTTTTTGTGTGAGGTTTTGGGGTTTTTTTATGGACATATTAAAATAAGTACACAAGCGATGCTTCAAGATTAAAAAAAAGAGCTTGGGAATCTTAGTGCTTGCACATTGTGTGCTATCTGTATGCCTGGGGAAGCAGCAAGTCTTAATGGACCTTATGTTTTCCTCGGGATTTCAGCACTTGCAAGAACAGTCAAAGGCTGATAATTAATGAGCCAAACACTGCATGAAGTTGAATACTGCCTTGAACACGAACATACAGTTGTCTTCACTTAATTGAATGTATTTATAGGCTCTGAGTGAGCAGGAGCTGAGTGCTTTGCTTCTGCACTGATCTGATCAAGCTTCTCACATGCCAATGTAACGACTCTGCTCTGTACAGACTGTCTCCACCCTGCCTGCTGCTGCTATCCCTAAACCCCAGGCCTAGCTTTTAACATTGCCTGGTGCCCATCAAGACTGATGTTAATGAATGGCATAACTGCCTTCTAGAGTCCCCGAGTGAGAATTTCAAGTGACTACATCCTAGGCACTTGGGAATCTCAGAAAACCCATGGTATCTCAGCCTTTTGGGAAAACCAACACCAAGTGACTATCTCTAATTATCTAATTATCTTAAAACCAATAAATGTTCCCCTTCCTCCTAAGCTAAACAGAGCTCAGGCATGATACAAATCTTTTTACTGGCACTTGGCCATCATGGAAGGAGATCCTCTGCCCCCCTGGGACTGTTCAGCTCTCTTTGGTGCAGCACAGCAGCAGCTCCTGAGTGCCAGCACACCCAGGGTCAGGATGGAGCCCTGGAGAGCAGCTTTGCTGCTGGGGAAGGTGGGTGGTCAGCATTTCTCTTCCTACCTTTGACAGCTGGACCACAGAGCAGTACTTCCTGCAGCTGGACAGATCCTGCCTGGAAAGATGTGGCTGGAATCTGTCCCAAAGCAAACCTCAGTCGGACACCTCTGGATTCTGCTGCTGCCTTGCAAGGACCTACAAGAAGGCACCCAGTTGTGGGTGCTTCAGGCCAGCCCTCCACTGCCCTGAACCTGGTGTGAGCCTCATGCCAGTGGAAAGTGGGCACAGTGCATGCAGAATGATGCTGTTTGGATTTGGCAGGCTAAGGCACCTCGTCTGCAGTCCTTCCCTACTCAAGGAACTTCATAAAGCCTCCACATCAAATGGAAAAGAAAATAAGCCTCCAAGTTGAGTAGCTGAAGGGCTCCCTCCGTTTCTTTCCCTCTGAGTGGAGACAGAAAAGGAAGCGCTTTCTAAAGTGCTTGAGTGCCTGTCCCCAGTCCTTAACCACCAGAAACCTGAATGAGTCACACACTTTTCTAACTGCAGTAACCAGGCTGGAAACAGACTTCAACCTAGGACACACAAGTTTTTACCCTAAGCTTAAATACAATTCCCATTAACACTCTGTGCTACGCTGCCTTAATATAACTGGCAGCTTAAACCGGGTACAGTAGGGGCCTACAATCTTTTAGCTATGTTTCAACAAAAGAGAGGTCAATAGGCTATTTACCATAATCTATTTTTATGTTTAATGAAACTTAAAAGAAACTTAAGAAAATTTCTTACAAGAATAAGAAATAAATCAAGCTTGGCCTTTATGATCAGGAAAGAACGGCTTTCTGTGCATTCTTCTTTTAAAAATAGCTGAATATGGAAGGAAATGGAGTGATTTGTTAAATGGCTATGTTTGATAAGGGAATATTAATGCATTTTCCAATAATAAAAGTGAAGAATGCTGTTCCAGATAGACATTCCTTTTCATTTTTACTGCACAGACAGTGCTTGATTACAGTTTAGGGAAATGAACTGAAAGAACAGATGTACTATTTTTTTTGATAGGTAGTCAGAAGGGTATTTTATGGAATCTGAGAAGAGTTGGAAGGCAGATGATTCAAAGGATAATTGAAGAGTGATATTTGAAGAGGTTACATTTGTGCCCTCGGGCATTAAACATGGGAAATTTTTAATTCTCAACACAGGAGTTCGCATGGCTGCAAAACAAATGAACACAAGGAATAATTTTGTTTCAGAGATATACAGTAACTGCTGGTTAGCAAGAAGGGAATTTTCCACAATACTGGGAAATAGCAACATTTCATCTGAAGTTATTTAGAATAAGCCAGATGTTATTCAGTTTAATATTCATCAACATTTGTTGTGTTATAGTACCATATTTTCAGTAGTTTCAGAACAGAGATCAAAAGCATTGCAGGGTAACACAGGCAATAGCAAGAACATGCAGAAACAGCCCCAGGTGCAGGACTTTGGCTCTCTGGTGTTGGGACTCAGATGCAGAGGTCCTCTGCAGCCTGTTGGGACAGAGATCACAGCTGGCCCGTGCCTCTGGGGGCTGGGGCTGCTGGTCAAAGCTGTCAGGCAGGTGGCAATGCCCCCCCAACACACTGGACCAGATCTACACAAAGCACGAGCACCTCTGTCCCCTACTCCTGCTGCAAGCTGGGACCCCCTTGTCAAGGCACAAGGGATGTCCAGGGTAGGGACAGCACTTCATTCAAGATACATCTTTGGTGATTTTAATATCAGATTCCAGAAAAAGAAAAAGAAAGTACCTTTCTAAGGGTTTCAGCCCTCACTAATGTGTGCCCTGAACAGCAGGGCAGTCTCTTTAAACCCCTCCAGGTCTGACACTCCCACATCCTGCTTAACAACAGAGCCCACATTAATCCTTTTCAATAAAAAACAGATATATCAATTAGCGAATTTCAGTGGAGCACACACCCTGCATCCACATCATTGACACGTTAGTGCATCATGATTAATGTTGTGCATTTCATGCCAATTGAATTCCTAATGATTAGCCACTTAATTCTGAGCTGAAACAATTACTCTTCCCGTTGAGAAATAGTTGTTTCAGCTCAAAGCTCGGCAGCTGGAGTACAGAAAAGCCATCTATAGCCAGTCATGCAAGTACATCTTGTGGAATCAAAATGCAGGTTTACTAATACGTATTTTGTATGCATAATGAAGCACTGGGCATACAAATCCATCCCTTTTCAAGACTGGTACAAAATCTGTTGGCAGGACTGAGCACATCCCTAATTCATGGATTTCAGCAGCAGCTGGGGCATGCACACGCTCACGTTCATATTTGTGCATGAGGAAGCAGTTTGCCCTTGGTCTACAAAGGCCTCCACACAAACACTGGCTCTCCCTGAAGTCATTTAGATGAACATTTCAGACTCAGTATATATTGGTGGAGGCTGCAGTGGCAAAGATATATGTCAGAAAAATCAAACGGGTACATTTTGATTTAGATAATTATAGAAAGGAGCAAATACTTGGCTTGCCTTCAAGTAAGTGAGGAATTTAAGAGATACATCACATGGCAGCTGTGTAGTTTTGGTAGATGCACAATTTAACTTGTAACCAGTAATTACACTTGTCATTTTTTATGATCAAAACACTATGCAGACAATAATTACACCACCAATGTGCCCCTGAGAAACAGATAAACAGGCATAACTGTAACAGGCATTACAAGTGTGTCAGAGACACAACGACCTGATGACAAAAAGCACCAATGGCAGATGCAGCATTAGAATGTGTGGTGTGCTGATGGTGCAAACTGGCTCAGGCTTTGGCTGAACATCCTGCAGCACAGCAGGAACTAGAACTACGCCTTGCCAGGCCGCTGCTGCTGCGACTTTGATGTGGTGCTGATTACTGTATCATCATCATTAAGATGGGGATTCAAGGCGAGCATTAACGCTGCCACACTCGGAGACACGGGCTGCAGTAGGCAGGGCTGAGTGTCACTGCACAGACCGGAGTTCTCCGGGAGCAGTTGCTCCGTGTGGTATTTGTAACACAATCAGAGCTGCTAACAATGTGAGTGGAGCATTTCCCTAAGTCTCTGAAACTAAGGGACCGTCCCTAAGGCAAACTAAGCCACGGGGGAGTCTTTCTGTGACTTCAGTAGCCGCTGAATGAGACTCCACTTATGTGTGATACAACGGGCTGCTCTGACATCTGCAAGAAGATCTCTGTTGACTTTCAAAATACGTCAGACCATTCCATCACCTACATGCTGACCCACCACACAGTACAGTATCTAGATTTCTTATTCCATGAGGACTTGTAGCTCTGCAGTGAAACACACTCCAGCACTTCACTGTGTAAGGGATCCGAGGCTGATGTGTGCGACAGTGAGGATTCACAAGGGAGTGAGTTATTCCAGGAGACGACTGCGGTGTCCAGGAAATGTTACTTAGAGGAAAGTCAAAAACTGCTTCTCAGATTTAATTTTGCAAAATAAAGCGACAGTAGCTGATAAGTGTAATAGATATATAACTCTCAAGTTTCTAAATCAGTGCACTTTCAGTGCCTGCTTCTGTAGACTGAGCCTTTGCCTTTAGTTTTATCCTCGCTTGGCCTCTGCAATTACCCTCCATGCCCCATTTCTCCAAGACAATCCACAGCCCCATAAAAGTATGTTTTCCAAAGACATACACACTGGCCAAGCCCAGTTGCATTCAGACTGCTTTCCTATCCTCTCTTCTTATCCCTCAGTCCTTTCTGATTTTTCAACATACTTTTAACAGAGCAAAAGAAATCTCAACAGCAACCATCTGGTGGGGTCTGGTAAGTGACCCAAGTTAGAGACCACACGCCGTTCTGTGACAGATCAACTGGAAACACACACCAATATCCACATACCCTGCACAAAGCAAGAATCATTTCAATGTACAGATTCCAAAGACAGGAGCAGGTTTAGCAGGGAAGGAAGATTATGTAGGTTATTTTTGGATGCGGATAACAGATTGAATACATGGATTTTTATCATGTTGGTACTTACACGAGACCGACTTGTTAGTGACAAGACAGATCTTGAACCCACATGACTGCAGGAGAGCCTTTAATAACAGATGACAGTACTTTGCCAGTGGTGGGATAAAGAGATTCAGTGTCTTAGTGGATGATATCTTCTGTCTTACTTCTTTAGCCACAGATTTAATTACACCGATAATGTCATGAGAAGCAAAAATCAATTATTCATTAAACCTGCCTAAGAAATCATTCTTTTATCCCACGTATTTTGTTTCAAGATCATTTACACTTGAGTAAAAAGGCAGATTTCTTCCTTCAGTGTCAATATTTTATATAGCAACTCACTTAACAGCCCAAGTGGAAATTGAAGTGGGTCTCTCAAAGAGGACCAGCACATGATACTCTGTGCAAGGCATGAAGGTGATGCTGGAAGATTCCACCAATCCTCCACTGACAGATCAGTGGCTGTGTGATTCAGGGATCACAAGCAGGATCAGGGAGAGATCTGTTACATCCCTTTTGAAAACCAAGTCCTCGATGCATTTACATCTCAGTGTCCTATGACTTCTCTAGTGGCTCTCGGAGGTGAAACCATAGGTTTTGCACTACTTGTTTAAATAACCGCAAGAACTGGCCTGCCAGTACTTTGGTGACACACTTTCATGTTCTTTTTTACCATCAAACAGATTTTTTTTTTCTTTTACCTGGTTTGTTTTTGCACTAGTTGGCCAAAATAAACAAATAAACAAGACTGTAATTTGCAGAGGGAGAAATGTCTCCTACATCTTTTTTCACTGTGTGGCTCCACTAAAGCATCTCTGAGGACTTCTGGCTGTGCATCAGGCAGGGGGCTGAGCAGAGTTCCCATGTTCTTCAGAGGAAGACTCAGATTAGCAGGAAATCATGCAAAAAATGAGTGTGCATAGAAGGGGTGAGAGAAGCCTACAGATCCAGGGCTTACCCCCATAGTGACAGTGTGCTCCTGCCTGGAAAATGCAGTGTGAAAGGATTTGTTTCCAGGCTCTAAATACATGGCATTGAAGAATAAGGAAGTGCATGGATATGCTTTTGTAGGTGCAAAGCTATGGAACCAGTAGAGTGAAAAACCCTCTCCTGTGCTCAGAATAGTGATTTTTGGCTATAACTTTATAGAGAGATGTCACTGGTACAACGATCTCTTACAGAAAGAAACCAGTGTCTAATATTGCCTGTCTCCCCTTCCCCACAGGAACCTTCATTCAATTTATATTAGGTAAGGCATTACACTTTTGGAGAAGTACCAGTGATTTCAGCTTCTCCTTACCAGTTCAACTAAACATTTCTTTTCTCCTTCAGCCGAGTTTTTTATGAATATTTAATGTATCATAATGAACTGAAAACTACCACTATGCATCTGCTCTCCAGATCTTTCATCCATCTATTGTCAGCCAGGCTTAGTTCACAAAATGTGACACTAACTATATTGCTGTGTAAATACAACTCCTTCAACTGCTATTTCATAAGTAAAATATATGCAAGGCAAAAGCCAAGTCTGACTTGAACAGATGAGACTGTCCTCTCCCAGCTATAGAGATGTCTTTGTTACTTGGGCTCCTGATGTCGATTCCCCATGCCAGCTTGTACCTTCATCTTCCCTCCTTTAATTGAATTAATATTCACTTCCTCTTACTAATCCCCAGATGCTTGTCTGAAATGATCTAAGACACAGCCCACATTTACAGGGAGAAAAGATTTATATTAAGGAATGAATTTGATAGCTACAGAGGTTGCTAATTTGCTGTGCAGCCAGGCAATCTGACTGTGGGGACATTGTGATTTTTTACTGATCCTCTAAAACTTGGATGTAATGGCTTGCTTTTAGCCCCATGCTGGACAACACTCAGAATACTGTTCAGATGTGATTTAAGGCTGAAAAGAAAGGAACTCTCCTTCCTGGATTTTCCAGGCACCAGAAATACATGTCAATTTCAGTGCACTGTAAATTTTCCAACTCTCTTTGGTTTGGCTCTATTTATTATGTCACTACCAAGGGGGGAAAAAAAAAGGGAAATCTTTTGGACATAAGACCTTCAGTATTTTCTAGTGCAATAGAATGTGTGGAATGCTGAAAAGAAAGATAAAAAAATTACTCACAAATATAGCTCCTTCCTGATCCCCTGGATTAGCTCTTTAACTTGAAGTTTGGCCTTTTTAGAGCTTGGGAGTTTTGCCATCAACTTTCAGTAGATCAAGTTTCACTTTCCTCCCAAGGTTATAAATGGATAGAAACATCTATACTGACAGCATGCTGGAAAACCTAGAATACAAAGCCACTCCTCCCTCCAGTGCAAGTACACAAAAGCGTCACTGAAAGAAATAATTTCTTTTTCATTCCACCTCCCCCATTTTGCCATTGCCTCATGAACATAGGGATGGTTCAAATACAAGACCCCATCCACACCAGAATATACAACTGCAACAGGTTAAATAGAGTAATAATGATCTATTTGAGTGGTCTCAGTGTGATAGGTACTGTTATTTATAGAGGAAAAATAGACATATACAATATAAGCACCTTTTTTTGTTGTGTTCAAATGCTGTATAGGTATTACCTTGTAAAAATACCTTTCCTTTCCTTTTCTTTCCTCACCTGTTCCATATGAGTAAATAGCAAGGACTGAAAACTAGTGAATAAAAGTAGTTTAAGTGTGCCTGGCCCAGGTGATGATTACTAAAACAACCAATCTTTCAGTCTGCTGATCAAACAAACAAATGTAAGGACAACTCCAACAACCAGCAGTTAGGTGTTTCCCATGCATGGGGCACACATCCTCTGTTTGCAGGGATTTGGCTCCCAGTCCTGTGAGAGCACCCTGAACACTGGCAGGAACAGCCCAGGACCCTCCAGTTTGTACTCTGGGTTCAGTGAACTGTTAATTACTGCTTTCACAAAGGTTTGATGTCACCAAACAAGACTGTCAGGGCAAGGCAGGATTTTCTCCTTGTTTTACTAGATCAACAGATGAGCACACAAGGTCTTAAATCAGCCGTGGCTGTTATTCTATCATATCCTCAGATCATCGCGACAAGAGGCTTAATGAAGAGCCTGTCAGCCTGAAATCCTGCTCATCTCTTCTGTTTAGTTTCAGAACTCATGACAGCATCATCAGGAGAGACTGAGGACGCTCACAGCACTGTGGCACCTGGATACATGAGCTGCCCAGTCTGGGGTGCACAGCTGAATCACACCAAGCCCATCATTACCCACACACACTCCCCTGTGAGATTAACTCCAAGCCAACCCAAGCGTTTCCCAGCTACTGCAAGTGGAAGAAGGCAGCCCAAACTCACAGCTGTTTTCAGCCATCCACAAACTGCATGTTTTGCAGCTGACCTTTCTGCTTAGCCCTGTCCATAACCATGGGGAGCAGCCCCATTGGAGGGGAAGCCTGCTTTTCCAGCACACTAAGTACGGATTGGACTGCAGCACCTGGCTTGGCCCACCTTGCACTTCCCCACAATCTTCAACTAAAAGTAAACCTCCTTAGAAAGCGTCCTTACAAACTCTGTGCTTGATCTGATGATTTACACACTTGTACAAAAACTCCACGGCCTGTCTATCCATAGTACTATGAATTTCCTTAGTGTAGGAATCCCAAAAGGCATGCTGGCTCCTGCAGCCACATCTTTCAAAGGGCAGTATTTTAACCTTGGTACATCTGTGGCATTCATAGAGAAACATTCCTGAATTTCTCTGCATAAGCAGACAAGAAAATTATTGCACTTTTACTCAAGACAGCTTTGGTAAGGCGCAGCTCATTGCGTCATTGAGGTTAATTTATACTGTACAAAGTGAAAAAGTGAATGAATAATACATATCAAGACTGCATACAATATCAATGGATATTACAGGCCATTTTATAGAACCTGAGGTTCTGCATCAGATGCAGTTAAGTCTGCAAAAATGGGACTTGGGGAATCTGACCTCTTGAAACTAATTGCGAATTTACCAACTTCTTCTCTCCCTCCTTAAAATTAAAGCATAAAGTAAATATGAACTACAGGTACCAGTAGATAGACTGTCTGTATTCTCTGATTTTCATAGTTACATCTATTGGGATACATTACAGTCCCTCAGGGGAGAGAGGGGTTGCAGCTGGGCTCTCAGGATTTAAAGAGATCATCTGGCCCTGTCACAAGTGGGCAACAACTCTGCTCCAGTTAAGAAACCTCTTCAATTAAGAAAAAAAAAAAAAAACCACAAACCAAACACAGGGAAGAGAAGGCAGATGTTTAACCAAACACAGCTGCTCTCCTTCACAGGACAGAGAAAGCTGCCCCAAAACTACTAGCACCAGAAATAAGCAAGAGAGGCTACAGTTTACAAGGTCTAGGCTGAAAACACCGGGATAGACCAACTCAGCCAGTGATGCTGAAGTACTTGGATGATTTCTGATGCTTGAAGCACAGACAGAAAGGACACACTCTGCTCAGCAGGGACTGGGGCAGAAATCCGTGCTCATTACACCTATTTGCAAACACTCACATCCTCCCGCTGCCCTTTGCTTCCTGATCCTCCAAACTGCCATATCCCCCCTCACTCTGAAGTATGATTACCCAGCTTTTCTGATCTGAAACTTAAAAATGGGGAGGAAAAATGAGGAAATTTATGCAGAGAAAGAGGCAGGCGAGGTGTCCCATTTGAATATTACTGAGTTCGGAGCAAGCATTTCACTGAGCCAACATGGTTCAGGTTCCCAGAGGTCTGATTTGGAGACAAACACAAAGAGCCACTGAATGGCACCAGTTCAGAGTGCTGGAGTAGAGCTCATCTCTCCACCCAACTGTCCAAGATCTTCTTTAACAGAGAGCCCAGACATTGCATACAGATAGTTTTGAAAGCCATGTTATCCTCTTTCACCTCCAGCACATACAACCCTTTTGGTTTTGGCCGTGTCTCTTGTATTATTAAACCTTTCCCCTCATACTTTTATGCTTCCAGAAATCTTTTATAGTAAAACTCATATGCTCTCAAAATAATAAAATACAAATCAAGGACTGGAGAAATTAAAAAGGGGTGCTGCTTGTATTTGTGTCTGGGGAATTTGAGCTACTTTGAGTGAGACTGTATTTTCTTTCATTTTCTTTCATTTCATGCAAGCCTTTTATTAAACACAGGTGCCCAAAAATTCATCCCAATGCACTGCAGGAACTTGAATGAGCATGTCCTGGGGATAATTCTAGCCCTGAGTGCTGGTAGTTACTGTACATACTTGTCTGATTAATTCCTCTTGACTTACAAAGGTATCCATCATGTCACAATGAATGATCTATGAAGCACACCATACCTGAAACCTTCCCTTCCCCAAGTCATTTCCTCAGCATCTGAAACCAGCTCTTATCATTTGTAATCAGTAATTAATAACAAAGCATTCTCACTAGTGCAATTTTTCTGCTAAGGTTAATGTAATATTTCATCCCAGGCCAGCTGCTGTTTTATGACTTCCAAGCATGACAGTAAGTAATGTCTCTGCATAAGAAGTCATCCATGGAGTAAATCAATTATCTCCTCTTTCATCAGCAGGAATTTTGCTGCAGCAAACGAGGCTAATTACATTTGAAGTTGTTGTTTACCAACAGGAGTAGGTACCCAAAGTTTGGTACATCGACTGTTCTTCCTTATGTCTCTATTCTGCACCTTTCCCATTAAGGAGTTTTTAATCTATGATCAATCAAACACTGTGATTATGAGCTGTATTTACAGTGCTGTTATCATCTGCACAGATTTGCCTACAAAGATCAGCATCAATCACACACCATATGCTTTCAGTTCTGGTAGGACTTTCAGGCCACTTCTTGCCCTCAGTAAGGCCACATACATATTTATGACTCGGTTGCAAAGCATCAATAAATTCTAACATACTGTTCTTTGGATAAACTGCACTGTTTCTCATACTCTGAAGTTCACTTCCCAGGATGTCCCAAGGAAGAAATCTGAAACCCGGAACATGTCTATGTGAAAACTGGAGAAAAAAATAATGGATAGCACTGGTGTGCAGTGCTGGTGTAATTTTCTTGTCTTACTGGAATTGGCCAGTAACTCTGGAGATATGTTTTTTTCCTCCCCTTTTTGACTGATGTGGTAATTGTGTGTCATCTCAGGCTTTTCTTGCATGATATAGCTGATGAAAACCTAAGTCTGGCTCAGGAAGCTCATGACCCACAGTTTTGTGCTTTGGAAGAGTTACCATGGGTTCCTTATCTTTCTTGTAGCCTGGTCACTTGCTGCTGAAGACAAACCACCAGGTGAAATAGACCTCTCATCCTACTCAATGACCTGCTCTTCGGTTCTTGTGTTTCTGGGAATGAGAAGCTGAAACTGAAACAAACTGCACAGTGCTCAGCGCCTCAGGCTCACCAAGGACAGAAGTACCAGGTAACCACTGGGACCTTTGATCCAAAGTGCTGTGCATGATGTGTACACAGAGCTCACACCACAAAGCTCACCACAAACCTCTGTCCAGGAGCTGCTACAGCTGCCCAGAGTCATCCTAGGAGTGGAAATCAATTGAAGATAGGAAATGACAACCCAGGTGAGTGATGTGGGCTGAAC
The DNA here is from genome assembly GCA_026261815.1 of Monarcha castaneiventris obscurior. Taxonomy (NCBI): domain Eukaryota; kingdom Metazoa; phylum Chordata; class Aves; order Passeriformes; family Monarchidae; genus Monarcha; species Monarcha castaneiventris. The sequence continues at coordinate 2,085,922 of JAMPIT010000034.1, forward strand.
CAGCCTGATATTTGCTGGTGCTATCCAGGCAGTCTAAGCCACAGATAATCACACGGCAGCTCCCAGAAAGCAGCATCTGTGGCCTGAGGTGACTGAGGATGTATAAACACTGTCTGCAAGGCAACAGTTCACTTACTTCCCTTCTCCTGGTAGGAAGGAGAGGAGGGAGAAAAAAAAATAGAAGTAATAAAAAAAATGGGTCATTTTGGAATGACCACACTAAACCAGTTCAATACAATTTCATAACACAAAGGCAACAAACACGTGGTCTACAGCTCTGATTCACCAGTTTTAGCAAATCACTGGACCTGGCTCCCGCTAGACCAAAAGCAGATACCTAGAAATACCTCTCCTTGACAAAAAGAAGTGTGTTTGCAAAGGCAAGTAACACAGCAAACAACATGACCTTTAGCAAAACAGTCAGGTTGATTCATTAATTAAAGTTAAGCAATGTCAAACTAGAAACTGAAACAAACTCATCCTTGGATTTGGATCCTGATGCATACAGAATTTATCTCTTCTGTGTTCCTCTCAGAAGTCTAGACAGTTAGACTAAGCAAGGGTGTTATTTGTATTTAGTAGGAATTAAATGTTAATCTTGACAACTAGACCACAAAATCTAACCTTAAAGATGCAATTATTTCCCATTCCTCTAACAGTTGGTCTGTTTTGATCTGCAACTTCTTGTAATTCAGTAGCACGTTCACTGCACCAAATAGATCAGTGTTAACCACAAAAGTGTGAGCAATGTTACCCAATTCTGAACTTCTGGTGACTCCAGCTCCTGGGCTGACCCACAATTATGTGTTACTCCTGGAGCAGTGGGGCTGGACACAGCCATGTAAATTACAAGACACAGTCGTATATGTTGTCTTCTAAGAATATGTCTTGCAAGTATTTGTTTACCCACATTCTTAAATTCCTGGGATTTCATAGGCAAAAAACCCCCACCAAACCCACAAAGGATAAAATGTAGCTTGTGTCACATTTTTGCAGGGCCCTTCATCTGTGTTCAGTGACATCTAGATTTTCTCCTTTGCTACTTGTTGTGTGTTTGAATCCTCCTTCTCGTTCCATTTATAATTATGGGGTTTTTAATAAACTCATTAAATAAACAGTCCATTTTGGCCCTCAAAATTTGCCACTGGTATCTCTGCAGGTTTATTACTAAACCTCCACCTGAAAATGAAAGGCAAAACAGCAGATAATAGGGTCTCAGATACGCTACACATTGCCTGCCATGTATGAGGAGACCACAGCCTGGAAATCCACTTACTCAGTGTAAATCCAGTTCGGTTATATTGACTTTTCTTGCCCTCATGGTATTTTAGTGCTCATGAAAAATCTTGCAGTGAAAGCCCTAGAGAAGAAATCTTTTGTCCACAGACAAATGCACTTCCTATTTTCTGCTTTATTACCACAGGCAAAAGAGCAAATGTGTTGTTCTTACTTTTACAATAATCACAAGGCCAGACACCCAGCTAAGGCACAAATACCACATGGGCTTTGTCATGGGCACTTTCTCTAGCCCTAATTCAAGTACTATCTCCACCCATTTGTCCTCTCTTTCTCCACTCACCATAGGAACAATTATGATGAGTCCTCTGAAAATCTGACTGCAATTCTAACACTCAGCTCCTACAAGCCACCAAATGACCCATTCAGTCACCTTCAGATCATAGCTACATTCGAATTTCCTGAAGCCAAATCTTTCATTCTGCTTTTTTTTATTATTATTTTTTATTTTTATTTTTTTCCTTTTCTTATTTTTTCTTTTCCTGTATCTTTCCTTTTCAGGCCAAAAAAAGATTCAAGAGACAAATGATGGCATCTGCAAACAACTCAAGTAACTCCATAGAAGGAAACAACAGGCCAGGATCAGAGAGGCTGTTATATGTCAACATAGTAAATAACCACAGTCAAACTCTCAGCTGGTGTAGATCAACCTGTTTCCATCTGGTTTTATGAGGGCTGTGCAACTTGATATTAAACACACAGCAGAAAAACCTTACTCATGTTAAACTACAGCACCTGAAGTCTCAGCGAGTATTGACCCTATCTGACACCTATTTCAATCGATGGCCAAACTCACATCTCCCCAGGCAAGGAACAGCCAGGAGCACACAGGGTGCAAGGCAGTATGGGCCCTTAATACATCTCAAATTTAAAGTTTCCTACCCTTAAAAAAATCACAGCTACACCTAGCTTGTAGTAATCCAAAACCACAGCTTCAGGGCATCTTTCAGCGGCCTAAGCTTGGTGTTTAAATTGCACATACTACTTTGAACTACAAGGAGAGCTGCAAATAGAGCTGTTCTGCTGTTGCTCTGAGGCAACTTAACTGAGTGCCAGAGAGTTTCTGTGATGGCACACACAGCCACTGGCATCCAGGAGAGAAATGTGGATTCACTGCATCAGGAGTCCAACAGGTTCTGAAAGCCAAAGGTTAAAGATCTAACTGTTTTCATTATCTAGATCCACAAGAGAGAGATTTTGGTCAAAAATATCTTTGTAGAATCAAAAAAATGGTTTGGGCTGGAAGGAACCTCAAAGATCATCTTGTCCCAGCTGCCATGAGCAGGGACACCTTCCACTAGAGCTTCCATCCAGCCTGGCCTTGTCTTCTTGTGTATTTACTATATATTGACTTTTGAGCTGACTTTACAAATGGCTGATTGCGACTGCTGCAGCAGGGAAACAGGAGAGATCCAATCTCCATCGCCTGACCCTTGCGAGTACTGGTGAACTCTTGAGGAACAAGCACCCTCCTGCCAGAATACACACCAGTCTCTAATCTGCCACCTTAAGAAAGGTGAGAGAGACATCTCTTTGGGCAAAAATGGAAAAAAAAATGAACCATGCGTTTGATGAAACATTCTAGGTGTCATCTCCAGTCTGTTGTTTTCTGCGGCAGCCTCTACTCGCTGCCTTTTCTCATTGCTGTTTTCCCAGATTGCATGCACTCGTTTGTCTGTCCCTCTAGTACTGAGGGCAGCACACAAAGCCACTTCCAAAAAATTCGAGCACCAAGTAAAAACAGAGAAAGAAACAAAATTTTAAAGCTTGATAAAAACGGCTATCGGCAAGCTGATGGAAACACGTCTGCATAAAAAACATCATCTCTTCAGTCCAACATCAGCTGCCAGAACTGCTGCACTTCCTCAAACATTGGGGGTCTGGCTGGCTCACAGGTGAGCCCCAAAAGGGATGCAAATGGTTTGCTTGGTCAGGGTACACAGAAAGGAAGGAGAGGCAGTGAAGGAGCTGCCAGCTATGTCCCCTGCTTCAGGAAGCTCAGGAAATATTTTCAGTTGTCCAAGTTTGCAAGGGCTCTGGGATTATGGCCCTTCAGTGGATGTTTCTTTCTTACAGCTTGGCCTTTAATAATGTTAAAGGGCAAAAAGGTTTTGACTGACACAAGCAGACCCCAGAGAGACTAATTACTCAGCCAGTCTCTTCTCCCTTACCCTCTCCTCTTGAGCATCTGCACAGAGTCTTTAAATTTAACCTGCAAATGCTAATAGTTTTCCTTTGCAGCACTGGATTGCTCCTCTTCAGGGCTTCTCCATGCACTTTCCATTTATGCAATGCTGACTCCCATAATGGTCAATAAAGGGCGGTATAATAACATGACAAACTTATGTTCCCAGCCATGCCCAGAATTCAAATTGAATTAGAAAGTCATCCCATGTCCATAAAAACAACACTAACGAGCAAATGGAGCTTTACTGCGCTACATAACAGATACCACATATCTTTGGGCTGCTGTCAATTCTTTATGTAAATAGTTTAAATCCCTCAGACTTCGTTTTGCACACTATATAGTGAGTCTCTTCATAATCAAATAGTATTTAAAACATTTACTGCCTTGTTAAATCCAACAAGTTAGATTTACTGGGATAGTCACTTTCCCTAATAGCCAATTTAGTAAAACTCAATGTATACATTGATGGATAAATATATAATAGGCGGTTGTTAAACTTTAATAAATACGTTTAATAGTCAGCTGGCATTTTCTCTCAATGGCAGCACTTCCTCTCAGCTGCCAACAGGAAATGCTTCCCCTGAATGTGCCAATTCAGCCCACATGTAGGGAATAAATTGATTTAGAGGAGCAAACAGGAGCATGAATTTCAGGTAGTTTTCCTACACTGCTTGTCACAAGAGGAGCAATAACTGAGGTTATCCTAAGCTCCCACCAAGAGAGTCAGGTGTTGAGCAGCGCACTGTGTAAGGAAGAGCATGAGCTAGTGTTTGTCTAGACTCCATACAGGCCATGGACTAGGACAGGAAAGGCAGCTGGCTACCTGAAAATCATGTAAATGACATTCATGCATTATTATTGCAATTTACAGTCTTGCTGCACTCCCTGTCTCATGCAGATCACGTCACACTCTTTCACCCCACCCTGCCACTCTGTGTCAACACAATGCCTCAGCTTCTAGCTAGAACTAAAAAGTATACCCTTTTAGGACTTTTGGGTACCTAAGAAAAGATTTTGGAGGAGTCCACATCATTAAGATTACAAAAAGCCTTTAAAAATCAGTCCCGTAGCTTAAACTGTAGAACTTTATATCTAAACCCTGCAGGTTCCAGGATCAGTTCTCCCGAATTAAGGCAGCTGTTGCACGTAAATAAGAAAAACAGACCAAAATATCATCAAAAGTGACTGTATTTGTATGCTGGATTGAGAAGCTTAATTATAGCCACAAGACACTCACCTGGGTGGGATTATACAGTTCCTGGAGTGGGCTTCTGGATCCTTTCCGACAGCAAATGTCCATCCCGAATGGATTTCTACGCATTACTGCAAGGGGAAATTGAAATTAGTATAGGTTAGCAACACTGGTTAGCAGTAAGCAACTGCAATACCTACAGCAAGAAAAGATTTTCTGACAGATCATGGGATTCTAGACAGTGCTGTCTCTTAAGTCCTAATTTTCTATTCCCTAGCAATCGTCCAAGAGCTAAACTCTTTATCTATTGTGGAAGTTACTGAAAATAAAAGCTCCCTTGTAAAAGTTGTTATGCAACATCTCTCAGTTTGGGCGCACAAAAATTCAAGCATGGGGAGCAAAGCAACACGATTTACCTGCTTCTCTGATTGCCAGGGAGGAGTCGGATGGATTCCTATAGCCAGCACCTCTGAGAGGGCAATGTCTGAGCCTCTCTCAACATGAACACAGATGTACACAGAAACCTCACGTTAAAATACATGATTTTAAAGCTTTGGCCTAACTCTTTGGTTTCTCCTAGAACAGATACTCATCAGTACACAACACACATACAGTCAAACATTGCTGCCCCTCTTGCCACAAACTATTTTGCTCTACATATTGCAACTGGAAATTTGTCCGGTCCTCAAACCAGCATATGCTGTGTTTTCCCCACTGAAGACCAGCAGGTTTGCAAACCAAAGGCTTTGTCTAAGGTCTGATCAAGGAGCATTTTGGATGACAAAAACTTTTTCAGGAAAGGTGTTGACCCAAGCCCTAGCAGGGATAGAGATCATCAGCTTCCAGTCTGACCTCTGCGGCCATAAAACTCTGTAAGAAGTCATTTGGGTCCAACTACCTTCTATAATCAGGAGGAAAACAAGAGCTTGCTGTGCTTCTAATCTCACATGGCCCACATCATCCTCTGCTAACACTCTTCTGCTCCCAGCTCCCCCTGAGAACTATGGAAGGAGTATCAGGCTGTCAGACACCCACATCAGGCATTGCAGCGAGGGAAGATTAGTCTCAGCAAGGTTTGATTAAGACATAACCAAAAAAACAAAGGAAAAAAGGGATGTTCCTGCTGGGAACATCATGTTAAGCAGAGTCAGGCATGCTTTTACCACCTCTTGCCACGTTTTGTAACCAGAAACTATTGAAGTGTCCTAGAGCAATGAGCTGCGCCACTTGCAGACATGATATTGTGGGCTTCAAGCCAAGTCAGAGAATACAGTCCAGTAATGTTTTAATATTGAGGCCTAATACACAGTCATAATTGATACATCAAGTAATATAAACCACAGAAAACTCTATACAGTTTAACCAGGAAACATAATTGATTCCTTCACTCACTTCATCTCTATTTTTCAATAGGAGGTAATTATCTAATAACATGCTGGGTTGCTTTTTCCCTAAGCAGACAGATTCCACAGGTCTTGTGGCAGGAGTCAGACATACTCAATAAACAAACTGGCTTCAATTTTCTTCACCATTAGGACCGTATCGTTAGTAGAAGCAATAATTTTAACTGACACATTTAAACACCTGATTAAATTCTGAGCATCTTTAGTCCTGCAGACAAGTATTGCGATTCCTCCATTCCTGTGCTAATGTGCCTCCTTAAAAGATAACTTACAACAGGTTTTAAAAAGTTAAAACTTAAAAAATATTTCACGCTAGCAATGTCAGCTTCCAGAGCCTGGAAGTGGTTCCAGGAAGAAAATATTCAAGTGAGGATGTGAGACATCCAGCAGCCATTCCAACCACAGAGCTCCTGTCCACCTTATCCCCCATCTGCATTCCTCCTCCATACTCTTGTGCCAGGAACTGTGTCCAGAGAAGATTTGAAAATGATTTTGCAGCCCCTTCCTCAATAAAGAAATCTTTCCAAAATGAAGCCTTCTACTCGAGGGCAAAGCACATTAAAACACCACAGCAGGGGGAAAGGGAGAGGGTAGCATTTCAGTGTATCCAGGTCATTACACTGTGATTAACTAAGGTCCTGCAACACTGATGCTTTGTTTCAAAATGATGAAGAATAATAATTCTAGTGTGGTGTTTCCTAACTCGTTATTTCACTTTTCATTTTCACTAAATACAGTAAACAGTGCCATGTATAAATGTATCCATCCCTTCCTGCTTCACTTAGCCAGCAGGTATCAACACAGCAACACTTTATATGCAGCAGTAACAGCAATAAAGATTAAATTATTTACACAGCATGAAAGATTTGTTTCCAGATGTAAACAGACAATAAAAAAGCTATCTCCCCAGCAAAAGCTAAATGCTAATGTAGAGCCTTAATCATAGAGGCTATTCAACCTATTTTATAATTTCCAATATTCTTAACTGGTTTGTTTTTATTAATAAAGCCTTTAGAATCAGACTGTGGGGTTAGCATAGCAACACTGCACTTGGTTCCCTGTTTATAGGTATCAGGAACAGCATGCCCTGATACAACTGTACACAGCATATCTGGGCACACCTGGAAAGTACTTGTGCCTGGACTTTAACTGCAGCTTCAAAATAAAGGTGAATACTCCCCTCTCCTCAGCAGGAATCCCACTTGCACTGTTTGTACAACTGTCCTTATAATGTTTTTATATAGTCCAAAAACACTTTCTGGTATATCTGTGGACAAACTCACCTCTCAGGGCTTCTGTAACCTGTTTCCTACCACCTCAGCTTCTCTGAGGCAGTGCTTCATTGTGCCAATGACAAAACCTTTTGGGCCTGAACCTCACCTGCAGTAAGAAAACTGCAGCGTGGAAGGTAACTGCAGCTCTACTAATTTTAACAACACTTTCACTAAGGATCCCTCACACCATTGTGGAAGTGAAAATTAAAAAATCAAGCCCTTTATCCTCACCAAATCTTCTTATTAGCATAGTAAATATCTAAATCTACATTTTATGGCTTGGACTGATCTCCATACATAATTACAGTTAATTATAATCTAATGGTAAGTATTGCATATGCATGGCTCTGAGAATCGATCAAAAGATCATGTTCACGTACACTAAGAGTGTGAAGCAGCTGACAAAGAAATTTAGAATTGTTTAGGTTGTAAAAGACCTTTAAGATCAGCAGCATTCAGTGCCTTTAATGATTAAAGAGTAGTGCTAATACTGCAAGTGCAGCAAAAACAAGAATCCCCTGAATTTAGCCAGGAGTGTGAGCAAGTGGATGAATTGTTAGTTTGTTACTTAAATACAAGAGCTGTAAGAACAAGACCTTTGGTTCCATCCCCAGGAATTACCTCTCCAAAATGCAGTCTTGCCTTGCTAAAATACGTGTGGAACCACTAGTTATGAATCTAATAAGGAAGTTTGTAGAGGATGCTATCTAGGCACCAAATTTCAATTTATCAAAAAAGAAAGATAAACAGCTCTGCTCTTCAACACAATAATCAGCTGTGTGTATATACACAGAGAAAAGGAAACTATGTGTGTAGGCCTTAAATCATCTCAGAATGGAAGCATCCATGTGCAGCTTCAAATTCCAGAAAACTCCATTTATACCTGCTAGTTGCCAGAGCAGGAATTTGACCTATGAATTACAGTGCACTGAGCACAAGAACACTGAAGATCATTTACATGGAATCATGTGAACCAGGCTTAATCTGTCACCTCTCCTTGGCAGAAGGTATTTCTAATGCACTTGTTAACCTACAAAGACCCCGTCCCAGAGAGACCTCTGGAGAAAATACTGAATATAAGAAGCCACATCAATACAATTTCTGCCTCTCCCTATTAGGAGCTACCAAAAATTGAGACGGGGGCATGGTAGCACTTTTATTGGGAGACTACTGGCCTAAAAAGGTATGTGAACACTGGGACTACCTAGACAAAGTGAAAGGGCATGGGACAGAAATCATGGGAACCAAACTTTTTGAAGACGGAAAATCATAAATCGTTTTGTGACCTTCTCACAAAGTGTCAGAAAGGCAAATCAAACAATTTCCCACAAGTCTGTGTGGGATCAAGTCAAAAAGGAGGCTCTGCTGGAAGAGACACACAAAATAATTGCCACTTTTTCCACTGGACTGAGAGACAAACAAGTGGCATTTCAAACATTTCATTCAGCAGTCACCTCTATCACTACCATTCTACAATCTCATAGATGTCAGAGGCTCCAGTTTCCAAGACTTCTGTATATTAAAAGTTCCCCAGCTGCTATCTAGCAACTGCCTCCCTACTTGGTAACATTTGATTTACATTGCTTGCACTATTCTAATTACTGGCATGATAACAAAAGCCAAATGTAAAAATTTTACCTCTGTTCACTGCCTCTTAAATTAACAGTCTCATATTACAAATATTTGAGAAAAGTTCTGAGGACATATTAATATTTAACTTTTCATTACACTGGTCTAAAGTACAAAGAACAAAATTCCCTAATACAGCATTGCTTAAAGCTGACATACATAATTCATTCCTCCTATTGGGATACAAGTTTTCTCACTGAGGAGAAAAAAGTATGCACCAGCAGCAGTATGGTGAGACTCTGGTTGAAGATCAGATCCTGTTCTTCTTTCAAAGAAAAAAGTCCAATGTATTCTTCTTTTTTGGTCTGATTGCTCTTCATTTTTGGTCTGATTTCTGCATGAGAGGCTGAAAATGGACAGTGTTCTGCCTGCTTCTCTTGGCTGAAGTACATTGCTGTCCAGCTAATCCATTGCTCTCCTGCTGCCCAGCCGCCCCTAATTTCAGGCCAGAGTTAATGCTTGCCATGGACCAGCTTCTTGACAGCAAAGAGCAGGTACATAACATAGTAGCTTTTCCTTGAGCTGTGTCCCACTGAGTTAAGGCTGACCATTCACCTAAACATTCCCTACCCAATCTAGACAGGAAAATCAGAGCCACTTGTTCGAGGCAAGATAGCAGCATCTAAATGGTTACTTACATCTTCGCCATCTCTGACCGTGTTTACACAAGCTACTGCCTTCAAACTTCCTGAATTTTTAAACAAATCACGAATAAATAATTATACTCATACTGAAAGTTTAGAGATTCTCTTCAGCTAAAGACCTGGACATGGTTTTTCTTGCAAAGATTTCTGCTACGACCCCAAAGCAGCGCAGAAGATTTCTTTTATTTGGTACATAGGATGAAGCATTGGAATACATATTTCAATGGTACACTAAACACATTAACCACAGTGGGACATCTGTAGCCCAGTTGTAAACATTCTTCTGTAAATGGCATTATGAAACAATGCTCTGTCTGTACTGGCAAGAATTATGCTCAAGGCAAGCCAGTCATATCCAAATACAAACCAAGCAAGGTTCAGTCCAACAACATTTTGCACACCCAATGCTCTTGAAGCATGATAAAACTCAGCGCAGAGTTGAAGTGACCCAAGGAAGTAGCCCTTTCTCAGAGTTCATCAGAGGTTTGGGACTGATTTTTTATTTTTTTTCCCCAATTTTCAACATTCTGACCACATACCTTTCAGACAATTAGCTAAAATCATGCTGAACAAGCTTGTGATTAGTATATAGCTCATTCTGCTTCAGGAAAACAAGCCTTCCATAATAATTTACAACAACTTGCTCTGCAAGATTTCACCCAAGTTTAAACCACAGGCAAAACAGGAAACTCAGCGACAAGAACTTTAACTTATTTCAAATGTCATTAAAATTCCTATGCTCCCTTCTCCAGAGTAATCAGGCTAAGGACACCAAGTGGTATGAAAGGGTTAATTTTTAATCAGAAACCAGGAACATGAGGAGTGAATGCAAATGCTGTCACCCAGCGCTGGCTACAAAGCCTGAGTAAGGAGACTTTGAGATAGCTCTCCAGGCAATGATTTATGAACACTAATCCTTCAGCAGGGGTTCACAAAGATCAACGGATTGATAGCAACATCTTGTGACATCTGGGGCCTTGTGCTTTGCTGCATTCAGCTCAGGATTTTAGACTAAATTATTGGTCCTTCATCTGGAGACCACAGGTACGAGGATTTATGACTAAACTCTTGCCTGGCCTCTTTTGATTTCTTAAGGCAACACTGCAGCTTTCTTCCCTGGAGCTTGAGAGATCTATTTTTAGAAAGTAAAAATCAGATTAGGTGTTGTATATAAGCATGCCAAAGTCTTAAAAGCAGAGAATGTGACAATTCTTCTTTACATCAATGGAGAACCAGATTTTACCTTACACCAGACAGTAACGACAAAAACGAGGGTTTACTCAGCCTGAGAAACACACAAAAATGAATACAACAAAAGCAAAGGATGAAAAATAAAAAGAGATCATGCCTTAGTGAAATGATTAGAGCTGAGAAGAGCAGGAAAGCAAGTTATGGGGCCAGGGACCAGCAAAGTAACAGTCCTCAGTTCACTGGTCAGAAAAGTAGAGGCAAAGAGTTGCTACAGACTGAACTCATGTTAGGAAGTGACATTTCTGTAAGCAACTCATTTAAGCTCCTTCAATTAACAGAGGGCCACAGCTGCAGAGATGGGCTACCCCATGTGGCTCTGGAGGTGGCTCCTCTCTCTTCCACTGACCAGCAACCTGAAATGGTTGAGGTTACATGAAATAAATCCTGGCACAGTAAGGAAATTAATCTCAACATTTGTTTCTTAGCTCTAAACACTAATTACAAAAGTTGTAAATGCCCTCCAAAGAATAGAGAGATATTTAATTCCTTTTTGCTTTAGACAGTTTTCCAGAAATAAATTTGTGTTTTATCCTGTTTGTTCTCAGATTAGCATGGGGATGGATTTAATTGGGCACAGTGGGGAAGTTAATATCCTTGGGTGAAATTACGCAGAGACTCAGATCCTTGGTCACCCTACGGACATTGCATGTGGCATAAATTAGCACAACATCTTTCCTGTTAATGAACAATGAGAAACTTTTTTCCAGTAATTTTTAAAAAATGTTAATCTGTACAGCATTTCCTTAGAAGTCTCAAGAACTTATCCACAAACCTAAATCAAGACACTTTTCCACAGGCTTTACTTCTCCCATGAGGAGAGCTCTATTTTGTTTATCTCTGGAACACACAGGCTTCCTTTAATGCAGCAAGTTTTTGTAGGTGCAAACTACAAACTATATTAGAATTGGCCAGAACTTTTCTGATACAACCTTGTTTTCCCTGGCATGTAATGCAGATCTGGGGGCATCACAATATTTCACAGGTCCATTCTGGGCAGATCACTGAGCACCTCAGCTGCCTGCTCACCTCTGAGAATGCCATAATTTATGTCATCAATTAGCAAAGCCAGATGTCACAAAATATGGATCAAAATAGTATATTTCTCTTCTCAATGAACTAAGTGCTCATAAATAAATTTAAAAAATTTTACCGTCTACATCAACTTAACAATACATTTCCCTTTTTTTTCCATCTCAAATGCAACTTTCTACAAATGAAGTTAGAAGCTTAGGAATTATGCCTTGAACTACAAGTATTTCACAAACAAACATGTGCATTATGAATTTGCATGAAGGGACACTGTGGATCCAGTACATCAAATACAAAGAAAAAAACTCTTTCTGGACATTACACTTTTTCCTGCTTTTCCACTACAAGTCAGCCGTGTGTTCTGCAAAATGAGACTCAATAATCTGGTAAGGTAGGAAAATTTCTAATGAGGCTTACAGGTTTCTAAACATGCCTTCCTCCAATTTCTAGGTACTCACTGTAACAACATCAACATCTGCTGCTGGGTTGTCTTTATAGCAAAGAGCTAAATGCTCTACTCTGTTCTTCTTATCAGCCTAGTTTTCAAGCTTGTAGATAGCTGGCTGTATCCCATCTCTCTGATGTAAGTTCAAAAGAAAACTGTGTAAATGTAGATCCAGGGGAAAAAAAGCTGTACTTTTGCATTGTCCTGAAAAAATAAGAAGCTGGATTTCTTTTTCTACATTTCCCACTACTTCCATCACACTGTTTGTACCAGTCTACTTAACAAAAATGATTTATGAGCTCACAAAAAAGAAAAAAAGAGGGAGTGAGAGAAAAACCTTTAAAGGAGGAAGGTTTCTTTAGAAAGCTGTAATTTTAAAAGCATTTATCTTGAATCACAGTCAAAATGAAAACGACGGCTGCTGCAGCTGCAGTCTATTTGAGCTACTGTTCCTTTGCTATTCTTCAACAGATGTGCACAGAAGATGAAACACAAAATCATATTTGCAATGGATATACTGAAACGCACAGCAAGTCTTCTCACAAGCCAAGCAGAATAGAAAATAGAGCTGCAGCAGCCTTTTTAACCTGGAGCACCGAAAGGCTCACACTTGTGGTCTCTGAACTTGAAGCAGAAGCGGTGCATACACACATATGCACACCTGACCTGACAAATAAAAGCCAAGGGACACAGGTCATTCCTGTCCCAGGAACATGTCCAGATGGACCAAGATTTACCACCTCTGAAGTAGTGCCCCTGGTATTTTCAGTGCAGTCACATCCTCCTGATACTTTACTGTGATTTATGAACAACAATTTTCTTTACAAAAAAGAAGCACTAAAGAATTTGATAAGCAGAAAAGAAAGTATGAAATCCTGCGGTAATCGCTTCCAGAGCAGTCATTCATTATGGCAAAGAGGATTACGACTGCAGCTTGTTGGATAAGCAGATGAGCTCTCACAAATTAAGGATGCTACTTCCTTGGCAATGTGAGGGCCAAATGCTGATATTAAAAGGAAAGAAGTATCACAGACAGCAAAGGCCTGATTCTGTGATTTGAAAGCTGTCCGAACTAATAATTAATACACAGCTGGGCTTACTGTCTTATTCCAAGAGTTTATTCTGTTTAATACTTCTAAACTCCAAGTAATCCCAAGGCACAGAGACACAATGGGTTCCTTTGCAAGATCTTTTACTTTTCCAGCAGCTGTTTATTGCCACAGCTGACTGGATCAGGACAGCTCCAGGTCTGTAGAGCAATGCTGGCCCCATATCCTGCCCCACTGGACCAGAGAAGTTCTCCACCACTCTTGCCTTCTTCCAGCAGGATCTGCACATCCGTACAGGGAGGCTGGGAAGCTGCTTTCACACACTCCTCTCTCCCGTTGGCAATGAGTGTACACGGATAATATTGCTTTCAGATGCACGAATCCCCTCATGTGGCAGTTTTGAAATATCCCAAACCACAGATCCTTCACAACATTTTACATATGAATAGGACATTGTCAGCTCCCTCACACCCAGACTGCACTTCACCACACAGATGAGTAAAATACACATTAGCACTATAAAACTTCATCCCAATTAGCATAATCTGTATTTCCATTATAGAGCCCAGCTTTACAGCCAACTCCGGGTGAGGCACTGAGCACTCTGGATCTGTCTTTCTCCTAGGAGAAATTCTCAAAACACAAGAAAACCATTCACCATGGTGAATGCACGAGGTCTCAGTGCCTGCTCATGTTTAAGCAGTCCTACTCGCTTCATCTGTCTCCTCCCATTGCCTCCATCATTTCAATGACTTTAATTAAAACCTTTTGATGGACTTTGTCTACAGTGAGGAAATGCAGCCATGCCTCACACATACACAAGTGGATGAGCCAAGCACATCAACTCCACCTCCGAGGAAAAAAGGAGTGAACAAGGAATGATCTTTCTGTGATTTTACACCCAATGAGAGCTTTCAAAGGGGAACCAAAACGGCAGCAGCGGCAAGAGATACATAGGCTGGTATTGCTAACAAATGGGATAGACTAAACATTTTTAATTGACTGGGACACTTCCTCCAAATAGTATGGACATGCTACATGCATATAAAAGCAATATCCACAAATACCATGGGGCCACTATGCAAGTGGCTTTCCTCTGCATCAAATGGGAATGAAGGAATCACACAGCACTTCAACACGTAGTTTCTAAGGCTCCAGAACACTGGATGCCTATGTGACCTCTGCTGGTAACAACAGTTTTAATAATTAGCACACAAAATACCAAGCTTTGGTTTCAGCCAAACAGCCTGCCAACTGCATTGAGAAACACTGTCAGTGCTGCAGCTGGATCAATAAGTAGCTAAAATCCAGGATCTCTCTGACAGTATCATTCTGAAGGTGACAGGCAACAAAATTGCTTGACAGTGCCATGGACTCAAAAAGTTCTTCCGAAGGGAACAAATGCTGTTCTTGCCCTTGTGATGTCTCATGCAGAGAAGGATAGAAAGAGCAGGAGAGGAAAAAAAGGAAAGTGCCCTTTTCAGAAGATTTTCCTAAAATAATTCCCAACTAGGCAATAGTTCATCTCTCAGAAAGACAACTCATCTTGTTTCTAAATTTGCCAGGAACAGAAAACACACCTTGAGAAACTGATTTGATGCCAAATTTTCCTCCCCAGCCATACCCTTTTGCTAAGCTGATGTGACCTATCTGCACCTTCCAGCCACTTGATCTTGTGGCATATCTGTCTCTTCACCTCTGTGCATGCACCTTGTGATCAAGGCACCTGCAAACTTCCCTTTATTCTGTGACAAGTTTTCTGGGCATTTCATCGCTCCTTCCTTTGTTCTGAACACACTCAAAGCTAACACTGCAGCTTGCTGACACCAGGGTGCCCCACATCACACAGCACCAAAGCAAAGGCTGCGGCAGGACCCACAGGATGAGCAAGTGCCACCTCCCCTGGCTGGCCCTGTCCTGCACCCTCCCATGCTCTCCTGTGTGCCAGGCAGCAGGCAGGGCCAGCTGGTGAACCACCACCACCCTCAAACCCTTTCCAGACCTCACTTCCAACAAAAGACAGTTCTCTACTAAGTAAGCATCACCTAAATTTTGTCCCTCTATGCATTCATTGCTGCTAAATGACTAAAACTGGGCTGCCACCCAAGTCACTGGGTATTCACAGCTTTGCATTAATGATTTGCGGTTCTCTTCCTCTCCATTTACCACTGCCTTAACTTTTGCATCCTCTGTAAATTCGATCAATAAATTAGTGTGTTTCATTCTGGATGATAAATTAGAACATTTAACAAGCATCAGCCCCAAATCTGGTCCCCCAGGGGTCTCATGGGAAATGTATCTGCTTAGTGATGATTTCCCAGTTACCACTATTTTTATGAACTGTTCAACATTTTTAAAATCAGTATTATGCGTGCCAAATTGACATGCATTCACTTGCCAATTTAATTTTTGGGTTGTTCATTCCCATATCACCTGTATGAGTAATTCTGACATTGTGTCATTAAAACAAAGAGGGTCATCAGCTTGGAGAATTAATTTTAAAACATTTATTTCTGAAAATACATTTAGGCTCATTGTCTGTCTTTAACCTTCCAAGGCTGCAGAGAAGGCTTCTGTGATGTATTCCAGTCTTACTTTGCTCTCAACTCTGCATGGGTTAATTTTATCACAAGTTCTTGAAAGCTGAAACATCGAAACTGCATTTTAATTGAAGGTACTTAACACTTTCAGCTTAAAAATACAGAGCAGAATAAAAATTACAGTCTAAGTGATGCTTTCTCAAGCCACAGAGCTGAATGGCAGATTGTTCCCTCCTGATCACTCTTATCTCAGATGGCTGCTGCTTTTGGGGTAATTCTTATGCTTTATTCTAAAAACTCCATTTGTCTTCATTAAATATTAATCAGCCTTTACCAAGGAGTGTATGTAAAAGCTGTGTTAAATAACAGAACACAACAAGTGACAAAAATAAAGCTGATTTGATTTCAAATTTACAGTAAGGGGTTGTCACATATCCCTTTCCAAGCTGAGATAAATCATCTCAGCTCCATGAACTCAAACAGATCTCTGTCCTTCTGCGTGGTTTGGAATTGCACCTGAACTGTGAAAGGTGAAAGGAAGATTTACTGAGATTGACTGCTTGAGTCCTCAACAAGCAAAGCAGTGAAATCATTTTATTCAGCTGGGAAGGACACCATTTGTATGCTTAGGTGGAGCTACTCATGCAGGTATGATATGAATGACTAGATTACACCCATACATGAGTGAGTATATACTTGCATTATTGCTGTTGACACAGCAAACCAGTGTTTAACCCACCGCCAGATACTGGTGGGTTTTTTTATTTTGTAAATAATTTTCAAAAGTTGTAACATGCTGCATTATGTTCTACTGTTCAAATCCAATCATGAAATAGCAGTTTATTTTGGTTTCTCCTTTCCAATCTCTATATTTTGCTTCTATCTATTTCATTACATGGCTCCCAGGCTGAAAGCTTAAGTAATATTCAGAGAAAATGGCAATGTGAATTTTTTATCTAATAGTAGTCTCTTATTTAATAACCTTTTTTTTACAGAACACACAACTTTTCAACTACTCTATTTAATCAAGCTCTTGACAGAATATTTTCCTGTCAAAACCTATTCTATTTTTCTGAAATCTTTACCCTCTCTTTATTCCTCTCTGACCTTTTCTGCTCTGCAGATGTTCGTTTGTGCCCTGCTTATCCTATGAGGAAATTAAACCTCGGGGTGGTTTGCTGTATACTCTGATCACCATGTTAAGACAATTTCACTTTCTCTTGCAACTATGCTACTTCCCTTCTAAGAGAGAACAACAGCCCTAAAGCCTACACGCTCCCTCAGCCCAGCCCCAGCACCAAGGACCCTGTGCCTCACTGCAGAATGTCCCTTTAAGCAGGAAGCTCTCCCTACCTGTGTCATCTTGCCATCCCAGGAATGATGGAATGGTTTGGGTTGGAAGGACCTTAAAGATCCTCTAGTTCCAACCCCCCTGCCATGTGGCAAGGACACTTTCCACTAGACCAGGTTGCTCAAAGCTCCATTCAACCTGGCCTTGAACACTTTATGGATGGGACATCCACAACTTCTCTGGGCAGCCCGTTCCAGTGCCTCGCCACCCTCACAGTCAAGTATTTCTTCCTTATATTTAATCTGAATCTACTCTCTTTCAGTTTAGAGCCATCACCTTTTTGTCCTGTCACTCCATGCCCTTGTAAACACTAATGCTAGCAAGTACTGAAATTAAAATAAACTGTCTTAGGCTAAAGTTCAAGGTCTTAGAAACAGAAAAGTGCTCGGGGATTTGGCGCAAACTCTTCCATAAGCTTCCACATGTGGCTTTCTTCAAAACATCTGATGGCATCATCACACGTTCCAAATATCTACCCCATCACAGCTACAGCTAAAAACCAATTTCCAGTTGGACAATGCAACAACAACCATCTCTTTCCAAACCAGCTTTGCTTCACAAAACCCCTGCTGGAGGCAGTGCTTTGCATCAATGCTTTTTTGTGTGGAAAAGGGTGGAAATGCTCCAGTTACATTCTCATGATTTTCCATGCAAAGAAGCCTCAGAGGAGCTTCCTCATGGCCATGTGGGAGCTGAATCTTCAGGACACCCTTTGGATGGTGCTCAGGGCTGGTGGCAGGTTGAAGCTCATTCCCAACTTGCTCTCCCCAAAAAATAGCTGGTGGTCAAGTCATCCCTGTCCTTAAGTGAAACCCAAATAAAACACACAGTGCAGGGAGGGAAAAAGGGAAGTGAAACAAGCACAGCAAGCCCCAAATTTTAAGGGTTTCTCTCCTTCACTTGTTAGCTCTTTGTACAGCCAAAAGACAGAGTTAAGATATGCACATGACTAAGGGTTTCCAGCACCAGGGGTTTCCCAATGCTATTTGTCTAATCAAAAAGTCAGCAAGCTCCATTGTGGATTTTTATCACTAGGACAACACTGAAGAAAGAAACCACAAGACTTCATTTCCTTTCTCCCATGTTTTTCAAACAGCATCTGTTTGCTCACCGCAGACAAAACAAAACACAGGCTTCTTCCCTCCCTTTAAACTCGAGATTAAGACACTCAGATAGTCTCTAATACTGAGAAATGAGTGACCAAAATGTTTCTTCCAAACCCAAACAGCATTCTTCTTCCCCACCATCCAGACACAACATGGTCACACCAGTCACACGGGCTTTGCAATCTCCTTCCCAGAAGCTCCGTCCCAGCAGCACCATTTCTCCTCCTCACAACAAAGCTTAGGTCAGGATTAAAGGAGGGGAGGGAATGTCTGAAATACAAAAGGTCTTTTACTGGCCACATCAAGTACAATATGTGAGAAGGAAATGATAAAAGCCAAAAGAAGATTTTCAGCTTCCCAGCAAAAAGTAGCCATTAAAAGCAGTCATCAAGGCCAGGTGCCAGCCAGCCCCACCACTTGTCACTTGGTAAAATCACTGTCTCTGGGCTAGAACCTCAAACAAGCACTTAAAGACATCTCACTCCCCAAATGACACTGAGAGGAGATGAGCAGGATGAACTGCAGGCCACCCCCAATGGTCACTAACGATGCAATTTATTTCTAACAGATACAGCATCACAGCAGCCAGCATCACTCTTTGACTTGAGAAGTGTAGAACACAGCAAGAGCAGACACTTTTTCCTCCCTAAATCATCCCTTTCCTCTTCCCATGGCCTTTCTCCTGAAAAAACGTGAAGAAAGTGACAAAGTGAAAATAGGACTTATAAAAAGCTGTGCCTATTTTGCACAAATAAAACAAAAATTTTAAAAGATTTAAAAAAAAAAGGCAATCTTCTTAAAAAACCTAACCCTAGTCTACTATCTTTCTCTTTTCAATGACAGCCATTACAGGAAATATTTGTGCTCTTTCTTACCCAATTCTGTATTTTGACTTCGGTCGCTGCACAGGCACCAGTGGTACTGAACTTACATGGGAGTCACACCCAGAAGGTTATTAAAAATACAAATTACACAATCCAGTGCTGAACACAACAGCTTTCCTGAATTATGGCTGTTTCCTAAAATATGAGCTGGTACCACATTGCCAACTGGAGCCAAATGCATGACCAACCCATGTCTATCCAAACCGCTTCAAAAGAGAGCAGCAGCAAGAAGCGGCTGCAAAGCAGGGACACTCAGCCTGAATTTTGAATGCAAGCACGGGTTTATTATTAGGTTGTTCTTTTGAGTTATACAACCAATGCCTTGGCTACATGGGATAAAAATAAAAGCACAGCACTTCACAGATCACCTGCCTCTCCTGACGGGAGCTGCTGCCCGTGCTCCGCAGCGAAGAGGAGCGTCCACCTGAAGGGAGGCACGTGGAGAAGCCCTGTGGCTCCTTGCCAGGGGTCCCAGCCACAGCCCTGGGCGAGTGGGAGCAGAGACTGGGTCACAGAGACACCCAAGCTGGCTGCCACTGCCACTACCCACACTGCAGAGCCCTTCCAGGGGAAAGCAGAGAGTGATGGAGAGGTCTGAGGCAGGAACAGCAGGGCCACAAGCTTACTTTGAACACTCTGCTCTCAGTGATGGAGAGAAAAATACCCCTCTTACAGCAACAGTAGGGGCTGGGCCAAAATAACATGGGGGGAGATCCAGAATAGAGCTAACAATGTCATTAGAAAAGATGCTATTAAGGTTTATATCTATTTGGAAGATTTAAGCAAACTAGTCACTGGTAGACAGGATTAATTTTCAATGTGTAAAACTCCATCATGAAGCAAAGAGAAAAAACTATTACTCTTCTCAGGAATCAGCAAGAGCAGCAAATCTGTTGTGTTTCTCAGATTCCCAGATTTATACACCAACAGCTACTCGCACCACTCGGCACTGGCTGCCTCTCACCTTCCTGCCCTCCGCTATGAGTAACTTGAATGACTTTTCTCTTGGCCCAAAGAATTTCTGAGTTACTCAACTGCAAAATAGCAACTATTGAAAAACAAAAGAACACAGCTTGTGATAAAACATACCGTGGCTGGAACAGAGCATTCGAGAACAGCTTCAGAAAAAAACACTCAGACTTCAGATTCCCTACTGGAAAAAAAAACAACCTCTACCTACCAACTCGGGATATTCTATGACTCCATGATTATTATTTGTCTCCATTTAACATCCCTAAAGAACTGCTCTTATTTATTTAACAAGAGTTAACCAATCCAACTTGCAAAGTGCCTAATCCCATCATAATTTTCCTTCACATCATCATCATCATGTACCTTGTGCCCTGTTCTTAAATCTGGATATGCACTCCTCAAAGTCCGTGGGCAAGACTCAAGCCTTGGGCCAAAATTCTTGCCCAGGAAGCAAAGGTTTCCCACAGCTGATACCTCCCACTGGAGTTTACTTCTGGCTTCTACTTTTGGTTCCCTCACAGTCTTCTTTGTGTAACCTTGGGGGTACCACTTCAGCCCAAATCCATCAGTATACTGAAGCCCTTACTTCACATCATGCATAGGAGCTGAAAATCAATGCAAGGATATTGATACAGTCGTGACTTGCTGAAGGTCAGAAAACAAACTGGTGACAAGAGCTGGAAATATAGCAGAGACCTCCTGATCTCAGGATCAATTCCTTTAACCTCCAGGCCACATTTGCATGAATTAACAAGGGAAACAATTCATCTGCATGTGGTCTGAGTCATTTCAGTGATCAGGTAATGCGTCCCAGTTCTGTCATCGTTTCATTTGATGGCTCTGGGCTCCAATTTCCACCCCCATGCCACTTGCCCAACAATTTCTGTCCTTGGGAAAAAGTAATCAAGTATGATAAGGATGACAATCATAATTAGCTTAAAATACAGGCCTGCTGGCATGTATTGAGAACATATTTTTTTATAGAGAGCTAATGCAAAGGGAGCTAAACTAAAGCAATAGAAATTTTAGGTTAATTGTCTATGGATATCCAAACCCAAATTATGAGAAATCATCATTTTAGAAAGTGGTAGGAATTCCCTTTACATAAATTACTCCTTTAAATATTTAAAATCCCACTTAAGCCTCACTAGAAATTAATGTTTAATAGCTGCTCTTCTGTAACCTGACAGAAGTACTTGTAAAATGCATTTAGCCTGGTCAGCTCCATCCTGCTCTCAAAATGTGGGCAAAAGAAGGGAGACAAAGACCAAACAGGGTAAGAAACCATCTGATTTCAGTCAGACAGATCTGCTGAGCTACCTGACACAAAGTAAATCACTTGCCAGAGAAGAAAGAAGAATAGACTCAAGTGCTCGAAGGTGACTCTTTGTAACAGCAACCAGTTATGAATTATATCACATTAGCACCACTTTTGTGTTGTAGAGATTTTCTTGCTCCAATATACTTGTCCATCTTCTGCCATTTTTCACAGCTAAGCAACTACTGGTCTGTTGGAAGGATGCCAGCTGTCAGTAATTCTGAGCAATTCTGTCAAACTGACACTTCACAAATATGTAAGAGCCCGCATTTCTGATGATGAATTCCTCACTGCGTGTGTGACAGGATAAATTACTGCCAGCAATACCTACACAATGACTCCGTGGGTCAGTGGGCTTGCTGGAAAAAGAGACAGGCAAGGTGAAAAGCACTGCCAAAGGATGATAACTGCCACATTGGGGGATTTAAAGAGAAAGTTGTGTTTGTTTTTTGAACTTCACTGAAACCCCAGCTACCAAAATGCTGCGAGCACTATCACTGTGCCCATTACATCAGTAATATGTGTGATATGAGTTAAGCAGAGACAAGGGATATATCTTTATCAAGGAAGCTGGAATAGCAACACTAGGCTCCTCTTCAGCCACACTGATAGGACCTCTCAGAGGACCAGTTTTAGGACAATAAGCCTGGGTAAAACAACTCTTTTCCAGAGTTTTAATTTTGTATTTAAACATCCACTAACTTTTAATCCTCTTGTCCACCCTACAGGCTCATGTATCAGGGATACAGATAAAGAGATTGATGTCACACTGATAAAACACAGATATCAAAGCATTATCACAATGAGCAGTATTTATCATAGTAGTGTTACACATGCGTCTACTGCATAAGCCCACCATGGAAGTTACCTCTAAACTTGCCCTAATTCATGTTCTTTCCAGCCCCCACCAACACATGAACTTAGCACAAGCAGTAGGTCCTGGTGGGTTTCCACTCCTTTGCCCTTCTCACTTAATTTCAGTCTAAGTTACACATTGTGCCACGAAGAGAGGAGAAAAAGATGGTGTGGGGTCAGCAAGCTGATGGATAATAAAGGTTTATTTAATCAACCTGTATTGAGCAGAGCTTGAGAGATTAATCTGTGCAGGTGCCCAACTCCTCCACCAGCTCCTTTGCCGAGTCTCTCCTGAACAACTCATTAAACAGAGCACCGAGGTATCACTGTGGCAGGATGATTAAAGTCTCTGCGTGAGGAAGCGAGGAACCCTCTGAGATCACTCAATGTGCACCTAATAGGACTCAGAGCCAACAGAGGTTTCTTTCCAGTTGAGGAAAGAGAAGTGATGGTGTCTGTGATTAAAAAAAAAAAAAGGACAAAGCTTTTCCCTTGTTCTTTTTAATGATTTCCAGTGCTATCAAAAGACACAGAGCCACATCTACAGCTGATACAAATCTCAGCAAATCCGCTGACATTGCCAACATGACATGAATCTAAAGCAACTGAGATTTTGGTTCCAAAGTCTTAACAATTACAAATAAAAGAGTAACACCCTAAATTTTGGTTCCTATTTAAAAACCCAGAGACTGTCCCTGATAAAACAGAAAATACTGACTTAGCTTTCTATTTGCCCAGGCAAAAATGTGCTTTTCTCAAACCTAACAGAAAGAACTACATGCTGCTTAAAATAACAGCAACCACTGCCTGCTGCCTCCACTCCTACAGTTACCTTTCATTACTGGAAGCAAGCAGTCATTGTGCTTAAGTTTTCTGGACAAAGCAAAATCAGAAAAAATGAAACAGTCGTCATATAAGAACAAAATGTTTAAAACAAAGCAAAAAATATTGAGCTATTTTAAGTTAAATATTAGTCACACAGATTCCATCCAAATTGTTACTGACTCATTATTACTAATATAGGATAATAATGTACTACAGGCAGCAGACAAAATGTGTCCTTTTCTAAAAACCTAACTTATATAAGTCCATATATAATTTATTTGAAAGACTATGAAACCACAATTGCAGGGAAGACTTACGATACAAAAAAAGATAATACCATTTTTTAAAAAAATCCCACAAACTACTGAAACATCTGGTTATTTCTAAAACAGGATTCCCATAGTAAATGAAAAGCCACTGAAAATAGCACAAAGACCCCCAAATAGCACCGAAAACCTGACAGAAGTAAAGCCTCACAGGGATGTGTTGTAAAATGTCTAACTACAGCTTCCCTAGATAACTCAGCCACACGTGGATGATATAAATCATATTTTTAACAGGACAGAGCATCACGAGCAAGTGTAAATCAATAGGGCTGCACATGTAGAAGTGAACGCTAAAAGCATTAGAGCAAAACCCTCTGTGCTGAGGGAGACCTTGCAGCTGCTCCAGGAAAACACTGGAACAAGCAAATCCGTGGAGCAAGGAGTGGAGTGTGGTGGGGCAGTATTTGGACAGCACAGGGAAGCTGCCAGCACAGAAACCCCTGCAAAAACACCCTAACTTGGGGTTTTAGGGTGAACAAAACCAAGCTAGGCAGAGGCCATGCACAACCATATTTATGTAGGTATGATTAAAGGCATCCTTACAATTTAAAAGCATATATAGAAACCCTGAATCTTAGCCTAATTCCTCCCAAACTTATGCTAAAAAAAAAGTGAAAACTATTAATTTAATTTTTTTAGCAGCACATTGTCCTTCAGCCTCTGCAACCCAGCTGGGACATGCAGAAGGGCTAAACTGGAACTGACTACAGCTTCAAACTAGGATATATTTAAAAACATGTTCAATGGGTGGAGTTCTGTCTGTCTCCTGATTCAGGGCATAACTAGAAAAATACTGACATTTCTTTCTCTATGTAACAAAAATAAAGCAAATGACAGCACAAAACCCTGGAACTTTAAAATTACTTATCAATCTTCTAAACCTAAACCAAAAAAAGTACCTGGATTAAAATATCTGATTTTTCTAATTTAATTTACCTTGTTAAAACCTGACACTGGAATAGCACAAGCTGTGAAATGGAAAGATACAGAACTCTGCCCTTAGCATGTGAATTGAACATAAGAAATAGAAGTAACATCAAAAACTGGATCACAAGAGATTCAAAGTACTAACAGAAGAAATAGTCTCTACAGTGGTTTTATTTTTTAAAAAATCAACAATTATGACATTTAAAATACTGCAGTTTGCAAATCCAGACTTTAACTTCAACTGCTACAACAGCAGTCTGATAAAGACAGAGGGGACACAAGAGATCCCTTCCTTGACTTCCACTGCCAGAACTAAGGAAGGTCAAGGGTAGGCAGGGAAAAGAGGAGAGAGGAAAGCCTGCAGCTACAGCTGGGAGCCAGGACTGTGGTAACTGGTGAACAAGCCTTTAGGCAGCAAAACGCAGGACATGAATCGAGATCCCACGCAGCAAAGGTAGGTAAGGACACTTCCCAGCAACACACAGGGATCAAAGAAAGGGCAAGTGCTCTCAGACTGGCTGGATCACAAGCACTGAATGGAGGCAGAAGTAAAAAGAAACGTGAAGAAAAGCAGCTGTCATTAAGGAGGAATGACAAGACGTGTTGGGACAAAACACTGGAGGAAGCACGGGCTGGATTCACTGATGAAAAGAGGGCAGGTGGCAGATACAGGCGGAGCAGCGCTGCCGGAGTACAAAGCCAGAAGCAGTCTGGGAAACCCAATAGCATAGAGCAGGGCAGAGGCTAAAAAGGGGAAATAAAGGAGAAAGCTTTAGCAATCAAAATGACCTTTGAAAAAAAAGCTTTCTGAGAAGGAAAAAAATCGAGTGGAAGATGCGGATTCACATCATCTCCATGCCATAATTCAGGGCAGGAAACCTACACAAGAATACTTAACAAGGGCAAAACTTGGAATAGGAATATAGAGTTTGCCATAGAAGATAATTAATCCATCTAAGTATCTCACCGCTTGCTGTGGCCCCATTTATGTTTCTACAGAAAGTATCCAATTAAACATCTGGTGCTTGCCTGAATACAAAAGAGAAAATTATGTCCTAACACCCACCATGGTCTTCCAGTGGTGATTGCATCATTCCCATAACCAACCCAAGCTTTACATATTTGACATGGGAAGTCACTGTGAGGAACAATAGTTGGCCATTTCTCTCGCAATTTTGACTTCGAACAATTTCTTTTGTACAATTTAATTTCACTTTGACAGAAGGAAGACTATACCTGGTCAGACTGAAGAATGGAATTTTCTCCTCCTTTTAATCAAGAGATCTCTTCTACTACTAGAATAAAAACGCCCTGCACACCATGCACAGACTAATTTATTACACGCTCTTGCTCATACGTTCATTTATTCAAGTCTCTGACAGAGATCTGCCCAGATCAGGCTGTGCCAACCCTGGTCACAGACTACCCACCTCCAATAATGTTACTTAAACAGCTCCAGAACTCGCTCTATGCTCACACTGACTCTCTACTCTGCTTACCACAAAACTACTCCCTAGTTTCTAGCTAAATTGCCTCTTCCCTCTGTGGCTATTTATTTTCCAGAACACCTTCTTTTAAAGGGAGGCTTCAGTTTTGAAAATTCAAGTTAGCTGCAGCCTCTGGGACAGCTTTATTTACCGTTACATTAACTTGCTCAGGTCATTCTTTGCAGATGAAAGGAACCCTTGCATTTTCTGAGCACTGCTCACACCCTTCAGGCACTGGCACATGGCTGGGGTGCAGCCTTGCTCTGACCAGCTCGAAGAAACCTAATTTTAAAAATATGACAATATTTTACCCATGAGAAATAACATGATAATTAAGAAAACAGCTTCATCTTTTCATGCTTGGACACTCACTAAAATGGAAATTTCTTTTCCAGCCTCGATGGCAGAACTACAGTGAAAACTTTGTTTTCTTTCCCTCAATTGCCAATGATAATAGACACAGATTCTTAATAATAAATCCTATCTAGCCACACCCAGAATGAGGCCGCATCAAGACCATTACTGATGCAGTTTTCATAAGAAAAGCGTGAAAACAGGTTTTCAAGCCCTGCTGGACACTGAGCATTCCCCTCCATCATCACACTTGAGAAGCTAAGCTGCTTTTCCTTGACAGCTTCCGTAGCTGGCACCTTAGTTCAGTTCTCCATCTTTTTACCTTCCTCCAATCGAGCTCTTTTGTACTTCTGACCTTTCCAACATGGACCTCATCATCCACCATGAATGACACAAGGAAGGGAGGCAAAGGGTTTTGTATGGAAACCAAAAACTCCAGCTGGTGTGGTTCAGCACCTCTGTGTTGCCCCCTGGTTTTTGGGAACCCTCTTTAGCCGAAAAGCAGAAACCACAGATCTGGAGTCCTCACACCTCACAGGAGACCTGCACCTCTGACAGGACCCATTTTTCCCCACTTTAGCCTCTGGCCACTCAGTGCAGAGGAGAAGGAGCACTGCCAGTCCCTGGCTGATCTCTGCAGGTGGTCAGCCAGGATGCTTTCATGGGGAGAGAGCAGGGTAAGCACTGATGGTCAGCTTACTGGCTGGAATTACAGCAAGGGATTCCATGGACTCTATTAACAGATTAAACCCTGTCCTGAATGCCACCAAGGCTTAGCCCCTCTGTTCCACTTACATTAATAACTGACATTGTTGTGCTTTTGGGTGGAGCTCTTTGCAACACCCATCCACCATTTCCACAGGCAGGGGAAGGGGAGGGGAGGTGGTGTACATCCTCTGGAAAAACCACCTTTTGCAGAACACACAATGCATCCATTTAAAAAAAATACATACCTTACAATGATAAATAATAACAAATGTAAACTTCCATTAGGTTTCCCCTGCTTATGTATTTAAAGGACTGTTAACCACGTCCCTCCATCTTAAAGAGATGCTTAAATTGCAGCAAATTGTTAGGACCTAATCAGTTCTACAAGATACCAATTCATTACACTGGCTAGGATACAAACGTTAATCCCTGATGGCTATCTGGTAAGGACGTAAACTTCATTAACTCCATGTTTTGCTTATGTCTTGCATAAAATGAAATATTGATTGTCTTGCCACTTAATATGATGTAAAGATGATGTGAGTGTATTGGAGAAAAATGTAAATATTTATTACAGAACTAATCAAATGTCAAGTAAAGCCAGAATAATCATCCTTCTAGGTTGCTTTCTGTGGATTTTTTTTTTCTCTAGGAATCAGAGCAGCACTGAGGGCCTGCTAAATGGGAGGAATAACACAGGTGTTAATGTGCACGAACTCAACTACTTTTATTTCCTATTTGCTTTGTTTTTAAAAATGAGGGATACTCCAGTTTTGAGGATATGGTTAAGACCAGGCTATGGCTGTGATTTGAAAGTACAGCTGCAGGACACACAGCCACTGTTTGCTCAGGGAAAGGGAAGACATTACACAGAAAGGATTTAATTTCTCAAAAAAGAGATTCTCATCACTTTGTACATGCTTCTGCAATTTAACCTTCGCCATCTGGTTCAAGCAATTTCCCAGGCTCTGTTAACCTTACTTTTGGGGTGAAAGGAAGCAGGAGTCATTATTGTTTACTGTGCTTACTGCATTTCTGCAGCAGAGATTTTAATTTGGGGGGCATAAGGAAAAACATAAGGAGATAAAATTGCTGTGTGGTCCATGAAACAGAGTCAGTCTTAGCAACCTTTCCCAATGAGACCCAGAGGCTGACTTTATCCTCTGGGTGAAATATTAAAATTGACTTTATTCCCACATGCCTGCCAATTTGGATACTGCACTTGCTGACACAAAAGCATAAAAAGAATATGCTAGTTAATTAGATGAATTATAATGATTTTGAAAACATCGCTTAGAAAGGAGGTTGAACATACTTTCACTTGAGGGATTTGCTACTTCTCTGCAAAAACTGGCAATTTCCAAACTTTCCAAACACAGCTCTTTGCAGCTGTGAATTGCTGCAGCAGAGGCTTCAGGGATGTGAGGACATCACACAAGTAACTAGAATACTCTCCTTCCTGTGACTTTGATATTTTTGCTACAACATGAGGGCTGGAATACTAAAGTCCCTTTGTTCTGGCTTTTTACTGTGGTTTGATACTGAATGAATAAAATTTTAAGAGTCAATAACTTGAGATAGTTCAAATAAAATAAAAATAAGGTTTTTTTTTTTCCATTGGCTAAAGTACTTGTTTGAGGTGAAAGATGAGACATAAAACAAGATATCCTGAAACTATTAGTTAGAAAAGGCAGAAGAGTCATTGTTGGTTTTCTATAACTGAACTACTTTGCCTTACTAAACTATACACATGTTGTAGGGCTACAGTCTCCATTCACAAGGGTACCTGAGGGTTTCTTTTGCCAAACCACCTGGTGCCTTTTACTGCTTGTTTTCGGAGTGAGGGTCATTTCTGACAGATCAGGGCAGTTATTGAAAAATTCACTGTGAAGATGGCAATTGCTAGGTGATTTTTTTTTTTTTTTCATAAAAAAGAGAAGGAAGTCACCCTTCACCTGGGCCTTTGAATGTCTTGTATAGATAGTGTCAGGAAAAGATTGGTTAACACATCGTGGATGCCACTTTCCCCAAAGCAAGAACACCTCCTTTGACATCACTTACCACATACAGTGCCTTGCTATGATGTTGAATGATGGCAACTGATGGCATGCCTGCATTGCACAGCAGACAGATAGATAATGCCCTTTTCCTCAAATATAAATAACACATCTCCTTCCTCACCAGTTATTGCTGCCCTGGCAAAGCAGCCCCTGGATAACAAAGCTTCCCCATACGTGCCCACCTGACTGCTTCAGCTCTGTCTCTCAGACAACGGGTGGTGTTGCTCAGGATTTTATTTCATCCTTCATCTGTCACCCATTTTGTGGCTTGGCAAGTAGGACTGGTCTCTCAGGTAGGTTCAGAGCCATGGTGTCATAAAATGCTGCACAGGCAACAGCGCACGACAGATAAAGGATTACCTTGCCAAACACAGATTGCAAAAGAGATTTAGATTCCCCCAAAACATCCTTGCAGCTTAGCATCAGCAAATCTCCAACAACTGGAACACTCTGCTTTCTCAAGTATAAACTAATTTTTTCTAGAAAGAAAAGGCACTTCTTAAAATGTATAATTAATCTGTACTCTCGAAAGAAGTTTGTTCTGCTGCTGCCTTTGTCTGGGAGCAAAGTTTCCCAGCAGTTGTCTGAAGAGAGGCTTCTTACAGCTCCTAACTGGGGCACAGAGCAGGAGTTGTTACAGCTGAAAAGGACTGGTAAATCTACAGATGTTTCCACAGGACATCACAGAATTAGCTACATAAACCAAAAGGCAGATTTCTTCAACACCACAAAAATAAGGAAATTGATAATTCACAAGACCCACTTTAAACAATTGAGTGCTTATTCAATATATTCCAGTAGTGTTTTGGTGTGTGTTGTCTTGGTTTTGTTCAAAATGTACATGTTTTAGTCTTAAATATGCTCATATTTTTTTGAAATTAGGAGTACTATGGAAACAAACCCAATGTTAAACAAAATTGTGAGCAGATTTTTCTCCTTCTTCTTCCAATATGGCAAAATAACAAGTATCTTCATTATCACACCCATATTCCTGTGACAAGTCTTTCCAGTTTCTCTGCATTAGTTTCTTCAGATGTTTTCCACCCCTCTTTCTAGAAATGTGGAATTATTAAGAAATTTTCACACTGCTTTCCTGTGTTGCCTAAAAGCCTGTCCTATCAAATCCAGCTCTTATAAATCCTGAAGGAAATGCCCAAATCCATTCCTTCTACATAAAACATTGGCAAATACCTCATGTACACAACATGCAGTAAAATAATTTTGATTGCTGAAATACTTCACTAAGTGCTACTGCAGGAGGGAATGGAACATTTCTCTGTGCCACAGTGCCAGGAGCCCACCTTGTAACCTCCACCAAGAGCTGCCACTCACGCTGCACTCTCCATGCACACCTCACAAATCCACCTGCAGCTGCCTGAAGTTGCACTTCCTCATGAAACAACCCATGGACTTCAGAAGGGTATTTTTCCCAATGTTAATTAGTGTGGGCATGTCTGTAAAACTTGGTCTGCATCATCAAATTCCTCACTAACACCCGCCCCAGACATCACTGTCATCTTCTCTAAAGCCACCAAAAGGCTCTGTTCCTCCCTGTGGATGTAAATGCTCCTCCCATTTCATTACTAATAAATGCATCCCATTCCACTCCTGCCTTTGCCCACCTGCAATCCCATTGTCTCCAGCTAGATAACACACAGCTCAGCCTGAGTCTCTGTGCTCCACGACAGCAAGGCCACAAAGATGGCAATGAAGATTTCAGTTGATAAAGGGCTCTCAGGAGATAAGGCAGAAAGACATCATTCATCTGACTGAATGGTCTCTGCCATTAAATGCACTGTCTACACCCACGAGTGCTGAGCCACACTTGTATCAGTGTAATCAAGCCACCCAGACTGATTTTCCTCTATGCTTTTCTCTCCTGTATTTCTGTTTAGAGTTATTTTGAATCTTGTACCTAGGTTATTTACACCTTTCCTTAGCCACTTCCCCCTGTGGTATCTTGGGTGAAAGGCAGAGCAGCACAGGATAAATGTCCAGTACAAGGGTGACAGAGCACACCCTAAGCACCATGGCATTTACAGTGTCCTGCTGAAGGGTTCAACAGGAAAGGAAGGACCATGGGACAGCACTAGGAAGGAAAAACAAGTAGTTTAAAGGAAAATGCTTGTTTCTCAGAGACTAGTAAGAGACAAGGAAGGGAGGACTCACACCAGCAAGGAGCCCCAAGCAATTATGCTCTCAAGATCGTGGTGATAAACAGCCCATAAAAAGGCACCCTGAACTGTCACCTACAAGTGATCAGGCAGCCACTGTAGTTTTCTCCACTAGACTGACATGAGCTATATAAACAGAGAGAGATCTTTAGTACATATGCCTTTGATCCAATTTATCCTCCCTGGCTTTCTGAGACCGTTCCCTCTTTACAACCCAAACAACTCCTTTGGCTCCACCAGCATCTCACTAGAATGTTTGAAAGAAAAATTATAATTTCCAGAGAATGCAGATTAAAGGAAATAAACTCTGCACCTATCTTTGCACTTACAGGGCCCAGAGATGCTTGTGATTGTTCACTCAGACAAGCAGCAAAAAACACAGCATTAAGCTCTTGACTGGTTGTCAAGGACGATGCCTCCCTGGCACTTTAAATTTATGCTGTGGTGTTATACAAGCCCTATAGCTACTGAAGGGGTTCTATGCTAAGAGGCTTCAGTAACATTAATGTTCAGAAAAATTCTGTGAGTTTTCATGCGCCCGTATCTGCACCCAATGGTATGTCAAGACAAAACTCAGACAAAATGTCAGGTTTTGGAAAAGCAAGCTGGAGGGATCTTAGAGGATTCCATTGCCAGCAAAACTTCATTGGATAGTCCTTTATGAACAGTCTACATCTGGGACAAAAGCACAGCTCTGTCTTTAAAAGGTGAGGCTGACCCATGAGCCGCTCCAGTTGGGGCAGGGAGTAGCTGGGACAAGGCAGGCATCACTGGGACTGAGGATCCTCTGATCAGACCCTGTGCTCCATGCCCATGCCTGGCTCAGACTGCAGCCCCAGACACACTGTGCCGGTTTCCACTAGGACAGAGTTTATTTTCTTCACAGTGGCTATGTTTTGGATTTGTGTCCAAAACACTGCCAGTAACACTGGGATGTTTTCATTATTGCTGAGCAGTGCTTACACAGAGTCAAGGCCTTTTGTGGCTCTCACCCCACCCTCCCAGTGCATAGGCTGGGGTTCACCAGAGGCTGGGAGGGCTCACAGCCAGGACAGATGCCCTGTTGGAACCCTGCTTCACTCTGTGGGCTTCAAATCCAAGATGCTTTGTGGCCACATGACTTTATCATGCAGGGGGTGAAATCAAAAGGAAAAGGTTTTTCACCCAGAGGGTGGTACAGGTTTCCCAGGGAAGAGGTTGTACCACCAAGCCTGTCTGAGTTCAAGGGGCATTTTGACAACACTCTCAGGCACATGGTGCGACTCTTGGGGTGTCCTGTGCAGGGTCAGATGTTGGACTTGATGATCTTGATGGGTCTCTTCTAACTCAGCATGTCCTCTGATCAGACATTTATAAGAGGTATAATCTGAACACGGAACCAGTCTATAAAAGGGAACAGGGTGATGAAGTATCAGACTTTCAACATCCAGGTAAATCTGAATCCTTAAAAACAGTACCTTTGTTTTCAAAGAACATAAAACTTACAGTAGAAAAAATAGCAAAACAATTTTAACTGCAAAGAAAGGCCTTGATATGGAGGGATACCACACAGATGCTTTCTGCTTCAGTCTGGGCATCATGTTTTCTCACCACATGGATTTGCCATCTATCCTCACCTCTGAATTGGTATAACTGAGGATGAGGTTCTCCAAAACCAGAGAACTGTGGAACCAGAAATGAAGAGAGAGATATTGCTGCTGATCACTGTGGAACATCACCCAGCCCCAGCTCACATTTGAGCCCTGACA
The DNA here is from genome assembly GCA_026261815.1 of Monarcha castaneiventris obscurior. Classification (NCBI taxonomy): domain Eukaryota; kingdom Metazoa; phylum Chordata; class Aves; order Passeriformes; family Monarchidae; genus Monarcha; species Monarcha castaneiventris. Next base: position 2,118,957 of record JAMPIT010000034.1, read on the forward strand.
GGCTGGTATAAGGGACAGCCACAAGGAGAGACACCCATGGCAGCACCATTGCAGCTCCCTGCTGCAGATGTGGGATGTGCAGCCTCAGCTCAGACCTGAGCCATGCAGGGGCCTACCCTCGTGGTTTTGGCCTCTGTTCCCTGTCTGTGCATCTGTAATTAGCCAGCACACAAAGGTGCCAGCAGACAGCACTCAAGAATCTCTTACATAGTTCCTGGACCTTCAAATCCAACAAAACCCGTGGCAGATTGCACAGGACTAGGTTGGAAAAGCTTTACCTTGCCAGTTAATGGAGAACATGGGTACAGCTCTGTATGCAATCTTTGGAAATTTCATATTCAGAAGCCACCCTGTCAAGATAAGGTTAAAGAAAAACAAAATCACTGTTGTTACAATCCAGTTTTCATCTCAGCCAATTCACCCTCCAAGCCTCCTGTTCTCCAGGCAATATTTTATTATACAGTGCACAAAGGGGAGGAAAAAAAATGTAAACAAAAAAAAAGAGTGACCTCTTAGGTCGCCAATTCATTCCACATTTCTCTTACTCTGCAGCATTTGACTGCTCTGTGTGCACATCCCTCAGCCTGAATTATGCACACCCATTCCCCAAAATAGGGGAAAAGGAAAAGAGAGAATTTTTCTATTCCAGCTGCTGCTGGTAGAAATTGAGCTATGAACCCACCAGAAGAACTAGAGGACACAGAAGAGCAGGGTGCAGTATGTTACACATATTCTGGTTTTGGCTCAGCAGCCCAGAAATGCCTCCTGCACACAGCAACAATCAACCTTGTCTTTCTGGACTGAAATTATTAAGTAAAGGAACAACAAAACACAATTTTTGGTTAAAACCACTGAAAAACTCTTGGTAGGGCGAACTTGATTTAAATATTATTCTCCCAAAGATTTGGCTACTGCACCAGAACAAATATTCTCAAGGGGACGTTTTCTTCTGAGCAGCTCTCCAGTCTCTGTGAACACGGGAGCTATTCCAGTACACCATGCCTGTCTATGAAATTTATAACAATTTGGGTGAGTTCTGTAAAGGTCTAGAGGACTCAGAAGAATATCTCCAATTATTTTTCAAGAGGGCTCACATACTGAAGTCATTGAAGACCCAACTTCATGAAAAAGCTAATAGATTTATTATTAAGAGGTGTCTGAGGTTAAACATTTTAAATTAAGTGGATATAATATGGACCATAAATCAGTTGCATGAGCTTAATTTAGACTAATTAAAAGCTAAAATTTCAATACAGGAAAGAAACATACAATGGAATTAAACTGATAAAAGTTTCTGAACTTAAAATTCACTGCTGTACATACTGTAGATCCTACACATCAACAAGCCTAAGATACCAGATATACTTAACTTTTAAGTGGATGATCAGGAACATGCACCTTTGTTAGAAAAGAATGTATTAAAAGGCTATCATTTTTTATTTCTTCCTCCATCTTCATGGCACCATTATCCAAAAAAATACAACCATTTAAACAATTAAAATTCAAAATTTCAGGCACATTTTTTGCCTTTTTTTTTTTTTTTTTAATAAATAGTAGATTCAGAAGGTGAGATTAAAGTTCTACTAAATGTCAGGACAGGCACAGTGTAACCATAGTACATTATCCTGAGAAAGGTTACTTGAAAGTGTTAGCAGTGGAACAGATTTTGCTGCTGTTAAAGGTCACACACATTTTTTCTAATAGTTTCCACTGGAATAAGATAGGGCCAATTTGGTAACTGCTCTGCAACAGCAAAATGGATAGGGCTGTGCACTGAATAAACAGTAAAAGCACAGAACAGTTGGGTATTTTTATCTAACTGGGCTATCATTTTGTGTATACACTGATATCATGTATTTACACAGCTAGCAAATTATACCTGTAATGGTTACAAAGCTACAAGGATTAGTCACCGAAATCAATTCTATCCTTACCAATCTCAATAAATATTAATGTCCCACATGAAACTACTTTGTCTGCCACAGGGAATCAAAATAATTTCAACTTCACAGAACACTTGTTTATTCCTAAAATTTCCATGACTATTACCTTGCCCTGTTTATAAAAGGAATTAGTGCAGCTCCACAACACTGATAGTGTAAATCATCCAGGTGGCATCAAAGGACAGTGTGTTTCCCCTCTGATTTTATAGTGTCCTTTGATGGGTAGCACAACATTACAGTTTAATCTTGCAGTGGCAAATTCTGCATTGGCTGTTGGAGGGCAGAAGACTGATTTCCAGGTTGTTGTTCCAGTTAATTCCAGTAACTTCAACCAGGATCTCCAGCACAGAACCAGGAACCTGCTTTGCTAGAGAACATCCCCCAGTGAGGCAGGACCTCTCGGGAAAGCATCCCAGTGCACACCCTCTGTGTCCTACAGGGGGACTCTGAAGCCCTTCTCAGCTCCATGGAAAGCAGAGGGGCTCTGAAGCTCTTCTCAGCTCCATGGAAAGCAGCTGATGGAGGGACAGAGGAGAGCTGAGCCCTTCTAAGGCAGAGTGGCAGCTGTCTCTCACTGATTTTGAGGAGAACCAGGTGCTCAACTTTGAGGACCTGGGCAACCCAGCTCTCATTAAGGAACACACAGCAGAACTGCAGTTTCAATTCACATTGAAGCCACAGTGACAAGGTCACTCGTCCTCCAGCCTTGTGATACAAACCTCCCAAGACACTTGCTAATTAATACTGAGACTCCTGGAAATGGAGAATAAATTAAAAAGATGTGGTACAAATGTATTCTCCATCTGTGACTCTGACCACAACTCACTCCACAGAAGCTGGTAGTTTTTCCATGTGATTTTAATGAATAATAATCTGGTTGCTCTCAGCTTTACAGTGATCTCATAGTTAAAAAACATTTCAAACAGACAACTCAGAGTCTTTCTCCTTTGGTGTCAAATATAACAGAAGTAGCCAAGAACCCACAAGATTTGCAAACCCATAAAATCGCATTTGGCTTTCAGCTATGGAACAAAAATAGAACCAAATCACAGAGGTCTTATATAGTCCCTGGAAGCTTCAATCAAGAAACAAACACGGGCTGCAGCCTTTGCCCAGTTTTTGACAGATCTCTGTTTCCAGCAAAAGTAAAGTGGGTTGATGGTTATTGGGTTTGATCTTCTATGTAAAACAAGCCTCCACTTTCACTACAGCTGTCTTTGCTCAACAACTTTCATCTAACATGGATCATATTATATAGAATCCCATCCAATTTAAACAAACACTGTGAGCAACTGAGGATTTATCACATCATTGATAATCAGTTCCACTGCTTCACTGCATTCACTGTTAAAAATATCCTTTTTTCTCCTCTTGATTGAGTTTTGGTGACTAACATGGAACCACAGGATGTAAAGAATCCCCCCAGGAACAGAGAATTCTCCTTGTGGAGGCAGTTATATACCCTACAAGCCAATGTTTTCTTTTTTTATGAAGAAGCCAATATGTTTAGTTTAAGTTCTCATTATAAAAACATGTTTTCCTAAATTCTCTGGAGTTAATTCCCCATACAGAGTGGTCTAAGGAACTTGTTCTTAATTAAACAATGCTTCTCTTGTACTTTGCATGCTTTCCTAATTATCTTTTTCCTTTTTTTTTTTTTAAAGATGAATTGCTTTGATGTGTGAAGCAAAGCCAATGATACAGTCAGAACATTCCATATAATCTCTCCACTTTCCCATGCTTTGAGCATCAATACTGGTATATGGTTTTGAAAATTTTATTCCAGACAAGAAAAAAATAATTTTTAAAAAAAAATTTAGTTTTAGGATGAAAGTAATACTGTTAACTAGTAAATATGAAAGTTAATTAGTTAATTAGCTAACTAGTAAAATATGAATGAGTTGATTACTTTTTTGTGACCAGTTTTCTGTCAGTGACAGTTACCACAAAGCAATCCTTTCATCACCAGCAGTCATTTATTACCTATATGAAGCAACAAGGGAACCCACTCTCCTTCAGAGACGTGCAGCTCCCAAAATAAAAGCAGCAGAAACTCCACCTGGTGCTGCAGCCAGTGAGTGGGGACACACCAGGGTCTTTCTGATGGTAGTGTACATGCCTTGAGAAGCATTGCCAGGAGCTTCCCAGTGACTGACAGCTCCTACAAACTAGACATAACCCGGGACATGGACTACAGTGGCCATCTAACCTGCCAGCCCACACAGGGAGCCTCCCCCGAGTTCATTAACTTGGGCCCAATCTCTGTCAGATGGCAAAACCTCTAAAACCCCCAAAAGACAGGAAGTTTCACACACTGTGTACTTTTCTTCCCAACTTCCTTCTTTACAGGATCTTCTGATGGTCTGATTTCTTTTCAGGGAAGGCTGCCCATCCCTTAGCTCTGTATGACCAGGGGATACCACGATCTCTGCATAATCCACAGAGCAACAAATGTTCTAAGTGGGTTTTCCCCTCTTCATTCACTGCACACAAGTGCTCCTGTCGCTTCACATTAAACTGCTTAGTTTCCTTCTGCTGTCCGAGTTTGGACATGTCCACACCCATTCTTTGGTCAGAGGCTGGGAAATACCTCCCTGGCCAAGGCATCTGGCTGATGCCCACCATTGTGCCCACAAAACTTGGAAACAAAACCAATGTTTGCACAGCAACAGAAGCATTTCATCACTACTAAAATAGAAAAAAGGGCCTAAGTGCACAAATGCACAAGCCTCAAGCGTCACTCAGAACATCATAAAACGGTTTAGGTGTTGGAAGGGACCTTTAAAGGTTATCTAGTCCAACTTCCCTACAGTGACAAGGGACATCATCAACCAGGTCTCCTCAGAGCTCTGTCCAACCTGACTTGAATGTTTGTTTCCATGGTCAAGCATCTACCATCTCTCCAAACAACCTGTGCCAGTGTTTCATCACCCACATTGCAAAAACCTTCTTCCTTGTATCTACCCTAAAACAAACTTTTTTGAGTTTAAAACCATTACCCCTTGTACAACCACAACAGGCCCTGCTGAAAAGTTTGCCCCCATCTTTCTTGTGAGTCCTCATCCACTCTTTACAGACTGTGGCTCAGCTACAGATCCCATAAAAGCTCATGCAGAAACACAAACTGCAGCAGGACCAAATCCTCTCCAGCTCTGCTTTATATGGTGACAGCAACAACAGCAAAACCTCTGTGAATGTTTTAAAAACCTGTCAAATCACTGCAGTGCAATACATACAAATATCCACTGTACACTACAGGACTTCAATACCAGCTAGCACTTCCAGCATATATATATTTTTTTTTACGTGGTAAAGTAAAAGCAGCCTAATTTTGAAGACCACTGGGTGCCTGCTGCTCCTACTGATAATGACAGCAATAACTCCCCAGCAGTGATGGGGAAGGAAGCCCTATCACCAGAACACACTGAACTACTTTGCCAGCAGGTGCCTAACTTAATGTGGTTTTATATGGATCTGGACCTGAACAATATGGAACAACTTTCTGAATTAAAATAACAGTAGAAAAATTGCAGTGTGGTCAAGGTTTTTTTCCAAGAATGGTTTTCATAATATTCGTGGAAACTGAATGAACAAAAAGAAATTGTAAAACCCTATACAGACTAACCTTTCATCTTAAAACTATTTTTGGAACTTCAATTCTATGTATATCAAACAGGATGGGGCAGGGTTTTTTTCCTTTTCTCCTTTTTTTTTTTCCTTTTTTTCTTTTAAGGCCTGACACTGAGGAGTGTTCAAGCAGGATTTATTGTTTGGGGCAAAGACAGGCCCTGTCTTGCAGTCCTTGCTGCAAATTCCACTACAGAGAACAGAGGCTGGGAAGACAAGGAGTCAAATTTAACTTCATATTTTTGTTTTCTGAGGGTTGCACCCTTTTCTAGGCTCCAATTCTGCAAGCATTTGAATGGATACTTATTTTCAGTCATAGCAACCATCTCACTATAAGCAATAGAGAGTGTAGAAGGCTAACAGCTTTCATTTGCTTGGGGTTTTTTTGAGATGGTGATGTGTTGATGTTTTTTAACTCAACTTCCATGTTTTCATTCTTACCTTTACTGAGGATTGAAACGTACAATTACTAAAATTGACACAGGCATTCTTTATCCCACACCTGCTCTTGGACAGGCACTTCTCAACCAGTTTGAGTGTTGAGGCAATTGGGACTACTGGAGATTTATACAGGAACTCAGGAGGGCAGATTCTGCCCCTAAGCAAAGTGGGCAGTAACCTGAACTCCTGAAGCTTGCTGCTGGGTTGAGAATTAATAAACACACAGCTACCAAGAAAGAAACTATCCCCTCCTGCTCCCCCATGTTTAGTTCACGGGACAATTCTTTTCCTCCTTGGCAGCCACATCATCAGGGAGAAAAAGAACCTTTTAGTTTCAGTCCTATGGCTAAAGTGAGGGTGAGCACTCCATGAAAAGCCATTTGTTCAAATGTGGCTGGAACTCTTTTAATGATCTCAAAAGAATGTTAAAATTTTGTGGCTAAACTGTCTAGACCAGATTTGAGCTGTAAAATATTCCATTTACTAGGGAAAATGCAAGCAAGTCCACTCTCAAAAAGAATACTCTCCCAAGCTGCAGGCACAAGAAAATAATTGTCAGTTTATGTTAGTTTTCACTTCTTTTATTTGTCCATTCCCTTAGACCATCTGTACAGCATCTTGCCTGTTCCACACCAGATTTGCTATTGAAAGCCTGATCACAAATGACATCAGCTCAAATGAACTGAAGTTTCATCCCTATTTCTGGCTCTCTCCCCAGATGCCTTGTTCCTCAACAAGAATGTATTTAGTTATGGTATTTTCCAGGGACCTCACCAGTCTCTAGAAAAGACTCCAGGCATGGTATTGCTATTGCCTCTTGGTGATGGGCATGTTATCACATGATTTTTCCTTCTCCAAAAACCTAACAAAATCAGTTTTGCAGGGAATTAGAAAATCACAGATACTAGGTTTCAGATGACACGTGGGTCTTTCCCCCCTGTGCACACCCAGACTGGACTCGAAGCCCCAGGTCTTTGAGCCTTCAGACACACAGAGGATACTTGCAAGGAAGTCAGCAGCATCAGGGAAAACAATTCAATGCTCCAAGGCTCTGACTAGTAGTTTGCATTGAAGCAGTCTCAGGATTTTCCTCACAAAGATCAAAGTTTCCTGTGGGACAGAAATTGCCAGTTCTTACCAGCTCTGAAGATAGGCATTGGAAAAAAAGAAAAACAAACTTCTAAGTTATAAGCTTCTTCTGCACCAGCCCTAAGTCATTATTTCTGTGCAGATATAGCCCTAGCTATGCATGTTTCAACTCCTGTTAAATTTAGAGCAGTTTTGAACCAAACATGGCATGGGAATCTCCAAGTCATCTAGTTCCTGGAAGTCTTGGGAACACAAGCATCAGAGGAGAGAGACTACCTGTGTTGCCTACAAGGAAAAGGTTGCCACGTGTCTTGGCCCTCACTATAAAGCAGAAATCCAGCATTGCACAGAGGGGATGCTGACAGGGAAGATGAAAGAAGGTTGTTGAGAGGCGGTGCTCCTAGCACAAAATCCATAGCTGCATCAGCAAACTTCCCCATGACGGTGCTGGTACCGGGTAAGTGCATTCTGCTGTTCCAAGAGGCTTTTTATACATCTGAGCAGAAGGGACAAGGAAGTTAATCCTCCAAGGGTGTACCAGGATTTGACTACAAACAGAGTAGTCCTGAGTTAGAAACTGCACCAGTTAAGGTCTTAGACTCCATATGACAGAGAATTGAAGTACGCACCTGCTTGCACGCATCAGCGTCAAGTGCTATTGAGTATAGACCTTCCATGTGCTATTCTTGGATTCTGGTGACTGTAAAGACCTGCCAAAGAACATGTCTATTGTTCAGTGCCTTGCAGGGCTGCTCAGATAACAGATGTCTTGCCATAAGTAGCAGCGATTTCTTTGAAACAGAAAATACCCTCACAGAGATCAGCAGCTTTCCAAGTTCCTTAAATTACTTCTAAATGCATTTATACACAGTGCAGCAGATTTTTTTATTTTTTAATTAAGATATCCATCTGAGCCTTGCAGGAGATCTCAGTGCTGTATGCTAGCAGCACAAAACCAGAAGCGTGACAAATATTTGTCATTAAAGCATAAAGGTCAGGGCAATCCCAAGCATAAACGCAGGCTGGTTGGAAAATGGATTGAGGGCAGCCCTGAGAAGCACTTGGGGGTGTCAGTGGATGAGAAGCTCAACATGAGCTGCAATGTGCACTTACAGCCGGAAAGCCAAACATGTCCTGGGGTGCGCCAAAAGCAGCGTGGGCAGCAGGCTGAGAGAGGAGATTCTCCCCCTCTCTGCTCTGGTGAGACCCCACCTGCAGTGCTGCATCCATTTCTGGGGCCCCCAGAAAAAGAAGGACATGAATGTGTTGGAACAAGCCCAGAGGAGGGACAGGAAGATGATCAGAGGGCTGGAGCACCTCTGCTATGAAGACAGGCTGAGAGAGCTGGGGTTGTTCAGCCTGGAGAACAGAAGGATCCAGGGAGAACTTACAGCACTTTCCAGTACCTAAAGGGGGCTTGCAAGCAGGCTGGAGAGGGGCCTTTTACCAGGACATGTAGGGCTGGCACAAGGGGCAATGGCTTTAAGCTGAAGGAAAGTGAGTTCAGATTAGATTTTAAGAAGAAATTCTGCCCTTTCATTTGTTTTCTCTCCAGCTTCCTCCTGGTGGCCGGGTAAACTAAACACAGTCCTTCCCCCTCGCTCTTCCTCCCAGCATCCAGGGATTCAGACTGCAGCAGCATCAGACAAATCCTGCATTTGCCTCACTGGCAGATGACTGGATCCTGCCTCCACCTCCAGATTCCCTCCTCCTGGAGGCAGCTGCTCTCAGTGACAGGCCTGCTGCCACCGCCCTGGAGCTGCAGATGAGCTCAGGTGGCGGCAGGAGCTCCTGCACAGCCCAGATGCTCCTCATGCCATATCTGCCAGGGAGCCACAGGAGACAGCCATGCAGAGCCAGGAGTCTGGAAGGTGACTCAAGCTCCCCACCCCACGGACCATGAGGAGGTGCTGCAGGCCTCGCTTCGGCGAAAGAAATGATACAACATGGCTTGGTCCTAGATGTAACATCATCTTCCCCCTTTCTCCATCTACACCATAAGCAGAGACTATAAAATGAAAATTAAATTGTGAACCAACATCTCGAGGCAGCTCTGCCAGTTGTCATCACAGGATTGCTTGCACTGGAGGCAGAATAAAGGACACTGCACAGCAGACACGCACTCTGGCCTCCTTCTGGGCTAAGCAGCAACTGAAGAACAAAAGCCAATGTACACACACAAAAACCAGATAACATGCAAATTCTAGATTTATCATTAACTAGGATTTAATCTTCTGCTTCTACCCTACATGTTCATGTGGTCTCTCGTGGGGCTGATTGGAAAGGATTGCCCAAAACAAACACGCCAATATTTTCATACTCTGAGGGTCTGCAAGAGACATGCAGTGATTAAAAAGAAATTATATATTTTTTTTATTTCAGTACCTGGTGTATGCTTTTCCTCAGCAGTTACAACACACACCCATGAGCCAGGATATCTAAGGATTATCCTCAGCTTTTTACCACTGATGCTATCTGAAAGGACCATGCTGTTTTGCTACTCTTCAGCTCTCCCACCTCATTGCAACAAGACAGTAAATGCTATTTATCAAGATCAAAATATATTAACATGTTCTGAAATCCCCTGGGCCCATTTAGAAGAAGAAACATGTCAAGAAGCAGAATTTGGGGCAGTTGCTTAAGGAGCACAGATTTACAAAAGAACCTCATTGAAATGAGGTTCCATGAATAATGGAATTTTTCAGTGATCTAGTCCCTATTTAGCCACCAACACCAAATCTGAACATTTGGAAAAGAGAGGGAAGAAAAACAGAAGAGAACCTCAAATCCTGGTGCTGAAATCCTTAAATAAAGAATGAATGCCTAAAACCTTCTTAAAAAATGTTTCCTTCATATGTCACGTTTCCATACTTGCTATTTGGGAGAGGTTCCTTAGATGAACTCTAAGCAATCTCTGACAATCATTCACTAGAAGAGAGATGAGTATCTTGAATCATCTTCTTGCAAGTTGAAGAGAGTCTCTTGTCTCATGTGTCTGAACAACATTTTAAACCAAATTTACAAGAACTGTCTCAGAAACATCTCACACTATGTAGGTTTAACAAATTCAGAGTCAACAAAAACTTCTTTATATAAATTTTGTGGGCTGAAGGCTGTTAGCAACTTTCTAAAAAGTTTTGGAAAAGAAAGGAAGTTTTAATGCAAGAAAATTCAAAACTTAAACCAGCAGATTCTGTGAGGACTACTCTAATGTTTAATAAACTGTGCACTTAGAAAAGTGTCAATAAGTCAACGACACAGTGTGAACCTCAAATAAATCAGCTATTGATTTCAAGGCAATTCAATTTAGGCAAAGCAAACAAAAAAACCTGTTGCAACTAAAAATCATCTATCTTTATTCCACAGACACTTGGACTTTTGAAGGTCATGGGTGTGTGGAGGAGAAGTGCTGCTCAGGATACAAAGGAGCTGAAGAACAGTTTGAGACACTTTAATCTAAATACTAAAGCCCTGCAATGCAATGTCAGGCCAGGAAAAGTGTCATCCTGGCAAAATACTGTTTTGGTTCAGACAGACTTTTGTTTCAGTTCCGGATCAAAACCCATCATCCCTCACAACCCAAATCCAGCCTTCTTACAATTTTTCACAACAGTGGTTTTGACGAAACAGAAAAGCCTGGATCTGCTGTCTTGACTAGCTAAAGAGAACCTGGACAGCACCCGTATTATTTATTCCTGTTTAAAATGCTCTCTGTTCTTCTGTAAAATATTTAGGGTATTTTGTTCTGTCTCACAAAATGCCTCCCCAGACAGATGCAAGACAAGGTTTCCCTCACACTACTCTGATGATTTCATGAGTGGCCATGGAAAACAAGACTCAGCATAAAACTGAGTGGAACAGAGCTGCCCACAGCATTACTCCTTCCCTGTGACACAAGTGTCTGAGAGCAAAGCTGGAAAACCAGACGTGGCTGCATCTTCCCTGAGCCCCAGCCAGACCCGCCCTACAGCCCTGCCCGGGGCAATGCTAGTATGAAACAGTATCCTGTAGTTTAAAATGAAGATTAGCAAGAGCTATGCCATTCCAGAGTCACTAGGAAAAACCTGAATTACAGCAATAGCTAGCAAGCAGAAGCCTCAGAAATTTTATTTACATCCATCCTCAGACACACAGCCTGCAAGCCCCAGTGATGCACACAGAGCCTGGGGCACAGAACTACCAAGCTGCTATTGACATGCCAGGTGCCAATCAATGTGACCTTTTCCACATTTAAGCACATACACACTTAGAATTTCAGTGGAGTAAGTTTCTGTCATTCACTGTTGCCTCAATGTAGGTATTAAATAAAAAAATAATTTAGTAAGCTGTAGGTGGGAGGGGCTAATATATACAGACCTGACTGCAGAGTCAGCAGGAAGAGCAGAAACAGATTTATTGTGAAAGAACTGAACTCTTAGCACCCTCCTCCTACAAAATTTTTCATCTATTTCTGCTCAAAAGCTAAACTACTTTAACTGGTCTGTGTAACTGTAGTAGCTCCTGTCAGCTGCCTGCTCCCATCCCATCCTCTCAGCTCCCCAGCCAGGCTGTGGATCCAGCACCTGCAATGGGCTCATGAGGCACAGCCTTTCCAGGAGAGAGGGAATGTACACCCATGTACACAGGAGCCAGGGAACTTCTGTTAGAGGGAAATGCAAAAGGGCTGCAGCAGCTCTTCCAGAGAGAGACAGCTGTGCTGCTGTTCTGAAAGTTTCAGTTAACAGGCAAAAATACACACGAAAATTGAATTTAAAATCAGGAGAGAAAACTTCTGTGAAGATATAGGACAGCATTACTCAGTCTGACACAAAATTCGACTTCATTAGCCCTAGTAGAGGCCTCTGTGTGAATGCACAGTAAGACAGTGGTGAGTAAGGTCCTCGGTGTGCACATGTTACATGAGAATACAACATTTGAGAACGGAGGAGAGGAGGCTGCAGCTGCAATATCATGCTGAAAAACCAGTAGAGGCAGATCTAGGTAAATGAAGTAGAGGACTAGTATAGGAGCTCCTATGAGAAAAGTCTTGTCCTTTAACAAAAACAACTAAGTAAACAGAAAAGAACTGATTCAGGAAGAGGCTCTTCTGACCATCAGAGATCCTTTAGAAAAAGGAATCTACTTCTACTGGCATACTGCATAGGAAAAACAACAAACTTGATTGAAATACCCTGAGAGGTGTGATGACTGATGGCATACAGAACCAGAGATGAATCAGGGGAGATGTATTCACTGCCTGACTTGGCATTGAACCCAATACAATCGTGAACAAGCTACTTAGTTTCTGTGCTAGGGCATCCTTCCTAGTCTCAACAGCTTAAACAATACACATTTTGACTCAATCCTTGCCCCAAACCACATGAGCATGCATTTCCTAGGATACCAAGGCTCCTGTAATAAAAATACTTCTAAATGTGTATCTGCCTTTTACTGATACAAAGTGGTATCTATGGTCTGACTGTCACTTTGCATTCCCATTAGAAACAAAGGAGTTATTTTTCCACCCAGGAAAGAGAAGACATGCAGTGAGTCACTAGCAAGGGGATGAGTCAGTCTACTTCGATGCTATAGCCTTGTGATGATAAATGACAAACCCCTCTGCAGTCTGGAGTCTCCTCCTCACACCCCCAGAGCCCGCAGCAAGGGTGGCCACATCCTGCCATCATCTCTTGCTCCAGCCTGGAGACCTGGAACAGCTCCCCACTTCCAGAGCCCACAAGTGAAATTATGCAGGAATCGAGTTAAATGTGAAAAGCAATTGAGAATTTGAAATCTTGTTGGAAGTTTTCATTGGAAGGGCCAAAATACTTGCAGTAGAGTTGCTTTTAAGAAAAAATACATCTTGCCACTTCCTTACAAGAAACAAGTGGGACCTGTCACTGCAACCTAACAAAGCCTGAGAAAAAACAACAGAAAAACAATTAGGCTGCCTCTGTCTTACACAGAGCAACTCTTCACCTGGAGTTTTTCAAATCAATTTCACTTTGGTGAAGTGTTTCAAAGCCATGCACTCCCACAATCAAAAGTAACCAGCAATGCTTTGTTTAAAGCACAAACAATTTGCAGTACCATACTTAAAAGCACACTTGGCCTAAATTACTAGCAAAACATTGAAGAGAAGAACAGCAACTATGAAAAAAACACAAACTACAACAAGCTTTATTTACTAATTGCCATGGTTTCACAAGTCTGACCCTTCCTAAGTTCTATCATTCTATTGTTCTGGCCTTATTTTGGCACAACAGTGGCACGAAGCAGTGTTCTGTTACTGCTACACACAGATAGTGAGAACTGCCACAAGCTTTAAAGAACAAGTTTTTGTGCTACTACATAGTCTGTCATCAAAGAGACAGCTGCAAGGTCAAGGTAACACAGAGACACACGCTCAAAAGGTAATTATCTGCTTGTAGAAGTCCCAGCCACCAGGCAGAGAAGCACTGACTTAAGTAGCCTCAAGACAGGAAGGGATGGTGGTTCCTGCTCCAAAACACTTTCACAGAGGTAGGATTTATCAAAGAGTAGTGCCTTCTTTTAGATCAGGTCCCTTCAATTAGAGTCAACAAAACTACTGAACTGAACTTCTTAGACTTTCCCCACTTCTGAAGATAAGTGGTTAGTGTTTCAGTTTACCTTGTTCAACTCCACAATGAATTTTAACAGAATAATGCTTTTGCTTTTACACAGCAGCTAATGTCTCATGGGCACATCCTAGTGGGAAGAACAATGCACTGTTATTACAGCGATAGCCCTTGGATCAGGCTGCTGGACAAGAAGATTTGGGATCAACTTTAACTGGACCAGGCTGCAAGAAAGGACTCAACATAGCACTGGAATGCTCAACTATATCCAGTAGCTTGAACTGGGTTTAGCTACAGATGCAGCCAAATGTTCATTTAACTGATTTATTAGGGAATGGCAGTGGTTAGTCATCACAAGAAAGATTTAGAGTGAAAACATGCTGTCAGAACCTGAACAAGATTTTTTTATATTTTTCCACATTTCAGGATGTGCTTTATTCTGTGCCCACATTGTGCCTTACAGTCAGCAAGATCCCCAAAAGGACCTGTGATTTGGCCTGAGAAAGCCAATAGGAACATCACCATTGACTTGTGCCATCATCTTGCTGTATTTTAGACTTCTGGAATGAGTAAAATGGGTAAATTCCTCAAAAAAACTCAAAAATCAACCCAGAGCAGAACAAAAACCCCACACTATCATGGGAAAGACCCAAACAGGTGCAGTTATCACTTATTTGTGTATTATGTGTTTTGTGGCATACAGATCTAAGACATGGTTTCAATCAGCCTTTGGAGTCTGGAACTAAAGTATCCAATAGAATTTTCTCTTCAAGCACATAGACTGTGAAACAAAACAATAGAGATCCAAAATTCAGTATTCTCTTTCAAGTAAAATCCATATATTTCCCAGGTGGAATAAAGCAATTATGACTGCCACAGGGCTTGGGTGCTTTTTCCTTTAAGGCATGACTCAGGTTAGTTATTCTAGGGAGTCATGTTCAGGATGTTTCTTACCACTGGAGGCAGCCATATTCTAACACATTTTTTAATAAAATATTTAAAGATTTAGCACTCATTTATTTAGTTTTTCTTCCTTCTTTGCAAAAACTCTTCTGGTAGTTCTAACTTAGTCATACCTGGAGGACATGTATTTGTCCACCCTTTTTAAAACTAATCAAGTCGCCCTCATCTTGTGTCATTCCTGTCAGTATGTTTGCAAGCAGCAGTCTCCTCTCACCAGAGTGAAGCACCTACAGCTAGCACTGAAGGAAAGACCTGGTCAGGTTATAGCAAGAAGCTCTGTGCATTTTAAACAAAGATATTATGGAGGCAGCTGTCATCATTCTTGTGATGATCTAAGCTTGGGGACCCAAGGGGAGTCCTAGTACAGCTGCTTTACTGAGTGCTTTTGACCTGAGAAAGTTGGTGCAGAACGTTCCTGCTGCAGCCAGATGCCAAGCTTTGGAAAAAATCCTCCCCTCTAAACTGTGTAAAGTCCAAAATTTTATAATGTCAGTGCATGAGGTGTGGTATTTTGGGACTTTACTCCAAAAGGAGGCACCTCTCTCAGGGCAAACAACACATGCAAGTTTTGAATAAAGTGAAGAACCCACTGGGTTTGAGCTATGGCTAAGTACTTGACTTCTGCAAACAATTCCCTGCCACTAATTGAAAACTGGACACAAAGCCAGGTGACCTCCCACCCCACTCAATAGACTCAGCAACTT
Source organism: Monarcha castaneiventris obscurior (assembly GCA_026261815.1). Classification (NCBI taxonomy): domain Eukaryota; kingdom Metazoa; phylum Chordata; class Aves; order Passeriformes; family Monarchidae; genus Monarcha; species Monarcha castaneiventris. The sequence continues at coordinate 2,134,302 of JAMPIT010000034.1, forward strand.
GCAGGTATGAAACTCAAATTCCTTCTTTGTTTCCTGCCATCCAATGGAATAGATGAGTTGGGAACTGTTAGGGAAGCAATTAATAATTAACTAAGGGGAGGGGAAAAAAGTCACCTCTTTTGTTATGCTTCACTAAAGGTTGGTCTTTATTCAATTACTTGTCAATTAATTATTTTTTTAAATAAGTATTTAAACCTCTTTCACATACTACTATCAGGGCATTGATTCACCTACATATCTGGTATCTATTTACCAAGAGATATACAGCAGGTCTGAAAGAATGAACTTTTGCTTGACAAACAGGGCATTCCCTCAAGCATTCATTCATTTTAATGGTGTATGCTTCACATGGAAATTCAGCCTTGAAGATGTTAATTATTACTGGTGTTTCACTGCCCTTCTGGTGTTCTACAGCAAACCCTGATGAAATCTGACATGTGCTTTATTACAGACTGCAAAGCCTACGATGTGCAGGATTGGTTTGGGGTTTTTTTTTAACCATCAGTGCTTTCAGGGTGCATACCTGGCTGACACACCTTGCTCTTCACCTACACATCTTTATCTCAGCCACTTAATTTGCCCAGCTCACACAGCCACAGATTGTGCTTTTTGTCACAAGTCTCCAAAGGTTCTGTGGTGAATAGGCTTTTTACCACATAAAAAGCTTTCCCTGTGATAGGAGACATTATAGGCTGTAGATCCCACCTTGTGTTGAAACATTTGTCAGTTGAGCTCAGGTATTGGCAAATTACATCCGATTTATTTTTTTTAAATCACATAATAGAAACTTAGGGGATAAAAAGGATGACTTAAAATTTGTCACTGTGATCACATACCCAGGAACAGAAGTGGAGAAAGGACAGAAGAGAAAATTCCCAAATACAACAGGGACAACATGAATTAAGCTTGCAGCCCATTAGCACTAACCAGTATACAAATAACCTCCTAAAGTTCATTGCATAAAGCATGAGATGCAGTAGGAAAAGCACAGCATGTTGGAAAAACATGTTTACAAAGGGAACACCCTCAATTGCCAACTGATGCTTCATACCCATTGTCACAAATTAGATTAAAGCCCTGCATGCCCTCAGCAAACATAAAGCATATGCCAAATCTATTTTAGTGTTGCTCCCTTATATTAGATACAGAATTCACATACACAATTCACTGATAAAATTAACATGTACTGCATTCTAGTTCTTCATCTTAACATCATCTGGTACCATTTCTTTCACATCAGATTAGAAGAGGCTCCAAGTTCCTTAGCAACAAACTCAACCAAATATACATGGTAGCACTACATAGAAGTGTAAAATGTATTGATACAGGCAATGTCTCCAGCATGAGGCCCTCACTCAGTGATCCTGGGAGTATTCAGCACTTCAAATCATTAATTTCACAGCCCCCTGGGCCTATCATCAGACAGTGCTGAGAAGGTTCAGACACCAAAACCAATGCTACTCTACTGGTGCATGCACAACTTTCCCATCTGCAACAAAACATACAGGAGGCACATTGCACTTAACTGGTTGTCTTAGAGAGAATTTCTGAATTCAGGTTTGTGTGCTTTCTTCAGATATTGGATCCAAATTAGGTCTCACTTAGCTCACAGATTTCCCACTCTGTCGAGCTCCTAATACAACCACAGCCATGCCAGGCAGCAAAACTTACAAGCAAAGGATGCAAGTAAGTGAGAAGTGCTCAACATGGACTAGGATGACTCAGCAAGTGATCTTTAAGATATATATACAGATATAGATAGATAGATAGATAGATAGATAGATAGATAGATAGATAGATAGATAGATAGATAGATAGATAGATAGATAGATAGATATAAAAATTTATATAGATATATATATGTATAGCTAGATGAGTAAACAGTGGTCCCTGGAGAGGAAGGCTGGTTGTCACCCCAGAAGGGCAGATTTTGACCTAATTTATAATACACATTAGCAGACTAAGAATTCATTAGCATTTTGTAAATATTTTATATATTAAATTCTCTGAATTCTCAGAAGATGGGTCAAGTTCCAATCTCAGTATCTCAACCGTGGAGTCTGAAAAGTGTTATCAAATCAGGCTAATGACACTAAGTGGGAAAGCAGAAGGCAGAGCCCAGAACTGAGCTGCCAGGCACTTTGAACTTTCCCATGGAGAACTGGCAATTTCAGATGCTGTAGGTCAGCCAGCTGATAGTGATCCTATAAAACCATGCTATAAGAAAAAATTGTTGTAGCTCAGTGACAAAATCATGAGAAACTTTTCTTTTGGTTTCTTCTTAAATAGTTTTTCACAATTTTACATACACACACACACACACACAAAGAGCTTTTAAGTTTTATTCCTCTCATTTTGCTGAATTTCTCTAACACAATGTAGCTATGAAAGCAAGAAACTATTATACTGTTCAGTGAGGACAGCAATTAAAGGTGCTGGAAGGAGAGGGCATAACCACCAGGATATAAAGTCACTTTGGCTGACCTCCTTGGCCAAGCAGAGCAGCTTCACAAAGCAGAGGGGACACCAATCCCCACAGCTCAGGGCCACGGGCTCCCTTCTGAAAAATGGGGACTCGCAAAGTTTATTTTCTCTGCTTCACTGAGAGCCATCTGAGGGACACAGTTTCATCTCAATTGGGTAAAGCAGACAGAACTCACAGTTTCATCTTCCTTAAGTTTCAACTTCTTTGACAACAGGCAATTTTGCAGCAGGAGATTGGAAAAAGGAAAGGAAGGAATAGGTCACTGAAAAGTTGAATCAAGACAGAAAAAGGTCAGTTAAAATAATTTTTAATGGAACACTAACAAAGGAAGTCAGATGGGAGTGCTGCAGTGTTCTATACAGAGAAATAGTCCAGTGATTAAATAAAACAAAACACCAAAGCCAAAGGATTTGACTTGCTGTGGAGTCATTCCTGATCAAAAATGTTTAATTAAGACTCTGGGGCTTGTTCAAAGCCACCAGAGACAGTTTGAAACAAAAAAAGTTTCCTAGAACCACCAAAAACTATGTTGTTAGGAGCATGTTGGAGGTCAGAGAGCTTACACTGAGCTTGGAATAAAAAAGTTAAATAAAAATAAAAGAAAAAACCCTTTCTCATCTCATTTGTGTCCACATCACAGAGCATTCCCAGGAAGCCTTCGCCTGACAGCAGACCCTAAAGCAGCTTAGATCGACACAGATCCTCTTGGCTTTCAGTGCTCTCTGTGCCTGAGGGAGATGTAGAGGTGACCTACAACCAGAACATTTTCAGCACCCAGTCCACATTCAAAACTTCGTAAGTTCTTCATAAAAAAAATAGGAAATCTTGGATTTATGGAATTACATCATCTCATCCTTGCCGAGAATGCTTCCAAAACACAGGAGAGATCATAAAATTTAGATCACTAATGAAGAGAAAACGCTTTCTGAGCTCTTTGGATCCTGCCAAAAAAGACGCAGCCGTTATTGCCAAATGTTGCACTCTTTGCAATTTCTAAACAGACGTTCCTCTTCCCCTGCACCAATCTTTAACTGGCTCTGTTACAGTCCACTCCAGACTGACTTACTGGAAAGGGAAAATAGAAGGAAGAAAAGTATTAGAGATGACAGTAAATCTGCTTCTTGCTGAAACTCATCCAGCTCTGATGGAGCCGAGGTAGGGCCACCCTGTCAGCTCACTGGGAGGTTCATTGGGCTGTGACTGGCCATGGTGTCACCTACCCTGACCTCGCTGCCTGCACCCCCCAGCAGCCCTCACACCACACTGACCTCCTGGCCCAAGGCCTCACACTCCCTAAAAACCACCTGGGACACACACATGCACACACACCCCCCCAAAAACATGATTCTGATGAAATGTCTGAATCAAACAGGCATGTGCCAGGGATGCCAGAGCAGTGGGGTGGGAGCAGACTGACCAGGACAAAGACAGCTGTGTGCAGGGGACACACATCAGGTGACATACAGAAAACTAATGCAAGGAATACAGAAAGGGTTCAGGGAAATGAACAGACTCCCCCTTCAAATGTGCATACAATCGTTTCAGCCTCGATTCTTTTCACAGCATTTCCCTATGCTCTCCACCTGTGACCTCCTGGCAGTCCCATGCTGTTCACCTTCACCTCCCAGCTGTCACACTGTAGTACCTCACACAGGTGAGGAAAGGCAGGAAGATGATTCTTTGGGATGAATGTTTTCCTGCACTTCAGCTATGCCAATGACTTGATTTTGAAAGCTGTGTCTGTAAGGATGATTTAAAGGTGCAACTTACAGCTACAGGCATGTCTGTGGGCATGTTTCTGAAAACATTCTCTGGATTGGCTTTTCATCACTCTGTTAGCCATAAGCACATTAGTTCTACACAACGATGCAGCAGCAGCTACAAGTGACGATCTCCCACCAAAGCTGCTGTCCTCTGAAGGCTACCAAATCCTGTCCAGCCTCCCTCCCTGAGAGAGGGCAGCACAGCCCTACACACAAATACTACAACTTCAAACACGGGCAAAGCCATTGCCTTCAAACATCCATCTTTTAACTCCATAGCAATCATTCTCTTTTGCCAGAATTCTGTGCCAACTTGCACTTTTTTATTTTTAGTGAGGTCTCTTCTTATCATGCTTACAAGTACACAAACAGTTTCACCTTCATCTTCAATAAGTCTTTTAAGCCTCAAAGACTGAAGGTTTTCAGTACAATGGTGAATTTTTCGCTTGAAGTTGCAATATGCAACAAAACCCCACTTTAAAACATGATGCCTTAGTCTGACACTCAAGCTTGAAACAAAGTGACATTTAGGCTTTGATCCTCAATCCCAACTCACAAGCCACCTTTGGAAACAGATACAAAGTTATCAAGGACCAATCTCTGAATCAATTTCAAACATGACCCAAATTGTCAGTCTTGCAATTAAGATCTCCTCTGCAGAGACTAACACTGTATAAATTGACATAAATTTAAATTCTCCTTCCTCAACTCTAAATTCTTACAGCCAGATCACTTGACAAACTTTCCATTTACAGTTTGGCTCCACTAGAAGTCCAAGCTCAAGACTGAGCTCTTTGATGCCATAAAATCTGTCTCTTTTACACTAACAAAAATCAGCTATGTTTTTCTTTTTTTGCTGACAATATATGAAGATAAAACAAGATTCACTTGTTTTTCGCATCAGTGATGTATCTGTTTTCTCTCCTTGCCTCCCTTCAAGGAGAGCTGGCAGCCCCCGTAGCCTGCACTTACTTCCAGCACTGTAACAGTCCCTGGCAAAGCCAAGCAGCACGGCTGCTTATGCCATTGCAGTTCTACAGCAAGGCTGGAAAGATCAAAATTAAAATACCAAACAAATCCACTGTCAGTCTTGCTAGGAAAGTCCTAAGAAACTCTCCTACGGCTTCTAAGCATTCTTGGCTATCCTATCAACTAATTACTTGTCCTTCCCAGTCCTGTGCACAGGAGGAAATATCTTCCTCCTTTGGAAGTATTGCCCCTGAATAACATATTTCAGGAAAAGGAAAAGCAGTCAAGTACAAGACAGAAATTACAGCCAGGACTAACTGGTGGTAAAACACAAACTCTAACAATATTAATCAATAATTCTTCATAAAAATGCAACCCTTAGCGGTAGAAAGGGGCACACTAAATTGCTCACAAGAAAAGATTAATATATTCCTGTCATAATGGAATTGAGTGACACATGATTGAGAATTAGGGGAACTTGTCCTTACTACTGAAGATAAACTGCTCTCACTGTTACCTCCCAATTTAATTTGAAGTATGTGTTAGCACTGATAACCCAGCCCTAAGGTGGTGACTGTCAGAATGAAAAGCACTGCAATACTGCAAAAGAATATTCATTTGCAATTAACTAGAATATATGGCAAAATGATAAAAATGTACATTAATAATTAAAATTTTACTTATCAGTTGATTATTCCAACACAAACTGCAGAATTTGTTGCTAGTTAGGTTGACACTTCTTAGCTGAACCCACATATGTTTCTTCTGCTCACTCCTTCAGAAGTACAACTCCCTCCCTCCAAACGAACCTTCTGCAGAGCAAAGAGTAAGAAGCCCCAGTGTGCAGCTGCTCCCTTTTTCCATACTTACAAAAAATGCTTCTCTTGCCTTAACACCAAGCTGCAGGCAGTGGCTCAGCACACTTCCTATGTGCACCCAGAGGTTCCAGTGGTGTTCTTTATTTCATGAAAGCATTTCTTTTAACAATATTAAGTTCAGTAATCTCTTTTTAATTACACTGAAATTCTGACTCAAAAAAACCCTACCTGGTGACATATTTCTCCTCAGTACTAATGCCCACTAATGGGAGTATTTGAAAATCCCATATTTTTCAAGCAAGATCTAAAAATCCAATTAGACATGTGCTTTGATCAGGTTTTACCTGCTTCACCACCAGTTCCAGCTCGAGAGGCACACCAACATGAACTGTAAGGAATGGCCCAGCATGGAGCAGCATGGTGTAGTTTGCATGCCAGCACCACCAGAGCGAGACAAAAGGGCCAGCAGGCAGAAGAAGAGGAAGCAACAAAGCCATGACCTTCAATGTTCTTGCATGTCACCAGCTAACTCTGCCAGGGATCACATGCTTGGAAAGCCACTCCTGCCCTCTGTGCACACGTGCCAGGCTGTGTGTATCCATTTAGCAGAAAATAACTGGTTTTCCTTTGAATAAATATTCCTGATGAAATAGATTCCCCTAGTAGGGATTGTTTCTCCCATGTAGTGCCTTTCTTTTCTGCCCTGAAAGTATCCTCACATTTAGCATCCAAAACTGGGAAACTCTAAGAGCCAAGGTTTACTGTAACCCATTACACAAAACATGAAACCCTTATGACCATGGTGATGGAACAACTGGCACATCAAATTCTTCTCACTGCCTACCACCTGTCTCTGGGCTCCTCTGCAGCACAAGGCCATCTGTGAGGGCTGTCAGAAGAACTTCTTCAGAAGTTGGTAAGTTAGTAGATCATAAAAATGAGCTAGCAAGCCTGCTGCCAGGACCCTGAGGGCACCAAGAGATCTCAATTGCCCTGACCAACCTCCCTAGAGTTGCACCTCTGTCACCAGGACCATCTTTTCCTTGACAGCTTGTTTGCCCTTGTTCCACTGACATTGTCCAAAGACATGATCATTCAGTAGTAAGCCTGGAGCTTACTACGTTGAACTCCCAGCTCCTCCAACCACTTCCTAAAGTTATGGGCATATGCTAGGAAGGAGGTTGGTTTTACTGATTTGGCCAGTTTACTGCAACTCCCAACATAGCAGATGACCCACAAAAGAATGGTGCTGGGGCATAGCTCATCCCAGCACAGATGTCATGAGAGCTCACAGAGGCAGCTCAGCCCAGTGCTTGTCTTACCATGCTGCACACACGGGTGTACGTATCCTTACTCCAGCAGTAATGAGAGGGTGAGTGTTCTCCCCACCCATACCTTGGAGCTCCCATGAAGCCTGTGTCTGACACAAATCCATTTCAAAGCAACTCCAGAAGTGAGGTGGTAATTGGGGTCATACACAGGCTCACACTTGAGTTTGAATAAATCTGTCAGAATTATCAGTTTTGGTAGCCAGCAACTGTTTTCAGCAGTAATTTGCTTTTCTGTTGTGCTGGTGATACCCCCTACCTATTCTGAACTGCACAGGCTCAGAGAAGCTCTATTTCGCACATCACTGTTGCCTCTGCATGTCAGGCCCATCAGACTCCTGCCCTCAAGTTCTGGTCTGCATTGTGCCTGCCACAGGACCCTGCTTCAGCTGAGCCACAGAGACAGAGTGTGCCCTGGCACTGCAGGAGAGCAAGAACAGATAAAAGCAGGGCAGGAACTGACCCCTCCTTCCTGACAGCTATGGCCCACTCGAATAGGAGCTCATCTTTGCACTCTGTGTTCTGGATCAACGCCCTTCACAAGAAGTCCCAGTCACACTTCAGCCATGAGTGCAGAGACACAAACCTGGGGCTCTCAGATAAGCTTCATGCTGATGCTGGAGCATGACCCCCTTGCAGCTGCCTCTCTTGCATATGAGACAGTGAGATGCATTTGGGGTGTAAGTGCTCAGCTTGCAACTTTGACCTCTCAGCCTTGAGTTGTACTCAGAGATTATTGGCAGCCTGGGAAGACAAAGCTTCCCTACTTCCTGGGGCCAACCTCTTCTCCCTAAGGACCAACTTACAACAGACAAAGAAAGACGCAATTAAATAAAATCCAAGTCTTATTCCCTGAACTTGACAACGTTTTCATGTGTTAGAAAACTGCCAACCCAAAGGGCACAGGAACAGATGGGAACTGAAAGGGCTATTACATAAATTAAGCATGTAAACACTGGTTGTCTGCTCAAAACCCACCTCCTGCAATTTCCATGTGTGCAGGATTTGATGTGGCCACAGAACCACTGCCACATACCCTCACTTGAGGAAGATGGGTGCACATTTCTCCAGTTTGCTACATAGCTATGTTGTGCTTAGAAGTGCCTACAGCTAGAAAACATGACAAACATGACAGAACCCTGCTATTTCCAGCAAGGAGGTTAAACGTGAAAAAAAAAGACTCCACGTGTATTTTTAGGCTAGAATTGAAATTTTCAAGCGGTCCCTTTCCGGCACATTTGAACAGATGTAGTGTGCAAGCAATCTACTACCAGCCACAACTTGTGACAGTGCCACATTTTTCATAATTCAGTGCAAAATTAATCTGACAGGTGAGCAAGAAGCAAACAAACACCAGAATTTCAGACACAGATATATTTTTTACTATGCTTGTTTGACTGTGAGGGGGACACAGAAACTTACAGGTCAGCAGGGGAGAAAAAAGGCAAGAAGAAAAGCATTCCTAGATGCCTTGCAGTGAAGACAAGAAGTCCATCTCTTCAAAATACCTCACTGCAGCTCTTAGTCCTGTACACTTGTGGGAAACAGTCACACACATTCAGCAAGATAGATGGGAAAATTTTTAAGTTTCCAAGACTGAGGTAAAAATACCCTTTAAAACATGTTAAGTAGCTTCCATTTCTCCACCTTGCATTGCATGAAGCATTTCTTCCAATGCCCCAGACCTTCACAGGAACTGAAGAAGTTGCTAGATTTAAATCTGAGGCCACTCTGAGCAAACACATGCTGTACCAAGGTTTTCTTTTTCGAGGAATGAACAGCAGTGTCCCGCAGCCACCACAGAAAGCATGGAGATCTAAAAGAGAAGGATCTGGGAGGGCATCAGCCAGCTGCTGCAGCCCTCACAGAGATAGCTGATGATACCTTTCCTTTTAAAGTTGACTTTAAAACTGCAATAAGAGAAGAATGAGCAAAGTGCAGGGACAATGTGCTTTACTGAGAGTCAATATTTTAATTTACAGCAATGTTAAACATGGGCGCATGAATAAAAACCCAGGATACCTCACGCACATCAGCCTTGGTCAACACGTAAAAGCTTTGCTGACAGAGCAAGACCGTAGAAAGGATATGGTTTCATCATATGTGCTCTTTTTTCCTCTTCCCTATTTTAGTAAACTTAGATTTGCTGGCAAAACCTCTAGCAGACCTGGAAACAGAGGTAAAAGAAAACAAAAAGGGAAAGAGGTAGGCCTTTTTCCTACTATATTGATCCAGTAAAACTTTCACTTGCAAAAGGTGTCCAAGTTCCAACTTGTCCAAGCACAACACAGTCTAGTTCCACTAAGCAACACTGTGCTCCAGGACAATGTCTCCACTTCAGGTGGGGGAAGCACCAAAGATGACGTTTCCTCCACAGCAAACTTCCCTGAACTCAGCTTGGGAAGGGGAACATTTTGCTCTTCCTTCCAAGCTCTGTTTCTGTAACCTGCCTCCAAGCTGGACATGCAATGCTGAAGCATGAGAAGCCACCAAGCAAAAAAACTTCCCAAGAGCTAGTGAGGACCTTTGATGTTTTTCCTTCAAGTGTGCCTTCAACTTCTGATCCAGAAAAGCAAGGCCTCTCAACATTTGTTAGGGCATACACAGGGAAGATTTACACTTTGGAAACCCAAACATAAATGCAAAACAATGAAAAATTAGAAACAAGAACCATTTATGCTTGTGCTCTGTAGTACAACCAGAGCACATCTGTAACTTAGCATCAGAACTTGGATGTCCTGGGGCACAACTCACTTTCCCTAGCTGTAGAGTGAGAAAGAAAGTATGGACATACTTTTTGGGCCATTTTTAATCCTTCTGATTAAATTAAGTATTACTGCTCCAGAAGCAGATTTGGACCCAAATTCCCAAAGATTTCCAGAAAAACTGCTCCTAACTTGCTCCCAGTGAAAGCTTTCAACCGCAAGAGACAGCAGGAAAGCACAGCCTTACCATTAACCAATATACAACACACATGGAGTGACACTCAGTGTATTTCCAGGCTCCCAAAATGCTGAAAAATTACACCAGGCATAAACCATTCTGGCAGGGTAAGAGTGGCTGAGGTACAATCCGATGACAAGAGATCCCCTCACAGCTGGAAAGGGAGCATGAAATAAATCTCTTGGTGACATCCCAATGAATGCAGAAACAAGCGAAAGGTCTGAAGAGTACAAAAAAACCCCTAAAATGAAGTGGGGGAAAGCCTCTGTAAAGACTGGCAGTGGGAAAAAACCCCAGCTTGTTTGGACATACAAGAATTATGGCCTGTTTCCCTTGGTGCCCAAGCACACTGGGGGGAACGAGGCGCATTTCTAGCTGCACAAAGAGTTCTCACAGTAATGTGTTACCACACTGGCTGTAGCATTCTGGAGATGGATGAGGTTGTAAGTCACTGACATTATACTGATGTATGGACTTCATGCATTACTAATCATTCAGACACAATAGCCCTGTGTATATTTTTGTTTTGCAAACTCTCCTGGCATCCTCTGCAAAAATTCTCCTCTCTCTACTCTGGAAGATTTTAAGAAAAAGCGTTCAGGAAACAGGAACAGAACAGAGAAAGACTCGCCAAGAACACCGATGTGTTCTGGGTGGGGGGAAAGAGAAAAGGGAAAAACAAAAAAACAAAACACCAAAAAACCACAAGCTAGCTCAAGACAGCCAAATATGAAGACAATTTTAATTAAACCACGTCTGTCTTATATCATCTATTTCAGCTGATTTAGTATCTCAGAAGAGTTTTATCTCAAAATAGTTAATAGCTCCAGAAGCCCCAACTTTTCCCCATTTTTTTTCTTTAATGCAATTACATTTTTGCTGTTGCACCAGAAATATTAATAGCCTTTTCTGTATGAGACAGAGAAGCTCTACAGCAGGACAAGAAAGCTTCGATCTTATTGATGATCTGCGTGCTGATGGTTACATATAGCTCGCCTGCCAACGTAATTTCTACTGAAGCTATTGAAAATAGGCAGCACCCCTCTCAATACTTCAAGTGGGCATCTCTATAGGAAAATAAACTTCCATTCACTTGACTGTAGAAAGGAAAAATAAGAAGGAAAACAGACAAGCAGTGCTGTTGTTCTACTGTGTGTTGCTCTGTAGGAAGACACAGAGGGACAAATTCTGCTCTTCGTTACAGCACCTTTGATCCAGAATTGATCTAACCTAGTCAATGGAACTGATCCAGATGTACAGGGGAGAAACAGCTCAGGGCTCCACCCAAGCCTGCAATCCTGTATTTCTACCTCCAAGGGGAATGTGTGCCTTTAGAACAATCCAAAATCCTCTGCTCCACCACAGTAGACCTGACCCAGTATTCACTAAAATCAACTAAAAAGCAACCATGGTCTCCTCTAGTCCATCATGCAGACCTCATGCCTTCCACCCACCAGCAAATTCAAACCACTCAGTATACTCCTTCCAGGAAAAAGAAAAAGTAAAATCTTACAGCTCGCCCAAAACAAAACCCCAAACCCAACAGCCTAGCAGGGAGCCACTTTCACCCTATCTGAGCTTCCCTAAGCTTGCCACAAAGGACAAGCAAGACTGGTTTGGGAAGAGAAGGAATGTGGAGAGGCAGAGATCACCTGGCACAGCCCGCAGGATTGCCAGTGCCACAGTGGCATGAACTCTGCACACCGTCCAGCTGACTGATCCTGTAACAATTAATAAAACCAGGGAGTGGGACACAGCAATGCCTGGGAGGCTGAGTGCACGTGTCCACAGTCACCCTTGCAGTCCATCATCCTCTGGTGTATTGCCCCACTTGATTAGCAATTACTTCAACTTCATAATTACGTGCACACATACACGTGCTTAATTCTAAAGATAAAACGCTTATCACCATCTGGAAACTCAAATGTATTTTAGAAGTTAATCAAGACCAAAATACATAATCAAGACAGGCTTTATCAGTTTTGTATTTATGACCCCAACTGACACATTTTATTAATCACCAAGTGTTTAAAAAGCGTTAATGCCCTCCTCCTCAGTTACTATAAATTCTCTGCTCCCACTTCCAACACAGGCTGTAAAAATACAGATTACTAGAAGGCCATATTTGGCTCCTGGGTACCCACCAGCGTGGGTGCAGAATGTGCTATTCCATGTCAGGTCACTTCAGATAATACAGACATTTTTGTTCTGCCTGCATACCAATCAGCTTTAAAGCACTATAATGCAAATAGTCTTTAAAAGGATTTTAACTACCTAAAGCTCTTTGTTTTAATACAAAGTATTACAGTAAAGATCATCCGTGAGATCCAATTATAGTCACCTTATTAATTACATGTATACCTTCCCTAATTCAAAAATCCCTACAAGCTATCCATTTTAAAGTTTTCCATCCCTTTATGCAATCATTTATCAGTCAAAAAAGCATGAAAATTACTAGCTACAATGTCATTTATTACATGAATTCAGAAAGCATTACTTTAAGGGTCCTGAAGGCCACCTTTTAAACATCTACAAAATGTATCTTGAATGTCCATGCCTTAAAAATTAATAAAAGAAAAAAAAAAAAACACAAAAAAACCCCACCCACAGTTCTCTGTTTTTTACAGAGTACAATGTGTTCGAGAAGGGGGTTGAAACCCAACAAAGCCTTCTATTCCTTGTGGATTTTATATGTGGACTTTGCAATTAAAATCTATAGTCTCCTACCATTCAGCCAAATAAGATAAAAAGACACAATCTTTTGATATTAAGATGACTTAGGAGGGCATCTTTTAGCCTGAAACAACGCTCAAAGCAGCAGCAGCAGTTCCTTTGCAGATTAAGCAGGGCTGAGGATGAGATGCTGCTCTTTCACTTCCTGGAGAAGAGAGAGCAGGGGGGGCCTGATCCTGCAAAAGCACACATCGATCACTTTACTCACATCCTTGAAAGCAAGGCTACCTCTCGCTGCCAGACGAAGAGCAGCCAACATTTACAGGATGTGAGCATTTCGCACCTGTATCACACAGCACAGTCCCCCTGCCTCCATGGCATTTGCTGGATAGAGCTACCAGCTCCCAAACCCCCGGAATCACAGTGCTGTGAGAAATTCTGCTCCATTGCATTGTTTGTATTTTCCATTTCCTCCAGCACCTTCTTTGACGTTTTTTCATAGGAGTGTGAAGCCATCGCAGCGGTGATTGATAGTAACAGAGCAAAGTCATCCCTCAGTGTCTACAGCCTGGCACAAACAAGATGAAGGCTACCTTGAAGAGGCACTCTGTCTGTTTAAACTGATACACTGATAAATTATAAAAATCCTTGCTCTTCTACAACCTAGAAAGAATTCATAAAACCATTCCTCTCTCAACCTGGGTGTTTCCAAATGTGTAAATTGAGAAAGAGTAACAGAAATGAGAAACCACACTTACTGTTCATTTCAATTAGTAAAATAACAAAGGCACCTATGTGGAGCCCTTGGCACTTCTGGGATTTCTTTTACTAACAAAGAACTTCATTACAGCTTCCTTACAGCAGCCTTGTTAGGAGAAAGGGGTTTGCACTTCAGAAATCAATGCATTTGGATTACCTGGGCCACCAACTACAGATTTTGTAGGGGGTAGGAAGAGGGGTGAGTGCACGTGCACATTCACACACATTCGTGTGCATAGCCCTGTTTTTTCCAGTCAGCATTTTATAAGTGCTCATACTCAGCTTTTTTAATCCACAGATTCAAATTTGTCAGGGGAAAAGACATGAAATACTAAGTTTCCAAATCTAGCCTCAATGTCAGTCAGTGTGCTCTAATGAACATTTTCCTTCAAATGTTCCAGTGGCAGCCATCTAATTTTATTTCTTTTAAATAGCATCCCCTTCTGATGCCTGTAACCTAAATGTTAATGCCTCATTCAGGACCTCATCTCTAATGTGTAAAATTAATATGGCCAAAAGGAAAGCTGTCATCTGCTTCCATCGCCAACACTGGGCACAGTGTAGAAAGCAACCAAAAAAAGCATTACTATTTTAAAATAATTTTTTAAAAAATTGATATTTAAATGTTAAATGCATGAGACAGTGAAATTTCTTTATACAAGGAAGCTTCCCTTGACTCACATGGACACAAAGATTCCTTGCTGCAAATTAACAATTGCTGGTGCTGCACCTACTTATACCATGCTGTTATCCAAAGTCCTGTTAGCATATCACAGAAATGAGTCCTGTCATCCACCCTGGCTCTCTGAGGCTTGCTGCCACAGAGCTTTTCAATCTCTAAGTTCCTGGAGTTGAACCAGTAAAACACACCAGCTCCCACAGACACACCTGCAGTTCAAAAGTTCTGTCTGAGAGGCTCCCCACCAGCCTGCAGGGATTGAACTGGACATCACAGACAGAGCAGAGCAGAGGATGCACACTGCCACAGGAGAGTCAGCACCCTCCATTCCCTTATTCCTTATGGATAAGTGCTCGTTATCTGTGCACAGGTTGCTTTCCATTAAGTAATTCCTAGTGATGCTACAGGTGGTGTGACAGCCCAAGAGGACAGTGGGGAGGGAGCTGAAATCCAACATGGGCCATTCATATGCAAACCTACAATTTCAGTTTCACAGAAGGGAATGGATCTACTCCAGACAATCTCCCCAACAGCTATCTCCTTGTGAAAGAGCATGTGGAGAGGGCAAGAAAACAAACCACATTCATTGATCAGCATTAAATGGAAAGTGGGGGATGAGAACATTACACAAGAGAAGTGACCCAGAGTCCAAGTGTATATGAGGGAAAAATTTTGATTTATCCATGAAACCTTAGTTTCAGGTGCCAAACAATTATATGAAAGGGGGAACACGCTGCATCCTCTGCTGATTACATTCACAAAATTGAAATCCAAGAAAATCCCTATGCCTGGAGGCATTAACCAGAGATAATTAGGAACTTAATTCTTTCACTGGTTCGCAGCAGTCTCTGGTGGTCTCATCTTCTAGTCAAGAGCACAAGGCTTGTGCCAGAAACACCACTTTGTCACATGCAAGCATTCTGCCCATAACAAAAGGATGCTATCTATAACCTGGATACTGAAACACAAATAATGAGGAATTAGCCTAACCCAGTTGGAATTGCAACTGTAAGGACAAATACCTCGTCCACAAAGATCCTACATGAATGGACTACATGGGGAACAGAAACATCCAACAAAACATGAACATGCTTTGAAATGTTATCCTTGTGAGATAGGAGGTGGCTGCTGAATTGAAGAAACCCACCACAGACACCTCTTCATCTTTATCCTGGACACTCCAGGTCTACACAAGTACATAATTGCTGAACTTAATTTCATACCTTTAATGTAGAGGGGACAACTCCTTCTCCTTTCATTGATTTCAACTGGGCCCTTCATCCATGCATCTATGCTTCATTTTATGTGTGTTGATACTTAGACAAGTCACACACAGAACTCAAACGTTTGCTTTGAACAGCACAAACAATCAGAAAGAAAAACCATCGGATTCAAATCATTGTGTCCCCCATCCCAGTCCTTAGCTGCCTTGGGATCAACTTAGAGTTGATACATAATGCATATGCATCAGCCCAAAAGGCTTGAGAGGAAAAAAACTGTGCTGGAATGACATTCACACATGGACAACTGCAGCAGCTTTGTCAGGCAGAATTTGATATAGTACATCTGGCACTGGAGTCAAACAAAATACAGTAGTGCTAGCTTTGGAAAAAGTAACATGAATCTAATTTCTTCCAATTGTCTGAACCACTTTTAGAGTTAATTACATGGTACAGCACAAGATAAACTACCTGTCACTTCTGAAAAGTAATGGAAACAATTTCAGAATTCAGAAACATGCTCTTATTTCTGAATATGAAATAAAATGGAGATACTAGTTGCACCGATCAATTATATAAATTTGTTCATAAAAAGCACTGGGCATTTCAGCTCCATATGCCGTTTTGCTAAGTTCAAAACAAAGTTTCCATGCACACTGACTTTATCTTTGAAAAAGTTACTTTAGCTAAGTCATGATACTTTTGTATCTATGAATAGTGTCAGTGCTCTAAAAGTTATCACATACTTTCCCAATATTGATACACAGTAATAAAAGAAATTAAGGCTAGTTAAAATCTACATGGTAGAAAATGTAACTGTGGAGTAATAAGTATCCTGATAGGTTAAAATGTAATAAGACATGACTGAGACAGTAATTATCCAGGTAATTTTTGCTTAAACACATTCAGAGACAGATTTTTAAGTTCAACAAGCAGGTGTTGCAAAAAGCTACACTCATTTGTACTGCAACAGAAAAAGTTGCTCTTCTAATAAGATCAATCTTCTCTAACCAGGAAGATTTTCACAAGATACAAAGAGCAGTTTAACTCTCAATTTAAAGCCGTTCCAGACTACCAGTCCCTTTGAGAAGGGTGACCAGAGTAAGTTTGCTCACACTGATGACAGTCCCATGGAAATCTATTAAAAGCTTATAGGGATACCAGCAAATAGATCCAGCACACGGCGGGGTTTCTGCGGGATGGATTTCGTTGCATGCAATTAAATGCGGGCCAGTTTCTCGTGGCTGTCAAATGAACTCCATTTCTCTGTATCCCAAACAGAATAATTTAAAACCAGTATACAGGGTCCATCAAAGGAATGCCACACACCCAACTGCCTTGCAGATTTCACTCTCCTTTGTAAGCAAGGGAGAAAGCGAGGATCAATTGCAAGATGGGAGACTGCTGCATTGATTTTCAAACAGAATCTTCCATCAAAACCAATGGTGAGCTTGTCTTCAGACGTAAGGAAAAAAAATCTCATGTGGTCTGAGTTGTTCTGATATTTGAGCAAAGGCAGACATCAGCTATCAGTCATAGAGTACTGCACACGTAACTGAGAGGATCATGGACAGGAGGCAAGTCTGACCTGTGAGATCTAACCTTTGTTAGCATTCACAGGAGAGCAGTACAAGTCTAAAGCAGGACATGAAAAATGGAACAAAAAAAAGTGGGTGGGAAGGGAATCAGGTTTAGAATAAGTTAGTTTCATAAACCTGTCTGAGGTAAGATAAAGATAGCATTAATTATTCTGCCTGTGTGAGGAATTTTACATCTTGTGGGATCCTAGAACACCACCAGTGTGACCCCCAGCCTGGCAGAGCAGCTCCTGCCTGCCCTGGGTGACTCACAGTCCCCCCACTCACTGCAACTGGGAAGCCTACAGAACAAAGCAAACACATCTGTGAAAGTGTAGGCAGGCTACAGACTAGTGAGCAAACTGATTTCACAGGAAACGCAGCAGATAAAACTATGATGGGCTGTCATCTAAAACCCCAACACTGACCTCTTTCACACAGACCGCAGTTCCAGGAGCATGGAGCAATAATCAGCTTGCACTCAATTATCTAGATAGTACATGGCATAAGAGTGAAGGGGAAAAATATTTCAAGCAAAAGAGACAGGGAAAAATCAGCTAGAGATAGCTGTATCTCCAGCTACAGCAAATACTGCAGCATGTTTTTTCAGAAAAGGCTAGACAGGAGACAGGAAAATACACCGAAATTCCCACTACCATTTCTTCCCTCAGGAACAAACATAGCCCCAGATAAACCAGAACAGCCGGGATCATCTCCAAAGTTTTCTTTACAGTGGTCCTGAGCACTGGAGAGCAGCATCATTCACCTTCTCTCACCGACAACTGGTTGGGAAACCTAACTTGGGAGGGTGGGCTCCCAGCCCATGGGCAACCTCTGACAGAACTCAGACAACGCGAAGGTGCAATAACCAAACAGCACATTTACAGCTGGCTTCCCAACAAAGAATGGGTACACAGCCAAAAAAGGGGGAAAAAAGAGTAAAAACCACCTGATTTCTTTCTAGTATGAATGTGTTGGTATTTGACGTACAGCACAAGAGACAAGTCATACTCTTGCAAAGATAAGGCTAAGCTCATCTTCCCAGCTTCAGGCACTGGGTGCGTTTGTGGTGTTTGGATTTTTTGCTTCTTTGTTTTTTTAAAGAGGCTTCTGTTAACTATGTAATTTTCTTTCTTTCTTTTTTTTTTTTTTTATCCCAAGGAAAAAAGAAAAAAATCTATCAGAAGAAATTTGTGTCTCACACTTCTAACAAGAGTTCCATATTCAGATCTCCTAAAATGGAAAATCCCCCTCTAACAGATCCAGATTTATCTTAACCCAGAGGGGGTTGGACTCATCATCTGGTGGCTTTCTAGCATCTTTCACCTTCACTTTCTCACACCTAAAACTGATGAGAAAGCTTTGTAAGCAGCCTTCTGAAATTCACCAAGAGAACTCTGGGGCTCAGGAAACTGACAGTAAGGAGCTGACCTTTCTTGGTGAGGACTTATCTGAAAACCTTATTTTCTCTCCCAAAGGTTTGGATGGGAATTTTCCATCTAATTCTGATTACAAAGTGCCTCTGCTAGAGAAAATAGTAAGCTACCAACAACAGTGACATTGGCAAGCCAGAGATGAGAGACAGCTCCCTCCTGCAGCCATCTGAAGACATGCTTCAGTGGAGACCAGCTAGAATTCAGAACACCCTCCAACAACAAAAGGGACATTAACCAAGATTTTGAAAGCTCTTAGTACCTCCAGTCCTGACATACACTCTGCCCAGGGTCTGGCTCCACTGAATGTTGACACACAAGAAGGGTTACAAGCACATCTTACAATAAAGACTTAATTCCTAAAAATGATCTGCTACCTGATGTACATCACACTGACAGCTCTACCACCTCCCTCTCTCCTGACCCTTCAAGAGCTCTACATTCATGTAGCACTTGCACTACCAGGATGGTAACAAATACATTGGCATAACAGATACCTGGGAGAGCAGCTGTCCAAGCCTTACAAACCATGTGTAACCCAAACAGGGACACAATCCAAACAGGGACACTCTGTGTGGGACTAGAGTAGGGCTTGAGAGCTTCCCAGCAGTTTCCACCATGGAAACAGCCCACCAAAAAAAAAAAAAAAAAAACCCAAAAAAACAAACAAACAAACAAAAAAAAAACCCACAGAAGCAGTTAGCAGTTACGATCAAAAAAGCACAATAGAGGTTGTGATCTATTTATTTCCAGATCTACTCCACTCACACTAACAACCTAAATATGTGTCACACAGAAAATGGGTGCGCATTATCCTCCCAGTGATTTCACAGCATCGCATTCTCTCCTTGGAGTTTATGCAAAATCCTTTGAACTGTACTAAAATCTCAGCCTATTTATAGCCTCACAATACAATTAATATAAAGCCATAATCTCCAACAGTTAACTATGGAGCATATTGAGAATTCTTAAAAGGTGATTTTTCTACATTCAAAAATTCACAGAAGAATATTTAGCCTAATCTCTCACCTACTGCATGCTGAGTTGGTGTTCCAGCAGCACAATTCAACTGAAACAAAGGGAACTAAAAAGTCTTGGCCAAATTTTCTGAATATGTCTGCAAACTATATTATCTGTGGAACTCCACCAATTAAAACATCACACGTCTATTAAACTGGTGAAGCTATGTTACAACACATAATTCTGCACAATGCCTTGAAGACCAGAAATAAAGCCCCGTCCAGGTCTGCTAAGGACTGATCACTCCTTGTGAAACCAGTAAGCATGGGGCAGACACAGCAGGAAAGAAAAAAATTATGCTAATTTTTCCAAGAAGTTGGCAGGTATTAACACAGATGGGCACCATACAAGAACACATTCATCAAGCAAATTATAATGACTCTGGAAGAGCAGGCAGCTGATACAAAAACACCAAACAGGACTTGGCTTCACCACAGAGCAACAGATCTACTGACTCCTAATTCTATCAGCACACCAAGCCTCTACAATTTGATGAAAAACTCTCCAACAGCTTTAAGGAAAAATCATGTCTCATAGAATGATTTAGGTTGGAAAAGACGTCTAAGACTGAGTCCAATGCAGTACTGCCAAGTCCACCACTAAACTACATCTCTAAGTGCCACATACACATATGGCAACTACGGTAGCCACAAACAGGGAAAGAGTCAATCTGAACACATCCTTTCTCTTTTTACTAGACTGCAATTCCCTTATCAGCTACAGATATATGCCTGTAGCCAGGACACTTGAGAGCCGGCAGCAGACAATAACAGGTAGGGCTGGGAAGACTCGCCTGCTGAGGAGTGCTGCCGGTCTGCCAGCTACAGCTGCTGGCCCACTAAGAGGTATCACTCCCTCTTACCAGCCTCGCTCCTCTGCTCAGCTGTCAGATCCCTCCAAAAAGACACTGCAAGTGCAATTTCTCAGGCAGAAAGAGGAAAAAGTGAGACAGACAGACAGAGCAATTTTTTTTTTTTTTTTTTTTTTTTTTTTGCCATGCTGGACAAATTTCGCCAAGCTGTGTAAAACATTCACGACGCGAACTGTGCACACAGTTGACACTGCATGAAGTTTCCACAGCCCAATCCCACCTTTGTGTGAATCAGAAGCTGATCTAAGTGGGACTTCCCTGGGCGCCAGCATCTGCCGCCCCCGGTACAGCTCCATCCCCAGGATGGGGGATAAAGCTGAAGTCGCATTAGGTACCCGGGAGCGCGGATCCGAGGTGATCCATGCACTCCTGCACGGCGCTCCGCAGCCTGCGTCCCTGCGGACCCCCGCGCCCAGCCAGCGGCTCCACCCGGGGCTCCTCGGCCGCCCGAACACCGGCACAAGGCAGGACCGGGCAGCGGCGCCGCGGGCAGGGATGGCCCGGGCCGGGCAGTGGCCGCCGGGCTCCGGACAGCTCGGGCGAGCCGGCGCGGAGCTGCCGGGGCGGCGGTGGGTGCCCTTGCTCGGCCGCGCTGTCCCTGACACGTCCGAAATCGAAAAGCTGGGAAGACGAAAGGCCCGCGGCCCCAGAGGGGAGAAGGCACCTGGGGTCCCGCTACCGGCGGGGGGGACCCGCGGGGTCCGGGCAGCTACGGGCGCCGCTCCGCCACGGCGCGGTCGCCAGCCGCTGTTGTCTCCCGCCCCCCTTCACCAAAGGCACGATACAAAGCGGAAAATAACAAAATTCTTAAATAGACCAACTTTCCTCCCTCCCGCGGGAAGTTTTCTGCGGGGGGGCGAGGCGACCTTCCCGCTGCCGCCGCGGGCGCTGCGTCCGCCGCCGCCGAGCCCCGCGCCTGCCGCAGCGGCGCCGGGAGCCGAGAGCCGGGAGCCGGGGCCGGCGGCAGCCAGCGAGGGCTCCCGGGGCGCCCGCCACCTGCGCCGGCGGGGAGAGGGGCGGGCGCTGCCCTCCGCGGGGCCGGCGGTGCCGGGGATGCCGGTGCGCTTGCGGTGCCGGTGCCCTACCTGGGTGCAACATACTTTGGAAATAGAAGATGACGAGGATGAAGGAGCCCACGGAAGTGACCAGGACCATCCTGCAGACCCGGTTCATCCTCATTACTTCCAGCACCGCCGGCTTCATGGCGGTGCCCGGCGGCGCAGAGAGGGGCGGCGGAGCGCGCAGGGCTGGCGCTGGGAGCCGCTCCGCGCCCGCCCCGCGCCGAGGAGCCGCGGCCGGAGGATGCCCGGGCGCCCGCGCCCCGCGCCGGGGGGCGTTAATGCCTGCGCTGGGCGTGACCACGCCGCGCGCCGGGCGGAGGGGCGCTCTGCGCGCGCGGGGGGGAGGCGGGCCAGGCGGGGAGCCGGGGCGGAGCGCGCCCCCCCCTCTCGCCACGGGGAGAGATGGTCCCGCCCGGCGGCGGCGGCGGCGGGCGGGGATGAGGCGGGCGGCCCCGAGGGGCGGCGGGGACGCGGCCCGGCCCCTCACGGCCCCTCCTGGCCCCTCACGGCCCCGGGAGTCCGGCAGCTGCGGTCCGAGCCGCCCGGCTGGCCGTGAACTTGACGGCCTCTGGGTCGCTCTCGCCCCCTTCAGGGGCTCGGGCTCCCGCAGCCGCTGGCGGGCAGGAGCATCCGCCCCCGCCTGGCTCTGCCCCGCGCCCCGTTTGTGGAGAGGAATTCTCTTGTGCCACTCTCGTGCGGTGCCTGCCACTCTGCGCTAACCCCAAATGCCTCCTACCAGGTGTTCCCTGGCTCCGGAGGTTATGCCACAGGCAGACGCTGCCGCCGTGCGCTGCCGGTGCCGCGCTGTCCCGGCCGGGAGCTGTTCATTTTACCATCGGTGCAAACACCGACTTCCAGGCGCGCCGAGCCAGCCCCGGGGCGAGCGGTGCCACCTGGGCTAACAGAAATGACAAGGGGTTCTTTTGTTGTTAAGGGCGAGACTTTTAAGTGCTCCGAATTAAGTAACATTGCTCATTTGCCGGTAGAAAACCAAAGGTGCTTGCCCCGCGGCCGGTCCGCCGAAGGTGGATCTACCTTTTGGCAGCCGAGAGCAGCACCAGGCGATGAGATGCGAGCCCGTACGTGGGAGGAATGCAGAGGAGCTGCGAGCTCCAGAACAAAAGGCGTCTGCCGTGTCCAAGCGTGCATCGCGCTCGGGACGGCTGCGGCTGCTGGGGATCCGGGGGCTGGGAGCGGCTGCGGCTCAGCTCAGTCCCGAGGTTTCCCCACGCGAACCACACGGCGCAGCTCCCAAACTGGGACTGGCCCCTTCCTGTGAGCTGCACAGGTGCTGAAAAGTACAGTGCTGAATGGAAACGTCTTCTTAACAATATACCCTTCTTCTTTGTGCCGTGGTAACCGTTCTGTTTGTTCCCCTGATGCACCCAAATACCGCTTTGCTGTTAGCTCTCTTTTTGCTAAAGTGAAAATTGTTATACTGATGCTGATACCATCTCCACGTGTAAAAGGATTTTTTCCCTTCGCGCTTCTGTCTGTTTTGCCGATGAGTTGGGGGGAGGGGTCTTTAAAATGAAAATAGCCCTAAACAGTCTGAGTCCAAAGCTGGGAAGCAAGTGCGGTAAAACATATTATAAGCTTAAAAACCCCTCCACTTTCATCCCCTCCCACCCTTGCCCCCTCCCCCCTAAAAAAGCCAAACCCCACAAGCTTACAAACAACCCCAAACAAAAGAAACAAGCAAACAAAACCTCAGGCAACAAACCAAGAAGGTATGAGTGTTCATTCTCGGTTAATTGTGACAGAAACATGCAAAGTCATCAGGCTTTTCCATTTCCACTTTGCAAAAGCCAATGATTTTACCTCAAGGATAAGCCAGTAATTCGTTAGGCATTTGCAACAGAGTAGATTATTTAGGTTTGGCCTAAAGTTCCTTTTA
Organism: Monarcha castaneiventris obscurior; assembly: GCA_026261815.1. NCBI lineage: Eukaryota > Metazoa > Chordata > Aves > Passeriformes > Monarchidae > Monarcha > Monarcha castaneiventris. Next base: position 2,157,798 of record JAMPIT010000034.1, read on the forward strand.
TTAGAAACAAATTCGATTGTTCATTAAGAAAGATTTTACGCAGCATTTTGCCTGCTTTCTGTAGATTTTTCTCCATTTTTTTCTTTTAGCAGTTTTAATATGCAGTGACCATTTTCTAGTCTTGTAAATGAAAAGGAAGCTTTAAATTTATTTTTCTCTTTTAAATCCAGACTGCAAACATAACAAAAAGGCATTTTATGAAAAGCACTAGATAAGGAGAAGCATTTATATGTAATGCATTGAAGTGGTGGATCGTTAGGGCAGTCAGCAAAAGTCAACCAGAAGCAGAGCCTGGCATTTCAGCATCCCCTGTCAATACATGTGCTGCAGCACTACAGCAACTGCAGTACTTTAACAGAAAGAACTGGACTGTCTCCAGGAGTCTGGGTAAGACATCGAGGGATGAGGGCAAAAGCCTAGAACTCAATACTCAGCCAAGTGACACAAGAAGAGAAGTGCTTTATGCTGTTAGAGAAGGTGGATGGTTTTTGAATGTGGCTTAACAATAGTTACTTTTTTTTTTTTTTGTGAGCATCATCCTCTAATGGAACGATGGAGAATTTTAAAGCATTAAGATCAAAATCACCAGCTGTGTTGCCATTTACTTTTAAAAGTACTTTATAAAGCAATAACATCGTTATGGACATTGGTGATTATTAACTCAACATCCACCCAAATGCTTACAGCATCCCTGCAAATTTCCAACTATGACAACCTTCCTGGTGAGTCAGGACAATGAAATGCAGCAGCCTATTTTTGAGACATTGAGACAGCCGGTTTTTGGTTTTCCTGCAGAAAAGAGCATAACTGAGGTAACATAAGGAAACACAGTTGTCTTTCCAGGTGGGTGCCAAGTTATAGAATAAGTACACAAACAGCTCAGGCACTTCTTCTAAAGCATGCCTCTCTCTGAGTGGAAACTCCAGAGCAGCAGGGTGTCTGGATAGTACTGTGGGTGTGATCACCTACCATTCCCATGATAATAACCAGCAGTCAGTATCTCTGAATAAAAATAGTCCCGTCATCCCAGAGATGTCTGAAAAGAAAGACTTAAGAGATTAAGAACCAGATGCCAGTGACATCAAAAGAAGTCCAGACAGTGTTTTGTGGATTATTTTGTATAATAAAAAAGCTTCACAAAAAAACCCTTAACCGAACACAACCACCCACATCACTATTTATTGATAAAGCTCTAAAAATAGCAAAACTGCAGTTGAAAAACAGCACAGATGTAAATACAGCATGTAGTAAACTCAGGGTACAATGTATCAAAAAAATGACAAGCAGGCTAATATTGAAGAGCGTGTTGAAAGGTTAAACAGAATACCATTGGAAAACGGAGGTATCTGCGAGAGATACATAGGGTCTGTGCAACTTTTCCTCTCTAAGGGAAGGATCTTAGAAACAAAGTTGTTTTGTTTTATACTGATTAGCTTCATCCTCTTAAAAACAGAAGGTGAAATTTTTACAGAATGTCTAATGTTGTTGAGGAAATACACACAAGCTTCAGGCATGAAAGCTGCCTTCAGATCTGAAAGAGAAACAACAAATTTCAGACTCTGTCTAAGCTGTGACTCCAATCCCATCACAACTCTTAACCGCCATAGGATGAAGTCAGGTGGATGAGAAAATCTTCTGAATGTGTCTTCCGATTATATTTTGTGGGGATGCTTTTTAACTTCTCTGTCTAAAACAGCGAGATCATAAAGAGGCCTGGTCTTAGGCTTTGTCCCCCAAGGAAAAAGCCTATTGACTTAATGATTCCAGCCAGTCAGTGGACATTTTATTTGACAAGCTGCCCTAAAATGTGTTGTCTGAAGGCAGGTAGTCAAATAAATACCCATGTTAATGGTCAGGCACACTCCCTACCTCAACCTAGGATTGCCTATCAGTCAAAAGGTGTTTGGGAATGTTATTCCATTAGTGTATGTTAACGTCTTTTAAGATACTGATTCTGAGCTCATTAAAAAAAGCATGTGAGAATCTCCCTAACCCAGCTGATTCCAGTGGAATTAGGACAAAGCTCATTTCCCTACACAGATTTCTGTCAGCAACTCACCCTCTGCGTGGATAAAAGGCCACCCACCTCTGGGAAGCCATCTCCATAGAGAATTGAAAGACAATCCTTTCTGGAACTAAGCAGATGTCTTGCCCCCTTCTTCTTTCCTCCAAATAAGACCCGCCATGCACCTGTGAAGCTATCAGGAGGAGGAATATATGATGTATTTCAAGATTAAAATAGGACCTTCAAGCAAAATTTACAGTTGATATAAGACCACTGTAATATTAATTGTAAAGTTCTTAGTAAAAAGGCTTGGAGGAGATAGGCATAGAAGCAATTTCTTAGGCTTTGTTTTGAGGATGCAATTTCTAGAGGTGATGGATGTTTACACCTCTACCCACTGCAATTAACAGCTGTAGTGGATCAAACCCAGTGGTTCAGCACTGTCCAGAACAACATCACTGGCTTCAGAGGAAACATCAGTTTGCCCTGCAACAGGTAGCAGTGGTCAAGTCTGCCAAAGACTGGTGTTTGCTTGTGACATTTATTAGGTAGAGCTTGGCTTTTGTCCTGCAATGCAAATGGTTTCACTTGGGGAACACCCTCCTGAAAGTCAAATCCAAGAAAAATTCCAATGAATCCCGTCACCACAGCTATAACCAGAGCAGCCAACACAAATTCCTGGGCAAAGCAGACATTAAAATATTTGCCAAGTTCCAGTGAAGTTCAGCTCTCTTTTTTTTTACTGTATATATACTTCCTTTGCAGTTTTCCCCATTGCTAGTGAAGGACCCTTTTTATGAAGTCAAATATTGGAGAATAACTTAACAATTGTAAGGACCAAAGCAGCTGCAAGACAAGCAGAATCCCCTTGTTGAGTTCATTGGCTGTGTTAAAAGGCAACATTTAAATGGACAAGTATTTTCCCCAGCAATGGCAGTGCACCCTTAAGCCGCACTGAAATTCGGACATCTTTGTCAACTGACCTTGGGCTCTCATCCGAAGTGTGACTCAGAGCACAGAGAGGCTGAAATAAGAGGAATTACTGGCTTTTCATAGGGTTTCTCAACCCAATTCTATTCTCAGACACCAGGGATTACTCACGCTCTTCAGAACATATTGCTGGCATCCTGCTCTTCTGCTCATTAGACACAAGGGTGTCAGAATGGAAGCCAGTAGCCAGGATGTGGTGAGCAGAAGCAGCACAGCACCAGAACAGCACAAACTGCATAGAATTTACAAAACACAAGCATGCTCCCTCCGTTCACCCTGTAGCCCTTTCCCAGCTAAAGTTCAAGCGAGCTACTTTCAGGAGCAAATGGATTTGTCTCCAGGAGTTGGAGTGGCTTATATGTTACTTGGTGGGGAAAATCCAGTTGAATAGGAATGAACACACAAACTTAAAAAAACCCCAAAAACATCTTTGCAGAAGACATGAAGAGGATCCTGGAATAAATTATTATTGAAGGCATGGGGAACAAGGAAATATCTGCCCCATCCAAAAAGAAAAAGGAAACTGGAAAACCAGCTACTCACATTGTCAAGATTGTATTTTTAAAGCAAAAAAACCCATAATCATCTCTTGTGTTTGGGATTTTAAAAGTGTTTTAACATGGTTGTTTGGCTTTTCTGAAACAGTCTCTAATTATTTCTGATTATATAAATAAATTGCTAGTATTTTCTGTAAAGTAAATTTTCTGTAAATTTTCCTTTTGAAACCATTATTATTGTCTCTTCTAGGGTAGATCCATTTCACCAACTCTTATATTCCATCCAGCTGGTTTCCAACTGGTCAAATGTCAATACATGGTTAGTCAACAGAAAAGAAAACACGTTTACATGACACAATTAATTTGCCCTGTTTTAGACATCTAAAGTGCAATGAGGTGAATCATGCCCTGAAAGTGCCCATTGACTGAAAAGCTCTTGGATGTCTGGCTCTGCTACAGACACCTGTATTGCACAGTTAGGTGAAACAAATCCCAACAGAGCCTTCTAAATATTTTGTTTTTGAAGGAAATGTTGCCAAATCTCATATTTTCTGTGCTCTAATGTTCAGCTTGTATCCTGTTACCTTCTCACCTACATTACAGTCAAAATGTGAGCCTCATTTTTCACTGTACTTGACCATGTTAATTTCAGTAGAGGTTGTTTCAGTTCAATAATATGTCCTCTCTTTTCCTAGAGTTTTCTATCAAAAAAAAAAACCAACCCAGAAACAAACAAAAAAACCCCAACAAAACAAACCAGCACAAAAAACCCAACAACCCCAACTAGATACAAATATAAATATTTTTCTTTATAAAATGTTTCCCAACAAAAGTGTTAACCCTATCTCAAAATCCCATACGTTCATACAAGACTTTATTTCCTTGTAATTGTCAGAAAAAAAAAAGAATTCCCAATTATGCCAAAACTGAAGACAAACACATATCCTCTTTGGATACCTGGAACTTGTTCAGAAGAGCATTTTAAGTCAACAAATGCTGGAAAAATTCTTTGTTATTTTTCAGTAGTGAAATCAGGTCTATGCAATTTTTCATTCTAGTTTACATGTGTAACTACTACTTGTTCAAGTTATACACATTTGATTTAATTGTGTGCTTAAAGTCTTCAGGACTTACATGTGTTGAATAATTTCCAAAATCAACAGCGAGTCAACAGCTTTAAGTGGAAAGTTACATACCTCTTATGTTGTTATGCTTTTCCTGTGTCTCATTCCTTTGACATTTGCACCAGGAGAAAAAATCCACTGAAGCCAGTAGAAGTATGGATGTTAAAAAGAGATCCAAGGTTGCAAACAAGGTGGGTTTTGTGCCCAAATGACAACTGGACTACTAAAAAATCAACATACTGAAGAGGAGAGGCAGCAATTCGTACTTACAAGTAGGATTTTTCTCAGTCTACACTACAGTGACCTTGGGCTTGAGAAGTGCTATGAGGTGCTTAACTGAAAAGCACTATGGGATTATAAGAAGCAGTTTAGAAACACATTTAAAAGAAAAGCATTTTCTAAAGCTAATTAAATGCTAGGTTTTTTCTCTTTCACCATCCCTTCTCAATTAAAAGGTGTGACTTCAGGGACTCTTTCTATTTAAAGGATGTCTAGGTGATATTGCAGGAGAGGGAACAGAGTTAATAAATCACACAGCAGCTGTTGAAATAATATTATCCAACCTGCAAAGATATTTTTCCAAATCACTTCACACATTCGTCACTCCATGAGTGTCACATCTGTGTAATGAGTTACTCCTTCCCTTTGCCCTCTGGTGTGACTCCCTATTCTTATGAACCACCCACACTGGAGTTACAATTCCAACTGTGCTTTGAAGTGCTTGCAAAGGAGAACACGACTTAGCTCCAGCAAAGAGAATCTATAAACCCTGTTGAGAGGCGACTATGGAAAACCGTGGCTGAAACAGTGAAGTATACCTTGGCCTAAGTGAGAGGAAAAGTTTGAGTTTATCCCTAGTTTAATTATATTAAGAAAAATTAACCCAATTAGAAAGGTTACCCAGTTCTGGTAATTTGATACATCTTCCTTCTGCAGTCTAGAAGGCAAAAAGGGATATTTATGTCACCTTTCTTCAGAACAGAAAGTTAACAATGTCTTCCAGAGCAACAGCAGCAGCCACAGTACATTATCTTGATCCATTCTGGTGTGGTTTCAGATCTGATTTATGAAACATGAGCCATAATTCTATCACAGCTATGTCTTCCTGGAGATGAGCTAGGATAACATATCCATATTGACTCTATAACATCTGTCAAAGCCTCATGAGGAACAAATACCATTAAGCTGTCTGTCCAGCCCTGCACAGGAAGAAGAATTACCATTTTCTACATGTGATTCATCATAAAAAAACCCCACCACAAAACAGAACTGTTTTCTGGAGGCTTCATGGTGCCTCATTATTCTCTTGTAGTCAGTATTTAAGTAAAACAAACAGAGAATCCATATGCATAGTTTGGACTGCAGAAGTTTATGACTAATGACTTTCAAGTCTGCATTAGTTTCGTTTTCACTGGTCTCAAAATCAAATAATGTTGCAAATGCACCCTGAAAGACACATTGTTTTCCCCCCAAAAACATATAGCTAAATCCAAGAAGAAAGTTTTCTGTCAATGCAACTGCAAACTACACTCTTTCAATGACACAAAACAGACTTGAAATAACTTTATAAATAACAACTACTGGTATAGATTCCATTTGAAGGACAGCACTTCAAACTCAGGCTATTGAAAAGCGAACTGATCTATTTCAACTCACAGAGTGCCCCTTCTGCAAATGGTGCCAGACAGTTGAGCTTTTGGTGTTACTAGGGAGAGTGAGATTTTCTTAGAGAACATCAACCTGTGGAGAATGGAGAGCCCAATCTCTTGTCAGGAGAGTTTGTGTCTCTGCACAGTGCCAACTGTTCATTCTCTCCAAGGCTGGAGACTTCTATTACCATTTTATTTGCCATTTACCAAATCAACTTTCTGTGTGGCCATACTGTGAGTGAGTGCAGCAGGTTAACCCTGGCCAGCTGCTGGACCTCCACCCAGCTGCTCTGTTATTCCCCCTCCTCAACAGGACAGGGGATAGAAAGCAAGATGGAAAAGCCCCTGAGTTGAGATGAAAACATGGAAATCAGTCACCAGTTAATGTAAGAAGCAAAATAGACTAAGATTAATTTCATTTATAGCCCATTAGAAATAGACTAGTATAGTGAGAAAAACAAGGATAGAACTAAAAACCAAACAAAAAGAACCCCACAAAATGAACCAAGCAAAAAGCCCAAACCTCAATAAAATGCAAAAAAACCCCTCACCTTCACCCCAAATCCCATTCCTCCCAGCTCAGCCTCCTGACTTTTCTACCTCCCTCTCCTCCAAGCAGCACAGGGCGGTGAGGAATGGAGTTTGTGGTCAGTCCATAAAACAGTCCCTCTCTGCCTGTCCTTCCTCACACTGTTCCCCTCCTTCAGCAGGTCTTGCACAGGCTGCAGTGTGGATATCTGCTCTGATATGGTCATCCAAGGTCATCCAAGCCTTCTCCACAGGCTCTGGAATAACTTCTGCTCCTGCACTTGGAGCATCTCCCCCCTCTCTTTTTTCATTGACCTTGGTGCCTGCAGGGCTGTTAATTTTGAAATTTATTTTCCTCATTCCTCTCTCTCAAAACATCCACACGGTGTGTTTTACCCTTTCTTAAACACATTTCCATCTAGGTGCCACCAGCTTCACTGATGGACTCAGCTTTGGACAGCAGTGGGTCTGTTTTAGAGCCAGCTGTATCCGGCATGGAGCCAACCCCTGGTTGCTACCAAAACCTGGACACGTAAGTCCAACGCACTGAGGAAGTAGATATGATCTTCCTTTGTGTGTTTGGACTATAAACCTTTCTTCCCCTCCCTTTCCCATATTACCACCAGTTTGTGAAGTAAAAAATTAAACAGACCTCATTCAAACCACAGCATGCTCGCCCACCATGTAACTGATAGGATAAAGGGGAAAAAAACCCCAAACAACAAAACATCTGTGATTCATTCTAAGGAGAATATAAACCATGACCAGAAAGCACTTTAGAGAAGTGGATTTCAACAGTGTGTGCACAGCTTGGATACACATTAACACAACTTTTACTGAAATGAGATTTGAGGCTTTACAGAACCGAACAGTAGCATTCTGTGCCACTGGCACAAATCCCAGGCTGGAGAACCACACCATCCCTTCCTCCAGAAGTTCTCGGCAGTAACAGCAGAGCCTCTGCTGTTCCTCAGGCTGGCTGCTTCCCTGCAGAGCTCCTCCCTTTGAAGGCTGACCACCGGTTTCTTCCATCACTGAAGGCAAAGAGCCCTCCTTAAGGCACACAAGCCTTAAGGTAAGAATGCACTCACAGCTCCTCAAGTTCAGACAGCCATCGCTGTGTTTCTGAGGGCCGCTGGTCTCAGAGGCTTTGATCCTCAGGGAGGAGGGAATATCCTGTAGCTGTGGGTTGCTTTTCCTCTTCGTGTAGCAAGCAAGGGTACAGCAGCAAGCAAGGGCTTGTGACAGCACTTCACTGAGCTTCTGGGGACACTGAGAGAAGTTCCCATGCAAGAAGGTCTCTCCACTCCTCAGAAGAGATTTCCCTAAAATATCTGAAACTCTGTGGCTTTGATTTGGTGTTATATAAGTCACTGGTTTCAGACTGTCCAGAAGGTACAGAGCTGAGGGAGGAAAAGAAAAACAGGTCATTTCTTTAATAATTAAGTTCAGTGGCAGGGCCTGACTTCAGCTTTATCTTTGCAATTGTGCTTTTCATGACTTTATTTATAAATTTATGTTAATTTTTGTAACTACATCTGTCACAATGCTAGCTGCAGGTGCCAAATCCGCATGTATTAAAGCAAATATCAAGTAGCTTTGCAGTTAGGGCAGGGAAAAATAAATCAAAACTAAATTCTCTCTCAAGGGACCCAATCATCCTGCCAGTTTAAGTTGCAACACACACCTGATGAAATGATTGTGCCTCAAATTAAGCCTTCTAATTTGTGTATAAAACTAGGTCACAATGCTTATTTCCTCTTTTCTTCACTGCTCCTATACATGCTAGTGCACTATACTACACAGAGAAAGAAATATGCTGAAGGATAGAACTTTGTAGATGGCTCTTCAGCATATCTACATGGTGTGTTAGAAGTGCAGCCAACATGAAATCAAAACAGAGGTGCTCTTCGAATCTGTTACTGTTATGCTGCTCACTAACCATAACACTATCGATGTGGTAATATCACTTCCTCCTTTTTTGTGTTTAATTTTCCCACTCATGTCACCAGCATCCAAAAAATCTTCAGGGCTATTTTTTCAAGTGTTTCTCAGCCCCTTGAGTCATGCAGGCAGTTTCCAGACTGGAATTTGTAAGCTAACTTAATTGTTGCTGCCACTAGTTTGCAAAATGTCCACTACAATATACAGTAGCCACAGTAGATTTCTGTTTACTTCCCCTCCTATAAAAAAACCACCAAAAAAGAATCTAAAAAGATCTAAAGTAATCTGTACTTATTTAAAAGAATTCTACTGTAAACTGGGAGACAAAACATTTGTCACACATGCTGACAAAGTCCCACAGCCAAAGTCTCTTATCACTCAAACATCCAGACAAACAACTGATGGTTTTATTCCCCCAACAGATGTTCCAGCTGCTCAGGTTAGCAGAATACACACTTCCATCACTGCCCAACAGCAGCAGACTCGAGCTCTTGAAAGTCACCATCTGACACCAGGAACAAAAGGTCAAACCATAGTCTAGACAGAAGCTGTAAACTGGGATGCTCAAAAGTCACCAGTCTGACAGACTGAAAAAAGAGCTGAGCAGGGTTTTTTTCAACATATTATGTGCATAATAGGTATCTTATCAAACATATCTTGCTCAGATTTTTGGCTCAAGCTACAGATGCATAACTTTATAGTTGTTTATGCATCCTAGCTTATCCATAAAGTAACACAACTTTCTCTATTTTTCAGGAAGGTACTCAATAATCTAACATTAGAAAAGCAGACCCAAAAGCACAAGACAAACACACCATAGACAAATCTTTATGGAGATGGGATCAACTCAACTGAAATTACTAGAATAGTTCCAGAGATTCATTTAGATTTAGGATTAAACTCACTCTTCTGTCTGGAAACATCACATTGAAAAGCCATGGCAAAACAGAGAACTAAACTATACAACCGTTGCACTTCCATTCTTTTTCTTTCCCAACCCATCACATTGTGTGTTATCTCAACATCAGCTAGTACAGGCACCCCAGTCAGATCCTTGGTACATTACATTTGACCTCCTCAGGGCCCAGAATCCACCCCACCTGCTTTATAGCTCCCTCACAGAGTAGCAACCTGAAGGTGATGAATGAAAAATGCAGCAAAACATGCAGGATTTACACTCAGCTTGTGCCTCATTATGTTTCCACCTCGCTAAGTTCTGCCGTGGTGTCATGGAGCACAGTTGAACACCTGCATTTTGCTACACAGCTCTAATATGCATGCAGCTCCTGTGTCCCCTGCCTACCCTGATTTCCCCTGCTTTTGGCAATTAACACCAGGAGATTAACAATTGGCTCCAGGACAATTGACTCTGGAGGCAATTAGCCTCTTACAGGCACCTCACTAGCTGCCAATTTCATAGAGGTGAGAGGTGCAGGGGCTATTAATGAAATGCATCAGGAAGAAATAACTGAGCTGTCGGTTAGTCTTGGGCCTCATCCATAATTCTGCTTAAAAACAAATGCTGTAATTCTACATCCCATGTGAATCACAGAAGGCTTAAGTGAAGTCACTTTGGATGGACAGCTTTCTTTTGCCACAAACAAGGGATTCATTGGATGCTCCCATTATGGTAACATCCATTTAAAAATTTTCCTATCTTACATAAATTAAGTGGTAGTGAAATGATATTACAAGGACATGGCTGTGCCAGTCATATCATTCCTGTCTGACTTCTAAAACACTGATTAGAAACATCTCTCTTGCCAGTCTCAAGTTGTGTATAGAAACAGTTATCTCCGCAGATGAGCGCTGTTTGCAATGCTGTGGTCAGTTTGTAACCAAATCCAAAAATACATGAGCAGTTCCAGAGGCAAAAGTACATGAGTTGTTTTAGAAGCAGATGGTCTACTTGAGCCATTTAAACAGCAAAAGAAAATGCAAGTTTTTTGGATTTTGCTTTTTGGGGTTTTTTTTACTATTTGTAATACGCTATAAGCTCAGTTCAGCAATCCTTAACTATGTGAAACCTTATTTGTGTTGATAAGAGTTGTGTGGGTATATAACCTTTGAGAATAAAGAACATGGCTTCCAGGTTTTTACTGTTGAAGGAGCAAAGAAATACACTCCATTCAGCAAATCCTCATGTTAGAAAAACAGGTAATGTACAAGTAACACAATGCTGCCACAGCTGTATGTCAGAAGCTTCTCAGAAGAAAATCTGTGAAAGGAATTAGATGTTATAACTCCACAGAGGAATCTTCCTATTCTCAGGGGACAGAGATGCTCAAGACTGATGAGGAATAGAGTGCTGAAAGAATGCTGCAGAAGTGGCTGGCATCTTGCATCTTGTCCCTTTCCATGACTTTATTTCATGACCATGACCACTGGAGACCCCATGGTGAAGTTGTTGCCCTTTGTAGCCCTCCAAGGGGGACTCCAAGAGCAGACCAAGTTCCCTTTGCTGAAATCAGAGAACAACTCGCTCATCTTCACTTCCATTTATATATGTATTTAGGCTGCTCTCAGCACAGAATCCTGGACCTGCTGACTAACAAAACAGGGAAGGAAGGTCACCTTGGACTGAATTAAGATCTGCCAGAGGAATTCCTACAAGCAGCACCAAATGGTTTAAAGAATCTAAACCACCTTTGCAAAGAGCAGTAGCAATTCTGGTTCTTCCTGCTAGCTGCAGCACAAGGGGTAGCAGGATGGTCTGGCTGAAAGACCTCCCCCATGCAGCAAGCAAAATGGGCAGAATTTAAACAGTTGGAACACACCTTGCAGAAGAGGATACACAGTTAAGGCTGCACTTATTTATCCTATGCTTGAGTCTGTTTCCAGGAGTTCATTGCCTGCAATTTCACTTTCTCCCATTCTAAAAACATCTCTTAGCTTGTATAATCCTCCTTCAAAAGATATTTTCCTGTTAACAAATTAAAACTAGTGCTCCAGAGGCCAACAAAAAGCAGTCTCTTAGTGCAGGTGGGCTTTTTAAAAGGTGCTGAGCATTTTATTTGAGAATTGGAGAGGGAGAAACAGTCACATAAAAATTAAATTACACCTATTTGATACCAGTCATCATTTTATTGCACATAAAACCTGAAAAGCAAAACATTTAAACTCTTCTATATTTTCGAGTCTTGTAAAATATTGTGTTTAGCATAAAATATACTCTCAACCAAAATATTCATCTACCAGTTACCCTTGACAGAAGGCAAGTAAGTGTCAGTTTAATGTCTCCCATTTCAGTCTAAAACCCGTTAACTACAAAAAGAAGGAAGTGAAGTCAGAATCCCCATCTGCACGTTGGGCAAGGGATGTAGCTGGGTCTGGTACCTGATCAGGACAGAGAGCAAGAACTGAAAACACAGTGCCAGTGCCTTCAGATGGAACTGGATTGCCTGCACCACAGAGGGATTACAGCTGCTCTCCATAGCTTGATTTCCCTTGCCTGGTATTGCCTGTGAAATGGACACTGGGGAGCACAGTATAGGGTGGAGTTGCACACAGGTATAGGATGAGTGGAGAAAAGGGACAGTGTTGCTGATGCTAAGGTGTTCACTTGTATAAGAGAGACAGCCATTACCACTCTTCAACAGAATTAATCCCCTCTAGGGAGGTGTCTGGGAGGCCTCCTCCATTCACCTAGGAACATACCCACGATTCACACTCCTCTACACAGCCTAGAATGTCAGAATTTAAAGGCAAGACACAGAGCTGGAAGGAAGCCTGACAGCACAGGGAATGGCAAACATTCCCCTGAAAACTAGAGTCTTAAAACTCAGCAGTGTCTGGAGGGAGGATCCATACGGACCTGAGAGAAACTGAGGGCAAAGTGCACAGAAAACCTGCATTCCTATAGAAACTGATACAGGTACTCATTATGTGATAAAAAGCATAATATACCACACTAATTCCACCTGGCCCAAGATGGCTCCCTCTGCAGAAGACCATCTAGAAGAAGAGGGCTGGACATGTCCTTTTCTATCATGCAGAGCTCCAAGGCAAGAGTGCTACAAAGGAGTGACAGCTACACTTCAAAGTGTGCTGGTATTCCAACACATCTGGGACAGACTCTTTCAGAGCAGGAGCAAAAAAGCAGTGACTGAGAAACAGGAAAAAAAAAAAAAATCATGATTTGGGTAGTTTCAAAGCTCTTCAATCTAACCAAAAGTAAAAAACTTCTGCAGGGTGTCCAGTGTGCGTGAACAGAGCAGGATGCCTCTCATAATAGGAAAATGTAGCTGTGCATTTTTATACCCAGGAATCAGTGTAATGCCTGACTGCCTCACAATAAAAGTCATATCAGAAGCTTAATGGTGTGGGGCAGGGAAAAACCTTTGAATTTGACCCTAGTCAGAATAGGATTAAGACTTAAAGGCCACATATGTGGCTGAAAAGCACTGTTGCATACAGCTTTGGTAAAACAAATAGTCAGAAGAGCTTTGAAGAGCTATTGCTGCCAGTAGAGACCAACTTCTGTCTTCTGACAAGCATATTAACCTTTTGAAACTCTGATCCAGGTGCCTCATCAGCTCTGTGATAATTCTCTCTCTCACTGTCCGTGTGCACGTTATGCTCACACTATTCCATTCGCCAGCCAGGTCACAGGGCACTGCTGCTCCGAGCTCGTTTATGGTTTGATTTCACACACCCTTCATCCATTTTTTTTTTCAGTCTTAAGAAAGCTCAGCTCCTGCACAGAGGCCAGATTTTTTTTCAAAAACGCTTAAGCTCCCAGAGTCTCTTCTTGTTCTCAATGGGAGATGAACCCCTTAGAAAATGTCAAATCTCCATTTAGAGTGTGCAGCTCTGTTGGAAATCCAACCCTTGGCGTTTTGGAGAGCATTACATACCCACGTGCTATGTCCATGGCAATCGCTTTGCAGCTGAAAAGGAGTCCAGCACTATACAACTGCATTCTTGATAAGCGGTCTGAAGCTGGACAAAGCATGCTCCCTTTTATCAGCTAAAAAGAATGCAAGCCAGCTACCTCTCAAGAGTGCAATTAACCTTCATATTTAGATAAGAAATCTTAGGTATTTTGTGGTTGTTAGTACACTAATGCCTGCGCAATCTCTTGATTATGTTTATCCCCATGTCACCCCTATGGGGTGGTGTTATCACCACCATCTTACTGATAAAGAGCTGAGACAGGGAGATGGATTAAGTTAAATCACCCAAGGTGCACAGAAAATCTTCATTGAAACTGTCAGCTAAACCAGCATTCTTCTCAGGGCTCGCCAGTGGATGTGGACTCTTTAACACAGAGCAACTCCAAAATGCTGAAATTATGAATTCATATTCCAGAATTAAAAACCCCCACCACTCTGACCTCATTTGATTATTTTAAGGAATATACTGACAGTTAGTGCCAAGAATTACTCCTGCATTCTAGAAAGGATCCTGATACTAGACATTAATACAGAAACCTGTAGGCAGATGGAGAACTGCAGCATGAGAAACCTCCAACAACCTTTAGTTTACCTTTAGTACCACAAAGCTGCTGCATTCCTTTATACAGCATATCAGTAGGAAAATCCATTGTAAAAAAAATATTGTTTTGTGGAATTGCTAAGGAGAAGGGCTTTTTAATTTAATTTTTGGTTGTTTTTTTTTTTTTTGCCATAATGCCTTTTGGGTGTTAGCACCTATGGGTGTTGCTTCTACGAACCCTTACACCCCTTTGCAACCCAACGAGCAAAGGTTCTCACAAGTATTTCTCAAAGAGATTCTTCTTCCATGTAAAATACTTACAGAACTGGGTTCTTCAAGACTAGACACCATCATTTGTGAATTGGGTAATAGTAATGGATTTTTTTCCCTTTGTGTGAATGAAGCAAGCTGATATTAGAAGGAACTTATTAAACCTTACTTAATAAACCTTACTTTCTCCAGAAAACCTTTGTGACTTACTTATTTAAGTGTTCAGCTCCTTTCAAAACTTTCTACACCTACCTTCACCTTTTCCTTACTTTGTGCCCCTGGAGCCAGAACCTACCATGCTCTAAGGGCATGTCATTGCCATAGGGCTTCCTGATCTACCAGAGGTATATTCCTTCAAGAGTCCTTGTCACTGAGACCTGACCCTGGAAGTGCTGTTGCACAGCTCAAATCATGCAAAAGCACTTGCCCATTCCACTCTCACTACTCTGTTTCCAAGGCCATTTCCTTCCTCCTTCCTCATGAGCTAGGAACATACCACACACGAGTGTGAGAGTGACTGTAATCCTCCAGGACTGCAGTTTGCTCACAGCAGATTACTTGTCTACAAAGCATTTTCTCACCTGGGTCACCTCTTTAAAGGGATTTTCTCCAGCCTGGGTTTGTAATGTTTCTGTAGAACATTTACTACGTTGCTATTCACCGGCATGAAATCCATGCTCCATATGAGTTCATCAGCTACAGCACAGCAACTTCCTAGATATCCTGCTATGCCCAAGGTGCAATTCTTAAATCCAATTTTCTCCACTTTAAGGCTGGCTGTCACAGTTTCCATTTGAGACTAATTCAGTAGCTCAATTTTAGAATCTGTTACTCCAAGCAATTTTAGCAAGACTGGTCTAATAAAGGCAATTTTTCAAAGGTGAGCTGGTGCAATTCTTTGTTTCTTCATTTGACTCGTGGGCAAATTATTTATGTTCAGCACACACTAGGAGGACCTTCAATTCTCGACTGGCACTATTCTTCACACAGAGTGATATGTTACCATCATGCCCTCCAGGTACTGTATTTTCTTCCCCAGAGAAGAAAAGCAGGCTGGTAATTCTAGTACTGTCACCTGCAGACTTCTATTCTGCTTCTACCTCTGCTACTAAGATGCTACATAAGGCCTGCACTTCATCTTCTGTGCCTCAGCTCCTTTACCTCCAAAGAACAGATAAAATGGGTACTGCCACACAGAGCCACCAATGTTTCAGGAAAGAGAGAAGATTTCTGACCCAACCAAAAGTGGGAGAGCAAGCCAGAATGCAGAATTTCAATGTTTCCATCCCAATTTGCTTGTGTTAGCCATAGCTATTTCTCCTAAGCAGTCACTTCCCTCCTTGCACTCTTTCAGTATCACCCACAATCAGTAACAGCTTAAAAGCTCTTTATGGTCTGTCTCACCTACTCTCCAACATATTTCTTGAATATATTCTGCACTCTCTGCTCTTGCAGTCAATGTCCATAACAGCTGATTAACCATGGTGTCATTACAGATCTCTAATCAGTAAAAAAGGCCACCACAGAATCTTGTACTGGACACATCTTGAATGAAAAAGCAGCACCTCTCCCAGTGGGTTTACCACAGGTCAGTGCATGGATGCACAGAGATCCAGGTAAAAGATGATGATGATTAGGTAACCGCCTCTTCCCCCAACAATTCCAGACATGGTGTATGACTGGTTAATCCCCTTTCTTCTCCTGAATATCAGCTCCAGATTGATGCATACAACACTCCAGACAGCTTCAGTCCTGGCTTCCTCACAAGCGACCATCTCAGCACATTCCCGACACCAACTCAGCCTGCTTAGCCCAGGGCAGGCCACCACCACAGCTCCCGGAGCAGCAGCTGCTGCAGCCAGCACGTTGCCTAAGATTAAAGCACACTAGGACAGAAGGGACTGCCCTTCTTTGCCACCAGGGAGGAAAGGGAAAGCTGCAGGGCAGCAATGTCCATGCAGCCTGAGAGGGTGCTATGTTAGATCTAGATTAGTTAAGGAGATCTGTGCTCCCGCTTCATTTAACTCTTTGTGACCAAGCGAGCAGCTCCTATCTTCTGCCCTCAAGCAGAGACACATTCACAAATTGGGTGTGTGGAGTTCTGAGTGCAACTCAGGGAGACATCAGTGATGAGCCTCAGCTGCAAAATTTGGCTTACTGGAGAGATTCCCACAGAGGATTGAGAGCCTGGTGTTTCTATAGCCTTAAGGCACTTGGGATTTTTGTAGGATCCCAGGGCCAGTCCTATGTATAATGAAAACCACAATGAAAAACATAGTCCCTTAGGTCTCTTAGGAAAAGAAAATAAGGACTCAGGCTTGAAAATTAACTTCTTTTTCCCCCTCTTGCCTGCATAGAGCTTCATCTGCTGGGACTGGAATTCCCCAACATTCTCCCAGTAGGGAGGCCCAGGATCCCAGCTAACTGGGTGGCCTTTTGCTAAACTACAATTTCCTCCTCCTTTGTAATGACAGTGAAACAGGAACAGATCACAGCACAGACAAAACTGAGTTCTGCTGCCCTGAGAAGTGGGAGGTGAGTGAAACCCAAGTTGCTCCTATTGCCACGTCCCAGAGGGGAAAAAGGGGTTCCCTGCCCTTGGAGGTGCAGTGGGGCACAGAGGAGGTGGCACATGGCCTGCTATTTAATATTTATTTTTATTTATCATAAATATATTTTATTTATTTATACATATTTATTTAAATATTTATTAAATTAATACTAAGATTAAGCTTCTGGCTTCATCCTTTTTGTCACCCATAACAAGGAGAAAGACAACACATCAGGAAGATGCATTGATGAGATGCGTACAAAGAAGATGTCACTGAAAATTTGGAGAAAAACATATTTTTTGCTTGCTGTTGTGATAGAAAATAAGAGCCAACTAACTGTCACTCCCAAAAGTTCAGATACAATTTTTTTTCGAGCGTGTTAAAATATAGCTGTTTTTTAATCACTGCACCAGTTCCTAAGATGATGTGGAAGTCAGGATTTTCTAGCATGATAAGAAAGCACATATGTTTAGATAAAACGAATAAACCCATAAGTCAGAACAAAGAAAAGTTCTTACTATCTTTTATTTTTTTTTTTTTTTCTAGTTCCTTCTCGTATAGGACTTAAGAGTCCAACAGTACTTATAAAACAATAGTTGGAAGGTGTGTTACTTTCCCGGAGCCGGCAGCGCGGGGGCCGCGGGGCTCCGTGAGGGCTCGGCCTGCGCGGCTGCGGCGCCACCTGGCGGCGCTCAGGGGCACGGCCGGGCCTAGCGCCTCACGGAAATCGCTAACTTGGGGGATATTGCCCCAAAGCAGCGCCGCGGAGCCGGGGGAAATCGCTAACTTGGGGGATATTGCCCCAAAGCAGCGCCGCGGAGCCGGGGAACGGCCCGGGGGAAGCCGCGCGAGGAGCGGCTGAGGCCACTTGACGTGCTCAGCCTGGAAGAGACTGAGGGTCTGCAACATCCTCACGAGGGGAAGCGGAGGGGCAGGCACTGATCTCTGCTCCGTGGTGACCAGGGACAGGACCCGAGGAAACGGGCTGAAGCTGTGCCAGGGGAGGGTTAGGTTGGGTATTAGGGGAAGGTTCTTCACCCAGAAGCTGGTTGGGCACCAGAACACGCCCCACAAGCCTGCCAGAATTCAAGAAGTGTTTGGACAACGCTCTCAGGCACGGTGCAGTTCTTGGGGCTGTCCTGTACAGGGCCAGGAGCTGGACCTCAATGATCCTTGGGGATCACTTCCAACTCAGGATATTCTCTGCCACCATCAGATCTCTGAGCTCCTGGTGGAGCCGACCATGGCAGGTCTGCCACTGGCCTCTTGGCATGAGTGGGATTACTTAGTGACTCTGGGCAGGGACACCACAGCTGTGAGACAAAGACCTGCGGGAAGGAAGTGCTGGGCACCTTCTGCTCCTGGACAATTCATCTGTGTGGGATAACCAGCCTGCAAGGGGAGGCTGACAGCCAAGTGCCACTGGCATCTTGTTCTGTGATGAACTCACACTAATCCCACCACCAAGAAGTGGAGAAAACAGCAAGTACTTCAGTGTCATTCACGTGAAGGCTTCTTCTGAAATAACAGCTGATAGGCAAAAAGAATGAACTAAGGAAAAAGAGAGGGGAAAATAGTCTCCTTCCTTCCCAAAATAATGATCCACAACCTGAAGCTTGTTTCAGGGATACAGGAGCTTTACCAAAGTGGTATTTTGCAGTGGTGAAGACCTGAGAACTTTTTTTCACTTTGACAAAGGCTGAAGCTGCTAAAGCAGTGGTATAACAATGCTGCAATGAGGGTGACTGTCTATATAAATACAGCTTTACAGTAAAAGCTGCTTTTACCCTGTCCTTTCTATTTTGTCATTTTATATTGATAAATACACTCAGACAGACGGTCCTTGCTGTCACACCAGAGCATCTCAAAATTAGTGCAGTACCATTGATCTTACACCCTTATTTTAAAACCAGGCCTTGGCCTCAGTAGACTGCCCAGAACACCATGTTTCAGCTGCTCCCCCCACCAAAGCCTCAACTTACCAAACCCTCAACAGGTACTGTGACATTCCTTTAGAGGTAAGGGGCTTCCTACCACATGTACAGATCAAAAAAGGAATTACAGAAAAAGGGTATTTTCTGTAATTTCAGGGTAAACCTTCTCTTGTACTGAGGATTTAAATATGATCACCCCTGTGGCCTTTTTGGGGGAGTTCTGACAGGTGGTGAGATGAAGGTGGTTGGTTGGAAATTCTTTCTTGCCTCAGACATCACAAATCCTTTGAAAACATTTTCTTGTTTGCATTTCTGTCAGAGGATCATTGCAGAGATCAGGAAGAGATGCATAAGATAAGGAATGTTTCCAATCTGTGCTGGAGCTTTATGCTCTGCTACACTTAACTTGAGCTCAGAGGAGTGAGATTTGCCCAAAAGCCACAAATGGAGAGGAATAGAAGAGGAAATAGACAACTGGAATGTAGGGGCTTCTGGACACAGAAAGGAGTGTGGGAGAAGTCCACACCAGAGCATTTTATTCTCCCTGGCAGATCCTCCCCTTTGAGAGAAAGAGCTCTTCATAAACAGAATACTCTCCAAACCACGCTGTCATACCAAGAAACACACTTCTAACAAAATGCCTTTCTTAACCAGTTTGCTGTTTCCACCTTTACCTTTTGCCAGGGGGAAAGGAAGTATTTATAACACAAACTACTTCTACTGAGAGCTACAGATGAGCCCTTGTCTCAGCAGAAATGGAGAAATGCCATTGAGAGGGATGTGACAAGTTACAGAGAGGGTTATTCTGAAAAGTTGAGAGTTTTTTTCAGAATTTCCATTTCTTGCCAGAGAATATTTTATATGCAGAGAGGCTACAACACAAATGCTCATGCTACAGTGGGCATGCCCACATTGCGCTAGGAATTTTTTGTACATAGAATTCACACTTGCAGAGCTGGAAAGGATCTGATCTGTGCAGGGGAGAACTTGGTATATGCCCTGCTTGACTGACAGTTTTCTAGATGTTTCTTAAAGGCCCTTCCAGTACCAAAGTTAATACTCTCTCCCTGGATAATCTATCCCAGTGCCTCACTATCATTCAGGGACAAGTATTTCCAGATGTCTAAGCACAATTCCTGGGACAGAAATAAGTGTTCATACGTGGTGTGGCCAGTAGTGATGCACGGTCTTGCATCCAGCAAGGCTGGAGGTCATCTCAAAGCGCCAAAAAAATAGTCAAAATTTCCAAATGCCCCTTGGCAAAAGCTCTGGGCACAAAACTGTAAGGATGTCAAATGCATGCAAAACCTCTTCCTGCGCTTTTCCATTGGCACTGCAGAAAGCCATAATGGCAAGTAAAAAAAAAATAGCCATTTCAGCCAGTGTTACACATTTTGAGGAAGAGATGATACAAACAAGCAAAGCATTTGCAGGATAGGCTGAGTGCCTGCAGACTGTGAACACAGTGGCTCTTTTTCACTGCACAGTCCAGCTCCCATGCAGAGGACTCCTCCAGACAGGCTGGTGCAGGGTCTGCTGTCTGGTCTCAAGCTTTGGCAGCAGGAGGGTGTGAGCAAGTAGCAGCTTCTGCTGCCACTTGTCCTGGGTGTCCCTGGCCCCCACCTTCATGCTCTGCCTTTCTGCACCCTGTGTTAGAGCCACAGCAGTGTTCTCCTGCCAGTGACTTGTACCTGAAGTGCCTTCTCCCTTCAGCACTTGCAGCTACTTGGCTTTGCCACCCTGTCACTAAGACATTTTGAGTAGTTGTAGTTCCCAAATACACATCGCTTAAAACCAAGGGATGCCATGTAAAATATCTACCCCAGAAAGATTTCTAACATATTATCAGCAATCTAAGTAGCTGTTTATAACACCCCATCCCTCCAAGAGCTCTTTGTTTCTTTGTGTTTATACGGACACCTACTTTTGCTTAAGAAACAGGTGTGGGAGTGAATCCAGTTTTAATGTGTGAAATTCTCTACATCTCCTCAGTTTAAACTCTAAACTGACTATTCTCTGAGGTGACATTCTTAACTGGAACAGCAGCCATGCAAGAAAGGTAAACTGTTTGGCTGGCCTGCACTTGCATGATCAAATAATTAATCAGCCTCGAAGGCAAAATTAGATTTCCAGTAACTCTGTTTCTTTGGGATTAGATTTTGG
This sequence comes from Monarcha castaneiventris obscurior, assembly GCA_026261815.1. Taxonomy (NCBI): domain Eukaryota; kingdom Metazoa; phylum Chordata; class Aves; order Passeriformes; family Monarchidae; genus Monarcha; species Monarcha castaneiventris. The sequence continues at coordinate 2,178,890 of JAMPIT010000034.1, forward strand.
AGTGGAAAAGGTCAGACTTCTGTCATTGTTATTTAATTTGTAACAAGAAAAATAAGCTTCCATCCAGAGCGAGGTAAGAGTTTTCTTTTTCTTGTTAAGGTTCATAGGGCAAAATCCTGACATACTCTCTTAAACCTCCAGTAGTTATTTTTGGCTTGGTCCCAGTTTAGCTTCTACCAGATATTTGTCTGCAATACAGAAGCCCCCCTTGCCAAGAGCAAATTTATTCACCCTCTGGAGAGAACATCCAGGCTGAACAGTCAGGACCCTCTAAGTTGCCATTTTTCATGGCATCTCACCAAGACTGGACTTCTAGCAAGATCTGAGTGTGGAGTTTGTATTGCTTCTGAAAGATGGCAGAATCTATCCCAACACCAAAGAGGAATAATCTTCTTGTGCTGTTTAGGATCTGGAGAATGGGTACAGTGGAAACAGCGAGCCCAAAAGCACTGGACCCATCCCTATGGAGATGACAAGCTGTGCTGGTGATAGAGCAAGCCTCTGGCCACAAAACATGCTCACATGACAGGTACCTCTAAGCTTCCTTGGGACGCTGATTTCTGATAACAACTTACACAGATGCAGAGTACAAAGCCTGTTAAATGCAGAAGTTAAGCCCAGCTTCAGATGTCCTCAGCTGTTTTGAAAGCAGAGATGAATGGGAGAAAACCTACAGCACTCAGGGTTTTTTCTTCTGTTCATGTGACACTTCACAAACCTTCCCAGCACAGCTTTGACACTAACCTGTGAGTGGCTGAGTCCCTTTCTGATGGTCCTCTAGACCTGTAATAAGTTTGCTTCAAAAGGGGGATCTCCCATCACCTCCATTATTAACAAATTGAAAAATATTTTTCTTTGTTCATAATTACTCGATTAAAAATATTTATTATTCCTTGCAGCACTTAAAAGCTGAGGAGACAAGACAGAGCAAGACAAGGCAAGGTAAGTGGGCAGGATGAGAGGACTCTCCACAGTCACTCAGGTCAGTGTCCAGCCTGACAGACCCTGACTACAGTTTATGTAATTGTAGTCCCCACAACCTTCAGCCACTCAGCAGGACTCCAGAATATTCCTGACAAGCACACGCTGGGAACAGGCACTTTGGCCTTCCCTTCTGTTTACTGGCAGGCACAGCCTGGTAGGATTCTTTCTTTAACATGTAAGTCCCTTAAGACACATATGTCAGTGGTTAAAGAGAGCAAGCTGAGGATGTAAGGAAAATACATTTATCCTACAGCTTAGGAGTGGTCCAGCTAAATAGCAGGCTTCTGTACATCAGGTACATGGGGCATTAGTAGAACTGAGTGTAATTCATGAGTTGCCCACTGCTGCTGAGCTCAGCCATCACCAGAACTTTCAGTCCTTTCCTTTCCTGAGCAAAGAAATCTTTCCAGTTTGTTTGTTTTCTACACAAAAAATAAAAACTAGGAAGAGGGATATTTCTAAGATCTCTATTCACTGCCAGTTGTTTACAGATATGCTTCTGGGACAGCAAAGTCTAGTTTTAGTGACTGGTTGCACTATGAAACGTCCCAAAGACAAATCGCTGTATTGCCAAGAATAACCTTTCTGTACCAAATTTATTTCCATAGTGAGCATATAAGGAGGAATGGAAATTTTAGAAGTATGCTTGAGAAACAAGACATTCAATTACAAGCTCTCAACAGACCCTGGAAACTTTTTTTTCTCAGCTCTTCTATGTGTTTTTAAAGCATATAAGGCCACAGCATAACTGGAGTACTGTTGCCATCGTTTTCAAATTAGGAGAACAGCAAGCAGATTGCATCTTACCAGGAAACACCTCTGAGGTCATATGTAAATGATGCATGCACACAGATCAACAAGATGTTTGTTGACAGTCAGCTTTCAGCTACCGCTTTTCGCTCTTTACAGTTCCAACCAACGTCACTGTCTCTGAAAAACAGGCAGAATAAAATGAATTATATTGCTTAAGGTACCCAGCTGTAATAAAACCCCCTTTTTACACAGACTGGAATATTTTCCATTTTTATCTTTAAGTTGCAAGATTCCTCTTGAGCGACCCTAACTTCACTGTATTTAGGAGTAACCAAGAATCAGGTTGCTAGCTGCGACCTTCTAGTCCATTTCAAAGATAAAGGGTCATCTCAGAAAGAATTCATAGCTAGACAAATTTAGCCATGTCTCAGCCACTGGATTACTGAAATGGACTGAACACACCTGAGAACTTGGATGTGTGAAATGGTGATTTTTTCTAAAAGCTGATGTAATTCACTTGAAATATACAGAAAAATCTTGTTTACCTCTTGCTCATCAAAAGCCCAAACTCAAAACACCTGACAGAGAAGTTTACCAATTCATAACAGAAAGCAGGTCTCAGTCACTAACTACAGCAAATGGGTCTAAGTTCACTCATTTTTTATCAGCTTAACATAAAGTTTACGTAAGGTGTAAATGATAAAATTCATTTAATCTGAACAAAAAGGTGAATGGAGGAAAAGCTGCTGCTCTTTCTTCACTGATGAAGAAGTGAAGCATCAAGACAGGGAGGACAATGACAATCATGAAGAAACAGATCTGTGTTAAGCTAGGAAATCGACATGGAGCAGGCCTTCCTGAGCTAGACGGAGCACCTGGTCCTTCTGGACATAAACGTGTGGGCTTACTGCTGTGGCTGAAGAAATGAAACCACTGCTTACAGTAGATGTGATGCAGGGACAACCCAACATTGTGTTGGATGACCCCCACCTTCTATTCCCATTCTTAGTGATGTGGGCTCACATGAGGCTCAGGACACACCTGCTGTTTCAGGTCACGTCATGGGTGCAACTCACAGTTATTTGGCTCACATGGTGGAGTTGGCAAATGCCTTCTGTGAAGGCTAAGAGGGTCAGGCAGGAGATTCAACTGGAATATTGATTAGCCTCTCAGAAACTTGTGAGGAGGAGAAACAGTATTTTCCTGGGTGTCCAGGTCCACTCCAGACACCTGGTGACCAAAGCTTGACAGGCTGGGCATTTCATGCCTCAGTTTCCAGCTATTCACACCACTGAGCCTTAGAGGTTGCTTGCACCCAGCTCCGGGCAGCTGCACATGGTGATAGGTACATTTCTCACAATGTCTGGCATCACTACAGAGATGTCAAAGTCACCCACCTGAAAAAGGAACAGCAAAAAGGTTTCTCTTCTGTCCTGCTCCACTGACACAGCCACAGAGAACAATCCTTCTGGAAGGAACTACAGAAGCGGAGAGGTCTGCCATGGCAACATGTCAAAGGCAGTGTTTTCCCTGTGAGTTTTATGAGCCTCCACAAGAAGGAAATTAGAAACTGAATTCTACACTCTCTCCCATTTATAAACGTGTCCGTAATGTGTACGTTGTGCTGTAGGTTAATGATGCAGTTCCCAAACAAGATTAACTGCTGCTTCAGACAGCCATCAATTTTTTATGACTGCAAGACCATTTCCCTACTAAAAATGCAGGTTACATTCCCCAAGAGATGGGCTGTATTCAACATCAGTCAAGTGTGCAGGGTGGGAAGATGAGAATAAAATAAAAAAACCCAAGAGAAAGAAAAAGACACAAGCTAGTTCCCCAGCTCCTACACCAGGGAACAGGTACGTGACCTTCCTCGCTGTCACTACTGAGCATCCTGGATAAGGTTAGATATGCAGATGTGGATGTGCCACTGACCTCACTGATGGGGCCAGCTCCCTCTGAAGTGATGCTTGAGGCACACAGTCCCCAATACCAAGCAACAGCGACTTTGTACAAGATCAGCACAAGGGTCATTCTGCCTCAAGAGCCTGGGACATTGTTCATGCCTGAGACAGACAGGCCAAAGATTGCTTAATGCTACAGTTGAGCTGAATTCTATCAGTCTTAGCCTATATTTGGCTCAGATTCTGAGAAGCTGCCTATAGCTGCATCAGCACAAGGAAGGAAGTCACCTCACCCACCAGATCCTTTTAAGACATCTGTCTAAGGAAAGTGGGAAGAATGGTCCTTTGTAGGTGTCTCTCTCATCCTTTCTCTCTAGGCAACAGCCGCAGAATGGAGCTTGATGGCTAGCTTTGATTAGAAGTACATTTTTAGATGCCTGAAGCAAGAGGAGATGAATCCTCATCTGAAGTACAAGTTTTTGTATCTGTAATTCTGACCAGGTACATCAGGTACTGGTGTGGCTGAAAGGATCCCAGCTACCTTCATTAACAATAACCCATATGTTAATGTGATTGATAGAACCATTACCACTTGGTTTGAACCTTTTCAGAAATCTAAGGCAAACCCACAGTGTCTTTGTAACTATATCCCTTGATTGAATTTTGGGCTGGCTCATCCTCACATACCTGCTATTTATTGTATGTGGAGAAATAAATTACATCTATGCAAAGGACCTTGTGTCCTAATGACATGATTACATCTTTGCTTCGTTTTTGACTAACAAAATTATGGAAGTTGAAAAAATAAATTAAAATCAGGCCTCATATCACTAACCAACATGTTACATCATTGCCTTTCCTGTATAAGTGCCTCTGAGATTTTTATTGAAAAATGGGACTGGGAAAAATTAAAATTGCAACAACCAGCTCCTAATTAAATGCAATCCAGATACTTTAAAAACTTGTCTGGTGTTGGTTCACTGACCACAGCTGGATGACCCTCAGACAGAGTCCATATTTCATGCTTAACTCCATTTCTTTCACCCAACTCCTAACCATGCTTGGATTTCACAGCTGAGAACTCTGGGCCTCAATAACATTTTCTAGGCATCTCCCATTATTCCATAGTCTCAGCTGTGGCTATGATTCAGTTTTGCCACTGGCAATTTTTTTGAAGAAAGCATTTCTGGGGTTGCTGTATTGCAAGGACTTAGAAGGATCCAGATGCCAACTCTCAATTGTATAGCTGGCTACAAACCACACCCACTATTGAGTTTACCTTTCTGCTTCAATATTTGCACGGTGTGATATTGCTGGATTATCTTCCAGACCCCTTAAGCAGTTTGAACACGTTTCTTGATAAAGCAAGGATGGGCTCCAAATTACTCTGCATAGTAAATGTTGTTTTCTAGACCTGAGTCAATGAGGACCTTATTCGTTAAGCCTGAGTTAACAGAATATAGATAAAAGTAAGCTGATGCATCCATTAAGCAAACAATTTAAATATTTACAAGGAAGGAAAATATTACAGCCAAATATGCGTGGTCTCCTAACGCTCTGTAGGAAAACACTGTAAATCTTATGGGGATACATCTGTAACTACCCTGAGTTGATACAGAACAATCATTTATGGGGCAGAATATAATGCTAATATGCCAGATTTAGAACATCAGAAGTATCTCCAGCGAACTGTATATTGGCCAAAGACTAAAGGTTATTTACCTTTCAATAAAACCCACAGGCAATTTAGAATATTGGCAATGTCTGTACCTTCAGTTTTTTGAAATAGCCAGCTCGCACACTGGATGGTTGGTGTGAGTCGTTCATAGGAGCTGTGGAGGAGCATCCACTGCAGCACTGGACTGCTGAATCCTCATAACACAAAGGTGGCCAGGTCAGGTCATAACCAGAAAGGCCAGACTGACTTCTCATTCACTGACTCCTCCTCAAACACTCCAGCCAGGACAGGAGAATGACCATAACCAGCCAGTCCACTCCTGAAAGAGCAGATGTTTATTGGTGCTTGTGCCAGTACAGCCTCAAAATACCAACACAAAAAGGGGTTGTGAGAGGCATTTCTCCCCTGTGTTCCTTAGCCACTTGGAGAACAGCAGTTGCTATATTTTAGAAAGATGAAAGGCTTGACAAATAATATTTAAATGCAGGAAGGGTGCCAAAATGGTAAGTGCAGGGACTCAAGCTTTCCATTCATATGCAGAACAGGTATAGCACAAGCTGTAGCTACACAAACTTCAATTTATCTGTTTCTGTTGTCCCACCATCTCCAGAGTGTGGCAGCTCTCCCTGAGTGCTCTGACATAGCAGTAATATTTTCTTCTCCTGCACCACATTCAAGATAAAATTTGATTAATCCCAAGCTTGTTTGCCTCTTCTGGCTCTGTGTGTGTGTACATAGAAACTTGGGCACTTTTGCCTGTTTGTTTTCATGCAGTGCTGCTCAGAAGAACAACACCGGACATCTACAAGCTTATAGGTATAAAAATGAATGTAAAATAAAGATATGCAAAAGTCCACAGCTCCTGAACTGGCTCTCTTCCTTCAACGTGGACAGAAAGGAAAATGTAATTCTTGTGTACAGATAGCAAGAGTTGCTGTCTTGTTTGCCTAATAAGTACAGGCAAATGTGCAATACAGGGAACTAAGTCTGTAAAAGAGTTTCAAACAAGATAAGAACATTAAACTGCACATGCCACATGAGAGTTGTGGCAATTGCAATGGTAATTATTTTCATGTTTCTTAATACTACTGCAAGATACTCATTTCACTAGCTGTTATACTTAAAAATTGTCACAATGCAGAGGGAAGCAGGGAACAGCTTGTATATCTATAATGTGATCGCTGCCAATACATCAGTGTATGAAAACAAATGAATGCATTTTCCCTCAAGTATCAGAGTAAGAGCCTACATATCAAACCCATTTAACTTAGTCTTTTGAGGAGAAAATAAATTTTTAAAGAAATAGCATTAGAAGGCAGAAAAGCAGAATAACTTTATGGTCGTTTCAAAAGAAAAGCAGAAGGCTTAGATGAGGATATCTCTCACACCACAGTGGCTGGTCCTTGCACCAGCAAAGAAAGGAACAGGAGAAATATGTCCTGTTTCTCCTTTGCTGTGTTTTTAATTAAATAATTTCCCCTGTACTTTTATATAGGCTATAAATATTGAAACATGGCTGCACATTCTTCGCTGGAGGATCCTGGCAAGCTTATTGTGGTGTTGCATAAGCTTGTAACTCGAATAGCAGATCATTTCCTCCCCCAGCTCAAGTTACAGGGAAGGCATACTGAAATTTAGGCCCAAAGTTTGTCCCTTTCAGATGAGTCCCTGTTTTTCTTCCCGGCTTGCTTGGAGCATAAGAGTTTTTGCTAAGGAAAGGCATGGAATTATAAGGTTAAAGGGGAAGAGGGAGAAGAGAACAGCTTGACTGACTGATCCTTCAAACACTTTGGCTATTCTGAATTCTAAATATAGCAAGATTTAATGAGGCAGAAATCTACCTCAACATTAAAATTACCCTAAAATTGTTAATGCTCCATCACTGAACACCACACAAGGAACACAAGGCATGCCCCTGCACCCACCTTCACACAGCCATAACTAACCAGTCTCCCTTTCAAATAGGTATTTTTAAACTCTGCTTGTGATGGAGCACATGAGGGACAGGCAGGTGGATCACAGAGAACAGCAAGCTAAGACAAGAGGGGATGGCAGTACGGTGAAGAAGAGCAGAAGAAAGTTCTATGAGTAACAACCACGTATTTGGTTCTTCCATATCCATTAGGAAAGGCCGCAGGAATGATATTTACCATCTGCTCATCATTTCTACCTGTCATGTAGATTATCAACAAGTATGAATCACTTTGCAAGGGGCAACGATGCTTCCAATCTACAGTTTCTGAAAGGACAAAAACAATTCAGGCTGCACAGTGGTAGCTTTCAGGCTGCTCTCATGGGTCTATGAGCCTGAACGCTCCTAAGTCTGGTTAGGGACTCTGCTAATCAAGCAGCAAACAAACAATTAACTTAATTGACATTATTTTCTAACTGAGGAAAGGTATTTGTGTGTCTGTCTATAAAACAATCCATATAATGTATTTGGAAAAAAGGAAAACTTGAAACAAAACAACAAAACCAAATACTACTATTATAATCTCCGTACAATTGCATGTAATAAATTCTGATTAAAGCCAACCTAATGCATATGTGCACCTAAAGACCATCATCTCCATCTTCTTCCTGATATAAGGAGCAACTGAAGATCATCCTTGCAAGGGAAGAAGGGTAAGTAATCTTCATGCTTTTATCTCCTAAATCTCATCCTGGTTAGTAGGTTTATTCAGAGCTCTCCTTGCTAGGATCCGCCATGGCAACTTGGAGCATGGGTGAAAACTGTAAATAACTTTCATATTGATTTCAGTTTTCTGTCAATTGCCTCCTTAACATGGGCAGGCCCATAAGAGACAGGACCAGGAGGCAGTTCCAGAGTCACTGAATCCAGGCCTGCACAGCTGCAGACTAGGATTGCTATGGAGAAAATATCTGTCCTGATCACCTACAAGGGACAGAATTCAGTGTTTAAACATGGATGTACATTTTGCACCTGAACAGTCAATAGCTGTGGTATTTAGACACAGACCTCCTTGAGTTCTGGGAAAAGCAATGTTGGACTTAGAGACAATCCAACTCTATTTCCAGTTACCTCTGCCCAATTAATTTACTTTGAGTTGGACTGGAGCAATTGCAATGTTTGGCTTGTTTCCTCATTGAACACCATGACCCTGACACCAATGATACGAATGAACACAGTCCCAAGGAAATAAGCAAGAAAGACAACAGATATAGTCTGTAGCAGTACGAATGCCAAAGACTGTCCCCAAGAGATATGGTGACATTTTTAGTGTCTGATTCATTTGGATCATTTTCTTTAGGTTCTAGACCTGTGAAGGGAAGTGAGGCAGGGAGAAGGTGAGAAAGAAAAGGAGCTCATGGGTGGTTCATGAACTTGATTTGCAAAATCAGCCAGAACTCTCCACCTTTGCAATCCAGTTGAGGTAGCATTCAGCATCACAGATGGCTTTTCACATTTGTCACCATTCTGGATTTATCACTGCAGAGGAAATGAAAATACAATAATGAGCAACCTACCCCGTAGCCTGAGAGCTAATTACGCACCTTTCTTCACAAAGTAAGCGGGGAAACACATGAGCTTGGAAGATATCCACAGAGCAATTAAACACGCACTTGTCAACATGTCACAAATACCGTGTTTTTACAGTTGAAATGAAAACACAAAATGCCATCTGATTGAACTTCAGAATAATTAGCACATCACAGCAAACAGCCACGACAAGTACCTGTCAACAGCTATCAGCACAGCAATGACATTTTCCACCGTGAATAATAATGTCATTTTCCACTTTGGAGTAGTAATGCTATTTTTTGTCTTTTCAAAAAGCAACATTGTTTATAACAGATACAAATATATCCTCCATAAAACAAGATTTCATTCTGCAAAGTTAACACTCAAACAGAATTATTTTGCAACCAAGCTCTAATTCCACGTGCAAAAGCCAACCAAGATCTAATTCCACGTTGTAGCTGGAAGAAGAGGAGGATGCTGCCTGTGGGACTGTCCTCATTAACCAATGTCTATTTATCCCCAGAACACTTTCTCTCTATACCAAGTTCATAGCCAACAATGCTCTGGACTTGTACTAAACTGGTGATTTCTTCCAGGAAACACAGCAATAAAAAAAAATATAAAGTCAGGTACTGTGGGTGGTTTTCAGCAGTTTTCAGGCAAGCTAATAATGTCAGCTTTGATGTGCTGCTAGAGTAACTTGTTAAGAGAAAAGTAAGGAAAAGTAAAAAAAGTTTCTGTAAATTTTTATTAAAGTTTTAAACTGCTCTATGGTCTGTTTTCCGTAAACAAGTTGGCTATTAATAGATGTGATTTAAAATGCAAGCTGAATTGCACAGGCTGGCACACTCACCCTTTTTGGGTGGCTGTGTACAATTTTACGCTTGTTGACTATGACTTTAATTAACAAGTCATAAGAGCTTAGACTGTTTTATGTCTTTACAGTCCATTAAAAAAAGATTGTTTCTTACTAGCAATAACAGACTAAAATTCCTACAAGGACAAGCTCTGAAAGAAAATCTGAAAAAAATCAGTATAGTGACAGCCTTGAGTACCCTCAGTAGGGCAGGACTGGGCAGGGGTCAGATCCTTTATCTGATGCAGCTAGAGTGAAATCCCTGTGTTAATTTTTTCCATTGAGGATGTGGTTTTCCTACTTGAAGCACTCTGAAGCCTTCTTCTTCCAACCTACCTGTGCTCTGAAAGAACCCAGCACAGGGAAGCACCGAGTGGAGATACTGGAGCTGGCTTCCCGAGCCTGAGGCTTGGGCGGCTTGGGAATAGCCACGCTAGCTGAGCATACTGCCCAGGATGAGAAGAGTGACTATTTAGAGGGAGTATTTAATTTAGAGGGAGTATTTCTGCATGATGCTCTGTTGTGACACATAGTTTTGCCTTACATGAGAGGTAAATCAATTCCTGTAGCTATTCCTAACTTGACTTGTCTGCCCACCAGAGTGACAGCTTTTAATGCCAGCTGGAATAAGACCGGTGCCATCACAACAAAAATTCTCAATTTATATTAATAGGATTAAGTAACTGATCCATGGAGATGGCTCATCTCCACTCAAAGCACAGAAACCCTCCTCCACAGAAATATGTATCGTTATATCACAGTCCAGAGCAGTCAGTTCTGTCAAGGCTTCACGTTCCCTAGAGTGGGATTTGTCTCTCCATGGTTTTAGCCATTAAAAAGGTAGTTTTTTATCTTAAGTTGTAGTGATGGCTTCTGCTATAACCTGTGGAAAAATACCAGTATCTCCAGACAGGAAAACATCTCACGTGTCCTAGGAACTTGCATCTGCAGTTTTCAAATTGTCCAGAAATTTGGACTGCTACTGGTACTGTTGTATGGCAAGCCAGCTTGGGTCTTGGCTGACACTGGAATTGTAACAAAAGTAATACAAAAATGTGCATTATGGATGGCATTTAAATGGATTCAATTTCTGACTCACCTCAGTGAGAGAGAAATCCTCTCCCAACTGTGTAAGTTTTATACCACTGGTGCCATTGGAGAAAAAAGCAGTTTTGCAGTAGAAAATTTCAGACTCTTGGTATGACATTCTACTAAATGACACTGAGTTTTTGCTATCATGTTTGGTGATTAGGAATGAGCATGGATCAGGTAGATAAAGCTGGTTCTCTGTGCCAAACTCCTACATCATGTAAAATTCAGATAAAATTTTCTTTTAAATGTAACAACAAAGATCTTCAAAGGCAAGATACATCTCACTCTGTCTCTATTCCCTTGAGCACTAATCCACAAACCTCTTCACTTCCACCCACTGCAAGGAATGGGCCAAATGCTACCAGAAGTCTGCATCTGTGGAATTTTAGGCTCGACTGTGAATATAGAAGAAGTCACAAGTAAACAAGCTGTTGAAATTTCCGACAACTATCCACAAATCCGCAACGCCCCCAGAATTTGTACAGTGACTGAGCTGCTGTTGTGATGGCCTGCCCTGCAGCCTGGTGTCCCAGAGCAGAGATGGCCAGCCCCACCTGTGAACATCACCACAATCTCTGACGCTGTGGGATGGGGCCCACATCATCTCCTTCACTCCAAGTGAGACAGAAAACTTGAGTGGTAGGAAGCCAACACTCAAGAATGAGAGCCTCTGCTCTACAGTACATGTGCTGAAGATGGGGCCTTAATTGCAAGCAGCAAAGTTTTCCTGTTTGGTTTTGATTTTACAGCAGTGCAGATTTAGAGATTCATGCTTTGTGGAGACACAAAACTTGTGTGGAATAGTTTTCAAACAAACCAACTACTGAGCCACTGTGCCATGGTCAGTCATTCTGGCTCTACAGAGCTCACCCACACTATCCTGGGGCTGCAAAGACTGGGGATGCAAAGTCAAATAGCTTACTTGCAAACCACTATGAACTGAAAGACAGTAAATCTTCCTTAAAACTAAAATTACCTGGGGATCTACTGGAAATTCACCAGTCAAGTTTAAGAAGAAAATTCTACTCCCCAGGCATTAGGCAGTGAATTTTTGCCCTCGCTGGAGGTGAGACGGGCTGAGCTGATGTGTTAGATGAGTTCTGTCACCAAAAGGGCTGACCCTACTCTCCTGTCCTCCCACTCCATCGCTTCCTCTACTGCTCATCTGGCTGCTTGGTGAGCCATTTCAGACCTCAGACAATTATCCCAGGGGAGAGGAAAAGAGGGCAGAACCCAGCTCCTCATTAACGATTTCTATGTTTTGTTTCTTAACCAATTTCATGCTTTTATTTGTTTTGTGGGTTTATCCTCTTTCAGGAAAGAAAGGGAGAAGGTCCGAAAAGAAGGACTGAAAAATAGATGAATGCAGGGCCAGCTGGGGAGAGCTCCTTTCTCCACAGAACTGTGTAGGCAGTGAGCTCAGAAGGTAACTGAGCTTGCAGTCACCAGTACAAATCACCCTCCAGAAACAATTGTTACAATCCTTCTGTGTCCACAGGGTTTGGTGTCATCAACCAGGGCAGACACAAGGGGGACTCCACAGCAGCTGCACACAAGAGAATTCACAGGGAGGAGCAGTGTTACAACTCCCTCGGTTCACAGGGCAATGTCATTTTTACACACCAGAGACATTGGTTCAGCTCATGGCACCACTGGAGGAGAACTGAATGCTCTTCAAACAGCAGTGTGTATGCACCTTGCAACATCTGCACAGTACTGGAACCACTCCAAAATGGAGACAAAGCACCTTCATGTAAACTGCAGGTCTAACCACTTCACTAAAAAAGGAGTATTCAAAGGTTGCATAAGAAAACCCATATTGCATATATAGAGGTGTTTCCTGTAGGATTCCTGCCCAAGCTTCCAGCACTTAGTGGTATAAGGGCATCCTGAACCATAAACTACAGTCAGATTTTATGAACCCCCACTGCTTATGCATTCAATTAATCTCTTTTTCAACATAGGTGTATTTTTAGATTATAACATACCATGACAGTGACTTGCACTTAGTTATGTGTAGTGCAGGAAACCCCAGCCTTCCTTGATTGCTTCAGCCATAGTTCTTGCATGGTAAGAAATGGTGAATCCTTGCTCCTTGTTTGCCTTTCCCACAAGTTTTATGATTTAAGGACTGCTTAAAACATGTGCTAGGAGAGCTCCACAAGACAAGTCTAAAACAACAAAAAAGTGGTAAAGAAACAAAGGGAGAAGAAAGACAAGCAGATTAAAGCAAAAGTAAATATGTATCAACTCTGAGTGTTAAAGCTCTGCAACATTTAAATAGGTGTTGGTACCATGCCTCTAGTTCTAAGAAAATCAGTAGCACCTCAAATTTCCTGAGTACATTGCTTTTTTTCTGTCTAATTTGTAGGAGGCAGCATATCTAAAACAGAGGCACTACTTTAAGGTGCTTTATGGCAACTTCCCCACTGGTTTTATTTTCAGGCTGCTTTGATTTCCACCATGACTTTACCTTCAAAGGTACTTCACAGAGTACACAGCTGATGGTTCATGCACACATCCCCAGCCTAGTCAGGAGTCTAACTCATGCTTTGAGACACATTTTTCATTTTTTATCTTCCTAAATTGAAAGGCACATGTGAACACACCCTGACATACTTCCCATCGAGTGTCCCAGCCTAACGACTGTGCTTTAATTGGCCCCAGGCATTAAAAAGAGCCCAAGAGCTGTCTGAGCACTGAGCCGTGGCTCCCATACATTTTCCATTGTTTTCTTTTAACGTTGTACCTCAGATAGCAGAGAAATAAACATAGGCTGATACCCATCTGTCAGACTCATTAAAATAACACATTTAAAGGGGTTAGCAGCATCACTGCTTTGCTTCCTCTTCTGGCCCTGCAGTAAGAGCTGCTCAGAGTGCTCATGAGGGGAGGTGATCTGCAGAAATAACTCTAACATGGTGCCTTCACCTGTCCCAGCCCTGGGACAGGTTCTGGCCATCAAATGTCCTCCAGAAATAACCCAGAAATCCTCAGGGAGCTACTCACCTTGGACATGGGCACCTTTCTACCTTTCCTGGGTTGTAGCTCATCCTGCTCCAAGTAAAAGCAAATGCCTCCACAATCAGGATTACCCATCCAACTTCAACTACCAAAAAGAAACCTGGAGGATGCAAGCTTTAGATGTGCAATAAGCACCACTTTTGGCATGACATATTGGAGTGACCAATGCAAGTTTAACAGTTTAATGTGAGTGTAAGCCATTAATTTAGCATGGTTATTTTTAGCAGCTGTAGAGCTAAGGAAGAAATGGTGCTTGCAGAGCCAAGAAAAACATAAATAAGGGTGGTGTGGTCTCTCTGTATCCCCCCTTGCACTGCCACCATGGTGCTGACCTGCCATGCCCTCTGCCACACACAGCTCCATTGTGTCCTCCCCCATACCCCAGAGGAAGTTAAAACAAGTTCTATTTTCAGACATGCTGGTGGTGTTGGGTCCACCAGGCACCTCATGTCATGCAGCTTCTCTCTCTGCATCTTCCTTCCTTCCTTCCTTCCATGATGCAGCAACCCCAAAGTGTCACCCAAGGGAAAATTTGTCTGCAGAGACCTTGAGTTGCCCCATCCCACAATCCGTGCATATATATTTGTATATAGATATAGATACATGTAACGGTGCAGAAGCTCCAGAGTGGGAAAAGCTACTCTGGGTCAAACCCCAAAAGTCACTACTTTTGCCTACCTCACATCACACAGCATGGCATATGCACACTTCTCATCGTGGGTGGTCAATTTACACTGACATTAAAAGGAAAAGCAGATCTTCAGGCTAAATGTATCACCATTTATTTTTGAAAGCAAGCGAAAAGGCAGAGCTCAATTTACTCTGTGCCTAACCTGGGGTAAAACCTGTTTTCAAGGGAAGAATTGCTTGGTGAGACAAGTATATACAGAGGAAAGAAGGATCTGGGCTTTAGCTGCAGATTTGTCTCTATGTGCCTAAGTCAGCTTCTAGAGAAGGGGATGGATACTTCTTTGAGCTCATGATGGCCAGCTAGAGCAGGGAATGGGCTCACTCCAGGGCTCTGGCCACAGCATGGCCTCCCTGACAGAAAAGCATCTCTTGTTGGCACCTGATGGCCAGCCAACATGATGGGGCAGGTCAGGTGGTGCTGAGCAAGGTCAGTCACATAGGTTTGCTAGCGGAAAGGAAAGCCTTCCCTCTCTGTCCTGATATACACCCCACTTTGTGTCAGCTCATTCCATGATTTTAAGATGCAAAAATGCTGTGGGAGAACTCCCTCAGACAAGTCTGTAACTAGGAAGATTTCTAGCTTCTAGAAAAGAGACAGGAAAAGGACAATTGAATGAAAAATAAATCATACGTGTAAAGTCAAATTCTGCATAACAGAACATGGGTCAGGAGCATTTGGCAAATAAAAGGAAAACAAACATATTCAGACCTGCAGGCTCTGAATCCCACAAACCCTGCAGGATGGGCCCAGCTGAAGGGCAGCCCCTCACTGCAGAGGCCCATGGATTCTTGGGAGATAGATTGGGAGATTCTCAGCCATACACCCCCAAGCCCTCCAGCACCCATCACAGCATATGACCTGCACTGTGCCTTTGCCTTTCCACACTGACAACCCTTCCCACCCTCCCTGATGCATGCCAAAGCTCCACTCCCACCTCCCCACCAGCAGCCCCCAAACCAAAACACCCCAGTGGCACAAATGGTGCCTCCAGGATGGAAATGTTTCAGGAGCATTTTGATGTTTCGTGCATGCAGAAGTGAGGCCAGTGGTGTGCAAATCTCCCTGTGCTTTCTTTCTAGTTTTTCTGTGTTTCTTCCAGTTTAATTTCTCTCTGGATGCCAAACAGGCCTTGGCAAGAACAGTCTCACACCATCCCACGTTGAGGACAACTGAGCAATCAGAAAAGCCAGTCATCAAAGAGAAAGGGCTTCTCTCTCTGCAGGGCTGACATTTACCACAAGCATTTATATCCCATTTCGACCTGAGAGGTGTCTATCACATCTTGTGTAAAGGACTCAGCTATCTGGCTCCTTCTGGCACAGCCAGAGACAGGATCAGTGACTGGCTTTGTGAGTGCAAGGTCATCCCACAGGGCACAGCAACACACCCACCCTATCACGAAACCTCCAGCACTCACGACATCTCCAGGAAATCCACCTTGTCCAACACGGGTCCTGCCCATCCTATGGCTCTACAAGGGAACCTCCAGCACCAGCTCTGGGCAGGCAGCAGGGCTTGAAGGAGGGAAGGTGGGATACACGTTGGAAGACAAGGCTTACAGGAAAGTTAGGATTGCTCAGACAACTCACCCCAAGGGGAGAGGGGTAAAAGGGGAATGAAGCCTGGGTCTGGGGAGCTTAAAAACCAAAAAGGAAAAAAAGAGGAAAAAAGAAAAAATTCTAGGAGGTATCAGTGAAACCCTATTATATTCCCTGTTCAAGTCTGTGGAATTTCCTGTCAACATTTGTATCTGTAGTGTCTTAGGATGATTCTAACACCCATGTAAGAGCATTGAAAAATGTTAATAACAAATAAATATGAGCAGAACATAAATACTGATTAGCTTATTAAATTTTCTAGTATGTGCTTCCAAAGCACGCTGTACCCAAAGTATGCTTGATTTGATAAAAACATTGAACACTAAGCTTTGGCATTTAATAAATCCTTACGTGATAATATATTATATATGTTCTATCATCATGCACAGATGACATAAATACACACCAGTAAATGTCTTCTTTATGGAGAATTAATAGAAAAAGTCATACCAAATAAAGTCCCACAATTTAAAATTGAAAGTAAAAATAGAAGTAATTAAACCCAACACCTACTGAATTGAAAGCAACCAGTGTAGAAACATGCATCCTTAATGATGACATGACCCACAAGAATAGATACATGTAGGTCTAGCTTTGCAAAGCCAAGCTCATACATGTCTTCATTCCCCCCAGGAAATAAAGGATCCTGATCTCCAGGACCTCACTTTCCTACACACCTGCTTGAAAATGCTGCTACCCATGTGTTCAAATATGAGCAGCTACACTGCCCAACAGCTCAGGAACCTGCACTCCTGGGTTTTCAGAAGTTGTACGAATGGCAGCTGGTGCAAATAGTGAAAGATTTGTTTCCTAATTATCTTTTAAGTATGTCCTTCTCAACTGTTTAACATGCAAAACAAATGCACATGAAACAGAGAAATATCTACCTTCAAAATCCAAGAGACAAAGGCAAATCAAGCTTGGTTTATCATGGTGCCCTCTTCTGGCCCTTGAAAAAACAGTCGCCTTGCTGTCACTTGGTGTCTGCTTGGAAGAGGCATCAAAAGGAGCATCTGCTTGTGCAAATCGATTTATTTATTAAACTGGCCAGAAAAATACCATCACAGACCATTCTAGATACCATACAAAACACGTTTAAAAATCCTTCAGTTATGTATGGGTTTATAAAAATAACTTACAACACTATTTTAGAAATCCCAGTAGAAATACAAGAATCTGTTACCAGGTAGGAATTTAGGCATAAGGCATTCTGCCCACAGGGCTGGAGAATTCACACCGCACTACTGAACTCCCAAGAACCATTTAATAAAAGTAATCTGAACCTTTCTGCTAAAAGAGATGGAAATGAAAAAACAGATCAAAAAAGCACATTCATTTCCATTACAAAGAGGCATTTTTGCCATTTCTTGACAACTATGTATGCAACTTATCCAACACAGGAGAGATATTCAAGAATCTGGTATTTTCCATGGAAACCTGTTTTAAAAGTATTGTTTGCTTAATTAAATATAAAACATAGCACACATGGAACTAAACACAACTTTTAGGCCTATCTACATAACAGATTTTTCACTACTGGTTTTTGGAGTTTGGCTGGAGGGTTTGTTTTTTGGTTGTTTTCGGGGGGGGGTGTTGTTTGATTCTATGGGCTCACTAATCTCAGGGAAATCCAAATACTTTTGTGTTCAAAGCGGCCAGTTTAGACCTGAAATAGTGTAGCTTATGACAGCTCTGAGAAAGAAATTTACTCAAATTTAATGAAGTTGCACACTTGGAAGTATAATTCATTCAACATTGGAATTCTGTCAGCTCCAAATTGGATTCATTACAATCACATAAGCTTCAATAAGAGCTAAGATTATCATCTGTGTTATATGCATGATTGTTACTTTCAGGGAAGAAACACAACTTTCTGTATCAAAAGGCCTTAGTAAATTATTTTCCTTTCTCACTGAGAAGAATGTTTTCACAAATAAGGCTCTCTAAATAAAAAGTCACAACAGAGTCAGTTTGGAAGGCAAGAAATATGTTATTTTAGCTGGTACTAAACTTTTTTCCAAGGCTATTTTCTTCCTCCTGATCAAACAAGTAGAACTTCCCCTCCATAAGCATGTGAGCTGGTAAAATGCATGCTCATGAGGAGACCTTGCATTTGCTGTGTCATGACCCAGAACACAGGAGCTGTTTTATCTGATACAATTACCTAAACTTGTGGGGATTTTTCTGGGTTGGGAAGTTCTTTGTTCTGGAAAGGAATGTTCAGGAAAGAAAGGAGAGAGGAATAAAGCCAAACCAAAACAGTTGTTGTCCAGCTGTGCTAGCAGTTCTTCCGTCACTGCCCACCAGACAATGCAGGCTTCAGGCTATGACTTCATGAAAGCATTCATCAAATGCCCTGCTAACCACCAACTCGACAGTCAAGATTCCCATTGCATTGCTAATTGCCAGCCAATCACCACAAGTGACCAACTCCCACAGAGCTCTTCTCCTTAGGACGATGGAATGTCCAGGTTAAGCTCTACCCATTTCTGCAGGTGTCCAAGGGCGACTTCTCCCAAAACCTTTGTTCTGAATTGCAGGAGTTAGACAGTGAGACCAAAGTCAGTCTCTGGCAATAGCAAGAATGGGGGTCTTTAACCTCAGCATCCACTCAGAGTGATGTTTTCACCAGAACGCTTAGTCACGGACAGGCTGGTGAATACCTTGAGAGAAAGAAAGGAGAAGACTCTTAGTGTGGCTAAAATAAATTTTTTTTCCTGGAAGATTAACTTGGGCATGATGCTCAAAACAGAAGCCATTTCTTAAAGCACGAAAATAATAATGAAAATCACACAATTAAAATCCTTGCCATTAAACAGCACACACACACACATAACTTTTGCTCTCTTCATTTAGCTTATGTCCTTCCTTTTACAGTGGAAAAGAAGGAATCAAGGAAGTCACATGGCTTTATACCACCTCGTCTCTTAATGCTCCTAAGTTTTTACAGTAGGAACAAGCTTAGCAATAATAAACTCCAGTACACCTAATAAATAAGTGTCTTTACAGCTCAAAGAAAACTTCTTTGTTTGGGAAAATTAAGTTAACTCAAGGCCTGGGCATTTGGAGAGAATTTTGCCTTTGTGCCTTTCTAGACATTATAGAAATGTGGAAGTGATGGTTGATGAAGGTATTATGCCTGGGATCTGTGTCCTCTCCACAATAGCTATGAAAACACTGAGTAAAACTAGTTTGAAAAATTCCAATCCTTACTGCTTTCAAGTCACATTAAAGCAAACAACATATTCAAAAATAATTATTGTAAAATTAACAGATATTAAAATTTGGGAAGAAAAATTCTCCAAAAAACTTTTTTAATATTGGTACTTCACTATGCAAATAATTGCATGGTTTTGCACAAATATAATATAGAAAGGAAAAAAGGAAATCAAAACCACTGCTATCTAAATGCTTCAAAGTTGCAATAATTAGTTATCATCAAAGCCATCTCTCAGGAAGAATAAACCTAGCATAGAATAAAGCACATACACATTTCAGCTAGGCAAATAACACTGAAGTATCTAAAGATAATGGGGATCAGAAAGACCTATATTTCTCTAAGTAGGAGCTTTGCTGCATTAAGGCTGCTAGCAGCTCTTCAGAGAACAACATCAATAAATGATAAACCTCTTCCACTTTCTATAAGCACGTAAAGCATTATACACAAATCAGGAAGACAAATGCATGTCTAATATATATGGCAGAAGAACAGTGACTTATTTAAAATATAGTGCATGTCTTGACAGAGGGGTTTGAAGCCTTTATTTCTGATCCACAGCCTGACAACATATGGGAGCCTTCATTTATTGTTATTTCACTTCAAAAGACCAAGATTAAAAAGCACAAAATTTATCTGCTTTCCTCCTGGCCAGACTGCAAGCTCCAGGTGTGGGAGGGGACCACACTGCTCCCTAGTAAGCCAGCTGGAGTCATTTGATAATTGTTGGAAACATGTATTTTTCGGCAGAATTTGTTCGTTCTTTAAGTGAAGACAAAACCTTAGATGGGATGGAAAGCCATCATTAGCTACCTGGAAGAATCACTCCAGCTTTCAGAAGACAATTTCTCTTCATCAGAGATGCTCGATTGTAGCCCCCTGAATTTCAGGCAGCACAGTGCAGTTGAGGCTGAGATGTAATTCTCTCTAGGGCTGAGGTCCTACCAGCTCTGTGCTTGCAGTTATTTGGACTTTACCTTGCAAGAGATTCCATTCTGAGCTCATGTTTTCTGCAGAATAAAATGCTCCTGAACAAGAGAAGTGAAATCTGGCTCTAATTTGTAAGCAGTGAGAATGGGACCCTCAGTCTTAAGGTTTTCTTCAAGTGGAATAAAACCACGTTTCACAGCAGACTTAGCAATTAATTAGTCCTAGTGCCAGTGAAGATGTCAGCATTTGACCCTGTAACACTGCCCCTTTCCTGCTCAAATCAGACTTCATTTCCCTTAACTTTTACAAGGATGTAACAAAAATAGCAGTGATATTATCCATCATGCTATTCATCCAATATGCTCATTCCTCACAAATTCCAATTTTCAAGCATTTTTCTAATCAAAGAGTGCCATCTTGCACTTTGATTTTTGTTTACTGCTCAAGAGATTAAATTAAGTAAAAGCATAAAACCCCTTTTGAAGACTGTCACTAAAAATGATCACTGTTCCCTGGAGCTTTTAAATAGCGTATTTCTCCTGAGCCAATTTCTTCCTCCCCCACTCAAACAAATATGATTATCTGAAATTACCTCCCTGAATTATGTCTAATCATCATTCTATTCAGTTTCAATTTTAGCAGCTCAGATGTCCAGAATAAATTATGACTCTCATCCTCTCTTCACACTGCATATGCTAATACCCCACTTGAGTTCACAGGTTTGCATGCCTCCCTCAGAGATCCCCCTCCACAGGGCCCCTGGTAAGATAAGGACCTGCTGCCCCTCTTCAAGGGTCTCCAAAAATGCCATTAGATGGTACTACAAAGAACAGAATCTATATTGTGGATGCTTTGAAGATGATTCAGATTGCTAGCAGTTCACTCCATTAATAGGGTTCTTATTACATTGCTTTTACTAAACCACCTTGAAGACCAGAGAGCTGGATGTCACTTCTGCAGAGCAGCATCCTGGTGCACCCTTGCAATGCTTTATATCTAACACAACCAGAGATTCTGTATGAAGACTCACACAGGTCGTAAACAAGCTTTCATGGATCCTCAGCTAATATAAACTGCTCCTAATGTTACAAAAATCAATCTCTGATTTACATCTGGGAGGAGCTGTCCCACATCTGCTAGAGAAAATTGAGCTCTTCATTAAAGAGGAACAGCAAGATAAACAGAAGAAGAAATATTTGTGTGGTTTCATGAATTGAAGGTCTATGGAATAAAGAAAGATCTTTAAGAGGAGAGAGTTTGATTGAAAAATTGTCATGTAGCTGGTCCCCTTCCCCAGCACCAGTTTGCAAGCCTATTTTGAGTACGCTAATCTAGCTTTGACAACCACTTTATAGCAGAAATAGTGTTTGAAGCTTTCATAATCTTGAGAGGGAGAAAAATTCTACACTCCCCAGTAAAGACAGAAGTGGATTAAGGGAGACCATAAACTTTTCACAAATGAACACACTAAAAAAAAATTAAATATCCCAGACTAAGCCTAAGTGTTAGAATTCCAAATATTAAAACCAGATAATTTCCTGTCCTTTCCTCCCTGCTACTTTCTTGCAAATTTGGACCTCTTTAATAGAGCTCTGTTATTCAGATTTCCAACACCTTACCCCAGAATGCCATGAAAGCTGGGCTATGAGGTGACTTGGTATACAAACCTCTGCACAGACAGGATGAATTCCTATGGTGCTGTCCAGCTGTTTTTTTGTTAACCCACATTTAATAGCAGCTGCAAACCCTTGGGTGACTTCTCCAGCATTTGGGCCAAGGACATGGAAACCAATGACTCTCTCCTAAATGCCAAAGATAATCAAATACAAGCACAGTCATGAATTCAGTTCTTGTTAGACAACGGGTAAGGTTTTCTTACTCAGAGTACATAATTCAATCAGCTCATAAAACGTATCACAAATTAATATAACCACTAAAACGTGAACTATCATCAGCACTAACAGATGGGAGATGGTGTAATTTTGTTCTCTCTCTCTGCAAAGATTCAACTGGGAACTCAGGAGTCAGCTTTCTTACAAAGTTTTTACAGGAGTACATCAAGAGCATACAAATTTAACACATGCCATGGTCTGTGCTCAATTATGTGTGTCCGAATCACAAACAAGGAATTAAATTTTATTCAGGTGAGTTATTGCACTCATTCCAACAGAATGCTTGCCTAAGTAAAGGTGAGCACCCTGCATGAAGCTTTTGAGTACAAGGGCCTGTGGTGGGAGGCTACATGGTCTGAATCTGTTGAAGAATTTTCAGTTTGATAGCTGCTCACAGGAGAGGACCACGAGCTGAAGTTGTACTCAACCAGACATGGCAAGAAGTGTATTTTAACCAAACTGCCAACGACTCTTGTGGCAGTGTTGGCTTTCATTGGGAGATAATACACTCAGAGACTGGCAAAAAACCTGTCCAGTTACAAGGAAGGTACTATTCACACTTCTCCTATCTATACTCCTGTTCAATTGCAAAACACATCACACTGCACATCCATCCTCAGAAAACACCCAGCAGAACAGGCTGTACTGTCCTGATCTGCTTTTCTTAAAGAGAGAAACAAGGAAATTTAGCACATGCCAGCTGCTGTAGGCTTTAGTGGCCTTCAGGGAATTCATCAGATTTTGGTGAGCACAGATGTAGCCCAGTTGAGTATCAAAAGTTATCTGCTCTTCCTGCTAAATATCACATATATTGGGTATAGTGGATACTACATATATTGAAAGGTTATTATTCTTTCAGTAAATCTGAGGACTGAGATTTACCACAGGGTTTATTTAAATAAGAAAAACTATAATTGGGTAATAACTAAAATGGAATTACCCTTATTTTCCTTTAAAATATGGACATATGTCAAAATAAAACCATAGTTTTGAAACCAAGGTAATAAGAGTATTAAATAGTTACTGAACTATTTTTTTTTCCAGGGTAACTTTCAATGCTACCCTAGATGTTTAAACAAATTTCAAATTTTCGGGACAAGAAGTGAAAACAAATTAATGAAACACTTTAAATCACCGTTAAACCTTTGTATTTTGTTAAGAAACTTTGGATTAGAATGTAGCCAGAGGTTCTAAGATACCTTCCACACTACTGCAAACTCCTCCAGAAAGAGGAGATGGGCAACACCCGACAGGTTTCCAAATTTTACAAAATGGTGACATGATGCTTAGAAAAACTTTAGGAAGATAAATCTTTACCTGAGAAAAATGATTATAGGTAAAGTAAGTTTTAGTTTCTTCTTCTAGGACAGATAGCTATGTCACCATCTTAACAGGAATACGTTTTAATAGAATATTACTCTTCATAATAATTTATATTATTAAAATCAATAGAAGTTAATTAAACAGATGATGATCATTCTGAGGTGGGCACACCCATTCTTCTAACCAATTACTAGCTTTGCTTTTGCTTCAGCAGGTACTGTACATTTCCACAGCCAGGAAATCTGATCCTAGTCCAAGGGTAATCCTGGCATTATCACCCTAAATGGGATTTGTGCAGGCAAGATACATTATCCTGTTAGAACAAGCTCAAGAGTTTTATGAACACATGTGGGTTTGGAGAGGTTACAAGTTGTGATGGTTTCTGAGAGACCTCAATGTCAGAGAGAAGAATCTCCCAGAAAAGAATGTCCAAGTTTGGGAAGGAAAGAATAAACCAATAAAACTCCTAACCATTTTTACATGCATTGATTTGCTCACTTCTCAAAGCTAATGAACATTCTTAAAGATCTTTACTTTGTATTTTACATATATGGAAGAAGTGCCACATACAAATAGCAACGACAGAATTTTGTATTTTACTGGGGGTTAGCTTTGTATACACAGAAGTATGCATCACTATAAATATTTATTACATTTCAAAAAGTAGGCAAATTTAAATAAATTTTAATTTGTTAAAAATAACCTATTTATAGCTGTTGTATCATCAACAGTCCCTATGATAAATACATAGATACTGTTTGCCCTGGAAGGAAAGATGCACTTACGTTATCCTGAATATTGCAAATTATCTTTGCATAGCATTTGTTGTTGTCTCTGGAAGGCACAGTCCACTCCAGTGGCCAGAAATGACTATGGTACACCTGGAAACAAAACACAGGTTAAAAAGAGTTGTATCATTTCCAAGCAGAGAGCATGATCTTCCAAAAGCTGCCAGATTATCCTAAATAATGAGCTATGTACATAGCATTTAGAACATCTGAAATCATGATGATACTCTTTTCCCTTAATGAATGCCAAAGACAGGAGTCTCTACAAAACAAGTACTAGTGTCATCCAATAATTAAAAAACGAGAAGCCATAAGAATATTACACTTCCAGGACACAGCTCACCATGCTCTTACTAAATTACAAAATCACAAGTGACTCAATAATCTTACTGAGGCTTGCAAAAACAAAAGCCAATAAGGTGACACAATAAAGAGGTCAGAATACTACTTGAGGACTTGGCCAGAACACAAATGCTTCTGGGTGCACATTTTAAAATACAAAATGCTTTGAAAATCAAAAGCACATTTTCCAGAACAAAGGGTCCAGTGTTTCACACATAACATCAAGAATTTCACTCGATAACAAAAAATTTGACTGGGTATATACAAACTTTGTGGGCAGAAAAGCATTTAAGCCTTTGCCCTGTGGTCAGGTTAACAGTATTTTACACACTGCCATTTTGAGTTGTATTTACTTATGTTTCTCTACAGTCCAATTCAGAAAATGTCAGCTAAGAGGAAGACAACTTCTCAACTTCATGAACTACCACTCATCTGCTTATTTCTGCAAATAATGCTCCTCAGGTGATATTTGCAGGACATAAAAGTTGAGTTTATTGTGAGATTTCCTCCCCTCATGCTTTCTGTAATGTGGTCCCTACAGCATTTTGGAAGAACAGCCTCAGGCACTAAGTGCTTGTATTTGTCTAATTTCACTCCTGACCAGCAATCCCAGGGAATGAAAAGGAATTACTCACATGAGTCAAATGAAGCACATACCTCTTTGTACAGTCAAAGTAAACAGGAAGAATGAGCATAACATTTGGCTTTATAAAGTAAAAATCACTATGGTAAGCAATTTGCCATGCTGTAGGTACAAAAGCTCCACTTTGACATTAAAATCAATGTATTGCTTCCAGCACATGCCCAGCTTAAATTTACCCAGAAGTATTTGCAGACACAAAGAACCCCTTCTTCTCTTTTTTTTTTTAACTGAATATTCCACCTTTAAGCCCCTGTTTGCCAAAAATAGAACATATCTGCAAATAGAGCTATTGGAATTGAGGATTATTTTTATAACATGTCTAGGAACAGCCAAGGAAGACAAAAAATATACCTAGTCACCTCCTGCCCTTACATCAGAGCACGAAATGCTGTTTTAATTGACTCTTAACATTATGTTAAATTACAAATTGGAAAACTAAAACCCAGATGAAATTAAGGTATTTACCTCAATGTTTTCCTCCCCAAATTTCTCCACTGCGGTCTCTTCAGAGTACCCACAGGCTCCATACTCCAAAGGAGTAAATACAGTAGTTGGAACATTCACATAGTCACACTGAATGGCATTCAAAATAAAACAAAAAACCCACACAACATCAGTAATAAAACCAGCATACAGCAGTCTGAAACACAGGAAGAAAAGCTCGATTATTCACAATTCTGAAAGCTCTTTTGTTTTTTTTAAATTGTCTCAAATTGAGGTACAGTTTTGTGTTTGTCCATCCAGAGGTGTTAATTAGAGCAAGAACAAAAAGACAGTTTAAGGCCACACTAGCACCAGATTAAATGGATTTTAAATATATTTTGAAAATGTACCAGATCACAGGTCAAACTGGAGATAAAAAGCAGCCTTTTCAACCACTTCTACAAAGCATGCTATTTTCAGTTGGGGATGCTGCAAAGGCACCACTACCATTCAAAACTCACTTTTCATCAGCTGTGACCTAGGTGATGCCAAAGAACCAAAGACATGAAGTACAGCTATTTGGGGGACAGCAAAAACTTGTCACTTCTCCCAGTTTTGTATCATCCCCAAACCTTCTGAGGGAGCACCTGTTCTCAGCATCCAGATCCATTAATATAGATGTTAAACAGCACTGGACATACATCCAACTCTGTGGCACACCACCAGTGACTGGCCTTCAGCTGGTCTTTGGGATGCTGGGCACAGCCCTTTAAGCTCATCTGCTCAGCCAGTTTTCAACCCACCTCACAGCCCACTTACCCATCCTGCAATGCATCCATTTGTCCATGACAGTGTTATGAGAGACAGTGTCAAAAGCCTTTATTAGACTCAAAATAAACAAACATCCACTGCTCTTCCCATGTCCACCAAATGAGTCATTCTGCCATAGCAGACTAGCAGGCTGGTCAGCTCTATTCCATTTCTAGCAATTTGATTTTCTACATATTTCAACTCTAATTAATTTCCTTTGTGACTGGGGATCAACTCAGACACTGATTACTGTTCTTTCCCCACCTATCCATAACACCTCATTATGTTTCAATCACCTTTTCCAGATTTGTTACAAAGGCAATGTAAGCCACGTTCCCATTTAAGTAGTTACTCATTTCTTGGATTCACTGAATAAGAATGCTTCCTTTGGCAGCATAAGGATTTTTGTACCTTGAGAGACTTATCTGGCATAAAATGTAAATTAAGGCACAATCATAGCATTGCAGCAATAAAAAAAATCTGGCTTTTCCTACAGTTTCTTAAACCTTCCCTGGCTAATTCAATGACATTATGCACACTGATTCAGGGTTCTGTTACTGCAATACCTGCCAACATAAAATAAACAACTCAATCAAGCTCTAAATCTGGCTGATAGTTAAACTTGCTATGAATACAGCAGGCTCTGAAAAAGAAAAACCTTTATGGTTGTGCCATATGGTTATGAAGGTGAGACAAGCACCCATATCAGTACAACAGTTCTTTAAAGGCACTCTCCTTTCCTCCTGGCTTAAACACAGGGTGTAAATGAGTACCCACGTTACTCCCATTTGAACAACCATAATCTGGCTGAAACCCAGAGCTGCACTGGTATGAAACACGAACACCGAATCCATTAATTCAACTACTCAGGTATAAATACGTGCTGAGTTATTGGTACATCTGATCTTCCACTGTGTCCATATTCAACTACAATTAGGACTGTGTATTACATTGAAAGCATATAGATGAGAAGCGAAAAAAATTAGTGAAAAGAGCATTGAAAATTAAGAGCATCATAAACCCCTATTACACTCTATTTAGGGACCATAGGTAGGTTTAGTAAACTGCCTTTGAATTGGTGTTAAAGCACTTAACAGGATGGGAAAGATTGCTGACTTTTAGGGAAGGCAGTAGAATTAAAACCAGGTTAAATTATCTCTGTTAATTTCATTACCATTATACTCTGAGAGAAAATGAAACCCTCTTAATAGGAAAAAAAAGAGACTACTGCTTAACCCGTAAGGTATTAATTTCATCCTACACAATTAGCAGAACACATCTGCAGTAATATCTTTGCCAGGGGAAAATTAAAGTGATCATCAAAGCTAATCCTTAAAATTCTACTGGGTTTTCCACAACAAGCAGACTTGCACTCTGCACTTGGAAGTAGAGCAGTGACAGCATTTTAAGTCAACTGGTTCCTTACCTTAGTGGTTTCCCCAGCATAAAGCCTCCGAACTAACAACCTTCCTGCCTGGATTGCCACTGGTGTGAGCTCCAGCTTGCCCTGCAGTATATCTCCAACAGCATAGATATGTGGCACATTTGTCTGCTCCTCATCATTGACAGGAATTTTTCCTGTTCTGCAATTGGAAATAACAAGAAAAAACATCTAAGTGTTCTGCTGTGAAGGCTGGAGGTGTAAATAACCTTGCAGGAGTTAGGCCCCTTAGCTTTAAGAGAAAGACTTGTATGTGAAGTATGAGGGAAAGAATTAATATTCATAATCGCACAGGCTTGGGCAGGAATATAAAGTAGGGCAAATTTGACCAAAACTACAGGAATTCACACACTGGATAAGGAGGCAGCTTGAGAAGCTGCGATTCATCTCCTGAATCACTGAGGTGAAGCATAAAGTTCTTCCTGAAACATCCTCTACCACCAGCTGAGCTGTGTACTGGCAACTTTCAGGAATGACAGAAAGAGACATTCTCCCACTCCACTTGCAAGACAAAACAGTTTTCCCTCTACTGAAATTTCAGTCCAGTGGTTGAAGCCGTTTATAGAAACATCCTTCAGGCTCCTACACAGAGACAGGTCAGGCTGTTATACACCCTACCTAAGGGACAGCCAGCAAGCTTTTCAGCTGTAAGTGCACTGAGCTAATGGAAGTTTTTAATTATTAATATTTCCTACTTCATCAATAAATGAGATAGTGCAGTAAGCACCACAGGAAACACATGTAGCAGGGAAACCTAATTAGACAGACATAGAAACAGTCACACAGTTACTTGAGAGACCAGTGGCAATTCCCATATTAAAAATCCAACTTCCTCAATTTTGCACTTGTTAACAATTATACAGTTTATGCTAATAACTTTATGGTTCATTCTATTAAGCTAGTAATAGGTGTCCTGACATCAGAAAGCTGTGTACTGTTCTACAAGCCAACATGGGTCTGCCAATTTTGAGTGGACCAAAATTTCTGCTTATTTGGAATATCACAACTGTTCCCTTTGACAACATCAGTTACTGCATTCACGTATAAAAACCCTGCACTAGTCAAGTTCATGGTCCCTTGTCTTTTCTTCAAAGTGAGGATCTTGGACCCACATGCCTGGAAGATGTTTTTGTTATCAATATTGAAAATGTTACTGATAGCTCCACTCCCTGGTGCAACAATCTCACTACATTAAACATCAAATACTCTTCTACAGAAGACACAAACTGTTCCCAAGGGTTACTTCTAAGCAAGAAACAAACCCCTCCAAAACCTAAAATACATCAAGAACATTACCTGTGAGTTTAAGGAATGTTACTTGAACCTTATCTTTCAAAATAACATATAGCAGCGCTTACATTAAAATATAAACAAAACTCTCTGCTCTAAAAGCCTGTATGAATGAACAGATTTTTGCTCCAAGAGGTGATAAAAGCAAATGATGCCTTAGGTTTTAACTTTTATATTTTTCAAATTCTGTACTGCTTAGAGTGTAACTCTGAAGTTCCTTGTAGCCTGTAATTCCCTCTCTCTCGTGCTGAGTGGACATAACAAAGCCTCTCCAGGCTTTGCCTTCAAGGACAGCCAGGCTGTTCTAGGCCCAAAATGTGTAAACCAAAGACTCTAAAGGGGGGGCAAGCTGAGGGGAATTACATCATTAAACTGGGGCTTTAATTGGAGAATTAACCCTGATATGCAAATGAACCAAACCTATAAAAGTGTGAAGAACTCGTGATCTGTCGTCCATCTTGGGGTCCATTTTTTATGGAAGCAGCCTCTGGCTCCCCCAGGGTGTACCTTGAAGGCCCTTCAAATAAATACCTATCTTTATTCCCTTACTCTTGTCTAGTCTCTGTTTCTGGGAGGCCTCTTAAAGCATCACAAGGAGACAAGAAAAAGAGAGTACAAGGAACAATTGACATATCCTAGAAAACCCTGTGACTTGAAGAAGCCAAGACAGATCTGTGAACCTAGACAGAATGGAACAGACACTTTTTTTTCCCCAGGAATTAGAAACTAACTTTTCAGCAACAAAAAAGAAAACGTAGCAGTACTATGGGAGAAAATGCAGTTATCCCCACACCCCCTACACAGTCTCCCATCCAAGTGTATACAAACAGGGGACAAATCTTTCCTCAAAGCTTTTGGATGTCTCTGCACCACCACCATTTTACAGTACATGATACAAGCTCAGCGGTGAGTGGTACACAGACATCTGTCCTTACTTTTCATTGATAATCACTCCAACTTTGTCCAAACCAATTTTTCTCGTGCATGGATCTCGTCCAATTGCCAGCAACACCTGCAAAACAGCAATGCACATTACAGATTTTTAAAAACTCAAAAGTGCCTTTTCCTTTGGCTATTACCTTCAAGATACACCAGAGATTTGTATCTAAGGCTTGGTCACAGTAAGGTGAATACATTTGTTACCCATCATAGATTCATAGAGTTTAAGACAAGCCACACTGCCACCATGACCTAGCAATACCAGGTTTTAGTGCTAAGATTAAACACAGTCAAATAGCTTTCCCTAGAAAAATACCCCAAGAACATTCTAAACAAATCAGTTAGGGACAGATTCTTTATTTCCTTGCAGTTTTATATCGAAGTGTTATCCTGTATCCTTACCAGAGCAGGTGACCTCAAAAAGCTTCAGAAGGAAAGGGCTCTTTAGGAAAGAAACCCAGATGCTTAAGCAAATAAAAATACCATAAAATACTATTTGGTTTGATCTGAAAATATAATTTACTTATATAGGCTCTCAGCCAAGTCACTGTCAAAGGATATTATTTTTTGAATATCATTTGTTTGAACATTTGTTCAGACCAAGCCAAATTCTTACCCATCCTATCAACTCTGATATCTTAACAAATCAAGTTCCAACTTTTGCTATCACAAGGAAATTTGCTATATGCTTTGTAGTCTTGGACAGCTGCCCAGATAACTATAAAATGCTTCTCATATGACAACTGAGAACTGTCCTGAAGGAATCCCAAGGTCTCCTTCAAGTCTTACAGGTGATCAAACACACCAGATCTTCAGAGCTGAAGGTCTTAAAAAGGAGCACAGACAGGTCACAGCTTCTATGAGGAGTGACAGCATTTCAGTGAAAGATGTAGCAATAAGAACCCAAAAGTTTCCTTAATAAAGGGATGGTATTGATTTCCTTGCTAAAAAGCTTTCACTGTTATGGACTAGAAAAAGCCCAGTATTACAACCCTGAGCGATAGCTCTGCTGCCACTGTTAAACCTTCTCACACTGTTGGCTCCCACATGCACTGAGGTGTGCACTTTTTTAGGGGATGATTGATGCACTGGACAGGTAACCGAGGTCACTGGCACACAGTATTTGCAGCCTGAAGTCCCAGGCTGGCAAAGGCCTGTCTTTATGCATTCTGTGTGGTTCCAAATACTCTATTCACGACCTTTTTTTTGTCCTTTCAGCATCGAGGCCTATGAAAATGAGTGGGGTGAGGCGTGATGGAAACAGTCAATCAAACACACAATACCCTACCTGCACACTGCAATTTTACTGGTTTAAGTGTGTAATGAAGTTTCCTGACTGATTTGCCACAGGGCATTAGTTGTTTCTGTGAAGATGTGTCAACAATAGGTCTTGAGATGGCATGTCACCTGTTTGTTTAACTCCTGCACAGGCCATTGTTTTGTGATGACTATACAAAGTAATCTATGAAAGCTATTTTAAATCATTACTTATCATTTATTACAAATATCCCACTGGGAAAAAATCCTGCAACTGATTCCACGTGACCAAGCTCATCTACACCCCTAAGCTAAGAAGAAGGTTTCAAAAGCATGCAAACTGATTTGGCAAGGCAAAATAACCATGGATTTTTTTTTCCAGATTAATTACCTGCTGACTGTTTGCAATTAGCATATTGAAATGACTAATATAACTTTTAAAAGTCAGAAGTGTGGATAAAAACACCCCACAAAATCTCAACATTAAACGGAAGGCTATTTCACATTCTTCATGCATATAGACAGAACTCACAGTATTGTATTCCCCTTCAATCATTTGGTCCCCAGTTGTGGACTTGGCTGTAACCTTCAATATTCCAGGAGTTCCTTCCTCAACCTGCTCAACCTATTTTGGGGGGTTGGGTGGAATAAACAAGAAAAATAAAAATATACAAATGTATACTTTTCCCACCACATATCTCGGAGAGAGCTTTAACCATGACCTAAAATGAAGCACTAGAAGATTCTTTACATTTCTACTTGTATATTTTAATGTGTTGCTCTATGTCCCTGCATTTATTCTTATGACCAACACAACAAAATCTCATTTCTGTTTATAAAATGGACTGATGGTTAAGTTCTTGTCCAAGCCCACCACATGACCTGTTGTATTCACTGTGGACAGAGGAGGTGAGTTTCAAGGAAACTCTTACAAGGCCTGGAAACACCATCAAACATTTTCTCCACCTGCTGCCATCATTCCCTCCACCCAAAGGAAGCCACTGTCATAGAAAGCCCTCAGCAGGACATACAAGAGACATGTAAGTGTGCAACACTTAACATAATTCTGGAGAATTTTAGTGTTCTTCTTACAGATGAAAAGGTACTTTTCAGAAACACCCCAGTTCCTATTTCATGTTCAGTATTTAGAGGCAGAAAAAGCAGTTTCTGATGAAGTTTTTAATCCAGTCCTTTTTTTTTAATTAAAAAAAGCCAACTGTGACATCCTACCAACCTTAAAGGATCACTGCGCTAAACTGCTCCTGTTCAAAGGCAGCATTATTTATAATAATTTATCTTCTGCCTTCAAACATCCCAACGAAGGGTTTTAATAAGGCACAACACGCATAACTTCAAACACAATGTTTGAAAGAGATGTGAAAACCTGCTAAAAACCTATCCAGCAACTTAAGTTGAAGGATATTATCAACCAGAAGCAGGGCCAAATATTTTATTCCCATTGATATCAAAGACATATAGTGAAGGGACAGGGTAAAATACACAGAAGTGCATTTGTGACTGTGATGATGGACTCCTCATCACAGGATGCATCTGGAGGAGCCTGCTTGCCATTTAGTTGTAATGATCTGCTTGTAAAAACAGTTCCTTCTTTCTCATCCCCCACTAGAGCTTACAAAAAGCTATGTCTGAAACAAAACCTAGATAATCATCCCTACTTTTCATACAGCATGGGACTTATGCAATGAAAACATGCATAAAACGAATTTCCTTGAAACATCCATTTTGACTTCTCACAGGAACTCTCACTCTGTGAGAGAGGCTCAGACCCACAGGGGGAACTGGCAAGAGCATTTTTAAAGCTGCTCTTGTTACTGCTAAGAGTCGAAATGAACAGTCTTCACTGAATTTAATGGTTTAATCCCCAAACTGTTAAAATTGGGAGCATGCTGGTTTAACACCAAATGAAATTGCTTAATACATTATTTGCTATTTCAAAATAATTAAGAGCTATTGTGAAGAAAACATGAAGAAAAATACTATTAGCACACTCTGAAGTCTTTGATAGGGCAATTTTGCATTAGAAAAGCTCCAGAACTTCTAATCTGTCTTAAATTCAACCTGAATTTGCCTATACATGTGCCTATATATATATGTAACTAGCTACATGAGCACTCTTAGTGAATTCAATAAAAATTGAGCAAGTATTTAAGGACTCTGTCAAGTAAACAATACAGATGGATACTTCCAAAGCCCATTTACTTCTCTGGATAGTTCACTAATCCTTGGCATATAAACAGTATTTGCTGGCTGAGAATTTGAAAAATGGCAACGAAAAATGTGACTATTTGTGATGCACTGGACCCTGATCTTAGAGGAAATTCTGTATCTGCTCAATTATGGCCCTGCAAGAAGTTTCACAGATTTCAGGACAACTGCTGAATTTAAGTATATTCAACATTTGCAGAATCAGGATGAGCAGGTGTAACATTTTCAATGCAACATATACTAACCCACCTAATTCTGATAAAAACAATGAATTCTGTAATCTCATGAAATTTTAATATTAAAATTAAATTATACCTTTTGATTAATTAAATTTCATGGAGTTAGTTTAAAACAAAAACTAACCCATTGTCTATCACAGCAGATACTGTAACGCAAGTTCAACTTTTGCATTAATTAAAATAATTTCCATCTTAAAACATCATGATAGGTATATCACAATCAACTGTAGCCACTTTGAGCCTACCTTAATTGGCACAAACTCCCTAATGAAGTTGACTCCATGTTCTTTCATATATTCGCCGATTTTGTTTGCCATATCCTGGTCAAACCCTCTTAAGAGAATGGATCTCACCATTACAGTGACATCTAATCCAAGGCCTGCAAGAAATCCTGCACATTCCAAGGCAACATAGGAAGCTCCAACCACCAGGGTTTTCCCTGGACAGTAAGGCAGAGAGAAAAGATCATCACTGGAAAAAAAAAAAGGAAGGAAAAAGGAAAAGAAAGTTAGGGGCAGTCAGAAGAATGTATTGTGCTTTATATTTATCTAATTTTTTCTGTAAGAATAGAACTTTATTCCTTCTCCTGCTCACTAAAAAAAACCTGTTTAATTTTTTGGAAGTTCATCTGGAATACAAGAGCAGTACATGACAGATGAAAAGGTTATATTTAGGAGTATACATACAAAAAAAAGGAGTATGAAAAGTCTGAATCACCACAAAAATGTGGAGGGTTTTTTAACAGAAATTTAGGACAAATTGTTAAAAAGGGTAGGTGTTTATTACCCCTCTGAATCTTGCTTTGAATATTTTGCTGCAAATTTTAGCTCCTGAGAACTAAAAGAGGAAGGGGCTCAGCTCTAATATAAAATACCACCATCACTTTGAAGATTTCTCCTTTTGCTAAAGCATTATCCACAGTGCCAGATATACACAGACAACAAACCACATCCATGTGAATCACAGTAACAGGCAAAAATAGAAGGACAAAATTATGGAAAATGTCTTCCTTTGCCTGCTTTTCATTTCTTTCAACTGCTTCAGCAAGCTACATCAGTTCTACCACACTTTGGACCTAGGCTATAAAACCAGGGCTTCTCCACAAAGCCAGGACTCAAGGAGGCACCACACTTACTCAGCAGACACTTAGACAGAGTTTGGCAATACAATTCTCTGAAGATTTAAATCAAAACTTTGTCAGGGTGGTGGAATAAAATGTGATTGTGCAATTAAAGGCTGTAGCATAGCTCCTATACCCCAAGAACTCAGCAAAGATTACACAGACAGCCTCAATCTGATAGTCTTTAACTCTGGAATTCCTGACTCCTCCACCTTGAAGCTACTTTAAAGCATCACTTCACAGGCTGTATTATCTGTTATCTTTAATTGCATTACTACTTATTAGTAGGGAAACATACCACATGGTGTTTTGGTTTCAGAGGGATTATGCCAGTTATTTATTTCATTGCTCTAGGTTTGCCAGTCTGTAATTCCAACCTCTGTTTCTACATCAAGTAACTTAAAAGTTACTCTGATATGAAAACACATTTTATCTTCATATAACAAGCAATTAACCAGACACTTGAAACCAGTTCTCTCAAAAGTTGAATTATCTTCACTGAGTAGCTAGAAAAAAAATTGTGCTGGGTTTTAAGACTGCCTCAATGCATGAAGACAGATTTCTACCAACTTCATAACATCAGCAGCTATGCTATTCCTACTTTCCCTGATATCTGAGTATGGAATTTTCTTTCAAGCAGACTGTGCTCCTCAGTATGGGGAAGCATTTACAGACAAGAAATTACTTCATATTCCTCTCTGTGTTTACCTGCTAATGCAGTATTCCTTGTCTCCAGGTATACCCAAGTAGCGTGGTCGCTCACCAGTGGCAATGATAAATCTCTCAGCCGTGTACAGCTTCTCAATTCCTTTTTTGTTTGTTGCCTGCAGACAAAGTATTAATCCAAAGTGAGTGTCTTACAGTCCCACCATGGGAAAAATTATTCTGTTTGAAAAGCATCTCTATTCAGACAGCACTATAGGAAGACACAGCAATGGCTAAGGAGTACCTTAATTGTGTGTGGCCCAACAAATTCTCCGTACGCATTCTCATACGTGACCTTCGTGTCTCTCAGTGCAACCCGATAGCCCCAGTTCAGTGAACCAATGTAATTCTGAACAGATTCTGTCATGGTCATCCAGTTGTGTTTGACTGTCAGAAACAGAAGTGAAAGGTTCACCTTTTAGTCTGAGTTTTTCTCTTTCCATAGTGAAACTTGTATTCTCAAACAGATTCTTTTCATGACCCAGTCTTACTGGGTTTGTCTTACTCCTGTTTTATTTCAGGGTAAATCTACTGAAATTCAAACAATTACATCAGCACAGACAACATGAGAAGTCAACAGATATGACTTAAAACATTGAAAATTAGGACTTACTGCATTATTGACAGGTTTATATTGACAAATGCTGTGAGCAGGAGACATTGCTCAATAAACGAAGACAATACATTTCTGAGAGGTGCCTCTGCATGCTCCCCACTACAGGATTACAGCTTAAATAAATCATAATCCTATAACCATGCATATCAGAGCTAATGAAAATAAAATCTGTCTTCCTACATAGTAGTGACAGACACTTAGAGAAAAGAAATCCTTTCTAGCAACTATAAGGAGTTTCTGTCAGGCAACATTCTGGGGTATTCCCTTAGATATTGTGGTACATTCAGAAATGGAGCAGTACCTTATTGCTTTTATTCACACAACAAACAGATCAAACATGGAGGTAATAAGCTTCATGGCTTTAGACCTGAAAAACACTTCAATTTCTATGTAATCTCTCCAAAGTTTCCTCACAGTGTTAAAGCCAGCACGTGCTGCAGTGCAACAACCACCTGATTATGAGAACCACCTCAGGATTTTCAGTGCAAATGACAAAACTGAAAAAAAGTGTCCTTCTTTACCTTCTTCTGTAAACTGCCATCCAAATTTGCGTGAATCTTGCAAGGCTTGTCCCAATAAAGCTGCCTGGTGCATCAATTTTTTAGGTATACAGCCCACATTTACACATGTTCCTCCAAGACCTGAGAGAAAGGAACAGGATGTGGTTTTCATATCAGTGTGGCAGATTTCAAACATGAGAATCAGAGTCTTTGAGTAAAGTTCCTTTATAACAGGATTGCAATGAAGAGAAATTTACCCCATGAGCTTCCCTGAGGCGTAGGTGTGACAAAGTCCAGCACCATCACTTTCTTTTCATATTTGGCAGCTTCCTGCAAAACAAATTAAATAAGACACATATCTAAATATTAGAGGTTAAATTTGGAGCAGACAATAATATCATACATTGCTGAAAAGCTTTATGACTTTTAATTAAATAACAATGAACAACTTGCAAGGGAAAAGGCAGACATTAATCTTCTGAATTCATCTGTGCATTCAGTAGGAAAAAGAAGATGAAAGGAAAAAAAAAAAAGACATTTATCCTGCTACACAACAGCATGGCACCAGCCAATACACAGGAGACTGAGACCAACATCCTCTTCACTCTTCCCTCCTGTCACTTTGTTCAGACTATTTCCCAACATGCCCATTTACTTTCAACATACTTAACAAATTCCTAATTAATCCAGTTTTCCCTTCAAAGATGGTTTCTTCAACATTTGTTTGAAACCACATCAGACAATGACATAAGCAGTCACATGGCCAAGCATGACAACCTTAACAACTCTATGATTCTGCATTTCCCCTGAGAAGTTTCATTAGCTAATTACAATTAATGCCTGATACTGAGAACTATACACTAATTTCATTGCTCCCTTTGTATTTTTTAAGAAAAAGGCAAAAACTGACAGCACTAACTGCCACTACAGAAAATCACTTAGGGAAGCACTATGTAGCTGAGAAACAGCAATGACAGATTCCTCCCATGAGATGCAGCAGAATAACTTTGCTACTTGCAGTAGCCACAACTATGCTAGCATCATACAATGAGTTCTTAAACATGTAAGCAGTAATAACTACAGGAACAGGATATTACTCTAAGGCCTTGGGTTTGGTTTGGGAGGAGCTGGACAGCCTTCAGCGTTCTGTTACCAGTAATACTTGTTAATCCAAATAGTTGACAATTAGAATTTCAATTTTAAATCTATTTTACTTCATGCAAAATGCAAATCACACTTCAAATAACACAGGCTATAGACACCTTCGGAAAATATTGCTGTACTGGATTTCCACTTCCAATAAAGATCTAGGCTGGCCAAGATGCTAATTCCTATCCATTAGCAGCACCTCTGAGAAAGTTCCTCAGAAAGGTACTTAGGGACTGAGATGCAGCACTAAAGCTCCTTTATAATGACAGCTCTTAAACACTGCTCCTAAGAGCTTTATCAGGGTTAGCTAAGTAGACTTAGCTGGATTGCCAAGCTTCACTCAGCTGCATGCTCACATAGCACAGCACAGCATTGCATCGCCACCTCGGCTGAGATCACACGCAGATACAGCCACTTCTGCTGAGTGATTTGCCCACAGCCACAAACCTGCCCTGTGGGCTCTCAAACCTTGTGGGGCTCAGTGCAGTGCTGCAGGAACACAGCGAGGCCGTTCAGGGCTGGAGCTGTCCTGTGTGAGCTGAGAGCAGGGGCCTGGCACCGGTCTGAGTCGGCAGCTGCGTTGTACCAAGTCGGCCTGGCAGTGTTTGCACTCACTGTGCAGAATTGCCCCCAAAGTAACAAACTCTGAGCACAATGTAGAGAGGCAGATGTGCACACAGAGGTGCATGTGTCAAGAGTGAAAAGCACACATCTAACCAATCTAGTTAATTGCTGCAAACCTGAGTGCAGGTATCTGGAACTTCGTATGAGAGCTGTGTAGCTAGGGTTTTTTTGTGGTTTGACTTTTTTTTAAAGCACTGTTGGTTAATTCATTAAAAAACATTGAACAACCTAAGTAAAAGTCAAAAGTTTATGTGTATGAAACAGCTTCACTTCAACTACACGAAACTGATTTGAAATACACACATTACTACTGATAGTGGTGTTGACTTTATTGATCTACCATCTTCTGCTCTACTCAACAATCAGTTGAGAACACTAAGAATTGAGAAGTTGAGAACACTTTGTACACCAAGTTGAAGGAATAAGGCAGTTTATCCTCCTGCTGCACACCTTTTCTGCCCTACAACTGAAAAATGGTGCAATAAACATCACTGCTGTAGCTTCCCAACATAGCACATGTATATAAAGCAGTCTCCTTATGGAAACTTCAACAGCTCGTTTCTTATTACTGCAAACTGTTTTTGCATTACTGCAAACTCCATTTTACTCTTGTTACTCTCTCCCATCCCAGAACATCTCCATCCTCAGTGTTTGCTTCTCTTTGTGATGCTCAGAATTTTCATAGATCTTACCTTCAATCCTCAATCCTACACCATGACAACAGTGCCCCTATTGATAGGAAAGCAGTAAATCACAAAAATAGACTATTGACCTACAATCCATCACTCAGCCCTGCACATTTCCATTATAACAAAAGTAATTCTAGGGGACTAGGGTTCAATGTGAATCCAATGCTATGCTAAAATATTTTCTCCTTATTTTCTTTCACTGCACCATGACCTCCTCCGCTTCTCAACAACAAAAGAAATGCCCCCTGACTGGAGGAATAATCCAGCTCCAGGTCTTGAGCACAATGTAGTTTTATTTACAGGAATGCTCAATTCACTCCTAAATAATTAATCCTACAACAGACAGAAGAGACACGACATGCCTGACTACTGAAGTAAAGGAGAGCTACTGACTTACGTTAGATTTCAGCAAGTTTAAAATATTTGGGATAATGACAGCTCTGAGAGCTGGTATATTTTGTACCACTGTGGATTCTTTTAATTAATTCTAGATATGCTTTTAATAGCAATATCCTAACCAATCTGGCTACAGGCAGGAAATACCAGACCCTAGAAATGAAGGGTGAGACCATAACTCTGCTTAAGTATAGGCAGAATTTCCGTTTATGTAACTATGTAAGCTCAAAAATCACAGACTCTCTCCCATTGTCAAGAATTAAAACAAGATACACAACTATGTCTGAAAAGATAGTACTTTTATATAAAAGTAGATACCTCCTGATGTTAATTTTGAATAGTTTTCAAAACCTTTTCATTTATGAGCTGAGTTTAAGTTCAGCTACTAATAAACACTATTAAGATATTTACCTGCTGTTTTCCAGCAGCATCATCTCCCATTAGTGGGGACCAAGTTTCATTCGAGTAAGGAGCATTAAGGAATATTAAGGAATATACCATGTTTTCCTTCTTCAGAACATAAAGAAAAGAATATTGTATAATTGGCACTAACCTCCAAAGAAATTTCACTGATCAGGCAGAAATGTTGTGCCCCTACAGTGCTAAAGATACCCAAATCCAAGACACTGAGGATGTCACCCACCTGCTTACAAGGAAAGTATAAGTCTGTATTTTCCCTCTCATACCTTGGCAGCTGCCAGACCACCAGAGCCTCCACCGATGACAATGAGATCATAGTCATAGGAATGTGGCACTGGTGTAAGTCCGTTGGCTTCCATTGTTTTCTGAGGATTGTCTTCTTCCTTATGTGCCTGAACAGAGAAAACAAAAAGTATTAGGGAATACTGAAACATCACTCACAGTGTTCAACAATTAGTATTTTCAGTAGCAAATATTGTGATAAGGGAACATAATTGCATCTGAATTTTCTGAGCTCTGCTTTTAATTAGCTTTAAATTTTGTCTTCCTAATCCACCTGTGAATAGCTCTATACCTGTCAGATACTGAACTATAAATTTTCTTGTTCGTTGGAGCACTGGGCTTCCTTGCAGAGCTTAGTTTTCCACAACAATGCAAGTCTAGTGCCTCCTCATACTGTACTACAGGATGAGATATGTAATGAGATACTGCTGACACAAGCATTCCATTAATTTATTTTATTCTTTTCATCTGCCCTGGACTTTTGTAATTAGTGTTTTTCCCCTCCTCCTGCATATATTTGTAGGAAAATACAATAATCCTACATAACACTACTAATCCACAATAATTACCAGCCTTACCAAGGGAATGAACAGAACTGAATGAAAAAAACCATTTCTGAAAACTGAAGTTTTTGTAATATGCAAGTGTTTATCACCGCTTTGGTTTAGCACAACTTTGGTATCAAATGGATCAAGTGTGACCACCACGGTTTCACAGAAGTTTTTTTTTTTAAATCATAACTACTACCACAGAAAAACTACCCATTAGTCCTAAAATGCATTTTGACAGCTTATGCCACAAAGAACATGGCACCATCTTCAAATACACTTTCTAAAATGAGCCTTCATACT
This sequence comes from Monarcha castaneiventris obscurior, assembly GCA_026261815.1. Classification (NCBI taxonomy): domain Eukaryota; kingdom Metazoa; phylum Chordata; class Aves; order Passeriformes; family Monarchidae; genus Monarcha; species Monarcha castaneiventris. Next base: position 2,220,066 of record JAMPIT010000034.1, read on the forward strand.
TCATTTGTGAAACTCCCATTTATGAGGGCTTCAGAGCTTCAAGCCTTTGGAGTTGTGGCAAAATTCTCAATGCCTCTCAAATTGCAGGACAAGATCTGAAGTGAGTAAAGATCAGATTCCTTAGCTGATGTAAATCTGTGAGCATCGACTCAAGTAATGAAAAAACTTTTAAGACTGAACCCATAAATTCAGAAATCCACCCTTTGCCACTTTATAAATACATGTTTCTGTCCTCCTAACTTGATAGGACTTGGTTCAGTACTACTGGAATTGTTGGGGCAAATCAAAGACAAGAAAAGAGCCCAAGTAAGTTTCCCTTGTCCTTTCATCTTAATTTTGTTTAGCATTAAACAGCCCTTTGTACTCAACCCATCCTACTGTTGCCTTCCTCTGAGGTTATTCCCTCTCTCTCGCCTTCCTCTGAGGTTTGATTAGTGCCTCTCTATAACTATGTCTACCCTACTGACTGCTGCCAGTGCAGTCATCCCACTGACAAAAATCCCCTGCTCCTCAGACGAATTACACAGCAATGTCAGCAGGAATTCTGGCTGTGCATCTGCCTGCAGAAAGTTAAGATTGTAGCAGTATTACATAACCCCAGGCAGCATGTTAACAGTAGAAACAAAACCTAGAAAACACCTGAGACGGCTGTGAAAACACCCAAAAATACCTCATTCCCCTTCCTCTTCTCCTCCTGCTCCATCACCCCAACACACACCCCTACCACTGAACCTACTTTGGGTTTTGGTTCCCTTTTTTCTATTTTTCTAACACAGCCCTTAGCCAGGATCAAACTTCCTACCACAATCAGAGCAAAGGGGCATGTATTGCACTATGATATGCAGCTTCACTTCAATTGTATGTAGAGAGGTAAAACTAGTGAAAGGGTGCCTTTCTTTTCCAAAGCACACCTTCCTGTTTGCTTAGTGGAAAGAGGATGGTGTGAAGCATGAGGGCAGACTGACTCCCCCACAGTCATCAGACCCAGCTGCTGAGAATGGTATCTTTATGATGCATATAAAGAAACCACACCAACTACTCATTTGCTTAGATCACTACTTATATCATGCTACTTTTTTTTTTCTCCTTTTAAGAAAAATGCTTTATGTTTTCACATGGATTAAGAAACTTCAGTTTTTATTTCCTACTGTTTGGTTCATTTTTCGTTAATTCTTCATAATATCTTTATGAAAACATATTAAAAGTTTAGATTAGACAAAGTGGATTACAAGGTTCCTCTCTTCCTCCTAGAACCCTGCTCCAAAGCAGCCAGGCTCCTGACAAGCCCCACATCCCATTTACTGAGGGAACTTCTTCATGACCATGATCCCATCCTGAGAACAGATTTCCTTCACTCTTCACCCATGAACTTTTACAAGAAAGTCTACATTCTGATTATTTTTCAGTGTCACAACGAAATTACAGACTTCAAAACGTATCTCCCCCTACCTTTAAAGTTCTCTCATGATCTCCTGTTTGCTTCTCCCGTACAGAAACAACTGGCTGGGAAGTTCCTGCCGCTGCTTCGTGCTGCCCTTCTCGCGGCTTCGGGGCTCCCGCTGTGAAATAAAGGATAAAATAACTAAGTGTCTGCAGAGACGTCCTTTATGAAGGCTGTGCTCCTCGAGAGAAACTGTCTGGGGGAGTGGCCTGGCGGCTTCGTTGCTTCCTCATCTGTGGCATGTCTGTCCCAGGGGAGCGTTTCCTAAGGCGACCCATGACTCATTTGCAACGTTAGGATGACTTGCGATATTTTTCTGTTTAATAAAATCTCATGCAGGAGTTGGCTGAGATTTCAGTACCTTTTGCCAATCTAACAATATGCTTGGATCAAAGCAAGGAAATCTTATTTCCTGTGGCTAAGCCTGAAACTTCAGTCTTAAAGAAAGTGATGACTTTTAGCTTTCTTGCCCAGAAAGTGACATTTAAAGTCTCGTACTTTTTAAACTGAATTAAAAGTTTTTAGTTTGCTCCTGCAATTAGTTGCCTGGAAACTTCTTTCAGTTCAATGTATTGATAAATGCATTCAAAAGACTGGAAAAGACCAGTTTTCCTGCTGGTCATAACTGATCTTATTTATATGTATCTCCAGTATAAAAGTTTAAGCATATTAGTGAAAAGAAAAAAACCAAAACATTTACACACCGTGAAACTTTATTTGATGTGACATTGAAAAAGAAAAAAGTGGAAAATCTAATAGTTGATTGGAATCCATTATCAGCACTGCCTTCCTCCACATAACTCTGAATTATGTTAACCCTAATTTCCGATAAATGGGTCAGCACACAGTTGTTTGTACTTAATCACATACATACTTTGCCCTGTACAACCAGCATTAATTAGCAAACCCTGGCAACGTGTCCATACTTAGAGAAACAGCCATACTAAATGCTATGTATACATTCCTTGGGCACCGAGCCCACAAACCTGAAAAGCATTCACACAAACAAATGAAAAAAGGCAGTCATTGAAAACTGGTCTGTAATCTTGTCACCTCTGACTTCTTCTCTCAAACTTGGTGCTAAAATTCCTCTATCTCACAAAGGTTTTGGGAAGAGTACTTTGGTGATAGTGGTAAAGGGGTTTAAAGACCAGAACTGTTATGCAACAGTTAACAGTAATATTAGTGATGGATACTACTTTTCCTATTCTAGTTGGGGAACATACACATGTAAAAAAAGAAAAGCAAGAACACAGGGTTTGAACACCTTTCTCAAAGGATAATTTCAGAACCTTCACAAAGGACAATTTTTTGCTTCACTATATTATATTAAAGCTACAGTCCTGTGTGTACCTGAAGCAACAGAATGAGTATTTTATTCCTGCAAGTTTGAACAATCTCAGGAATGTTCACCTAAAACTGTATCTTCAGTGAGATAAAAATCTAGCCATTAGACAAAAGAGGCACTTATATAAATATCTCTAATTATTTTCAGGTAGATCTGTGCCAGAGGTACCAAATTTTAGCAATAGCCCCAAAGCCCAAAGGCAACCATAGCCCCTGGCAGACACATGAAAGAGTTTGTATGTTGGCTGCCTCTGCTTCTGGGGGCCTCTCCCTTGTTGGTTTGGGCAACCTGCCACATGCAGGATGACAAAGCAAAAAGTGCTCTGTGTGTCACCAGCTTGCTCTCCATAAAATTCCATCCATTAACAGCAATTGCAATAACCCACAGTCCTGGTGAATAATCGATACTTTCCAAAAATGAATCAGCAGATATCTTCTTGCAGAGTAAGACTGCTAAAGAGAACCTGAATCATGGATCTGCTCTGGATAACCCTCAGAGATGTAGCAGTGAGGAAGACTCTGTCTGGTACGCATCAGTGTTACTTCAGCAAGGCTGTAGCAATTCAGTCACTGCAGGAAAGCCCAGTGATGCTCTTGCCCTGCACTACTTTTGGTTTTGTCAGCCCAGTCTAGGAGGTGGTGGCTGTTGAGTGGCACCTTCCCTATGAGCTGCCAAGTGCTCCTTGACATGGGGTGAATCAATCTAACCAACCAATACTAAAAAAAAGAGACAAGTATATTCTCTTCCACCACACTGGTTTTTCCTTCTTGGTGTCTGCATACTTGGCACCAGTTCTGGCAGACATCAGACCCATGCATGAGCTAAACTCACTAACCTAGGAGAAAACTAACCAAGGACAAGAAAGGTTGTGGACAGCTTCCCACCAGTCTAACAAGCTCAGCCAGCTCAGGGGACAATGCTGTGATCACCACAGCTGGTGCCAGGATGAAGGCATTACTAGACCAGTAGAAAGTAAGAGGAGGGAGCAACATATCTCTCTTGTAGTGGCAAAACTGCCAGTTTTGCTCAGAACTTGTTAAACCAGAAAAAAACCCCACCCTTTAAGCCATGCTTCTTGAGTAGAGATAAAAAAATACAGTGAAGCAACTATGGTATTTTCAATCCATATCCTTCCTTATTGGAAGTCAGTTTCCTCACAAACCAAAGTCCTCCTTGGCACTGAGGCCTCTGAACTTCTGACTGTTTGTTGTGTAACTCCTGGCTGGGGTGGAAAAAAGGCACAATTGGTTTCAGAAGGCTTTGATCAGGTGGGAACAGGACCAGCCCAACCCAACAGCCTGGACCAGCTTTGTAAGCACAACTGCTCCAGGATAAGAATTACCTTACCTTGCAAAAGCAATCCAGGGATCCCACCAGCTGCAGAGGCAGGACACGGACACCCATGGAAAGCACTTGCCCTTCAACTACTCACTTTGAATGTCTAGAAGGGGCACTTCAAGGCAAAAGTCTCCACTGATTTACCTAGATTTTCCGTATCACAGAGAGGAACATTACCAACAAGAACAAACTTCACATTTTCACAAACTATAATTAAAAGAATTAACTCTCTACTCCAGGAGTTCAGAAGACGCCTCTAAATTTTTAACGTTTCCAAGCAAGTGCGTAACTTGTTTTACAGCCCTGTCTTCAGGCATCTGGGAAGTACAGGCTATTTCAGATGACAATGAATATTTACCTTATGTCCAAGTGAACTTCTTAGGGGGAGAAATTTTCAGGTTTTCCTTCTTCTAGATTAGCTCATTTCTGCACTATCCTCGTAGGTCACTACCTCCCCTCTTGCGCAAACTCAAACATTTGGTAGTGACAGCAGCAGAGCCATTACATCATTCAGATTGCCAGTGGAAAAACCCAGGCCTTTAAAATACACACCTCCAGCCTGGACCATATCACAAATGCACACTGAGAGGCTGCCTTGCAATCAGCTGAACTGACAAAACTGAGAGAAAATGGAAGTCTGCAGCTTTGCTGGCATGGTGTCATTTGCTTTGCTCCAACTATGAGTTTTCTCACTTTCACTCTTTCAATTTTCTTCCCATCCCACCAGGGAGGAGTGAGTGGAGCTGAGCTGCCAGCTAGGCTCTCAATTCCAAAACCCACCAAGCTTTAAGACTTGACAAGCAAAAGAGTAAAGTGCAATTTCCTAAGAAATCAGAAGTTCTCCAAACTATGTTATTCCTTATATTTGTTGTGAAGCCCTTTAATTGTATTCTTCTTAAAGCCTTTTTTATATCTAAGAGCTTAAAACTTCTTCCATTTAAATAAGGGATTCCTTGAATGGGATCAACATCAAGGCATAATGTGGAATAGCTGAACTTTGCAATGAGTTGAAGCAAGGGCTCTACTTTGTCAGATTTCTGTTAGCGGAGTCCTGACAGTGGTACACAGTCTTACTCCAAAACACCTGTTTCCTTCATGAAAATATAAATTCTTTATTTTTTCCACAACTATTTGAGTACAAAAAGCATTTAAGTAAATTCTGTAGAGTGGGAAAACATATAGATACAAACTTTCTTCTGGGAACTTTCCAACCTAAGCGTTAGGTTCTCTAAGACAGAGGAGAAAAAAAACCCTCATCATTCTCAGCCTAACAAATGCAATTAATATATGAAAAAGGCAGAAACTGGCAGAAAGAAAAAATCTACTGACAACTGTTAATTTAACCTCTGCATAGCAGGACAGGAATTATAAAACCAAGACAAACCAAAGAAAAAATACTGACTGAGGAATGACAAACACCAGATCAAATAAAAGACAAACTTGCAAGTGACATCCATCTGAGGGCCTGAATCAAAGCTCTCTATACACAGTGGAAAAGTTCCCACTCAAAAAAAGGCATTAAGTGACAAAATTCACCCTTTCAGCTTAATTTTCTAATGAACATCTGGGGACTGACTCAACCACTTCCTCTAATCTGCTTTCCACTCAAGATACGTCAGCACTGTGTTTGGAGGGCTGCAATCCACCACCTTTGCGTCCAAGAAGGACCTGGGGCAAGAAACTCAACACTCAAACACCTCCATCTCTAACAATCAGCCACTCAAACACCTCCTTCTCTAACAATCAGCCACTCAAACTTATAACCTGTCTCATCCTGTTAGTCTGAAAAAAGGGGTTCTGAAACTGGTCTCAGCTTCTAGTTCCTAGCAAAAGAAGTAATTCCTACTTCCAGGCATTTGTTTTCCTTTTGCTTTTCTAAGTATTCATGCAGCTACCACAAAGTGCAACTGCTTCATGGAAAGTATTTTATTTTACTGATTTCAGCAGGGACATCATTATACTCCTCAGTTTGTTATGAAAACTCCTCCAAGACATGTTTCTGCCATAAGAATTATGGAACTTTAAATCCCACTCCACCAAGACCTGGGCTTTCTCACAGACTTTCCTAGTAGCGCTCTCACCCATAGAAATTCCTCAGCAATATCAGACAGTGGGTACTTGCCCTTGAAAGTCTTCAGCCATTCTTCATTTCTTATGTAATTGTTTACAGTAAACCATACAGGAATTAGCTAGGTTGCTCTAATTAGCACTAATAGGGATGTTTTCTGTGAGCATAACATCACATGCTTACCTCAAGTATTTCTACATCTACAATACAAACTCTGTTGGCTTTAACAGAACAAAATGCACAAATTTAACAAAAGTAAATTTCAGATTCTCTCTTCCTCAGTAAAAGGCAGCCAATCTTAAATTAATTATGTATCTTTGACCACTTTCATCTTCCATTTTATTTCACTGCAAACTAAATTAAGCAGGTTATGGAAAACTTAATATAAAACTTGTCTGCCTCTGGAACCATGGTAAAAGCTACAGTATCTCATATAACCATTTATATGCAATCTTTATGGAAAAGATCATCTTACAGTACCAGTAATTTTACCATAGATTTTTGTCTATTTCCTTCAAAAGTCACTGTTGCTTTGGGATTTACCCATATTAGTTAATGCTTTGTCTAATCTAAATCAAAACAAAGGAAGCTGAGTTCTGGTATAACTACCTGTAAGTATATCATGCTCACAGTGCCATCCATACTGGCTCACCCTTTATTTCAGATGACCTGAAAGACCCGAGCTTCCTGACTTTTCTTCTTGAAATTCCTGCGGCCAACACAAACCTGTGGTTCCCACAAACTGTGATTAACACTCCCATGCTACCTTTTTTTTATTCCTGGTCAGTAAATAAACAACTCTCTGACACAAGGAGGAAGCATCAGCAGCCTCACTTGAATAAGTGTGGCACCTGAGGCCAGAGAGGTAAAACTACTCAGCAGGGATGAAACAGGATCTCCTGGTGCTGGTGCCATTCATTAGTCCCTACTGCCACTGGCCATGCCTTTATTGTTTCTACCACAACTGAAGCCGTTTACTCATTCCCACACATTTCTTTGTAATCAGGCTTGCATTTGAGTCATAGAGAACATAAAAAATGGTGGAAAACAACTCACACACAATCAGCTTTTTTGTCAAACAACCCAATATTAAAACTGAACACAGATAAAGGAAAACAAGTTCTCTGCAGGTAATCATCCAGTATGAGCATGAAATTTAAGGCAGGTACAACACCACGGAAAGTACTTGAGTACTTGGCTCAGAAACATGTGATTATTTCCCCCCTGCCAAGTGGCGCGAGGGAAAAACCGAGATATTTTAATCCAGAGTAATCAAAGTTTCTTGTCTTTGAAAAACAAAAGGACTTAAGTGGAACGATTTAATCCTGCTTGTAGCAGCCCAGCAAACAATGACACAGCATTTCTGCGAGGAGAGGGAAGCAGCACAGCCTAACAGGTCACTCACTGCCCTCTGAACTCTCCTGCCACCAAAGTGATCTGACAAACCAGCCCGATGCACACGGCCCTGGCAAAGGTCTGGCTGAGAATGGTTGTGAAGGGTGCGGGGAAAACAACAAATACACCCGTGAGCCAGAATTTCCGTGAAGCGCTTGCTTTGTGTCAGGCTGCGCAAACAACGGAGGAGATAAGGAAGTGAAGAGTTTCCTTCCCACCACACCGGGGATGCAATGCCAGGACACAGGAGAGGTGACCACGTCAAACAGCACTTTCTTCCCTGAGCATCTGACTCAACAAGCAAAACAGGCAACTTTGCTACAACAGGAGATGAAATGAGATGGTATCTCTGTTCACTTGGTAAAACCAGGTCACTAGCAGATTCTTAAGAAAAGCTAGGACTACACTAGACTAAGCCACTACTATTTTCTATGGAAATAAAAGTATTTGCATGCTCTACTTACTTCCTCTCTTTGCATTTGTATCTCTTTTATGCAAATGACAGTGCTGGGTCAGATAAGGTTGTAACAGCCAAAAATTATGGGGGGGTCACACAATTCCAGAGTTTACCATAAATGAATCCCATTACACAGTCAATATTACAAGGCACAAAGACTACATATAGGAAAGGCAATATGCTCAGGAAAGCAACAGCTGTGAACTTTTTGGAAGAAAAACAACAGGTGAAACCAAACTGAAGATAAGGAAAAAGAAAGGGCATCAGATATAACCAGGCAAGTTAGGGGATTGTTCTGCAAGGAAGACCTACAAATGTGACATTGCATTCAAAAAAGGAAGTTACTTAAAAGTGTGAATCAGGAAAGAAATTAACAAGCAATGGGAAAAAAAATACAGGAAATATATGAGCTGAGCTACAAACTAGAAGGCAGCTGCATGACAATAGGCAGGTATCAAAAGCAGGGGAGTGGTTGTACATAAAACATTCTCAGGAGATAGCAGTGGTAAAGAAAAAGGAGAATAAGTTACCAATTCAGTATACTAAGTAAGCCACAGTGCACAATTTTATCTGGTATTTGGTTTGTTTTCTACAAGCATAATCAAAACAGAAACAAGACACACTACCAAAGGGTGACTAAGATGGGCTTAATGGGAAATGACCTTCAAACAGGAACAAGCAGTGGAGTTTTATCTCCAAAGTTTTAAAAATAGAGAAACCATAAAGATGGACTGGAAAAAGGAGATAAATACCACACACTGTTGAGGGCCAAGCACCATTTCTGTTAACAGCAGAAATCAAAAGGGTGGCATAATTATTAGCAAGGGCAGAGGAAGTACATGGGCATCCATTAAGCCACATCCAGGATTTGAGTCCACTCTACTTTTCTGCACAAAGACTGCTATGACACATCTGTTATTGTCACCTGAGCAACTCACATGTAAATTATACGGTCAACACATTTCCAGGAAATACTGCAAAAGTAAAAATATTTGGGGCCTCATTACTCAGACACTCACCACATGTAAATATCAACACAACTTAATCACCACTGGTGTTTGTACTCCAGCACAGAACTAGGACCACCAAAGTGGATCCCCTGTTACTCCATCTCACGGTTATGCTGCATTCAGAGCCTCTCATATTAGCACTAAAAATGAGGAACAATTATGTTAAAACTCCTTTTTGTCATTCCCAGTCTACTTTCCAGGGCCAGCAATGAGCGTGTCCTGAGTGCCCAGTCCTGAAAGAAGCTGAGCAGCTTCAACTTAAAACAAAGTCTAACCAAACTAAAACACAGCCACTCATGATATTTGACTATGACAGTCTGGGATGAAAAAAAGTAGCAGTAGATGTAATAACCAGGTAGAGTCCCACAGAAACAAAAAATATGTTTTATAAAGCAAAAGCTGCAACCCAGGCTGTCTTAATTCTGAGATGTGTAAGTTCAGTCTCTTATTGTACAGCTTTTAATTTTATCCTTAATCCGTTCTGCAGTGAAATGCCTGTTTTTAATACAGAAAACTAGGTGTGGACATAATTTAACAAAAAAATCAGGAAAAGAACTCTCTTCTGAGATACTTCCAATTTTCATACCTTTACATTCACAAAATGTCATGAATACTGCACGTGCAAAATCCAATTGTTGAAGTAAACTGAATGCTATTTGAAGACTGATAATAACCTTTTTGAAAGTACAAACTAAGGACAAGGGAATGTATTTAAGAGCTTTGTTATGCAAATTATATATAAGCATCTCAATATTTTTACTTTTTCCTGTACTAGGCATGTGTTTTTTTGCCAGTTTTGTTCATTGCCACCTTGCTACTGTTTATTTTTTTAAACATTTTTAGATCTTACAGTGAATTAATAACTGAATTTATTATTGCCATTGATAAAATTATGGAAGGGTGGGAAAAAATCCAGAGAACAAATAAGAAATCCTTACAGCTATCAACAGCCCGATTTCTTTCTCCTACTACAAACATAAGTTTAAATATACTTTGTCCAAGGGATGTACACAGATATTAAAACAACTCTACTACTTGGTATGACCTATTATACTTTAGATTGTTTATGTTTTAGAGTCAGTTAAACAATGAGTTTATTTGGATTATGTTTCCATTTTAATGTAAATTATGTATCTCTATTCAAATGTCTGTAATTTTTTTTTTTGCTTCAATCTCCTATTTAAGTTCTTCAACAGCACTCACAACTCCCCTCATCTCTTGTCCTTGATAGACACTAAAAACTCTGAGGTGCTCCTTTGGGAAATGGACATTGGGTTTCAGATAATCATTTACTCATATGCAGCTACCCCAGAAGCAAAGCTGCCTTGATGCTGAAATATAAACTGTCCCACAGTCTAAACCAACCTTCCTGGAGAATTACTTTAAGATGCTGCAAGAGTTGTGGAAGAGGCAACAGGGAGCAGTAATGTCTGAAATTGAAAAACCAAAGATACAGCAGAGCATATAAACCAAAGCCCAAACAACATGTTCTTTTAAGTCATTTAGCCTAAATGAGTCAGCTTCACAAGGCTGAAAAAGCTCGTTAAGATGCAGGTTTCCTTTCTGAGTTTATGCCACAGATATATTGCTGGCCAGAGAAACCAGGTTTGGGTATAACTCCACAGCAGCTCACTCTGCCCCAGACGCTGTGCTACCACACCTGCACAGCCTTCAGTAACTGATTTAAAACTAAATTATAGCATGGTAGTGGCAGCATCAGGTAAGGGAACTGGTGTCAGGTCACAGCACTGTCCTGAAACTACAAGGACAACTGGACTCTCTAAACAGTGGTATGAGAGTTTTCTTTTTTTTTTTTTTCTTTTCTTCCCCATTCCTTCCTCTTAGGATCAAGGAACATCCAGTGCTTCTAATGCTCAGACTGGAGGAGTTTATGTTGGTATAATTGAAAGATACTAAGCAATATGGAGCCATAACAATAAGCCTATTTCAAGAATTTTAACTGTTATGAACCTCATCTTTGTATTTGCCAGCTCCTGCTGTGCCTTATACAAATTCTTACTGCACAGGCATCTTTATTTTTTGTTTGCCAAAGTTCTGACAATTTCCAGCCTGCATAATAAGACTTAAAATATCGTATAACACCTTAAAGCTCCCAAGGTGGTTTTCTGTCAATGTTCTCAAATTACTGCAAGTATAAGAACATCTTTAAAAACAGTCCTCTTTCCCAGGGATTCGGTAGAGCTGAAGACACTCCTACAGTAGTACATGCTCAATGAAGTACTACATCCTAAGAGTGCCTTTCCATTTAGGCAGAACTGCTGCTCAGCACCAGATGTACGCATAGGTTCATTTTCAGGCGTTCATTACTTCGAGCCTATTATTTATCTCCTCTCACTGGGTTTTACAGAGCCGGTGAGAGCACGGTTCATGCTATGCCCAAGGAGGATCCCAGGCTGACTCTGACGAGCTACAGAGCAGTCAGCTGAAACACAAATATCCCCGCTCTGTCGCGGGAAGATGCCTCAATCCCGGCAGGCAGAAATCATCCCCATGGACCAGAGGGCCATTCAACTCCCACCTAACGCCAAATGGTGTTCCTAAGGCCCCACCTCGTTCCCTGCTCAGCACAGACATCCTTCGGGCCAGGCTGTGGCACGCCCCGGGGCCGGGGTCCCACACGCAGCATCGCCCTGCGCTGCCGTGAGCGGGACGATGCGCGACAGTCGCTGAGGGGCCGGCCGGGCGGCGGAGGCCGTGCTGGGGAAATGACCAGCAAAGCGGGGCACCCACGGGCACAGCAAAGCTGCTCTGCAGCCGCCAGCACGGGAGGGGGTCCCAGCTCCGCCCTGCCGGCTGTTTCACCGGGAAACCGGAGCCGGTCCCCCCGGTCGCCCCGCCGTGCCCGGAGCCCCCCGGGTGCGGAGCGCTGCCAGGCAGGTGCTGTCCGCCGGCAGCCCCTGCTGCCTACCTGCCGGGCGCCGCCGCTCCGGGGCCGCGCTGCCGGGCGCCTGCCGGACCGCCTGGCTCTTCCGCAGGGTGCTGCCCATGGCGCGGGCCGGACGGGACGGGCTGCGCTGGGCTGGGACGGGGTGGAATGGGATGGGATGGATGGACGGGACGGGACGGGCCCGGGTCACCGCGCAGCTCCGCGGCCGCGCAGCCGCCCCCCGCGGCGGCGCCCCCTGGCGGCCGCGGCCCCTTCCCTCCGCCCCGGCGCGGCCCGGTCGCGATGGCGACGGACACGGGCGGACACGGCCCGGGCCCTGCGCCCCTCGGCGAGCCCGCCCGCCGGCATCCGGGAGGTGCTCTGCGAGTGGTTTTCCCCTCACAACTATGGTTCGTGCTGAGGAATACATGTTTAGAAGAGACGCTGTAATGGGAAGGTTACCTGCGCGAGGCGGATCACACCGCTCCCGGCTGGGCTTGGGGCATTATTTGCCACCACTGCCTTACAGGGCTGCCGAGGCTGTGGCCCCATCGTGGTGGCTTTCACACCTACATGTGGCAAGAGGAGGTCTGCCAAGGACTGCTGGAATCGGCTAAGAAGCCAGGGCAAGATGAAAGCCGTAACTAAACTACCACCAAACCTGCACACAAATGTCTGCTGCTGTCGGTCAATTTCAGCTTTCTTCACCCTCTGAGTGGTTTGACACTGGCTGGATGTCAGGCACCCACCAAAGCCCTTCTATCACTCCCTTCCACAAGTGGACAGGGGAGAGAAAGTGTAAGAGGATTCATGGGTTGAGATAAGGTCTGGGAGACATCACTCACCAAATATCGTCACAGGCAAAACCAACTCGAATTGGGGATATTAATTGAATGTATTACTAACAAAATCAGAGCAGGATAATGAACAGTAAAATGAATCTTAGAAACACCTTCCCCCCAGTCCTCCCTCCTTCCCAGCTCTACCTCCTCTCCCCCAGCAGCAGAAGGAAATGGGAATGGGGGTTACAGTCAGTTCATCCCAGTTTGTTTCTGCTGCTGCTCAGGGGGAAGAGTCTTTTCCCTGCTCCAGCGTGGGGTCCCTCCCACAGGAGACAGTTCTCTGTGAACTTCTGCAGTGTGAGTTCATCCCATGGGCAACAGTTCTCCATGAACTGCTGCAATGTGGGTCACTCTTCCACAGGGTGGAGTCCTTCAGGCACAGCCTGCTCCAGCCTGGATCCCTCACAGAGTCACAAGTGCTACCAGGAAACCTGCTCCAGTGTGGGCTCCTCTCTCCACAGGTTTGCAGGTCCCTGCCTGGAGCCTGCTCCAGCAGGGGTTTTCCAAGGATTCATAGCCCTGTCTGGGGGCACCTGCTCTGGTGTGCGTCTCCTCCACGGGCTGCAGGTGGATCTCTGCATCCCCATGGACTTCTGCGGGTTGCAGGGGGACAGCCTGCACCATGGCCTGCAGAGGAATCTCAGCTTCAGCCCCAGGAGCACCTCCTCTGCCTTCTTCTTCACTGACCTTGGTGTCTCCAGAGTTGTTCCTCTCCCATGTTCTTACTCTTTTCTCTGGCTGCTATTACATCTGTGCGATAACTTGCCTTCCCTTCTTAAAGGGAAAGCTTCTGGCATCTTTTCACAGAGGCCATCCTTGAAAAAGCCCCCCCCGGTACCGAAACTGGTCACACAAACCCAACACAATACTTTACGTGGAAAGAAACGTGCGACTTATTACATCAAACAAGGCAATTTACCTGACCATTATCCTTGCTGACAGCAAACACTGACATTTGTTTTAAAGGTTCTAAAAAGATGCAAACCCAACCACTGATGTTTTTGTTGGATGGGTTTTCTTTTCAGTTGCACTGATTGACTGCTGGGCTCTGTGGCTGAGCGAGTGTCAAGGACGCTGTGACACCAACACATGGCAATGAAATGAATGTTGTAGACTGAGAAATTCTTAGTCTTAGTGACCACTGGGTTACTCTGTTGCCCTGCATAAGTCCTAAGTGTCCCCCAGTGTACAGTGTGTCACGTCTACTTCAGTACTCTGCCACAAAAGTAATAATGAGCGGCAACAAAGGATCAAAAGGAAAGGAAGAAAGAGAACAGTGTAATAAATTTGAGTCTTGATGTTTAAGAGGCATTGCCTCCCTGTCCCCAGGTTTTTTGCTCAGAGGACTTCAGCAATGCCTGTTTGTATTCCTGTATTACTCTTACTCTGCAGTGATATCTCCAGTTTCAAACACAGAAAAAAATACAACTAAACTTAAGACTGTTAAGTGGAAAAAAGTTTCTGAACTTACGAGAATGACCACTATGATTTTAGAAGTTATGTCTTCAATATAGCTATCTGTAACAGCAAAAATTATTACAATAATGAGGATAATAATTTTTGCAGGCATTCATGGGTTATTATGGCTTCAGAGATATAGTTATTAAAATAATTTGCTGAAAAAGCTTAGGGAAGGAATTCTATTCCACCAAACCCCATCTCAATATTTTCATTAAATGAAGATTACCAGCTGGAAATTCAGCCAATTTGAGAAAAATCAAATTTAAAAAACCACCTTGGAGTCCTGTTACTCATTCACAGTGTTTCATTTTGCTTATTCTTTTGCAATTATCTTCTAATCACATTTCCTTTCATTAAGAAAAAGGTCTTACATTGCTGCAGTGAAGATCCACTGAAGCAATGGAAAAAATTAAATTCTGTATTTGAGATGTTTCATAAAACCACTGCATACAAAAATCAGAATTATCCAGTGTCACTTATAATCAAGGAGTCTCACTGTGGAACAGAATTGATGCTGCACCCAAAGACTAGCATGCATTTTCACCTTCTTTACCCAACTCCTCCCAACCGGTTGCTTCTTCCTGCAGTGTTACTGGCCCACATCACCTCTTAACACCAGTTGTTACAACCTCCTCACAAACACTACCCTGATGCCACTCAAGGTACAGCTGGAGAATTTATGTTCCTTAACTCTTACTTTAGTCAGACTACTTCTGGTCTTGGCCTCTTAAAATTCCTTTATTCTTTTTTCCACAGGCTTCATGCTCTCTACTGAATCCCAGGTTGCAATCAACTCCAAGATCCTATTAAACTCTTTCTTTTTGGCTGATTGACTTTTATTATCTTGTCAGATCATCCTCCCTCAGTTTTACCTACTTCGTTATGTGCTTCTCCACAGAAGTCTTTTGTTTCCTCTCATGGTATTCCACAAGTTAAATCTTTTTTTCTGGGCAGATCCAAAAAGTATCTGCCCTCTTTCTATTAAGATTTTGCCTAGAAATTACTTTTAATGAGGCTTAAGAAAAGTTGAGTACATTAATTTATGTTTTAATTTATTCTTAGTTGACTGAACTGCACACATATATGAGGTCCTGTGTTGAACCCCTGTAATACAAGCAGAATATGATGAAGAATGGAAAGCAGAAGGAAAAGGAAAGGAAAAAATGTAATATATTCCAGTTATTAATAATGTGATCTGATGCCTTTTCCATGTGTGACATACATTTCTGTCAGTTTTTGCCATTCTCTCACTATGTAGACTCTTTGGGAGAGAGACTGTATCTTCATCTCTGTTTAGAAAACACTTGATATTTCAATTTCTACTGCTATCTTCCTCATAAACAATCTTCATGCTGCCCTTTTCCAGTAGTAAGGACATGCATAGGAGAGCAGAATCCTATACTTGGAAGACACCCTGGATCCTGTAGTATCTCCCTGACACAGACACCAGCTCAAACCCCTGTTGAGAGTCAGAGGTAAGTCTGTGTACTGAAATTACTGGGAGACAGAAACCCTATTTCAGTTTGGTACCAAAGCAGGGATTTAAATGTGCTTTGGGTAGTACCAAGCAACAGGACGGGAAGCAACAGACAGAAACTGATGCCCACAAAGTTCTGCCTGAACACGAGGAAGAACTTCTTTACTGTGTGAGTGACTGAGCACTGGAACGGGTTGCCCAGAGAGGTTGTGGAGTCTCCCTCACTGGAGATATTCCAGAACTGTGCCTTGTGCTCCAGGATGAAGATATTCCAGAACTGTCTGGACAGAATCCTGTGCCATGTGCTCCAGGATGACTGCATGAGCTTCCAGTGTTGGTGTCTAGAGATAAGCTGTGATAAATTAAATTAATGTGTAAAAAGTCTATAAAATATTTGAAGGACTAATAAAAACAGTAATTACATGAAGATATTAACTGATAATGTTCTTTATAAAGATAAAATGTAAGGTGTTTTACTCTGTCTTGAAATCTCTTAAAGAAATATGCTGGGTTTGGTTGAGGTAAAGTTAATTTTCTTCACAGTGGCTAGTATGGGGCTATGTTTAGGGTATTTTATAGCACATATATTTGGTGCATGATTGCTGCTGAAGAACCCTGTGACAGAGCTAAGATTATCTACATGGTGCATCAATGGGACCAGTCCTTCAGTTGTTTCTGATCCAGCTCCCTGTTGACTATTATAACTATCATCATTAACATAGTATTAGAATTTCGGTTCCCACAAAAATTTCTAAATATTCCCTCTATATATTAACGGGGAGGAAGGCTGTTTCAATAAATGAAGAGCCCACAGTGCCACCTTCTTATAAAGTATGGAATTCTTGGTGTTGAATGCAAAATCAGCTAAATATTAGCATTTTTAAAGCTGACACAGTCCTTGCATTTTCAGAATATTAGTTTAATTGAAACATCACAGGTCATTTTTTCAAGCTTAGATTAATTATCTTACCTTGAGATCTCACCTCAAAGTCTGGCTTTTTGTATAAGCTCTGGATCTAAGCTCCTTCTGTAGCCAACAGAGAAAGACAGGCATGTCCATGTTTTAACTCATCCTTCTAAAGAAAGGCACTTCTAAGGAGTGACCCTATCTCTAGTCCTTAGTCTGGACAAGTTCAAGAGAAAAGAATTTCAGCTTTCATGTTTAAGTTGACAGAAGACATCTATGTCTCTGCCTACACTGCAAATGTGATGGTGTCAGTCATGTCAGTGCTAGTGACAGTTCAGGGGCACGGCTGAGATGCTCCCTGTGTGACAGATTCTAAGACAACAGTTTTATTTTCATCGTGCTGCTGACAGAATAGTAATGTACACAAGGCCTTTGAAGCAGTGCAGTTTGGGGTCCCATATCTGCAGGGTGGAAACTACAAATACTGACAAATGCCACAGCCTCTTGAAACCTCAGATACTTCCAGGAAAGTCCTGAATTCCTCCATCCATCCTGGGTTTGGCTGAGATTGAGTTAATTTTCTCCCTAGCAGCTGGCACAGTGCTTTGTTTTGGATTTAGTATAATGTTGATAATAGATTGATGTTTTAGTTGCTACTAAGTTGTGACTACTCTAAATCAAGGACTTTTCATCTTCCCAAGCTCTGCCAGTAAGCAGGGGCACAAGAAGCTGGGGGAAGCACATAGCCAGGACAGCTGACCTGAGCTTGCCAAAGGGATAATCCATACCACAGGATGTTATGTTCAGTAAATAAACTAAGGGGAGTTCGTCCAGGAGTTGCCGATGACTGCTCGGGGTCAGGCTGGGCATTGGTTGGTGGGTGGACTGCAACTGTGTTGTGCATCATTTGTTTCTCTGCAGTTTTATCCCTCTCTCTCCTTTTCTTTACTACTACTAGTAGTGGTATCATAGCATTTTATTTTAATCATTAAATTGTTCTTACCTCAGTGCATGAGGTTTACTTCTTTGTTCATATTCTCTCTCCTGCCGGCTGAGGTGAGGGGGACTGAGAGAACAACTGTGTGGAACTTGCTGGCTGGGGTTAAAGCATGGCACATGCCAAGCAAAGCCAAGTGATCAAACCTGTTACAGTTGTGCAATTCAACCACAGGGACACAATGTGAAAACATGGGCTTTATGAAAGTAAATTTTCATGATACAGAGGAAAACTTAGTTCTGTAGCCCACCAGAGCTCCTGTTCTGTAACTCCACTGACAGCCTCAGGGCTTTTGTAACTGTAACTCTGTCATCAGAACTGGACTGGGCAAAAGTCCACATTTCCTCACTTCCCATCTTCATCTGACCTGCCTTCTGTGCTCCCTCTGCAGTACCCAAAACAGAGCTGTAATGGAACCCAGCTTCCCCACCCCTGGGAGATGTAGGGTTTCACTGCATAGCCATTAAGCAGCAGCTTGTCCTCTTGCACAGTAGAACTAAATAAGATATCTTTCACCACACTTGTACTACTGAGAAATTTCAATCCCACATGTAGCTGGTAACAGGGAGAAAATCTAAAACATAACCATAGAATGCAGCTGAATGCTGATGATATCAAGCAAATCCATGTGAATGACCCTTGCAAATGTGTAATAAATTTAGTTATGAAAAATTAAAGTTTTACCAGAGCTACTTAGCTTTTTCATTTTATACTTTATATTACTTGTCATAAGGTTTGAAAAGCTAAATGACTTCAACCTTTGCTATTTAAAACGAGCATTGATTTTTTTCTCTCCTGTGTTTTGAAAAGAGCCAAAACCAATGCTAATGGTTTTATCCAGGAGGTTGTAATGGCACAGTTGCAAAGTGAGCTCTTCTCAGATTGCATCCCAAAACTGTGTCATTCCTTTTTTGCAAACAAAGCAGAGGAGATATTGTTATAGTTTCACCTCCACCTGTTGCTGTATTACTCATGGACAATTTAGAAGCTTCTTCCAAGATCTCTCCTAGTCCTTCAAGTGGTTCTGTCGTGCATGTGTACTTTGAAGTTCCTATTGCTCATGTGGAATGTCTATACTTGATGTTTTAGACATGTCTTAACATATAAATTGCCTGATTACAAGTCAGTTCTGTTCCAGTTACATTTCAAAGGGACTGCTGCCAGCCACATTTAACCCCACTGGGCCGAGATTAACTAGCAATGCTAAACTTCAGGCTGTATCTTTGCATCTATTTGCTTGACTACCCATTCCACTGGTGAAAACAGTAAGTTGGTTTTTCTTTTCTCTAAAGGAACAAGATTTAGGCATTAGGTACAGCCTATCTGTCTTAGCTCCCCCAATAAATTTTGAAACGTTGGTCAATTGAAATCAAATTTACTTACCTCTCCTGCTTTCCCAGTGTCTAAGGCATTCACAGGTCAGCTCAGGATAGGAAAATAATATTGCTACTGATTCAGTAGATGGGGAATTGAGGCACAATATGATTAAAATTCAGACTTTCATAGGGATTTATGCACCTCTCCATTGAAATCTGATGGCTTGGATTTACAGTAATTTGCCCAAGGTCATACAAGGAGCATGCAGTAGGCCTGGGAATTGTATCCAAGCTCGCACCTTGCTCTTTGGACCATGCTTCCTAAATGGGTTGTAGTAATTTCAGAATTGCACCTGCCCAGCCCCGTCTTGGGCTGGATCTGTGAATAAACACATCCTTTGGTCCTCATGGCATGAGCATCAAAGCTGGCTACTCTTGTAGCTCTGCCTCTCAGGGGCGCTGTCACAGCGCAGACCCTGTATATGTCCCTGTGGGATCTCACGGCACAAAAACCACCTGAGCACCCAGTTCCTTCTAAGTGTAGCAGAAATTTTACTGTTAAAAGGGGAATACTGTCTAAAAGAAAGGCACACTTAGTTAGCTAAAGAATGTTTCAACACAGCAGCAAGCTACTGATCCTTAGGAAAAAAAAAGTCTTGAACTTTACTTCATTCCATCTGGTCTTATCCCCCTCTGACTTGGTTCATTACCTGTAGATAATTTCTTCTTGGTTTCCACATTCCATCTTTTTCAGATAGCATAGCTCTGTAGCAGCTTCAAGTATCTTTTATTTAGGATTGTCTGATACAAATAAGAACACTCTGATCTACAAAAACAAACAAAGAAGATAATGAACATTAGAAAGATCACTATTAACAATGAGTGTCAGTTCCTGAAGCACCATGCAGTTCACAGTTTGATGAGAGACCTATTTCCAGTCTGTTACACTAAGAATCTCACAGTTTTGAGAACTTTGGAGACTGTTAGGTGAACAACTCATCCATCCTACATCCAGTGCTCTTTCTACAAAAACTGGAATTTCTTATTTCAAACATATTTTTCCAAATAACAGTCCACAGCACAAGTAAGGCACATTCTGGAACAAACTGATATATCTGTCCTGATTTAAAGAAGCATACTTGCTCACCTTAGCTAACACCTACTTAAGAGAACAGAAGATACCTGAAGATTTTATTTTCCTCACTGCAACCTTCAGGCACAAAATGACAATCTCAGGAAATAGATCATGGCCTCACAAAATACGGAGCTTGAGAATATACTTAGCATAGCAATAAAATAAACCAAGTGAAGACTGAGTGACAAGTGTGTGACAGAAATTGTTACTAATGGAGGAACACAAAATAAAATGTATGTAAATGGGAATGCTGGCTTGGATTCCCTGGCTCCAGCTGGCTGACAAGTTTAACCATTGAGTGCTGTTCTGCCACGAGCAACAGTGAACACTTGTTCCCACTATGCTGTCCTAAAGAAAAGTGCTGAGTAGAAGTGGATAAGTAGCATTTCCATCAACGCAACATTGATAAATACCAGTAAAAACAGCACAGGAGAAACAATATTTTCATTTCAAGTTTGAAAAAAATGCAGTAGAAAGATTTGAGAGCTGTGTTTTCAAGGAGATTCAAAATACTGACTAGTGGCACAAAAAAAGAGCACTGTCTGCTCTGTGCCCTGAAAAACCTGCACACTGCTCAGTGTTCACCTTTCCACTCACTTGTGAAATTCAGGGCTGACATGACAAAATCCACCCAAAGATCTTAAGAGTGCACAGCAAGATTAATAATGCATTGTCATGGTATTGCACTTAGTAAACACAAGCTATAAAAAAGATAAAGGGGAAAACACATCCCCTAAGGTCCCAAACTTAGTGAATATTCTTGCATTACTTAACATCTTCTGGGCATTTAAAAAAAAAAAAATTACTAATTACTGCCCAAAGTATCCATGGGGCAGGATTAAGCTGCATATAGCATTTGCAGTAAAAACCCATGGTCATGCAAAATTCTTCTCACTTGATGTTTCAGTTTAAACTCAAAACAATCCAAATACATGGACATTCTGGGTGAATCTAAATCTTTAGGGTATGTTAAAACACATGAAACTAATGTTGTTATGTGAAACCACGTGGAAATGTGTAATGTTTATTGAGTTCTGCTTTGTGTAAATCCCAATACCAGAAGAGAGCAAGGAGAGGAGTGCACTGTATTTATCAGATATCAACCAGAAGAGGATGCTAGCATTTGAAGCTATTGTGAAATGTGTGTTTTACACCAGTTTAGTTAAAATATGCAGGATCATCAAATAGTGAAGAATTACTACAGGTTATTAAGAATTGCACAAAACAAAAATATTCTTATTATCTCCATTGTGGAGATTGCACAAACACGTGTTGGTGGCAGATGTCTGGAATGTCTTTGGCTGCCTTCACCTAGAAAAAATCCCTCTTTCTGATTCTGGTGAATGGAGGGACTGGTGGATTATGAAGTGTTTCATATAAATGCTTCATAGGAGAGGTTTATAAATATCAGTGGAGAAGTCAGTCCAACTAATATCTTCACTCAGCAGCCTGTATTTCTTCAGAACAAAGCCTAAAAGTGGAAGAAAAACGTTCTCTTTAAGCCCTGTATCACCAGGGGAAAATGATCCTTTCTGGTTTGCAGTGAAATTTTACTTTTTTAGAGGGAAGGGGTAACAGATCCACAGATCCCCTCACCCAAGGTCCTGTTCCACCAAGTGGTTGGTTGGACCTGGGTTCTATGAGCCATCCTCCTCCTTCATCAAACTCCTTCTCTTCATCAGCCTCTTCTTTCTCAGGCTGCGCAAAATGTAGGAAGTCACTGGGGGTTATAACCTGTACTCCTCTCAGCTGGTGAATCCCGATGCAGGTGTAGGACAGGTTGGAATACAGTGAGGAACCTTCCCAATAATGGTGCCTGCCTCGCTGACAACAGGCACCGGCTGCTGAGGTGACAGGGGGGAGGCCAGGGAGAAGGCCAGTGGGATATAGCTGGCCACTGCCCCCCAGCCCCACCTCCCGGGGCAGCGAGGACCACTGGGGGACTGGGCCATCTCTCTTATGAGGAAAAGCTGGAGGGGTTGGGCCTGTCCAGCCTCGAGAAGAGATGACTGAGAGGGGACCTCATCAATGTCTGTCAGTATCTGGAGGGACGGTGTCAGAGGATGAAGCCAGGCTTTTTTTTTTTGGTGGTAACAAGCAATAGGACAAGAGACAACGGGCACAAAGTGATGCACAGGACGTTCCACCTGAACATGAGGAAGAACATCTTTACTGTGCAGTGACCACACACCGGAACAGGTTGCCCAGACAAGAGTGTGGAGTCTCCCTCACTGGAGATACTCCAAAACCGCCTGGATGCAATCCTGAGCTTTGTGCTCTAGGATGACCCTGCTTGAGCAGGGAGGTCGGACCAGCTGACACAATGTGGTCCCTCATAACCTGACCCATCCTGTGATTGTGTGAGACCGAGGCCCCGGGGAGGAGCTGCCCCCGGTGAGAGGCCCCGCTGCACAACCAGCAGCAGCCCTGCGGCGGGGCTGAGCCCTGTGGCGGTGACAGCCCCGGCGGCAGCCCCGGTGGCAGCCGCTCTGTCCCGGCAGCAGCGCCGGCGGCAGCCGCTCTGTCCCGGCAGTAGCCCCCGGTGGCAGCCCCGGTGGCCGCCGCTGCGCCCCGGCCCGGCTCGGTGGGGGCGGGCCCGGCGCCCCCCGGCCCGGCCGCTCCATAAAGGAGGCGGGCAGGGCCGGGCCGGGCCGGCGGGAGGGCGCGCGCTGAGGGAAGAGCCGGCGCGAGTGGCGGGGAGGCGGCGCGGAGGGAGGGCAGGCCGGCTGCGGGAAGCGGGGCTCCGCGCTGGGACTGGTTCCTTCGCAGCCATTTTCCGTCCAACCAAACAGCCGATTTGCGGAGGGAGCCAACCAGGGCCGCACTGGAGGTTTGTGCCTGGCTCCGGCCAATGATTGGTAACCGGTTCCACTGCAGGCTCGAATGAAATGTCCGTCTCCCTCCCCGGGCCCCGGCGCTGCCGCCGCGCCGCCGCCGCGGGCACCAGGAAGTGCGGGGCTGCCGCCCCGGGCCCCGCACCGGCCGCGCGTCGCTTTGTGCGGCCGGAGCCGCGGGGGCCGCGCGGCCGGGGAGCCGAGCGGGGTGGGCGGGCGGGGAGGGGAGCGGAGCGGAGCGGGCAGGGACGGAGGGAGGGAGGCGGCGGCGAGGGGGGTGTCGGCAGGGGCGGCGGGGCGGCTGCCCGCCGGTGTCCCGCTCTCTCCGCGGGGCCCTCCCCGCTCCGGCTCCATTTTGCGGCCTAGGCAGGGGTGGGGGCAGCAGGCGGGGCTGCCCCGCGGCCGGCCGGCACCCCGCACCGCCCGCGGAGAGGCGGCGGGCAGCGGCGGGGCGCACGGCCTCCCGCCATCGCTCCGTCTCCGCGCTCGCTGCGCCCCGGGGCCGCGGCTCCCGGCGGGCGGGGGACGGCTTTGTGGCGGCCGCGCCGGGCGGAGGGGGCTCCGCGCTCTTTTGTGTCCGCACGGCCGAGCCCCCTCCCCTCGCCGCGGGAGCGAGGGGCCGGGACCCCCACCACGCCCACGGCCCCGGGCCGGGAGCCGGGCAGCGCGGCCAGAGCGGCCCGGTCCCCGCTGCCGTTGTCGGGACCGAAATTTCTTGGGCGGTTCGGCGGTATTTTGCAGGGATAAGGGGCGTAGGGCGAGGCCCCGGGATGTGGTGCCCGTACCCGGCTGGCCGTGCCGGCGGCAGTGCGAGGCCTTGGTGGGCTGCACGGGGGCACGGCTGAGGCGCCCGGCCGGCCCCGGGCAGGTGCGGCCACCGCGGAAACCACAGCCAAGGTGACCAACAATAAAGTTGCTGATTAACTGAGGACTCGTCGTCTTGTTCCATTTGTAAACAAGGGGTCATGATAGACGAGTTACCTCTCGCTGGGTGCCAGGGAGGTTCGGAGGCTGTTGGTGTTAAGTAGGAAGATCCCCCATGCTGCTGCGCTGGCTGCGTTTGCATCACTGAAGGGCATGAAATCGGGAAATGGGATCGATCGGCTCTTAGTGGCACAGACGCAGTTGGATGGCATCGGCACTTGTCTTGTGACACACATGGCAGAGAGACGGGACCCTGCCATTACCAATGTCTGCACAACTCTTCTGTGCGTGGCAGGTGTTCTTGGCAGACCTGTGTCTGCTAGCCACTGTTCAACCTCCAGAAGTTATATAGTTGGTGATCCTGAAGGATACTGTCTAGGTTATTCACAGACAATCCTATGGAAAACAAAAATCTTCATGTGTTCTAGTAATGTTTCTGCAGGTATAGTATATATTCTGCAATATATATAGTATATATTCAGCAGTAGAAAATCAACTTCTAGCTTTACCAGTTTCTTTGAGGCTTAACCAAAAAGATTTTGTTCTGAAAAGAACTGTAATGGAAAAGCTACTTGGTGAGCTTAGCTTGCTTTTGGGATGGCAAAATTATTGATAACAATGATCTGAACATTTCTAGGCAGAGGAACTCAGAAATCTGGATTTTAGCCCATGCACGGACTCTGTTGCGTGTAGTCACCTTTCCTTGGCATCTTGATAGATGGTAGTTATTGACAATTGAAAGAAAAAAATTTGCAGCTTTCTCAAAAGAAGCTCTGGCAAAATGGTAGCAAAAAGAAAAATGGCAGGCACCACTTTGGGCAGTATTCAGAGTCTGGCTTTAATTGGCTTGCAGGAATGATGTCTATATATAATCATTAGCATAGTGTTCCTAAACAATAAGCTAGTGGTTGGTTTCTTTTTTTCTCCACTTGTGTGGCCTGTGGTATGACAGTTACAGTCTAGAGGCAGGATCCATCTGTAATTCTCTAGGACACCCAAAATGGCTCAATCTTAATCATTATGTGGCCTGTGTGAGTTGCTTTTGCTCTCTGCATTGAGTGGGTGATTATACATGGCCTTGGCTGCTGGCATGTACAGCTATGGCATTATATCGAGAGAAGTTAGGAGCACTGGCTATTACTCTTTAGACTTCAGTATTTGACAGTTACAGCAGTTCAAAGCTTAACTCTTATTTGTGGTAATAATTACATGAAAGGAGGCAACGTTCAGAAATTGAACGAAAAAGAACGTTTAAGATAGTGTCAAGATATGAAACATTAAACACTGAAACTTTGAAAGACTTACCTTGTTTTGTCAACATTTAAAAAAGGTTTGCAAGGTTCTTCCTTTAATGCTTTCAAATGCAAATCTCTAATGTTGCTCCACCTTTAAAATTTTGCTTAGAAAGAAACTTGACTGTTAGTACTGAGTTTTGCAATAGTGTTTTAAAGAAACTTAGTATTTGGAAATTGATGTTTTAGTGGCAGGATGCTTGTAAAAAGTGCAAAACGACTATATATATGCATACTAAATAATATGGGTAAATAGCATTAGTAGAATAAAGGCAAGTGTCAGCAAATTCAACAGTTTTGACTGAAAATACTTGTCTGGTGTGAACTTGCTTTGTAAAACTCTTACTTGCCCTGTTGCTTGAGAGGAAAAAGCTGCTTGGCATACTTGAGTTACTACCTCAACAAAGGAAAAATAACCGACTTAAAAATTTTATCAAACTTCTAAAAGAATAAGACAAGATTTATGGATTGCTGCTTTAATAAACAGATAAGCTTAGTTTTTCACAAAAAATGCTAGAAAAGTATCAAAAACTTATTATTGAAAGGTAATAGGGGGATTTCAGTCAGGTTGCTGAAGGAAAGAGGTGCTGGTGCAGTGCGTTCAGCACTGCTGCCCTCTTCCAGCTTCTGCAAAAGCAACAAAACTGCCTCCATTCCTCTGCTCATCTTGTTTATTTTCCCTTCCAGCTTCTTTCTTCTACTGCCAAAAAAGAGAATGCATGGAAACTCGGTTTCTCCTGCTTGCCCTGTATCACTGACCCACTCCTACTTGATGTGAAAATACATGTGGTTTTAGTCCACCCATATATTTTGGAGCTAACTGTGCTTGTGGATGTTGCCAGCCTGGGAAGGAGCCACCAGCTGCTCTAGCACAGCTGGATCAATGTGGAGGGGGCTTGTGGTCAGTGGCATTGGGGCTTGTAAGATAAGACATAAAGTTAATAGACTGTTACATGGAGGGGGGCAAGGTGGCAATGCCCTGTTTGGATTTCATAAGGGAAAGTTTCCTCCCTGTGGGCCAGGAGAAGGATCCTGGTACAGCCCAGATACTAACGAGCCTTGGTGACACTGTCTGGGCCTCTCAGCATGAGTCTGCTTTTCCCAGTGTTACTCTGCTGTGGGGGAAAATGCTGAAAGTGAGGGATTACAGAAGCCTGAGATGGAGAGAGGTTGCAGCATCTGGTTTTGTTCTAGCTAAGTGCTAAGGGGTTTAGCTTTTCATTTTTGTGTTATCTGTTGGAACAATGTCCTGTGAATGCATTCACCAGTTGGTGTTTCTTGCTGCAGGTGAGAATTCAATAGGAAATTAAGATCCCCAGAAATCACTGAAAAATAAAAGGAAATTAAAGTTGTATTTTCAATTGAAAAATATTTCTGTTTAACAGGAGATGGTGCAGAAAGCTCAAATAAAACTTAGTGTCTCTGCTGTTATTTAAAGCTTCACAGCTTTACATTTCTTGTGATAAGGTGTGACAAAATGAATCCACAATGACTGATGGGGTTACTACCTACAGCTTTAGTTATTGTTTCTGTCCTGCTTCTTTGGCAGACAACTGCATGGAATGTGTACCAAGTGCTTCAGTTCATTGCATATCATCTTCTACTGTCCTTCTTGTAGAGCAGCAATTCTGGGAGACAGGGTGAATAAATACCACATAAAGTACTTAAATCACAAGGGGCCTTTGGTTTCCCTTCAAGAGGGCAGTTTGCAAATCATTGCCAGATAACTGCCCATTCTGAAAACAAAAATCTTGTTTCTTCGATTTTTTTTTCCTTTGTTTTTCCTTTTATACTGATCTAAGCTTTAGTCCCTTGTCAGTGCTAGTGGGTCTGGGCTTGCATTCTCCTTATAAGTTTAGAAGATTAAACAGGATGCAAGATTTGCTTTGAGATAGTGATGTTTTATTAGTTTAGTATAGACATATTATAACAGGCTGAGTTGTGGGCAGCTGACAGGAGCAAATTTTTTTAAGCATCCTCCACAATATTTATACTGGATGTCAGTGTGTAAACCTGTATGTTCATTCACTTGCATCTTATCACTGAACTTTCTTTGATGCCCTTGAAATGTTTCTCTTTTAACATATTTCTTTGGTTTATTTCCATGCATCAAGTAATTTGTATATCCCTAGTGATATTCTTTCTTATTAGAGATGAAAAAACCAGAAAACCACTAACAGAAAACATTGTGCTACTGCTCTGTATTGAGATTTTCCTTGTACAGTGTAGCGCTGAATGTTTGTATCCTGTAGCTGTTTACTCTCCCTGGTTGTCAATAAAATCAGATAGTGGCATGGTCATTTTAGAGACTGCCATGTCGCTTCTGATATGCTTAGCTCTCAGTCTTGTTTCAGTCTGTGTCTATGCATGGAGGAACTTCAGTGTCTTCCTAGCATTGGAGGCTGAGGATAATGTGCAACCTGCAATAACTGCTTCTTGCACTGTGCACAGTACCTGCTGCTGGAGGGCCGAGGTGTTGGAAGCTGTCCCTTGTGCAGTTTGGCACAGAGGTAGGAGATGGCCTTGTATTAAAAGGCATTGCAATGTTTGCATGCTGAAACTGCCATGCAAATGTGATGTATAATCTGCAAACGGCTGCTTCTCTTTATAGCAAGTTGTAACAACTTGGGGAGGTCTAAAGCAAAATCTGAGAGCAGAGTTCTTGCCATCTGAGCCTTTTAGGATTGGGTCTCCCAGGATTTTGCCTGTTCTAGCATCTACTTCTATCTAAAGTAGTAGGTCTTCCTACTAAATGGGCCAGCATAAGAACTGTTGTCCTTTTTAGTCTCCCAGTGACTGCAGTTAGTGTAGGCAAGGTGTTGTTTCTATGCTACATTGGGCTGCTGCCTTTCCAGAGCAACTTCAGGGACACAAAATTTTGTTTGTGTCATGGTTTTGGAGGGGTTTTATTGGTTGGTTGGGGTTTTTGTTTGTTTGTTTAAAGGAGGGGTATTAATTAGCAAATTAGTGTTGAGACCAGTGTTTTCTCATTTTCTGAGCATTGTTGTGTGTATTACAGAACTTGTGCTGAGCTTGACAGTCAGGTAATGTGGTGATTGAGTGGAGTTGTGAACATCTGAAATGAAAACTGTAATGTGTGAGCGTGTAACTGTTTGATATGAGATGACTGGGATAGCAGTGGCCACATTTTCCTGCAAGGTCATGTTTGTCATCCATCAGGCTCAAAGAAATACTAGTAGGGTGACTGGATGGTATATTAATTACACTTGCTATATTCAGATGCCTGGATCTAGATTTGAATTGAATGACAAACCTGGCTGAAGTTCTTCCACCAACTTACTTGGGTTGAAGTGGTGTGCTGAGATCCACTCCTCCCTCACTCACCGTGAGGCCAGCTGAGCTGTGGGGGAGGCTCGTGGGAGAGCTGGGCAGGCTCTGTGGTGGCCTTCAGAATGTGGCTGGAGAAAATCCTGAGTGCTCTGCTCTGAGCTGGGAGCTGACCCTGCTTATAGCAGGGGTTGGGGTAGAGACCTCCCATGGCCACTTCCAACATTAATTATCCCATTGGACTGGATCAGAACCTGGTTATGCTGAGCATTATGCAGAAGGGTGTTAGTGCTGTCCCTAATCTCCTGTGCCAAGGTTGTCCTGGCAGCTAAAAATCTTTCTTCAGGTAATACCGGCAGAAGTAATTTCAGCTGATGTTAAGTTGTCAGTGCCTGTTCTCTTTATCTGAGTCAGATCTGCCTTTTTCTCTTGCAAGCCTTTTCCTGTCAATTTTGCTAATCACTATTTTAGATTCATAGTGTTGATAAACATCCACACAAATTTCCACTAATGGTGAAATAATACATCCTGTAAGTAGATCTGGAAATGTGCACTCAGAAAATAATAGAAGCAAAGGTCTTACCTTGAGGATACGTTAGGCTGATATGACCAAAACTGACTGTAGATGCAGCAGAGGTTTGAAAGAGATTGAAGCAGGAATTGTCTTTTGAAGGCAAGCTGGGCTAATGAAAGCAAGATGATTTCTTAGTGTTGCTGGATCCTAAAATCAATAAAGATTTGGATGGAGTAGCCTGCAGGAGAGGTGAGCAGAAACCAGTTAGTTATCACATCATGGCAGAAATTTGAGAAGAATATTGCAACCCTGGAGGAAAGAAATAATTTAGAAGAAATGTTTCATAGAAGATTGAAAAAAAGAGAGGGGAAAGAAAGATCAAGGTATTTAAAATAGTACTGAAGCTAAGTAAAGATTGTTGAGATCCTGAATTAAATTCTAGTAGGGATCAGAGAGCCGAAACTGAGAACAAGACTACCAAAAAATCCTACCTTAATTTTGGAGGTAGATTTTGAGATTTACCAGACTACAATTTTAATTGTTTCCAAGTGCAGAAGGAAGAGAGAGGCACAATTTTCTTAGTGATGTGTGATGTCAGTTTTGGTGATCATGACATGCAGGATTGTGATATCCTTGCATTGTCATTACAGTAAGCTGAGTAAGCAAACTGCAGACCCTTTGGGAGATTGAAAAGCAAAGTTAAATCTCCCAACAAAGAGTCTGCAAAATGTGGACAAAATGAATTTATGTGAAGGTTGGCACATGGAAGGCTAATGCCTGAAATATTGCCCTTCCTTTGGGTAGAGCTGCTGTGTAAGAAGTGAAGCTGGTTTACAAAAGCCCATCAAGAGGAACCTGAAGCTCTTTATAAAAGCATGTGTAATATTCTGTACAATAAAGAAGAGGTGGAAGAATCTTTTTCTCTTGAGCAGCTCCTAAGCTCCATCCAGCTGTTGTTGGAATGTGAGCAGTGCTTGCATTATTTGTGCATCTGTGGCCAAATGTAACACCAGATGTTGCCTGAAGGTTTCACAGTGAAACTCAGCCCTGTGGCCACAAGCAAAGTGCAGATTAGTGAGAGGCTAAATGCTCATATTTCTGGGTAGGTATAAAAACAGCACAACATTGCTTCTCTCTCCCTCCCTCCTTCCCTCCCTCTTCAGGCTAATGGTTGTGGAAAAAAGTGAGCTCCGTGGTTTCACTGGCAACAACCACGTGATCCTTCAAAGACACCAAGGTACCCACACAGCGGGTGTGGGGTCAGTGAGTGAATTCAGCTGGGCTCTGCCTCCCCAGGAGCTTTTGTGTGTAGTAAGAAGGAGGGAAGTACAGGCTCTTTTGGCTTCCCTTTTTCTCCTAGCATTCCCTTTTTCTCCTGTGACCCCATCTCCAAAGCCTCAGGAAGTCTTCTTGTTGACCACCACATCAGAACACTGGGAGAAGAGCACTTAAGGATGCCCAGAGAGTGAGGCAGGGCAGGAGCAGGTAATGCTAAAACATGACTCAGATGGCACATAGGAGTTACTGGTGTCTCAGGGAGGATGAGGATGCAGAGCTGGTCCCGAGGCCTGGCTAGAAGTTTGTCAGTGGGCTTGACAAACCAGCATGGAGGGTAAAGGTGAGTGAAGGATGCACTCTGTATAGTAATTAATAGGTAAAGCATTCAGTGAACAGGGGGCTGGTGTAGGTTTTGAGGGTTGTTCAGAGACAACTTGCACGTTCTGGTCAGACTCACAGGAACAACACAAGATTGTTATCCGTGTGCTACATGAACCAAATGATTCTGTGCATGGCCTGTGCCTCTGACTGAGGTTTTTGGGAAGCCTCACAAAACAGCTGAACTATTTCCCTGTCAATAAAACTCAGGAATGACAGTGGAGGTGCTATTCTGCAATAACAAAATATTTATGCTTTGTATAAATTGATTTTACAGTTTGATTAATGGGCTGGGTTTCAGTAATAGCTGCACTTAGTGATGTAACAATCACACCTGAAAGGTTTCCTTCTTCTCATTGTAGATGGATGGTGACAGCTCCACAACGGATGCTTCTCAGTTAGGAATTGCTGGAGATTACATTGGTGGCAGTCACTATGTGATACAGCCTCACGATGGTAAGAAATGAGAGAGTAAATGCTACTATTTCTCTGTGTATATATAGACATATTTCTTTCCAGGTCTGTATAGTTCTCTGCTATCTTCTCTCAGGCTAAGAATTTGCAATTGTTTTCATAATGCCTCACTGTGTAAAGAATTTTTTCTGCAGTCTGAAGGGGGGGAGGTTGGATTTTTAGATGTTGGCACCGAGACCTTGAGGGAATGACAAAAAAATTTGATGTTCTGGGAAACAGTTTGTATTTTGACATTACATTAAGAATGCTTGGTGATCAGCAGCCATGTACACTTCTGTGCATAATGTGATAAAATGCTATCTTTACAAAGGTATTCTGATGTTGCATCTATTTTAAAAATTATTTCTATGATGCTAACACACTGCTTTCAAAGGTCTTCATCTTTCAGTGTGAGATTTTAAACTGAATTATTGCCTGCTGTCTATCAAATATCATTTTTGTTAACTTTTCTTCATTTCATTAGATACAGAAGACAGCATGAATGATCATGAGGATACAAATGGCTCAAAAGAGAGTTTTAGAGAACAAGATATATATCTTCCAATTGCAAATGTGGCAAGGATAATGAAAAATGCCATACCCCAAACAGGAAAGGTAATACCTTTGTCTGGTAAAGAAAGTGTGTTAATGAGTTTTATTCTGTCCTCTCGGTGAACTTGAGCTGATAGAATAACATTTTTCCAAATGATGCTGCTTTATTGGAGAAAAGTGTTATAAAAGGAAAGGGAAAAAAGCCCCATGAGCAGGATGTGATTGAGACCAAGTCCATTTTTCTTAGATTTTAGTAAAGCTTTTAGTAACTGCTGTAATTAGAGTGTCCAGAACTGTTCTTCATAGGCCTTTCAGGAGCTTCCTTTTTCTAAGATCTGTTCTCTGAAATTGTCATAAAGGATCAGACTTGGTGACAATCACTAAGAATATTTTCTATGCAATTCTCTTGAGAGATTTAGTCTGCTTTCATTGAGGTGCATAAAATTTGGAATAAGTGAATCATTTTGGCGGAAATAGAAATCCAGTGCTCATTGTGAAGGGAAGAGAATGGTTAGCCTTCCATCACCCAAATGTTCACATACACAAATGCCAAAGTGACCTAAGAAGTCTGCTTTATACCGTGGAGCAGATAAGGCCAGATACTGAAAGCCTTACCTATTTCTTACTTCTAAGAATAGACTTTTTAATCCATTCTGCTGAGCTGGTGATTGTATAAGTGTTTCACCATTCTACCTGTTCATGTTAAACCTTTGCAGGTCCTATGATTTGCTGTTTCTCTGTTGTATTCCAATACAATTCCAGCCACAGTAACATTTCCTCCAGCTAAAACTGATCCTTTTTTTTGAGATCCCTCTAAATAGAAGCAAGACATAATTTACTTGCATCTGCTTGTATTTTCATAGTGTTCAGGGTTTTCTGGAGATCTGGGTGTTACATTTATAACTTTGCTGTGAAAAACTCTACCCTAGTCCATATTGTCATAAATTTTTAGTGATCAAGATGAGATTTTTCTCAAGAATTTAGCATATGGGATGTAGAGCTATCTTGAAAAATCAGGATGGTTTTTGTGAAAAACTGCAAAGGAAGCTGCTGGCTGATGACTTTTTCTGAAAATCTCACCCTACGTGTCTGAAAATACCAGAGGAACTAGTGAAGATGCTGCACACAGTCACTGCTTCATTTTTTTAGGTTCTTCTCATGTGAAGAATAAGAATCTTAATTATTATAATATTTTTGTTGACTCCTGTCAGCTTCCCAAGTAATCATGAGTAATGCTTGCTGTAATTTTAAGTCAGGCAAATTACTTTTGTCCAGCTGTAATCAAATTTACTTATTTCATTCTTGCTAGGGGCATATGTGTCTTCTTCATTTGAATTCTCACTTGGAAAATTTATACCAGAGTACTGAAGCATTAGAAAGGCTTGCTGCTGGGCATATATTCTGGTCCTTGAATCTGGGCAGGATAAAAATACTTGTTACTGCTGAATTTGTGGGAATGTACTGCAGTGGGGTTGGAACTACCAGGTCTGTTAAGAAGAAGAGGAACTGGGCTGTGCTGTTGTAAGGAGCAGGTTTGAAGAGCCATAGGTAAGCAAATCAAGAAGTACTGAAATGCATCTGTGTGTAAAAGCTTGTACAGAACTTAGGACTTCAGGAGATCCTGATAGTGGTGCTGCTTGAAATAGTAAAACGTGGGTAAAATCATGTTGCAGCTACTCTTACGTAGAGCAGTGAGGACATCCAGTGGTTCCTGGTACAGGTGTTGCCTAAATGGGTGTTGTTGGGTTTTGGGATGTTTCCTTTATTAGCTGGTTTATTCTTTGTGTGTTTTGTGGTGAGTTTTTTAAAATCTTCTGTCTTAATTAATGATTTTATGATGCTTTCTCTTTACTAGATTGCTAAGGACGCAAAGGAATGTGTACAAGAGTGTGTAAGTGAATTCATCAGCTTTATAACATCAGAAGCAAGTGAGAGGTGTCACCAAGAGAAAAGAAAGACCATCAATGGAGAGGATATTCTCTTTGCCATGTCTACCTTGGGGTTTGATAGCTATGTTGAACCTTTGAAGTTATACCTCCAAAAATTCAGAGAGGTTGGTATATATGGGTACTTCCTCATTTATTTAACCTGGTTGTGTTTATCCTTAGCTCTCTGTTGTTGGAATTGTATAATGGGTAACTTGCACAGTATCTCACAGCTCTTGGTCAGGGAGTAATGTAATGTTTAAAAGCATTGCAGAGGACGTCAAGAGAAAAAGAAGGAAGTAAGCATTTTGATTAGACTTGCTGATTCAGAGTAGTTAAAGCTTTCAACTGAATAAATTCTCTAACATATTGGTGGTGGTAAATTGCTCTGTTCTTTAAAGGTGCCTATAAAGAATGTTTAATTCGATCTTTGGATTCAGTCAATATGTACTGACTGCATCCTCTGAGGAACTGGCCTAATGCCTATTGTTTGTCTGGACTTCAGATCTGCAAAAGAAAAAACTGTTTTTCTCATGTTGGAATAATGATTCACATGGAAAACTATTTGCTTCAATGGGGGTTTTTTAATTATTTTTTTTTGCCTGTCCCTCAGTTTGCATTTGATACATAGTACATGCTAGGTGTGTCATTCAAACAGTTTAATTTATTCCTTCTCTAGCAGAAAGGGACTTTTTTCCTTTCAGCAATTAAGATCTTTTCAAAAAGGAGGTTGCTTCTGCTTGGGTTTTTTGTTCTGGTCTGCCTCCCCCTGTCTAAATGGGCACTGCGTTGGATAAAGATGCTCTCCAGAGTTTCTTTGTATTGTAAACCTAAGATTTTTTTAGGTCAGACTCGCTAATGATACTTGTGCTGCTGACAGCATTTAAAGCTTCCCCTTCCCAGAAGGTCATTTGCTTGATAACTGAGGAACAGGAGGTGTAATATAAAGTTGGAGTAGTGGTGTCTTTTTCCAGTTCTGTGTAGCAGTTGCACATGCTGTGATAGTGCTGTATGTGCTTTTATTGAAAAGGCAAGTATTGCCTAACTATTGCCGGTACTACTGAATAAGTTCGAAGTGGGTCTGTGCTACTTTCATTCTTAATTGACCATTTTTGCAGATTGTAGATGCTGTGGTAGCACAGTAGTTGGATTGGGTTTTAATTGCATGGATGGATTGAATAGCTTTGCTCATCAGTTTTAAATCTCCATTCCAGCAAGGGTGTCTTCAGGGTGAAATACTTCTGTTTTGTAACTAAGTATTTTGTCTGCAGCAAGCAGTTGCAGAGAATCTTTTTTTTATGCCCATATTCTTTTCCTACATGTTCTTATATAATAGCATAGAGCATCAAACTTCATACTTGTAAAACTGCATGCAGATGACTGGGGGCCTTGGCTTTCTGTGCTGATATCCTTTCTGGCTGTAGTTCTTGATGTGGGGGAAGAAATTCCATATCTTGGTTTTAAATGTCAGCTCTTGTGTGGTGATGGTGCTTGTGTGTGGTTGGTAAGCAAATGTTGCACATTCTTGGTAGTTGTGATTCAGTCATTTCTTGTAAATGCTCTTAACTGCTCCTTCTGGATTACCACAGATTTTTGACTTTCTGCAGAAGGTGAAAAGCCTTTCTTAGAACCACACAGTCCTAAAATGCCAAGTTTTTGTTTCAGGAGTATGGCTAAGATGAAAAACTCTCATGTAATGTGCACATTCTCAAATCCCATAGAGGTTTACAGGTCTTGCAAGCTCCAGCTGTTGCACTGTGAATCTTCTGCAAGTTTCAAACCTTGGCTAGAGCTCCTGGGGCTATGAAAAAATCTCAAGCTTTTATTTTTGTTTTTGTGCTCTCTGTTTTTAGGCAATGAAAGGAGAAAAGGGAATTGGGGGAACAGTTACAACTGGAGACGGTCTAAGTGAGGAGCTCACAGAAGAAGCATTTAGTAAGTAATGCTTTTAAATTAATTATGTTATTACTACAGCTTTTATAAAAACAGAACTTCCTTCAGGCATCAGCGTTCTTAAGAGGAATATATTCTGTACTAGTCATAGTTAATGTCAACTGTGGAAAGTTTCTAAATGCATGTATTAGTGCTAGTATTTTTCTTTACACTTAAACACAGGTTGTAATGGAAGGTGCAAACCCTTTTTTTTCTTTTTCCCCAGTAGCTACATATTTAGGCCCCATTCATTTTACTTGCAAGACTGCTGTCGGGAAAAAAGTAAAATGAACGCCTCTTGATGACTTGAGGAGCTCATCTTTGAGAAATGAGTCAGAGAAGAAAATAATCTTTGTCTAATTCTAAAACACTTAATATTTCTTACATTCAAAAGAATGCACAGATTGGCAGCTAAAAGGTGTAGGGCAAGGAGTATCATGTGCATTCAGTGTAGTTTTTCTTCCTTTTACTGTGGATTAAAGCCTGACAGTTTTTTGGGATTTGCACTGGTTTTGTTGGTGCTGGATTTTTGCACGTAGTCTCCACATTGGCTTTTCAATGTTACGGGCTGGTAATGTTGAAGCTGATACAAGAGCAATTAGGAAGCACAGCTCTAGTCATATCTACTGACAAGATTTAGTTTCCCAAGTATCTGATAAATATTCTGTTTAAAATCACTGGTAAACTACTGAACTAGCAAAAATTAAAAGCCTGAGGACTAAAATAACCTATTCGGGATTGGAAATACACTTTGCTCGCAGTTTGACTTTGGCTACATGAAACAGTGCAAACTCTTTGGGTCTCTTCTAGCCTGGAAGATGAGTTTATAAAACTGGCTGGAAATTAAGAATCTAGATCTAAATATTTCAAGGGTCCCTTGCAATATTTAGATTTAGATTCTTAATTTCCACACCTAGGAGCCTCAGAGTGCTCTATGAAATAAACCTTAAGTTGCTGTGACTTGAAAAGAGTAACTTTAGAAATGTCCTGGCAGGATTAAGGATGCAAAGGAGATGTTGCAGTAGTCAAAGAAAGTAAAAGAAAAAAAATTATGTGAAATAACAGACCATGTCAAGTGCTGCAGCTATTTCTCTCCACAGGGCAGCTGTGGATCTGTCCAGAATGATGGTCTCACTGCAGCAGTAGCAGTGATAGCTGTGCTTCTGTGGCATAACCCTCAGCTCTTTGTGTTGGCCTCATGCCAGGGCTGGGTCAGGGACTCTCCATTAAGCTGTGTTGGATGTGGAACATGCACATTGAAGGGCAGTAAATTTTGGACCTGCCAGAGCCACTCTCACTATGATCTTAATGCATCTCTTAGCCTGCAACTGAAGCAATTGAAAATTTGTACAATGGAGGAAGGGAAAAAAAAAAGACAAAAATTCCAACCAATCAAAAATCTAATTACAAACCCCTCAAGCATCAGTTTTCAAATGAAAACTGTTAGGATTGTGCTGTGTTTTCAGAATTTTGTATTGGTTATACATCATGTTTATACTTATAAACTGAAAGAACAAAGCCCCATTGTTTATGTCCTAGGGGAAAATGTGCTACAGTGACTTAAACTGCAATTTAAGAGTTTTGCTGCTTTGCTTCCAAATAGCAGTTGTAAGGCACCTACTCTGAATGTCAGAGCTCAACATACATGTTAAAGGTTAATGTATAAGGTAAACATACATTGTAAAAGTTTACCTTGGAGCATCACTCCTTTTGTTTTCTCTCGGTATCTCAAAAGTACTTTTTACTCCTTTTGTTGGCCACCTCTTTCCTCTGAAATCAGAGCTCTCCTGTGTGCCCTGAAGAACATGCTGAAGTCAACCAGTGCAATGTCAGGCTCTGGCAGTGCCTTTTATTTTTTGTCATTGCCTGTTCTGTTCCTCTTTTCTGCCTTCCATGAGGCTTCCATATTATGGAGTTCCTGATGGATCCCAGTTTGTAAAGCAGTGCAATGATTTGATTGAGTACCTCCCACATGGCTATGCTCAAGTGCTAACTTTATGTTTAAACAAAGCCAACTGAATTCTCCAGGTTTCTTGGGATGCTGAGCACTGGAGATGGCCTTTTCAGTGGTGAGGGTAGCAAGCTCCACTCCATTTGCCTGTGTGCAGGTGTGGACATTCTGCTTCAGGCACATCCAGGGGAAGAGCAAGGTGCAGTCTTACTCTCAGAGCAAAATTAAGTTGAATTTTATGTTTTTCTTCTGAATGGGAATTAACTTATTCATTTGTAACACTTGGTAACAAGTGTGTCTGTACCAGTGTAGGATGGTAACTCAGGAGATTAATGGCTCTGTAGTCCTGGGGTGGGCCACAATTATTTAATGCTGCCAGACACATCAAACAAGGCTCTGTATATCGAGCAGCTCCTGCCTAACTTTTTTGAAATGCTCTTTCTTTCAGCTAACCAGTTGCCAGCAGGCTTAATAACCACAGATGGCCAACAGCAGAACGTTATGGTCTACACAACATCATATCAACAGGTACTGTATCCTGTCCCCTACTCCTGCTAAAATCCAAACACTAGTTCAGCTGCTCTGTTCTGAAATATGAGAATTAGTTTTATTTAGTGCTTTGGTGGTGGCTGTCGTTCCACTCCAACACTGAGAACTCATGGCTGCTTGTTGTGAACTGCTCTGCAGTTTCAGAAAAGGTTAATTGGAATGTAAGCTTGCATTTTCTTTCTCTAGATCTCTGGTGTTCAACAAATTCAGTTCTCATGATTTTGAAGAAAACTTTCCATCTGGGAACATGAGACGGAAAACCTGTGCAACTCTAACGAAGAGGCAGTTTTAATGACTGGTGAAGAGATTTCTCTCTTTGTATATTAAATAGCTGTAATGTAGCTACCAGAAGCTTGACTAATTGAGGTGTGAGTTCTGACTCAAATCTTTTTCATGATGATTTTAAAGAAATAATTGGATTTTAAAGGTATTAAAGTATTTTTGTTTTGTACAAGAGTTTGTTGCTCTGTATAACTCCTGTATGCATTGTATATTGCAATTTATTACTGTCAGAGATTTGTAGACAGTTTCTTATTTTCATATTGAATCATGTTACTTTTGTAATTCAGGTAAACAGCTGGGTTAATTCATGTTTACCCTTTGAATAAAATTGTAAGGGTAAAGTTCATTTTTGAATGCAAGTTGCCTTTATTATAAAGATTGAGTTAGTCTTGGTTATGTAACTTGTCTTGCATGACAACCTCAACTAACTTTACATGTCAGCTTATTTATTGAAACTTTGAAAGGGACTTTTTCCTCATGAAACTAGCAGCTCAAAAGAATTGCTACAATTGTTTTTTCTAATGTAACTTCTGAATTAAAGGTTAATCAAAACCAATGAATGCTCTACTACATTTAGGGGTTTAGAGCTTATCAACAGTGTTGATGAAAGCACTGACTGTGCGATGCAGGTTTTCTTCTTGTTTGTTTTTTTTTTCCAGTTGCATTAACTCTCCTTAGACTTACTTTGATACTTTTAAGGTAGTCTTTCTGCTATTGAAATAACTCTTCCTTTTTATGTATGGCTTTTAGAATCCCAGACTTAGAAATCCAAGGGTAGGGGGGTGGATTTTATAGTCTTTGTGGTAAAAGATCTCATTTAACTTTTTACAGAGATGTTTTAATGTTTCTTGTGAGCCTGTGGGAACTCAAAAATGGTAGTGACTTTCTGTGTCCAGGTTGAGTGTTGTGTGAGTGTGAGTGCATGAGTGGCTGACAGCTGAACAAGTGATACAAACCTGAAATGGAAGACAGACTTCAGGTTTGCTGTCTCTTTCCTGGTTTTGCAATAAACTCTACCTAGGTAATGTAGTTCTGTATATTTAGTGAGCTGTTCTTGATAACATTGCTATTTCTTTAATAATGGGTGGGTAATTTTGTTGCCATGTCTTAGCCTGTTAGGGTAGGAGTGGGGGTTTTTGTAATATCTTTACTCAGAGTGAATTTTGGGACCTTTGGTATTTTTACTGTTTGCAGTGGACTGAAATGTAATATATTAATTATCTTTCCACATACGTGTTATTAATTTAAGCAAAACACACCTTGAAACTGTTGCCATATGATTTCTTGCTGGTTTTGTCTTTTCTTACCAAAAAAAAGAAAGAAAAGTAACAGTTCAATATTGGTTAGGTAGCTTAACCTAAGATATCCTGGAGGCCTGAAATAGGCAATTCTTTAGCAAAACAAAACCTTTCAGTATGTGCAGATTTGAGCAGTGTTTCTTACCAGTCAGCATCCTGCTGGCAGAGCCTCTGGAGGCAATCCAGTGTGTTCTGGGGCAGTCTGCATGGATGTTCTGGGGTTTGTGGCTGCCTGTTGTTCTTCAGCAGCTACAACTGAACAAATGGACTTTTTCATTAAAGGTGTAAAAATGAGTAACCCAATCCCTACATGAGCCCCTTCTGTTTGTATTCCATTTATTTCAGGCCAGCATAGCCTGTTCTTGATGTTCCCAGATTTGCAATGGAAAAAAGCTGCGATACCAGCTAAGGGGGAGCTAGGAAAGATTTGGCATTTTGATGTATAGAAAGAGGCTGGAGGTGATCCCACATACTTCCTTGAAACGAGCAATATTTTTCAGTGCTCTCTCTGCTGTGAGTTTAGGTTAAAGTGTTTTTAAGTTCGTGGTTTATACACCATCATGTGAGCAATGAAGCTGATACTTTGTTTTTCTTTTTTCCTTCTTTTGCCCTCACCCTCTGAGGGCCAGGGACAAAACTGCAACTAACTTTGCATTCTTTTCCTGAAACTACAGACGTAAAAGTAATAGTACAACACTTTGTTCCATGTCTCTCTGAAACCATTCTCCTAATAAAAGTTCACAGGGTACTGTAGCCATGGTACAACAAATAAAAAAAATGTGGTCTGAAGAAATACTTGCCTAATTTATATTAGCAGCAGCACAACCACCGCATTCTTTATTTTTGTTTAACAAATCTGTGTTCTCATTTTGCTCTTTTTAAAGTATTCAAAGTTTACAAGTAGCTGAGACCCAAACGAAGAATGACCATTCCTGCTCTATCTCATCTGTTTCTACAAAACTGTTGTCTTTGGTCCTCTGAATATTTTGTGTGAACTAAGATACCCCCAAACTGAGCTTAAGCCTGAGACATCTGGGGCAGCCTATGCTAAGACTTGGAGAAAGGCTGCTTGAAATAGCAGTGATGTTCAAAGATCTTTTTCCAAGAACAGTGACCTTTTTTAGGTGCCTTTTCATGATACAAGCAAGTTTTTTACCCCAGTAATTTTTTTAAAAATGCATTTTTGTGTAACTTGATCTGATATTTCTTTATAGAGTGCTTTTGGTGTCTTTAAAAGCACAGAAATGTTATCTCTAGACAAAATGCAGTTACGAGAAGAGCTAATTTAGATGGTGTTCTTCTACATCCCATTTTCATTACAGGCATAATGGGACATGAGGCTCTGCCTTTACCAGTCTTGTTGATGTACACATGCATTGTTAACTATTTTATTTATTCCTCCCTTCTGATCTCTACTGAATGCTAAAATGTGTGGCTGGATGGTGTAGCCAGAACACAGATGGAGTTCTGGCACGAGGTGGTACATCCTAAACACCTACTGCCCCATGCTTATCTGCCTGTAGCTAAAAATCAGCCTGAATGATGTGGGCTATTCTTTAAAGAGCTGTCTTCCTTGTAGTCTGGCTCACTGTGAATGCTGTAGGATGATCCCTATTGCAGAGTTTGAGGATGATGCTCATTAACATGTTGTAAGCATGGATAGGTGATTTCTCTCTTGCCTTTGGCAGGAGAGGAAGCATATGGGCAACTGCACACACACAGAGGAGATTGCTCAGTGCAAAGCAAGGGGCAGAGCCAAGGGCTAGTGTTTTCCCCAGCACCTTGCTGTCATGATGAGAGTTGGCAGCAGCCTTGCTTATAGCTATAATATTCCTCATTTTGCAGAGCTCTGTCTGAATGTGATTAATGTTCCAGTGAAGTCACGGAGACTTGCTGCCTCAGTTACATTTACAGCAGTAAGACAACTTGCTTTTAAGTCACTGGATTACCAAATGGTGCAGGCTTGACTTTTTTGGGGGTTTGATTTGTACCAAGTAGAAGAAAGGAAGTTTTTCACTGAAACTTGAAGTGCATTTTCTTGTATCTGTAGATGAAAAAAACCTCCAAACCTGGATGTAGATTCTAAGGCGAGTAATGTTATAAGGAAACCATATTTTATATAGGGCCCAAGCCATCCTATAGGAAGGGGTTTGATAATGTTAACTCTAATGGTTACCTTTTATTGTTCCCTGTCAGACTGGTCTGGTGAAAAGAGCAGTAGTGGGAGGGTGCCTTTTGGATGTGGTACACTGTAAGACATGTAGCTAGTTGAAAATACCAACCAATTTCTCCTCTTTGAAAATCAGATATGCTGTTCTGGCAAAATAATTCATGTTTTCACCCTTTCAAAGGCTGAATAATACATTTAAACAACTGAATAGTGATCCATTTACCTATTGATCTGTGACATTGGCATGGTAATGCACTGCAACATCACCTCTGACCTTCAGGATGTAGAAGTTTAATGGGAAGCTCTCTGGAAACTGCCAGGTCAGCTTGTGGTGACATCCAAGGCCCCATGCTCCTGGGTGGGAGGGCAGTTTACTGCTATGCACAATAGTCTCCAAATTGGTGCCAGCTGCACTGAGTTTATTAAATCCAAGTCTCCAAGGATGGCTGTGGAGGCAGGGCCAGAGGTGACGCAGTGCACAGCAGCTCCAAGGGAGTCAGCCACCCTACTTTAAGAAATCTTCCAGGCAAAGTTCCAGGGTCATTTCCTGGAATATTTTACTGCAGCACTCTGGGCCAGAGGACTCATTTATCAGAGCAATGGCACCTGATTTGCTTTTGTGTGAAAGAAAACTATTGAGGGTTTAAATCTTCTGGGCAGAGGGGCATCCTTAGGGCTGCTAATTTAATGTGTGTGTGCCTGATTCTTACCCAGCCTGTACAGCAACATGAACAGCAAATAAAATCACCTCCAACAGCACAACCAAGACCCAGTTCAAGTGCAGGGGCTGTGTCACTCAAAATACAGCTGCAGCTAGAACATTTGCAACAGCACATTAGGAGCAGTATTTTTACTTCTCTGTG
The DNA here is from genome assembly GCA_026261815.1 of Monarcha castaneiventris obscurior. Lineage (NCBI taxonomy): Eukaryota > Metazoa > Chordata > Aves > Passeriformes > Monarchidae > Monarcha > Monarcha castaneiventris. Next base: position 2,262,628 of record JAMPIT010000034.1, read on the forward strand.
CACCCTGTGGGAAGAGAAACTCGACCACAGCAGAGCTCATGTCTCAATACTGTCAAGAGCAGCACGGCACAGATGAAGGATGCTGGGATGCACAGGTTTGTTTCTACACTGTCCCACTCCTCCTTGGCCCCAGTCAGGAAATCCAAACCCACCAGACACCTGAGCTCCCTGTGTAGTGTAACATCCTGGGAAAAGCAACCTGGTGAACAGGGAGGTGCCAGGAGCCAGCTGACAGGAAAAGCTAAGCACTGAGGGAAAAGGGAAGGGATCTGAAATCTCACCTCCAGCCAGCTGGAGAGCATTCCTGCTGCAAGGAAACAGGCTCCATCACTGCGGGATGAGAACATGGAGACTGCAGAGCCCGGGGAGTGCTGCAGCAGAGGACAAGCCTGCTCTCACTCTATCCAAAACCACAAGCAACAGCCACGTTTTACAAGGCAAGCAGCTGAAACTCATCCAAAATGTCTCTGGAGTAGATGCAGTGGGATCAAGTTCTGCACACACCAGGAAAAGAAATATTGACAGTAACTGGCCATTTTGTGTTGTCTGGCTTGACAGCTCCCATGTTGCTTCAGATGGCTGTAATGTAAGTAGCTGAAACCTCAAGCTGTTAGATTGGTATTTCAGGTCTTCTTTTTCAAGACAGTAATTTCAGAGACTCCAAACTGGAGCAGGCAGCATTTAAAGTCAACATATGAAAATCTCTTCCCTACTCAGGCAAAGTACAGTGAAGGAATAATTAGAAAACTGCTACTAAAAAGAAAAATTCGGGGTATTTGTTAATACTGCTCAAAGTTAGAAGATACTGTTTGTACCTAATACCTTTTTGTTAAAAGAGAATTACCAGCACTGCATGCATGAGTGATGGTTACTCTAAAAGGCAGTTAAGAATTCCTGGCAGTAAACATTTAAATGAGTGAATGAAAACAAAAAGAACAGGATGCAAACAAAACCAATGTTTTGGACTTTCTAAAATGACATATACCCAGTGTGCCTCTTTTAAGAATCACTTGGAAATAACTGTATATTGATAACTTCCATGTGTGGATAACAGTATAATTTCAACAGATACAGAAATAACTCTCTGAACACTAAGACACACTGAAATGCTTCATCTCTTCTTCTCTTTGAAGATACCACATCCAAGCCTAAGCTTTCATTCTAAGGAGCTGCTGTACCAACTTAGCAATTATATCCAATATTAAAAGCAGATGCTTGTGAGAGGCAAGAATCCCCTCAAAAAAACCCAATGACAGCAAACTGTGCCCAGCCCCAATCTGGGAAATACTTTTGTTGTTCCTGTCAGGCCTGTAAGTCCAACAAGTACCATTAAGTACTTGAGGCTTTTGAAGGATGTAGGGAACAGATCAAGCTGTAATTCACCACATTTATAATGCCAGGTTTTCAGCACTTGGCATGAGGCACATAAGGAAGGAGTAAGACAAGGGCCCGGTAGCTCACACAGAGCTCTTGGGCCTTCCAACCATCCTAACCCCTCTGCCAGGGGCTCCAGGTGCAAGACTACATGGATCAAGAGGATTTATTTTAGCTCATCTTCCTGATACTTTCAGCTAACTACTGGAAATTCTAATAAAAGGGATCTCCACTTCCAGATCAATGGCAAACACCCCAAAATGAAGATCTCACTACTAACAGGAGGAGGAGTACACTCATTGCCCAAACAGTGCCAGCAGTCAGTGTTCCACCCGTCCTGGGAATCTGGAAATGGTTCAGTGTCAGAACTGGAAGCCACAGAATAAAAGCCCTGATGTTTAGCTTACTAGCAATATTATAAAGATACCCTAGGGACCAGCTAATGCTATAAAGAAAAAATAAATAAATCTGAGTTGTTTTTAAGATAAATTCATACAGCAAATTCAAATTTGCCTTCAAGAGAAAATAACTCCTACTCTGAAAATCCTATTAACAGAAAGAAAACAGCACAAGGGGATTCTGCACTGATGTTTTAGGTTTTCCCATTTGTTTTCCACTAATGCAAGAATCACAAATAACAAGACAACAACCATTATTACAATAGCTGGGAACACAAGGAAGGAATCAATCTGGAGCAGACAGCTTTTAGCAGTTTCTCATGTGAAGTCTCTTAAGGAGGTCTAGAAACAATCCAGTAGACCTTGCAGTTCACTTGCTCCTCTCTGCTCCCCTGCCTCTGGCAACACACGCTGCTTGTTCCCACAAGAGTTCCCCAAAGCTGCCATAAAAGGTTAGCAACTTGCCCCGAGATGGTGTCATTTTGAGCAGAGCTGGACATGAACACAATTCAAATCCTTAGCAGGACCCTTCTGAGCATGCTAAGTGCTCACACATCTTTTTAAAAAACTGCAACAAAGCAACACCAAACTCTTTGTCACTCACTCTCAACAACAGCAATGTGACCCCTGTATAGACAGGGGAAGTAATGTCAAAATTTCAGTTCAGAGGCCACAGCCTGCAAGGCACAAAGGCATGGAAGGGGGCAGAGTAATGGTCAGTGCACAGCAACTGCAGAATGTAGGGCAGGGATATTGGAGAACCTCAACTAAGGAAAAAGCTCATGAGGTAACCAAGAATTAACTTAGGAGACAATATTGATGAAAGAGTAATAGTATTATGACAGTGCTTATCACTAAAACCTCTTCCCCAACTTGACAAATTTACTCACTCTCTTCTTTGCATCAGAAATTCCAAGTTTGTACACTTTGGTTGTTTGTGTACACCTCTGAAAAAACAGAAATTGCAAGTTTGTACATGTCCACCTCTTGAAAAAACAGACACACTTCAGTATTTACAATGCATTTGATAGGACAACCACTTTATTACAAAGAACAAACAATGCTTCAAAATAAGACTAATCAACTTGTATTGTACAAAATGTCAGTTTCCTTGTAGAGGTCATTAAGTAACAGGCTGTAAGACTAAGTTCACGTCAAATTCGCTATCCTGAAATATCAGATAACAACAGTAATACTTACAATATCTTCAGAGTTTATGGCATGATCATGTGCTCTACTCCAAACTACATTCAAAAGATATTGCTATAATTACTTTGAAAACACAAAGTGTAGGTTATTGTTCACTTCATTTCCACTTTCACAAGAACATTCTGAAGATGAAGCTGTAGCAGTGTCTGCCATAACTGGCACGACTGTCCTATGCTTACACAGTCACAACCTCCCTAAGGAGTTTAGTAAACCTAGACATTTCTACAATATGGATACTGTAATCTGATAGATTTCAGCTTCTGTTACATCTCCTTTAGCAGTATCTGAAATAAATGGATAACATGGAGTCTCAAAGAGCTGGTGTCAACAGTCTTCTAAACTTTAAAATCGAACAATCAATATTTGTCTGATATCTAGTTGATAGGCAAACAGGTGGGATTTAGACATTATAAATACAGTTCTAAAAACAGACCACAAAGTGTATTTTACAGTGTGTACCACAATTTCAGTTTGAAGTAAAACTGTGAGCAACTGAAGAGTTGCATATGATCACTATTCAACGTCACCCAACTTGGACAAAAAAGAGAAAGTGACATCTTATGTCAAGTCAGCTGAAGAAAGCACACTCACAAGGAAATTATACTTTCATTGAAAACGCCACAGTTTTACCCTTTGGTAGTCGTGACATACCCACTGAAAAAAAGAAATTGTGCAAAGCATGTGAAACCAAGTGCAAAAAAACTCCACCCAGACACACCCAACAGATTTTATTCTTAAATAACAACTCTACAATCACAGCTATCAACCAACAAAATCAAAGCCACAAGTGTTTTCTCTAAAGGCTTCTTTCACAGTACTAATAAGAAAAACCAAGTTCTATTCTTCTAGTTGACAGTTCATGTGTATGGTACTTCAGTTATCAGACAGAATTGGTAGTGAGATCCTACCTGATGAAATGGACCATTAAAACACAAATATCTTAAAGCCAGTTAACTTCAGGAAAAGTCCTATACATTCATACTATAAACACTGTTTAAAGTGAAACTGGGATATCTGTCATTGTCATCAACACATGATTTTTCTCTGGAGTCAAACCACGTGTGCTACTCCTGTGCCACAATTAACAATATTCTAGCTGTTTATGGTCCCCAGCACTTTCTAGATGCTATTGTAGCATGTGATGCATTGCGATAATTAAGGCTGTATCAGCACTTTGTTACAACCCTGATTCTCAGGGTAGCCCAAACTTGGCTATTAAATCTGCTCTGGGATACTTGAGCTGCTAAATCTCTAGTATTTTAGTGATACTTCTCCCACCAAACCAGGCACATCATTGATTTTAGTTTATATATTTACAAACGCTCTTAAGACAAATTTAACTGGTAGAGGCAAGAAATTCTACCTTGATGTATAATCTTTTGGCATTTGGGGCAAAATTAAAGTGCAAAGTATAAACTTCATTGCACAGTAAATAATTTAGATTTTATTTTAAAATAAATCTTATTTAGGTGCCTCAATCTATTCACCTAGTGACCTTGTCCAACTCAGCCATTTTCCTCTACACTTTGGTAAACATAGTTTTATATATAGATACATAAATAGCATTTAAAATGTTTACCTTTATTTCACTACTGTGAACAAATTTTTTCTTTTCGCATAGGAATGGATCAACCTATTCCTAGAAGTAATGCTTGTTGATTTTATCAGCTAGCTAGTTAATGTAAAATGATGCATAGTAAAAGGGAGATACTGAACTTGATTGGTAGAATATATTGGTAAAGCAAACAAGCACTTAAGAAGATTAACTGGAATAAATATGTTGAAAGTTGCCATATAATATGTGCAAAATTGCTTACCATGTATTCTAAACTTTGGTTAAAATTTTCAGATTGAAGTTTTACAGAAACATTATGGAAGCAACACAAGTGATTATTAACACAGGAATGAGGTAAGTTATTATTAGTGCAAAAAGCAAGCATATGCTAAAAGCAAAGCATATGGATTAAAAAAAAAAAAAAAAAAGAGAATGAATCTCATGGAAGTTTTAATACAAGACCAGGAAGGTCTCTTGTAAACATTGGTATTTACAAGTTTAAGATTTTTACAACTACAAAAGGATAATTATAAGTAATAGTAGTGCATTTACAATGAATTTACGTTTTTTTGTAATAAGAGCAATGGATAAGTTTATCTTTTTCCTTTTAAATTTTCAGGGGATATCTTTCAAGATTAAGATATTTGTTACAAATAGTAGAAAAAATCATTTCTTTACAAAAAAAGTATATATTAAAATATTTATACATTTTAAGTTACTATATAATAACTGGAAATTTTTGCCTTGTACTCAGGCACCACAATGAAGAATGTGGTATAAGGAACTGAAACGAAACGGAATTTGCCATATACCAAATCTTATGAATTATCTATACAAGATCTGTAGCAATCATGGGGACTCTACCTCAAATACTACTGCTTGTGCCAATTCTTTCATTCATTTTTAATTTGCAACTGCATTTTTACATTTTAACTATCACTACCAAAAAGAGCTGCTGGATAGAGTGTGATCCTCCACCCCACCACCTCTGATATATTTTCTATGTGATACTCATACCTGAGCAAGGCTCTATAATGTTGATGTGTCAAACGTAAAAAAGGTTATATATTTTTAAGATAAAAACAATGCAAAAATAAAATATTTGTAGCATTTACAAATAGTACAAGAGTTACATTAAACACTACATTCGAAACTTGAGATTTATGAAGTCGTTCCTACTTTGAGCCTGATGTTTTCATGTCTGCAAAAAGAAGGAGACATTGTTAAATGTTTCATAATTTCACAGGGTGTACACGGTCAAACACTTTCAAACAAATACTATTTCAGAGTTCTGGGATACAGTTCATGGTCAAAACCCCTGCCAACTAAAGGGTTTAAACAGCACTGGAATAGTGACCATCATAGAAGACAATTTCATTGTTACTCCCCATCTTAGAAGAGCACTTACTAAAAACCAAGCAGTGCAGCATTGAAGAGGTGGGTCCCAGCCCACCAGCTGAGGTCAGCTCCCCCCACACAACAGCTCCCTGCTGCCCGAGGGGGTGGGCACTCTGCCCTTCCTCCCTTCCTCTGTGCCCACGGGACCTCTTGCTGAGCAAAGCCAGCTCCCAACAAAGCTAGGCCAGAAACAGGAAGGAGTGGGATGAGAAGCTGGCAAAACTCGTTTTGAGACCCTTCATTAGCTTACCTATAAGGTGAGCCAGAACTGACCAGGCTAAAACTAATCTTTATTTTCAGTGAATCCATTCCCATCCCCAAATCATCATGAACCAGTACAAATGCAAGCCCAGGGACAAAGAAGACAAAACCTCTTCTGCCTGTGATACAGACTTCGAAGTGTACATGCATCACAAAAATGCACCTTACGTCACCTGATGGAATTTTTTTTTTCATTTAGGAGGATGAAAAGACTGAAAAAAACCCTGATTACACTGTATGTCATGTACATGATGAGCATTATTGAATTACTTCTTATTAGATTAAAAACTTTTGATCTGAAGTGAATCCCAGGGAAGTCAGAAGCAACAACTAGAACTGCATAAAACTCCCATAAGGAACAAAACAACACTTCAAGAAGTTCACATGCAGTGCTGTGTTGGTTCTGGAGTCACAATACACAGCTCCTGCCCCACTCAAATGCTGGGTGTGACAGTGACTTTACCTTGGAGCCACCGAACCTGCGTGGCCGGGCCGTAGCCCCTCTCGTTCTTGGCTGAAATCCTGAACACTATGGCAGGCCGGGAGCTGTAATCCACGTGGGCATTGGAGAGCTGGGCAGCAGTCACTATACAGGAGGTTTTAAGCCCACAGTATATCCTCATAAACACAAGTTGACTTGGATTTTCCTGTAATTGTGTGGAACGGATGGCTAAGTAGGCAGAATATTCTAAAATGTTTCCAGAGGGTGAAGCAGGAGGCTCCCAAGAAAGGTGAATACAGTCTACACTCTGAAGAAAAAGAGAAAAATACCATAGTATGTAGCTAACCATAAACATATAAACAATAATCAAAAAACACAAATTCAAAAGAGTATGTGAAAATTCTAACCCATCATCACCACTCTGGAGATAAGGATGTCTTTTGACATTTTTTCAAGAAGTGTGGTAAACCCCTATAGATTTAAGGATGCAAGACTAGAAAATCATGGGGAAACTATCAGATTATTTGAATGTGTATCTGCTAACATGATCCTTAAGTCTTAAAATAATTCTTTTTAGCAAATATCTTAAAGAATGTCATATCAAGCAGAGTTAACCAAGTAAGCACTGGACACTATTTTGTATGACAATTTTAATTTAAAAATAACCCCAACAACAAACCAAGTATAACCAAGAGTTCTGACCAGAATTTTACACATCAGAACCAGAGTCACCTATATTTCTCACCTTGGTGATTTTGACCGTTGAAGGAGCTCCAGGAAAACCTGGAATGCATGTCTTGAATTCACTGATTTTACTGAAAGGCCCAACACCACAGCCATTAATTGCAGCAACTCTGAACCTGTACACTGTGCCTGGAAACAGATCCTGTTTCTTAAGTAATCTGTAGTCTGGTACATCTGCACCTTCCGTCTGAAAATAAAGCAACATTTGTGTTAATTTTTAAAATATGCCAAACACGATTAGCCTAAAGAAGTATAAGGTGATAAACTGAGATTAATTAAGTTTAATTGAAACTGAAAATCTATTTAATTCTGTTGTACTTACATCAGAATTTATGAAAAGGTTTGGACTGAGGCACTATCTCACCTCAAAAAAGCTGATCTAAGATGCAATGTGATGCTACATCTCTAGACCAAAAGATACCCCATTTTTCAGTCATTTAAATGAAATGCACCTTGTGGTTACTTTTACTCAGGAAAGTAAAAACAAAGTAGCATTTAAAACTACATAAGTTATGATTTACTTAACATAATCTTTTGTCCTAAAAAGAAGTTTTATTTCAAAACCAGTTATTCTTAAAGTTAGGAGCTGCAGTTCAGTGTGTAGGTAATCAAAATGTTTTTAAAGAAAAGCACTGTAAGTTAGTAACAAATAGCTTCCTGGAACATTGTCTGCTACCACAGTTCCATGATTAAAGTATGCATTGATGAATGCATCACTGATACTTAGAGTGGAACTATTTTCCTTCTGAATAATGTGTAAGAACCACAATCAATGTAAACAGTGTAAAATGCACTGTGCTCTTTAAAACTAGGACAAACAATATTTATAGTGAAGTGCTTTCAAAGAAAGGTTTCTGTAATTTGGTTCTGTCTCAAGAAGACATGATTTTTGTTTCTAGTCCACTAGGACATCATTAATTTACACTTTTATCATCAGAACTGTTAGCACTTTTGCAAGTTTCACACTCATAGTTTTCATGTGTCAACTTACACATACAAAACCTTAAAGATTTAATACAAAAGATTCTACAGTTCCAGACCTAGTCTTTTTAAACAGCGAGGTCTTACTAGTATCTTTAACAATTTTTATGTAAAGATTCTGGGAACAGAGAAGAAACTGAAACATTTCAATGCTGGGCTGAAATAACATATTAAGAAATCGTGGGGTTTTCAGTTTTTAAGAATTTTTATTCACTTGAAAGTTTAGTAAGTTTAAAATTGTTCCCTAAGGCAAGAAATAAGAAAAGAATTAGCAATAGGAAAATAAGATATTTTGTATTATCATACATTAACAACAAAAGAAAATTAATCCAGTTTAGGAAATAGTAAAAAGAGGTCAGAAAAATACATGAGGAACTACTGGTCATAAAATACAAAACTCCTACAAGCACCACCTTCTGCTGTAGTATCGGAAAATCCCACATTTTGTTGTCAACTGTATAAGCAACAGATTCTGAAATAGGTATGTGCAAGTTACATCACAGAAGAAGCAGCAGCTACCTTGCTATTGATGTTCAGTGTTTCCTCTGGCAGCAAGTAGAACTGGCTAACCACAGCACTGTTGTTCTTAAAAATTCCCACATCATACCACCGGCGGTCCCTGGCTTTCACCGGCGCCGGCGGCCTCTGCAGAGGTCTCTGGTGTTTGAAGAACACGTCATGTAGATTACCCACACTTCAATGCCATGGCAAAAAATGTTAAGGCTCTAGTTTATGTAAGAGACAGCCCCCTTTTCTACCAGTGTTACTTTCTTATGCTTCAAATGAATATGCATGTGTTATTAAAATACTGTGCAACACCAACTGGTTCTTATACGTTTACTCAGACACAGTCTGTCATTTCAAAAGCAACAGCTGGGATGTCACATCTAATATTCTAAACAGGGAGGGGAAGAAGTTTAAAGCTGTAGAACTAGGTGTCTGTAGCAGCATGTAGTTGTGAGTTAATTTCTCTCAGAGGTCAAGCAGTTTCCCAAGGTGGTCCAACATGAGCAGCTCCCCCTGGGGCTCAGCTGTGCCTCAGCCCCACACGTGCTCTCTGTCAGGCACTGAGGAACTCGCCTGCAGCTGAGAGCAGCCCTGTGCTGTGGCATGGGGTGTTGGGATGCAGAGCGTGCAAACTGCTCCTGAGTGACCCAGAAACACTGACTGGCTTTCTTGCTGGTCTCCAGGCACTGGGGAGGGCACTTGCACAGTCAGGTGCCCAGCACAGGCAGGCCAGGATCCTGCTAGCATGGAAATGGGGCAGGAGCTGTAGCTGCTCTTGGCAAAACACCCCAACCCTCTAGGAGCAGCTGCTTCTCCCCATCCTTAGTTCCTCGCTTTTGGTGGCAACAGTGGCACCTTGGGTTTGTGTATTAAGTTGTAAGCAGGTGAAATAGGAAGCATTTACTTTTTCAGGCAGTATTTACAGCTTGCATAGTCAGTCCCCATCTCCTCTAGGGAAAAACATCAAGATGTCAGTTAAGTTACGTTTCAAAACTATAGAATCAGCAGCTAACACTAGTCTGATCTAATACATACTTCATTTTAAATTCAGTTGTGCACACAGAAAAACTTTTTACATTTGCACATCATGCAGCAGAGACCATTCCACTGTGCCAGTTGACAAAAATGATTCAACAGCTGAAACACGTACTTGGACCTCCTCCCAACTACACAACTGCTACTCAGAGTCACATCAAACCCACACAATGCAATTAGTTTTACAACAGAAATGTTTACCCCTGTATTATTCACTTCAAGCTCAAAATAAACATTGCTTTTCTTTCAGAAATATAATTAAAGGAAAACAGAAGAGCCCTTACAACTAATCAACAGAACAACAGGTAAAGCAATTTGATAATACTTTTTCAGACTTACAGAGGAGTGTGAATCATTTGTCTGTCCAGTACTGACTCTTGCTGAAGGCATGACATAAGCAGTTTCAGCAGCTAAAAACAAAAAGTTAAATTAAAAAACTTAAGCAGTAGAAAAAATTTAACACAAAACCCACAGAGTAGGAAAGTTGACCTTAATAGCCATTTACAAGTATTTGTCGCACAAGAATGTCTCAGACTTCTTTTGCATGCAGTTCTATTTATAACACAAACTAATTTTGGCTTCTGTCATATTCACAGAACAATTCTAAGAGTCTAGCATTGGAGGCTGCTACAGATAATACAAACAGAAGGCAGGACTCAGAAAATCCTAAAAAGTGACAGGATTATGAAATCAATATAAAATATTTGCAAACAAATAATCTAAACACCAGATTGAGGCACATACTGGGGACATTGTATGAATAGTCCAAGTGTGAAATCTTAATTTGATGGCATTGTTTCTGACATCAATACAATCTGAATTCTGAACATAAGCAGTTAACCTATAAACAATCTTAACAACTGGGAACAGAGCATTCATTAAATTTAAAATGGAATCTGAAAAGAAAAAAATACTAAGCACATAAGTAACACAAGGAAGTATTAGTATTCTATGCTTGTGTTCCTGGGTTTTGCTTTTAAAATATAATAGTGCTTGGTAAAAATTATACAATGCACACAACATCAATATCAGAATACAGTTCTTTAGTTAACACTCAAAACAGTATCAAGCACAGCCTGTTGATATTTGTCAAAAACAAAACTTGAAAAACTGCCCACTTATTTTCTGCACTGCTGCTTATTTTGGATATTTCCAGCAGACTGTAAAGAGGCCAGCACATTTGACTAGCAGTGAGCTGGCCACAATAACTGGCCTTATTTGTTACAGAGGTCAGTTGCTTAGAATCAAAATCATCTAAGGTTACTATTTCAGTCTTTTGCTGACGAAATAGACAATCACTGAATGAAAGCAAATGTGCAAAGGGCACCAAAACCGGCTGCCACTGACATTTAGAAAATGGACCTCTGCATAAATGAAGACTTTTCACTTACAGGAACATGGTGATATACAAATGCATAGAAGGAATATCCTGATTTTAAAAGATGTATAAATGCTAGCAGAGATCATCCAGGCTGCACAAGGTCTTCCAATGCCCAAAGCCCTATCTACATCCCAGGTACTACTCAAGATGGGAATCCCACCACACTAGAGGAACTCTGATGGCCTTAGAAATATATGGCTCAAAATACAGTATGTGAAACACATTTCAAACCTTCAGATTTTGAATTGAATGTTGTTAGTGAAGTTTCATCTTTAACAACTGCCCCATTTGTACTTGATGATTCAGTTTTAACAGCTTGCTGGGTTACCATAGTTTGTGTGCTGGAGACAGTACTGGATACAGAAGCATCAGGATTTACAGTTTGTTTGTCCAAGTCATGTAATTCACCTACATTTGCTGATGTCTGAGCACCTTAAAAAAAAGAGAAAATATTAGTCATAATCCAATAATGATAACACAACACATCTCAACTTGATCTAATGGATTTAGTTTCATATAAAGCCTGAGTTTAGCTCAGAATTAGGTTAGAACATGTCTGATTGTATTGATTGCTAATGCTTACTTTAGGTGTATAACTGAACAGAAGTCTGTCTACACAGTCATACACAGATGTATGTAAACAGTTTTTCTAAGCTTGCTGTTCTTTATGTATTTGGTCACCAAAAAAATTAATTTGGGAAAAAACCCCCACTAAAATAAAGCATCCACATAAATCAGTATTACAGATTAGTAACAATCAATTTAAGATTAACCCTTGTAGAAGTCTGTTTCTCACTTAGCAATAAGAATCAAAATTTCCACATCTAATTAAATTACACTGTGAAGAAAAAATCCAAATACCTATAAAATACATTGAAGTCAAACATAAACAGATCAGGTGATTAAGCCTGGATTCACTACACTGAACTTAAGGCACTTCAGTGAAATGTATAAATCAGAGCCTTGTTATCTTTTCTTTCCTCTACAGTCAGAGAGAAACATGCTTCTCTCTACGTTGCCTGAGATTTTACATCAGCCAATAGCTTTTCACTGCTAACAGACAGACACAGCGTCAGTTTGGAATTACTATTACCATAATGTTGTAAAATGTTATCTGCCCCTTTTTATTTGATGCTAAAAATGACTATTTATGTTTAAAGAGACAGATTTGCCATCATAATAATGAATATACTGAGAATTTCACATGCCTTGCAACACTTCAAACAAGTTAAGATTTCAATTTTCTTCGTATCTTCTAAAAATACATTCAGTAATAACTAACGCAAGTTGGGTTTTTTCAAATACAAAGGACTCCTAAATAATTTTAAATTACAAGACAGAAACAATCTTATGTCTTTGAGATGAACTTTAACTCTCACTTTTTAATTATTTTTTTCTATAGTCATCTTACTTGAAGAACAAACAGGCAAAAGAGAAGGGGCATTTGATTCTTTGAATCCTGTAGCATCTGCGTGGTTTTTCATAGTCTCCTGTGTAACCTTGTTTTCAGGTGCTGCAACCTTTTCTTTTCCTTCTACTTTTGAATTGGATGAAAGGGAAACTTGGACCTAACCAAAACAACACATTTGTTAATGTTAAACTGCAAAGTTCAGAAATTTCAATTGCAAGCAAGGCATGAAAATGCTTGCTCACAGAGAACAACATAAACTCCTCCAACAATTCCCCCTGGTACTTTAAATTAGACCAAGAAATCAACCTCTCAACCCACCTTACCTTAGCCATTATAGAACAAAGACTCAAACACTGAGTGGACTTGGAATTGTCCCTGACACACACTAAATTTTATCTGAGAGTAAACTCATGTTCTATTGTCATTACATGGAAGTTCACTGCTGGGTACATTTAGTCTACTGAGGGGACTTCAGCAGATGGGGAAAATCAAAATTACAGAGGTTTTCAATATTTGCTTTCCTGACATGTACTTTAGATATTTCTACTCTTAGTGAAATTTATAGTATTTCTACATGTGTTTTCACCAGGAATACTTTATGGATCCCATAGAGATCTAAGATTTTACACAACTAAGAAAAGGCCCAAAGTTCTAAAAATGGGATCCTTTAGACAGAGTTCATCCTCATTCTTTCTGTTAAATTGGCAAAACAGTGGAACATGTACAACTGCACAACTAGACAGATAATAATTGGATTTAACCTGCTGTAGGAACTTACAACTAAGCAGACTAGCATAAAACTAAACTAGACTAACAAAGAAGGAATATGCCTTATTCTTTTTGCTTCCCACATTAATGTCACCAACATTTTCAGGAAGAATAATATTCCTACTGGTGTCAGGCTCCCCGTTAGCATTGTGGAAGGCAATACACTTGCAATTCCTTTCTTCATTAACAAGAAAAGGACTTGAAAGACTGTCTCTCAATCCTAAAAGCAAAAAGTATGTAAGAAAACAGACAACTACTTTAGCAGGTGTCTCTTTGTTTTATTTGGGGTTTTTCTTCTAAGATCTAAAAAATATGCAGGGAGTTTTAAAACTGAGGAGGTGTTCTGGCAGTTTACTAACTTCCCACACTGTTTTGACACTTCAGCATTTTTTAGTTTACACTTACATTATTAGGAATGAGATTATTTGTTTGGCTGGGATGATCCACCTTCATTTCTGGATAAGGGATGCTAGGCAATGATTGTGGACTTTGATGTAGAGAACAGCCACCTTGCAGGTAAACAAAAACAAATTCCCATCAGTTATGTAAAACTTCATATTATGATGGTTGGAACCTATTTCAGTAAGGAAAAGGGAGGCCAAAGATGCCTGAAGGAAAACTGTTCTAAGTCTGAAATGAAACTGTATGTCCAAACAGTCAGGTAAAATCCCTTCCTCACTGCTTCCTTCCTCAGATTGTGGCCAGCATTCTACAAATACCTTCATAATTCAGATAGCTGGCCAAAAGCAACAGAAACAAGTGAAAGGGGAGTTTTCAATAATTATGATGCAGGCATTTGGGGAATAATCAAAGAAACAGGGTCTCTCTCTCACAGAATGGTTCTTTAAAAAACAAACTCATATTTATTACTTATGCCACCCTCCAGTCTGCCTGTGCACAAACATTAGTGTAATGTGATCTGACTGCTACCTTGTGAACTCAGCACTGATGTCTCAGGAACGCCAGTACCAGGAATTCCAGCCACCGGTGGCACTGGTGAGTCAGCATGTAATTGAAGAAGATATCCTTCAACTGTAGGGACTTCATCCCACTTCAACTGAAAAGAGTTGGTTGTAGCTCTAACCAGTTGTACCTGTGATGGTGCCAGAGGTCTCTCTACAAGAAACCAATAAAACACAGATGGCATGTTAGAAATTGCCCTCCCTTGCCAGTTTATTAAATACCTGCATATTGCAAGTAAAATCCTTTTTCACTGATGTACCAGATTCAACAAGAAACCACCGTCAAAGGTGGCAAGTCAAGTCAGAGAATGACAAAGTGTCTTTTTAAAGTGTACAAAAATGTTCCAGTTTTGATGCTTTGTTTTTAATGGTTCTGCTGCTGCCAGTAGGTCTTTGGGTTGTAGCTACATCACTGAAGGGATGACAGAGACAGGAAAGCCTTGTGCTTTCCTAAAATGCTGCAGGTAGCTCTTTGGCTCCTAAAGCTTTACATATTCCTCTAATTCACGAATTATTCCTCATTCTTTTTGCTTGCTCTGTGTAGCTGAAGTGAGCTTTCCCTCTAACATTCTTCTGCAGAGGCTGAAGCTTAGACATGATTAATGCCAATGGCTTGCTCCTCTCAACGTGCCTGTAAACCTGACTAGGCTGCAATCTTCAGCACATCCCTCCCCTGCCACTCTTTTTCATTTCCTGATTTTCTGAGGAAAAAATGAAATGGAAGAGTTCTAGTCTAATTCCCTCTCTCCCAACACCACCTCAGTGTCCTGCCACCTATGCAGCTACTAATGAGTGATTAGTGCTCCAGAATTCCCCTCATCCCCAGGAACAATTCGGTCCTTTCTTAGATTGAAGAGTATCTTTTTGCAGTCCAAGAGATGAGGAAGCAGCAGCAGCAATGATCCCAAGACAAGAAGGGATTTGGTGAAAAAAGTAAGTAGCAGCAGAAAAGATCACTAAAAAGAGAGGCCAGGAACCCAGAGTTTAGGCAAAACAGCCTTTAGCATCTTGTATCAACTGACTATGGCATGCAGTGCATAATTTAGCACAAAGTTCTTTCAGAGGCTTTAAACAAGCCTTCCTAACTTTTTCATTTTAAGTAATAACCTTTAAACAACCAGCAGTGAAGCACGATTTTAAAATAATCTTTAAAACGTAAATAATCTTGCAGTTTGCTACGGCTTTAACGTTCTGATCATCAATCATGCAAGCTTTCCATATGTTAATAAAATACAGAACATATTTATTTCTGACTCACCAGTATCAAGGTACCAAAGATCTTTGCAGCAAACTTGATTGTTCCAAGCTTTTCTGTAACCATCTCTACCACTCCAGATATACAGACGAGTGCCAACAGCTACAGCACAGTGTCCTGCTCTTGGCCCTGGCAGCAAGTTACTTTGGTCCTCCTGGCAATCTGAGATCAGACCTATCCATTCTGTGGTATCTAGTAAATGAAACTCACAGCATTTAGTTTCTAGATGTTTTCCAAAACAAGAAATAAAGATGTTAACACACTTAACTGCTCAGAAAAAAAATGAAAATAAATCACCTCTGTTTTTATAGACAACTGCATTTAAAATTGAGATATCACAAAGAGAAGGTCACTTTCCAATTAGTGTGCAAGATAAAATCAATTAATACAGGCTGAATTTTCTGACCTCTGGTTATCTCTCTCAGGCAAACAGATCAGAAGCTGAGGATTCAGGGACAGTACTACCATGCTTAGAAAAACCTCATTTCAGAATCTGTCTCTTGTGTTCTTCTATAAATGAAGAAGGAGCATTTACATTATTTAGTACTAAAGTTGTATTAACAAAGATTTGCAGAAGCAAATCTGCTGAATCTTCAAAGAAAAATAATAATTAAAATATCACTTTTCAAGTAATATGCAAAAAACTGGCAACTTCTTTGGTCAGCCAGGATTACAACTATGTATCCTAAATTTTTCTCAAGGTCTTCAAAACAGTTACTCTACTCTGTTTAGAAAATATTAATTCAAATGCCCACTCCCAGAAAGGCAGAAACACTGACCCAAATTAAGGTAAGAAAATGAACCGGTGCATTTCCATTCACCATCAGGAGCAGAAATTTCACCTCCTGATGACTGTGGAACCCATCCACCAAAAACATACATTCTGAAATACAGGAAAAGAGGGAAGAGGGAAAAAGAAAAGCCAATTAACACCCAGATCTGCTGCATGTGCTCTCTCAAACTAGGACAAAACAGAAAATTTCCAGCGGTTTACAGTTTTGGTTCACAGCAAATTTTATTTGTATCTACCCTCTTTATGAAGTAGTGTTGCAGACATCTACTTTCTAAAATTTTTGAGTAAATTAACTGATTGAAAAACCCAACCACACAAAAAAAATCTTGGAAGTTCCTCAAACAACTTCATAGAAACAGAAGTTAATATTGTAACATTTAGCAAACCACCAAACTGCTAATGCTCTCCGAAAATCACACACATACAACAGAATTTCTACAATCCTTTACTGCAGACCCCTCAATAAGTCATGCTAAAATAAGATGACTGGAATCTAACTCAGATATCAAAATTCAAAAATATAATGCAGGCTATAAAGTACTAACATCTTAAGTAAATAATAAAAAACTAAGCTGTTGGATCAGAAGATATAAAGCCTTCATACTTCTTTACCCCCTTGCCTCTTTCTCCTCACGTCAGCTTGTAAATTGATACAAAATGGACTGAAACCCACATTTAAAAATCTATTTTATCAATGCTACCTGCCAAAACAAACCATATTGGCAAGAAGCAGAGTAATGAGGAACAGACTACAGAAAAAGTAGGGAATAGTTTGGCCTGGAACTAGTTTTAGTCTTTGAGCAGTTTCTTTGCATATCTACCTCATCTGTGTCACATACACAGAGGCACTCAAGCTCACTCCTGACAGAGCTTAGGCCCAGCTGAGGCTGCCCTGGAATGCACAAAGAAGCCCAGAAAGCTGCTGGTGGCTTGGGCAGATTGTCCTGCTGGATGGAAACACTGGCAGTTTGATACCCTTAAGTCAACAGTGGTACTGAAATAGCAGCAGAAAACTACTCTACAGGGCTGATGTTTACACTGAGCAGTAGTGGATAAGCATCATCATTCTCCTACTAGGTGTACCTTTCTAGAGCTGAGCTTTTAACAACAGACATACTTGTTTCCTATTACATTGGCCGTATGGAGACTGCGAGGAAGTGGCACTGTCCCCTTGGTTTCTGGTCTTGACCAGGTCATGGTTTCTAAAAGAAAGAGAACAAAATCCTCAAAAAAAAATCTGGTCACTACGTATTTCACTACCTGGATTTTAGGAGGGAACATGCCTCTAATATTCAGCAAAAGTCACCTTTTTAAGACAGCTACTTTAAGAAAAAAGGTGCAATAACAAGCACTTGGAACTTCTTTTGAAAAAAACGCAGGAAATACTGAGAAACTAAGTTTATCAAAAACATATATTATGGTTTCACTATGGTTATTCAACTTTGTTTCTTTAGAGTGCTTTAAAGGCTATGATAACCATCTCACAGTGTACCTGAATCAGTGAGGATAATATATGCAAACAGTGCTGTATCTATTTAATTCCAAATATTACAAAAGGTTAACACTCTGGAGTAAGTCTCAATAATACCTGCACCACAGCATGCCACTAACCATTCCATAGTGTAACTTTTCCCCTCAGCCAGTAAGCACTGACTTCTGCTGGCAAACCAACTCACCTATGTCAAGTTCCCAGAGATCATTAAGCCGACAGCCACACATCCCTCCAAAAATATACATCTTTGGGCTTCCCACATCTTTTCTGCAGTACACAATGGCTGTGTGAGATTCTCGGGGAGATGGCAAGATTCCTTTGGTCACAGGAATGCTCCAGCCGACCACACCAGACCCATGTTGCAGCTCCAGTTCATAGAAATCATTTAAATATCTAGGGTATTATTGTCAAAGTATGAAAAACTCACTTATAAGCATGATGACAAGTGCGCTTTAAACCCTGACCACTTCCAACTATTACAGACTTCTGTCTTGGGAGGGTGTAGAGTTTTAAACTCTCAAAACATCTGATGCATTGTGGACAGTACCAAATCTGGATTTAAAATGGATTTAAAACAAAAAAAAAATTAACAATTATACTTGTTGCCTCTGAGAAAACATGCTCTCTTATTTGCTACACTGTATTACATGAAAGAAACATTGAACACTGGAAAACAACATTCCTTGCAAAAATTGCTACATATGGACACGCAATAAACTGCAAAGTTGTAAGAAATACATGATGAGAAGAGATATTATGAGATTAATTTCTGCAACTCTAAGGCAACAAAGGTGAGAAGAAGCTGTTTGTTTTCTCTTGTCTTTAGGCTGGTCAATAGACAATTAGCCATTTGTTGCTGAATCTATCAGCAAGTTATTTTTAGATAATGGTCTTTGAATCTTGGCATTCACACCAGATACCTCTTGTTTACTGAGCTTGAAATTGCCAGTTTATAGCTCAGTGGATATAAGTGCTCTGAACTGCAGGTGAACGTGGATATAAAACTTCAGCATTATAGCACAGTTTGCTGACAATAAAGGCAACTTCAGCTGTTATTGTAAAAAATTTCCAGATGAATTCATAACTGTTTTCCACAGCAATATAGAAGAAGCATCCATCATGAATTCCCTGATGACTCATGAGACTTTGCTGATTGAGGCAATTCTAACAAACAAGCCATTCTTAAAAACATCACCCAAAATACTAGAAAAAATACCAAAGCCTACTCAGGTTTCCCTACAGAAGTGTCAGAGCTGTCAGTCAGTGTTCCATATTGTGGGATTAGCAGAAGGAATACTTAAGCTTCTTCACATGTAACCCCTTCACTGTACAAATAATCCAACTTGGAGTACTTGGTATGCAGGACAGCCTGCCTAGAATGTTCCTTTTCAAAGCTGTCATATCTAGCAATTTGTTTTTAAAGCTATTAAATGCAAAGACAAATCAGCATACCTGGGAACGTTATTATTTGAATCTTCACTTTCATTTGCCAGGCCACCAAATAAATAGCACTTGTTACCATATAAAGAGAAGCTGTGGCCAAGCCGAGGACAGGGTGGTGATCCATTTGAAGGAGCTTGAGGTTTTACTTTTTTCCAGAGCCATCGACTTGCCTTGAAGACAAGAAAAACATATTCAGAAGTAATTTCATTTATAGTCAGCCATAACAAATAGAATTAATATAATATTAACACTTGCATATTTTCTGAATTATTTTTAAGGAAACGCTGGGCTTTTCTTAGGACATACATTAAAAGGGACATGTAAGAGCCAATCTTGATAAAACATTAACTATTTTATACTTTATTTCAACTAGATGGAAGTCTCTATTTCAAAGTTATTTAGAACAAACTTTAGATTCTGAAGATGGAAAAAAATAGTTCTGAAGAAGAGCAAAGCCCATCTAACTTTCCTGCGCAGTTGGTTAAATAAAATGTGTTTGTTCATAAACAGATAAATAAAGTAGTTCTGAAAATCAAAACATTTTCATACATTTCCTACCTGCAATTCATATAAATCATTGCTGTATCTTCCATATTCAACCATTCCTCCAAAAACTAGTATTCTGGTACCATCACAAACAAATCCATGCGCTGCACAGCCTGGAGGAATATCTCCCCTTACAGCAGGAAGGAACCACTGATTTGTAACTACAGTAGGAAACAAAACCAAAAACCAAAAAAAAGGGTAAGAAAAATATTTCAAACACAAACATGTATTTTTAAACACCTCTGCTTTCTAAAGAATTACCTTTTATTTGCAGATAACTGTGAATGGGCTACTTGCTTCACACTAAGTTTTAAACAAGTTCTTATTCTTTTTAATAATAAGAGAAGCAAACACCTCTATCAAACCAATGTTACCCGGTATATGAATGAGCCCATGAGGTCACTGTAACTAAGTCAGTCATGAAGGGTCACCCAGCAATTTAATAGACTTGCCAAGAATAGAGGCTAACGGGGAACACAAGTGCAGTTCCACACAAAAGAGATAACCACGCTAACTCAGAGGGAGCTAGCCCTAGAAACAGAATTATTAGAGCTACAGCAGCATGGCACTGTGCCTGGACTTAATAGCCCTATTCAAAAACTAATTACACTGTTCTGGGACCCATTTTAATATCCAGAGAGCGCTGCACTGCTACGCAGAAGAGGAGAGGCAAAGAGTCAAGAAAAAGCAACTGTCTGATCCAGCAGCAGCATATTGGTGTTTAAACTGTTCTGGAATGTAAGAATTACAGGGGACAGTGTCTTCTTTTTCCTACACTGTTTTGTGAGCACGAAGAGGAGAAGTATGAAATCAGAAGCTTCCAGTGAACGTTGCTGGAGAGGATTAAGATGCTCTCACTGTGTGCCAGCTCCTCGAAAATCACCACATGCATAGCAAGGGCCATGGATGACATCCCACACTCGGGCAGCTCAGGTCATAACCCCGCATCTTAAACCCCAGAGAAAAAAAAAAGGTCAGTTTGGGCCACACACTAGTCCAGAAACTGGAACAACTGAGTCATGATCCTTTCTGTCACTGTTGCAAAAGCGAAACACCTTAAGCAGAAAGTCTGGGCAGAAAAAAACCGAAAAGTCATGATCAGACTAACTCAAAAGGCACCCATCAGAACCTCTCTTCTGACAGGAGTTTTCTTTGGATTACTTCTCAGAACAGAAAGGTTAAGAGATTTTTTTCCTTCTCCCCTCAAAAAATGTAAGCAATGTATTTAAGCATAGTAGATCTTTAAGCTATCAGAGAAAAATCTGCCTGGAAAAACCTCAAGCAGCCAAGGCTGGCTGACTGAGAAGCACAGAGCAGTCACTTAACTCTCCCGTCTCGGCCCAAGCCCTGAAATTACATGCAAGTCTTCCAGCCTCATTCAGCGTTCCGTACAGTAACTATTTAGGCGTCTAATCTTTCACAAATAACATCGGTCTTGGGCAGCTTCCTGTTTGGAAAGGCTCCCGATGCCAACACGCTCACTTTTCCAAACAAGATTCCCGTTCCAGCGCGTTCAGCTCTGGTGAGCCGCCGCCACCAGAGGGAAGGAGGGGGATCCGGACACTCGTGGGGACTAATCCCGCCTGCCGCCATTCAGCCGCGACCTGCCAGGGGAAAGAGGCTCCGCACCCCTGCTCGAGAGCCGGGGGAAGCACAGCAGAGGCGAGACGCACCGGGAGATTCTCCCGGTGGCTCTTCCCCAGCAAGCACCAAGCAGCACCAGCCGGGGCGCAGCGCTACCCCAGGGCAGCCCCCTGGCCCAGGCGTATTTCCCGCCCCGCCATTTCGGCTCCAGGCAGCTCCTCAGCCGCCCCCTCAGCCGAGCCTCCCGCGGGCAGCGCCGGGGCAGGGCGGGAGGCCCGGGGGGGATCCCCGGCGCCGTGCGGAGCCCGGTGCCACCGGCGGTCGCAGACGGGACAGCCCCGCCGCTGTCCCCCCCGCCCCGCCCGCCCCGCGGCGCGGCCCCGCCCCGCGCACCCGTGTTGTAGACGTGCAGCTCGTCGGCGATGCCCTCGTTGCCGCCGCCGAAGATGATGAGCAGCTCCCGGATGGCGACCGCGCGGTGCCCGTGGCGGGAGCGCGGCACCGGCCCCGTGAAGGAGGACACCCGCCTCCAGCTCAGCCCGGCGGCGGCCGCCGCCATCTCAGCGCCGCTCCCACAACGCACCGCGCGGCCGGGGCAGCCCGCCGGGGAAGGGGGAGCGCTGACGTGAGGGCGGCGGGTCCGTGTCCCGCCCGTGTCCCGCCCCGCGGCCGCCTCCGCCGCAGCCCCGGCTGGGCACGGCCCCCTGCGCTCCCGCGGAGCCCCCGGGCTCGGCCGTGCTCCGGCGGGAGCCGCTGTGGAGGGGCTCCGTGTCTGCAGCGCACCCTGCCCGAGGGCTGCTCGGGCACCGCGGAGCCCCTCAGCTTGGGGCGCCCGCTCTGCCTCCCAGCCCTCAGAAACGTGTAGCACGGTTTCTTTTTTTTTTTTTTTTTTTTTTTTTAACTGGCTCGTGGTAGGCGAGGCAATGCTGCTGCCTGCGAGGTGTGCGGCGAGGAAGAAATGAGTTGCTGTTTTAAACACCGAAGGTTGAGATGAGCAACCGAGGTTTCGGTTCTACAGCTAGCAGCGGGTGATGTGGGAGAATTCGAAGGTCTCGTTCTGCAGGAGAGGAGCTGCTCTTTCCTGTGGGAGAGGGGTGTTGTGTGAGGATACATAAACGTGTGAGGCTGAGGGGAATCCAAAGGAGGTGCATCTGGTGCTAAAAGCCTCTTGTCATTGTTGAATTCTACATAGTAAATTATGATGCTGAGATGTATAATTGAGGTTGGACATCAGGAGGAATTTGTTCACTGAAAGGGTGATTAGACATTGGCATGGGCTGCCCAGGGATGTGGTGGAGGTGTTTGAGGGAAGACGGGATGTGGCACTTACTGCCATGGTCTAGTTGACAGGGTGATGTTTGGTCATAGGTTGGACTCGATAATTTCAGAGTTCTTTTCCAGCCTGATTCTGTGAAGGTGCTACTGCATTGCCAGTAATCCCAAGGGTTCTGCCAGGTGAAGAACCCCAGTTCTGCAGGCTCGTATGACTGTGCTGCTTAGATCTGTTCAGATTCACATGGAAATGGAAAGGAAGGTGAAAAAAAACCATAGGTCGATTTTGATAAGCATGAGCATAATACAACTTAAATAGCATAGCACAGAAAAGTACTAATAGTTGTAGCTATCTGCACAGAGCACATAACTGTATGTATAACTCTTCATTTATTTTTTGTTCAAGCAGAAGATGGATTCCTGTACAAAATCAGACACAGATAATACAGTTTGGGCATGTTTGAGGCACACAGTTGAAAAGTCACATTTTTGGCTCCTGCAAATTTAACAGCAATCTTCATTTAAAACACTAAAGATTTTTAAGACCTTTACTGACTACTACTTGTAAATTTTGCACTGCCTCACAATAAAAATATGAAAAATAGTTTAGAGTGGAAAGATATTTATTATTATTCTTTTCAGTACTCATGAAAGTCTTGTGACAAAACAGTGTTTTACCATTTAGAAAGTTCATTCCTAGAAGGGAGGGACAGAATTCAGATAAAAGAAGTGCTGTAGAAATAAAACATTAAAAAAAAAAAAATCCAAAAGCATTCCAGGAGAGCTTAGGAGGCAGGGTATCACCATGTGCTGGTTACCTTGATCTAAAATCCTTTTGAATGTAAATCAAACCTGTGGATTAAATGCTCAAAGATTAGGAAACTAGATGATTCAAGTCAAAATGCATGTTCAGAGTTGACTTTTGCAAGTTTCTCTTAGCTTTTGACTCTCAAGAACTCTGCCAACAGACACTGGAAAAACTTTGGCCTTCTGTTAGACTTTGGCATGTTGTAGCCTGGCTCTTGCACACTAGTTACCTGTTCACATTCACCATAAATAATGACTGAAAACCTAACTTGCAGCTAGATCATTGAAGTAACTTCTGGAAGGGTTTGTTTCCTTCTCTTTCCCCCACCCCTTTAAGACTTTTTGTCTTATGGGATTTGTTTGCAATCTGCTAGCTGAAGCTCTGAGGAAAGTTTGCCAGATCTGGGGCTGCATCATCATTCTGCACATCTGGAAGTGGTTTATGTGCTCTCATTCCTCCAGTGCAGCGTCTGGACTCTGCGCTATTCCTCAGCAGCAGAGAAAGAAAGGAAAACCAGCACAACTCCAAAGTAAACTTTGAAGAGTCCGAAAAAGGAATTGAATCGTAAAACTGTTACTGTGCCCTGTAAGGCCCTTGTGTGGGTGACTTCAAAGGAGGATGGTGGTCAAGGACGCTTTGGCAAGAGTGCTTACAGCTGTGGGCTATCTAGGATCCAAGTAAATAGCTCCACAGCGCTTCAGGAGAGAGGAGTCCCGAATACTGTGCTGCTTTGAAGAGGTAAAAAGACTAATTAAGCAGGAAATATCTGAGCAGTAATGTCACTCTTTTTGAGCTTTCCCTTCTGCAGCCCCTCGTTTTGTTACAGGATTTGGCAACTGAGTTAGGGACTGCCAGGTTCCAGGATATAATGTCTACAGTCAGAAAAAACTGAGTAAATATTTGCAGGGGAGCAAATATACCTCTCTTTCGTTAAAAATCAGTAGATAATCAATTGGTGTTTCAGAGGCTTAGGAATGCTGTAGTTGTAGAACTCCGACCTGTGTGAGAGTCTGTCTTTGGATTTTAAGGTTTAAAACATGGTTCAGTTTATGTGGGTTTAATAATTTCTGAAGATAGCATGAAGCTGTGGCTGTGCAGCTTTCATCTTGCAGTGATCATCAGGACTGTTTGTGGCTGTTGTTACAAATGCTAATTCAAAGATAGTGGGAAACTCTGTGGAAATCAGGGGAAGATTGTGATTAGCTAAAGTGGGGCTAGGAAATTAGTCCAAGAGTGTAGCAGGTTCTGTTGTCTCTCTGCTTACCTAAATGAGTAAAGTTTTTAAATGTAAAAGAAGGCAATATTTGTGTGTAATGCATGAGAGAAGGGCTTTCTCAGCTGTGGTTTTTTCCGACAGATAAGCTTGATTTCCTCTGTGTAAATTAATGCCACATGAAAAGAATGGTCTGCTGGAATGTAGATAAGTGGTGCAGATGTGAAAGAGCTTCCAGAATACTCCTTTCTCTCTGCAATTTAGTCATCATCTGGGACTTAAATACATGTGACTATAAATGGTTTGTGAACAAAGCTACATCTTACGTTTTTTTAGTATATTTTTTTGTTGTCATTTAACTCATTGTTCAAAGTAGAGGCTAATTTAGGATGCTGCCTGAACTTGAGCACTAACCAATGAGAGGTGGTCAGTTTTGTGACTCAGGTTTCAAGAATTCTTGCTGTTCTGTCTGATTTGTCAATGAGCTGGAATAAACTTCATTTTTATGTGTGCACAGAACCATCTTACATCTTTATCTGTGCTGTAATGTGTCTGTATCTGTATTTGTGGAAACAGGAAAAATTGTTTTCTGGTCTATCCGTACATAATATAAAGCTTAGATCACACAGTTGGATTGTTCTCTCACCCCTGCAACTTCTGGTGCTGTTTCTTGCTGGTTGTTGTTGTTGTTTTGGTAATGTGGTTTATGTTTTCCTTGATAAACGGTAGTTTTGGGTCCAGAATTCAAACGAATGTTGTATTTCTCATAATCCTGTACTTTAGGGATTATGTTCTGTCTTCTCAGGCATAAAGTCATGGCTGCTCTCAGGCCTGGACTAGCACAGTTTTAGGGAAGGCAATCTCCTTTTCTTCAGCATCACAAAAAGTGTGCATAAATACAAGCCACATTTACACACGCTGGAAGGATATGGCTGTAAGAAAACATTTTCACTATTGCTCTGCAATTCTTTGAGGGTCTAGAAGACACTGCCCTGGTATGAGATTCCCATATGTTTGGGAATGCATGCTCTAGCAAGAGATTAGTAATTGCTATAGTTATTATGTTTGGGGTGAAATCAGAGATAAATATATGTACAAATTGCATTAGTGGGTGTTTTAATACTTCTTTGCAGAGTATCTTAAAAGGTACTAGAAGTCGCCTACTGACGTAGATGATCAGATGGGATTTATTAAAATGTTTTTTACAAGCTGTTAGTTGCTTAAATTATTAATAAAAATATTTCTAACCCAGAATATTAGTTATTTGTTTTAAAAAAATGGTATTTACAGAGATTAAGTGCAGTTTTACTTTTACCAGTTCAGCAGTAAAATTTGATAATCCAAAACCTAGTACTTTATGTAACTAACTAGAATTCACTTCTGGCATTAATGATATTTCTCTCCTTTTTTTTTTCTTTTAATTATTTTTTTATTTTATTTTACCACAGATCACAGTTCTCATCCAACAGGACACATGGCTCTTTTAAAGAAAAGTAAGAGAGATTAAAAACATTTGAAAGACGTATTTTTTAAAAAAGAGGACAGAAATGTCAAATCCAATTTCTCATGCAACTGTTGTCACAGTTGCATACAAATTTATAGTTCCAGTATTGCTAAATTATGCTTAATTTTAAGTATGCAAATAAGTATTTTCCTGTTAACTATGTCAGATAAGTACAACCATAATTCCCATTAATTTAAAATTCCTCACTGCTTTACTGCATGAGACTGGAGATTCTGAAACTTCCCACCAATACTGCAAGCAGCTTTTGTTTTCATGTGAGTTGTGCCCAGAGCACTGAAGCTGGCTTTTACAGAGCTCTGCACATTAATGCTGTTCGTACTCAATATTGAGGTGTGGCCCCAAAAATTTTGGGGTTCTCATTAGCTGTAATGGTCAGTGACTGAAAATGGACTTTTGCCTTTACTTATATGCCCAAAATTTCTCAGAAGTCAATGGGCTTTTTCCTCAGCTGGTTTAAATTAGTGCAGGTTTGGTGACATATGTTTACTAATTTTGATTTAGTCTTGTGGCCAATTGGCCATTTTGATTAAAATAGAGCAAAACTCTGCTTTGCTCCCTTTGCTGTTCCTTTTGCTCTTTTGAACACCTTAAATATGTTTTATGGTGGTGCCAAAGTAACAAAGTAGTCTGAAACAAAGAACACCCATCATCAAAGTAACTGTTGATGAGGGCAATGTATTCCTTTCCTGTTGTGTTTGGTGAACTGTCCCAACTCCTGCACAGCTTGGTTTGTGCTGAATGACTTAAATTTGTACAAGACAGTCTTCTAGGGACTATAAATCAGAATACACAGGCAGATCTTTGCCTTGCTTTGATGTTATTAATTTAAATGATGCTGTCAAAATAAGTATTTTCAAATATTTTGAAACATTCCTGGTTTTCAGTAGAATGGTGGGTTTGTTTTTCTAGAATTTTTAGGGTTTTGCTGAAATACACCTTGACGATCTGAACATTGAAATAGATTAAAAAATTCTCCTGTGTTTGAAGTTTTATGATGGAAGCATGACAGAATGAAAGGGCTACCTAAAAATAATTAACTCATTAAGTGAGTGTAAACAGACAACAGACCAGCCAGGAAAAAAGTGTTCCAAGCTCCTGGTAAAATTCAGACACGTGAATTTTCTCGTATGGATAACCCATATATATTGGGAGTCTTATGATTTAGTGAGCAAATTAACCATGCAAATCAGATAGTTGGGGATTACTTTAACAGGGGAGAGTTAATGTTGTGTTTCTAACATTAAAATTTTAAGCTTGATCAAATAATATGAGAAAAACACAACAGATACAGCTTATTAAATTCTTCTATCATCTGTATTGGTTGCAAATTGGATTTTTTTTTTTAATCAGCTACTTGGGAATCAGCTGTTATGCTGATTGTTAACACATTTTCCCTCTTGTTTCAGTTAACCAGATCTTACTGTTACTTCTTGTTTTAACCGTGTGCGCTATTCTGTATAACAAAGTTCATCAGGTGCCACTGGAGTTAAAAAATGAAACGGGTAAGTGACTTGCACTTGTGTTTCATTTGTGTTCCTGTTTTATTTTCCTTATGTCTTACCTTGAACAGCACTTTTCACCTTATTGCATCCTGTTTGTCCTGGAGTAGATGAGCTGCTCACACTGTTGCGTATGGTCTGGGATGAAAAAACGTTCTGCTTTTGTATTACTTTAATAAAATTATAGGAGATTGATAGTGATGACTAAGAGTTGTAAATCTGATTAAGTTTTTATCCAGATGTCACTGATGTAGATGGATGCTGGAGTGTATCCTTGCTTGAGCTGAGCAGATTGGAGTTGTGAAGTGGTAATAAACTTTGATCATGACCTGCCTCCTTGGGAGTGTTCTTGGCCTGCTTATTCATTTTAGATAGACCATTAAATGTTCACATTTACAGCAGAGGTTTTTGCTGGAATTTTTATAGTGACAGAAACCTGCTAGGTTAATAAGGTTGGACTAGTAATAAATGTTTATACAAATAGCTTATTCGCTGTTCCCAAGGTAAAAAAATTCTGTCTTGAGATAAATAATTTATTTTCAGTATATTTTTGTTGAGGTTGTTATGACTTTAACTGTTATGTCTTAACCAGTATAAATATATCCATTTAATTTCTGTAAGTTAATCAGTGCTAATTAGGGGTAAAAATCTTCCTTAGCAGAAATGTGACCTGATTCAGTATAGTTTAGGTTTTTTCCCTGATATCATTATCAACTTCCTGCTGGTACAAATTTTTGCACTATTCCTTTCAAGCCAGCTTGCCAAAGAAATGGAGCTCATGCAATTGCACTGTCTCTTTGACTTACCTCCTTCCTTTGATAATCTTGGTACCTATTGTTCAATTTGTGCTAAATATAACTGAGAAGTAGAAGTCTCAAAGGTATTCAAACCTCTTCAAGTTTCATATGAATAAGCAGCTACATGAAGGACAGGCTGAATTGTGCCCCTGCTGAGCAGAAGATGCCAAGAACTCTCTTATTTATTCTGTCTGGAGGCATCCAACAGTCCAGTCAACCTGCAAGTAGTTCTGGATTAGCAACAGCTCAAGCTGTGTGCCATGCCAGATGGGGATGTGTATAGCATGTGGTAAGGAAAAATGGGGTGATAGTGAAATTAGTCCACTGCTTATTGGAAGTACTTAGTCATTTTGTGACCCAGATCTGGTGTAAAATGGGTTTGTTTCTTGTAGTTGATTTGGAGAGTCCTGAGGAAACGGAAGAAGAAATCCCAGTGGTGATCTGTGCTGCTGCGGGCAGGATGGGTGCAGCTGTAGCAGCCATCAGCAGCATCTACAGCAACACAGAGGCCAATGTTTTGTTCTACATCGTTGGGCTGAAGACAACCATCCCACACATTCGGTATGCACCAGCCTTGCTTTGTTTGGGACTGTACTTAGAGCCATGATGTTGCTCCCCCTAGCACAGGCATAAGACTTTGGAGGACTTCTCAGGGAGATGTAATGCTTTTAGTAGCAACCTGCAGGATTCTGTACATGATGGAAGAAGGACCACTTTCTCCTCCACAAGGCACTGGCTTGTGCAAGGGGGTGTGAAATAGCCAGGCCATGCCATGCCTGTGCTTCTCAGCCTTTTGTAAATAGGCTGCAGAAGAGTCTGTAGTAAGGTAAGGATGTACTGCCTACTTGTCACAATCCCACTTTGTGGCACTGCACTTACCTCTCCTCTGGTGCTGTGTCTTCAGGTTTAGAGTAGAAAAACTTGCTGTTTAAAGCTAATTTCAGCTAAGACGATGTATTAAAGTTATAAAAGGAGGCCCAAAAATATTGCAATGACTTTCCTTTCTTTCCATTTCACTTCGTTCCTTGATTTCTCATTTCCTTTCATGAAATGAGAATTCTTCATTTCATGAAAGGAAATGAAATCTCAAAATTTCAATGAATATCATCTCATTACGTTTCGGTTCGTTTCACATCATGTAATTTCATTCCATTCAATTTTGTTGTTTTCACTTAATTTCAGAGTTTTCTTTTTCTCAGTTTCACTTCATTCTATTTTCCTTTCCTTTCTATCCATTTTGCTTTAATCCATCATTTCTCTTCAATGAAGATTCCTCATTTCATGAAAGGAAATGAAATTTTGAGATTTCAAGGAATGTAATATCTTGATGTTTCATCTAATTTCAATAGACTTCATTCCATTGCCTTTATTTCACATTATTAAATATTTTTTTCCATTTCATTTCATCATATTTCATGTCCCTTCTTTTCATTTCACTTCATTCCCTGATGTCTCATTTCATTTCCTTTCATGCAATGAGAATTTTTCATTGCATGAAAGGAAATGATGTCCTGATATTTCAATGAACGTAATTTCATGTAGTTTTGGATCATTATGTTTCAGTGTTAAAATTTGCAAACATTGTCTTAAAAAGGACCAAGTTGTGAATGAAAACCAAAACATTTCTTAGCAGTTCTCACCTCTGGCTGCTTCACTTCTGTAGCCTTTGTACCCACAATTTGTGTCAGGAGAGAAAAACAGTGGCGATAGGAAATCTGACAAAAATATGAAAAAGAAATTAGTGTGAAGAAAACATAATCAGGAGGTGATGGAAGAACATAAAACTGTGGAAGGGAGAAAACTAACCTCAGCTTTAAAAGCACTGTAGATAGGATAAGAAATAATGATCCTTAATTATAGCAAGAAAACTTAGAAGAATATAGTTTATTGGAAGTAATGGTGAAAGATGGATTGTTTGGGCAACATACAGAGTCTCTGGTTTTGGCAGTGGTGTGGAGTGTTTGTTTTGTTGGGGTTTTTGTGGGGGATTTTTAAAAATTTTATTTTAAGAATAGGTTTCACAAAGGTGACAAGTGAATCTGTGTTGGGATAGAATAGTTCAAATGAGCTTTCAAGGTCTCTTATTATTCTCCCAAGTGTATGTGATTTTCATACTGGAAGTACTTGCCATACACTTGATATTCCTGTTATCACTTCTTTTCTTTTTATCACAGAAAATGGATTGAAAATTCTAAACTGAAAGAAATAAAATTCAAGGTTGTGGAATTCAATCCTATGGTACTAAAAGGAAAAATCAGACAAGATGCATCACGTCCTGAGCTACTGCAGCCTGTGAGTCAATGAATGCCATATAAGAAATTGTTGAGGTTTTTAATGCTTATATGGGCTTTAAAAAG
The DNA here is from genome assembly GCA_026261815.1 of Monarcha castaneiventris obscurior. Taxonomy (NCBI): domain Eukaryota; kingdom Metazoa; phylum Chordata; class Aves; order Passeriformes; family Monarchidae; genus Monarcha; species Monarcha castaneiventris. The sequence goes on from JAMPIT010000034.1 coordinate 2,293,638, forward strand.
TTCTAGATCTGTTCCATTTCATGGAGGGGGTCTATGTATGTCTCTTCCAATGCAAGAACCAATGGCCATGAGATGAAAATAGTCAGAGTAACAGCCAGCATAAATAAGAGATGTTGCACAATTTTCATACAATGAGTGCTACATCTCTAGAACCCCTTGCTGAAAGGTCTTGTGGATGTAAAAATGTACAGGGGTTTAGTTAGGATTGAAGTTCATATTTAGATCACATCTAGATCAGAAAATCCCTGGAGCTGAAAATAACTGAAAGCTAGGAGAATACTTGGAGCAACTGTTCTGGATGCTTATTCTATTTTTATTTTTCACTGAACATCTGGTTAGGGCCACTCTGAAGACAGGTGCTGGGTAAAATGGTCTGAATCCTTATGGTTGTATTACATTGTCAGTCCTCTTTCCCTCTGCTCTGTTCTTCATTGCTGTTGTAGAAGTTGTTAGCCCATGTCTGTGGCACCAGTCAAATCATTCCTTTCGAGTGGATTTATGATACTATTAAATGTTGAAGTGTTTGGTGTGATGTATACTGTAAAAATGCACTAGGAAGAGCATTGGCAGCAGGTCCAGAAAGGTTCTCCTTCCTCTCTGCTCTGCACTGGTGAGGCTGCATCTGGAGTACGATGTCCAGTTCTGAGCCCACCAGGACAAGAAAGATATGGACTTACTGGGAGAAGTCCAACATGGGCTGCAAAGATGATTAAGGGGCTGAAGCATCTTTTATATGAGAGGCTGAACGAGTTGAGGCTGTTTCAGCCTGGAAAAGATCAGATTCAGGAGGATCTTATCAATCTGTATAAATACTTGAGGGGAGGGACAAGAGGCAAAGGGCACAAATAACATGAAATTCCCTCTGGGCTAATGAAAAGACTTTTTAAACCATGAGTTTAAAAGTCTCAGGTTGCCCAGAGAGACTGTTGGGTCTCCATCTGTGGACATATTCCAGCTGGGCATGGTCCCTGTCAGCCTGTTTGAGTGGACCCTGCTGCAGAAGGGGGATTGAACAAAACTATCTCAAAAGGCCCTTTCCAACCTAAAGGATTCTGTGAGGAAGGAACAGTTTTGGGCTTCATGGTTAAGGTCATAGGAAATAAATAGGGATAAATAATAACAGCAGTAACAGTAATAATACTGGATTTGAGGTGGTAGTAGTAAAGCTGTGGGGGAGGAAGCAAATGATCACTGATTAGTGCCCAGTGAAAAGAGAAATTCAAACTGACTTAATAGACACAGAAGCCTGGGACTACTGCATTAAACAGGTTTACCATTTAATCTTTTTCTTTCTGTTTAATAGCTGAACTTTGTTCGATTTTATCTTCCTTTGCTTATCCAGAAACATGAGAAAGTAATATATTTGGATGATGATGTCATTGTTCAAGGTAAGCTCTTGTCTAAAAAGCACTTTCTAACAGAATTAAAATCAAAGTTATTGCAGCTTTTACAGCCATTTGGAAATATGAGATGTAATAGAAACTGAGGCAGCTGCTCAGTGTGAACTTGGGGAAACTACAAATAATCTGCTTAAATGAACGTTTGAGGAAGAACTTACCTGCATATATTTTGAATAATTGTGATCAAAAATGTATGTGGGTTTCATTTTAATTGATTTTGGTCAATTGCTGAAAGATACCATGGATTTCACTCAGATGCTGCAATGTTTATTAACTGTGTGACATGTTTTCCTGCTAGTATTTAAATTCCCACAAATGCTACCAATTCCTCATCCAGAATTGCTGTTCTTGAGAGCAAGAGGAATTTACTCAAATAAGAAGATTGAAATTCCAAACACTCAAAATATGGTTTTGAGCATCTTCAGCTCAGAATCCAAAGCAATTTGCAGAATCACAATTGAAGATTTCAGAGTTCCTAGTCAAGTGGGAGCAGTTACAAGACATTCAAATCCTGAAAAAATCTTCTCATTTTTTATCATCAAAGTAATCTCTTTTGAAGACAAATTACTTTTTTGAAGATTCATTTCTTGTGAGTGTTTTTCTGTTCTGTTTCCAAATTGCTGTTTTTTTTCTCTGTAGCACTGTTGGCTTTGTATTTGTTTTATTGTATTTTCTTGTTATTCTAAAGCACTTTTAACCAGTGTTATGCTTTAACGCTGGTGGGCAGCTGAGCACCACACAGGAGCTTGTTTACTTTTCCCCATACCCACCCACAGTGGAAAAACAGGAAAAACAAAAGCAAGAAAACTCAAGGGTCACAATAATACAAACAAAGGAATAATTTCTTAATAAGCAAAGAATAAGTGGGATAAGAGAGAAGAAAGGAGAACAAGTCACATCTGGTGGATAGACTGATGCCCAGCCAGTTCCTGAGTACAGGCTGGCTACCTACACCTCACTCCTCCTTGCCCTAGCTTGGGCCTGGGAACAACAAAACCATTTTACCTATTATTGTTAAAGGGATGCTCCTGTGAAAATTTCCTTTGGAAAAGACTGAGTATAACTACAATAAATTTTTGGCCTAAATTAGTCTCTGCTGTAAACACATTAAGACCAGTGAATTTACACACAACAAAAGTGTATTTCTCTACTGCTTTTTATATAAAACCTTTTTATAGATTTGTCTCTCTAGAGGCAAATTTCAGACCACCTGCACTTAAAGGGGTCACCATTTGCTGCTTTATAAAAGACAACTAATCTGCTCTGCCTGTCTCATTTTAGTTTGCCATTGACTTCATATCACAGTTCCTCAACACGAGTGTTTCCAGTGGCAATCTCTGCTTTTTGGTTTTGTTGTTCTGTCTGTTGTCACTGGGCAGCAGCAATATTTAACTCTTTGAAAGGTCCCAGGCCTTCATTTGGACTCCAGTTTCACGAGCAGCTCAAGCTGAGCCCACCACTTCCCTGTCACCCCTTCCTGCACCTGTGTTGACCAGCACTGGCCTTTCTCTTTCCGCGGGGGTCTCAGCTGATGGTGATTGTGGAGCTGCAGGATAAAGGTGCAGTTTCACATTACACCTCATGGTCGGCTGCTGCTGATTGAGTGGCCTCTCCTGTCCCCAGGCAGCTTCCATTAATTGTGTAACCTGCAGTTGTGCAGCTGCAGAAGCAGCTGATTCAGCTGTTTGACCTGGCAGAAGACCATCAGTACAAAAAGTAAAAGAGATGAAAGCAAAAGTAAAAGTGGAAGCTGTAAGGGGTTGGGATGCAGGCTCACTCAGTGCTGTGCTTCCCACCTGCCCTGAAACTGTTCTGGCATATCTTGGGTAGCTGACAATCAGGTGATGAGTGAGGTTCCAGGCATTGCGTTGTCTCCCTCAACCGGGAAGGAGCTGGGTGGGCTGTGAAGCCAGCAGGGATGGTCAAGTGACAGGCACATTTCAGTCTGCCACTGCTGGGTATCTCCCTGGGAGGTATAAACACCATAACACCAGGAAAAACCTCATCTGTGCAAGACACTGAAGTGGCACTTCTGTGGGACTTGAAGAGGCTCAGAAGAATTGCCTGTGCCCTCCCTCTCCAAAGACAAACTACGAATGCCTTAGTTTGTAACCAGGCTTTTTAACAGTCCAATCAGCTTCTGCTCTAGCAGATTTTGGGCACCTAAAATATGAATATATTGAATAGCAGTGATAATGTCTGAAGATAGACATCCAGGTGCAGGACTCAAATTAGAAAATGATCCCATATTACAAAATTGAATATCTGGGCTATCCCTAAAAACTGGTGTGTTTAGAAGATATGAGAACTGATGTTATCCTATCAGCTCTGTAGCAGTGCAGTAGGTATTGTCTGATGGTTGTGACCTTTCTGTAATCAGGTGACATCCAGGAACTCTACGATACTAAGTTAGCTCCTGGACATGCAGCAGCTTTTTCAGATGATTGTGATCTGCCTTCTACACATGAAATGATTAGAAGTGTAGGGATGCAGGTAAGATGCCATTCTGGAATTCTAATAATGAATGTGTTTGCTCATAAATGTGAGATGATTTTATGTGTTTTCCCCAAAGTGAAAGTTTTTTTATATATGTATATAGATAGCTTTGTAATAGTTGTACAGGTAATTAAGGCCTTTTTGTAGTAACTCTGTAACGCTATGCAGAGCCATTTTCTGTAATAATTTGAACCTCTATTGTTTTTTGCATTCCACTAAATTACATTTGGTATTTCGCTATCAGTAGATCATAAGCATTTATAGAACATTTAATGAAGACAGAATGTATTCTATTGTTTGGGAATGAAACCTAGGAAAACAAGGTTTGAGGTTAATTCCTGAGCCGAGTTCCCCAGAACTGTCAGTGCATCCCTCTAGCATTACAGTGGTACAATTGTGATACTGCATCATTTAGTGTGGGCTACCAAAAGACAAACACAGTGAGAGAAAAGCCTTATCAAACTTCCATGGTACAATACTGTGGAAAAAGTAATTAAGTATCTGGAAGTATCCAGCCTTACAGCCTTTTCATATGGAAATCATGACAGGTAACCACCATCTAGAAACTCATCTTTGGGAGAGCATATTTAGTCTCCCTCTCAGTGGCAGCGAGGTGCATTTACACGTATCTTTATAGAGATTCATAGGGGATGAATATATTTTTTTTTTTTTCTTAGAACACGTACATGGGATTCCTGGACTACAGAAAGCAAGCCATTAGAGATCTTGGCATCAGCCCCAGCACCTGCTCCTTTAATCCTGGAGTAATTGTTGCTAACATGACTGAATGGAAACATCAGCGGATCACAAAGCAGCTGGAAAAGTGGATGCAAAGAAATGTAGAGTATGTGTAGAAATCTAGCTTTGCACTTTACTTCTAATGCTTGGTTTACAGTTTTACTTTCTGTTTAAAAGCTCCTACGGTTTTGTTTTTTTTAATTCCAGTCTTTCTTTTGAGATCTTGTCAAGTGAAGTAACTCATGTTCCAGCATTTCCATCTGTTTAAATCTGACCAATTCTGTACCAGGAAATGGCCACTTGGAATTTTAGTCTTGTGTTTAATCACAAACCACACTTAATCCTGAGGGACACTGAGAACATATGGTTCTCATTTTGGGTGACCAGCTTAGCCTGAGATGAAGCCACTGAATGATCTTCCCTTCCTGAGGCTGGCTTAAAGGAGGAATGTTTCCTTACTTGCGTGGGGACTCTCCTGTTTTAGCGTCAGCCAAGCTGTAACAGGACACCATCTTTTTTTTAATACCAATAGAAAACACTTTTTTTTCTCTAGCTGAATGAAATTTTGCATGATATCTTTTTGTTATTGATCACAAATAAGCCATGACACAGTGAAACAATTACCATTGTTTCCTTAACCTGCATTTGAAAACTCGGTGTTTATTTTCTTTCTCTGCAAAGGATTAAATTGAAATTTAGTGAGATAAAATGGACATGGGATAGTTTGTGCCATTGTGCTGTGTCCATTACTTGTTAGTTTCAATGAACAGAGGAGGCACATGAATGGGAAGTGTGTGAATTAGAGAGAAGCCAAGTGTTTTACTCTACTTATGTAGCATTCTGACAAACTATTGCTGCGCTCTTAAGGAGATTTTAAGAGTAAAGCCTCCATTAATATTACTGCAAACTTAATCTATAAAGTTGATTTTATGCCTTAATAACACATTCATGCTCCTGGATTTTGAAATGGTAGTGAAAAAAATTGCCTAGCAGTTGAAATCCAGTTTTGAGGAGAGGTTATGATTTTCTTGTTCTGTAGCCTCTCAGGATCTCTTGCTACTTCCCAAGTTCCCTCCCCATTGAACCAGGTGGGTGGCACAGTGTCCCATGGGTGGGGTGGCTTTGCCCATGTGCCAACTGGTCAGCAGGGCCATCAGCACACTGTGGCCAGACATCCAGCTGCCACCTCCCAATGCCTCCTCTTACAGTGGTTATGCTTGATCTAGCCCTGGATTTATCACAAAATTCATAGGAAACTGATAATCTTTAGATATTAATTTATACTAACTAGGCTTTGATGGAATCCAGCTGGAGGTTAATTTATCAGTCTAAAAGCTGGGGCAGGGAGAAAGGGGAAGAAAGAGGGAATTAAAAACGTGGAAAAATGTACATTTTCTTAAGAAACCAGGCTAAATTCTTTGATTGCTTTATGTTAACAGCTTTTTCCCTACAGTTAACTTTGTCAGCCTTGAGAACTATATTCTGTGTGTAGAAAAAATTGGTCTCATGGTGGGTCTGACTCCCATCTTACTTGAGCAACAATTCACTCCACAGGAATTGAAATTGCAAATATAATCAATTAACAGCACATGGAAGGAGTATGCTGAAAACTGGTCTGTTCAAAATTATTTTGAATTTTGCCAGATACTTATTTTTAATCTTCTGCCTTTTGTACTAAGGATTCCTTGAGGTTTTGAGCATATTCTTCTATTTTTCCATTTGCAGGGAAAACCTCTACAGCAGCACCCTTGGGGGAGGCGTGGCAACTTCTCCAATGCTGATTGTATTTCATGGAAAGTATTCCTCTATTAATCCTATGTGGCACATAAGGCATCTTGGTAAGTTTAATTTCTCACCTTTTGCAAGTTGGAACTAAAGTGGGCTTGTGAGATTCCAGTGCAGGACCTTATGTGACTTTACCTCACACATTACTTGCATGGAAAGAATATATTCAATATCTGAATATAGTGAGAGACTGAAAAAATCAGTCTTTTTCTAGGTGCAGTGGAAGAAAATGGGAGGCCTGGCAGTGTTTGTTGTCAGCATTCTGGAGGATGTAGTTACCTTTCACCTGGGAGTGGTGAATTATCCTAGGAAAAACATAATGACTTAGCTGGTATGGTAGAATGAATAGATTTTATTTTGTTTTTAATCCCAGCTATGCCAAGATGTTAAAAGTGTTGAAAGAGGAAACTTTCAGAGAGGAAACTTGCTGAGATTTTTTGCTGATGCAACATAAGAGGCATCAAGCTGAAAAAAGCTGCTCTATCATACAACTAGTTGTAAATTAACATGAAACCATACTTACCAGACTTCTGAAAAAAAAGCCACCTGAATTTAACTCAGTCTGTAGTGTCTTCCATTATTAAAAACCACACTTTTCAAAAAAACTTTTTTAACCCTACCCATGCAGGTTGGAGTCCTGATGCCCGTTACTCAGAGCAATTTCTTCAAGAAGCTAAATTACTTCACTGGAATGGGAGATACAAACCTTGGGACTATCCCAGTGTCCACACTGATCTCTGGGAAAACTGGTTTATTCCTGACCCTTCAGGGAAGTTCAAATTAACTCGTCCTGATAGCTGATACTGAAATACTGCAAAACGTAGTGCATGGGATGCATTTAATAGTTTGAGATGCAACATGTTGTATAATTAATTGATTTTAGAAAACAAAGTATTTGTTAAATATATGAATAACTGACCATCAGTTTTGTGTGCTTATGGCAGGAGAGGGAGGCTGGAGTGACCAGTTCACAGTTCAGATTATCCTGACTTGCATGTAAGGTGAGGAAACAAGTTTACTTGACAATGAAGTATTTTCATTAAACGCTTACTGAGGTGAAATTCAGTGCCAGACAGTGTGCTTTAATTTAAGGTCTTTCTAAGTAAGATTCCAATGTTTCCTGGTAGAAAAATCTACACAGATAGCTGCAGTATTATGTACAAGAAGTGTTTAGTTATCTAGCCCACATTAAGCAGTCTGAAATGAAAACCTGGGCACATGTTAGTGAGTTCTGTTGTGTGGGGACTCTCTTTTGTGGCATTTCTGTGTATGACACATCCTGTAGTGTACTTAGCAAGATGCAAAAGCACATTCCAATACAATGCAGTACAATTCCTGATTTTATTGTGAAACATTGATAGATTTAAGACAGTTTAAGAACTTCTTATTACAGTAACAAAAAGAGCACCAGTTTTGAGGGAGGACACAGAATTGCAGTATTTAGTGGAATGGTCATTGTACGCTCAACTGTATTTTATACCCAGATAACCAAGTGGGTGATTCCATTAAGGAAGAGACCTTTCCCTTCCAATCACTGATAGCCTTTCAGGAGTTACATCCTACTGTGCTACATACTCAGCAGTGCTAATTTCATGCTTCTAATTTTGTTGAAAATAAAACTGAATTGTAACAAATCCCTGATGCAAGATACTTTGAGCACCTGCAGGAAAACATCCATGTAAACAGCAATACATGATACAGTACACTTTAAATAACAGACAAGACAAGTCCTATACCTTTCTGACAATATGTGGAACAGCTTTATGCTGCAGCTAATAAACACAATCAGAATCATAATGCATGCTCTCTTGATTTAGGATGCTCAGAATTAAGCCACATAGTTTGGGAAGAAACTGTAAACATCATGCCTGCCTCACAACAGGTTGACAGTGTGTGATCTCTGTAAGAGTTGTTACAGCAGGATTAGAACCTACACTAACCAGTTACACACAACTGACAACTGTCACTGGCTGTGAAGAGAGGATAAATCACACTGGTACAGGAATCTTTGACCAGCATGGAGTGTGGAGATACTGTTTGTATCTGTTTTCAAGTATGTGAAGCACCAATTGTCATTGAAGCACCAATTGTCATAAGATCACCAAAACTTTAGTGTTTTGATCAGCTTATTGCTTTTACTTCATCTTTTCCTCACATTGTAAAAGAGGGAAAGAAGATGAGAGTTAGGCACCAGGATGGAATCTCATTTCTTTCTCAGTCTAATATTGGCCAAAAATCTGTACCACTTAGGCGAGTTCCTCAGAGGAGAGCTATAGTTACTACAGACAACTTGTTATTCATGGAACAGCTGCCCCTATATTCAACTCAGTATTTTTCACTTTGAAGAGGAATAAAGGGAACAGCCTCTAAGGTCCTACAGCTCAAAGAGAACTTAATTTTAAAAACTGCTAAATTGTGAATCTCTTTCACCCTTTAAAATTGTACATGATATAAATAACATAGATGTACATGATTTTTAAAGGGAATGCAGTCTTTCAATTCTCTGTCATGTTCAAAGGGGTTATCTCCTGCCAAAGGTCAGGCAAAGGGACTAACTACATGGAAACAATGGAGTTTAATTGCCACAGAATTCAAGAACTACCACTGCTTTTTGTTTTTTTAAGGAATTCCAGATCCTTACATTGGAATTCAAGGGGGAAAGAGATGGAGTGGTAGGGGAACCTTATCCTAAGACAGCTCAGCTAGAATATTTAGGCCCTGTCCTGTGTGACACAACTTTTCCTCCCCAGTGTTGTGACTTGAGATGATGTCTTCACTCCCTTCATCCTGAATATGGTCCACTCACTGAACAGACAGAGCTCTTTCATCCCACCCAGAAGACAGCACTCACAGCTGCAGAACGCAACTTCCTACACTTTTTAAGACAGTAAAAAGCAGGCTTAAAAAGCACAATTTCCTTAACTGTGCATGATTAAAAACACCGCTTCACACAAGGTAGGGGTACGCTTTCCATTTTCCCCTCTGGATATAAAAGTATTATGAGATACCCAGATATTGAGGCATCAGTAAAAAGTATACTGCTGCTGTTACTACCACATATATACCATTTATGGAATAAAATTAACACCCCAAAGAAATCTTCACAAATGAGAAAGCAATTTGTCAAAAATTGCAAGAAATGGTATACATTAAATATAAAACTCATATACAAAAAAGGACTAACTTTTTTTTAAAAAGTTTGGACAGTTCCTTAAAATTATCTAGTTCATTGATTTCAGCCTACCACACACCTACTTTGGACTATAATAAAATAACTAGGGGAGATAAAATACTATTCAAATGCTTCAGTTGGAGAACCGAGGTACCAATCTTGATCACTGCATTAAAACTGCAGCATGTGTGCATAGCTGAGAAGGAACAGCTCCTACACGCTGCTTCCCTCCTCTTCCTGTGTCGTACCAGCACTGAACTCTGGAATCTGGTCTGCAAAGGACTGTGTCATCCACTGTCCATTAGGAACTTCACCAAAGGACGACCCTTCACAGTACTGTGGATTGCCTCCTGCTGAACAAACAAAAACCACACCGTTTTTGAAAGCAGTTGACCCCACGGGCTCTTTGTTCCCCAGCACTGGCTGCAGCCTGAATGCCCCAAGCACATTACCAGTTCCATTTGAAGAGAAGCTGCACTGCTCAGTGTCATACGGTGCACGGTCACAGTAAGCTCCTCCATAAGCTGCTTCATAGCCTGGGTCATACTTTTCTTCCTTGACAGCCATCTTTTTAGCATCCTCTGCAGAAACAGAGCACCTCAAGCATTAATACTTAGAATAAAAATTATCAAAGAGCACTTTTATCAGAAAACACTTGAAAAATGGCCACAAATTTGACAAGATAATCCCTGCTCCCCTTAGATAATTCAGGCGGTACTAAAGAGAGTGGAATCTGTAATTCTATAACACAGAGTTTAGAGAAGATGACACATCTCCCCCCCTCCCATTAAATTTTTTATTTCTTTCTGCTTAGGAAACTGCTAGCTGTATTGTATACTACATTACATTTTAATGAAATGTTAACAAAATAACAACAGTACCTTGTGCAAGTTGCAAGTCAAATGTGTACTGCACCTCCTGCACATCTGTGTTGGGTGTGATGCCTTTCAGTTGATCCCTTAAGTCCTTCAGCTTTATGTAATAATGAACTTTATCTTGTGCCCGAGGAAACTGAGCACACCTTGCACTGGACGATGGCATAACGTAGCAGAGCTTGAGACAAAGAGCAAGAAAAACAGCATTACTAGTCCCTGAGCTATGAGTTAATACTTAGTGCATTCAGAACAACTTAACAGTTCAGCTCACTGTTTTAACTGTTTGTATAAACTTCAACTAATGCCACAGGTGGTCGTGGAAGGGGCTAAAAGGAGTCTTTCATTTTTGCTGGCCAGCCGTCTGTCTTGCCCTGAAGACAGGGGCTGATTACCAGCTGCTAAGTGTGGACAATTTTCACCAGCTATTTATGTGCTGCAGGAGAAGCAGTACCCATGTGTGTTACAAGAGAGCAGAGCACACTCCAGAGCTCCCTGAACAAGCAGAGCTCTGAGCCAGGGCATAGAGGAGTAGGTGACAGCATGCAAAGAGCCCAAAGCAGTGAGGGAGGCAGCACAGGTTAATTAGCCTGGCTTCTTGGCCAAGTGCATTTGCATCACGTACGCCAGGCTGTGAAATCGTAGTTAGTGTGGTTGGAGCCAACTTCAGTGCCTCAATCTCTGCCAACAGCCCTAACTAAAGATATCAAGTTAGTTCAGGGGAAAAAAAAACTGTACTCAATACTTCTGCTACCATGCAGTATTTATGAACAAGTACCAGTAAAGGGGATTATTTATCTTTCTTACAAATACATCTACTGCAGAAGTCCTTAAAAGCTACTTAAGAAGCAAGCACTTTATCCAACAGTTCTTCAGGCTCTAGTGGCAACACGTCCACCTTTAGAGAAAGGCAGCTGAAACTTGCAGCACTAGTAATTGAGGATAGAAATAAGAAGAAAAACAATCCAAACTTTTGAAGTGACAAGGTAATGAAGCTTTAGAATAAGCTACCTTGGCAAGTAGTGTAATTGCCTTTGCTTTAACTTGTTTATAAGAACATGTTAAACAAACCAATTTCTAATGATACATAGCCGGTCTCTTGAGATATTTTCCAGCACTAGATGTCTATGACTAATGCACCCTTCATCAAATTGTTTGTTTTATCTTAAGCATCCAATTTAACTACAAACTGCAGATCAGCTTAAGGAGACTCAGTTTGATGGAAGTGCTTGGGCATGCCCAGATCCAGCAATGCTGAAGGATCACATGCAATGGCACAAGGCTGGACTTGCTGTTCTTTCTCCCCCACTGTGGCCCTGCATGGTCATGGTCAGTATCAAAATTCAGTAATACAAATATCCAGGGAATTGGACACAGGGGATCAGATGAAAGTTATCATAAAAGCAGGCATGTGTTACTTATATTTTAGGTAGTCCTCAGAGAATGCACCAACCTACTAACCATAACACACCATTTCTCAAATGAAGTCTTCAAGTCTGAAGAAGCTGCATTAAAGACATATCCGAAAATTGCACTATTCCCCTTTCACTATTTAAGTAAAAGCCTTTCACACCTCTCATGCTTTGGTCAAACTGGTGCTATCACAAGTGTAGGCAAGGCCTGAGATTTCATTAGTTGTTAAATAATCAAAATGGAGCACCCTGTTTTTGTTTCTGTCTCAATACTTACAGTTTCTGTATCTGGCACTTTGTGTGGCTGAAGCCCAAATTCCAAGTTCTTAACTTTAATTCCAAAAACTTCTTTACTAAAAATTTCATAAATACCTAAAATGAAAATATAGGGTAAGAGGAAAAAAAAAAAGCTACTGGCAGAAAAAAAATTAATTTAAAAGTAAAAGTTCTCACATTTTCCATTGAAAGCTGCTATACGAGGTTTATACTTTTGTAGCTTCTGCATCAGAATTCGCCCTCCTTCCCGAAACTCTTTGCTAAAAGACAAAGTACTCAAAATTCTAATCACAACTATTAATTCATTAACAAACCTGATATTCCCCCTTGTTGCCCTACCTGGAGAGGTCTTTGCTTCCAGGTGTTGTCCTTTCAACCATGTTTGTAAATCCAATCCCATATTTATGTGGCAAGGTGTGGTCATCCATGTGGTTCAGCTGTTCATTACTTAGACCAGACATGAAGAGACACTTCCCTGTGAAGTAGGAAGACAGATATGCATTTGCCTTTTTCCAAGGAAAAAAAAACAGAACCAAAAAACCCACTCGACTACTGGAGTACTGGAATGCTAAAAGAAGAACCTATTTTAACAAAGTATCAGTTAATCTGGAAGACTAATGTTCTCTCCAGAAATGTTTCAAATAGCCAAAATTACTTTACCTCCTCCAAGAGGGCAGAAAGGCCTTAGTGAACAGGAATTCCTCATCATGATCATGGAAACAAGTCTTTTATTCTAAAAGCTCAGTACAGAGCTTTAGATTTTGTGATTCACTTAAGCAGTGATCAACACAGATATTGAGGGAAAGAATGTGGCAAATACAATGTGTCAGCTTTCTTTTACAAGCTTGCTACTGCTTCTCCTTGCACTGGGCCTCTGTGACAGAACCTGCTGACAACCCGAGTTCACATCTAGCATTTAAAAATCCCTCTCTGAATAAAAAAAAAACCCAACCAACCAAAACCCAGGACAAAAACAAAAACCAAGCTAGTTTAATTAAAATGCCACAAGTTCTAACAAAGTTCTGCAAATGCAAAAAGAAGAAAGGAGAACAAAAACGTACAAAAATGGTTCCCAGGTCCCGGGTAATGATGTCCTTTGTAAGCTGCCATCAGGCCAGGGTTTATGCCAATCTACAAAGATACCAGTCCATTTTAACAATGACAACATGGCTTGCTAGTCAAGAATTTAATCAAGTTACTGTAAGGATGCTTATTCAATTCTAAGTTACTGTTAATAAACAAAACTGTGTTAATGACACCTTCCATCATTATTTAAAAAAACTGACAGTTTTGCAGCAGTGCCTCGTTTAAATGTGCAATATCAAAGGAGCAGCTCAGAGGGTGCAGAGCTTCCAGGAAATGAAGCACTGAGTTATGCTCTCTCATGACTCTGCATTAAACGTGAGCCTCAGTTTTCTCAGAAATTAGGACTAAGTTACTACAGCTTTAACAGAAAATGCAAAGCAGCTCTACACACAGGAAACAGCTTATGTATTTTATCTTGCAAGATCTTGCCATATAAGCAATATAGATAAGTAAGCAGAAAGAATGTAAATCATATACAAGACTTTTCTACCTAATCTTGTAACTCTTGAGTTACTCACTATCACAATATCCAGATCAAAGGTCAAAATATCAGGCAAAGTCTTGGTCAGAAGTTCAGCTTCGGATACACCATTAAAACGGTCCACTTTTCTTTTGACTTTAAAAGTATCTGTGATCTTTTCTTGTTTGCCTTTTGACTTGGCTGGTTTTTCTTTTTTAGCAGCAGGCTTTTTGGGTTGCTTTGGCTCAGTTGCTTTGGCTTTTCTTTTCCTTCCCCCTTTTTTAACTCCTGAAACACACAACAAATATTCTTTTTGTACATTTCCAGTGTTGCAGTGTGGATATTCAAAAAGACTCAGCTAAATGTATGGGCACAAAAAGAAATCAAAGAGGTCAATTTACCTTCAAAATTCATTAATTTAAACAACACACCTGAAACTTCCTCATCTTCTGGCTCTTAAAAGTGTAGAGATGCAGGCAGCACAGGCACTGGCCATGACATGAGCACGCAGAGATTGCTTTCTCTCTCTCTCTGTGTTCATTAATAATATTGATCTGTAGAACAGTGTCACTTTCCAGCAGTTTGTATTTGTTTAAGTAAGCCACACTAAACTAAACAATTCTTAGTACATGTAACCAATTCCCTGCCTGTGATTACTACAACAAACTAAGCTACCATTCAAACAAAAATATTTCAAATAAGCAATATTATACTGTACTTCTCTTGCAGAAAGTAAAAAAAAAAAAAAAAAAATATTTTGAAGCCAGAATTTTAAAAAACCCTTCTCCAACATAATATTAAAATCCATGACTTCAGCTAAAATGATGCATTTACCTATTGGAAGAAAAATCTGCTTTTCTTGGAACACAGTAACTGTGTGAGACTGAACAATGTGAATATGTTCACATTGTTACATGTGTTACATGTGTTACATACATGTGTTACATACACACATGAGTTACCTTTTTATTTGTCTGTTAAAACACATTTCTTAAAGAACACCATTAATCAGTACTTCTGCAGAGAGCATCAAGAAAAGGAAATCCAAGGCAGCAGTTTAAGAGCAATATTTTTTTCCCAATCAATCACTCACACTTCAGCTCACTAGCACAGCCCAGTCAGGCTACCTTTTGGAGGCTCCTGAGCAATGTTTGGCTCTGGAATGCCCTCTAGAGTCGGCTGCTCAGTCATCATTTCCATGTTGGGCACTGCAGTCATCATCTGATGGAAGGGAAATGAGTAAAACGCTTGAGCTTGCTGAAGATATGCGTAGTATCTTAGAGAGGGAGAAAGAGAGAGAGAATTTATCAACAATTTAGAGACCTACTGATGTATCGAACAGAATGTAAACATCAAACTTTATCAAGGCTGGCATGTAGTGCACTTATATTCTCTGATGACTCTTAAATTACCCACACCCTCGAAGCAGTCTGGCTGCTTAGCTGGTACCAGTTAACCCCAACATTAACAGCACAGTTCTCTTGTGATTGCTAATGTGGAATTAACACAGCATTTGTAAAGGAAGCGTAGAGCTTCTCTCTTTTGTTTTTTTTTTTTTTTTTTTTTCTTGGAAAAACACTTGCAGCACACATTTCCAAAGCAAACTGTCTATCAAACAGACCAACAATTTACAATGCACATTGAGCTAAAGCTCTCTGGACTTCTACAAGTTTCCCAAATTTTTGATTATTTTAATGCTGTGTCAGTTGCTTGATGGATGAATCACTCTGGGCTATAAAGCATTGAGAGCAGACACAGCATTTGTTACTATGCAGATTATGAAACAGCTTTAACAAATTGTGTGGCAGATGTTGCCCAGTTATCACACACTGGATCCCAACACAAATATGGCACTTATTCTACATGGAAGTGTTCACACACACAGAGATACAGTCTCCTATGCATAAAGACATTTCTCCATAGCCAGCTCTCTCCCTCCACACATTTATTAGTCATATACAGCCCTCACACCCATTTCTGCTTTATACCATCACTCCCTTCTACCTACGCAGCCACCTCCTCGTCCCTAGATTCTACTGCCTCACAAATACATAGAAGGGATTGCTGAACACTACATTTCAGGAAATAACTTTATCATCTCAGAATTAGAATTAAAAGCACCAAGTAATTTTTAGATACAGAGATACTTGTCCAAGAAGGCCAATGGCGTCCAGTATTAGCAACAGTGTGGCCAGCAGGACCACAGGCAGGGATTGTCCCCCTGGCCTCAGCACTGCTGAGGCCACACCTTGAGTGCTGTGTTCAGTTTTGGGCCTCTCACTACAAGAAGGTGCTGGAGTGTGTCCAGACAAGGGCAATGGAGCTGGGGAAAGGTCTGGAGCAGCTGAGGGAGCTGGAGATGTTTACCCTGGAGAAAAAGAAGCTCAGGGGTGACCTTATCACTCTCTACAACCACCTGAAGGGAGGGTGAAGCTAGGCTGGTCTCAAGCAACAAGTGACAGGACAAGGGGAAATGACCTCACATTGTGCCAGGGGAGGTTTAGATTGGATATTAGGACAAATTTCTTAATGCAAAGGGTTGTTAACTGTTGGAATAGGCTGCCCAGAGAACTGTCTGAGGTATTTAAATACCCCAGATATATTTAAAAGCTGTTGTAAATATGCCAATTTATGGCCAGGGTTTAGTGGTGGACCTGGCAGTGCTGGGTTAATGGCTGGATTCAATGATCTTAGACGCCTTATCCAACCTAAATGATTATGATTTTAAATTTCTCAAAAGAAGGGACCATTCCCTACTACACACAGGGTTTTTAAGAAACCCACTGTAATCAGCCTTAGGTAAGAAGAACCCAGAGTCTTGTGACCAAGACACTGATTTTTGACCAAATATCTATCCTGAATCAAGGAGAATAAATATGAACACAGATCTGTCAGATTCCCAGGGAAGTTGCCTAACACAGCTATGGGAGATTTTCAGAATACAGGGAATACCTTAAACCCTCTCCTGAAAGAGTTCCATTTCATATAAATTACTTGTGCAGTTAATGAACCAAACAAAACTGATTTTCAGATTTGCATTGGGAAACACATGACAAACTGAGACATGCAGAATCCAGTTCATAATGTAACAAAAGCTTAATCATACAGAGAAGAACAGAGTGGGTAAGAAAAATGTGAAAGCATCTCACCTACTACCAGATGTCTTTTTGTAATACAGACCTTCTTATTTTATGTGTATATAAAGTCTCCTTTTAGTAAAGGGAATAAAATTCCCTGTGAACAGAGAAAAAATTTGCACCGCACCACAAACAAGTCCTCTAGCCACTTGCTAATGAGATGAAAGTTAAGTTTTACCCCGACCTCTAAGTTTCCCATATATTTTAGGTCAGGCTTCTTGCGTGGGTTCAGAAACATTTTTGTTTTGGTATTTATGTATATGTATTATAGAACATTTAAATAAATATTTTCAGTACCACGAGGAAAAGGTAGTGATTTGTTCCTCTTCCCCACCCCCCCCCCGCCCCGCTTCAGTTCATGCTAAAAACAAAGGGAAAGAAAGGAAAAAGATAGAGAAAAAGATATGTTCACTGGAACAAAACCAGTTATTAAATTATTTCCGAATCCCCCCCGGGACAGAGACACGATCGCGCCCCACGCTCCCCCAGCCGCGGGCCCGGCAGCCTCAGAGCCCCGGGAGCGCCTCCCCTCCCTCTTTGTGCCCAGGGGAAGGGGAGGGAGGCGGCCGCCACAGCCCGGCCCCGGCTCAGCCGGCCGTGGGATGCGGGGGAGGAGGAGAAGGACGAGGGGCGATGCCCACCGCGAGCCCCGGGCGCGGCCGCCGGTACCTGCCCAGCTCCGGGCCCTCCATGCCGGGCGCGCCCCGGGGCCGCCGCTGCCGCCCCGCGCCGGCCTGACGGGCGCCCCCGCCGCCTCACGTGACCGCGCCGGCCAATGGGGGCGCAGGGCGGGGCCGCGGCCGCCCGGGCCGGGGGGCGTGAGGGGGCGTGAGGGGCGGCCGAGCCCCGGCCGGAGCTGCCGGCGCTGTGTCGCGACTCACCCCGCCTGCCCCTGCGATGCTCCCCGGCGAGGGCGGGCCTCGGCACCCGCTTCCCTCTTCCCTCTTCCCTCTTCCCTTCCCCCTGCCGGCGGCGGCGGCGGCGGGGATGACGCACGTCCGGCGCGGTCGGTGGGCAGGGCCCGCCCCCGCAGCCATGCCCGCCGGCGTGCCCTGGCCCATCTACCTGCGGGCGCTGGGGGCCAGCATGCTGGCCATGTTCGCGGGGGCCGAGGTCGTGCACAGGTACTACAGGCCTGACCTTGTAAGTGCTCGGAGGGGCCCGGTGGCTGGTAGCGTGTGTGCGGGAGGGAGGGGCTGCTGGAGAGGCTGTGCCTCGGAAAGGTCTCTGGCCTGGCCGCGGACAGATCAGCCTCTACAGAGGCGCTGGCCAGGCAGCCAGGACTTCACTGTGTCCGGTTCTGGGCTCCTCAGTACAAGGAATACAAGGAGCGGGTGCAGTAGAGGGTCACAAAGATGATGAAGGGTCTGGAGTGTCTCTTGGGAGAGACGACTGAGAGGGGATCTCATTACCGCTTATAAATACCTCAGGGGTGGATGCCAAGAGGATGGTGCCAGACTCTTTTCGGTGGTGCCCAGCGATGAGAAGCAAAGGCCACAAACTAGAACATAAGAAGTTTCACCTCAACATGAGGGAGAACTTCTTCCCATGGAAGGTGGCAGAGCAGTGGAACAGGCTGCCCAGGGAGGTCGTGGAGTCTCTCTCTCTGAACGCGTTCCAAACTCACCTGGACGCGTTCCTGTGTGACCTGCTCTAGGTGACCCTGCTTGGCAGGGGGCTTGGACTGATTGATTTCCAGACGTCCCTTCCAACCCTAACAATTCTGTGATTCTGTGACTTCTCTGGGGAGTCGCCTCCACTCTGGCGCCATGGTACCATGTGTCCAGAAGGGGTCTCTGCTGTGGGAAGCTGGGTTTTGAAAAGAGCGTGCAAAAGTGGCGAGAAGGGGCTCTGCTAGATTAAATAGACTTTGTTTCCTTCAGTAACAGAAATGAAGACAAATAAGGCTGTCAAAATTACAGTCACAGAACTAAACTCTAAATGAGACCATCCACCAGGGATAATAATGGTTGGTTCAGCCTCTTGGAAGTCTGACTTGGAAGTTTTCTGTCATCCTCCTGCTCGTGTATACTACTTGGGTTTTTTAATTCTCTATGCTACTTTCAAATGGGAAATAAATTTTAAAAAATTACCATGCTTGAGCTGTCATATCAAAATTAAAGCAATGAGGCTTAAATCATTGATAGATGCCTTAGAATGTGTGTATTTTTGTAGTCTCTACTGTAGCCTTCTTTACAGGCAAATAGACATATTTATTCTGAATGATCAAATGATCTATACCTCTAAACTAGCACGAATTTTGAGGGAATGCAGTTCTTGAAATGTCATGTTGTCTGGTACCTTTTTAAAATTTAATCTCCATTTTCAGTGCTTAATTTCTAAATCAGGACAGTAGAAGCAGTGAATCTTTTTCTTCTGTCACCAAGAATATATGTGGAGACTTCAACTGTGCTAGAACATCTCTACCAAACTCACTTTAATGGCAAAAAGAAGCTCTGCTCCTTTAAAGCAAACTGTCCATTCTTCCTTTCATCTCGTTTTTTTTTTCAAATTATATTTTGCTATTTCAAAATAAGCCAAAATACAAAAAGGTAATAATTCTTAAGGTGCTTTGCATGTCGGAATTATATCCTGCTCAGAAAAGAGGGTGACAAAATCACAATTTAGCTGTCATGCTCTTTCAGAGTAAGTTCATTTACTGTTTTGGGAGTTTAGTTTTTCCTCTATCACAACACTGATGTCTTTCTCTGTTTTTAACAGAGCATACCTGAAATACCTCCTAAGCCTGGAGAACTGAAAACAGAACTGTTGGGTCTAAAAGAAAGATCAAGCGAAGTTCAGACTTCACAACAGTGACCAGAGTTAATTTCCGTTGTGAAAACTAGAACTGATAGAATATTTATTCAACTGTTTGAGTTGCAGAAATATGTATGTGAAATACTGTGCTCCTATAATGCTTTTTTGCTTTCCTTTAAGCAGAGTTGCAGGCAGCATTAAAAATAAACATACAGTGAATGCTGTTGGTAGAAGTCCCATCAGTTGTGTGCCAAAATGCTTGTAAGTTCTTAAATCTTGATTGCATTGTAAGTATCCTTCAGAATAAGGGTGACAAACCATGACAAAGATGTATCACTGACAGGAAATCTGCATTGTAAGGCTGGAATCTTACAGCTTGGTCATCTTAGTTAAAATGGGGCAAATATATACAGATTACACTGAAATCATATTTGTTTGAGCTCCGTTTGGGCATTTTAATTTGTCTATGGCTGCTCTTGATCACTGTAAATATGCAAAACTCTGAAATGACAAGTGCAGGTTTACCTCTCAGTCCAGAAATAGAATCACCATGAAACTCTCACACCAGGAACTTGAAGATGCAGAGTCAACATCCTGTAAAGATAACTCAACAACCCAGTTTTGAAAGGTACATAACAGGGCTTGGGAAGGTTGGGATTGCTTTCCCTTGAGAAGGATGCCTGGAGAAAGCACAGGCTTCATCCTCAATTCTCACTCAAGTTTAACTCGTAAAAACCACAGTCTGAGAGATTACCCATTAAGGAAACAAAAAGCTCCCTAATTCCTACTGCCAAAGTACTTGGAAGTCTTGTAAGAGCAGAGGGATCCAGAAATAATCACTGAAAGTGCTAATTACATCGGTTCTGGCTATGAAGCTATTATTTTACTTATGCCTGCATAAGCTGAAGTGGTTTTCCTAGGAGGAAAGGTTCACAGTTCTTATGCATGTGTATGTCTGCTCTCACCCAGTTTTACAGCTGTTGGTGGGATGAGCTCTCCTGCTCTCTGTGCCCATGTGTGCACTTATTATGTAACTACATCACATCCTCTCTCTCAGGCACCGTTATCAATGACAGCAGCCATTGAGAAAAAGGCTCTAGTAAAACACAGATGTTAAGCCCAGACAAAATCTGTGAGAACATCTTAATAGGTCCACTTGTGGTGAAAAGACTTTCTCCTTTACTGCACCTAAACAAAGCTGAGATTGGCAACCCTCCACTTCAGCAGAAGATAAAGTTTATTGAAGAGAAAATGGGGCAGTTCAGCAGTATTTTGTTTCTGTTCTAACTGGGGCAGGAACAGCAGTTTTTGGATGATCCCTTTAACAAGCCAGAATGCACCAGCCTTTGCACTGTTACTCACACTTTGTCAGACCATCACCTCTTACGTTGTTGATTTTTGACTTAAAAGATGCTTTTCTTTCTATTTTCTAAAGGTTTTTCAGATCTAAAGGCTGCAGAGGGAAGTTTCTACTAATTAGCCTTGGATTTCTAAGTGTATCCTGCTGCTACTGGAAACTGAGCAACAGGGAGCTCAGCCTGTTCTAGCACCGAGGGAAATGTCCTCATTAGTGCCCATCTAGGAACAGCAAAGCTGACAATACACCAAGTTTTAACAGCAGAGGTGACAGCCCCAGAATCAGCATAACTGAAGCACTGAGAGAAACAGGAGACACTTCCCATACTGACACCATTTTGCTTCAGAGCTGACAAAAAAAAAGGTAAACTCACAAGTGCATTTTGTGCTTATTAATAGCAAACACTTGTCACTCCAGGGTGTAGAGAAAGCAGCTGGACCACAGCTGTGTTGCACATGATACCCTCAGCTGAAGCATATGAAGAAGCACAAAACATGACTCTGAAGTGTGCTCTTTATTATTTCGGAAATATAATCAAGTTTTGTCACCCTCAAACCAATCAAAGCAGTAAGAACTTCAGCTATACAACAGAACAAAGGTTACTTAAATCTACAAGTAATTTACAGATTAAGAATACTGGAGGAGGCCACCCTACACTTCCAATATTCCCCTTTGGTTTGTTAGCCAAAATCATTCCCAGCCAGGCAGGAGGTGTGAGCGACCTTTGCTACTCAAGAGGTTAAATAGTGAGGTGTGGGTAGTAATGATACATTTCTGAGTGTATCACTAAAAATAAGTGATACTTTAGGAGGTTGATTGCTGCAGAGCACAAAGTTGCACTGCTGTAGTAAGTGGAAAGTGCCCCAGGAAATGGAGCAGCTGCCCTGTTCAGAACTTACTGCCAAAGTGCTACTAAAGCAGACCCTGGCAGCTGCTGCCACTCGGGTTAGACCACTCAGCCTGGGCCAGTAACAAAAGGCTCTTCTCTAGGATACCCCTGCAGTGAGCAGAACCAGAACCCCCCCAAACTAAGCTTCCTTTCCTCCATGTCTCAAACAGCTTACTTCAATACAACTCTCTAAACCCATAACCACACTGATAACATGGCATATTTTGGGCAATATAGAAGCCTAGTAAATGGAAAGCAAGTTCTTCAGGTTCAGTGTTTAGTGCCCTCACCTAATAAGAAAACTTATCTTGCTTCAGACTGCAGAAGCTTGTAACTTCACAGAAGTTCTGTTAACAAAACAGAAGAGATTGGTTCTTAAGTAGAATCAGTGTGCAGAAGCACCACTCCTATGTCCTTCTTCCACAGAGGAAGGCAAAAAAACCACCCAAAACCTTTAATGTAAACACTGTCTATCAAGATGTTTTAAAGTAGAGACACTAGTGAGAAAACACAGTGCTTCATCCAACCATTAGATAAAGCTAATATAACAAATAGAAGTTCAACATGCCTACAACTAACCAGATTTAGCTCCAGTCACATTTAGTATCTACCGTGCTTTGCCATACTAAAGAAACCTAGAACAACAGCAAAAATGTTTAGGAGTAACAGCATTAAGAACACATGAAAATAACTTCCACCTTTAAAAAAACCTGTAGGAAACAGAACTGCTGTAGTGACACAAGTCAAAAACAGGGTTTCCAAGTGCCATGGAGGATGGTACCAGCTCACAGGCAGTAAGACAGTTCTGGTGGTAGTTGTCCACATATTTTGTGAAAGGACATGTTTTTTCCACCTCATCTGTAAAGCTTCTGCGTATTCTATGGCGTCAAGTCACAGACTCCAGCACAAGCTGGAAAGCCTTCACTTCCAATGCCATCTTTAAACACCCTATCTCCTCTTTCTTAGGCTTGCAGGAGATATTTAACTCAAAATACTTATTTCAATTAGCAAGTTCAGTACAGCTCTCAGATACCAGGTGTGCTTGGCTAAGCAGCACAGCAGGTTTGGAAACATAAATCCCAGCCACAGGCAGACACCACAAGTAGGTGTGGCTGTGCCAGCATGGAAAGGCCCAAGGACTGCCAACAGCCTGTTTGCACAAAGGACCTGAACATGCAGGACCATACCTTAATTTCTTTCTGCCAGACCACAAGATGAGCTTGCTATGTATAAATTTAGAGTTGGTGGTGTTTGGGAACATTTTATTTTGTACATGACAAGATTTTACACCAAGTCAGTTAAATAATACAAATTTACATTCATGAGGAATGTTTTTAGAAAAGTGAACTTAAAAAAAAAACCTCCTTTACCCTTTAAAACCCCATACCATCCCTCAACATTTTACAGTGGAAAAAACCAAAACAATCTAATTCACATTCCCTCCTCTTAACCCCCCAATGCAGGACAGTAGTTGAGTGCAGTTTACAGTTCATCTTTCACATCTGTGGATTCCTGTGAAGACAAAAAGAATCAAAAGGTTACTTTTTGAAAGTGGAAAAAGGTCACAAGAACTGTTCCAGAAGAACAGAAATTTGTATTATTGTCATTGCAGGTTATACTGCTGTGCAAATGTAACAGTAGTGGCATCAAAATTAAGAAGGTATAGTACAAAAAATACTGCTCCTCAAATTTATTCTTACCTAATCTGACATTTAACAATAGGAAATCACACTGCTATAAGCTATATATTTGTACAAGTCACAGGACATCATCTTGCAGGTCTCTTCCAAAAGCAACCCAAGAAAGCAGGCCCAGCTGGGACCTCACAACAACTTTAGAAGTTAGTATTGAAGCTATGGTATTAGAAGAGTCCAGCAGATCTATCAAGACATCATTAAAACTTCAGACATGAGCTAAGTGAAGGCTGATTCACATGACAGGTGAACTGTTTAGAAGCAGTGGTGTTGTCTGGAGCGTTGTTCCAAGCCCATACTGTAAGCATTTAAAACTACACTCGTGCTGATTTGTTCATGTTTTTGCCCACAAGCTGTGGAAACACCACAGATAATTATCTTCACTAGAGGATTTGCTGCCATTTTCTTGCCACAGGGCACTGTTACAATCTCTGAAGCATAATTTAGCTCCAGCTTTGAACATATCTAAGTGTCATCTTTTCACAATATAGTTTAATAATGAATTTGTAGTGCAGTTTTTTTTTCCCTCTTAGAAAAGCCTGGAACACCTCACACTAAAATCTAGTATCATGAGAGGCAAAATGAACTTTATTGCCAGGTAGCACCCACAGGCAAAGTCACAAATAAATATTGGCAAGAAAGCATCAAACTTGAGACCCTACCTTCTGTGTCTCACTGTCCTCAGCATCAGCATCCACTTCCTCTTCATCCTGCTCTGCCTCCTCAGCTGCATCTTCAGGCTCTTCAGGTTCCTCATCCACCTGTACACAAAAGTCAGAAGCAATTTGCTTTACTTGCTTAGGTTTTTTAACTAGTTGTGCACTAGCTAAACGCAGGCTATGGGTTTTGTCAGTTCCTAACATTTGCCACAAGCTACCTGAAAGAAAAGTAAGACCTGTCTAAAACAAACCTGTCCAGCAAAACAGCCAGAAGTTCTTGCACAGCATTATGAGAACCTGGATTACTTAACACCCACTTAGGAATTTCTCAGTTAGAGAGATAGGGGTCGAAGGCCTGTGTGCCCAATTTGCTCCTGCAGAGCCAGCACTTTATTAAGGACAGGACAATACTTGAGAAGCATAATGAAACAGCAGAATCTCAAGCAACTACAAAGAAGAGCAAGGAAGGGAGAACATAAGTGTTAAGTACAGACTCATGGCTGGACTTCTGGTGACCCACTTACATGCAGGAAGCTGGATACATTTAATTTTATGCAAGTGAATCAAGAGCTGCACTTTTTAAGATGGAGCTACAGTAAGTCAATTATCAAAGACAAACTAACCTTTGCATCCAGGTCAATGTTCAAACTCAAACGAAGCATCCTTTCTATTCTGTCTCCATATTCCTTAGTGTCTGGCAACATATATCCTGATCTCAGAGTTGCAGTTTCAAACAATACCACTGCCAGATCTGAAACAGTTTTGTCATCTTCATTTTCCTAACGTGGAAGAACACAAGAACATCAAAACAGACTTATTAAAACAGGTTGTATGCAGCCAAGTCAGTCAATGTTTCACTACTGTTACTTATTTACCTTGACTCGCCTCAGCATGTCCTTGATCAGTGGATGCCTGGGGTTAATTTCAAATGTCTTCTTTTGGCTGGCATAGTAACTGAGAAGAGAAATTGCAGCACTAAGTTTCAAAGTACAGGACCCAATTATATCTTTAAATCCACATACACTGGTTACAGGCACAGTAACAAGTGGATTCCCCCTGTTTAATACTTGTGCAACTATAAAAAGCATTCAAATTACTAAGTTCATCTTCTCTTGTCACCAAATGACAGATACCAAATGCCACTGATGAGTCTTGCTCACCAGGCAGTTTTACACACTGGGCTTAGAAATAACAATCTAAGGCCATAATGAAGACTAACTTGGTTGTAAATGACCTTAAAAACACTTAGGATCATCTGAACCAGGTGGAAGCTTGTTACAGGCAAACCAAGCAAGGGAGGCAGTCAACTGCATTTCATGTCTGCTGCTACAGAACTGGAAGCTTACTTTGTAGATATGTCCTTCCCAGTTTGGTAAGCTTGAGCCTTCATGATTCTTTCCATGTTACCAGACCATCCATACTGACTAGCCACAAGAGCACATGGAGACTGGGTTAAACGTTGAGATAGCACAGCTTTTTCAATCTGTAGAAAAAAAACCCCAAAACACCTTAATGCTCGTTCACAGAACTAATAGCTTATACAGTGAATAAAGTAAATAACTCTGAACTTCCCTATCAATTCAAGAATTTCTGAAAAATGTCTAAGATGACATTCTAACTCACTGTCTTCCTGAATAAAGGTATTATCCATAAAGGTTTACCCATGAAGGCAGAGAAGCTACTGGCAAGTCTGTGTTCAAATAGTCTGCAAGGTATGTTGTAGCAAGTACAGCAAGTAAAAATAATCATTACATACAACACAGTATTTTACCTTGTCTTTTAGAGCTTTGTCTTTCATCCAGTTTAAGAGTGGCTCAAATTCCTTTTCCAAGGCTTCCCGACTCTCTTTAGACTTTTCACTTTCTTCAAACTTAACTCCTTCTTTTGCTACATTCTGGAACCTCTTGCCATCAAACTCTGGCAAAGCCTGAATACAGTATTCATCTACAGGTTCAGTCAGATAGATCACTTCGTAGCCCTTTTTCAGCAGACGCTCAACAAACGGTGAGGACTCAGCCTAGGATAAAACATTCAAGATGTCAGTTTAACTGCATTGCTATCAACAGCTACCAAAACCTGTACAACTATCTGACAAATACTGGTACCACAAAAACTGAACTGCAGTAGTAACATAAGCATGGAGTCTCCACATTTACCATAAATACATAATTCACAATGTTTATGGTACTGAAACTACAAGCTCTTTCTTTCCCTCTTTCATACCTCCTTTCTGCTGGCACCGGCCATGAAGTAGATTTTGTCTTGCTTCTCTTTCATTCTTTCCACATACTGGTCAAGGCTGGTGAGGTTACTTTCATGATGAGAAGACTGGAAGCGCAGAAGTTTAGCGAGTCGTGTACGATTGGAGTGATCCTCAATAACACCAAGCTTCACATTAGTACCAAACTCTTTCCAGAATGTGTCATTGTACTTTTCCTCTGCAATTTTCTTGATCATATCAAGAGTTTTACGAACAAGTTTCTTTCTGATCACCTAAAAAAAAGCAGCAATACTGAGTTACAACAATAAGTATTTGGAAGAGTCCTCAATGCCACCTTGCTACAAAGAATAGATTCCACTTTGTATCCCTGATCTGAAGTAGACAGAGGTAATCTGGAAACAGCAATACCTGAGTTTCCTTTATGTTAATTTCAGAGTCATGTACCAAAATTCATCAAGCTATCAAGTCTTCTAAACCTTACTGCTGTTGTGTGCTTACAATGAAGGAATTTACAACCAATTAGCTTACCTTTAACAATTTATGCTGCTGAAGTGTTTCACGGGATACATTCAAAGGAAGATCATCAGAATCCACCTAATTGAGGAAGAAAATTTTAAGTATATCTGGCAGTATTTAAAGATTAAAAAAAAAATTAAATGCAAGTAAGATATATAGTACTTACAACACCCTTAACAAAGTTAAGGTATTTGGGCATCATGTCATGGAAGTCATCAGTGATGAACACTCTTCGAACGTACAGCTGAATTAAAGAGGAGAGAGCAGCCAAGTTATTTTAGGGTTTTTGTTTTTCTTTTCCACAAAACCATAACCACACACTTCCCTGCCCTACCTTAATGAAATCACTTTTTTTGGATCCGTATTCATCAAACAGTCCACGTGGAGCAGAATTAGGAACAAACAAGATGGATTTGAAAGTTACTTCCCCTTCAGCAGTGAAGTGGATGTATGCCATTGGGTCATCATGTTCCTATGAAGAGAAAATGCTTTTAATTGACATGGGGAAAATACCAGTGAGTTAATATGTTTGTAATAATAACATGATTTTGGCAAATAAATGTAATTATTTTAGGACTAATCCACATAGCCATGCTTTGTTAGAGTCTGTAACAGAGACAAAAGTTTAAGTTACAAGAGCAGAGTTATTAATGTAAAAATAACCTTCCTAAGTAACCTTCCTGGAGACCTATCAAGTTTTGCTGGATTTTAACAAGCCAGTCACTTAAAAAGTTACCAACAGCACAAAAACCAATAGAGTGTCATCACACCACATGATACAATATCAACACTTCTAGAAAACTGTCTCCCTCTTTCTTCCACCACGTGCAACAAGCACCACAACCCTCAGACTAAATACAAATTTCTGTGTCAACATTTAAACACATCAGTAAGCTCCACATGAGTTGCAACATAATACTTTCCAAACCTAGACTAATCAACACTTGGGTGGCAGTACCTTCTCTCTGGAAAAAAGATTAACTCCTGACTGATATGTTATACCTTCCAGGCTCTCTGCAGTTCCATCTACTGGCAGCAATTAATTAATTCTTCAGAAGTAGCCCATCCTATAAGCATTGTTTTATTTACATAGCAAGAGATACTATAGCAAACCTCTTCCTTTGGAATAATCTTGAGGCCCAGAGCTTACCTTGGAAAAGGTTTTGTAAAAAGCTTTGTATTCATCTTCTTCAACTTCTTTAGATGGTCTCTGCCAGATTGGTTTTATGTCATTCATGAGCTCCCAGTCCCAGACAGTCTTTTCAACCTGGGTAAATAAACACCACAGTATGAAAAAGACTCATTCTTTTACTTCATGTTAGGCCAGTTAAGGGCACTCCACTGAAGCCAAAACAAAATAGCATGTAAAAATCCCAAACATGCTCTAATTTTTAAAACTACGCAATGGTCTGGACATTCTCTTCTGAAGTATACACGAGTGCAACCCATGGGAACAAAACTCTAATCTACATTGTAGTGTGGTCCATGTACATTTAACACATTCACTGAGTACCAGTATTTCTGTTCTAATGCCACTCTGGAAAAATCTTCCCAGCAGAGTATATTAAATTTAAACTTGTCAACAGTGTCAGATTGCAGAATTCCGCTACCATTTCAAGCAGCTCGTGCAAGTACTTATAATTAGCTGTGACCACAGCTTCACAAGGCTACTGCCAATCATCTGCCTGACTTCTACCTAGTCTGTTTCATTTACAATCTTCTTTCCTCAAATCTCACTTTAAAAGGATTTGCTTCTTGAAAGCACACACTATAGAAATGCACCTCTGCAAGACTACCTAGGAAAATTGCCATCTATCTGACATGAGTCACAGGACCCCAAGTCTAACAAAGCTTACCTTCTTAGTTTTTGGCTTCTTTTCTTCCTCCTCTTCTTCAACTGCTGCTTCATCATCTGTTTCTTCTTCTTTCTCCTTTGCTTCCTCCTCTTCAATGGGTTCTTCCACAGTCTCTGTCTAAAGAGACAACCGAAGGTGGGGATTTGAACACCTTGACTTCCTACCAGGTATGTTCTAGTATTCTCTCAAAAAGCTTAATTCTCGCAGCACTAGCCTGACTTGTGCTATTTTTCTGTTGCAAACTTCTCTCTAGGTAATATTTTTCAGTTGCATTTTTCATTAACACATACTTTCCTTCAATACACTGTGAAATCACCATACTCAAATTTAAGTTTTTCAATGCTTTACACAATGCTGATCAAAGACTTGGTGGATTTTAAGTTGGTGCTACACCAAAAAAAAAAGTCACAACAGGCCTAAGACACTGTTCTGGTTTTTTCAGAAGGATACCTAGCCATGGCTCTGCTTGAGAGCTTAACGAAGTTTCCATCTACCAAAGTCACTGGAAGAAAGAGCCTTCTTAGTAATTAGCAGTGTTTTTCCTTTGAGAAATTTCTCTGAGTCAGAATAAAACCAAGTTCCTTTAAAGTTTGTGATTTTAGCAACAGACTACCATTTAGAGAAAAAAATAACTAGGAAATTAGTAGCCAAAAAGTCAGGAACGAAAGAATTTTAGAAATTAGACAAGTAGCAGCTCTATGACAGGACTTCAGCCTTCATGAAAGATCTGGCCAGACATCTGTCATAACCAAAGCTTACACTGTGCAATACTCAGCTAAATACACTTACCTTGCTGCTCCACACATATATGGGGAAGTTGATGAACTGGGAGTATTTCTTCACTAGATTTTTAACAGTGTCCAGCTCAAGGTAATCTGATGCTTCTTCCTTCAAGACAAGGCTAAAGAAAAAGAAAAAAAACAAACAAACCTTTTAAAGTGCTGGACAAGTATTTTGACAGTTTTATAGCAAAAGATACATTTCTTATGCCACTGAGATTGACCAACTGAGCCAGAGCATGGTGCTAATAATCAAAATCGGGGGTGGACCCACATATGGGCCATTCATTTAAGATTTGGACTCTATGATCCTTGTGGGTCCCAGTTCAGAACAATCTGTGATTTTTGTTGCAGCTGTAGCAATTCAGATTTATGCAAGTGAGCTTTTATTAGTACAGCTCCAAGTATCTCTTAAAAAATACAATCCTTACTCAACTAGCAGTTGTTTTCACTGGCTGAGACAGAACACAATATTCAAAAGTTTAAACGAAAGCATCAAATTATATCAATACTTATCAGGGTCTTGATGTGCCCTCATGAGCTTTACCTCAAACTAGAGAACTAAGATCAACTTTTTTACACTAAGTGCCACCTCCAGAAAGACATCCTTTAAACCCAGGACAAATAAATTTACCTGCTCATGAAAGCAATGAAAATAGGATGGGCAAATCACCTCTAGTTTGAAATTTGCATCACACCAGCCTCACTGGTATATAAACAGCAGTCAGTTTCCAAGACAAACCTCTAGAGGCCCTGCACAGGTTTTGCCAGGCCAGAATTGTGTTGAGGGACTGAATGACCCTGAAGGCAGCTGAACTGTCTGGAATTACTTGGTGACAGTTGTCAAGACATTCATAGTTTTGTTAGCTCATCAAACAGAACATGAAGTGAACTGCATTTCTTTTTGGATGCAGTTTGTATTTCACATGTCTCTATTAAACTGAATAAAGCTCTATTACAATAATTAATGAGTCACAAAGCTAAAGTCCCTCACATATTCCAATAAGCAAAGTGTAACCCCACAACCTCTTCTATTTTAAAACCAAAAAAACTTAATACTTACGTTATGGTTGTGCCACGTCCTAAGGTGTTCCCTCTTGGGTCATCGATCACAGAGAATTCATTTGAATCTGACTCCCAAATATGCTGAGTATCATTGTTGTGTTTTGATGTGACAATAACTCTGTCTGCTACTAAGAAAGCAGAATAAAAGCCAACACCAAACTGGCCAATTAACTCAGATGTTGACTGGCTGTCATCCTGCATTTCAGTCATCTTGTTTAAGAATTCACTTGTACCAGACTTTGCAATGGTACCCAGGTTTTTAACTAACTCCTCCTTTGTCATGCCAATACCCGTATCTGTAACATGAAGCATGTTCTTCTCTTTATCACACTGAAAAAAAATAAAGAGAAAAATGCAGTTTGACTTACTCTGAACATTAATACATGCTGAAGAAAAGTGGTACATAGTGACACTATTCAAATTCAATCATGCCTGGCTGCAATAAATTGAATTTGCAGTAACCAGAAATGAGACTTTCCTTCAAAGTACTCCAATACTTCAGCTGCCCTTTATAAAACCAGAAATGTGTTCTACCATTAAAAGAGGAATAGTCTTTGATAAAGTTAATTGCAAGGGTCCTCATATGGTCCTAGTTTGTATTTGCATCAGTATTAAGCCAAAGATTGAGATTTAATGATGCACTATCTTTTTACATTCCTCCACCACTTCTCTAAAAGAGATGTTCATGTCTAATGCTTCTTACCTTGATTTTGACCGTAAGCTCCTCATTGCCAGCAAGAGCATTTTCATCAGTTAATGATATCAACCGAATCTTATCTAAAGCATCTGAAGCATTTGAAATAAGTTCCCGCAGGAAAATCTGAAATAGAAACCAGGAGTCAGGAATGCCAGGAGAGACAGACATACACCCCCCAAAATTCTAACATGAGCTGCAGATAAAGGCACTAACCTCTTTGTTTTTATACAAAGAATTGATAATTAGCTTCATCATTCTGTTCACTTCTGCTTGAAATGCAAACTTCTCAGATTTTTCTCTGATTTCTTTGATCTGGGATGCATTTAGGCCATCTAGCTGGATAGCTTCTTCCTCTCTGTTAGGACAATGAAAAACCTATCAAGGAGTCTTGTCCACAAACAGCATCACTAATTTTATCACAAAGCAACAGCAATAACACTTAATTGCTGATGTAGCACAGAATTACATATCAAATGAGTCAAGTGCCAAGAACAGCCATCCTCAACTGCATAACCTTAATTCAAAACTTGAGTGAAAATTCATGTTTGCAAGTGAGACTTTTTTCATAAAGGAAAATTCAGGGAATAGTACAGGTAATGTTAAAGCCACTGCAATCCTCAGCATGTGGTGCACCTCATAGGAGGTGAGGCATTTCATGGGCACAGAGCTATTTCATCCCTCGGCACCAAACTGACACCATTTATGACATGCACGACTAAACTCCAATTAACAGTTATCAATATTCGACAAAAACAAGTTGAACTTTTCTGAATCCAAGTTCTCAAGCTCATTTCTGTTTAGAAGGAAATAGTCTTTTCCAGAATTTTATTTCCTCCAGCTGACTGGATCTCTCTTTTGAATAGCGTTCCTTCCCTGCTTCTGAGGCCTGTGGCATAACTGGTGTTCCAACTGACCCTTCCAAAGCCAGGGCGCCTCAGGTACCAACCTCTGAACAACTTCATCATCCGTTCGAGACCCTTCTCTGCTTTTGCCCAAGTCATCTTCCACGGTCCCATCTACATCCACCTCATCGGCTCTGACCGACACTGGGAAAACAAGGAAACCAACGCCCTGAACCCCATCTCCAGGCCACACTGCCCAACTTCTCCGCTTACCCCTCCCCACTACTTCAGGCTCAGCTGTGCCCCTCCAGCCCCCGCCCCCTCCCCAGGGGAGCCCAGTCCAACCGGAGACCCGGGAGATAGGCGAGGGGAGGCCTCTCCCCCCCTCCGCCCCGCCCGTGACAGCGCATGAGCCGCGCGGCCCCCTCCCGCCGCCGCCCCGGCCCCGGGGAAGGCCAGGCTCGGCCAGGCCCCGAGCACCGCTTCCCCTCGCCGCGGGGCCGTGAGGGGTCCCGCCCGAGACCCCACCTCCCCTCGGCGGCCCCCGTCCCCCTCACCCCAGCGCACGGCGGGGAAAGGCGGGGGGGAGGGGGGGGGGGGGCCCTGTTGGCCGGGATCCCGACACCCCTTCGCCAGAACCTTCTAGAAGCCCGCGGGCACTCACCGGCCAGGAGCAGCACGCAGGCCAGAGCGAGGCCCCACACGGACTTCATGGCGGCCGCGGTGACAAGAGAAGAGCCCCCGGCGCCGCCGCCCCGCGCTCCCGAGCCCGACCCGCGCCGCCGCCGGTCCCGCTGGAGCGGCCGCGGCCCTCCCCCTCCGCCTTATCAACCCCGGAGCGGGGGGGGCCGCGCCACCCCGGCCAATAGCAGCGCCCCACGCCAAACACGCAGCCAATGGGAGGCCTGGGAAGGCGGGGTCTGCAGCCGCCGCCGCCAATGGCGCCTTTCCATGTGCGGTTTCCTGCGGTCGGAGCGTGGCCGGCGCCGATTGGCGGGCGGGGCGGCGCTGGGCCAATGGCGTGCGCGGGGCGGCGCGGCCGGCGCGGCGCTGCAATGAATGATCCGCGGCGCTCCGCGGCCGCACCACATGCAGCCATCCCCGCACCGAGCACCGGCTCCCACCGCTTCCGGGGACACCCGGGATGCTCACCGGGGAGACGAGGTGTTATGGAAGCGGCACTTCCGGTGGCGGTGGCACCCCCGCCTACCAACGGGAGCGAAAAGTCGTGATTAGGGCCATAACCAGCGCGCCCGAGCGCCAGGCCTGGGCCGCCGTAGCCGCCGCTAGGGGAAGGGCGGCACTGGCGAACCCCGGTGCCGGCCCCACCGAGAGCGGGCCGGAGCGCGGACGGGCCCATGCGCCGGCGCTGCGCGATGCATGCCGGGAGCCGTAGTTCGTGCGGCGGTGCCGCATGGCGCCCCCTGCCGCGCCATGGCAGCGCCCCCGGCAGGTCCTGAGCCCTCACGGTTCCGCTGCTGTCGGCGTGCCCTGGCCGCGGCTCTCCGCGCCTCTCTGCCCGTCTAGTGCCTCACACCGCCATGAGAGACACCGGCTGCCTTCAGCCGAGCTTTGCTGGGGACTCAGTGCTGGGGGAAGATAAACCAAGCCGAGTGGCTGGCAGGTGTCCCTGTTCTCCGGGTTTCCAGCGCTCCTCAGGGCAGCCTCTCCCAGGAGCTCGTTAGCACTCCTTAGCCTGCCCTTAGGGCATTTGTTTATCCACCCACGGCCCTCCCTTCCCCCGTGGAGCGGCGGCTCCAGCAGCTGCCTCGGGTGTGAGGGGACACGGGCCCTGCCCCCCCCAGTGCCAGCCTGCGGGGCAGGGTCAGCCTGAGGGCGGCTGCCATTTGTGGCACACTAAAAGGGAGCCCCGCTGCTCCAGAGATGAGACCTTCCCGTGCTTTTTCAGTGTCCCTGGCAGGGGCTGCAGCTTGGGACATGAAATGCAGCCTTGTGCAACTTCTGCAGTGCGTTGCTGTTAACGGCTTATGTTAATAAGCTACTTGAAATAACTTATGACCACCCCCCTCACCATCCTGAAAAAGTCTGCCCAGGCTTTCATGTGCCAGTCACCTGTTTTGTCTTACATGTTTTAACACTAGATTGGGGAAAAAAAAAACCACCAAATACCAAAAAAACAAACTTGCAAGCAATGACTGAATGAACTTTGTACTTGGAGAGGAATGTATTTGAAAGATATTGATCTGTGATGTTCCACGCAAAAAATAAAAGCCCTCACTGTGTTTACAACTTCACAAACACAGAGCTTAGTCTATCAGCAGCTGAAGGTCTTGACAAAAATAAGTTTATCATCTCCAAAGCTCAGTGTTGTACCTTTTTGTCTTAATGTTTATGGAACTGGAAAGGAGCCTTTGTATTGCAGTAAAGAATGGTTATCTTTGGGTTCTTCTTAATGAAGTGCTGTGCTTTAACCCCAGCTGGCAACAAAGCCCTGTGCAGCCGCTTCCTCACTCCTCCCCACGGGTTGGGGGAGAGAATCAGGAGCGTAAAAGTGAGAAAACTCATGGGCTGAGATAAAGGCAGTTTAACAGGTAAGCAAAAGCCATGCATGCAAGCAAAGCAAAACAGGGAATTAATTCATGATTTCCCATGGGTAGGTATGTGTTCAGCCATTCCCAGGACAGCAGGGCCCCAGCACACGTAACTGACTGGGGAAGACAAACACCATCACTCCCAACATCCTCCCCTTCCTCCTTCTTCCCCCAGCTCTATACGATGAGCACGGCACCACATGGCAGGGGATGTCCCTTGGGTCACTTGGGGTCAGCTGTCCTGGTTGTGTCCCCTCCCAACTTCTTGTGCACCTCCAACCTCCTTGATGGTGGGGTGGTGTGAGAGGCAGGAAAGGCCCTGACTCTGTGCAAGCTACTCAGAAATTATGAAAACATCCCTAAGTTATCAACACTGTTTCCATCACAAATCCAAACCAGAACCCTGTGCCAGCTACTGTGAAGAAAATTAATTCTACCCCAGCCAATACCAGCACATGAAGGCAAAATTCAATTGTGACCTCTTTAAAAAGATTAATGAAGCTTTTCTCTATGGTTTGAAGTTTTAATAGCTGTTCTTCACATATCACAAATTATATGAGAAAATAGAAGGATGGTTACTTTTCCGAGACATGTGAGAATGACTGTGAGAAATAAATATGAGAGGTCAGTGTTAGGGTTGTAAGTAAAAAAAAAAAAATTGTCAGGTTTTTGTGGAGACTTGAACTTGGAGAATTATTTTCCAAAGAGTAGTCTTATTTATTTGAAAATACAATTTTTTTATTAAGGAGTCTAAGCAGAGAAAGTTTATTTTTTTCTAAGTCTCATCTACAAGCAGTTCAGGATTTGATTTCCTAATTGTGTCTCTACGACTCCCAGAGTGAGATATATTGCTTTACGACTGTGGATGGGTATTTGAGGGACAGAGAGATAAACAGAGTAGTTATCTCTGTCTTGTAGAATTCTTGCATTAGGAGATTTTTCTGGCATTTCTGTTCTAACTGTCATTTTGCTGGCAGCAGGAAAATATAATGCTTTGTGACAATCATTTTGAACGTTGGTAACTGGAATAGTAAGAATGCAAACCAGTTTTGTTATTGACTGTGCTAAACCAACAGAGATTTTAGATTAAGTTTTGCGGAATTCAAATTTTATTGGTTACTTTGCCTCTGTGATTATACAGTGTAGAACGTTGCTTTTGAAGGAAATACAAAACCTGATAAATCTGTGTTTGTTTGTTGAATTTAAAGGCCAGACTAGTAAGAACTGTAGTGAGTTTAGCAGCATTGATTGCTTGATGTAGATTATACTGTTTGCTTTCATGAATGCCCATTTGGATTACCCAGGACAAAACTGATAGGCAAGAACAAGGCAGCTGAGTACTTACACTTTCAGAAAGGGTATTGTCTTTAGAAGGAGGCTGTAAATTGAAGAAAATTTCAGCTTAATTTCTGCTTAAAAAACATAACGGAGATTTTAAGCTCTTAGTTGCACTGACTACTGCTGCCATTCAAAAGAAGTCTGAGTATCACCTTTCAGGATTAAATACCAGAGGGAAGATGTAACTGTCAAGTGGTGATAGTTCTTCAGCAACTTAACTGCATTACAGAGTTCTATAAAGCAGTTAGATACATTTGATAATTGTCTGCATAACCATTGGAGTAGTCTATTTCAGTACTGTGTTGTTCTGTTAAGGAAAAATTCAGGGGCGTGTGGTGATGACAGCAATAGAATACAGGCAGTGCCGCTTTCCATGCAAACAGCAGAGCGAGCCCCTCTCCAGCCCATTGAATGCAACCTTATCAGGTCACCCACGTGTCCGTGTGTAAGTCACCTCTCTGAAGCAGGCCACGTGATTCCAACTCCAAGTTGGAACTAGCAAGAAGTATAACCTTGACAGAAATAGCTGTGGAGATAAACTGAGAGGAGTTCATAAGACCCGACTGTGGGTATTGGACTTAACCAGCTAAATTAGCCAGCTAATCTTCCTGGGCTCCATCCATAACAGAGAGCCAGTCCTCCTTTCACTGGCCTGCTTTGGCTCTGTCAGACTCTTTCCTGAGCTGATTTGATTCTCTAGCCCAGCAAAATACTTGGTAGTTAAATCAGCTTTCATCAGGCTGAACTAGACAAGAGCATGGTAAAGAGCAGGAGTTTATGGCTAAGAGAAGGTGACATCCTGCTGGATATCACCTGGTGGTGAGCTGAACCTGGGATGTTAGTTACATAGGACAAAAATATTGTACGTAGGTGCAAACATGAGGAAGCCATAAAACTAAACAATGAGTTTTCAGTGTCAGAATATCACCTTAGTACACAGTTAAATTGAAATCTGCAACTAATGGAGGTTACATTTTTGTTCATGGATAGTTAAAATGCTTTGTTCACTGCTAATTGTCCATTTACGGCCATACTGTATTTGAAAAAGTCATGTAAGTGATTTTATATGAGAATAATTAATGCAGTCTGAAGTTTGTACCACCAAACTGAGTCTGGTCTTTCTTCCATGACAATGCGCTGGAAATATGAAAAACTACTTATCTGCATTCTCTGTAATTCAAACGTCCGTGGTATCTTTTAAAACAATACATCGAGAGTTTATATTCCCTTCCTCTGCAGTGTCTGCATGACTAAATACTGTGTGTACAGCACAAACTAAGACACAGCCACTTATATAAGATGTTCTGCAACATCTGGGACTGAGTGTGAATATGAAACAAAAAAAAAGTGCTGCCGTTAGCTAGCTTTTCAAACTGATTATCCAAATACTAGAAAATTTTAACAGCAACTACACACAAGCAGGATTAAAATGCTATTGTTTGGAGTCTGGAGGAAAGTGTTTGTTTTTCAGGTATTATTTATTTGGGTTTTAGTTGTCTTTACCCCATTCCTCTGGAGACTGATGGTTGCACTGCAGCTGGCACTGTTGAAAAGCCTGTAATCTGTGGCGTGTCCCCGCCCATCAAATATTTTTGAAATTTGCAAGGTGTTCCTTGAAGTTTAGTGTTGTATATCTTTATAATAGTGGAATTCACAGAAGAGAATGGATTTTAAGGAGCCTACATCTAAGGACAGAATTAGTTAAGGTGAAGATTTGTATCTAGAAGAATCTTTGTACAAATAAAACAACCATGTTTTGGTCATTATAAAACTCTCCTTGAGTCTTCAAATAGTGAAACCTCTGTAAGTTTCAGTACCGTTAGAAATCCGCAGCTGCAGCAACATATTTCTGTGGTTAACACCATTTTTGCCCGCTGGCACTCGTTTTGCTCAAGAACGCACAAGAGGCATGAAGGTATAAAAGGTTTCGAAGAGAAGACATTAAGCTTTAAATAGCGCGTTTTCTTTTTGTGTCCCTGCTCGGACAGTACGGGAGGAGGGAAGAACCAGAGTGGTGGAGCTGCAGGGCTGGGGCTGCATTTGCTGGGCGAGAGCTCGCCCTGGTGGCCTGCCGAGAGATGAGCCCTGCCCGGTCCTTACGTGCACACGGCTGCGTTGTATTTGTTGTTCCTCCCCGTGTTCAGAAATTCTTCATCATCGTATTCTCCTTTCTGCACTGCCTTTATATGTTTATCCCCTCATAGAGACATTGAGACTGGAAAGAGTAATTTCTCAAATATTTCAGCTGTTCTTTGCACATACGTATTTATGCGTGCATGTATTTAAAGTAAGTATTTCTCTTTTTGACAGGGAAAATATATTTTTTGTGGTTACACAAATTGCCATCTTCTTGAAAATGTGTCACGACTTCTCTCTTCTTGTGTTCCAGAAAGGCACTTTGCATTACTGCCAGGGAAAGTTAATAGACAGCCTTTCAGCAGCACTCACGTCAGGAGAAACAGTCTTTATTCCTCCATTCAGAGACATAAGTAAAATGCAGTAGCCTGGGAACTCTAGACCTCTTAACTGTACAGAAAGGAGTGCCAGGATCTCTGTGAATAGCTGGAGGTGTGCTTTAATTATCTCTGGGTTTTGTTCTTCATATGTTGGGTCAAATGTAATGTACCTGGAAAATAAATACTAAAAGAATGTTAGTTAGAAGAAAAATATTTTCTAATTAATTTTGCTAAATCCGTGTTTATATCAATGTAAAACCTGCATACTGGTTGTATGTCCAAATTTACTTAAATAGAAGGGAGAACCTTATTTTGGGACCCTGAAATGAATTTCACGGATAACACCACAGGTGTTTTTCCTTATTAGACTGGTCTGTAGTGACCAGGTGGAGATGAGTCTAGCCAGGAAGTCACCTTGACCAAGTCAGCTATACCTAGAGCACAGCCTAGAAGCAAACTAAGGCACAGTCCTGAGCTTAAATGCAGCTTGGGAGCCAAAGGGTGGGAGGTGTGTGGGTGGAAGCACAGATAAGGCTTCTCACGGCTGTTCTCACAGGACTCTGCTCCAGGTTACACAGCTGTGCTGCATCAGAGCATGCCTTGAACAGGGGCAGCTGAAGTCTCAGAGGAAGGAGGGTGAGTGAGCGAGCGAGCGAGTGAGTGATTGATGATAATAATAATAATAATAACAACAACAAAGGTTTTGTAGGGAAGAAAGGCTGCAGGCTCCTCAAGGTAGTTCTTGCTTTTTTGTGAGCCTGGGATTTTGGTTCTGAAATATTTCCTTTTTTAAGTTAGAGGATAGTGAGATACCCTGGCTGAGGTGTTCCAGCTATGCAGACAAGTATGAAGTCTCTCTCTTCTTGTAGCTATTATGATGTGAATTCAGGAAACTCCAGTGACCACTTGTACTTTCATCACTGTAAAAGCACCAGGGAGCTTGGTAAGTGAGCTACTGGATAATATACTAGAACAAAATGAAATATTTGTTGATCAGGACAAAGCTGTTTTTTCTCTAGGATGTGTTACTCTTCTCCTCTGTAGAAGAAAAACTCAGTGTCAGAAAAACTTGCTTTCCTGGTTCAGGAGTACACTAGTTGCAAAACTTTTTTTCAGGTCTTCTCTGTGTCATTAGACCATCCCTTCTGTTCCTGGACCAAATTATTTAATTATTGCATGTGAAGTGGAACAGCTTTAACAGGAGTGAGACTATCTCTTGTTTGAATACTCAGGATTACCTATCCAACTGTTTTTCTCA
This sequence comes from Monarcha castaneiventris obscurior, assembly GCA_026261815.1. NCBI lineage: Eukaryota > Metazoa > Chordata > Aves > Passeriformes > Monarchidae > Monarcha > Monarcha castaneiventris. The sequence goes on from JAMPIT010000034.1 coordinate 2,333,408, forward strand.
TGTGCTTTTAGCCTGGCATTCTCAGTCATTGTCAGGGCTGACTCATTTGATTCTCTGTTCTATCTCTCAATGTACCAGTGTTTCATCCGTAGCTGCCTTGCTACCCTCATGTATTAGGTGTTTTCTCATCAATGTTGTGTATTCTGAATTAGAATATGCATTTGGAGGGTTGAATATAAAGAAGTAGTTTTGAGGATTTTTTGAGGATTCATTCTGTTTGTATCTAACAAGTAACAGGTTATGAAAATGCCTGTAGGAATGATTATGTAACAAAAGCAGATAGTGGTAAGATTTATGATAGGGAAATAGACTTTGGATCTGACAAGATGCTGTGGAAGATGAAATGCTGTCATGCATGGCTCATTAAAGCTACAGGGAAACGAGGGGGAGTGAATCTTCTGTGTTCTCTCAAAAGACAGAAACAAGCAAAAGAGACAGGCTGAAATCCGTCGTAATAGTTTTGTAACAAGTGATTCACAAGTTCTCCAGCTACAAGACCTAGACACTTTTAAAGAAATAAATGTGTCTTGCAGTGAGTTTTTATTAGTAGCTATGCTAAATATACCATTCTTTTAAAGAACCAGCAGAATGCAGTGAATGGTGTGGTGAAATTATTGAACTTAGGAAACTAATGAAGTCTTTTAAAGGATTTGTAGTAGATTTGTAAGAACCAATGTATCTATGGTTTTAGATTCTCTGAGCAAGTTGTATTTTAAGAATGGTGTGTTGTTAGGTTGTAATAGTTAGCTGTACTACTTGAAATATGATTTCAAAGACCTCCACTATCTGAATTTAGATCTATCACTAGGTACCCAGATTTTTAAAAGATATAAGTGCTCAATAGGATGTGAGAGTCAAATCTTAACCAAGACTTCAAACTCAGTCTGTACCCAAGAATTCCTTATTATTGTCATTATTAAGTGAGAGCTGCTTAGCGTTTAACAGTTCTCGAAACATTGCCTATAGTAATTAACTCTTGGTTCAGTCCCAAGGAAACAGAGGCATAACTTCTGTTGATTTCAGATGTGCATGATCAAGTCTTACTTGATAACACAGCCACTTAACCACGTATGTTACACTGCAATGAGAGATCTGTCATGGTTTAATGTGCTCTTTTGTGTTATCATGTTGATACTGAGTTTTTCTGATTTCTCAAGTGCATGAGAAGTTTTGCATAAATCTTCCAATTTTTATAAGGTTGACCTAGAGAAGACATGAAGATACCTTCAGTTATTTGCCAAAAAGGAATTTCCGTAAGGACTTCTTGCATTGTACACCCTGGAAACTAAGGGTAGATTAGAAAGTAAGGTTCTTCATGTTGGATGAATTATCATTGATTTAAAGAGTGATAATGTTTCCTGAGAGGCTCATTAAAAAATGTTTGTAATGTTTAATTCATGCAGGATAGACACCATGAACTTGCCAGCTGGCACAGTGCCACACTGGCTATAATTTTACATTTCTTCTGTGTGCAATTCTTATCAGTAAGAAGTTTCCAGAATAAACAGGCTGATTGGCTTTATGGTGCTCAGTTCTTATGATATTGAGACTTCTTGAAGGGGCATCTGCTGCTTAAAATATCAAAAACGGAGGACAAAAGCAAATATGTATTTAATTTTATATCAGAAGATGTAGAGAACATGGAAACCACTATAAATTAACTGTCTATTTACTCCATGTGAAATGAAATAGTCTGAGCCTTTCTTCTGATAAAACTAATTACAGGGTTCAGAAATTACTCAAGACTGCAGACTGAAGCTGTCCCAATTTTATCTGAGAGATCACTGTAATTGCAGCATTGAAGTGACTGCAAATTCGTGTTGCTTAGTAACATTATGGACAAAGTTATGGGGACAAAATCATCCTTTTATTGACTTTTCTGTTGGAATGTCATTCACAACTTGCACATCACTATTTTAGCAATGGCAAGACAGTTTGTGAGTCCTGTGTTCTTGGAGCATGTGCCTATGAAGACTTACCTCAGGGAATGACTTTGTGTAATAAGGAGCTAAAACTTCAAGGAGACTCCTAAGTCAAGTGTATCCATAAATCTCTGCAGGTTCCAGACTTGGTGTAGTTATGCTAAACTTAGTTACAACCACAGTGCAATGCAATGGATTTTTAGTAATTTTTTTAGTAGTTCACTTCTTGCCATATTTTTATTTTTTTAATTACTTTTTAAGTCTTCAGATTTTTTTGGGTGAAGGATATTCCCCTTTTTGCTTCTGTGCAAGCTACATTTTGCATAGCAAGATTAATCCTTTATTTGGAGGTCAAGTACAGCTGGCAGAGTTTTCAAGTCATCTCAAGAAAAGTCAGGGCTATATATAAAGTGTTGAGTAGTAAGTGACATATTATATGATCACTTCACCTACATTTGTCAGTAAATAAAGTAATGGTTTTTGATACACTGCAAACCTTTTTGGAGTTTCATTAGTCTCTTTAGAGATTATCAGTTGTTTCCCCAAACTCTTCAAATTTATTGTCTCTTCATGTGTCGTCTCTGCTTGGCTGGGGTGAGTGACAACAACCCAATTCCCCAGGTATGGGGGGAATCCAGCCAGCCTGATGTGTTACAGCCTCTTGTTTTCCCCTGCTCATAAACTCATTGAAAGTAAGATCATAGGATGAGTTTTTACTGAGCTTTGGCTGGGTATACTGGGGGGGAACCCCCAGTTCTGCTTAGTCTCATAATGTGATGTGACATGTTATGCTGGTAATCAGGTCATTCATGTAAAGAGTGATCTCCTAGTGGTGGAGAGCCAAGACAGAAAACGCTAGGAAATCTCTTTCAGCAGGCCTTGTGGGATGTATTTCTTAGCTCCTGCACTTGGAACTCCTGGGTGGTCACTTTTGGAAATCACCTGGAGTAATTTAGAATGCATTCTGGTTCATGCCAGCTTGTCTGTGCAATCCAAAAATATTCTTTGCCATTCAAGCTATTCTGACTCAGATTGGTGTGGTACAGAGGTGCCTGAGCTACGAGACCAGAAGCAGTTTATTGTACCAGCTTAGTGTACTGCACCAGGTTCTGTAGAGGCTAATTAGTTGTCCAGAGGCAGATATTTTGAATTATGACCTAGGAGCAGAATAAATTGCCCGTGGGAACTTTGGGCATCTGCAGCTTGATGAGTTGGAAGCATTCTATTCACTAGAGACCATTTTGTTAGATATGTGTGGGCCCTGCTTCTTGGGGATTGTCATTTGGCCAGAGCTTGTTCTGTAGCATTGTGTGTGACAGAGCCAGAAAGGTGTTCCTCTAGAAACTCCTGCTGGAGGAGGAAAATACCTCTTTAAGCTGCGACCTGGTGTAAGTGCTGAGTTCTGTAAGGTTTTTTTCCATTCTGTCATGTTGGGGATGAATCATCAGACACATCCTGAACCTGGGGATAGAAAACCCTCTGTTCTGGTGTAAGGCATGATGAAAGTGTGTCCTGACTCTTCTGAATGTGATACCTGCATTTTGGGACTGCCTTGGCCAAATCAAGGATATATCTACATTTCTTTGGCCTGGTGTTTGATGTGTTTACAACACAAAATTTGAATTTGATGTAGTTAACAGTGGCTGGTAGACTTGGTTTAGTTCAGGATATTTTTTGTGAGGGTTGAACAAGCTTGTCCAAGAGTTAATGGGAGTGGTCGAGGATTGTGACAGGTGTTTAGGATGTGATCCGTCTTCCAGAGAGTGTGACAGTCTCTGTAGTGTGTTCCTTTGCATTTCCTGCCCACTGTGGATTTAAGTAAAGACACACTTGGCTGTGCCTGCTTTGCCAGCATTTTTGTTTTGAGATTTGGTATAAAAATAATTCAAGGTTGCTTGTTTTTTACCTTGTAGACTCAGACTCTCCTCTACCATCATCTACCAGATGTTAGGTAAGTGCTCATCCGTCACCTAGCAGGTGGCCTGTGCTATACTGGATGGTATTAACAGAGAGTAATGATGGGCTTCTGACTCCTCTGCTAAGTTTGCTCCTAAGTGGATCTATAATTTAAAATGTATCTCATGTGAAAAGAAAGGTGGTGTGGGGTTTTTTTTTTTTTTTTAAGTCTATACAAACTGTGCGCTATTTCAAATCGTATTAAAACATCCTGAGTGTTTTGGCAAACTTTAGGATATCTGATGTAGTGAATGGAATAATGTCTCAGAATTCACATCCTAAGATGCCTTAGGTAGTAAAATTGTGCCACTTCAGTTACCAGGAAATCTCAAAACTTGTTTGGATTATACATTTTCTTCCAGGAGGAGGGACAGCTGACAAATGCTTACCAGGCAGAACTAAATAGTCAGAGTCTTCTCTACCCAGCGGCATTATGGAAGTGTAACACTGAAAGTATTCAGATCTGCTTTATACTGAAGTTTGTGAGGAACAGTGCAGACACTGTTTCTGATTTGAGTTGCTTTTGTCTTCTGCTCTCATTTTAACCATGTATTAATATGCTTAGATAGTGTGTGCTTATAGTCTTGCTTTTCCCCACTGGATGTAGCAAATTAATTTCAAATGGTGTTTTATCATTATTGAAATAGAAGCAAAGAAAGCAAGTAAGTAGCTCAGGAAAAAAGTTTTTTCTCCAAAGAGTTAGATGCTTTTACCAAACAGTTGCACATAAATGCAACTCCGCTTATTTTTACACATCAATACCAAAATGAAAAGCATATCAGGATAAAACACAGGCAAAAATTTTCCATTTGGAAACATTTGTTAGTGGGAGAGGTAGTCTGACTAAAGGGACTATAAAAGGCTATGTTTTCCAAGAAGACTTGGGTCAATAGCATCTGATGGTTCTATAAAAAAGCAAAATAATTTTTGCAAACACATTTAGGAAAACTTACCTAAGCAGGAAATATAATAAATATGAGGAGGATAACATTCCTCAGAATCTTTTAAGGTGGTTAGAAAGACTGTTCTTTCTTTATTCTTTTACAGGAGATTGTTTCTGTGCTGCCTTTTCCCATTCTCTGTCAGTCCAAGGTCATTCACCTCTGTGACAAAAAGCTGTCTGACAGAATCTGTCAAATGATTTTATTGCTTATGAAGCTGTTCTGTTTGGAACACTGCACCACAGAAGCTGCAGTAAGACATTGTCAGCTTTCCTAGCGTTGCATTTTAATTTCATTTAATGGTGCTTTAATGAATTTGCAGTATCTGTTGGCCCAGTCAGAGGCTTTACTTGAAGGCTGTACAAGCTGATTAGAAATACATCCCTCAGTGACTTAAGTGCAGGAGTGCCTTTATCAGCCAAGTGGTTTCCGAGGCATTGAGCACTCTCAGTGATCTCAGATGTGAGAAGGAGCTGGCAGGGCTGACTGTTTGTGAATGTTTGTGAATGAGGATGCTGTGTAGCCTCTCTGAATTGCTCCTGGTCACAAAATTCAGTCAAAGGTGAAGCAGTTCATATGTATTCTCTTTAGCTTGAAAGAAATTGTATGTTATCCCCACCCAGGTCCCAGTTAATTCCACAGGTCATGAATAATAGTGGGATGCCAGATATAAATCAGCCTAAGTGGTATGTACATAACAAAACTCATGCCATTTTGGTTTTAGGCCCATGCTGTCTCTTGTTCTGTCCATGAAGTAAGACAGCCCTCCGAGATTCTTCTTTGGAGGGTAATTCTTCTGTGAGACTCTTTATGCTGGGTATGGGGTTTTATTTTTTTCAATTTTTTAATTGTCAGACATACCTAAACACCCTTCAGTTTGCACCAAGTGAGTGTCATAGGTGTGGTCAATGCTGAGAATAAAATGAGGGAAAATCTGGGTTCTTTTGTGCATTGTGTCATCACACTTAGTCATCTTCAGGATCACTTGGACTGATCTGATTAAGATGTATTTAAAGTAACATTAGCCTGCAGGATCATATTTCATGTTAAGTGCCATTTCAGAAAAAATTTTTGAAGTTGACATCCTCTACTTCTGTATGTTCTCTTCTGCTTAAAGTTGATTTAAGTAATGGAAGAAGGAATGTGGACCCCAAATAAAGACAAATTAATTTCCACCTGTGCTCCTTCATACCAGTCTACACTATCACATATTTTCCAGCATTTAATCATTACTTGGAGACCTGCAGGCACAGGGAAGAACAGAGTTGTCTGAAGCTGAGTTGTTTAACAACTTATTTTTAAACACCATTACCTCACGTTTTAGTTCTGTCCCTAGTCTGTCTCACTGCTAACACTTAGGGATTAGTTTGATTTGTGAGAATAACTTGCTGGCCAAACACCCCATGGAAGTTGTCTTAGCTAATGGAATTACATAAAGAAAACAACTTTTCTTTTTATTTGTATTGCATACATCAAACATTTAAAAAACTTGTTGTCTGATATGCAGGGAGAATGATCTTTGAAAGCACTGGAACTAAAGACTTGAGCACACATCTCTTTTTATAGGTTAGTCCTGGTTATCTGGGGACCTAAACTGTCTGCAGCAAAGATGGGATTTCTACCAACAATAATAGCTTGCACATCCAAGGCTCTGTCTTGCACATGCTTGCAGAAGAAATAGAAGTATTAACATTCTAGTCTGATAGTATAAAAAAGAAATTAATGTGAAAATTTAAAGCCTTCAGGTTTCAAGGGATGAGTGATAGTGCTACAGGGCACTGTACTGTTTTTTTTCCAGATTTCTATTAAACTTCCCTAACCTTAATGCTCATGTCCCAGTGAGGGAACATAAATGCCTTTTTCTGCAGTATTCTCTTACTGCTTATGGCAGAACAAACAACACCTGTGTCAACACACTGACTGTTGGAAATATCTTCTTCATTACTGCTCCTTCTTGTATTATTCAGAGCAGCTCTTGTAATTCTTCCTTGAGAATGCCTCACCTACCAAAGTGGTTATTGTTCACAATATTTATAGTCTTGGGACTTGGAGATCAGGCTAGACTGTGTTCAGGAGAAGAACAATGAGATTTTTCTTTAAATTTCAACTGAATTGCATGTGGGATTAATTAACCCATAGGTTGGAGTAAAAAAGCTGTGCATTTTTGTTTTGTTGAAGGTGATGAAGAGTTGGGGTGACAAGAAAACCTACAATACTCTAGAACTATGCCATAAATTCAGAATGACACAGTAAATTCAGAATTTACTATGCTGTAAATACAGACTTTCACCAAGTCTTGTAATTTCACAGATGACTTAATTTTTTTTCCTAGCTGTACATGGAAAATCTGATGCTGAAAGTCAAATGGCAGCTTTCATTTTCTCTGCTGCAGGGTTCTGTAAAAATATTCTCAGACTAGAAACATCAAAGAAAGCAAGTACCAGATTAATAATTCTCTAGGATATTGTTTTTCCTCTCACCTTCTCTGTTTTCTAAATATTGACCATCTAGTTCTCTCCTTGTTCCCAGAATTTATTGTGATGGATATGTAGTGGTGCATACCAGCATCGCATACCGAAATGAGAATGTGACAAACATAAAGGATAATGTAGGAGCTCTGATGAAAGCTGTGTCTGGTCTCCACCAGTAACCAAGTCTGGGAAGTCTGTAGTGTATCAGACTTTTGGCAATCTCAGTTGTACTGTCAGTCAAGAACTCAGCCTTGGTTGGAAGGACAGAGCACATAGCTACCCACTGACAGACACTTGGAAATCCAAAGTTGATTATTTTTCTTTCAGTTTGTTGTGGTTTTGCCTGTAAAAATGAGGTGTCATTCTCGGGGGGGGGGGGGGGCGGGAAGAGTGCTCAGAGTTGTATTTCACTTGAAATCCTTCAGTTTCATATAGGATTGCTTTTTCTTTTAGAGATGGTTGGGGGTGAACGGCTGAGTAATTTCCAGCCATAAGTGACAATGGCTTACGTAGATCTCCTTGAAATAAGAACAAGTTGTATTCGATGTTTACTGTACTGGAAAAAGAATATGTTCCTTTTGTTGTAAAAAGTTTCTGAGCACATCAGGAATTCTGCATGTGGAGCTGTAACCATTCTGCTGTGGCAATGGTCTGGTCTTTGTTCTTCTTCATCCATGCATCATCTGATTTACTTTATTTCTTTTTTTACAAGTATTAATAGATAAGGCTGAAGTTCTCCGACTGCCAGGGTCTACAGCTATCAGTGGCTAGTGTTTCGCAAGGACATGAGGGCCTCGAAACAGCAGCAGAACGTCTGTGTATTTTACATGCAGCTTGTGTTTTGAGCTAATTTTATTACAGGTGTAAGCAGGTGCATATAGTACACGGGCTGGAGAAGTAAATATTTGGTGTTGATGCGGCGTTTGTGGTGAAAGAATCCCAGGTAGCTCCGAGCGCAGCAGAGACCTGAAGAACAGCAGAGCCATGAGGTCGGGGCATATTCCCCAGGCAGCTCTCCTTGATCTTGCCCAGCAGCGCTGACAAAAGGCTGCCGGCGCTGTCGGTGGATGGGGGGACGCTGCTTTCCCTCCTCGGGACGGCGGATGGGAGACGCGGGGCGCGGCCACAGCGGCTGCGCCCCGGGGCCGCGCTCCGCTGCTCCGGCACCTCCGGGGCCGAGGCGAGACAGCTCCCGGCGGCCAAGCCCTGCCTCCCGCCGCTACCTGCGGCCGCGGGCCGGGCCCGCCTCCCGTCCCGGGGCGGGGCCCGAGGAAGTGACTTCAGCCGGCGGCGGCGGCGGCGGAGCGGCTCGGCGGGGCTGGGCGCGGAGCATGGCAGCGCTGGCGGCGCGGGCGCTGCTGCTGGCGGCGGGGCGGGCGGGCGCGGGCGGGCGGCGGGGCCGCGTCCTGCCCGCCGCGGGCGCCGCTCCCCTCTGCACCGTGGCCCCGCAGCAGCAGCAGCAGCCGTCGCCCGACATGAAGAGCTACCTGTGGTCGCGCTACAAGGAGGCCAAGAGGGTCACCAAGGGTGAGCGGCGCCCGCGGGCGGCAGCGGCGCGGCTCCCCCTCGGCGGGCCGGGGCACCGCTCCCGGGGGATGGATCCGTGGTGTGGCTGGCAGCGGGGCTGGGGCGAAGCCTGCGGGGGCAGCGGGAAGGGTCCGGGGGCGAGGCGCGGCTCCGTCCCGCGGCGGCTCCGGCGCCCATGTGCTGTGCGCTCCCGCGGTGCGCCCAGGGCCAAACCGGGAACGCGGAGAGACTCTCGCCCGGTGGGTCCCGAGGGTCGGACACCGGGGACACGGGCTGGGGGGGTGGTTGCCCTTCATCCTCCCCTGGAAGGGAGGGCTGAGCCCGTCGCACCATCGCCCGTCCGGGGCCGCGGCTGCTCGGAGCGCCTCGGGTACAGCGCAGCCTGGGCCGGGCAAGGTGGCAGCTTTGGAGGTGTGGTGTGTGTGGAAAAGCAAATGCAGAAAGGATGTCGAGAAGTTGGTCATCTCTTTGATGACTATTTTATATATATATATATATATATATATATATACACACACACACGCACAACTGTTCTGAAATAGGCTGCTCTTCCAAAACGTTAAAATGCTGTGAAGTTTAGGACGACTCTTTTAATTTTGCCTGCGGTTCCATTCTAACGCTGTCTGAGGCGTTATAAAATGCTCACGGTACATACATGACCCTAGGAAGCCCTGTTCTTCAGCCCAGCCAGGCAAAAAGCGACGGGGAGAAACGCTTTCTTGCTTCTGCCCTTGCTCCGATGGGAAGGGTATTACCAAGATAATATTTGCTTGAATATTTGATCTTTTCGGAGAGCTGAAAGAAAAAGACACAGAGTGTGTTCCACAATACCAAGTGGAAGAGCATGTCCTGTAGTGACAATGGATAATGCTTTAGATTGCGTGTTTTGCCTTTAAAAAAAGAAATGATTGTGTTATCCTGCACTTAGGAGTCTTAAATGTGATCTGGGACTTCACAATGCTGGGTACAAACAAAGCATTTGTGAAAGTAAAATAGCGTCAGCATTTCAGAAGTGAAATTAAAAGCCATATTAGTGATTTCAAGAGAGGTCTGCGGGCTTTGGAGGGTGAGATAAGGGATAGGAAGAAGGGAAGTGCCTTTTATTTTGAATCTATTTTTTCTTTTCCTGCTTTTGGAATTAACTGTCTCTTGTTCTAAACCACACCCAAATAATACTTAAGAGCTGAGGTAGGGTAATGCTATGAGAAAATAAGTTGGTCAGTGGGTGTGAATTGGTGAAAGATGAGGCAACTGCTTCTAGAATATTTCAGACTATTATATTACAACCTAAGTCACCCAGTGGCTTCATGTATACGATATTTCAGTTAGTTACAATGCAGTGAGTTACAATGTTGAGATGACAAAGCTCTCCTGTTTTTTGACCCAAGGTTTAAAGCACTTGTGATGCTGTCTGCTGGCCAGAATGTCTAGTAGCTGCCAACTGTTTTATACTGTCTGTTTTCAGACAGCCACTAGTCAAGCTTTTTTTCAGCTGAAGTATCTTTTTATCTATATATAGCTACATAAATATATTTATTTTTAAAACAAGAGTTGACTCACCAATCTGCACAATTGACATTTGAAAAACTACTTTATTATACAGAAATGGGTGTTGTAACATGATTTTGGAAGTTCTTTAAAAACTGTGCTTGTGACTTAAAGTTAATTGAATGCTCCATGGCCCTTTCTATGGTGTAGGAGTATTTGCCTTAACCATAGCATGTCAAATTGCATTTGATTTGATTGCTGGGCTTTATTTGAAGTTTGGAATTAAACTCAGTGAATTTGCTTTTCTTCCTCTCTTAAAAATTAAGAGACTTGGGTGTCTGCATCTGAAGTCCCCACACCAGCCTGCCTTGTTGAGATGTTTTCAGTGGTGGAGCATGTAGGGATCTGTCCTCAGAGCTGAAAGTGTTGAGAGAAGCTTCATCAATTCCTTTTAGACGTATATAGAAAGTAACCAAACAAAGCTTTGTTCCCTTTAAACTCACCTTTGCAAACACAGATTTAAGATGAATGTTCCCTTTTTTTCCCGGTAGTAGAGAAGTCTGGAGTATAAAGACAGTATATGAGAAGGGAAGGAAGGAAAACATGCTCATGTTTTATGTTGCCAGGAGAGTAGCATTTAACCTCCTAATGTTGCTTTTTCAAGTTTTGTAAACAAGAATTGGTGTTGGTTCTAAAGTTACTTAATATATTATGGTTTTAACTTCTCAGTACACTTTTCCATCAAGTATCAACAGAAACATACCCTTAAAAATGGAAGTGGTTTACACACTCCGTGTGTGTGTATGTGGAGAATAAGCAGAATATTTTTGGTTTTCTGATTTTCTAGGAATTTAATAAGCACAGCAATGTGTATGTGACAGGTGTTAAGTACGCAGTCACATAAAGTTTACTCGTGTGAGTTGAAATTGAGTAGTTTGGTAACCTTAAAATGGTGAAGCAAAAATTAAAGCAATATCAAATTAAAACAAGGTCAGATCTGTCTCAGGGGCAGAAGCTGGACCAAGTAATGTGAGGAGAGGACAAGGCTCCTAGAGTAGTATTAATAATAATATTCTTCAACTCCACATTCATTTTCAAAAGCATTAATAAATGTGTTAACAGAGTTAGCAGAAAATTACGCCTGGTGTTCTCTGATAAGCAAGATGCCAAAATGCATCTTCTCTTCAGACTTGGACTGCAGGGAAAAGTGTGCTTCGAATAAAAACTATGGATCACCAAGACAAGTTAGGGACAGCATGTTCAATAGCATTATATTCTTAAGGATTAACTGGTTAGTGTGAATTAGTTTGATAGCTTCCATCATCATCTATCAGTATTTAGCAATTGCTAATGGATTTCTATGTCTTTATTTAAATAAAACTGCAAGGCTGGTGTAACTTTTTTTTCTCTCCCCTGTTCACAGAGTTGGTTCCTTCAATTATGAGTAACATGCTGAATCCAGATGCTATTTTTTCAAACAATGAAATGAGCCTGTCAGACATTGAAATTTATGGGTTTGATTATGACTACACATTGGTCTTTTATTCTAAACACCTGCACACTCTCATATTCAATGCTGCTCGAGATCTTCTTATTAATGAGCATCGGGTAAGTAAAATTAATGGATAACAATAAATATATGAATGAAGGGTATAATAAATCATTTTTGACTGAGAGGCATAAATCATCTTTTCATGCCTCAGTCCTAGCTTGGCTCCCTTATAGCACATTTTGTACAACAGCTACACATGCACAACAGAAGCCCTGTTTTATTCTCAGCTGCAGTTTTGAGCAGAGAACAGTCTGTTAAGGAATACAGTTATATTTGTCTTCTCTCTTAATGGGGGCATGAGGTTTGTTGTTTGCTCCTAATTGTCACTTATTAGAGTCACGTTAATAAATAAGAGGCTTAAAAGTTACCATCATGGTGTTTTATCCCTTGCTGTTAGTGCAGCAATTAATTTCCCTGTGAAATATTTTTAGCTGGACTTCTTAGCAGGGCTTTGATTGCACTGAGTGCTTGCGAGGTGCTCTGTGTGTGTACCTGGCATTTTGGCTGCCGTGTCTGAAGGGGCAGGAATCAGAGCCTGGATACAAGCAAGTGTTCAGCTCAGAGCACTGCCCTGTTGCCTCTCCAAGCAGTGTTCTTGCTTCAGTGACCACTTGACATCCAGGCAGTTTGGAGCTGGTTGTTGTCAAGTTTGGGGATGGGAAAAGTTCCCATGTGTCAGGAAGTGAAGGGCAGATGGGTGACTTCAGAAACTGAAGGTATTGCTGGGAGAAAGACTGGAAAAAACCCCCTGTGGACTAGAAGAAGCAAAGTTAATTGAACTGTAGGACTTGCAGGAAAGCAAAAGAGAAGTAGTCCATGGAGTATCTTAATAAAACTGCTTGTGTATTTTTATGCAACCTAAATCCGAATGCGTGGTGTTATTCTACTTTCGTATTTGAATCTAAAGGTTAGGAGCTATATATAAACACCTATAAATATCCTTGGAAGAACAAACAAAACTTCATGAGTGCTACAAGCATACACAGCTTTATCCCCCTGCAATTTTGGCATGTCTTGATAGCAATTTCTGTGGGATGTGTAAATATACTTTATTAAAGCTACGTGGTTCTTGGAAAAACCCATGCTACTGTAGGAGTCAAGATTAATTCTTGCAGACAAAAATTCTGATGGTGTTCTGCCTTTACTATTTGAATGGATTTGGGTAGCAATAGCTTTCCAGTTTGTCTCAGTTAAAATCTCCTGACTTCTGCTAAACAAAGCTGTAATTACTTTTTGAGACAGCTTATTGAAATATGTTGTCTCCTTTTGGAATTTAGAGGGACAACAGTTTTTATTGGTGCTATCTCTGTAGCTGCTTATACTGTTAATATTTTTTTTGCCTTTACCATTGGAACAAAACCCTCTAGACAGTGTCCATTATGACTGTCACAGTCAGCCTAAAAGATGGCCAATTTTGCAGTGTGAGGTAATACATCAAAAATTGCAAAATGCAGTGTAGGAAGCAAGGAATTGTCCAAGAGAATAAACATCACATTAATGCTAATCGTGGAACTGGCAGCAGGTGTTCTATGTAAGCTCTTGCTCCTGGATTTATTTCTTTCCTGATGCAGAGGCCTTATGCCTTTTTATCAGGACTTCTGTTTCAGTCCAGTTATGTTTATCCCTACCAAAAGCAAACAATACCATTTTTATAATTTCTTTGTTTGGTTTGCAAGGAAACTTTGATTTGTGTGCCAGGGTAAGCTCAATCTTTGCTTTGTGTGCACTGACATGTATCCAGAAAGACAACTTTCTAGTAGAATAAATTAAAGTAGAAAGTCAAGTATGTGGATATTTGATAAAGTCAGAAATAAATTTCATTGTACATGCTTGATGTGGTTGCTTTGGGTTGTGTGCAGTGCATAGTAGTTTTTAGTTGATCCCATTCTTTATCATTCCCTGATGATTTCCCTTGTGTCTCTGCTTCATGTTCCCTGACCAAACCTACACCTCTTCCAACCTGTCTGTAGGATTTTGATGCTGTTCTTCATTCAGAATAATTTCAGTTCTTCTTTAAGAATAAATTCAATAGCCTGCCCCACGTTTTCTGGAGGTGGTAGTAGGGATGATAAGTCTGTTTTCTTTAACTGCAGATGCCTGTACTCAGTACAAATGCAGTCTACAGCAGTTGCAGAGCAAGTCCTCTTCAGCAAGATAAGAACTTGGGGGGAAATTGCAGTTTATTTCTTGTAAAAGTAGCTAGAGGCTCTGTGGAAGCTGCACAATGCACTTTTTCCCTGAAGGCTTGTAAATTAACCATACATGTATGGAGACTCTTGTAGAGAAGGTGAGAAACAATGTCAGGTTCTAAGGCTGCTGTAACCTGTGGGAGGAAAATGAAGGGTTGCCTTCCAGTGGCTTAAAGAAATGGTAGTTTTTGCAGGCCTTGTTGAAACCACTGAAGCATTTCACCCTTTAAAACAAAACCCTTAGCCCAAGACACACGCCTAACATTTCTTTTCATGGCAACCTGTGCTTATAGCAGGACAAAATTACAGTTGGCTGAAAATGGGCTTGTACTGAAAAATGTTAGACTACAGCTCACGATGTATAATGGTGGGAGCTACCTACACTATATATAAAGAACCTGAGGGAAGAGTACATGACAGACATTCAGTTCATGTGCATCTCTAAATACATTTTTTTTAACTGTATTAAGAATATATTAAAATATATATTAAATTGACTTTTTTTGAGCAAGAGGCTAATGTTCAAAGGTAGTCACTACAGAGTACCTGGATGTTCAACTTCAGGTTCCAGGATGGACTTAAATTTAAAACAATGACCTTGGATTTTGGAAAAATGTTTGACTTGTCTTGCACCGTGTACACATGGTCCTGCAAATCTCACCAGCCTATCAACAATTCTCTTAAGTGATTAGAGTAAATGAGAAGCATAGGAAACTTAGACTTTTAAAAATTTTGCAGTAACAATTTTTGTTTGTTTTGATTATAGTTTTCAAATCAAATCATTGCTCTCTTTCCTTAGTATCCTGCAGAAATAAGAAAATATGATTATGATCCCAATTTTGCCATCCGAGGCCTTCATTATGATGTGCACCGGGTATGTATAAATAACTTTGTGATAAGTTATGTAGTGTGGAGAACCTGGCTAAAGAAAATAAATAGAGCTTTTCAGCCTTCTAACTTTTCCCTCTGCATTGATGTGTAAGGATTTTGTTTCATGTTTTTGTCTTTAATAGCAAGCTTTATTACTATTATTATTAATTATTAGTAATTATAATTATTAATTGTTATTAATTGTTATTAATTATTAGTAATTATCATTATTATTATTAATTATCATTATTAATTATTATTATTATTAATGATTAAAAAATAGCTCTTAAGTAGAAAATGTTTTGGGCATTTTGTCCTCATGGTGGGTGGGGAAAGACAACTTAGGATACAACAGGATAAACCTAGGTAAAAGTCATTGATAGAAGTATTTTGTAAGCTGTGAAGGAAGTTGACGGGAGAGTGCTTAGGTGTTCTTGAGACAGAAAGGTTGTAGGTAAAATTGCTTTGATTTTTGTAATTTCATGTGAAATAGTTGATGTGATTAAAACGGTTATTTTCTTTTTTTTTTCCTGACCTGCAAGGCATTATTAATGAAGATTGATGCTTTTCATTATATTCAGCTGGGAACAGTTTACAGGTGGGTAAAGTTACTTTCTCTCTATAATAACAATACATACTCTTATTTTTTTAGTCTTTTATCCGCATTTATTAGTGTGCAGCTTGGATTCTTACCAGGAGCTGTGCCCTGATGAGCACAGGCACAAATGAGCATTGCAGCCTTGCTGGAAGGGGTTTTCTTTGCACCTCTGTGTGTACACACAGACGTGTACACATCTACTGCCTGACCCAGCACAGCTGATTCCCCAGTGCAGCCCTGGGAGAATTGGCAAGCTGCTTGATCACATAGTGCTGACTCACTTTGTTTCCGGCTGTTAAATTGTGCTGAAAGACATCTAAAAATACCCTGATGACTTCTCTGCTGTTGCTTTCTATGTAAATAATTGTCACAGAGTGCCTGTTAGCATGACTTTGGTGTGGTTGTGGAGACACTTGAGAGGTCCTGCTGTGTTTGCACAGAGCTTTTAAGTTTGGACACATCAACCAAATCAAACTTGCACCACACTTGGTACCAGATTTTAAATTAAACCAGACCACCTTTATAAAGTGATTGGACAAAAAGGCTTTTACCTGAGTTTATTCTGTTGCACTCTTAGTTGTTTTCTGCCACCCACCATGAGGACAAAACACCCAAGTTTGGGTCCAAAAGGTGATGTGAAATGATGGTTTGCACCACACCTTCATGCTGTTCCCCCAAACACCTGTACAGGGATGAGGGGAGGAAAAGAGAATCTGAAGGCTGTGAGGGCTGATGTCAAGATGATGTGTGGTTACACAGCTGCACTATGAACTGTGTCAAGACTGTGAGTCTTGTGGTAAAAGTAATCTACAGCTTTGCCTAGGCAGTCATCTCTCCCCTGTGGTTTTCACATGTCTATTGTCCTCTGTTGATTTGTGCTTAAGTAGCTCCTGATGCTCAAGTGCTTTCTCCAGCAGTATTCAAATACCACTTGGCATAGCTGCCTGCAGACCAGAAGGTACCTTCTCAAATCTGATGGTGTTACTTGGGATCTGGTTTACATTTTGGTTGCATTTCTCTGTGTTTGCTGCTGTGGAGGGGGTGATGCTGAGCTCTGTACGTTATAAAACCCAAGTATTAACTGCCCTGTTTGTGCACAAGAGCGACTTGAATGCTGGAGTCCTGCCAGCAACAGCTCAGAGTTGTGTCCCAGTTGGTGAGGGGACAGAAGTGCAGTAAAGGAGCTGGTTCTTGTGGGACTCTGCCACCACAGAAGCCCTGAGGAAGTTTGTGTTTCATGCCTTTCCACTGCAGAGCTGGTGTGGGCTCTAAGCACTGAAAGTACTAGGCTTGTGAATTAATTTATTTGTATTTTAATGTCTGGCAATACTTCTTGGTCAGACCAAAGAAAGGGAGGCACTGAAATAATGGTCTGTTTTACAAGGCTGCAAAACACCATAAGTAGGTTTGGAAAAAAGAGACCATCTGATCTGGTTTTCATTAGTGTTTTTTAATCTTAAGTAAAATCTCGACATTTCTGTGGCCTCTTGTGAGGATGTTTGCATGCCTGCAGTCTTCTAGATGCTTTAGAGGAAGATGCTTGATACTGTAAACATTCATAACCAAACCAAAGCCTTTAATCTCTTAATAATCTCTTCTTTCCCATTTGTTGTTATATTTTAATGTTTTCATTATCCTTCAAGTAATTTTAAATTTTGAGCAACTGAACTGTTCATGCAGTTTAAAACAAATTCTTATTTAGTTAAAGGTTGTGTGTATTTTTCACTCCCTTAAGTCTTCAAGGTCATGCTGTAGAATAATCTGGTTTAAACACTATTATATCATCAATGCTGTATAAAAGAAAAGGCAGTGTGAGGAATTAGTCTGTGTTAAGAAACTGGAAGTTCCAACCACTTCTTTAAAAACCCCTTGAGGCATAGGTTTAATGGAGACTGATAAGTTCTTTTCCCATAAGAAAGTAGAAAGGACTTAAAATTGGAATGTGTTCTGCGTGCATGAGCCTGTTAAAATGTTACTTGTTTGGTAAGGAAAGATGCTGTTTTAACTTACAAACAAAAGTGTGACAATATTATTGTTTTAATAAGATCCAGAACTAAGTGTTAATCTGTCAGACTTTGGTGATTACTTGAAAATTTTAATCTGACTTTGAGCTAAAGCTGGTGTTGTTTTCCAGAGGCCTCAGTGTTGTCCCAGATGAAGAAGTCATTGCAATGTATGATGGTTCCCATGTCCCTTTAGAACAAATGAGTGACTTTTATGGAAAGGTAAAACCACAAAATGGTTTTTTAAACTGGTTGGGGTTTTTTTTTGTTTTTTTGTTTTATTTGCTTGTTTTGTTTTTTGTTTTGTTCGTTTGTTTTTGGCATGAAGGCAGTGGTGTTTAAATTTTGTTCTCATTATAACTAGCAGCTATATTTTCTCAATATATTATTGACTTTAGTTCAGTGCTATATGTGAAGTTTTCCCTCTAAAGTGAGAAATGACTTTTCTGTCTCTGCTTGCTGTAGTTTCTTCTCTGACTGTTCCCTTACCAAGTCATACAGACAGAGTGGTGGAATACAGAAAATCAAGTGACTTGATCAGTGTTGCAGAGAGAATCTGATAAAGGCTGGGAAATGAACCATATCTGGTTCATGTACTTTACTTTTTCCTGGTGGTCTAATGGCTTAGGTGGTGTGGCAGCAAGAAAATGCATGGAGGCAACCTCTGTGTGCAACTGGCACAGTGACAGTAAGAGGATTTGACAAAAGATGAATGATAGAAGATGAAACTTCTAAGTTAAATCTTGAACTTTGTCAAGAAAGTTGATTTTTTCCCTCTAGTGGGTAGCTTCCTCTTTCCCAAGTGAAAAATGAAGCTGACTTTTTGCTAAAAAGCCAAGTTTATTTCACTCCTTTTATGTACAGTTGTTAATTCCATGTTGACATGAAAAGCCCTTCTTAATGATGTGGAGCATTTTATTGTTCTCGTGCTCATTCTTATTTTAAGGAGCTGAATTTAGAATTCCTGAATCTAGTCTGTGCAGCAGTTGTGAATATCACTCTGGCATTCCCAGTGGGTTGCCTTGGTCTGTTTAGGTCTTGGAAAGGTTCTTTGATCTTGGAAAGGACAAGAGGCAAGGGTCACAAACTTGAAGCACAGGAGGTTTCCTCTGAACATCAGGAAATGCCTCCTTTGCTGTGAGGCTGACCTAGCCCTGGCACGGGCTGGTTGCCCAGGGAGGCTGTGGAGTCTCCATTGTTGGATATTCAGAAGCCATCAGGACAAGGTCCTGGGCAGCTGGCCCTAGGTGGCCCTGCTGGAGCAGGGGGTTTGGACAAGATGACCTCCAGCAGTCCCTTGCAACCTCTGCTCTGTGTTACTCTGATCCCCAGCTGCTTGCTTTACCTCCCTTCTTACTGAGAGGTATTTGGGCTGTATTTGCTGTTATAGAATGAGATTCTCTACTTCTATGAAACATAACTATTGTTACAGCTTTTGCAGAATAGAAATCTCTTCCTCTGTTACTGCACTGGTTATTGTAGATCCTTACAACTTTTTATTGTCTCATTTCAAGGAGGTAAATTGTTTTGCAATCCTCATTAGTATTCCACTTTACTTAAAAAACCACCAAACTAATAAGAAAACCTCCATCCCTCATCCATCAGTGCTTCTTGTTTTCAGAAGTACAGACTTCTAGTGAAGGCCTTCTCTTGACTTTTAGCTGAGCACTGTCTTGTTTTCATGAATTAAAATACTGCTCTTAAGAGTAATGAGCTGGATTTATTTGAAGAATTGATCACAACACTCTTGTTGGAGATACTTTATTGAAGGTCTTAGTTGAATAAAGAACCTGTAGCAATGTGAACAGGGATGGTAAAAGCCGAGTATCTGCAACTAAGCTGAAGTGTTCATACTGAACAAATGAAAGTGTTCTAATCTGAGAAATGCCTGACTTGTTTTTCTTCCCATCACTGTAGAGCTCACAAGGAAATACAATGAAGCAATTCATGGATATATTTTCCTTGCCAGAAATGACACTCCTCTCTTGTGTGAATGAATACTTTCTGAAAAACAACATAGACTATGAACCTGTTCATCTGTACAAAGATGTCAAGGTAGATGTCAAGCTTTGAAGATCTAGATTTACTTGTGTATTTGTGTGTCTTCTCTGTGAACATTTCAGGAAGCTTCTACCCCTTGTGTCAGCCTCAGTGAAATACCTCACCTTAGGTTTTGTATGGAGTAATTGTGGATATACAACCATAAAAACATGAGTAAAATAAGGTAGAGCTTGGAAAGAAACAATTGAAATTTGTTTGAAAGCTGATATTCTAGGGCTGTTGCTCCTTTGGTAGGTTTGAGGGGTGAATAAGGGGAAAGTGAAGATGATCTTCTAAGGCAATAAAAGTTCTTTTCTTGTTGAACATATTTTTTTCTCACTATCAGGAATTTAACAGGCTACAGGGAATGTAAGAGGCTATAGGGAATTCCAGTTTGGAGCTTTCAGTTTTACTGCCTCTACATTTTGGCTAGTGTACAATCATTTGCTATCTTGGGCTTTTGGACTATCTATTTTGCCTGTTTACCTCTCTTCCTCCTCCAGAAAAACTCTTAGCACTAGTCTACAGTAATTTGACCCTCTTGACTCCTCAGGATGTGTCCTGCAGAGGAGATAATTTTATGTTGTGATTATGTAACAGAGAAGGGCAGTTCTTGTGGTTTCTGCTGAAGTGTGTATAGAAATTTTTCTCCTATTCAGCATTACAAGCATTTTGGAAACCCTATAGTGGTATTTTTTGAAGATTTTGAGGACATACCCTATGTGAGTACCAAAATGGCACTACCATTGTTCTCAACAAAGCTCTCTGGTGCAGAGCTGGCTCAGGAGAGCTGTTAAATGCTTCCAGAGCACCTTATAAGTACTTTGTTCAAACATTTAGCTTCTTTCATCTGTTCATAAATTTCTTATGTAAATAATCAGGGCATTTGTGAGTGATTGTAATCTAAAATCTGTCAGACATACAACTTTTTTTTTTTTTCACAAGGGGAAAGGAATGTGTTCTGCTCCAAAGGTCACTGGAAATCTGTGATGACTCTGCCTCTGCAGAGGGCTTTCACCCCACTTCACCCTTCTGAGCAACCTCTCACAGTTATGTAAAGCAGCCTCTCTGCTCTACAGTTTTGTACTTCCCGAAATTATGAAGTTAATTTCTTGGAAGACAGGCTTACTCTTTGTCTAGTGGTGACATCACATATATATATTTATTATATATATGTTATGTATATTTATGTATTTAACATTACGTTACATGGCATTTCTGCAAAGTTGGAAGTGCTAAGAAAGGAGTTGTTTTAAAAACAAATTACTATTGCTATGCAGTGAGCATGGATGTTACACTTGAAAAGATTAAGTTCTTTGCTGCTCATTGCTTTCCTTACAGGATTCAATCAGGGATGTTCATATCAAAGGAATAATGTACAGAGCAATTGAAGCAGATATTGGTAAGTACTAATGCTGTAATCTATCAAAGCTTTTCTTACTGATAGTATATGATTTTTTTGGCTTCTGTATTTAAAGATTACAAATTCTAAATTTTTAAAGCTTGAAAGAGTTTTTCCCACTTGTCAAAGGTGCCTTTAAGTATAACCTTGTGTTCTGAACCCTTGGTTGAATGCAGACAAAGTTTTTCACAAGAATTTTTCAATTGATGCTGTGTTTTCCCCAATCCTCACAGAGAAATACATTTGCTATGCTGAACAGACTCGTGCAGTGTTAGCAAAGCTGGCTGATCATGGCAAGAAGATGTTCCTCATCACAAACAGTCCCAGCAGCTTTGTGTAAGTGAGCAGTTTGTTAAACAGTGTTTGCTGTTTAACTATGCATTCTTAAAGGATGGGGAAGATGAAGTTCTCTAGTGCAACTCATTACATTGCAGAGGTAACTGCACTTTGCTATGCCTTGTTGTTAATATTCCTCTGTCCTTTTTAGGGACAAAGGCATGAAGTTCATCGTTGGCAAGGACTGGAGGGATCTCTTTGATGTGGTCATTGTCCAGGCTGAAAAACCAAACTTTTTCAATGATAAGCGAAGGTGGGTGTGTAGTCAGTAAAGAATGATTCAAGCAGCTCTTCCTTATAAGGCTATAGAGGGTGTTGTGAAATATTTTCATTTGGCTGCAATGTAAATTGAAATCATATTTGATGAAATCCCGTGTAAGGTCATTACAAAATGCAGTAACACCCAATGCTGAAGTCTAAATATTTACCCTTTCTTGCCTAAGAAAGTTTCAGGAGCTGTCACAGATATACTGGAGTGACTTAGGGCCACAGAAGCTGTTTATAACATCTAATTTGCATGTTGGTGAAGCATTCTTCTTTCCTAATAAACCTGAAAAATCTTGATGCCTTTTAAATCAGACCCTTATCTGGAAATGTCTTCTATTGCTTCTGGTTTTTTTTCTTTTTTTTTTTAATCACACATGATATCTAAAAGGCATCTCTCATGCTGACAGACTGGAATATTTGGACTAGTTGTGATTAAGTAAACACATTTCTAATGTGTATGCCCTACTTTTACCCTTGAAAACTTGAAAAAGACCTGTTCCTTTATGTGTGCTTATGATTTGAAAGTGAGATAGAGGGTGGTGGGATTATTTTCCCTTTACTTTTTGCATTTTGTTTTAAAAAGAACTTTGCTATATGTCTTGGCCCCAGTCCTGTGCTCTCTCATCTTCAGTTGTCCAGGTGTACAAGATGAGGGATTGGGCAAGATTCTTACACACCTTTTTTTTATGTTCTTTTCTCTCCTCCTTAGTGGCAGACAACTCATGCTGTTTCTTCCCCTCTGCCTCAGGTCCCTGCTTTACTTCTCAGCAGTTGTTCTCAAACTGTGTTTCTAAATCTCATAGGTATACTGGAGAGATACATTGCTTTTCACTGGTTAAGGTGGAAGTTTTGGAGTTTTGCTTTTTCTCTTACAAAATTCAGATGCTAGAGAGATTTTTTTTTTTTTTTTTCCTTTTGATAGTTGAGTATTTTTAATGTTAAGACTTTAATTTCCTAAGAAGTGACAGAATTTCTACAGCAACATAATTGTGTATCTATTCTAGACCATTTCGGAAGGTGAATGAAAGGGGAGTCTTGCTCTGGGACAAGATTCACAAGTTGCAGAAAGGCCAGATTTACAAACAGGTATGCTTTCAATAGACTCTTTCTGTTCAGGTTTAATACCTGTTTCCTAGAATCCCAAGCTTCTTTGGATATAAAGGCTTCTAAAATGCAGATGCGTTATTTAAGAGAGTTATTTTAATGTCCGAAGTTGTACAAATTCATTGTTGGTATTGTATGTCCTTGCCTCTTGAAGTGCCACTATCACTGAAATCACCTGTAAAATTTGGGATTTATGGTGTATAAGCTAAGGACAAGATTTGTGATATGAAAATATTTTTAGTGGTGTACTGAGTTCCTTTTTCATGCCTGTGAAGGTGCAAGGCACATGCTGTTACAATGTCCATGTCATTATTTCTGCAGGGTAACTTGTATGAATTCCTGAAGCTTACTGGCTGGAGGGGCTCTAAGGTTCTCTACTTTGGTGACCACATATACAGTGACTTGGCAGTAAGTAGTTTGCTTTCACAAAATCAGAGAAAAGATGAGGCTTTGTTAGTTTTCTTCTCTTCCTCTCCAGTTATTCAGTGTAACACACTTTCATTTGAGATTTTAAAATACAACAAAATTTGGTAGTTAAGCCATATTGCTATTTTTTTTTGCCTTTTTTTTTCCTCCAGTGAAGAACACTGGTGCTGTAAAATGCCAGCCATGTTTTCCACCTGACTTGTAGCATTTAAGTTGTTTACTAACTGTGGTCAGGAATGTGTGAGGTGGTATTCCTGATGCAGATACTGATTGTGTCAGATGTAACAGAGTAAACACAGATATCCAAATGTACAGGACATGCCTGACTTGGATGGCAGCGGAATGAACTTCTGTTTTGAATGCAGGAGGTAATCTTCCTGTCACTAATGGTAAACATTCTTCCCAAGATCTTGCTCTGATTTGTATCCTCACTATCCAGGCATTTTTTTGCCACCTTATGAACAAATGCTCTATTAAGTGTTACTTTAGGGTAAGTGACCACCACTTGGCTCTTTTGTAATTGATTTCACATGAATGCCTGGATGTGACTTTTCCACTGCCAAGCTTTGGTAACATGTTTCAGCAGCAGCAGATGTTAACATTTTTTTCCTCAGTCTGCTTTTGAAAAAAACAGTAACTTTGTGTGCTTCAGAAGACTGAGGGCCAAAAGGAGGATGCAGCTCTGTTCTACTTTGGCACAATGGAGAAGAGACCACAGGTGGCAGCTGCCTTGTGTTGTACCTGTCAGGAGGAGCTTGAATAGCTGGGGCTCCTGGCTGTAGCCTTCTGTCAGCTGGGAGTGTGGGTAAACAGCACAAACCCAGCACACAATTCCTCCTGTACTCCTCCAGGTACTGCTGGCAGCAGCAGAGCTCTCATCTACACAGGAATTTCCTGCTGTTTGGTTTCAACCTAACGAATTAGTGTTTATTTGCAAGTGCTTGTGTGTTCTTCATCTCTCTCTCACTCTCTTCAAAAATGTAGGATTTGAAGCTTAATATGAAATTGAATTCTGTTGCCCATTGGCGCAGTCAAGTCCCACTGTTTTATACTCCTGTTTGTACATAAAAACCAGTTGAATTAGTGTCACTTCAGGATAAACAGTAGTCAGATTTTTTTCTTTTAAGTAGTTCTTTTTAAGACTAATATCTGTATTTTGTAATTCTTGGTGAATAGGACTTGACCCTGAAGCATGGCTGGCGCACTGGTGCGATTATTCCAGAGTTACGGTCGGAGATTAAAATCATGAACACAGAGAAGTACATTCAAACCATGACCTGGCTGCAAACCTTGACAGGATTATTGGAACACATGCAGGTTTGTTCTGTGTGTGTGTAATCGGCTCTGTAGAGCCCAAGGGATCCAGCCAAGTTTCCAAATGCTGGACACTGATGTTGCAAGTGCTTTCAGTCTCACTGAAGTGTTTGACTGTAGATGAATGCAGTTATTTGTGTGGTTAATTAATAGGAGTTTTCTCAAAATCTTGTCTCCTTTCTCCACTGGTCAGCCTGGATCAATTCCTGCTTTCGGTTGTTTAAAATGGGTGTGGGTAACTTTGGATCTCTGAAGTGTTGCTCATGTCCTGTTAGCTGATAAGGGTTTGTTAATGGAAAGGCTTATTTATCCTTACTTACAGCTTATCCACACTTTACATTTCAGGTTCACCGTGATCCTGATTCTCAAATGATTTTAGAAGAATGGAAGAAGGAAAGAAAGGAAATGAGGTAAGACAGAGGGGAGGAAGAATTTGCAACTTGCTTTAGTAGCCAAGGGTTCTATACAATATCTTCCACAGGTTTCTTTGGAATTTCTCTCCATCCCTGGTTTATATTCCCTGATAATTACAGATTTTATAAAACATTTTTCAAGCAATTTTCTACCTGTCTCTTGTGCAGCTCTTCTCCCCTCTGACGCTTGGTACATACGGCCCCTTTTCCCCTTTCCCTGTCTTTAAAACAGATGTAACTTTTCTGAGTGAAAAAGTAACCTCATATCAAATCCCTTTCCTTCTCATTTTGGTTCTTCTGTCCACATGTGTTCAGCTGTCACTGTGGATTACACAGCTTCTGCACAAATGTAAAATGTATTTCTTTGTCAAGGCTTAGGTCACTTTTCCAGGTTTTTTACGTGATTTCTGCAGATTATGTGTAATACATCTTAGAATACATAGAAACTGAGCTCTGTCCTAGACTGGATTTAGCAGTGGATTTATCACAAAGATAAGTAATAAGGGCTAAAAGTCCTAATAATCTATTATCATGGAGGAGTAATCCCTAAATGCAGGGTGTGTGAAGTGCACAGTTGGCAAGGCCAGCAGCTGTACCACCAGCAGTCTTCCCCAGAAATGTGGGAATAAACACAATGGGAATGATGCTTGGCAGTGACTAATGACAGAAGTTAATTCCAAGGTGTGTTTAAGCTTTTGGTGTGCATTAAGCCCAATATTTGCCTTTTCTTAAGGAGTCTTTTGTCTTTGGAACATTGGATGTCATTAGAATTCAGATAAAGGCAAAAATCTTCTTCACAATCTCTAGAAAAGAAGGCTTGAGATGTTACGTTTCTGATGAAACATCTCTAGTGGGAGAAGTGTGAAGCTCTTCACAGCTGTGATTTCTAGATCGGGGTTGTATATGTGCAAGAGTAAAAGTAAAAAACTTCTGTGGCACGTTTTGGTGTTTTGAAGTACAGTGGCAAGAGAATAATGCATAGACCAGGTTTTAGCATCTGCTTGCTTCAGGGTGTGGATGGCAGCTGGTGAAGCAATGTGTGCAGGTCTGTTCACTTCGTTGTCTTTGTTTCCTCTTTTTGGGGGACAGGGAGATGAACAGGAATTTCTTCAATGCACAGTTTGGCAGCATATTCAGAACTGATGAGAATCCAACTTATTTCCTGAGACGTCTCTCTAGATTTGCGGATATCTACATGGCATCACTGAGCTGTCTCTTGAACTACGAACCTGATTACACTTTTTATCCAAGAAGGACTCCTTTGCAGCATGAACTTCCTGGCTGGTCAGACCAGCTGTGCACTGGTACATTCAGAATACCTTTCCTACAAGAGACTGTTCAGATCAAATAAACTTTTGGTGGCTCCTCTCTAAAATGGACAAATACCTGTTGGTTTTTTGAATGTACCTGTATTTTATTTGTCACTTTAATCTGTTACCTTGGTTTATATGTACTTCATACTTATTCTCATAAGCTTTGTACCTGTTTTTCTCCTCTCCTGCTCAGACATGTGAAAACTCCTCTTACACACAGAAGAGATGATGGACTGCCAAAATAGTAGTGGGCCAGGAGGGAGGCCACATCTGAGGGGGAGGACTGCTGGTGTTCTGGGGTGGTTATTTTTATTCATTGGAAACTTTGACCTGCAGGCTTGTGGTTTGCAAAGAAATACCAGGACTGTCTCTTCTGGCCCTTTTCAGTGCTCCAGCTGGAGCCCTGTGATGGATCTTGGCATGGAAGAGCTTAAATCCAGTATTAGTAATTCAATAATACAAGTTAGTAACCAGCTTAGAGTGAGAGTGAGAGGGAGGGTCACACTTTGTACCTTTCCTTGCTGCTATAGACAGCCTTACCTGTGAGGAGCCAGGGGCTGGAGTGTCCTGGCTCTGCTGCACTGGGCTCAGGCTCCTGGGCTCTTTCTCTAGTCTGTGCAGTTTCTGTTCTTGCCATGTCTGTGCTTGGCTGCAGGTGGACCTGAGCCTAAAACTGAAACTTGGACTGCTTCAGCTTCCTTCTCTTAACTTTTAGGTACCTTTTTTATTGAGTTTCAGAACACATCAAGTATCTACTCTCCAATAATAGTTGTTTCAAGAAGTTCTGCATTTTGCAATTCAAAGTGGAGACAGATCTCTCTATCAGGCTTTAGTTTGATCCTAAATGCTGCTTTTAAAGATTTTAACAGTGTCTTATTCCAGTGGTATGCAATGTGGCTTTGCTGTTCCCTAGGAGAGAATGTATTTCATATAGCCTTCCATAATGGACTTCTATAGTCAAAAGTAAACACGCACAATGGGCAAAGGACTTACAGGAAAAACTGAGAAATGACAAAGTGAAACCCAGAGTTTTCTGATGACTTGTTTTTAGCTCAAACCCCAAAAGCTAAATTAGGGGTGGTACACATTTTGAATAAAGAAAAATAGTTTTGGTGTAGATGAGAAGTTTTATTGAATTACAGGTATTGAAGGTAATGTGTGAACACAAACTCTGTGTAGCATATGTGTTTCAAAGATTGGAGCTGAAAATGTCTATTTTGCACAAGGAAAACATCTGTTGATGTATTTCCTCAAAGAGGCACTTTATAGAACTGCTATATAGTTGTTTTTAAATAAGAATTGTTTCTTTTCTCTGAATCCAAAGGAAATGTATTTGTTTTTTTAAGTGGTGCTTCCCACCCCAGCCACTTTAGAAGGCATAATATGATTAATATTTTTCAAATTTTAGTTATTAAAGGCTTGGTTTTTAAAAGCATGTAATTAACAAAATATATAGCACTTGGTATTCATTTTGGGATATCACTTGCTTTCTGTTATGATTGTCAGACAAACAAACTTTTGTTGACCAAAAGTTTTCTGGTTTGGTTTGTTTGTTTTTTTTTTTTAACCTGTCTGTATGTGCAAGTATCTAGATTGAATTTCATATACAGTATATTTCATGTTTTTAAAAGCATGTTTGCAAAGTGAAGAATGTATTCTCATTTAGCCTGCACAATTTTGTAAGTAGTTTTCCTGTATGCTTGAAATCAGTATGAAGTTCTCAGAGGTGGTTTAGATTTTGATTTTTCTATGCTCCTATTTCAAACTTGATTGAAGTGTGTGGTTTAAACACCCCTGTGTTTAAACAGGTGAATATACTTGAAATGAGTACATTCATCTGACTGTCCTGCTGGTTTTGCTGGAATGAAAAGATAAAGTGTAGCAGGAACTTAGTTTGACTGTATCAGGAGATGACTTGGTGGGGCTGTGCAAGAAATAGTTAGCATAACTTGATAATGAAGTACGAAGATTTGCCTTCAGTTCTTTATCCTAATGCTCAGCTAGGGCTGAACTTGGTATGGAGCACCTCTCATGCTCCAGAGATTTCAATGCACTCTTTAAAAAAAGACCCACCCAAGGCACTGTACATTCATCCTGTGTTAAGCAGGAGCAGTTTAATTGGCTTGGATGGTGTTATGCACATAATGCATGTTTTGTTTCAAGATTATTTTCTTCTGTCACCCTTCCTTTCTCTTAACTTAGAAATCGAACTTCTGTACCAAGCTATGTTGCAACAGCCAGCTGAAGTAAAATATTGTTTATATTGCATGACTTGTTGAAATAAACAATGTTGCATGGAAAAAGTTAATTATGGAAGGGTTATGTTTCTTTAAAATAACCCAACTATATATAATATAAATTTAAGTGAGAATATTCAAGTGTATTATTTATTTTTCAGTGCTAAAATGCTGCTTTTTAACTTTTAAAAATGTCTTGCATTTTTTTAATGATTTCACCTTGACGTTCTCTGCATTACTTATTTTAACCTTATGCTACTGATTTCAAAGAGATTTTTAGGCATGTTTAATGGGCAGTGTCTCTGTATTAATTTTGGAAGTATGGTTCATTTGAACACCAAAGCAAGAAGAAATTTTTGTTCTGGTCTATCAAAAACACAGAGCTGAATAGCCTATCAGGAAAAGAAGATTTTAATGAATTGTGGAGCTTCTTTTTTTTGTGATAAAAATATTTAATGATTATTACAAAAATAAATGCTTGGACTTTATCTTCTGGTCTCTGTGAGCCTTAATATTTTGATTGACTGGGGAGAAGGAAAGAACATACATTGTATTAATTGCAAAATTCTGTGGGGGGAACTCTCCTAGATGTGAGTGTGTGTTTAAGTGTGTTTGTGTTCTACATTTTCTAATGTCTGTGAAAACAAAGCAGGCTTGTGTAGAGGGACGGGGGAAGGAGCTGAGGAAATTGTCTGTTTCATGCAGATGAATGTATGTTTACACATTATACTCCCTTCCTTGTGCTTGATAGCTGCATCAACAACCCTGGATTTGCCCCCTGCCTTGTTCTGAGGGAAGGCCTCCTGGGGTAGTTCCCAGAGGTGACTAAAGCTTTCCTGGGCTTCCCTCCTGCCCCATGCACGTTGGGGGGATGTTACTGCTGCCAGCAAGAAAATCTTTCTCTCCTTGCTGTTTTACGGTTTCTTCTGTGTTCTCATGTTATCATTATGATATTAATATTTTGATGGAAGGAGGTGACAGTGAGTCAAACTCAAGTTTGGTCCATTTCTAATAGTGTGTGGTGACAGTGGCAGCTGTTACTACTGAGCTTGGTAAAAATACAGTGTGTGAAGGAGCAGCTGCTGCTGCTCCTCTCAGACCTGGAGAACTGAATGAAGACTCTGCAGGGCAAGGGGATGTTCATCTTCATAGTCCACTCTTCACAAAAATGGTTCATTTGGATGCTTTCCTAACACCTGCATTTCTTACTAAAGCTGCCTCAGTTACTGCTCCCCTTTGTAGAGTGAGGTAAGATGTAAACCAAACACCAAGCCAAGTTCAAGGAAAGACAGAGAAGCTAGAGGAGGCAAGGGGACAGATAGGATGGTTGTGTTTCCTGCTGCTGAATATCTAACAGGAAAGTAAACTGGCAAAAAAATCCCCTCTGTTTAAAAATAGAGGCTTACCACATGTTCTGTTTCACACTTGCCTGTTCTACTTGCAGCTGAGCCAAAATGAAAGCACAGGCCTGGAGTACTGGAAAATTTAGGATATTTGCCAAGTTAGTGGCCCTGTGTGCTTGTGGCCATTTTAAAGTCTGTGGAGGAGAATAAAAGCAGTTAAATAGCAGATGAGTGAAAAGCAGCTGCTTTTCCCAGAGAGGTGTCTGCTTCTGGGCAGGTTAGTTTAGACTCAATTTTGCTTTCAGCATTTGTAGTTGGTACTGCTCAGATTCAGCCAACACTTCTGAGGTTGGTATCTCTGTGAGCTATATTTGAAGGCATCTTAAACAAAGCTGTGCTCTTTTTGTTTTTAATTTGTAACAAGATTTTATTCCCTGTAATGTAGGTGCTTTTTTTTTCACAGTAAGTGTAAATAAAATGTGTTTATTAGCTGACTAATGCCAAATTCAGTCTTTAATTCTGATCATGAGGACCACTCATCACAAGCTGTTGGTCATCTGAATCCTATAAAATAGAATAAAAAGAAAATCAGATTTGAACATTGCATTAAGAAACAAAAGTAACTTTTTGGTAAATTTGTCTATACAGATGGCAGAGTTGGCACCTGACATTTTTGCACCAAACATGTCCTTTTACTGGATGCAAAACGGTGCATTTTGATTTTAGACTCTGCACGTACGTGAGGGTGTGATCTTTCCTTCCCCGGATTCCCAGCTCCCTCCCTGCTGTGTGTCAGATTCTTTGGAGTGCTAGCATGGCTCTCAGCAAGGAGACATGAAGACAAAATTAGGAGGCTTTTTAAGTTTGTATGGACATGTCACTGTCATCCAGTGGCGTTTGAAGTCCAGTTTAATTCAGCTGTCTTTGAAGGTGGGCTTGAGATGCAGCTGTTGACCACAGCTTCACTTTTACTACAGCTGAGACAAACCCAATTTCCAGCAGTGGGGAGACAGGAGAGCCAGGAACTCAAATGCTGCTTTCTTGAATTAATTTTTCTTTTGCAACTAGATGTTTTTCTTTCACTAAGTCATTCCCTCTTACCATTATATTAGTAGAGTCTCAGTCTCAAATCAAAATGAACACTTACTGAGAAAAGATCGTAAGTAGGTTCTGGTGAAGCCGGTGTCGAAGCACTTTCATATGAGGGGTTGGTGATATTTGAAGGCTGTGACTTGTCCAGTGATGTTGTGTCAGTGTCATCTTTTGACTACACAAGAGCAGACAAACTTGCTTAAGTTTCATCATCTTCCTCCAGTGAATTAAGTGGGGCACTTGAGCTTCACTACCAGCTGGTGCAGTGTTGTGATTGAACTGGCTTTGTTGTCTAAACCTGCCTCTGGGCATGAACTGTAGTTTTGGTTGTTGTATTATCTCAGGTCACTTAACACTGGTATCTCCTTGCCTCTCCCTTCTTATTTTTAAGCCTCAGCAAAGAATGGGAGAGGAAGTGTGGCCCTGAAATTGTACTTGGAGTAAAATGCCTGAGGGCTCTCCTCGACGCTATTTAAAAATGCAAGTGTTTACCCTGGCTCTTGTTTCTAGAAATGATTCATGTTTCATGCAGGAACTAGAACAGGAAGGGATTTCTATTCACTTCTAGGTAGACTTTCTTTTGGTTTGGTTCTTGTGTATTTTGTAACATTTTTTTCTCATCCCTCTGTAGCATGGCTGTTGCTGACTGGTTTTGCATCTATGTGTTGCTAGCAAAATGAGTTAAGAGAAATCAAGCATGTAAGTGCATCAGTATAAAAACCTGCACTTTTCAATTCCACAGGCATTTCAATTTGTTTGTCTTTGGGATCTGGCCTTTTTCCTATCAAATGTTTCGACCTCCAGAACAACAAAATAAATAGCAATGGAGGACAGGTTCCCTTTCAGTGGTTGTAATTCCCTGCTTGCTTAAGGGTGAGCTTCCTGGGGAGGCAAAGGCTGCTGCACTGCTGTGGTGTAGTTAAATAAGCTTTGGGCCAGTCCTTGATGTTGGAAGTGTCAGTGTGAGCAGACACATGGGTGGAGAGGTCTGAGGGCAATTGGAAGCTCATGCCCAAGGTAAGTGTGTGAGCTTTCCCCACTTCCTCTCTCTCTCTGAACAGTTCAAGTGTGAAGTGATCAGGGTTTTTAATCTAGCTTAAAACCCCTGGAGAAACTGGAGGTTGTGGATTTGGGAAGTGCAGTGGTTCTGGGGGGAAGCGTTGTCCACCCCCTGCTTCGTGTTCCCACCTGCCACCTACCTTGAAGTGCTGGAAGCCTATGTTTTTCTTCCTGAACCTGAGGTAAGAATATCCAATAAGAGCCACAATTCCAGTAACCAGACAGATGCCAAAGAATATTCCTGTCCCAGCACTGGCATGGAGAGGAGCCTGGAAGCAAGAGAGAGGGTGAGTGAGCTATGGGTGGGTACTGGTCAGGTTACAGCACCCATGCAGTATCCCTTTGAGATATGCTCTGGTCCTGAGCTGCTCTTGTGCTTGGGTTTCCTGGTAGGTGTTCCCTAGAGATATTTAAATGTGGCCTTTTGATAGAATCATAGAACTGTTTATGTTGAAATAGATGCTCGAGTCCAACCGTTCACCCCGCACTGCCAAATCTGTCACTACACCTTGGGGGCCAAGGAGACAGCTGGATAACTGGGAGCATTGCAGGAATTCATGCAGGCAGAAGGTATCTATTTTCAAAAAACCTTGTTGCTTTGGACTGGAATGAATGCCAAGGCAAGAGTAAACAATGCTCCTCAGAATCTTGAAAGATCTTTTTGGAAGAGCTAAAATGGAACTTTAAAAATCTCTGTTACATACATGAGCTCCATTATGTTCTATAAAGAAAACAAATTTATAAATGTGGGAAGAAATTGTTCAGAAAAATATTTTTGGTATCACTGGTACCTTGTTTTCAACTTCTAATTCTCTTTGAAAGTAAACTTTTAAGCTGAAAGCTGCTTGTATGTCAGGGAAACTGGGAATGTATGAATGTCAGCAATGAGTTTAGGGTGATATAAGACACAACTACCTCTCACCACCCCAAAAACCTAAATCACTATGTACTTACAGGTTCTGATGGAGCCTTTAAAGGCTCTGAAATGATGTGGATTATCCCATTGGAAGCAATTATATCCCACTCAACAATAGCACTTCTGTCCACGTATCGGATCTCACTCTGCCAGGAAAAGAAGGAATGAGAGCTGAGCTTTGACCCTTCTCCCTTTGATACTGAAATTGACATTAAGATGATTTCCCCACCTCAGCTGCTGACACCCAGAGAGAAAAAATACATGGGGGTTTCACACTGCTGCCTCCCTGGACATCAGCTGGGGATGGCCCCAGGCTGGTCATGGTTCTTCTGTGCATGAAGTAGCCATCATCATCATCATCACCTCTGTGCTGCCTTCATGTTGCTCTGTCCATTTCTTTTTTTTCTTTTCTAATTAAAGGTTTTTGTGATCTTTGGGGAGTTGCCAAGCTCTGCCTAGAAGTGCTGTTATTCCTGAGTGCCAGGCAGCCACTTTCACTGTGGAGGAAGACACTTGCCACTCGAGTTTGCTGGCTGGAGTTTGCTTGCTGTGAGCAAGGCTGTGTTGGTGTCTCTTGCCTCTCCCAGAAAGTTACCAAGAAACTTTACAAATGCCAACACCTTTTCTTAATGATAAGCTTCTGCTCTCATCTCTTCACCTATCCCACAGCCATCTCCCATAATCCTGCCAAGCTGAGAGAAGAGTTAAATGAAGCACATATCCCCATTTTTCCATTCCTGAAAGCCACTTCAACAGCTTCCTTTGTGTTTTGCAGGTCAGAGCTTGTCCAGTTGCAAGCTTGTAAATTTGCAGTTTGCCAGCTCCTATCCTGCAGTCTCTGGACAGGAAAGAGCATTCTGAACTCAGTCTGTCATTGCTGTCCACTCTAACCTTATCAGAATGCCCTCCAGACCAGTGTGCCACCTGATCACAGGGTACAGCATGAGGGGGGAAAGCACAAAGATGGGAAATTAATTACAAAGGTACCTGATCAGCAGTGGGGACTCGATGTTCCTGGCCCCCAGTATTTGTAATGAGGAGTTTTTTCCCTAGACGAGTTAGAAGGGTGGTTCCATTGGTCAAGTCCTCATAAAACATTATATTGGCATTAGATAGATGATACTCGATGTCTCTCCCAGAAAGTGTCTGCAAATGAGGGCAAAATACAAGGAGTGTTAATGGATCTCATTAATCCCTTGGATTTACTAGTAGGCTAAGTGCCTGTGACCTTTTTTTCCCCCTCTGCTCTTAATGCTGCAGCAAGTGCAGCAGCATTAGAGGTTATTGGGAAATCTGCATGGGAACAGTGGGACCTTCTGTCCCTGCTGGCCTCTGATGGCTGCCTGCAGCAGGCAGGACCTTAATTCCAGCAGGACAAAGGATTTCACTCCTCTGTAGGATGATCTGAAGTGATGAGACTCAGAGATATTTCGAACAGCTTGAAGATGTAAACCAGTGCATAAACCCTTGTGAATTGTTTGAGACAGTGTTTGATTGAAGGAAGGAAAGAAAGAATAAAAGGGGCAAGCACAGGAATGAAGTTAGGAATGGATGCCTTTAATGTATTTGTGGGAAATACCAAAGCTGTGCGCTGCTTTCTTCAAGTAACTGTGCTCAATGCTAATGAGCTAGAACAGACTTCATCTGAGGCAAACTCCTCCATAACAGGGTAACTAAAATCTCTAATGCAAAAGTCTCTGTAGTCACTTGAACACTCGATAACCTTGCACCCCTAACCATGGAAGGGAAATGGAAACAATGAATTCATGCCTTTTATGAGCACAGTTTAAATTATACGGGGTTACACAGAAGTCGTGTCATACTAAGATTACTTTTTTAAGCTTAAATTTTAATGGGATGCAGAAACTCATAATAGCTGTTTAAAAAGTGTTATTAGAACAAGGAAGGAAAAAAAGAAAAAACCCTGACCTCATTTTCCTTTAACCCACTATCGTTGGGAGCAAAGAGAGTGGCATGCACTGACAGGTCTGTGAGGTACTGCAGGAACTCTCTCCCCTTCCTAGAGGTGTTGGAGTAAGCCATGATGTCCTAGGCAGAAACAAAATCCAGCTTTACTAGAGAACAACTGTGCACTCCTGTGTGGAGAGTGGAAAAGATGACACTGTATAAACGACAACAAAGGAACTTTCTGTTATTAGCCACAAAGCAGCTCTGGAGTGAATTTACAAAGGAAGTTTGTATTCAAAACCCAGCTCTAGCTGCTGATTTGATGAGTACATCTTAAGCTGATTTGCAGAAGTTGGGCCCCTGTTGTCTTTGAGGCTGCTTATGCATATAGTGCCTCTCCAAGTAGTGACAAGAAAAGAACTCTTAACATTCTGCCTTTTCCCAGCAGCAATTCGATAAAGTTCTGAAGCACTGTGCTCCTTGTGATGCTTAAGAAGCTGTGCAGTCTCCTTTAAGCTAAAGCTGCACCAGGCTTTTAATTCCAAGTGAATTTAGAATCCAGAAACCTCACTGGGGCAAGTAATTAAAAAAATAGTAACTAAGTTCTGATTTTGATGGCGCAGATTTAGACCACTCTACCTTGCTTCACTGGTGTGTTGTTATTGCCTGTGTTTGCTGGGCTAGTAAAGCAAACCCTGGAAACAACACTCAGGGTTCAAACAACACTTTGCTGCACTCCCACCCCAGCCGTGGTTCCTACCGACAGGAAGTTTGTCAGTGTTGGGAAGGACATCAGCACTTGCAGCAAGTTCCCACTACAGGAGACACCATCCCCCACGTAGCCTGGCTTGCAGGTGCAGTTCACCTCTGAAAGGTACAAACATGGAGAGCTGTATGGGCAAACACCCTTCCCAAGAAAGCTTTAGGCTGCCCTGTGCCTGAAAAACAACTTGTAAGCAACAGGTTATGATTTTTTTTTAGAGTTAAAGAAGAGGCAAAGTCTCTTGCAGTGTTGTCTAGCAGCCTGTGGCTGATGGAAGGAGCCAAAATCTGTGCTGCTGCACCCGTTTGCACAGAGGGATGTGGCAAAGGACCCTCTTACCTTTCTCCCTGTAGCAGAAAACATCCCAGGTCTCACTCAGATTGACTCTTCTCCCATAGTCCACGATGCC
Organism: Monarcha castaneiventris obscurior; assembly: GCA_026261815.1. Classification (NCBI taxonomy): domain Eukaryota; kingdom Metazoa; phylum Chordata; class Aves; order Passeriformes; family Monarchidae; genus Monarcha; species Monarcha castaneiventris. The sequence continues at coordinate 2,369,267 of JAMPIT010000034.1, forward strand.
GACGTATCCGGAGCCGCAGTTTGGGGAGGAGAAGCCGGTGGGGTAGCCCACTCTTTCACCATCGAGCCAGCCAGCAGAGCACAGGTGGTACCTCGCCTGGGGTCAGCACAGGGAAAGCTCAGGGGCAAAGCTGCGTGGTGGGGCTGGGGAACTGCAGATGGAATGAACAGAGCTCCCCCAGGCACTCAGGCAGCACCTGCCCTGCCAGCACCCCTCCTGTGGGTCTGAATGGGCTCTGTCCATCCCTCCGTCCTGCAGCCTGCCCTGCACTGAGCTCTGTGCTAAGTGCACCAACAAAGCCTTTCCAGGAAAGGAGACTTCAAAGAAATAAATTAAGCATAATTCTGAAGTGTACATTTCTTAAGGAAGTGTTAGTAATTAAAATCCCCTTGAAAATACTCTGAAGGTCTGACTCTGCATCTCACCCCAGCATCATTGGAAACAAGACCTTGCCAAGTGGTTCCAGTGCTGTCATTGGAAACAAGACCTTGTCAAGTGCTTCCAGAGCTGTGTGAGCATGCATGAAACCAATAAAATGTCTGAAAACTGCTCCCAGCCAAACATACCCTGGGGCATGGGTGAAGGAAAGGAGGGAAAATGATGCTTTATTAGCGCAGAACAGCCCCCTTGCTCCTCGCTCTCAATTTACACTGTCTCAGTGCTCTTTGGGGCACTCAGAGAGGCCTCCTCACCTTCTGTGCATAGAGCAGCTGGTTGTAGGTGGCGATGGTGGCCGACTCATTGGCACAGGCCTCCCTGGCCTGCTCGTAAGTCATTTTGTACTGCCCCAGGGGGGACCGCAGGTGGAACACCCCGACCGTGGTGTCTGCAAGAGAGACAAGGACCAGCTCTTCCTGAAAGGGTTTCTGTGTTATGGTGCAGAGCCAGCTGTACCATACGAATGCCCATGAGTTTTGTGCAATGCAGTTAGAACAGATTGATTCCTCAGGGACGTTCCCACTTGGACTGCCCTCACATGTCCCTTCATGGATCTGGTATTGCCAGGTACAGAAGCACACATTCCAACTGTGATCTCATTGTCTCACAGGGACATAGGTAGAGGCCTGAGCGAGCTAATAGTGCCTCAGGGCACAGGGCTGGTGGTGTGCAAGGTGTGCCATCCTCACCTTGGAAGTGCAGATCGGCACAGTCGGCGTCGGGGTGGCACTGCCCGTTGTCCTGCAGGCAGCGGTCAAGGGGCAGCTGCATCACGGAGCAGTTCAGCCCATCACCAATGTAGTTGTTTTTGCACTCGCACTTACGTCTGTCCTGCTCAGAGAGAGGAGGAAAAAGGCCAAGACAAGCATTTAGCTGACCTAAAACTGGTGTTTCAGGCAACACTCTGAACTGTTGGGAAAATTTCACTTGATGTAAGCAGGAATGGACAAACAGAAATGTTGCTACTAACAACTTAGCCAAACATTTACACATGTACTTGGGTGCTTTGCTGAATTAACACCAAAGCATAATTTCATCCACAAAGTTAGTAACATGCATTGGAGGGTTATATGACACGTAATTCACAAAAACGGATGGCAAACATATCAAAATAATATTTAAATGACTGGGCATGGAAGCAAGAATGGAATTTAACAGCCCACTGATAGTAAAAAAATGAAAGCTGTAAACCAAGCAGGAACTGGTGACATACAGGGACTGCAAGGGTTGACAGCTGGAATGGATTATCAGCAAGACTTTTCTAGATCACTCCTGGAAGGCAGCTCTGGCAAGACACCAGTGGAATGGAGAAGTGATCCTGCAAGCACCAGGACAAATGCTGGATCAAGTCACCTGCACAAGTTTTCCCTAACCCCACTGACTATGTGGGTCATGGAATTTGTATCATGTGGCTGCGGAGCTTTTAAGCTGAGTTCAACCAACCAACAAGTGACACTATTCTCCCAGCTGTCCATTTGTTTAGCTTCCAAAATGTATTTAATATTGATCCAACAAATTCCTACAGCAAATAAGGATATCCAGTCAGGGAGAGCTAAGAGTGGGACAGAAAAACTACGTATGCAAAACATCTCATCTTCTGTGCTTTCCCATTCCCCAGAGCAAAGATGTCAAACTGTTTCTCACCCTTCAGCTGAAAGCATACCAAACTGATGTGGAAAGTAGGCTGGAGCTAAGTAAAAGTTGTTTTGGAAAACAGGGATTTAGAGAGGTACAGAGTGTGATCCAGCCAGAGGAGACTTCTGCTTCAGGGAGAAATGCCTCAGACTTCCCTGCTGGGGACTGAAACCATTCCACTTACAGGTCCTATGACAATGCAAATGGCATGCTCGTGGCAGCCTCCGTTGAACCCATCAGCACAAGGATTTATTGGAAGGCAGGTAAACCCATCTCCCTTGTATCCCTTCTGGCAGCTGCAGAAGACTTTCACCCCATGCTGTGTGCATTCAGCCGCCTTGTGGCACCCACCATTGTTCTGTTTGCACAGTTCTGCAGCTGAAGGGGAAAAAAGAAAACAGGTGAGTAAAGTCTGCTCTTAAAGAGGATGTTCTTCATGTCATGAGGATGTTCACATGACAAACCATCACCAGTCCTTTTACACTAAAAATACTAGAATACTTTTTTGAGAAAAAAAAAGCCGTTTCCGTTTCCTGAGGCATTACTGAATTTCTGTAAGTCTATCTCTTAGGGCTCTGAAGGCCTTGCCAGGATGTTCTTGATTCAGGAGATGTGGTACCAGCCCTCAAACTTCTGGCCAGGATGACTTTGGAAGATGTAAGACACCTGGCTGAGAAAGAACAACTCTTCCTGTAGCAGTGTAACCAGGGAACTCCCTTACATACAATCATAAAAAAAATCATAGAATCATTTTTGTTGGAAAAACCCTTTGATATCATTGAGTCCTACTGTAAATCCTCTGAGGGAAACTCAGCTTGAAACCCTGCTGTCTTCAAAACTTGACTGAAGTGTACTTGCTGCCCATGGTCCTGCTTGGTAAAGTCTGGAGAAGTCAGCCTTCTGATTTAGAAAAAGCTGAACTCCCTATATCCTAACTTTGTTTCACTTGCTGCCCAGTGGAAGTTCTTAGGCTGGACAGGCAACATATCCTAGTGGGCAGTAACTGCATTGACGTGCATGTGGAGGAGGGAAGAAGCTGCCTTCTGGCTGTGGGTGGGGCTGGGAGCTCACCTGTGCATGTGATCCCATCCCCATCGTACAGGGGCTTGCACTGGCACGTGTTGTTCTCCGTGCAGACGGCGTGGGCCGAGCAGCTCGGGGAGCACACTGGAGGCAGAGCTGTGGGGAAGGCAGGACAGCTGGAGTGAAAGAGCTCTTGCACCACCATGGCCTTGTTTCATGCACAAGGAGAACCTTTCAGAACAGTCTGGCTAACTGGGAAACTTGTAAGGATTTTATTTTTTAACTGCCACAGCCCAAAGCCCCTCCACAAGGCAGGTGGGAACTGCTATTGCCGTATCACAAAAGAGGAGACAATGGGGCGAAGGGATTTGTCCTCAGTCCAGAGCAGGGTCCCTAAGTGTTCTTAGATGGCTCCTGACATTATTAACCCTTTCTCTCTTATCTATGGAAACCTTCTGATGAACTGCAAGCACTTTCAACCCATGGCTCCATGGACAGAGTCTGGTGGGAGCAGGCAGAGACCTAGCTTGGTTTCACACAGCCGGCCAGTCCATCCTGTTTCACAGAAACATCGTCCTGTCCCTGAGTATCCTTCGTCACACTGCCCGTTGTTCTTGCATTCACAAGCTGGAAAAGAAGCACAGAGGTCACTTGCAGAGTGGGAAAGGGGAAAGTCTTTCTCTAGAGAAACACCATCATGTCAGTTTAGATGTAGCATTAGCCAGCAATAATTTATCTGAGCCTAACTTCATGGTATTTCACCATGAGGCCAGTCAAGCAGAGGACCAGACTTTCCAGAGTTGTTGAGCAATCTTCATCCTTGGAGGTTTGCAAGTCCTGACAGAATAAATCTTGAAAAACACAAGCTCAGAAGTGACCCTGTTTTGAGAAGGGGTTTGGACTAGAGACCCTTTGAAACCGCTTCCAACATGAATTATCCTGTAGTTCTATGTTTTTATGATTGGCATTAGTTCAATGTACCTCTGACAATGAAAATGAGCATTGATCTGCACATTGCAGTGGAGTAGCAAAGTGCACAAAGGACTGTGGCAGGAAAGAGTTAATGGCTGAGCTGAAGATCCAGGCCAATCAGTCCTAATGAGCAGCAGCTGTTAATTGTGGGGAGGCCTTAGAAAACCAAGGTGTGTGGAGGGACAGTGCTTGGTTGCTGTGTGGGAGAAGGTCCAGCTGAGTAAGGAAGCCACGTATGAGGTTAGTGAGCTTTGCTCTAAAATATAGACAAGTTACCTGTATTTTTTTTTTTTTTTTTTTTTAGGTTTCAGATATTTTTATGACTAAAAACTTTTGGATTCCTTCAGTTCCTTTTCTAGATAAGGCTTTGCTCCTTCTGCCCTCCAGCCTGAGGTGTGATGGTCTGATTTAATCTATAGGTGATGCTTTTTCCCCCTCCTCTTTGGGCCCTGCAATAACTTATGTGCTAAATCCTTCTTAAAGAATTAGTTATGGCTCTCTGTTTTATAATGTAGTGCTGTAGTATTCTTTATGGCCTTATCCTTCTTCCTGAAATACTGTTGTTTAAAGAAGAAAATTATGTGGGATTGGTGGAACTGATTTTTTCAATACCTGTCCTGCTGAAAAGGAGTTTCACTTGTTGGCTTTTTTTCCATTTCATATGCTTAGTTAATTTTTGGTTGACTTAAACCTACATCAAAAAGAACGGGCTATAAAACCTTTTTCTCTTAAACTTCATAAACTGGTTTTAGGTTTATGGCTCATACATTTTATGCTGTAGTGTGCTATAAAGTGGATGAATTGTAGGTAGGCATAATCCTGAATATCTGTGTCCAAGCCTGTTGTCCTGCCTACACCCCCCATCCCATGTGCCTCAGGAGCAGCACAGGTGCACAGGGTTAGGCTGGAAGTGTTAACGTTGTAGCTTCTTATGTGAAGGCTTTAAGTTTAAAGGGAGCTATTGATCCTGCTCCCACCTAGTTCACATCTAAAACCACAGGTGGATTTTGTGAGCAGTTGCTTGGCTGTCCCTCTTCACAAACTGCCCTCATCCTGGTGTCCTTTTCCTTCTCTGCAGAAGTAGTGCATGGCCTCGGTCTCCTGCATTCCCTGAGGAATCACATTGCTAAAATGCTTTTAAGCTTTATGTGGATGGAGGAGAAAGATGTGCTGTAGCTAAAGCCACTTGCTGCTGGAGGCTCTGCTTCTGTTCTATTACTTATGTACTGTGTAAGAGTAGGAGGACCTGTGCAGACACAGCCATGTGGCTTCTGTACTCCTGGCCTCCTCCTCCCTCCTGAGACCTTGTACCATTCCCTGGTGTGAGCAGGCACCCAGGAAAAACGTCCGTGTTAAGAGGGAAACACTCCTTGGCTTACTGAGAAGCTCCTTGCTGGCAGAACAGTTTAGGCTGGGCATGGGCAGGGATGTGGAAGCGCTCTGGCACGTACCCCTGCAGGTGGAGCCGTATCTGCCCGGGGAGCACAGCTCACACGCCGTCCCGTTGAAGCCACTGCTGCAGCGGCACTCCCCTGTCCCCGTGTACCCCTCGTCACAGGAGCCGTGGCCACTGCATGGTGTCTCTGGGCCCCCTGGGCAAGCTGAAAGGTTCAAAAAGAGAAGTGGATCTTTAGCTCAGGTGCGTGTTTGTTCATTGTCACTGTTGGTTATCTGCTGGTCTGTAACAATCATTGATCAGGGAGTGCCTGTAAGTGCATCTCTGAGGCGTGCAAAAGTGGCTGTGACACTTATGACTACTGTGAGCCTTGTGCTCTAAATTCCTTGGCATGCTTTCACTTTCCTATCAGAAAGGCATTGAGGATCCTTCCAGCCCCGACTTGTGGATGCTGTTATGTGGCTGCTTGCTCATTCAGACCCATCTGTGAATGGCACTACCCAAATCGAGAATTTTTTTTTGTGCGTCTCTATGGGTCTGTGTGCTGTCAGGACGGCCCCAAAGGGTGGCTCAGGCTGAGCTGGCCAAAATTGCATGGGATCTGCATGTGTCTCTGTGAAACTGGGACAGAGCAAGCTGGCAGGGCTATGTGTGGCTGGACCTATCTGCCAGCAGAGATGCTGACCTGGATTGTGATCCCTGGTGGGATCCCAGTGCTGCTCCCCTACAGGGCTGGCAGGTGAGGGAGCACGCTTTGGAAGTGTCTGCTAACAAACTGCTGAGATGGGGCCTCCCAAACCATCTCCACCTCCTCAGAACTACAACTTCTGCACTTACTCTGCTGAGTGCACTTGCCTGTGGCTGAGCAATCCTGCACTGGTTCTCAGGTGTGTGCTGGTGTTGCTGAGTGGACCTGAGCCAGTTTGTGTTTAAAGGACTTTCAGCTGCTGACTCTCTCAGCAGAACAGCCTTTACTCTCTATAGCATTCACTTGCTCCTATGGAGTTTAAAACTTGCTCTCAATGTGAAAAAGAGAGAATTTGAATTGAAAAGGCAGTTAACACTTTGTGTTCTTCAGCTCTTGCAACCAAGTTCCTTCACCTTACAGCTGGTCTCTCCTCGTGCCCCTTATCCCAATTCACCCAGCACCTGGTGGGTGCCACACAGCTGTACTGGGGAGGGGGAAAGGGAGGGGCACAGGCTGGCTACATGGGTGGGAATCCTACCTTGGCAGTCTGGCCCGAAGTAGCCCTTGCAACACTTGGCAATGTGGATGACCATGGAGCAGTTCCTACGGCAGCCATCCCTCCGCAGCCCGTAGGACTCGTAGGTGCACCATTGGATTCCTTCCTGTGTGTCACATGTGCCAGTGCAGGGAGAGGAGGGGGGAAAACACAGGGAAATGAGTGCTGTGGGGAGGTTTGGTCTTTCCCTCTTTAAATTATAATTTCTGATGTTCAGTGAACTAAAACATGATGTGTGAAGAGTGTGGGTGTGAGACCCCCACCTTCTCTGATTGCTGACATGCTAAACACTCTTAATGAGAGTGCAGGGGCTGCTCTGGAGTTAGCTGAAGCAATTTTACAGTGGATGCTGTGTGAGACCAACAAGCATTCCCCACCGCCAGCACCTGGGTGTTTGCCCTGGGTGTTTGACACTTAATAGTGTGGTAGCATTCTCAAAGCTTCTCTTTTTATTTATTCTAAGAGGCCTTTTCTGGTTTGCTGTTGTGAAGTACAGAGAAGAGCAGGTTAGACTGCTTACATGTGAGAATTGAATGTATTACCTTTGGTTTTGTCCCTGGAGGGCATTTAGTGTTACTGAAACAGCTAGCACAGTGCCCCTGGAAAAGGGAAAAAAAAAGGCATATTAAAATAATGGCTACAAAAGGCCACTTGGCTTTGACAAAAAGTCTGTTTTATGAGAGCAATAAATATGAGGAGAGAAAAGCTAAGGCTTGTTGCACTTCAAAAATTAATAGAAAACTCTGGAGAAACAAGAGAGGAGAGTGACAACAAAAGAGTTGTAATAATTTAGTGCCACAAAAAATGCAAGAAAGTAGTTTTGATACCAGAATATAAGTTCTGGAAGAAGAAACTGCTCTGGATCTAAACAAAACAGGGAAGAGATGATGAATGTTCTTCAAACAAGTATTGACATGATCTGTATCAGATCTGGATGTCTAATTTGGAGTACAGAAAAATGTTTTCTTCTCAGGAAGTACTGACCAGATCAGAGGAAATTATATCTATTTAATGGAATCATAAACAAAAAGCAATGTGAGCAGGTGGGATATACAAAATCGTTGGTTTCATAATTGAAATATGTGTTCCAATAAGAATTTTTTATACTGACTACCTGAAAATTACTTCTAGGTAATTTTTCCATACATTAAAATTAAACTGAAGTAAACTTGGTCTTGAAATTGTTTCAAGATGTCTTTTAAAACGTCCCATTTGTGGGACCCAACAAAGTTCACAGGGGAAACTTCCCCCATGCTAACAATGCCTGTTCAGGTGTGTTAAAAACAAGAAGTGTCAGAGACAGAGTAGGCAGTTCTTGATCTTGTGTCCTTCATACCCTATGCTGTCCTTTTGTAATAGGGAGCTTTGTAAATGCCATCTCTATGGACAAATCTGTAGTGTAAACATCCACTAATTTAAAGGCACAACAGAAGGATTTGTCCTCGCTCAGATTTTTGCTTGCACGTGAAAGGTGCTTTTTTTTCCAGCCTTTACTGAAACCACTTGTCCTGTGTGCTGCTTCCTGTGGGTGCAGGATTTCTGCTGTGCACCTCTCAGGTGCTGTGCTGCACTTCCAAACCTCTCTCTAAGCAGTGCAGCAGGCGCAGCCACCCTGCAGCAGCGGGGCTCACTCGCAGGAGCACCGGAGCTGCAGGGAGTGCTAGCCCAGTGAAGGTGGACGCTGGCCCTTGGGTGAGGCACCCGAAATGGGCACTGACCATGAACTCCACGGTGAGGAAGCTGTCGCAGCGTGCCCCCATGCTGGGCTCCATCAGCAGGCAGTTGATGCCGTAGGCGATGCCCCCGTCGAACTCCAGCTGCCGCTGCACCACCTTGCACTGCCCGTCGTTCAGGAACAGGGCGCCCTGGGAGGGGACAGGGGGACATGGGAAGTCATGAGCTGCTGCTCCTCCTTGGGTTCCTGCTCTCTCTAGGAATGCTCTTGGGGAGAGGTGGTGTGTCAAACTATCCTGTAAGTAAAATTGATGGCTATAGGGGCTCAAACCAAATTTTGGGGCCTCTCTTCCTATAGCTGAATGCTAAAATCTGGGCATATACAACCTGCTATAATGGGCAGATCTGTGTCTGGAGAACTGTGTCCAGCTCTGGGGTTCCCAACAGAGGAAGGATGTGAACGTGTTGGAGCAAGTCCAGAGAAGGGCCATGAAGATACTCAGAGGGCTGGAGCACCTCTGCCTTGAAGGCAGACTGAGAGAGCTGGGGTTCTTCAGCTGGGGGAAGAGGAGGCTTAAGGTAGACCCTGGAGCACCTTCCAGTCCCCAAGTGGGGATATGTGAGAGTTGGGGAAGGATTTTTAACAAGAACATGTAATGATAAGACAAGGGGTAATGGCTTTAAACTGAAAGAAGGTGGGTTTAGATTGGCTATTGGGAAGAAATTATTTACTGTGAGGTTGGTGAGACACTGGAACAAGTTGCCCAGAGAGCTGTGGATGTCCCATCCCTGGAAGTGTTCAGAGCCAGGCTGAATGGGACTTTGAGCGACCTTGTCTAGTGTAAGGTGTCCCTGCCCATTACAGGGTGGGTAGAACTGGATGATCTTCAAGGTTCCTTCTAACCCAAACCATCCCATGGTTCTATGATATTTTTCTTTTCTGAAGAGGACAGAGTATGCCAGTCTATGTCCACAGGTTTACCTTTTGCATACTTAGACTTAGGTGCTTGCCAAGTATGATCTGATACATTTGCAAAGAAAAATGTGACATTGCTCTGGTTTAACAGGATATGTGTGTGCCTGCAATCTTAGCTTGTAAGTGCTTACAGAGTTTGTATGCAGATGCTGCATTCTTGGGGTTCAAAAGCAGGCTGATCTTGGTGGTTTTGCACTGGTATTTTAGTGTAGAAGGTAAAGTGTGCTGCTATTTCAGTTTGAAGTTAACTGAGAGCTGTTTTGAACTAATAGCATCTTACAACAGAGAAAATGACAGCTCCAAAAAGTCCTGCAAACCACCTAGAATCTGTTGGTGTGGCTCTTGTCACTTACTGGGGATGACCAATGAATTTTTGGCACCACTGACCCTCCCTGGGGGCTGTGCAAAGGCACAGCGTGGTCTGCAGGAGCGGATCCTGCAGCAGGGGTGAGGGATAAGTGTGCCAGCAGAGCGAACACTTACAATCTCCCCGTTATCCCCACAGCTCACACTGAGGTTGGAGCCCTGCAGGGTCTTCAGTGAGGTGGAGCTGGGGAGCTGGTAGGCCAACACCTGGGAAGGAAAAGGGGAGATACATATCTGGGCTTGCATATTTTGGCTGTGGCAATGCTCCCCAAAAAGCAAGGGCTTACCGCAGCGTCACGGACAATGTGGAATTTGAGGTACTGCACCAGTTTGTCGGTGTTGGACTTCTTGAAGAGGAAGTCCTGCTGCTCCTGGGGCAGCCCACGGATGGCTGTGTCTGTGGGCCAGAAGAGTGTGACGGGTTTGTGAATGGGATCGTTGATCAGCCCAAGCAGGTTGTTTTTCTGCAACACAGAAGGGGTTATTGGGGTGGAAGATTGATGCTCTGTCCAAAGTGATGCTGACCCTGTGGAGCAAATGTCTGGTATGACTGGGGTGTAGGGCCCTGTGGGCTGCCTGGTCAAAGCCTGCAAGTACCTTGACTTTAAAAACCAGATATGTGAGTTGAACTTGATATACAGTAGGACAGAGCTGAGTGGGGAAGGGAAATGGGGCTGTGGGTCTGTTTGACATCCCCCCACATCTGTGGGAGTGTCACTGGTGGTGACCAGGGTTGTTGTGTACTGTATTGTGAGCCCTTTGGTTCTCTGAACCACATCCTGCCAGTGGTGCAATGTGCTGTGTGGGCTCTTCTGTCTTAAAAAAAAATTATTTGCAACCTTTTCCCTATGGCTCCCGTCTCTTGTGTCCTTACCTCTAGCAAAGTGTTGAACAGAATGTACCCATGTTTGGCTGCAACCATCTTAAGACTTTCCTACAAAGAAAGAAAAGCAAGTAATTTACCTAAGAAATACATTATTTGGGTATTAAAAAAGCAGATGAGGGCTTGCTTTTCCCTGTAAGTCACTTTTTGTTATAAAATCAAAGCTGCTGTAAAAGCCCTCTGCAGAAATCTTCTTATACTGTCCTTACTTTATCTGTAATTCCGGTAAATTTGGAATATAATACTGAATTTATTCAGCAGTGTAGACAATGTTTGTATAAGGTCTTTTAAGTGTCACTTTTTTTTTTGTTGACTTATATTATTTTTACATCTGACAGTAACTGTGGAAAAGCCCTTGGGTTGGGAATGGTGATAAGCTGCACATACCTTCTTGAGGGGGAAATCCTGCATATGTGATGGGACTAGAATTTGGTTTATGATGTGGATCACACCATTTGTGCCAACAGCATCACTGAGTACAATTTCAGCTTTGTTGTTCAAAACCAGCGAGTTCTGGAAAGACAAAACCAGTTTTTTCTGTGAAACTTTGTGGGAGTGAGGCTGATGCTGAACTGCTTTGATATTATGAGCCCAGACCACCTTTTCTTTGCAGCAAACAGTACTTTCAGCTTTAATAAATTGCCCTTTGGTTTTAAACTCTCCTCATGCTCATAAAGACAGAGTTTGAGGATAAAATAGCTTATGTCAAAGCAAGGGTTATACAACTCCACTCTTGGCATACCGAGTAAGTGCTGAACACTTCAGGTGAACAGGCAATCTCATTTGAAACTCATTCATTTATTTTTGTGCATCAGAGGAGGAAAGGGAACCACTGAAGTTTTTATAAAAGCTGAATGAGAGTGGACTGTTCTACTGTTCTGCTCCCCATCTCTCCATGCTGGGTTACCTGTGAGTAGCTGATGTGTATCAGGTCACCATGCAGAGAGGTGACGTTGGTGATTGCTGTCAGGTCCTTGTACAGCAGATTGGCACAACCCACCATGTGGTACCGCAGCACTTGAGCCATCACTCCTTTGGCAATCCAATCCTTGACCTGCAGTGGCAAGTGGAGGAGTTGGGAAGCAGCTGAGAAAGGCATCTGAAGCAGAAAGCTCAAGGCCAGCTCACCCTCAGTGCCTGCCCCTTTCACTTACTCGTGGGTCGCTGTTCAGGATGTCTGTGCGAGGGACAAACAGAGTGAAGGGGCCGGGGCCTGCGATATCTCTGATAGACAAGGCCTGCCAAATGTAAGAGGATAAAGCAGCAATGAGATGGTGCCTGTGGTGCCACAGGGGCACTGCCCTGTGGAGGGGGAGGTGGTGCCTGCAACCCCACTGCTGCCACATGTTGAGTTCTCTTCCCTGCAATGCAAGGGTGGGAGAAACTCCTTGTATGGATTTTGTCTCCTAGCCTCATCTGTCTCCTCTGCTCACACGTATTAAGTGGAAGATTTTGGTTTTTTGACTTGCAGCCACATCTCTATCTCCTCTGCAATAACAAACTGAAGAGGGAATTAGGAGTGCTAATGGATTTGGGCTATTGCAGGCACTTTGCAATGACCACTAACAAGCTAAATTGAGAGTTCTCTTAAAGCAAGAGGAATCCACCTGTCTACTGTGGTAGCAGAACTGAAACTAGAATATGAGTCTTTGGGCTAGCAGATCAATATACTGGTCTGTGCTGCCCTGAGGCTTCTGAAAAACAGAGAATTGCTGTTGCCAGTCTGCAAAAATCAGTGAGAGTTGGCTGCATGGACACAGAGCACCCTGTGATGTTTCAGGGAGGCAACTGAAAATATTGCCATTTGGAGATGCAGTAGGGTTAGTAAATGGGTGTAATGTTCTTGTTTCAGACTTCATGAGAGATGTGCTGGCAGATCTCAGACTGTGAATGGGTGAAAGCTTCAGTTGTATGTCCAGTCTGGAGGCTACATTTCTCTGGGACCTTGGTCTTGATCATTAATACTCTAGATCATTAATACTGTTTTAGTGACAGTTAATAATTTAAATTAGAGCATCTCAAGTATTAGTGACTGGTAATACAAACCCAATCCCAATTGCATTGAAGGATGTTGGTACACACCAGATTCTTGCCTGCTTCACTCCCCTCTATGCTCTTGGAGGGGAAAAAGGGAGGAGAAGCTCACCCCCCCCTCAAGAAAACCCCAATAAACTACAACCACTCAACCTTTTCTTACCTCTAAGTGGAAATAAAACCTAGATGTGTTGGAGTTCCTGAGAAGTTCCTGCAATTAAGAACAAGACTCTGTAACATTGCTGTAAATACACCTCTAAGAAAAGCAAGGGAACTCCTGGTTTGGAATAAGTGCTGTATACCTGTACTGCTTCTGTTCTGTTCTTGTCTTACACTCAAACAGCAGGCTTCTTTGAAACCTAAAACTCCCTAGTACTGCAGTCATTGTCTACTAGGGTTTTTTTGTTTGTTTGTTTTGGCAATTAAGGTCATCTTGCAGCATCCTGTTCCTATTCCTGGTTTCTTGGATTGGGATAATTTCAAATTCTGGGCTACAAATTTGTCCAAGAAAAAATGGTGTGTTTCAACCACTTTGTTAAGGAACTATGTGAAGAAAAATAAGACACAGCAGATGTGCGGCACTTTACCTGGAAGATGTTGCCTCGGCACTTAAATCCATCCCCAATGTAGTTAGGTTTGCAAGTGCAGGTCCTTTCTGTCAGCTCGGTGTCGTTGCAAATGGCAAATTCACTGCAGCCTCCATTATTCTTGTAAGAACAAAGTGTAAAATATATAATTCCTTCATTGCCAGGTGTATAAAACAATTCCAATTCACCACTTTTTCCCCCATATGTATAATTTAGAAAGGCTTAATCACAAGATCTTTTTGAAACTGTATCTTTCTGGGAAAATCTGATGGCATATGTTTTATTGCAAACACTGAAGAGCATGTAGGGTTTATAAAAAAATAAGTCTCCTTTTATGCAGAGGATGTACTTTTGATTCCCTCCTCATATACTTAGTTCATGATGCTGTAAGGATGCAAAATATTTGCATGCAAATCTCACTCAGCACCTTAGGGATGAGTCTTAGCTTCTCTGCCAATGCAGCACTGACTTACTCTAAAGGGAACTATTTACACACTGTAAATCACTGTGATGGTGCCAGGAGCCTGAATTTATGGAGGACCACTAGCACGGGGCTGGCTGTTGTTCCCTGTTTGTCTGGCCCAGGTCAGCTGGAACAGGGACTTGCCTTGTCCTTGTCTCTAAAACCTCTCCTGTCTACACCTGAGTCCACTGCCAGAGCAAATTTGGGCTTGGAGCACTGGATGCATCTCACCCATCTGCCTGCCTCCAGAAATCTCCCTGTGCTAAACCAAGATGTTCCTCACTCAGGAGCAGCATGCTGGGGCTCAGAGCTCTGCTCAGTCATGAGTAGATGTTCCCCTGTTAGCACCTCAGCTTGCAAATAAGTTTCTGTCCTAGGCTTGAGAGCAAATTGGGAAAAATTGAGAAGCTCTCTTGTTTTCCCATCTTGTACTTGTTTCGTGGTGTCCTTTTAGTTGCTGATCATCTCAGGGATCCTTTCCCATGGGCCATGAAAGGGAGCAGAAGTTCCTTTGGGAGCTATCAGTGGGGCCTGACCCGACAGGTCAGAGAGATGCCTGGGTGTGAGCAGTGGGTTTGGGTGGATTTGCTATGGATTTGGCTTGGCTTATGCACACTGTTGGCAGCTTTGGCTACCTGTGATACTTTTCTGCACAGAGATTTGGTCATCATGGAGCCAGGTTAGCCTCTGGTATGACACTGATGCTCCTCAAGATGATCTTTACATCTTTTAATACATAATTAGCCTGGCATAATTAGTCAAGTGGGAGCAGAGCAGCTGGAACACAGCATAGGAAAAAGCAAAAGAATACAAAATCATAGGGAGCAGTGGCTCATAACTTTAAACTCCCCTTACTCCAGCTTCTGTTTTTGCCCTTGCTCTTTCATCTCTGCAACCTTTCAAGGTTAGGGAAGGCCAGCTGACAGGCCAGGCTGGGAGGGTGAGAATTATTGTTACTGTGCTCAGAGCACAGAGGATTAATGTGCACGGGAGAGTGGCTATGTCCCTGCTGCAGCTTGCCAAGAGGCAGGGCAGTGCAGCTGGTGCAGAGAACCACGCTGATTGCCAGTGTGTGGCTTGCAGTGTGCAAAACAAATGTGGCTAATTCTCAGACTGCAGTGACGAGTGAGGGACAGAATGGGGAATGCCACTGGATGTCCTGGCTTGGGTGTTGTGGAAGGAAATGGTTTTGTTGGCTTTTTATAGGAACTCTGTATAACAAATAATTTGCTGACTTAGGTTTTACCACTACAGACCAGGACCTGTTTCTCTGGCTTGGATTTGAATTGGGTTATTTAAGACTCAATGATGAGTGCAGGCCCTCACTCGTGTTATGTTCAGGCTGTGGTAAAGGAAAAGCCCTTCCTGCACATTTAGTTTCTCTCACAGTGACAGCACTAAAGCAAATACTGAACCAAGAATATTTATAGATTAGCCAAGTTAATGTAAATTGATTCTTAGCACACCTAACTTAGTTTAGAATGCATACAACCCCCAAAAGTATAATGATTATAATGAGACCTTAAATTATCTCCTTAAATGGATACTTACTTGTGAACACAGACTGATATATGTGCATGTTTTGCCATCTCCAGAATATCCCTTCAGGCAATTACATACTGCCTACAAAGCAAAATCAGAAAACATGCCTACATTGAAAAATGCTTGATTTTTTTCAGCACACATATATATATATAGTTTATTTGTTTCCAGATAATTTCATGGTGATATGATGTGCAGTTTATTAAGCTAAAAGTGCATCATGTCTCCTTGGCCAGTATGAGCAACCATAAACTGAGATTGGGAAGTAACAATTTTCAATAGGCTCTATCTGCCTTTTCCCTGCCTATCCTTCTCTGGTTTCCTTCTTGCTGTTCTGGTCATTTGAGATGACCCCTCTCACATTTGCACATTATTTTTTTGCTGAAAAAAACAGGCTAAACCCCTAATTTGTTTCCCTCGTGTTTTTTGCTTATGTTGGTATTCCCCTCTTATCCCTTTCCTTCCCCTGCTTTTTTAAAGTCATGAAATGGACCTTCAAAACATGCCTGGAATTGTGTCCTGATGTTAGTGGCAACTTCCCATGCAGTGGAAATGCATCTGACACTTTGTCCTGGTTACTTTATTTTGTACTTGCAGTTATCATGAAGATGATGAGTAGTTGCAAAGAAATGAATTGTATTCTCCAATTCACTGCTTAATGGTTCTCAATTTAGAATTTACATTTAATATGTAGGAATTTGAAAATTCAATGAGATTTCTGCAGCAGAAATAAAACTGGGAGGTAGTCTAATAGCAGTGTTTTTGTACCTCCTGGATGAGTGACAGCCCTACAGAAAGCAGACGCCTTTCCCTCCTATAAATTTACCTTTGCAGTGCTGGGATTTTGTAGTGGAAGTTGTTATTACTCTGATCTTGTTATTACTCTGATGTTAATTACATTCTCACAGGTAAGGAAAAATAAATAAACAGGTTGTAGCTACTACTTCTGTCCCCAGTGAGGGTGTATGGAAGAAAATAGCCATTACCTGTCCTGTCTAGAGGGAGGGGGAAGGGGTTCAGTGACTCTGTCGTCCCACCAGAAATGTGCTGACTTGTAAAGGACAGTGAAGGCAGAGTTATTTGTTTGGACTGGCAAGAAGGGCTGCTGGGTTTGTTGTCCTTTCTGTCCCTGAACAACTGGAAGGCAGGAGGTGGCTTTGACTCCTGCTTTCTGTTTCTTGCCTTGGTCCTGAAGAAATACCATTGTGTAGTGCTCACTGGAGGTTTACAGTCCTGCCAACAGCCAACATGGAACCACAGGAAGATGAAAAGAAGTGCTACAAGCAGGGAGCTCAGCTTCTTTGGCAACTGTTAGAAAAATAAAATCACTAATCTGTGTCGCTTGACTGTCCTGACTGATTTGCTTCTCCCTTTCTCTTTGGAGAGTATGTGGTACCTCTGCATGGGAGAAGAGATCAGCAGAGGAGCAAGTGGATGCTAGAAGGCTGTAACCCCTATGCGAGAGCTATGATTTAGGCCATTTTCTTTTCTTGTGAGTACATTTGTGGGGAGAAGGGCTAGTCTAAAATGGAATTTTTCCACTGACGGTTTCTATAACAATAAAAGAAACATCATCTAGCAATACTTTCAAACTGACAGGTTTTCACATCAAAACCTCCCAGGAGGGGGAAAAACAACTACTTGAAATAGCAAAACTCTGCTTTCCTCTGCAGTTTTGGATTTCTTTCACTGAAATTGATTTTTTTTCATTTTTGTCTGCATGCTCCCTCAAATGCCTTTTTGAGGGAAGCATATACTTTTCAGAGTTATTATGAAATTCGCTTTTCTATTTAAAAACAAAGTTGACACTGGGAAATCTTTCTTTATCCAGAGTAAATGCTTGACTAGGCCTATTTTTCTTCACTAACAAAGTACTTACTTGATTGGGTCCAGTCTGCGTGCATTCTGCGTTTCTATCACATCCACCATTGTTCACCAGGCAAGGGTTGATTTCTGTATAAAACAGAAACAGTGTAATAAAGAGAGAGTAATTCTGAAAACCCAAGGAGGAAGAAGTTAGAGTAAAGCATACCAGGAATTCAGATTTATGACAAAATTCATTCCCTCAGCTATGTAGTACCTCAGTCTAGGTCTTCAGAATGTCTGTCTTGGTGAATGCTAAAGCCCTGCCAGCAGCATTTCTGAAACCAAACTTGGGGAGGTATGGTATGGTATCTAAAAGCCTTACTTTGTGATGGTCAGAGGAGTGTGTGTTTCAGGCTGCTGAAGTTGGGGTTATCCTTGCTAGAGGTGGATGTTGTTTGATAAGATTGTTGTTTGGTAAGACTGTTCTTTGCTGCTGCAGGTGTGGGGTTTGCCAAGCAGTACGAGCCATGCGGCAGGAAGAGCTGCCTTTGGCGTTGGAGATATGCTATCAGCAAGCTGCACTTCTGGGTCAGGGTGGAAGAAGGACCATCCCCCTGCAGGAAACCTTGCTCCTGGGCTTTTTCTCTGTGTGCTGTGTGAGACAGGGCTGGTGCTTACCAATGCAGACGATCCCATCTCCGGTGTAGCCGGCGCTGCAGACGCAGGCTCTGTTTCCTGGTGTTGTTCTCCTGCACTCTGCCTTGGCAGAGCAGCCCCCGTTGCTGCTCTCACAGGCATCAATAGCTGAGCAGGGACAACAGCAGAGATTAAACCAATGTGCTGGACTGGCTTCTCATGATAATCTGCCTCCATCTTTTAAAGGGTTTTGCTAACGTTTTCAGAACACAGAGTCTTTCTGAATTAAGAGGCCACAGACTTCATTAGTGCCAGACATTTAATACCTATCATTGTTTCAAGAGGGAAAGCTGAGATGAAGTTTGGAGTCTGGAATGTTAGAGTTCATGCAGACTGATTTTCAGTAACTTTCCATCTTCCAATTCTGCCTGTTTCAATGAAACTCCAAAAAAGGGGTGTTTGTGTTCTTCTCTAGTTTAAATGGCTATTTAAGCATTCCCTGAGCTTGACATTTTCTGCACAGAGATCATATAACTTCTCTTGCAGGAGGTCTAGAGCATAATGCCACCTAGCTTTCCTGTGACAGAAAGTCCTGGTTTTTATTCAGGTGAATACTCATCCTGTTTCTCCAACTCTGGATGAGCTGGATGCTCATAACTTGAGGGCAGGGAGGGAGCCTTGTCTGGTCTTCAGTGTGACTCAAATCAGCCTGAACATTGCTTTAATTTTTGTTTCAAATTACCCTAAATTGCTGTTTCAGCAATGTCAGACAAGGGAGTTGATTTTTTCTGGACCTAGTTTTGCCCAGGGGTCCTCTATAGGAAGAACAAGGGTGAGTACAGAGTCACTCTGGCTGACCTGTGTCATCCAGCTCTTCCTGCACATGGGGAATTGCCCCCCAGTAGATTGAAATGGATTTGGCTGTCTTGTTGCCAGAAGAGTACAATGAAAGCAGGCAGAGTAAGAGTGGCAAAATCTGGGATCAGGACCCTGCAAGCCATTGTGAGTAAGTAGAAAAATGGGCTTCTGTTCTGAAAAGCATTAGTATCTTAATCAGTTAAGAATTAAGAAAAAATTCTAATTAATTATGATTATTGTAGTTGGAAGTAGTCTACTTTGGATAACCCAGATTCTTGGAGGAACATCTAGGGTAAGGTGCTATTGCCCCTTTCTAAGGATCTCTCTAGTCTAAAGAAATGGGTTTTACCACACCAGAAATCTGAGCAAGATCAGAAAGCTGAGGAAATGGTAGAGTTATGCAGCTTCCAGTAGCTGGAAGTGTTATTGTACCCTGAATTGGCCTCTCTTTGCTGGGCTTTGCTGGGAAAGGGAGTAAAAGTCGCAAACCAGGTTTCATTACTCTGCAAACAATGGGGCCGGGGCTGTGCACGGCATGTTCCCTTTTCTCTGGTCTCCCTCAGCACAATGCCTCACAACTTGGAGACTTGGAGCCCTTTGTTTGCTTTGAATCCGCACCTGTTGGGCTGCTGTTTGTTTTGAGGGAACTGGCAACAATTCCTGGTTTTTAACTGCTGCATGGGGAAGTGCTCATCTCTCACCAGCTCTACTGTGACTAGAGAGTGCTTCAAGCATGCTTCTTTGGTTTCTTTTTTATTTTTTTCTGCTAAAGGGAAGAAACAAAGTTCACTTGCCTGTGCAGAATGTCCCGTTCCCCTCAAACCCAGCTGCACACTTGCAATAGGCAGTGCCATTTGATAGGAGAAGGCAGCTAATGAAATAAAAGGAGAGGGAGGCAGCATTTAAAAGAGGGGAAAAAAAACTGGTCAGGTCTTTCATACAACCCTTGCTTTTGTGAGTTGTTCTGAAGGTAATGTTGCATAGAAATAACAAGGCATTTAACCATACAGTAAGAGGCAGCTAAAACCATAAAAATGGACCTAGTTGGACCAAGGTTTTCAAATGTGTTTTGGATGTATTATTTTAGCCATTTAGAATTTCATGCTTTGGTCTTTAAGTATCCCATTTTTTTCCGTGCAGAACTCCAGAATTTGCATGTCTATTCATCCAAAGAGCTGTGCACAATTTTTGTTTGTGTGCACCCAATTTATGGAGGGATGCAGCCAGCACAGTTCATCATTCCCCCCTACTCCTGCCATGCCTGCATCTATCCTCACACCTACAGTGGGTGAAGAATACACAGGAGAAGAACAATCTGCTTCTGTCAGAAACACAGTCTTGATTCCAGAGTGTGTGGGTTTCCCATGAGCAAATCTGAGAGTGTAGTTTTGCCAAAAAGCCCAGTAAAATATTGCTACTGTGAACTGAAGGTCACATGGGGGAGAGAATGACCTACATCTGGAAAAAAGGGGGTTTGCCCCTCTGGTTTCTTAGATCCTACAGAAGAGCTGTGACTGAAAATGTGGAGTCTTTTTAGCCACCTTTCCTTGTTTTTTTTGAAATGTCTTGGCTAGTGTAAATTTTGCTGTCTGGTCAGTGGTGAGGGGACAGATGCTCTTCAGTAAATGGCTCAGTGGGGCTCACTTGCTCCTTTGCCCAATACTGGTGCTGGACTGGTGAGAGCATTTTTCTTTTGTTATTATTTGTATATTTTGATATGAAGAGGAGAGCTTTGAACTTTTTGTCCTCATCACCATCTACATTAGATTTCCATTGCTCCTTTTCTCTGTCAGATATGCTTCTGAGAAGTCATGAGCAAGGTGGACTATGATTTTTGCCTTGCAAGAGATCCCCTTTCCCTCCCCTCTCCTCTAAATAAGTACATTTCATACATACTTAGCACTGGTGTGGCATGAGGCGTTACATGCGTCGTCTTTGATTTCTGCAAGTGGAAAAAAATTGAAGTAGGGATCAGAACCTTTTGGGTCAACTTCCTTCTAGGTTCAGACTCTCTTGTTCCTATCATGTGGAGCTTGAGTCTGAGTTCTGCATCAGGCAATCATGCTCTTAGTCTCTATAGAGACTCCATCTGTAGAGTCTGTATAGATCAGTGGATACCACTGAAATTCACTTGGAGGAGTTGTGTCATATTGCCAGAAAAACATTTCACCTGTTGTCATTTATCTGTATTTACTCTGGTGAATCTTGCATAATATTATTTTAGCCATTACAATTCCATTCTTTGGTCTTTAAGTATCCCATTTTTAATATATTTTTTATATGAGTTATATAAGGGTAGGTTTTCCAAAGGAAATGAAATTTTGCTCAGATGTAGTAACTACAGCAACCCTCTTATAAAATTCTGCTTATTACTAATTATTTCCCTGGGAAAATTCAAAACTGAAATTGAATGCTATTATTAATGTGTTTGTATATGTTTTTATTTTATATTATAGGTAGGGTTTTGAAATAGTTACTGAATACATTTTAATTACGTCTAAATAGAATATAATTTGATTGGATATAGGAGCTGTATTAAGCCAGCACAAAATGATTTATTTGCTAATTATTTTTTATCCCATTAGCAATAACATAATTTAATATCTGGTGTTGTACAGCTAAATCAACTTATTGAAGCACTTGAGAGGCTTTTGATCTGAGGGTCAAAATGCCCTGGGTAATCCTGCTCTGGAAAACAAATAGCTTTAATAAAGGGGATATCTTTTCTGGACAGGTAGAGAGTGACACAGGTAGAGAATTAGCTAAGTGAGCATTTCAGTATCGTGAGCAGTATCTCAGCTGTCTCTCTAATAATACAGTAATTAATTGCCATAGCACAGGAATGTGACCCATATTTCACTGCATGGGGGAAGCTGCACTGGGATCTGCTCGTGGCTGTAGTTCTGTCATTTTCTGAAATGCTCACTTTTTACCTCAGGAAAAAAAAAGACAGGACACTCACCAGTCTCACACATCACTCCTCTCCAGCCAACGTCACATTCACAGGAGCCGTCCCCATCGATCCCACTACTGCATTTCCCATGGACACAAGTGCACACTGTGGGAGAGATGGGGGAAGCTGCTGTCCTTGGCAGCGTAGCAGTGTTACAGCAGGAAGGACAGCAGGGGTGGCCTAGACATCACCAGCTGATGGCATCTCCTGCTCT
This sequence comes from Monarcha castaneiventris obscurior, assembly GCA_026261815.1. Classification (NCBI taxonomy): domain Eukaryota; kingdom Metazoa; phylum Chordata; class Aves; order Passeriformes; family Monarchidae; genus Monarcha; species Monarcha castaneiventris. Next base: position 2,390,967 of record JAMPIT010000034.1, read on the forward strand.
AGGCTGTTTCATTGCTTTGTCTTGTGCCTTTTTGTTCCTAATGGCACAATAACTCTAAATTCAAACTATGCTTATCTTCCCTCTATTCCCAAGTACAGGGTCTGAAACTGTATTTTAATGGGAAAGAATTAGTGAAAAATAGCAGTGCTAAAGAGGATTGTTCTTGCTGGATTCTTTTCTAAGTCTGTAGCGTGCCAGAGTAGAAGACACTGCCTCCAGCCAAGGGATGAGAGAGCAAACACCATTATGGGGAAAGAAAAGGGGATAATGATGTTTTTTAAGACAGGCCTATTACCCTGAAATTGCTGTACCTTTCTAGACTCTAGAGTGGACGTGGTTAGGAGATAAAAGGGGAAGGTTTGTACACCTGACGAGGCGGGCAGAGCTCCTGTGAGGTTTGGGGAGGCTCGGTACCTTGGTCGCAGTTGGGGCCGTATTTGCCCGTGCTGCAGCTCTCGCAGGCCGTGCCCACAAACCCCTCCTCGCACTGGCAGGTGCCCGTGCCGTTGATGCCATCCAGGCACACCCCGTTCCCAAAGCAGGCGTTCCCGGCTTTTCCTGGGCACGGCTGGCACTGCTGGCCGAAGAACCCCGCGCAGCACTCCCTGGTCTGGAAACCCAGAAATGCTGTGCTGAGGGTCAGGGTAGCAAGCAGGGTGGATGAGAGAGCTGGGTTTTTACAAGGGCTTGTAGGGGTAGGACAAGAGGGAATGGCTTCAAGCTGAAAGAGGGTAGGTTTAGTTAGGTATAAGGAAGAAATTCTTTACTGTGAAGGTGGTGAGGCACTGGCAAAGGAGGCCCAGGGAAATTATGGATGCTCCATCCCTGGAAGTGTTCAAGGCCAGATTGGATTGGGCTTTGAGCAACCTGGTCTAGAGGAAGGTGTCCCTGGGCATGGCAGAGGGGTGGGAATGATGATAGTTAAGGTCCCTTCCGCTTGTAAAGAAGGGTGGCTACACCTTCCAGCCCAAATTAGTCTTTGATTCAGTGATTTTTGGCAGTACATCAGCTCTGCTGGTCTGTGGCCACACTCCTCAATGTGCCAGGACACAGGTTGCCACCCCAAGTCCTCGGTGGGACTCAGGTGCCCTTCACCACCCCAGGGAAAGGTGGACAGAACTTCTAGGGACAAGCATAGGGTTACCCTTCCCAAACCTGTGCTCCCTCTGCACCATGTCAGCTCCGGGCCCTCCCTGTGCTGCAGCTATCACAGTTCTTTAACCTTTCAACCTCTGCTGCGTCCAGAATAAAGGCCAATAAACATATTGTCAGGAACTGCCTTGACATGCTGTGTGAGCTTAGTGGGAATTATGAGGAGGCTGAGGCTCAGGGAAGGGAAGGGGGCTCCTGGTCACCGCTGTAGAAATTTACCCCAGTAGAAAGAGTGAACTCACAATGATGGTTTTAGCACACTTGGGCCGGCACCCGATCTGGATGGTGTACAGCCTCATGTGGTTTTCTGTGAGGACACAGTACTTCTTCTCCCCTGCCTGAGCAAATGTTGGAGAAACAGATGCACTTCTGAATAATATTGATCAGCTACTTTCAAATGTGTTAAAAAATGGGACATTAAATTTATGCATGCTGTGCACTGACTCACACATCCGCAATTAAAATGAAGGAAATACTTATAGAAATAAAAATGTATTAGCTAAATAATTTCTAGTGAGCATACGATTGGTTTAACTCAGTGTCTTGTGGTGTTTTAAAGGCGTCTAAAATTGCATTTGCTCAGAACTGAACAGATTGTATTCAGAAGTTTTAAAAACTTTTTTCATTTTTCACATTTTCTGATTTTTCTAATTCTTCTTGGAAAACTGAGTTATGAAGTTCTGCAAAAACAGCTGTTGAAACATTATCTTCCAGGTCTGAACACAATTGGGAAAGATTGTTTGCTGAAGAAAGCTTTTGATCTCTGTACACCCTTGTGAGGCGTTTGAGACAAGCATCCATCCAGCTGTTCATTGTAAAGGAAATAGTTTGAGTTTTACCCATGAGGACTTAAATTTGGTTTTACCAGTCAAGTACTTTGATGAGGTGGATGGGACTTGATTTGCTTTGGAATACCATAAGTGGCATAATTAATTAAAAATAATAAATAATAAAGGAAAATATACTTCTGTAATCCCAGTGGAGGGGCTTTCACAGATAAGTTAGGTACAGAGAAACTCTAAATATCTGCAGTTCTCATGTGTTGGACCTGGGCATCCAAAGTCTCTATAATCTCCAAATCTCCTTGTGACCATAACTCACAGCATATTGCTGTGGATGGATTGAGTTTGCCCTTCTGTACATCTCTGGTTTGCAGGGCTCAAAGTTGATTCTGTAATTCCTTCTGGAGCAGGCATGCTCCAGACCACATTTAACTCCCTTAAGGTTTGCATGTGAGAGGTAAACTTTACAGTTTGAGGAGTCTTTAGTTGTCCCAGTACATATGAGAAACTGGCCTTGAAAGGTAGTTTTATTTTTAAGCTGCCCTTCTGCTACCTTGATCCCAGGTAGATTAAAAAAAACCAAAACTCTAAGGTCAGGGTGGATTGAGTCTATTGACTCATAGGTAGCAGGCTGAAGTAAATACTGTATCTTTTGTTGAAACTGAGGCAATTATATTAAAAACAGGATTGAATGCATCTATAGTCAGTTTTGATACAAAAAAACCAAACCAAACAAGAACTCTAGCATTAATGAAAAAATACTTACTATCTCTTTTGTTCCTGGGGGACAACTTGACGGTTGTGAACAAATTCTGCACTTCTCCTTAAGCAACACAGAAGACGGGTAGTTAACAGACTGTATAGAGCTGCAGGCAGGTTGTTTCATAGAAAAAATGTGATTTCCAGCCGTATTTCCAAATCTAGTCCTTGAGGGGCATTATCAGGATAACCTATTAGGTAAAGATGGTGAGGGAAACCATCCTGCTCAGCAAGGAGGGATATCCCTACGAGCACCTCTGTGGGGACACCCTTCCTCCAAGGGGAAGAAGGAAAGATCATTTGGTCATTTTTATTTGCTCATCTAAAGTGATGCTTCCCACTTTATAAAGAAGTGGCCTGGCTACAAAGATGTAGAACACTGCATTATTATTATTATTTTCTGCATATTAGAGCTTAGGAATTTCTTATTCCTGAGCTACTCTGATTATATTTTATCCAGGCTGTCAAAACACTGATTTCAGGACCAAAGCTGTCCTAAGAGATGCTAAAACTCTGGCAGGAATATCCTTTGTGGAAAAGGTGTGCATTCCTTGCTGGGAAGCAATACCATTTTTAAGCTGCCCTTCTGCTACCTTGATCCCAGGTAGATTAAAAAAAACCAAAACTCTAAGGTCAGGGTGGATTGAGTCTATTGACTCATAGGTAGCAGGCTGAAGTAAATACTGTGTCATTTGAGCTGTGTTTGGCTGTAGGTTTCTCTGAGGGGCCTTTAAGCATCTCTACAAACAGGACCACTTACAATGATCACAGTGTTATTGGTATCACATCTGTTCTTCTGGATTTCCAGGACCTTTCCCAGCCCATGAATAATTCCTTTGTCTGTGGCAACGTTTGCATAGCTGATAGGAGCATCATTTACGTATAGCTGCAAAAGACATGCCATCAGTTAGAGAGCAGCAGAGGTGTTCCACGGCTCTGTGGTCACCTGAGCAGCAGGAGGTGGGAGAAAGAGAGAAATGTGTAGGGATCACTTAAGGAAAACCATCAAAGGTAGTTAGCATCAGGCACTTGCTCATATTACAGCTGCATTTAACTGCTTCCCTGCACTGGAAGGCATGGGAAAAGCATGCCAAAAGGTGGGTTTGCTGTGTCTGGGGCATGAGGCACTTCAAGGAAACTCTCCCAGCAGTTGCTCTTTCAAGGAGGACTTTCATCAACTCAGTTCTACCCCACACTCCCATCGTGCCCTCACCAGCAGCAGTCCCACTGCAGGCGCTTTTTCATGGCTCAGCTGTGGGCAGAGCAAAGAGCAGGGCTGAAACTCTGTGGGTGAGAAGCTTTCTGTCTTCCTTTGCCTATGCCCAGAGGGAGCTCTGGGACAGAGAAGGAGGACCAAGTTCCCCTCCTTGCCCTGTCTCTTAATCTTGCTGTGCCTGATTTTTCCACGAGTGGTATTTGAAAGGCAATTCATATTTGTTGCCCAATGCTTTGAGCTCCTAGGATTGAAAGTAGACTAAATCCCCAGAAGACAGAATTAATGTTTTATGATTGAGGGCAGGTTTCTAATAGCCCTTGGAGGTCAAATTAATGACTGCTTTGGAATGCAGGCTTGTAGTTGCTAGAGACAGATGTCTAAAATTCAATCTAAATGTGAACAGCACGACTGAAATCAAATTCAATCAAAGATACCTTCAAGGGTGACTTTGAATTGAGCAGGTCTGAGATAGGCCTTGCATTTGAGTGACAGCTTTTGTGCTGTTAAGTCACAGAAGCTAATGAGGGATGCACAGCTCTTTTTGACTGCGTGTCAGTTTAAAGTTGGAGCTGGAGTTGCAAAAAGCAGGAAACCTGTTTCTCCCAGCAAGTGCAGACTGCAGTACCTGGCTGTCATGCAGGAAGAACCCAACCTGGTAGGAGAACCCTAGCATGGTCTCCCTGTGCATGCCATTGTGCAGGTTGTTCTTCAGGAGCTTCTCATCCAGCACAACATGATAGCGGATTCGGCCTTCGTCCTGCCAACACACAATTACACTCAGAGTTATGTGACAAAGCCTGAAAAGTTACTAAGGAAAGCATTTTCCAAAGGGTTTAAGCCAAACAGAAGCTGCCTGGATTTAAAGAGAAGCTTCTCCAGTAGGCAGGTATTTAATATTTCTTCCTGTAGAGAGCCAGCATTCTTGTCATAATGAAAATTTTATTGACCATGGAGGGTGAAAGACAATTGAACTGGGAGGACCAAGGTTTGCTTGAGCCTGAAACATCTGTTTCTGTGCATAGGGCTGGCTGATAGATTCAGGGAAAAGTCAGATGACTTTTCAGGCCTCTGAAATTCATGGGTTCATTTGACATCAAAAGCTGTATGTTCATGAGTGCTTTTATAATCTTTCCATACCCATTCCTTATTCCTTTGGGAATCCCTGAATAACCTATAAGGAAATAAGCCATAGGTGAATGTTTAGAGTAATTTATATCTATCTATATATATATATCTATCTGTATTTCTATATCTATAATCTTTAAGGGCATCTTCATTCAATAAAGACTGAGAGTCATGTCTGTTAATTGAAAAATTGAAAAACTATGCCTAGTTGGTCGAATGTATTTGTATTTCATGGAAAAGTGATGAAGTTACTCTCTGCACATCAAAATTTTGTGTGGGCTTCCCAAGGCTTCCGCATCTAGTTCTGAAGCAGGAGACTCCCAGATCTCTATCTGACTAGGAGGAGGAACCAGAGGCAGGATGTGTTCATGAGAGATTGACCAATGTGAGAGAAGCTGGGGCATTTGGAGAGTTTAGGACCTGCCCAGACAACAGACAGTGCTGCTGCAACTTTGCCTTTGCAGTAAAAGGGCTTTGTGCAAAATCCTCTTTCTCACTGGTCCCTTGTTCTGAATGTCCATGCTGCTCCTGGCCCTTCTGCTCCTTCAAAAGTGTGTGAAAGCATCTCCAGGATGTGAGATTTTTGATGCTGCCTGGCTGTGCCCACAGAGTGAAATAGTGGCTTTGATGTCTCTTAGGGCTGGCCCTGTTCCATAGATTTGGCATAGAAATGTTTGCAGATGAGAAAGTAGGAATTAAGGTAGAGCTAATCTCCATCAGTGTCCAGTCCTATTTAATCTCCTGACTTTGGCGAATTGGAGGAAAATCTAACTGTGATCCATCTTGATTTCTGTCCTTAATCACCAGCAGAGTTAGGACATCTCACCTCATCAGGGCCAAGAAATGGGGTCTCCTCCCTGTGCCAAACTCTTCCCTCTGCACTAGAGTTCTCCCAAGTGTTTCACAAGGAAACCTCCTTAAGCCTCAGGCAGACTTTACCTTATGGTTGTTTTCTGATTTTTTTTTTTTTTTTTTTTTTTTTTTTTTTGGCCAGATTGCCACATCAGACAAGGTTGGGAGGATGGAAGAAAGGCTGAAGAAACATTGGTGAGTAGTGGAAATGAAAATGATTTGTGTGTGTGTAATCCAGATCTACTGGGGCTGATGTTGTATGCGTCTCTCAAAGTTTGTCATAAATTCTTCTTGTAGTGATGTGGATCTAATAATGTTGTGTCAAGAAACAGCTAAAATGGTGTTCAAAAGTCATTTGAGCAGATGGAGCTTGATCACTTGTGAACATGGGATTTTGACATGGGTCTCCTGTTGTTGGTAAATGATTTGGGATGCGCCATTTGAACCCTGTGCTCCTCAGCTTCCTGACTGTAAATGGAGACCATGCAAGCAGGGATAGGTGGTGGCAGGGTAAATATTTCTGGAAGAGACAGGGAAGAATTAATGCCTTTGGGCAAGTCATGGGTGAAGCTTCCTCTGAAAGGTGTGTGGCTCTTGATATGTGCAATCCATAAAGCTGTTTCAAATTGGAGAAAATACAAAGAAAGCTGCTGGGATGATGCAGAAAAAGGATAGCTTAACCTAGGAGGAAACCACCAGGGCTGAGAAGGGGGTTTGAACCTGTAAATATGTCAGGGTACAAATGCCAGAGAGAGAGAGTTGCTGCAGCTAAAACATCTTCCTGGCATAAGAATAAAGAGATATAAACTGGCCTGATGTATGCAGTCAAAATAGTATAAACTAGCTCTGGGCATGAGGGCTGTGGTCAGCAGGGCAGGTGGGATGGACACATCCAGGCAGTGGGAGGAGCTGGTGGCCAGGTCAGGCATGAGGCTGTCAGAGGGCTCCTAAGGGTGGGCAGCAGAAAAGGGCTTTGCCAGAGGAACTTTTTCTGAGCCCTGGGACTGACCAACAGTGTTTGTAAACTGGGATCAGACACTGTCTGCAAGAAAGTAGCTGGGCAGTAGCATTCCTGCAGGAGTGACAAGGCAAGCATCTGGATCGTTTTAAGAAAAAGAATATTTCATGGCATTATGAATGATGGGGTATTAGTGATGTCAGAGGACTGGACTTCATTCACCCAGGAAACTCATTGCAGTGTTTTTCCTGGTCACTCTTGTACTGAGCTTCTTTACATAAAAAACTTGCTCAAAATCCCAAACAAAAGAAAAACTCTACTGATAAGATGTCTTGGAAATTATCACCATGTTTTTAATCTAAAGAAGGCCAGAACACAGAACAAACACCTAGGCTCTTCCAGAAAGTCAGGAAAATATAGGTGGATCCATCCCATTTCACCTTCTCTGGTGTTCTAGACAAAACCTAACTTACTGGATTTCTAGGAAACAAGTCTCTTCCTATATCTGTATCCTCATAACCCATCCATTTGAAATAAAGTAGAAATACTGAGCTGCTAGGAAAAGCCTTGTGAGAAGTACGTACCAGAGTAGCAGATTTCTTATCCTTTAGGTAATTTTCTATGGCATCGTTACTTGGAGCAAAGACTGTGTATGTGTTTGCTGCTTCTATTTCGTCGGCCAGGTTGTATTGCTGTTGTGAAACACATTTAAAAAAAAATCAGAATCACCACTGATAGTCTGACACTAGTCCGAAATGCAAACAAAGCAGAGAGCTTCCTCTGTTCTGAGAACATCGTGAAAATGGTGTGAAAGCTTACAATAATGTAGCCCCTGAAAATGGAGTAGTCGGGCATTTGCTCCAGGCGGGCCAGCAGCCTCGGCATGACAGCGCTGCGCAGCGGGGTCAGGACCTGCGGAGGAGCAGATATCCCACCGTCACCTGCAAGGATCAGATGCAGGACAAAGTGCTGCTCTGTGCAAACAGATTTTTCAGGCTGTTAGTTAATAGCTTCTGGGCTGTTCACTGTTTGTGGTGCAGAGGAGCAAATCCTTATTGATATTTTGTATACCTTATCAATAACGTGAATGACCCCGTTTGTGGATGCGATGTCACTGGCCACAAAGTGAGCGCCCTCGAGGGTCAGGTTCTGGAAAAGCGAGGCGAGAGAGGGTTTGCATTTGCACTGTGGCGGTGGTGTTTTCCCAGCAGCTCATCCTGTGGGTTTCCACACCTTCCCAAACGCTTGCCTAGGGTTGCACCATGGCATTGCTCACACCGGTCCACACCAGGCTGGGTTACCCTCAGGGAATCATGCACGGGGCAGGGGACTTTAGACCTCTTTGCTGTTTCTTGTGCGCAGGTTGGCAAAGCCCTGGGCTTGATTTCCCTGGAGTGGCTACCTGGGGTAGGTGGACTTGCCCCCACCACAGGGCAGGCTGAGCTCCGAGCTGATTCACACCCTCCCAGTTCTGTGCAGCTTTGAAGGACCCTGTTCATATCTTTTCCTTTGTTGCATGGAGGTGGGGGGGAACTTCCCCCTCCCTTAGTGGGGATGAAGTGCTTAAATGTGACTTGTGTATTTCCAGGAAATCCTCCTCAGAACGTGGAATTTACCTAATAAAAAGGCTAAGGGGGAAGGGCTGTAAGTTATTTACCATTAAAGATACCTTCAGGTGGTTTAGGATGATGAAGTTGCCTATGTGGAGACGTCTGTTATCGCTGATTCCTCCTACCTTCCCAGTTCCCTGAACTCAGTTGTTTGGTTCCCTTGATGCTCTTTGTCCTAATTTAGCTCACAGAGGCTGCTCCAGGCAGGGGCTGCCCTTCTACCTGGTTACAGGACTGTCCAGTGTTTGCAGCAGCTACTGGGACATTAGAAATAAATAATATTGTGGACAAATTTCAGTGATGTAAAGTGGTGGAGACAAACAAGCTAATATTTCTGCCAGAGGGCCCAGTATACTTGAACTATGCCTTTAATTTTATGACATGATCTTTTTGAAAAAATACATAATGTCTGTGTGGTTTTGTAATACAAGAAAGTCAGTGGCAGTGATGGTCAGGGTTTGGTGTGTGATACCACAGTGGTTTGCAGGTCATCTCACCCCATTTTCTTTAGACAAGTGTAGGAATTTGCTCTGTAGCGATGTTGGCAGCATGTCAGAGGACGATAAATTCTGGAAATCAGCAAAGCTGTAAGCTCCTGTCAGTACATGATACCTAAAGGAAATTAACTGGATTTGAATGTTTTGTATTTTCTCTCCCTTTTCCTTTCTCTTATTTCAGATAGATATGCTTAGTGTGTCTAAAACTGTGGTTTTAAACAGGAATTGCTTCTACAACACCTTGTTCAGCCACATTTTGATCTTAGCTCAGCCTTTAAACATTCCTGACATAATACAAATAATGCCTGTTTTTCCAGTGGACTTGCTACAGAAATTTATACCACTGGAACTAAAAGGGGAATCCTATGCCCTTTAAAATCAAAATATGTCTCACTCTAATGGCTTCAAACCAAAGGCTTGTTTAGCATTAAAAGCAGTTAATTAAAAAACCCAACCCCCCAAACCATTAACGTACTTAAGGAGAGTTGGAATGTTACTTTCTGATATCCAAAAGGTTTTCTCATCTTCATCCATGTTTTCAACTGCTTGCAGAGAAGGCACAAGCACAGTCAGGTTTGAGGTTGTGGACAACACTGAATTTATCTTGGCCTCCTGCATGAAAGTAAAGAAGGAAAAATAATTCAATCTAAGGATGGTCTATAAATAGGAGCTGGTGACATTTTAAGCAAGGTGGAGTATGTGACGTGCTTTGTGACCAGCCTGGAAAGGAAAAACTATTGTACTGAGCAATGACTTGAACAGCAGCACTTAGAGCTGTACAAAAATAGTAAACGAGTGTCTATTTTTTACAGAATAGATTGCCAGCATTTAAAGGGCACAAATAATGTTCAGGTCAGAATTGTTTTTTATTATGACACACATAACCTGGCTCCCACAAAAGTTAGCCTATCTCAGATTTTGTATTATGCACTTGAATGCTTTAAAAAAAAATGGTGGTGATAAATGCTAGTGGTTACTGATAAATTCAAGTAACTTGCTCTTACAGAGCACTCCAGGCTGTTTAATAGATAGAAGGATTATGAACCATGAAATAAGAAACTCCTGTGACACAGTGTTCCCATTTGGAAGAAGACTATTTAACATGGCTGAGATTTTTTTCAAGATGTCCAAGAGTTATCTGTGCCCACTAGCACAGCAGTGGAGCTTGCTGCTGACAGCTCTAATTTTAGATGGGGATTGTGAGATCTGTGGTGTGCATGAGTTAATTCATCTTCCATGTTTTTATCTGCATAAAGGATGGAAGGAGCCTCCACTGGAGAAGATTTTTCCAGTTGTGTGGAATTTTTTTTTTGAGTAAAAAATGGAAAGCTAAATATTTACAGGTGATCTTGCTGAAGATGGGGTTCTCAAACTTTTCACAGCCTCCACAACTTGCCATTTTTGATACTGCAAAACTTGAGGGAGCAATATGAGTTTGGGTTCTACCTTTTTGCAGCTGGTATGCTGCCTGGAAGCTGGCTTGTTTTGGACAGTCCTTCATTACCCATATTGGGTTTTAAGTCAAGAAGGGAATCAGCTCCCTTAAATAGCTGGGAATCTTGTCTCTGTTAAGAACATCTTTCTTTCTAGCCATCATCCCTATCACCTTCCAAATATTTAAATATAGAAAGAGCAACAAACTTCCCCTTCTCATCCTTCCTGACTAGCAAGAAAAATATTTGGTTAAGAAGAGTGGTAAACATCACATTCCTGCTCAAGTACAAAGTTAAAACCCCAAAGATGGATATGCCTCCCTATTTTGCTCATGTTTGTGGTTACCGATGTTTATTTTAAGTGATAGCATTTCTCTGAAGTGTAGCAGAGATTTCCACATCTCTGTTTCAGTAGATTATACAGAATCTTCCCTCTGATTTGTTCCCTCATTATCTAAAGAGCACATTGGCGGGTGAGCAGCATTTCCTGCTGTGCCCATTTCTTTAAATTCCTTAGGTTCTCTGTAGTTTCCAGTGCCACAATCTGAGTTGAGGGCCAGGTAGACAACTGACCTGAATTAGCCACTTTGAGCTCTCTTAAGAAGCTCCCTGAGGTGTTCCTTGCAATTTAATGATCCCCAAGCCATCTAACTTTGAAAAGCCTGAAAGCAACTAAAGTGCTGTGACTTCTTCTGATGCTATTCATTAACACATCACTGTTCTTTTTTGGTCACCATGTATTTGCTATACCCCTCTTATATTTAGGTTTTAAGCTCTTTCTGGGAGAAACTGGTTTAGACCTTTATTCATACAGTGCCAATCACAGTGGGGTAGGACCTCTAATATTACTGCTGCCCCAGTAATAAATGATAGCATGTGAAAATAGAAAGTAGATCGTGACAACCAGTGCATCCAGAACTTTGGGGTTCAAAAACTGATTTAGTGTTTCTTCCATAATCTGGAGCCAACCAAGTTAATCTCTTTCCTCACTGAGGTGGTTCATCCTGGAGAAGACTCTAGGGAGACCTTTTGTGGCCTTTCAGTACTTAAAGTGAGCTTGTAAGAAAGATGGGGCAGACTTTTTAGCAGGACCTTTTGCAAAAGAATAAGGGATAATGGAAAGGGGTGGATTTAGATTAGATATAAGAAAGTTGTTGTTTTGTTTTTTTTTACAGTGAGGGTGGTGAAACACTGGAAGAAGTTGCTCAGGGAGGTGGTGGATGACCCATCCCTGGAGACATTTAGGGTCAGGCTGGGCAGGACTCTGGGCAACCTGATCTAGTTGAAGATGTTCCTGCTTATGGCAGGAAGGTTGGACTAGATGGCATTTAAAGGTCCTTTTCTACTCAAAGCATTCTGTGATTCTATTTCCTGCACCTGAGTCAGGCCTGCCCAGACTGAGTTTTTCCTGCTCTCTTCCTGTGCCAGCAGCACACTGACTGGCCATACATTTGCATTTTCCTGCCATGGAGCACAGTGAAAATGGGGAAGCTAAGGCATTGTCTTCCCTCCCCACCAGTCATTTTATTGAATGAGAGAAACTGGAAGGAGCCATCTGGGGTCATGTTCAGTCTCTGCTTGCACCCTGCTGCTGGTCATCTGGACTGTAGGGTGTTTTCATACAAAGCTAGGCATGGCTTATGTAGCTCCCTGCCTCAGAGAGAAGGCTTGGAACTAGCTCTGCTGCATGTGGAGCTTCCTTACGTGCTCAGTTTGGGTTCAGAAGTTGTTTTTCAGGTGGAAATAGGGAACCAGATGATCAACCCCTCCACTACTGGTGGGAAAGGCACCCTGATGCCTCTCCTGATCTTCAGCTTCCTCTCTCTGATGGAAATATTGCTGTGAGGTTCCCATTTCTAAACTCTACAAGGCTCATGTATTTCTGCAAACTTGAGCATTCTACAAAAATTAACCATGAAGTGTACTTACATTAACCCACTGGTTAAAAGCAGCTGCTTCTGATAGAGTGGATAGCTCCTGATTAGAAAGAAGAGAGATCAGTGAGTTTGTAAGCTATAATTAGCTCTACCAAAGTGCTCTTGCCTGTGGTGTAACCCACTGTGTCTCGCCTGGCTGATGTGACATGGAGGAGGATGTTTTCAGTGTGTGTGAACAGAGAGGACGTTAATGTTTTTTTAATCCTGATACTTTCTGGTAGTGGGAATGGTGAGTTACCAACTCTTGAAAATCAGGCCATGGATTGCTTAGGTGTGTACCTGACCTTGGTACATAATGTGTACTGACCCCAGGCTAAGCATTACTTTCCTGTGATTTTAAACTTAATTCTTCTCTTAACTCCATGCAAAATTGATTGAAATGTATATTGTTTTAGCTGATATTTGTACATCTTACACATCACCCAGCCCTTATTCTGCCACAGTACTTAGAACAGAGATAGATGATAGTGTAAGCACGGGTGGCAAATAGCACTGAGAGCCAGGTAAGATTATTGCCAGGAGCTGAGACTGATGACACTTCCATTTTTCCTGTGCTGTTAAATGCATATTTATTTCAGCAATTGACTTGCTTTGGTTTTATCTGCCTGTGGGTCAGCACAGTTTGTTTCAACATGATAAATTGATCATTTCCACTGAGAGAGACTGCAGTGCAGAACCTCAGAAGAGCTGACTGCTTGGTGCTCCCAGATGGGAGGCGAGTGCTTAGCATTTCTGCAGGTCTGGACTCTGGGACTGACATTTTTCAATTTGTTTTCAATTTCAAATTTTCAATTTGTTTGAAGTCAGAAATGTACTCTGCTCCCTTAGGCCCCTTTCCAAGCCATGTTTTTAAACACAACAGATCATTTATGAATCGGGCAAGTGCCTCCCACTGGAACGCTTTTTGCAGAGATTGGTGGTGGCCATCTTGTTTTTGTGTCTGTTTATAAAGGCTTTGCTATTCTCTGTGCTTAAGATCCAGTGTGAGGCCTGTGCAGTAGGTCCTGTGCCCAGCTGGAGGAAGTGGCCATCTTACTTACATCTGCAGCATTTCCGTAGCATATTCTGCCGTCCCCCTCGTAGCCCTGTGGGCACACGCACTCCCACCCACGAGAAGACTCAAACTGACAAGTTGCCTTTGAACCAGAAAGAGAGAGAGAGTTTGTCAAATACTCAGGAGACCACTCCAGCAAGGATGGTCTGTAAAGCCTCTTACTCGGGCCCATTTATATGCAAGCATAAACTTACAAAGGATCTTTTTATGATCTTCCGTGGGTGTTCTCACCTTCCTGTAGGACACACTCCATCAGCCCAGGGAACTAACTCCCTCACCTACCCAGCAAGCACTAAGTCTGTAGGAATCTAAACCCTTGCTCCACCTTTTCTTGTTTCCTCCCTATGTATTCTGGGCCCTATTCTTTCATTTGCCTGTAGCAGATCCATGCTCTGCTCCCCAGTGCTCCTCATTTCAGCTCTGTCCCTGTGCCCCACCTGAGGCTGGGACTGCAGGGCACAGCAGAGCACACACAGCTACTGATAAAGCTGATAGATGCCTGGGTAGAGATGCTTGCCTTGGGTAAATATCCTAACAGGATAATGCATCCATGTTGTAATTGCTGGTAGAGAAACAGCATTTATTTATTCCAGGCTCGAGATAATCCTTCTGTTCTGGCAGATTTGGGAGCAGCCCTTGCAGCCTGTCCTCAGCTCATGTACCATACTGACAATAGCTCACGCAGAGCTTTTGGTGCTCATAGAACTGCTTGGGAAGTGCTTTCTCAAACAGAAATTGCAGGCTTGAAATGGCAAATAAATTCTATGGTGTGCGCAGGAGGCGAGGTGTGATATGTATCTGAACACTTTGTTCAGAGAATGATTAATTACTCACCAGATGATGGCATTTTCCATTTTGTTCCAGGCACGAGTTTATGGGTGTGCATTCAATTCCATTCCCCTGAAATCCATCCTTACACTTGCAGTCATTCTGTCGTTTCAACAAAACACAGCAATTCATTAAAATGATTAAAATAGTGTGCATATTCTAGACAAGGTGAATTAGTGTCTCTGTGTTTCTGTAGCTTAGTGTTGACTTCAGCGGAAATGACACTGATTAATATCTCTGGAAGACCTTTATACTGGACATCTACTAATGTGTTACTAAAAATGTGTTTGCTGCCAGAGCACCACCACGTAGAAAGGAGGGAGCACTGGGATTGGAATTTAGGGAGACGGTTTTGGGTAGAGAGCACCGTGTGGAAATAACATTGTGGCTGTGAGGGAGAGGAGGATTTGGGGAAGAAAACAGGGTAGGAAATGCAAGCTCTGGCACAGCAAAATGGTTGAGGACCTGCACTGAAGGTGGCATTGAATGTGAGGACCTACCTGACCAGGCCCAATGTATATGCAGGTGGCATTGCTGTGGCACGGCACCGTGGTGGGCAGCAGGCAGTTGTTGATGGCTGAGCAGTCCCTTCCATCGCCTGTCCATCCTGCCTGGCAAACACACCTGTGCTCCCCTGGGCCTGTCTGAATGCACTCAGCCTGGAGGACATGCAGAGGCATCCATTCAGGACTCCTAGGGGACATCTGCCTTTAGCCACAAGGCTTCTCTGAGCCACTGTGGTGTCTGGGGATAGAGCCTGGAACTCCAATGAAAACTCTGACTCTTCTGCAAAAGTTCCTGGCCAAACCTTCCCCTTTGCTTACCTTTCTGTGGGAAAAGCACTGTACTTACATTGATATTGCAGCCACCAGGGTTTAAAGCAGCACAAGGATCAACTTTGCTGCAGCTCAAGCCATCTCCCTCATAGCCAGGTTTGCAAACACAGCTACAGAGACAAGAGGAGGAAGGAGGCGTTAGGCATGACAGGACAGCTCTAAAGCACAGTGATTGTTTTCCCCTGCAACGTGCTATTTTTAGGCAGCTTAAAATCAGTAACCTTGGATTCGTGATGCAAGTAGCTCAAGTGTGTACATTATGGTTCTTTTTTTCCCAAAATGTTGACTGGGTTAATTGACTCAAATCAGGGATCCATTGTCTGTGTACAAGATAGGGAGTGAAATTAATTCTGAGCTGATGTTATCATTGCGAAGTTGAGCTAACAGCTCTAAATTATTTATGGGCTGGCTATGCTCTCTTTCAGTGACACAGAAGATGGCTCTCTCCCTGAAATGCATGTAAGACAGTGAGCCCCTTGTCTCCCAGGGTCCCTCCCCAGGATTAACCTAAATTGGAGGGAATTACTTAAGCACTCAGGTTCTGCAGCATCCCCCATTGTGCTTTGTCGTGACTCATTATGGATACACTGCGGCAAGAGGCGAACTTGCTGCATGTGAAGGTGAGCTGGAGGCAAGCCCAAGGCAGCTGTAGCAGTAACAGAGTTTTGTGACCAGTCCTGTCAGGACTGGGGAACCTGTGATGAAGTCTGCAGTGGCATGCAAAACGTACCAGAGCTGACCAGAGCGAGATATCCATCCCCAAACTGAGAATTTCATTCTTTTTCAGCAAGGTTTGAACTCCTAAATCACTAAGGGGTGGTTAGAAATAAGCGCTTCCTAAAAGATGTTGATGGTGGTAGGAAGGGAGCCTTTTAATCGAGGATCAGATCTGTAAGCAACTATCTTTCAGTGTTAAATATATAAGGTACAGGGTATTGAGAACTCTTAATTATTATCTTGCAACTCAAGGCTGATGTGGTGAGTGATTATGCTTATTTGCTGCATTAGCAGTATTGCAGTGGCTGCTGTTTGTGTGCTGCTGCCAGGGACAGTTTTGGTCAGGCAAATGGGAAGGAGCTGCAGCATAGTGAATATTAATTTGATGCAAGTTACTGACTTACCTCACTGTGCCATCGCTAAGCTGACAGTCTGCATGTGCATGGCAGAGCTGCAGGGAGGGCTCGCAGGGAACAATCTGCTTCTCACAGAGTTTCCCTGTGTATCCAGTTCTGCATGACCCAGGGAGACAGGTCCCATCGCTGTCTATTCTGTTATCACACTTCCCATAAAGGCAGAGGCACTCTACCAGAGATAAATTACAATGTGCAGTTCCACAGTGGAAAAAGGCATTTATCCTTACATAGCATCTCTTAGGAATCAGGTCTTCCTATTTTTTTTCAAGAATCTAAACTCTTGTATTTTTTAATTTCACTTTGATGGAGGACTTGCTTGTTAATCATAGCCATGTCTTTCCAGGTGTTTTTTATGGGTAACTATTTAAAACCTGTGGCATCTTTACAGTGCACTTATCAATGAATTTCAAAGTGCTTCAGAGAAGTAGGAACAAAATGCTACGTCCTAGACTATTAAAGTTATTAATTGCATGACTTTTGCTGTGCTTTCACTGATAGGGTAAGCCTTTAAACATTGAGCCCACAGATCTCACAGATTGCACTGTGCTGGGTACATAGAGCAGCAGCACAGACCTACCAGCACTTTGCTAGGACTGGGTGGATTAGTGCTGCTGGGAGGCACAGCCACGTGCCCAAAGGACGCAGCAGGAAAGCTTTGTGCATTCCAAAGCAGTGCCAGTGTTGACTTGTAAAGCAAACACTGATTACTTTGGTGGGACTGGAGTTTAGGAACTGCCACCATTCCTTATGGAATTTGTGTCTCAGCTTTTGTCCATGTACCTTTGAACCTTCAAGTAAGCCATGCTTCATGAATGGAAGGCTGTTTCATAGCAAAAAAGACTGAAAAAAAAAGGTTTTGTAGATGCAGAATGTATGTATGTTTGATGTTGTATATGCTGTAGACTCTCAAATGTATTATGGTTTGGCTCAGTAGGATTAAATCTACCAGTGCAGAATATAAACTATAAAATAGATCAGATATTATTCAGTAAGGATAGTTAAGTGGCCTCAACACGACCTGTTTATAGATCTGGTTTTTCTTAGATTACATATGGTTGTCGCTGCAGGCAGAATCTGTTCTGTTGTGGGCAATAGCAGATGGGAACAGAATAGCAAAG
Organism: Monarcha castaneiventris obscurior; assembly: GCA_026261815.1. Classification (NCBI taxonomy): domain Eukaryota; kingdom Metazoa; phylum Chordata; class Aves; order Passeriformes; family Monarchidae; genus Monarcha; species Monarcha castaneiventris. Next base: position 2,408,257 of record JAMPIT010000034.1, read on the forward strand.
ATTTTCTTTTCAATTACTTAAGTGAGGGGGACAAATTAAAAAACCCCAATAAATTTAGTATAAGACAAGCTATACCCCCTGGAAAAAGCAGAGTATTTGCACTGACCTTGGGCTTATGATGTGTCCATTTGAAATAAGAAATGAAAATAACCCAGGAACACCTTGCTCATCTTCCACAGGGACTGTTTAGCAGCCAGTTAACTCCTACCTGAACATCACTAGGGTCCAAAAGAAAGAGCTGAGGCTGCACGGCTGCACTTACCTTTGTCACACTGAAGTCCATATTTGCTAGGGTCTGAGCAGAACTGGCAGCTCAAGCCTTGAAATGCCTCAGAGCAAACACAAGTGCCATTTCCACCCAGGCCATCCATGCACTGTGGTACGGAAGGGAGGTGATTTTGTTATGCATGAATTCAAACAAGTCTTTACCCTAGAAAAGAGGCTATATGCCTGTCCATATGTCTTCCTGATAGACTCTCAGGAAGAGCCCCAGCTTTGCTGCAAAAGGTGTTTCAAAGCAAAAACTTTCCTTATGCTTTTTTTTTGCTGCTATATATTCTACCTTTCTTTGCAGTTTTTATGTGAGAATAGTGAGCTGGGTCATTACTCTGTGCTGCACAAATTAAAATCATGAGAATGGGCCACTCAGCCTTGCTTGTGTGCTGTGTGTTGGAACCCTAGAAATCTGTAATTTGGACATCTGAGAGGGGACAGATTAATTTTCCCTCCTACCTGTAATTTTGAACCTGAAATTCATGGCCATCACTGGACACAGATGGAGGGGGCCGCGCTTGTGGAGCCCAACATTCCTGCTGTGCAGAAATGCTCCCAGGACTTTTGGGATATAGCTCATCCTTCCCCCCCCTGGAGTGCAGGATGCTGCTGGGTGCTCTGCTTACCTGCCCATTTCCTGAGCAGGGTTTGGAGAAACCTCCTGGACATGGTCTGCAGTCAGCGCCAAAGAAGCCTTTGCAACACTTTGGTTCCTGCAAAATAAAGAAAATATCCTCTTTTTCAGTGCTTTAGGGCAGAGGCAGTGCACAAAGACCAGATCTTTATTGTGTTTTGGCCTTCTGGGAAAGGCCCATAAGGATAACTGTCTCTGAAAAGCCTTGTGTTGAACCAGAACCAGCTCTGCAATGGCCTTGTTAAAAGCCAGGAGGGGCGTTGACAGTTCAGTGAGGGGATGCACAGATATTGCACTTGTTCTTATCAGACTCAGTGTTAGAAATCCCCACTTGTGAACGTGCCAGTGTGTGTCTGCTCCTATTGTGTGCACTGTCATGTTTGCCAGTGGGAGTGCAGTGCCATGAGGATGCAGGCTGTCTCCTTTGCATCTGAGATCAGGAACCTCAAGATGTTTCAGCCCAAGGAGATGCTGTGACAGCCAGACGTGCAGCTTTGATCTTCCTCCTTCCCCTCCGCACCAGGGTGGGATTTAGCCACCATGCAGCTCTATGTGGCCTTTTCAGTTGTATCTTTTGTTTCATTTGTGAATTGGCTTCTTGATCCATTTATTTATGAAGAAAAAGTGTATTAGAAAAGACTCACATGTGTGATTCAAGGGGAATAGGAATCAGCAAAAGGCTTTCAAAGCTTACAGGTTTTAGACTTATCTGCCTGTTACTAAGTGGTGCTCATGAGGTGAAGAAGCCTGTTTAGGAGCCCCAGAAGGATGTAAGTATTTCTCGGGGGCTGATGACTTCTGCAAGATCCAGACTTGCCAAGCAGTAGTTGGGGCATGGCTCTTGTGGGTGTTTCCCACTGATTGTTATCCAATATCCTGGGGAATCCTGGGAGAGGAGTGGCTGGGACCAGGAGGGGATGAGTTGTCTTGCTCTTCATGGGTGAAGCTGTGAATACCCCTGGCCTTGGAGCCTTATGTGTAAACTCCTGCATGGCAGAGTATGAGTGTGCTGTTGTCAATAACATAGGGCAGCTAATATGGATTTTTCCTGATATTTAGCTCTGAGATGTACACTAACTCCTCTCAGCCTGCTGTAGAAGTGTATGGAAGCTACATGGACATGTCCAAACCATCTCTCAACTCCAAAAGGAAAGTTCACCATGTAGAAGATGATATTTTGGAAAACTTTTACATGCACTTCACCTTAAGGAGCCGTAATTCTATACTTTTTCTGTTATATTGCAGGCTCTAGCACAGCTGATTTTTTGAAAGGTTGGGCATTCAATAATGCACCTCTGTTTTGAGAAAGGCTAGACCATGCACAAAAGGGAAGCATTACTATTTCTAAGCTATGTAGAGTTCTGTGACACAGTCTTAATATCACAGCACAATTTACCTGGAGAACAGAAAGCACCTGGCTGGTATTGCATTTTAAAATTTTATTAAATTATGTATTTTTCACAATACGAACTTCCTTTTCATTGTTTCTGACTACTAATTCACAGGACTACTATCAGTGAATTTTTATAAAATGGGGAATAAAATTCCCATGATAGCTAGACTTGAATTTTGTATGGGGAGGAATGTGTGGCTAAATTTGCATCTCTTAGATACAAAGCAGATGGGAGCTCTTCAATCCTTCCTGAACCTGCGTCTGCAGACTGTTACTTCAGGGAGGATGCTTAATCAAAAGGAAACTTTTAACAGATGTGAGGTCTATTTTAAACATATTCAGTTTATTAACTCTCAAAGCGTCATCACAGTGATTCTCATTCCTCACATCTCTCCTCGGCTGAAATAGAACTTACTTCACCTGCAGAATAACTAAGAGCTTCTATGAAGTATACAGGGAATTTTGCAGCAGCAAACAAAATAATGCTGAAATTACCAGATGATTCAGTCATTGCCAAAAAGACATGAAAGTACCATCTATATTTGTGTTTTTATGCAGTCTTCTGTATTCCTATCTGGTTCTTTTGCGCACTATACTGGGAGAGCAGTAGCCAACATATGGGCATGCCTTCCCCCTGTGCCTTTTGTACAACTGCTGAGTCTGTCTAGAAATGTCCCTCAGGATGGGCTGTGCATCCTAGGGATAGGGAGCCAGTGCATGTGGTAAACAACCTGCACACACACCCTAGGTGGGAACAGTAGGGACAGGAATTTGAAAAGGCGTTATACCAACAGCTGAGATGCATATTTATGGACAGCATACCCTGTAAATTTTAAGTACATCTGTTCTATGACTTCTAAGTCACGAATCTGGAACCAAGGGGCAGCAGCAGGGCTATAGCTGCTGGCTCTGATTTTTGTAGAATCGTTGTTCATTTCCACCTTTCCCCTTTTCCCCCCATTTTTCCTTCCCTCACTCCCTTCTTTAAATGAATATGAAGCTTCCTCAACAGAAAAAAATAAGGGCATGAATGCACTGATGTCCTCTACTCAACTCAGTATAATAAGTTAAACGATATTGTCTGAGAGTCTAGTGAAGGCTACACACTTAACTTCTATGAGAATATTTTATTTCTTCCTGGAAAACCACAGCTTAGTTGAGCCTAGAATGTAGGCAGTGTGAACAGAAATCTGTTTTGTGCATAGGTGGTGAAGAGAAAAATATTCTTTGCTTCGGCATGGTAGATCCTATACTCTGCTATAATGCAGTGGTACCTAGAAATTTTTTGTCTTCACCTTTTGATTGCCTTTCCTGACTAGCTAATTTATCACCATGGGGTGGTGACAGAGGCTGGTAATTACATTACTGAGGAGATATAAACTCCACTGGCAGTTTTAAGGGTGAATTCTCTGCAAGCTCAACATGCAATAAGTTTGGAGAGGTTGAACCTTTCAGAGTGTGGATATGGAGTTTGTCAAAGCTATGCTTCTTGTGACTACCAATGTTCTGTTTTTCAATCAAGTTAGCATAAATCCTAGAGCCAGCATCCAATGTGCTACATCACTGTGTTTTGTAGCCATTGGACAGGAGACCATAAACGTGAATTATGGCATTTCTCCCACAGATTTATCGCTGGAGCTCTGGGGGAAGAATCAGGTAGTGGTTTGGGTTTAGTAGTCCCTCATGTTGTGCAGGACTTAAAGGAATAAAAGACCAGACTTACAAAAACATTTGTGCAGCAAATAGCTGAGGTACCAATAACATTACTATGTTTTAAAGGCCTGTGGGTCAGATGCATTTTGGCAAATGCATTTAGACATTATAAAAGCTCTTTTATAAGCTGTGTAGTCATGTCTGCAGCTGACAGAGGGTCTTGCCTTTGTGTTTCTGAAAAATCTCTGTAAGTGCGCCTTAGCTTCTTTAGAACTTAAAAATCTGGCTGGTTGTTGTGGGCAATGTTTCCCTCTGTTGGTGTGGCTCTCCTTGCTGCTCAGTGCCATTTGGTGTCCCCTCTTCAGTCTCTTTCTCCCCCTGGAATGGTCCCAGCCGTTAATGTGTACCTGCTCCCTCCCTTGCCTCAGGATGGGGGTCTGGTCTCTCTCTTCTGCAACGCCCCAGCAGAGGAGAAAGAAAAGTGTCTGCATCTCCAGGCAAGGTCAGATCCGCCTACTTTCAGTAGTAGATTGATACACTGCCTTTACACTGAAGTTATGGGAGCACAGACATTTATTCCCATCAACTCTGCCACAGGGGTGGTGATCTCTGGGAGAAGGTGGAGCAGGGAGCTGGGGTCAGCTGCTCCTTCAGTGCTCCGAGCACCACTTGTCAGAGCTCATCAAAATTGGCCGTGGCCCACATATCAGGCAGGTACTGAGGACCTGTTGTCCCTTCTGTGCTCTTTGTGACATTAAGAATTAGCCCTGCTGTCCTCCAGTTAGGGTCAGGCGCAGCTTTCAGCATTTGGGTCTGGTTACACAGAGAAGTATGCATTAGCCTAAAGGTTTCATCTTTAGGGATGCAAAGTTCTTGTAAGTGTGTTGATCTACCAGTTCCTACAAGGTTTGTGTCTTTTAACTCTTTAAATGCAAGTATTATTTATTAGGTGGTATTACTCCTGTTTTCTGAGGGCAATGGAAATGCTTGGTGCAGAGTCAGAACTGCAAAAGCCATTGCTCCTTTGTGTTCTCCTGGCTAGCAGTGCTCTGCTTAAATCTTGGAATATGTAACTGTATTTTTAACTATGCATGGAGATTTCAAGGCTGACAGAAGTGTCTAACTTAAATTTGGGGAATAATTTTTGTTACTGACAGTGTTTGTTCTGTCTTTAAATAATTTTTTGTCTGTTGCTTTAGGGATTGATTGATGTTGGATGTGATTTTTAGGTAGGTTTTTGGTAAGGAATTCAGATTACTGGAATGTTCAGGGTGTGGATTGCTTTCTGTATCAAAGCTTGCTGCTTGGAGCTCTGCCTGGTTTATGATTATATTGCACATACAGCACTTTGCGGTTACTGCCAGAGGTAGTAGATCTTTACTGCCAGTGTTTTTCCTTCATTACATTTTGATGCTGTCCAGCTCTGCTGGGAACCTCTTTCAAGGCTGTGGTTCTGGGCTGTTGTAAGCTAAGACATTAAATGTTTTCCTTTTGTACCGGAACTGTTACTGGCTCAGATATGGGCTTGAACATGGTCCAGAGGCAGCTCACTGGAGCTGTGCTTACTCCAAGTGAAAAGTTTGGTCTGACATTCAGCCCTCTTACCAGAAATAACATCTGAATGTTACCAAGTAAAGGCCTGTACTGTGCTACCCAACTGAGCAAAGTTTGTCAAAACCCACCCTTTTAAACATGAACTGTTTTGTTTCTGGAGGAATACAGAGTTAGGGAAAATTGTGGCTGCTGAAAATAGCATATTTCTAATATATAAATATAAAATTATTATGTTAATATTTTAACTTGCTATTTTCTTTCCCTGCATATTTAGTAGAAAGGAAAATATTGATCTGGAATGGTTTCCCTTAGAAACAGGGAGTAGTTTTCCCTGAGAACATGACACTTGTACATTCCCATGTACTTGTATGCACAGATTGAATTCGGGAACTGGAGGAAAGAGTTGGACTGGAGAGACAATGTATTTCAAAGGGTTAATGCAGCAACTAGATTTTTTAAAGTGGTATAGGATGCGTTCATACGAGTTCCCTGTTTGCAGTACTGCTAGCCTGGTGGCCATTGATATATTAATTTCCAAAAGCACCTCTTTCAAAAGGATGGTATCAGAGAAAGTCAGTAAAGTAAAGAGGAAGCTGGAATGCCTTGTATGGAAGAGTTGGAGATACAGATTCATCCTGATTCTCTTACCTTCATGGCTTGACTTCTTGTCTCGTCACACCGATGGGGTAGGATTGGAACAATTGTGGGTGGGATGAGAACACCCTCAAGGGTATAAATGCGACCATTTTTTGCAACAATATCTGTTTCTTCCATTTTTTCTCCACTCACCAAGACTTGTCCCTTTGAAACAATAAATTATTATTAATAATAAATTGTTTGTAGCGCCTCAGTTTCTGAGGATTTAATTTTAAATTTTTAAAATTTGTAGTCCTACTTCTTTTGAATTTGCTATCTAATCTTTATTATGCTTGCTTATACAAGAAGCACAGATATATTATGTATTTTCTTGAATATTGGTCTTCAACAGAGGTATCTAAAGTTTTTCTATGAATCTGCACTGTTAGCCTGTGGAACTGATGAATAATAGACTGGCCAAAATGAGAAGACTACTGGTGACTTCAGGCACTGATTTTCGTGGGCATAAGCATGCCTTGGTGTTCTCTCTGGCAGAGGAGGGGGAAAGTGAGAGAGAATCTGGGATCTATCCAAATTCACAGGAGAGAGAAAAAAAGTATTCTTTTGACATTTACTCCTGCAGCTTCTCTGCCCTTACAACAATTTTTATAGGTGCATCTCTACTCCAGAACAGAAGGAAGTTAACCTAACAGATCAGTTTGGTTTTCAAAAGTACTGACAAATTAACATCTTTAAGAATATGTCAACTAGGGTACTCCAGGTTCAGAGACTATAACATTAAAGAGATAAAAAGAATATTTTTGTGTTTGCATTGATAAGAGTTTAAAATTACTAAAATATGTAACAGAATGATTTAAAATATTTTAAATAGATTTTTTTAAAATTAGACAGCATAAATGAGGATCATGCCTGGACTGTGGATAATCATAAGGACAAAAACTTTGTAGTCGTTCCTTATACACAAATCATTTGCTCTGCATCTTTTATAATACTAATGCTAACAGTAGGTGGGAATTGGAAGTTGAAAATTCCTGCCTCATTACAGCAAGAAATTCCTCTGCTAATGCCTCCCTTTCTCCCTTTTTTTATTCCCCCTGCATGCAGAGTTGGCTCGATCAGAGTGAGCTGCTCCCAGGTGAGCTCTGTGACTTACAGTGCTGGTCCTGCTAAAGTGAATGGACTGCTCTGCCATGGTCCTGATGTGCTCTATTGAGACAAGGCTGGCAACCTCCAGCTGAAATGAATATAAATTGGTTGAGAGAAGTGTAATATCATTACTGTTTTCAAATCCAGACAGATTTCACAAGAAAGACTTTCTCTGGGGTGAGAAAATTATTATCGATGTGGTTAGTGTTGCATTGACTAATCTGCTTGTGTAACAAAGTTAGTGTCATTAAATCATGACTGAGCTTGCTGGTTCCTGCATGTGATGACCTTATTGCTCGAAAGAATATTAATTTTTCTTCCAATTATAACAACCAATCTAATTAAAATTAATACCGGTCTCTAAAAACAGCCCTGTTTGCATCCATAGACCATTGTGGAGATGGTGTTGCTGGTACCATGAAGGTACACGTGGATCTCATATTCCCTCTGATCCCACTCTGTGCTGGGAGTGACCACCTCAGATGATGTAAACAGAGCCTTCACTAAGCATACAGTCACTTCTTTCCTTTCTTCCTTCCCCACAACAGAGACTGGGGCGGGGATGGACATCCCCCCTGGGAAAAGCAGGGAGCTTGCTTAGAGGATGAAAAACCAGCTCTTTCTGAAAAACAGAAGACTGATTTTAGGAGAAAAGGCTCAAAGAGGGCTTGATTTTAAGGGCAGTAAGTCCATTTCCTGCTACTTGTGCCTGCAGTCCTGCCAATACCCCCTGACAGTGGTTCTTGCTCTTACACTCTGGGCTGGCAACGTGGCTGCGCTCACCTCAGCATTGGAGACAATGTGATACCGGACCAGCTCCAGCAACTTCCAGGAACCCTGCCAGTGCAGAAAAGAGGCTGTTTTAGCCCGAAATGAGCCTCACAAACCCAACCTGGTTTCTGGAGTGGACATGGTGATGATGAGAATGGCATCACTGGGTGATGCCCCAGGAACCTCTGGGTCAGTGGTAGTACTCAGTTTGTGGCAGGCACCCTGGCATTCCATGCCCCCTGCACCACATTCTGTTTTGATGTGGGCCTTTCACGACATGCATGTGTGCTGGGACAGGCAGGAGGTGTCCAGGCTACAGGACACCAATATCCACCTCCTGGGACCCCATCAGTGACTGCCATCCAATGGGGCCCCTGTGGCAGCTGCTTCCCTTGACTGTTCCCACCAAGGGTGATGCATTCCAGGAGAAGTTTTGGAGCTTTGCCATTCTGTCCAGGCTGTGATGTCTGGGTGCAAAAGCAGAGGGTGGGGGCCTGGTGTGGAGGAACATCATCCCAATATGTGATGGGAGACCCCAAATCTTTCTCTCTAGGTGTTGTCTGGATTTTTAACTGTTAGAGATGGCTTTCAGCCTTGATCATGGGAGCTAATTTAGATTGGGCAATGCAAGTATACATCTCCCAGCTATCTTCTAACTGAGAAAGATTTGACTTGTAGAAGCGGACTGTACCTCTGCAGAAAGCAGGTAATCCAGAACCTCAGCTTTCATATTACTCAGAGCCTGGTTATTTGGAACAAAGACTGTGTAAGGCTGGTTTTCCTGCTGTAAATCCATTCCTAGGCCAGTTTTCTGGTTTGGTTTAAAAATAAAAACAAAATTACATATTAATGTCAAAGAACATCTGAAGGTATCTTTATGGAGTTGCTTTTCTGGATCCTTACCTCTATCAAAGATGTAAATTGGCTGTATCTTCCATTAGCTTGAAGTACTGACATTATAGTTTTCTGAAACAGGATAAAAGTAAGACTTGTTTTAGCTGGGAAGATGAAATGAATGCCAGTTCTTATGAGATGTTTCTTGACTTACTGTGTGAGTCTCAGATGTTACTGTTTGAATACATGTCATTTGGGGGGCTGGTGGTGCTTGGAAATGGCTGAGATGGCAGCACTTCTGTCCTGGTGCTGTGCTGGCCTATAGTTAAATTTTGTCATTGTCCTGAAAAACTGTGTAGTCATAGGAAACACAAGCTGTGTGTGTATGGGGAAAGGGTTTTCACATCTTCATCCCCAATGAGAAAGGTAGAGGAGTAAAATATTTGATGAATGCAACATAAAGAAGAGAACGTTTAAGCGAGCAAGGCACCAAAACCCCAAAGGATTCAAAATCACCTTTTTTTTTTTTTTTTTAATATTAGCCTTTTGAGGGGAGGAATTGCAACTCTGAATACAAGTCTTGCCTGGTGCCTGTCCAGACAATCCTTCCTTTTAGTGTGTGCTTCTGGCATTCAGTGAAATTCACTGATCACGACTGCTGATTTTCCAAGGAGCCACTCAGATGCGGTGAGAACATCCGAGCCCTCCATGGACCAGCTTGGCAGAACGCTGAATGTCTGTTTTCTGTGGAAACGGTGTCATTACTTTTCTCTTGGAATATTGCTTCTGTGAGCTGATGTGCAATGGCTCAGTAGAGTCTGTTTAGTTTCTGTCAGTCATCCTCCTTCACATTCACTTAATGTAAAACTATTTTAAAAGAAAGTTTGACATTGCATGCATATAACTTATGGCTCACCTCTTTGCTGCTCTCAAATGTTGGCTCCACGTTGTCCATGGCTCTGTCAATAATGTGCAAAATTCCATTGGAAGCAATAATATTTCCCTGCAAAATTTTTCCTTTCGCCCTTCCTCCTTGGATTCTAATTCTTAATTGATTATCCTGAAAGAAGCCAGGCAAGGGATAGTGAATTCTTTACACAAAATGACAGCCGAGTGAGTATGTAGGTTGAATGTAGTCAAGACCCCCCTCCTGTTGCCAGCATCTAAACAATTTAAATCTGGGGAGTCTAAAGATTGCTTCCAATGCTTATGAAGGAAAGGGAAAGAATTCATTTGGATCAGGACCATGTTCTTTTGTTTCAGGACAGCAAAGTTCAGAAGAGAAACAGAGACAGGCTCTGTGGTGAATTCAGGGTATTCGAAAGTGTTCTAATGACTGCTAGTAATAAAAATCTGCCAGGAAATGATTTAAAATATTGTTGTACTGAAAAGGTCAGCTCCTGTAATCTTACAGGGCTACAGACCATTTCCTTATATCCTATGTATATTTAAAACAACAAAATGTTGCTGATTCTGCACTGTACTGAAGCCTGCAGGAAACAAACAGGGCTCAGACAGCAATGATGTTTTCCTGTTACAAGTGGAGTGTGTATTCACTAAACATGCAAGATGGATATTTCTTCTCAGATGCCACTGATACACTACAAAACATGAGAAGTACTTGATTTCAGTCTCCACATAGGCCCAATCCATTAAGAGATACATAGGGGAGCAAGAACAATAATTCCAGATTATAAAATCTAGTGTATCATCCATAGAGAACAAGTTTTTTTAAACTGTGTGATCAAACTGCCCTGATGTTTACTGATGTTGGAAAATCTGGGCTAATGATGAACTTTGCTCCATATCTTTCATGGTTAATTGCCATGTGTTCTATCTCTGCTGAAGACTTCCATTTGCTGCATCATTCCTAAGGCTGCTGATGCTCTGTGGGAGGTGGGGTCTGCAGCTCAGTCAGTGCTTGCTCCATGTGAGCAGTATTCACAGGCTTCCAGCATAAACTCCAGGCTTCTTTCTCCCCCTGCCATCTCTTACCTCACCTGGGCCCTCTTAATGCCCCTCCCCTGCCCCCCCAGCTCTGCTGGTCATACCTGCAGATTTAAGATAATTTTAGCAAACATTTTAGACCAGTCTGTGTTAGTCTGCCAAGTCACTCAGTGCTGATACATGCCTAAAGTTACTTTTTTTGCCAGTTTTAGCAGGAACTTTGATGCCAGTGAGGCTTCAAGTTTTACTTGAACTCCTTGCAGCACATGGCCTCAGCTGTGGTTTTCATAATCCAACAGTTATCTTCACCCTGATGTCTCCTGGCAGAAAGAACTTTCCTACTCCTTGTAGAGGGAACAGAGAACACTATTCTTGCTTTGGGAGGCTGAAAGGCCACTTACCTTTTCTCCCTTTGACATCTCTCCTGACTTGCCAGTCAAAGTATATATTACATTAGTATTATTCAAGCTACTGGTGTTCAGTTGACCTGCAATAATATGCAGTTTAACGAAGTACTGGGCTTTCTGTTTATTTTTCAGAAGATCCTTTATCTAGAAAAGCAGAGGAACAGATTTGTTTCAATGCAGGCTTCATCTGAAAAAAAAATGTCATGGTGAATGCTCTTTTGGTCTCTTCAGCTGTTACATTCTGAAATTCCATGTTTTCCTCTGAAGTGAGGTGTTGGAGTCTGAACAAAGTGGAGACCTCTCTGGGTTTCAGTTCAGCTCACATTATACCCTCATGTCCCTGCATGACTAGTAGGTGCCTCCAGAATTGTCCTGATGTCAGTGGAAGGTGCTGACTACTTACATATCAGTCTCTCTTTGTTTTTTTTCACTAAAGCCATTTTTTTTTTATCCCACTTATGTAAAAGGTGACCTGCAGGCCTCCCTGCTGACAACTCAGAACTTAGTTCAACCACTGTCTCAACCAAGTGGAAAGACTTTGAGCATAGTCATGTAAGACAGTCCAAAACTTACTTGAGGTGTGACACTCTTCTACCCTAACTCACCAAATTATTTTGTTTTTCTTTCAAGTGGGAAAAATGCAGTCTGTGGCCTGTAGATTTAAATGTGACCAGAAGTGTACTAGAGCAAATTATTTGTCTGCTGAATCAAAACACTTAAGACACAGATGAGATTTCTGCAGAAGCCAAATCCCCCCTGATGTGAAACCCTTTCTCTTGTTTACTTACATTTGTACCTTTGAGTCCCTTGTTTGTTGGTACCAGCACAGTAAAGGGTCCCAGAGTGCTCAGTGGCCATTCGTAGGTATTTTCTTATGAGAAGAAGGAACAAAAAAAAGTTTAAATGTCTATTGAAAAGCTCATTCCACAAAGGAACTGTGCAAAGCTGTGAAGGGAAAAGTAAGCAAGAATAATATCTGTGATGATTAAATATTAATTTAAGATTCTGAAGTCCAGGTCATTAAAAGATGAGAGACAGATGGGATGTGAAATCCAGGTGCTGCTTCATATTTGACACAACATGAGGCAAAACGTTCAGAATGCTTCTGGCAGCTTGGATTCTGTGGTATGCAGACCAGAGCAAGGACACAAAACCAGTAGTTTCTTTGGAGATGTGTCCTTACAGGAAGACAACCTTCTGCTTGAAATCAATTCAGTCTCCATGGGGTGAGAAATATGCTGCTGATAACCTGCTGGTACAGCAAATATCAGCAGACACCTAACTGGTAGTCAAATCTGATGCACTGAAAGTTAATTAGAATTTATTTACTATCCAGAGGTTATTTCTGTATCCAAGACAGCAGCATGAGAGACCACTGGTTCTGCAGCCAAAGGTATTAAATGTTTCTAATATTCAGCTCTTTTCCTAAAGGTATAAAATCAGAACTGAAAAAAATCTTTACAGTTGTTACAGCTGTATTATACAGAGAATGTATCTCAAAATTAATATGCTGTTTTACAAAAAAATCTATAAATTCTTAGCTTTTGAGAGACATCAGTGTGGAGTGAACATACTGTAAGATAACCTGTGTGGTTAATGTCTTTGTAGCTTCTGGCTAGTAAATCATATGGCACATTTATGTCCAAAAATTATCCGAAGAACATAAAACCTGGGTTGTTGTTAACTCAGCATGCTGGTTGCTTTTCAGACACGTGAGGAGAAATACACAGAGAAACTGCAACTGTACTCTCATTGCTGAGGCAATGGATATTGATCTCCAGTGCTGAATGTGAAAGTCACTGCCAGGTTTTGTCCTTGGCCAAATATGGGGGATTCTTATTCCATTCTGTTCAGGAATTCGTGATCTTTATTTTAATTGCTGGGATCCATGGGACTGAGCAAATTATATTAAACAGAAGGATTTTTTTCCCCACATTTACAAGTTTAACTCAAAGATCCAGCTCAGTTCTAGCAGTGTTTGTTCATAGCTCAGAGTTTTGGCCATGGAGAAGATGAGAAAGGCAGTTAGGTTAAGTTCACAAGGCAACTGGGAATGCCAGTGCTTTTGGTGGACTAGTGTGTGTCATTCTGGACCAAATCTCATTCGTCCAAAGCAGTGGGGGCAGGGAGGAGAAGTGGGGTAATCCCACTAACACTGCACTGTGGGGCAAAATCCAGAGGTGATATCAAATGATGCGTGAGGGGTTGTGGAAACAGAGTTAGCACCGTGTTAACACTGCCTGGAAGTTCTTGCAGACTGCATTCACGGTGTGATGAGCAGAGCAGCTTCAGATGGTCTCAGGGACTTTGCAGTCGGTAGCTGTGCCATGCTGTGGGTGGCACTTTCCTCTAGCAGGGGGTGTTGGGGGAAGGCAGGGCAGGATCAGCCCTCTGGGCAGAAGCTGGTGTGTGGTTACTCACCCAGGAGCAAGAGGATGGATGTCAGCTTGCCCTGCCACCGTCCTCCTGCTTCCACGTTCAGCTCTTGGAGGCGCTCCATGATGTTCCCATAGCACACAAACCCATTCCCCACGGAGCCCCCCTGGCACGTGCACCTGTGAAGGGATTGGCATTTTTAGCTGTGGCTCTCAATAAACCAGCACCAGGTGTCACCTATGGCTTCTCTGAAGGCATTTTCAGGAAGCACAGGTGCATTGTTGTTAAATCTTTGCTTCTGCATGCTATGAAGAGTGTCAGGGTGTGGGGCAGGCTGATGGCTGCTTGCCTGATGTGGTGGACTCCTGTCAGCTGGGCCAGGAGACAGCAGTATCTGTCCTGCAGGACCTCTTTGAATACAGGTTATCTGCAGCCTCTGGTCCCAAAATGTGGTCACTGAAGCCCAGAAATCCACTGAACCTGCCTGTCTAAGGGCAAGGAAAGGGCACAGCACAAACATATGGGGTGCCACTCTCTCAGCAGGGAAGCTGTTTTGTGAAGACCTTACTCATGACATGGGATTTGGCAGGATGAATGGCAGTTAAGGGAGGTGATAGCAGCTCATCACTCCTTGGAAGAGCTGCATGGATTTTGTATAAAAAGCAGGCCGATGTCAGTCCTTTCAACAAAGCAAAGTGGTAGTTTGGTACCCTGCCCTTTAAGTAATGCAACCATTTTGGGCAATAAAACTTGTACTTTTAATCTTTTTTTTTCTGCTGCAGTACAAAATCTCATGCTTTTTTAGATGTTTGTGTTGCTGCTGGCTCTGTTCTGGAAATAGCATCTCACATGCAGCACCCTGGCTGTCTCCTGGGGACTCCAGCCTGTGAGAGTTCCCAGTGATGTGTGCCTGACCCAGTCTCTGGATGTCTAAAGCAGACTCAGGTCACGGTGCCCATGAGATGGACAGACAGACACTGGTTTTTACTAGTGCCTTTCCCTGTGAAGTCTGCAGCATGTTTGATATTCATTTAAACCCTAGCCATAATGATTCATCTCTCTGGATTTTTTTTTTTTTTTTCTAATGGCATCACTAGAGAAGGAACATTACTTCACGTGAGCAAAAGATGCCCTTTCTATAATTAATCATTTGTGTGTGCTGGTTGTTAAAATCACACACCTGCCACTCACACTCCACAGTAGTATCAGCCTGATGCCAAACCCTCTCTTTTTTCCCATGTATGGTCTCTGCTGTAGCTGTTTCTCTGGTGAGAGCAATATTATTTGAAAATCCCAACCAGTCCCTGCAATCTGGGGAGCTGCATACAGGCTCAGAGGAGTGTTGAGATTTTGGCCAAGAGGCTCAAGCTTTGACTTTGGTCCTGGGTAAAAATGGCAGTCTAGAAGCATCTTAAATTTTTAGGATGCTATTCTGATGGTGAAACCACTTCTTTTTAAGTGGATCTCTTTAGCAGAGAGAGTATGACTGTGGAGCCTGGAGATGAAGGGTTTACAGCTGGGAGTGAGGAACAGCTGCTCCTTGGGAGCTGATTCCTTTTTCTGCTGGGGTAAATATTGCTGTATTGCTGTAGGCAGCCCCCTTGCACTTCTGAATAGAGAAGAAAACAACTGAGGCTTCAAAGGAGCTGAGAAATAACATAGTAGAAAAAAGGAATTACCCTTGAAATATGGCACAAATCAGATCCAGGTTTCAAAAGAAAGCTCTCCTCTCTTTTTCATCCAATGTTCATTGGGAAGCAGGTGGTTAAACATAATAACTTCTTTGGCTATCATTTCCAGGGGCACAGTGAACTGCAGAAATGCCTACTTAGCTGGAAACTTCCCTCCTGGGGACAATATTGCCCATAACTGAGTGGGCATCCAAGTAACCTGGTTTGGATTTGTGTGCCAAAGGAAAACACTGAGCAATTACAGATTAGCACCTATTGCATGGGACTGAACTCTTCAGCCTGTGTGTTTCCTCACTCCTGATGATGAAGGAGCTGATGTTCTGTGGCTGGGTGTGGGGAGGACCAGCTGGGTCACTGACTAAATCTGTTTTGTCTTAGCTTTGTCTGGAAGATCTGCTTTGGAACTCATAGTTCTTGTGGCTTTACAGGTTTTTCTTTGGATGTGCAGCTTCCTGTATGGGCTGGGTGCCTCTAAAGAGAGCAGCTTTACACCAAACCCTGCTGGCCCACCTAAACTCAGCTGTTTGATGTTTTCATGGTGTGCTGCACAGAAGCATAGGCAGGACTGGAAAAATAGGAGCTGTCACCACTTCAGCTTACTGAGGGAAGAAAAACTGTATCTCCCTGGAAGAGGAAAGCTCAGCTTTTTGTCTCCATTTTACCAAAACCCTCTATAATAGAGTTTCGGTTTATGAAGCTACTGATTTCTACATTGGAGACCTAGAGGAAAAATAAGAGTGGGATTGAGGGAGAAAATAATAGAGTTTAACTGATGGAAAAGCAGCTCTCCCTGGAAACCAGAGGGGTTATGATCTAATATGCAGTGTAATTCTGTACTTGTTGAAGCTTCATAGCTTCTGGGCAAGGCTGAACATGATTACTGTGCTGAAGGAACACTGTGGAAAGCGTCAGCACTTACTCAGAAAAGATCTTTATGGGAGCATAAGACAGAGGCAATTGTGATTTTTGAGGAGGTTGCTGTGTTATATTCACAAATCCAGTGTTTTTTACATCTTTGCCTGTATGAGAGATTTATTCCTGTACAAAAAATTGGGTTCTGGAGAAAGTAGAACTGTCTATGTGGGGAAAGATAATAGCACGACTCTACCTTTTATGAGTACCCTCATAAAAACCAAAACAGAAAGGAAGCAATGCAGTTTTTGTGGCCTGTCATAGCTTTGTGTTTAAAAAAACACAAAAAACAAAAACCAAAAAAGCCCTCCCAAATACATTTAAAATCTGGGTTGCAGCTAAAATACAGTCTCTCACTTACCAGAATCTATTTATTATGCCCACGTTTACAAATCAACAGTTTTCTATGTAAAGTTCCTCTTTCATAAATGGATTTTCCTTAGCTCAAGTTTGATTTCAGTCCCACTCCATTCTTCTGTACTTGTTTTTGCCATTAAATATCATTAAATATGAATGAAGTGCAAAGCATTTTTTTGTTCTTTTCCATCCCCAGCAATGAATTTTTAGTTTTCCCATTCTAAAATTCTCAAAACTTTCTCGGCTTTCAAAAACTGTGTTGCAACAATGAAACAGCGACTAATTAGGAAAAAAGGCTCCTGATTTCAGATGTGGAATTTTATTTCAAAATTTCACCTGATGTTGTGCAGTATGGTAGTACTCCAAGTATTGTGTGAGCCTATACTGAGCAGTTTGAGTAGCATACTGTGCTGTAGAAGAGAACTTGGGGATATTCTAGATGAATTTGTTTGAAATGCATAATAGCTTACACAGAAGTGATGTTGATATTTCCCTGCAAGGGAAAGCTGCATGATGACACAAGGACTGGCACTAGGAATACTCTCCTGAGTGAATGCTTTTTGTCTACAGATCTATATGATGATTAGTTCCTAACTTACAATGAATGGCCTGTCTTGTCCTTCATATTCAAGCTCTCAGCTCCCAAAAACTGATATTTCAGGCACAGCTCTTTAACCCAGTACCTGCCATCACTGGGCTATAGAAACATGTATGACAAATTCTGTGGCTTAAGAGAGCTTTGTTGAGTTTAGTGTTAAGACTGACTTTCTTCCTAACATCTGTGTAGCATATTTCTGTTCAGGAAAAGCAAAGTCTGCCAGAGGTTTTTCAGTTTCCCACCTGCTTGACTCAAGGGTTTGAGAAGTCTGCTGAGGTTGGTGCTCCTTTTACAGCATGGGGGGCAGATTCCCTGGTTGTATCTGTTTTTGTATAGTCAGAAGAGGCAGGGCTCCAGTGCTATCCCATAATTAATGCTGATTAATTTTCAGCATGCTGCCTGGTGTGTTTCTGGCCCGCACCAAGTAGCATTTTCCCAGGCAGTGCCCAGGCACAGTCGAAGGGATAGCATGTGCCAGGGACTGCTGCCAAGAGGCAGTTACTCTGTTTTGGAAGAGGCTTTAGCTGTGAGACAGACAATGCTGCTTGCCCTGAGGAAGAGAAAAGAGGTTTTGGTCTCTTTTATTTACTAGTGTAGAAATGACCTCTGAGTGCTTTAAAAATAAAACTTAACGGGCATTACCAAATGGCCTGATGAAATCTAACACTATGTTAATTGGCTGACCCTAACCCCATTAAATCTTGTGATTTGTCCTTGATAAAGGAGCCATTAAAGATAACTTCAGGAGGTGTTCATCCACAGGATTTGTTTTAGCAGCCCATTTACTAGGGAAGGAAGGAGAAACTGTGTGAAACTTTAATAAGCAAAAAGACTCACGCAATCTGTCCCGGTGCAACTGTTAAGCATTTAGCTTTTTTGTGGCAGGTGTTGTTTGTTTCACAGATGTCCATCATGCTGCATCCTTTCCCAGGTACAAAGTTAGTATAATGCTCCTTGCATTCACAGTGGGACTAAATCAGAAGGATGTGAGAGGGGAGAGAAAATTAGTCATGCACAAATTGTGGATTTCAGCATAATTTCTGGAACTAAGGCTTGAACAGAGTGTCTTGGTTAATCACCTGGTGAGATCAGGCACAAATATAAAGCTTATATTTGTACACACCAGGCTGTGTTTCAGCCCTGTGCAGTTCACTGAGATATGACCATGAACTGCAAAACAGCCCTGGATGATCAAGTCCATTTTTGGATCTTCAGGGTGTCCAAGTAAACCAGGCCTTTTGAAGTCTTGCTGTTTTAATGGTGTGAATTTTACACACTGAAATTGGAGTCAGTTCCCAACATCATGAATGATATGCAGTCTTTATAAAGTGCTGTTCCTTGACTGTTTTCAAAGACCCAGGTTGCTTCTTTCCTAAATAAACTAAATTTAGACATGTATCTGTGGTACCTGTATAAGGACTCTACTGGTCCTTCAAGTCCCCTCTGTTCAGAGAGACAAAATTTAACTGGGAGATTTATTTCAATGCCTCCATTTTGGGGAGGCGAATCGTAGCCAATATTCCCAGAAAAAAGAACACTACTGCCATTTCTATTTTCAGAGGGGAGATAAAAGGACTCCCTCCTGGTCACCAGCAGGGCTTATGTCAAACCTAGAGAATTTGATTTCCCTGAGACCTGTTTCTATACCCTCATGGCTTCTTTTCGGAGAATGGGCATTATTTGTTCTCAGGCAGTCACACTGACCTTTCCTGGACCGTCATAGATGCAAATGCTGGACTGTGCAGGGCAGCTCCCATGTGCTGCTTGACAAGGGTCTATGGGCAGGCAGATTTGACCATCCCCTCTGTAACCTTCTCGGCAGGTGCATTTGTGCTGATTTGGCCCGAGGTAAGCACAGTCGGCATTAGGATCACAGACCTTTTTGGAGCATGGGTTGATAGCTTGTGAAAAAAGAAGTGAAGTAAAGGAATTATTGCCCACAGTTCTAAAATTGAAGACAAGGATTTAACAGAGTACCTCCATGCCAAACAAAGCCTGGGTAGACTAAACTTTTCATAACAGCCAAGTCTGAGGTATTGTGGAGGCATGGAGATGGAAGGGAGGAATGTGTTTATGCTAACGTAGCAACCAACTGTTTGCTTTTGAGAAGAAATGATCTCTTAACATGGCAAATTGAGTTATAAACAGATTAAAACATGCAACGTGCTCATTAAAATATCCCAACTATTTCCTTGTTCTCTGGTGGGTTTTAACTAGAGAAGGTCAGGTAGGAGGTATGAGGTCTGTACAAGCTTTAAGCACATGCCAGATCAGTTGGAAAATATTTCTCAATACAATAGGCCTTCACTGTTGTCTTTCCGGTAATTAAACAATATAATGTTATTGGTTCAGCTCTATGGAAAACTGGCCAGCAAGTGCTTTAGTCTTCCACATTATTCTACTTTCAGGACTGTACTAGAGGCTCACTAGTTATTTCCATGAACCATTTTTTTTAAGCAATGGCACTGCTTGTTCTTTTTCAAACTCAAGCAGTGCTTGGAGTGCATCTTCTCACACCTTTGTGTCCAGGTTACGTTAAGGTTAAGCACACATTTTATCTAGAAGATGACATCCCTGGACACACCTAAAAAGTGGTACTTCTCACTGTTTTCCCCTCTTCTCCTCCCTTTCTTTCCCCTCAGCTGGGACTGATCTGAGCCAACATCTACTAAGTTGCACTTCCAGCATCAGATTAGACAATATTTTTTGTTGCAATTGGTCTAGAAAGAAGAACTGGTACCATAAGACAAAAGGTGAGTAGAGAAAAGAAAATCCGTATTCTTATACAGTTAATTTGGGCATTCAACGGCAAGTTAAGGAGTCTATAAAGACATCTCTAAGGTAGCTTTTACCTCTAGCTGAGATGCTATTAGCTTTTTTTAATGAAAACCCGGAAAGCTGAAATGAAATTTATTTGCCTGTAGAGTTTGTCCTTGCTGATGGAACTGAGCTGCCACGTGATGGGTGCTCAATTAATATAAGCCCTTGGTTGCTGTTGTTGATTTTTATGGAATCAAGCTTAGAGGCTGAACTCTACCAAGCAGAGGGATATGACAGGAGTGGGTTTGTAAGCACTGATGACCCAGTATCCACCTTATGTATTTCAAGGGGGTTTACTAGCTTTAGGCTGGTTACTTGGACTGAAACTTGTTAGCAATTGGATGGATGTGCTTCTGAAGCACATTTTAGGATTCAGTTTCATCCTGAAGGAATCTAGTTTGTGCTTTGGGATATGAACCCAAGAAAAATCAGATGGTGAGATGTGGCTCGAAAACACATTCCTTATCTGAACTATAACACTAATGGTGGTGAGTTCAAAGAACTGGGCAGACATGGAAATTACTCACATTCACATCGTGTACCATCCCCGTGGAAGTTGGGCAGACACGTGCATTGCAGTTGCCTTCCATCCTCACCTGAGGCAGCACACCTGGAGTTTGCTGGGCACCGCAGCGCCTCGCATTCGGCTATCGCTGAGGGACAGAGGGGGACAGGTTAAGCACACTGTGAGGCTTTGAAGTTCAGTGTAGGTTTGGCTGCTTTTGCATGACTAGCCTGAGACTGATTTATCCTTTCCAGTTCTAATGGTATGTGCCAGTTTGGCCAAAATCTAGCAATATATCCTCTGGGAGAAAACCAGGTTCGGGGAAAAAAAATTCCTTGAAGGAAAGTGAAAGAGATAAAACCTATTCATTAACAAACACACAGGAAAAGGATAATAATGCTAAATAGTAAAACCCCTTGCTATAGCGAGAAAACCTGGGAAGAAATTACTACTCTTGTAGGTGTGGTCCCTCCTTCTCGGAGCTGGCGTGGGGGGTGGCCTTAGGCCCCCTCCAGGCCTGAAGAGAAGTTCTCCTGATGTGTTCTGATGTTGTTGAAACAGTCCAGAAGGGAAAAAAAAAGAAAAATAACCAAAGTCCCAGGAAACACACTGGAGAAAAAGGGAAGGAAGAAAAAACCAAAGAGCTGGCTGAAGAAGCAATAAAAGGGTGCTCCCTCTGTGCTACTGCCACCGGGGAGAACGCAGAGCCGTCTCTATGTCCTTGGGAACTTGCTTTGAAAAGTTCATTTGGTTTTTTTTCCCTCCCCTCTCAAGCTCAGTTTAAAGGCACAAAATTAATTTTTTTGGCATAGAGCCATGATAGGGGATACACATCATAGAGTTACCCCAAGACACTGTATCACAGCTGTTGAATACATCTCATCTGGAAAATTATCTACTTACGCTGATTGCAGCGGAGCCCTTTGTATCCAGACAAACAAGTGCATCTTCCATCCCCTGTAATTCCACTGTTGCATACTCCATGAACGCAGTCACAAGCTATAGGGAGAAATGGATTTGCTTTACTGAGTAATAATGGTGTTTGGAAAGGCATAATTAATGGCTACTCACAGCAAAGAGTGTCCTCACCAACAGCTTTGGCAAAACCAGGCTTTGACCCGAGTGCCTGAATTTATAGGCTTCCATTACTGAGAGGATCAATACTTGCAGTTGCATATATCAGTAAATAACACACTAATTTTTGAAGGCAGTTAAGAGCCCAGGGTCTGAAAATCTTCAGGACACACACTATAAGCACCAAACTGACTCGTTGCTAATGCCATAAGACTTGTAAAATTTGACAAAATTTGAGTCTGAAGCTAAAATTAGATATAATGTGTAACATAGACATCTTTAATAATGGTTAACTTATTGCTTGTTTTTGCTTCACCTCTGTATCTCTCAAGCACCTCAAGAAGAGAAGAATTTTGTGACTGTTTTTTTTCCCCCTCCCTAAACAGAATTTATTTAGTTAAAAGCATAATTAATCACTGTGGAGGTCTCAGGCTTCTTTCTTCCTATATTCTCTCGTTTATGGTTATATTCTGGTTATAAACCCAGTGACAATATGTACACAAGATGATGCATTCACAGTCCAGGCAACTATGAGACCCTTCTATAAATAATTATTGAAGCCTTAAGTGTACTCAAAAAGCTTTATAGTTATAACTTTGAATTATGGCAATGATGCTTTTTAAAAAGGCCATTTGGAGTTACACTTGGAAGAGTCTAAAAGATGTACGGAATTGTACTGCTGACTTCATGTTTAAGCTGCAGTGATGTAGCATATACTCTTCCCTTTAAAAACATAGCCTATGTTCATGCAAATCACCTGCACTAATTAATTAATTAATAACTTCCTACCTATGTTAGTTGCCATAATATTAAAATCAGGAATGTCTAAGGTATTACTGAATGGCAGTTAGCCACAAATGAACATAGTTTATATTTTATTTATTTTAGAACACTTGGAGGAGCACAAATATCTGAAAGCTGAAGTGTAAAATGTTGCTTAAATTAATATGTAATTGAATCCTCCAGTAGCTTCTTGGAAAATAATTACATTTATGATATTGAATCCATTCCAGGAGCCTATTCTCATGAAAATGCTGGCTCAGTTACATTTCTGTGTATCAACACTGGCATCCAGTGGACAGCTGGTGGAAAAGGGCCTTTGAGCCAGCAGTGGTGTAGGATTAGTGTAGAAAGGTGTAGAAAGGCCAACACAGATTATTTAAATTGAGACCATTTGTGACTCTTTAGAAGTAACATTATGTAGATCTTGAGGGAAGAAAAGGAGTTTCTTGGAGATAAACAACTATTACTACTTAAGAATAAGACTGTTTTAAAAATGTTTTTTCAGGCAATTTTCTGGTTTTTCAGTGTAATTTTCAGCAAGGGTCAGGAAGTTAATAGAGACCAATAAGAAACAGGCAAAAGTGGAAAATGTTATATGCATATATATACTTGTGATAAAATACATTCTACAAAGTGCACACAGCTTTCAGACTTCCACTTTTGATAGGTGTATGGCTAATCAGTGAATTCATCAACCACCCAACCCCCAAAATTACACCAAACACACCCTTTTTTGCACTTTTGACAGAATTATGTATCTCCCTGGCACAGAACAGAGTGAAGAGCTCTCTTGCCTTTCCCCATCATGTTCTCTGAGGCAGACAGCAGCTCTTACTGGGAAATCTTTGGGCTCTCTACCCATGTCACTGTGATTTCTTCGAGTCTGAATAGAGCTTTCACTCCCTTCTTTTCCCCAATCAATTAAAGAAAGCAAGGTCAAACTTACTTGATGTGCAGTCAGGACCAAATAAATTGTCTTCAGCACATTTTTCACAGGCTGTCCCACCAAACCCTTTCTGTGAATTACACAATGCAAATCAAAGCTTAAGTTTCTCATCTATGTCTAGACAGATAGATATGTGCTTAGCAGGCTGAAAACAGCATCTTTTGCTGCCAAAAGAAAATAACATGAAAGTTTCAATCAATAGCTACTACAATCTAGAAAACATGGTCTTTTGAACAATCTTGCCCCCCACATCTTTTTTAAAAATAATTTGTAGTTCTTCAAATCAGGTGTTCTGAATGTCAAGTTAACAGTGAAGTACTGTAATCAGGCCTAATGTCCAAATCAGGACATTACAATTGTTTGGTTGTGTTTTCTGGCTAATTCTACCTCTGTCTCTTTTTTATGTGTCCCCAGAAGGGGACTTTCGATGTAAAGATGAACCAGTAGAGGGGGAGGCAGAAGAGATTAATTTGAATTGTTTCTTAAAAATGTTTTTGCCTGAGGTTAAGCACTACACATTGCACTCTCAGCAAGGGATCAACATATGGTGAATATAGCACCATGTATAAGTACTTTCCATTTAGGGCAAAAAGTCACAAGTAATAGCATAATTTAAAAAAATAGAGGAAGTCAAAACACCTGTCTCAGGAAGGTAAGATGAAAGAACATTTTAATAATTTCACCCAAACATGCTCAAGTCTATAGAAATAATAATGTGAAGATTAGTGCAATCCCAGCAGAAAATGAACTCCAAGTTGATCATCTCTGCTGTTTCTGGACTAATTTCCTTTAATGTATTTATACAGTGGAACATGCATTGTTTTTCAGCACAACTTACATGGTTGTGTTTTTTTTTTAATTTAAAAGAAAGGACAATACCTGACAAGTGCATGTTCCATTCCCAGTTATGCCCTGTGAGCAGCGTCCTCTCCCATTGCATGGCGATGCAGCTCCTCCTGGACATGCTGGAAATGAGAGTGTTTGAGCCATCAGTCACCTTGCTCTGCTCCATGGGCTCCCCCTGAGCCCTACAGGTGACAGCCTTGGCAGCTGCAGGGTTTTGGGCCAGACAGGGACCCTGGGTGACAGCTGCTGTTTTGCAGCTGCCTCAATCTCTTCACTAGAATCTTAGCATCAGCAGAGACCATCACACTCTCTTGTCTGGGAATTTAGGCTAGTGACTGAAGTCAAGGGATTGAACAAAAAATAATTTTCTTTTTCTAAAACAGCATATGGTTTTGTCCCTGCTGATCTACCTCTGTCCTAAGCTGTTGGCTTTTCTGATACAAGTGGAGCTTGCCTGACCACTCCTGTGTGTTGGTATAACTCTGATGGATTGAAAATTTGTTCTCAGGATTTCGTTTGATGCGAAGTTAGAGTTTAATAAGCCTTTTTTTTTTTTTTCTTCCCCACCAAAAATTTCATTTGCTTTACATGGAAAATTTTTCCTTTTCCCTACTATCTCCTTAAGACTGTGATAATTGATTTGAACTATCTTGGAAATTGAAATTCAGATATCTCACAACCAAATCCTGTCCAAGGAGCTGTGGTCACTAATCAAACTTGTATGCTAAAGGTGTGTTATGCTCTTCAGAGCCTCTGGTGCTAAAACCATGGTTACAGGCAGTGGTATAGAAGGTGAGAGTCTGAACAAAAACCCCAGCCAGCAAGATGAGATAAGAAAAGATGACCATATTTCCAAATAAAAGTAGTTTAATTTTTTTTTGTCTGAAAGGTTTCAAGATTCAGAGATTTACTGAATGATTGCCTATAGGAAATGCATATTACAGTGGTTTTTAGTCAGATTGTTCTGTCAGGTTTTCTCTCCTGTGTGGATACCCTTATTTTTCACAATTGTCCTGCCCCTCCTTGGAAATGATGTATTAACTCTTGTCCATAAGCCTTTCCTTCCTGTAATTAGAACTCCCATTAGGTACCATAATTTTGATGCAGGTGGTATCTAAATGTATCAAACTCCTACTGGCCTCACAGGTACTCTGCTGTACCTAACTGGTAGATTTATTGCTTATAAAGAGTCTCAGAGTTTGTTCTGTGTGGGTGGAGATGGGCAGCACTGGATTTATGCTCCCCCTGCCTAAATTAATCCTGATTCAGATAATGTGGAAGTTTTAGTAAAAATGAATTTGGTTTGGACAGAGTGGTGAGCAAATAAGTGGATGTGCATATGTGTACACTTAATTCCACTGAAAGCTTTGGCTTTATACCAATCTGTTAAAATTTCTTAATTTATTCCTTAATGTAGCCTGAGATCTATTGTATCTGTGTAAGCTTCTTGTGAAGAACAAATAAATTTAAAGATGAGAATTTTAGTGCTATTTATCTCATACATGCTGTTAGAAGAATTTAGGTTAAGTAACTATATTTGAAGGAAAGTAATAAATACATATACTTTAAAGTGGCTTTTAGTGAATCTTGTTTTCTGGCTACCATATGATAGCTAAACCTTATCTTTAGGACTTATGGCAACTGTTTAATATTTGCACAGAATGGAAAAAAATTTACTTGCACTGATGCTTTTATTGCATGCAAGGATAGAGAAAACTCAGAGTTCATGGTATAATTCCTAGGAAAAGTTGCTTTAAAATTGTTGATGAAGCAGGGTTTTTTTTTGCTGTTGGCATTCATTACACTCCTCCTTATCTTCACTACATCTTGTCTCTTGTTTTGATACCAGCACCAAGGGACATCTTTATCAGAAGTTGGGTAAATTACCATATTGTTGTACAAGTTTGGCCAGGCAGATAAAGTGCTTCTTGCAACCAGCAGAGCCACAGGAGGCAGTGCTGGCACAGTCACCTGCTGCCACCCTGGGGAGAGGTGAGACCTTTGCTTTTATCGAGGATGCTTTTTGGAAAGCACTAAGAAAGAGATGCTCTTGCTTACCTGTCAGTGTGAAAGCCAAATCTTTGAATCTAGGCCAAAAGAGCCTAAATTTATCAGCTCTATTTTTTTGCCTCACAAAGTTAAATTCGGCACTTCCCAAGCATTATCAAATGCAGCCCCTTAAAATACTTCTCTTCACCTGACTCGCTGTGAGGCTGAAGCAGTGAGTAGTACTTGCAAAGATGTATTTTGGACCACATAATTTGATAGCATTAAATCTAGTATCTTTCCTCTTGGTCTTTACTTTTATTTTCCAATTTTCCCTTGCTTTATTCTTCCACTGCTTTCTACTCAGCTGGTCATGCCACAAACCTTTCAGTTGGTACCCAGGCTTTTCTTTGGAGCCAGCTAAATACTTGCCCAAAGCAGGAAGCTGAGTTGGGGTAGGGAGTAGCTCCACCAGCTGTAGTACCTGTGGCTGGGTGATACTGGCAGTGTTGAAATGCTGTGCTCTTTCCCCCTGGACCTTTTCTGACCCTGTACTTTTGACTTTATGGCTTTTTACAGAAGGATTGGTGTGCAGCTGGATGTCTTGGTGTGCTTCGTGGGGAGGGAAGGGGACAAAAGATCTTTCACTCACACTGTGTGTTTCAGCATGTGCTATCATTTAAGGAAGTCAGAGTGCTATTTAAGACCTAATTTTGTCCTTGCTATCAGATGCTAAATGTGAATTAAACCCCTAGTCAGGGATTTTTGCCCGGCCTCAGGAAGGACCGTCTTTCCTCCAAACTCTTCAAGTTGTGCAGTATTCTATTACAGAGGTTGTGATAACGTGGAGATAACTACAAATGAAAGCAGAAACAATGCTGAGACCTTGATTCTTTGCTTTATGGGGTCAGGAAGTTTGTCCAAAGGAAGAGAGGGCTTCCTTGCCTTGGCAGCCTCCTTCACACAGTGGTGCAGGCAGGGCTCTGACTCTGGGGCAGGGGACACCCTCTGTGCCCCTCTCCAGAAATACTGATGCCCCTTGTGTGGCTGCCCAGAGCACCCTGGTAATGGGAGGATGAGAACTTAGGCTGCCTTTGGTGGTGGGATGCAAACCACCACAGAGGTCACTCTTTCCAGAAGATGTGAGCACACATTGCACACTCAGCTCTCAGCCTGTCTTTCCTCTTGCAGTAGCTGTGAGCTGCTTTCCCTTTGTAGATAAATGACTGGAATTTAAATAATAGCTTGAGCTAAAATCCTAATTTTTAAAAAATCTCTTTTGTAGACAAGGGACTTGACAGACATTGAAGCAGATCTTGAGTCCATTAACTAAAGGAGGAAACAGTCTGGGCAGGGAAACTTCTTCTGTGGGATCTGGATGCCCATCTTGGTAGCCTGAGATTTGATGCACTTGTGGAGATGCTGAAAAGCTTTTCCTGAAGAAAGGGCAGCAGGAGGGGAGGCACTCCTGATTCCCTTGCTTCAGTAATGGCCTTCAGCATTCACAGGCAGTTCAAGAAACTGTTTCAAGTTGAGCTGAAAGAAAAGATCCCCCCTGCATCACAAAGCAAAGGAATAAAGAGATTTGGAAATATTTCAGATGTGGATGACGGTGGTTTTGACCTAAAATGAAACATTTAAATTTGTGGTTTGAAAATCTTAATTTTTAAAATCCGTTGTGGGGATTCTCCCAAATGAAATAATTTTGCAGGCATTGACTGAAATGATTTGTTTTGAAAATCTCAAAATCAAGGAGATTTTCTGAGGCTCTTTAAATTTTTCTATGGATTTTTCTTTTTAAATGAAACTTTGAATATGTTTTCCTTCAAATCCTCTAAGTTTTAGCTGAAAACTGCTACTTATTTCTACTTCTGTAACAAACTCTGAGGAGCAAACTGTTCACAGCAATAGTTTCTAGAAAGATGCAAACTCACTGCTTTATTTCTATTCGAATTCCATATGAAAATAAAACCCCAAAGACCAAACCAACTTACCCATGCAGTCTGGGCCCCAGTGTCCCTGGCAGCACTCGGGTTGTTCAAATTCCTTCACACAACGATGCCGACAGCCCGGAAAAGAAAGTGTGTGTGCTTTAATTTCCAGGTAATACCTGTGGAAAAGAAGTTAGAGCTGCTTTAAAGTACTTACAGCCTCCTGTGGAGAAAAATGAAATTCTTAACTTCCTCTTCTCCCTTCAGTGCCAGACAAGAGCACTTTAAGCTTAGTTGCATTGATCTGCCTTTTTTTCTTCTTCATTAAAACATACATAAAAAGACCCTTGGAGCTGTTTCTTTTGAACGGTGTATTTATCTCCCCACCCCAACCTAAATACAGCACTTTTCTCTTAATTGTGATTTGAAACTATCTTAAAATTATTTAAAAAATTATTTAATATCAGGGTTCTTTAAATGCTAAATAAGCTCAACATAGTTACATTTTTTCTAAAATACAGCTTTTTCCTTTTCTTTCCAATCTGAACGGTAAGATTTCAATTTAGTTTTGAGGTATCTCTTCCTGCCCTTCACCCGCACAAGTCCCCTATCTAGGAGTTTAAAAAAGAAATTATTTATGTGATATATAATAATAATTATTATCAATATAATAATTAATATTAAACATAATTATGATAATATATATGTATCATCTATTTTTGCATCATTCATATCAAGTATGCAGAATAAATATGGAAGAGATTGAATGATGTTATTCAAGAGGAAATCTGATGGACCAGCAATAACAATGTTTATTTTCAACTTATATCACTTGCTGATTCACTTCAAGCATTAAATACCCTGAATGCAGCTTGAGTTCTGGAGTTGGTGAAGCCAATGGCAAATGTTCCATAAGAAAATTGCATAGACTAGAGCATTTTTGATGTGAATTAACATTTTCTAATTCATGGAGAACAATATTGATGGAGAAAAAACTCTGACAGAGGAGATACCTGCAGTCTGGTGTTCCAGTCCCGTTGGTAATTTTGGTGTAACCAGCAGGGCACTGGGTGTCAAGGTTTAAAGAGCAAGGTACACATTTGGTTTTCACTCTAATGAGCAGCTTTTGATCACATTGCTTCTTCACCTGCAATAGGAGGAGAATAATTAAAAAGAAAGAAAAACACTACCCTGAGTGACATTGCTGAAAAATGACAAATTTGACTCAGCTTTGTTCTCACTCACAGCTGCAAGCTCTTTTCTATTCAGCAGGAGCTCCTTGTTTTGGAGCTAAACTTGGTGAGACCACATATTAGTGCTTTGTAGTAGCTTTGTCTGCACAAAATATGTCCAACCACTGCAGGACAAACCCTTCTAAGTGTAATATTTTTCCTAGGAGTGCTTTATCAACAAATGCTGAGTTTGTCAAACTTAAAAGCTAGGTTCCAGAGACCACACAGCCTATGGAGTGTTAGTTCCAAGGCTGCTGATAAGTGCCTTCTCCACTCAAAGGCAAAATTAAACAAGGTGTGTTCCACAGCACCAGCCTGTGGGACAAAATTCCTCTCAAAAGTGTGTTTCGTATTATCAGCACCACCATAGTGATCTAAAGAGCTATGGTTGGTATTTTCAAATTGCTGAATGACATCTAGCTTTGCATTCAAGTCTGGTGGAGGTTTTGGGCCTGACCCCACCAGAGCACACTGAGAAGAGCAGCCTCCTCTTTTTTTTATAACCTGTATTTATGTATCTATTTCAAAGCAGTAAGTCTTTGCTGAACTGCATCTACTGTTGGCTTCATCTTCTTTCTTCCTGGTATTTGTAGAAGTGATTTCATAATTCACAAATGGTGAGAAATTTAATTCAGAGTATGGTTTTTAAAAACCAGCAACGTCACCCTGTGCAGTCCAGGGACTACTGGACCTTTGGGCACATGTGGGGTGCTGCAGCCTGTGCAGAACCTCACAGCCTGTCTGGGTGGGTACCCTGGCAGCTTGGGCAGGATTTCTGCGTGTCCTGTGATGGTCCTGGCTGAAGCCCTCACTCAGCAGTTTCTCCCCATGACAGCCAGACATTTCAGCAGCAAAGCTCGTGAAGATGTATCAGAGACACTGATAAGGAGATTTAGCTTCATAACCTCTGAGCCACTATATGTGATTGCCATCACCCACTTATAAGCACATTTCAACATCTGTTTAGCTGTCAAATTTTAGTCTTCATAAGTGCACTGTGAAATCTGGGTAACATTAAAATATTTGGGTAGTGAAACCCTTTTGTTGTGTAGATGCTTTTCAGGTGTCTTTGAAGTAAAAATGTGACCTTTTTCCAGATGTGGCTATATTGTGGGTACAGCTTGAAAAGATATTTGGTTGTCATCAATAAGGCCCCCCACAAAATTTCATTTTTGGAACATTAAATTAATTGAGAGTTTTGAAAAGGAAAATTTAAATAAAAATAACTTATGTCCTTTCCCCACCACCAGCTGTAAACCACTATTTGTTTTGGAATCATAGCATTATTTCCACTTTCTCCCATTTCCTCATTTTCCCTTTTTGCTTTTAGGGAAAATGGAAGAAAGTTGACTTTCTAGTGTCTCTTCTTTTTATTTTTTTTTTTTTTAATAATAACTTCAACCTATTTCCCAGTACATTTTGTACATTTCAATGTATTTTTCCATTTAAAAACTGCAACTAGCCAAAAACAACAGCAACAAAACTGAGTGTCTTCCTTTTTCCCCTCCTAATTTCTCTCTGTCCTTTTGTTTCCTCTTCTAAATGTATTCTGCCTCTCTACAAGGGTGGTGAAAACAGATGTTGTGAAAATCCACAGGTTCATAGTATTTGTACGTGACAAATGCACCACTTCTCCAAAAGTCTACAAATCCTTGAATTACATTTATAATTTTGTGTTATTACTTTAAATAGCTCAATTCCTTAGACTGTTTTTCCTTACCTGCCTAGAATAGCTTTTCCTTCTTTTAGTCAGCAGGAACAGATAATTTTCACTATAGAAAAACTGCTTTCGCTTTCTGACTTATGAGAAATCCCAAATTCTTTTGATAAATGCATATTTTTCAGTCTTTTGACACATTTGCCATTTTTAGAGACTTTTTCAGTGTACCCATGCTATATCATGTCAAATTCTCTTGCAGAATAAACAGATGCATTTCTGTTATTTCAGAGGACTAAATTACAGAGCTCTTTGGTTATAAGTCATTGTCATATACACATATAAAGTGGGTTTTTATTCAATAAGATACAGTATCTGATAACTTGTTCTCTCTATAACACAGAGTAATATAGACAAATAACAATCCATTACACAAAAAGCTGCTTCTTACCTCATCTTGTGATGTCAAACATAATTTCACTGCAACCAAAAAAGCAAAAAAGAATAAAAAACCTGGACTTTTTCCCATTGTGAATTGGACTTTTTCCTCTTTCAGAGGCCTCCAAACGTGAAAACTCAATTTCTGATCTAAAATGATGGTTAGAGGTGCTATTTCTTCTGCATTCTCAGACAAATACTATAACAGGACTCTTGTCTTCCCCAAGGTAAATGAGTGAAGGATAAGGCATGTGGAGCTTGCCCAGGCAGGAGAGATTCCAAAATGCAGGGTATTTGCTGAAAGTTTTCACTGGAAAGCTGAATAAAGCCTTCCTCAGTGAATGACAGGATATCCTGACAGGGCTCTGTTCATTTATTCCTCTCTCTGGAGCTGTTGATAGTACAGAACCAAGGACACTGAACTGTTATGACAGAAGGTGATTTCTTCTTTTAGGTGAGCATGGATAGGAGGCTGGAGTAGCTACTGGGCTTCTTATTATTACAGTTATTTAACTGATCTAAGGGAGAGAAAAGGACCTCTGGAAGTTGGCTTATCAGCCCTAATAACGTAGGGGTGGATCCCCCCAGTGTGGTTCTGGTATCACTGACTTTATCTCAGGAGGCCAAAAGAACATCTTCCAGCTTTGGTTACCTGGATAAAAAGGGGCATTTCCCCCCCACTTTTTGCTATTTTTGTTAAATCATTTTGACTGTTTTTCTGGAGCTAAGCAGAGGAAAATTGACTCAGCTGTATTACTTGGATATGGTTGGGAGAGATGAATATTCAGATTTGCCAAAAGCATTTTGATTTTGCCATTTTGATTTGTCAAAAGCAAATATTTTTCTTCCTTCTCAGAGTTTTTCAGCTCTGCTCTTTGCTGCTGCTCTAGTCAGTCTTTTACGGGCAGGCTCTATCATGTCTCAAATACCCAATAATTTGGCTGTCTCCAGTTTGCCAGCTTTGCCTGATCCCCCTGACCTTAGAATTTTTTCTGTCATTTGAAGGTACTCTTTAAGGGTGCCTTGATACAAAGCTGTGCTTCATAACATCTTATCTTTAACTATGTGTTGTTTTCCTAAAGAACCCAGTGGTGATAAACATAGAAAATAATGTACAAATCCATCTACTTTTGTTATGTGGTATAAGAGAATACTGCAAAATTGCTGGAGATGGCAGGGCAAGGTGTTTCCTGTGCACTCATCAGATCCTGTTCCTGTCTCCATATGATGAGGAGAGTAAATCATTCCTTGTTTATGCAGACATGATAGCAGCCAGGGTTGTGATGGACATGCTGACAGTAGGCATGTTCCTGAGAAGGGCTGTTTCTCTTTTCTGAGGTCAAGGCCTTTCACATTACTTTGGTTTTGCAGACAGTGTACAATCTGGCCTGGCAGAAGGAACAGCTCAGGTTTTACTCCAAAAGCAGAATCCTGGAGAATCTTCTCTTTCATGTGGTGATAGCCCATGGCCGCATCCCATTCTCCGTGGCATGTTTGGGAGCGAAACTTACCCCTCCTGTTCTGCAGAAGTGCCTTGTTGGAGCGTGGGCAGAGTGGCAGTCTGGGCAGGGTCTGTGCCACCTGGGGAAAACGAGTCTGCCTTGGTCCCTGTGTGGCTGCTGGCAGGAGCTGACAGCTCCTTCAGCAGCCTGAGGTCAGCTGGGTCTCTTGCCTGTTGCCACTTCAGACAGCGCAGTGGTGAAAGGAGCTGTAAATCAAGCACGTCCCTTTCCTGTCCTGTACATCGAGATAAAAAGCAACAGCATCAGCTCTCTTGTTATCTGCTCTTGCCTCTCATATAGGCATTTGTGTGAAGTAAACTTTTTCCCTTTCCTTCCTCTCCCTTCTCATCAGAGCCTGGCCTCCTCACTAACTGCTGTGATGACTGCTTTCCTCGTTCCAGAGGGACCAGCCACCCTTTCCTCCTGTTGGTGATGGGCATTTTCCTTCTTCATGGAGGTTACAGTCTGTGCCAGGCTCTGACTACAACTCTGCCTGGCAGGCTCCTGCCCCACTTTGGGCAGAAATACAGGCTAAAAGGTCCCCTGGCACATAGGGTGGGACTCCCTGGGGCCTCGAGGGTGGGAAGGTGGCACCTCAGTGCTTGAAGCAGCCTGTGCATGTGGCAGGGTGTCTGCCAGCCAGCCAGGGAGCTGGCTTCCTGAAAGCTAGGATCAATTTGACATAGGGAGTGCAGCCAAACCTCCCTCCTCAGATGCCCTGTGTGTCAGCTGCTAGTCACCCTTGTACCTTAAGACTTTCAGGTTGCAAGCAGCCTGGTGAAAAAGATTGTTAAGAGTTCACTGTGTGTGCTTTAATACTGCAGATACTGCTGGGGCATTCCCTTCTGCCTGTCACGGCTTCTCTCGGCTCTGTTCTTACATTCCTGGACTGGATGCTTCTACTTTAAGTAATTGTGAACTAGTTGTCCTTTTAACTTTCTTTGTCCACCTGCTGCCTCTCCCCAGGTTACTGCTTCTGTTTCTGTGCTGTAAAAGTCAACCATCCAGAGATTCATCTATGTAGATGTTTTTGAAAACAGTGTTTGTGCTACAACTTATTTCAGCATCACAATGAGGTAGTTGTTCTTTCTTAGAGCCAGGTTCATTAGGTCAGTTCAAAAGTAAATAAAAATCAGCAGAGATACAGACATGATGGCTGCAGCACTCAGCTTCCTCTACACCATTTTGATGACCACACAGTTTCTTGCATTTAAAAAATTTTTAATTGATTATTGACTACACATCTTGCATTGTGTATTGTTCCCCTCAACTTTCAGACTGTGAAGTTCTCTCAACCAGAGGTGGCTGAACTTCATACGGTGGGGTCTCAGAGCCTCGTGCAAAGCTCAGCCATTTCACAGCCAAAGCACCATTTCAGAGGAAGAAATAAGAAAGCAATAAGACTACTTTGAAACAAAGCACTTATTGCAGCTCGAACATTTGTGAGTTCTGCATGATAAAAGCTGGTACTGCTTTCCTGGTATGTTCTACCCGACTTGCAGCTCAGCTCCTCTCCCAGGGGTGCAACCTTGTTAGTGAAATCTTAGTGTCAAGGGTGAGGGCAGTATTGAGCCAAATTTGATATTCTTACTTGGTAATTTGGAAGTAAGCAGAAGAAAATCAATGAATTATTGTTTTTTACTGTATGTGGCTTCTGTTTTAGAGCCAGTCACAGCAGGAAAACTGTCACAGGGGTGTTTGAATACAGTCGGAGGCTCCACATGTCTGAGGGAAGTCACTTTGCTCTTTGTTTGGAAACTGGCTAAAGCACCTTGCAGAGGGGTAGGGAAATATAAAATGTGTTAAATGTGTTCATAAGAAGAAAGCTTCCTAGAGGGAGGGAGGCTTTGGCTCTGCCAAGAGAAATGTCTGAATGCTAATCGTAGGTGGGAGGAAGGGGGGTACAAACCGTCAAGTTGCCTAGGAGGAGGCTTGGGGAAAGGAGGGGGGAGTATTTGGGAAATACTGCCTTTGATTAACACAGACTTAATTGGAGCATAACAAAGAGATTTAAAAAAAAAAAGGTTTGGCAAGTTAAATCTTTCCAGTGCCATACATCTGAGGAAGCCAACGGTGGCCTATGGAGAGCCTGAATGGGCAATGTGGAAAATGCCAGGGGTGTGTAATTTTGTCTGTGGGGTTATGACAGCCATCATTTTGAACCACGGTGACTATCAGAACTAATTAATTCTCCAAGGCCAGAGGATGCATTAAGATGGAGCTGCAGCTGGTATGCTGAGGAATGCTGTGCACCCGGCAGAGGCCACCGCTTTTATCCATGTTAATGAGGGAGAAGGCATGGACAGCTGATCTAAACCCCAATGCACTCACGATGCATACAGCTGATGGCAATGCAGACTGCCAGGCAAGGGGTGGTCTTAGCCATAGATTAGATCCTCATAGTGGCCTCTTCAGCTTTCTTTCTTTCCCTTCTGTTTTGGTGTTTTTTGTTGTTTTTTTTGTGTTCTCAAAAGAGTCTTTCAGCTGGTGAAATTGTAAACAAAAGGCATTCCCGCTGGAGCCGTGGCGAGAGGGCTTTGCTAGGGAGCCATGAGGAGAGTGGTGTGTGTGGTGCTAACTTGGACAGTGATATTTACCACAAATTTTCAGGGCAGTATTGGGTTGAGGAGCTGTAAGGCTGAGCTTAGAATCCGTATCACGCTCTAAAGTTGAAGGACCACAAAATCAGGGGCTACTCACAGGTACCTCTGCTACCCTTTGGTGTTATTTATAATTGCGTGTTGCTTAATAAAATGAAAGTTATCCTCAACTCATAGGTAAAGTCCCAGGTCTTGTAGTTTCCATAGGATACAGTTTACAAATAAGTCCCCAATTTCTTGGGAGTGCTCTCCATGTACAGCTGTAAGACAGATGTACAAGGGCATGAATCTGCAGGGTTCCAGGGCAGCAATACTGTGGGGCGGGAGAAAGGACTTAGTAACCTGGATCTGGAGGTGCAGGTGTCTCACAGAAATATTAAAGTCATCTTTGTGTCCCTGTCTCTACTTTCCATCTACTGCCTTGTCATTCTTGATAGACCATACACAGACTCTGATCCCACGTTGCTGCCAGTTAATGGTGTGATAAATGGAGGAAGTACTGCCCTGGGACAACATCTTGAGTTTTTTTTGAACACTCTAGCTCTTCCTGATGATATAACACACTTCAGAATCGTTAACTCTCATGTTTAATGGAGTATAAATATAGCATGTATTTCTTGCTGAGATCTGAAATAAAATTAATCTCAATTATGAGCTGCTGGGTAAATACACTAAAATAAATTTGTAGTTTGAGTTAACATCTGGCTGTGTAATGGATGTAAGCATGTAAGGAGCTTCAGCTTCAAGATGTGATCAAAGGATATTGGAAGCTAGGAATAAATAATGGGCTTTCAAAGCTGGCTCAAATGGATCTTGATGGCATTTCTCAAGCAAACCTATTTTTGCAGTTTATAAACATCCAGGAAGGACAGTAGGGTTGTTTGTATGTGTCTTGTACTGCACTTCTGCTAAGGTTGCACTATGTAAAGCAAAAATAGTAGGGAAACCCTGAGATTCCGGGATTTGGGATGGGTAGAGGATTGTACAGCATGGATTTCTGGGACTATAAAATGCACATCGATTTTTCTAACTTTGTGGTAGAGAAGAAGGATGGAGAGAGGCACACACATTTCAGATCTCAGCTGGCTGTGGTAGGACTGGGGATGTTTGGGAAGTCCAGGCACCAGAAGTTAAGGGATTTTGTGGAGTTTGGGGCAGGAGCAGAGGCTGTGTTGCTGCTGCAATGTTGTTACCTGATTAATTCCTTCCTTGCTGCAGACAATGCAGTGACCTTGCTGTAATTTTGGCTATATCGACTTGTATGCTTTCAGAGTAATACTTCTGTTTTGTCTAGACAGACTTAAAGAAAGTTAGATTAATATAGTTAATAATTTACTACAAATGGAACTGAGTTGCAGATAGTGATATGGAGCAATCAACCCTTGTTCAGTGTTTTTTTTCTTCTTTCTTCCTTTAAATGCAGCCTTTATAGCATTATCCAAATGTGCGTGTTTGTGGCTATAGTGGACTGATTTCAGCCAATTATCTTGTCTAGGAAAAACCATCCCAAAATCTGATTGAGGAAGACAATTGTGCAGAAAACAATGCAGCATAATTTCCACAAATAGAATAATAACACAGTGTTATTTTTCATTGCCTTCCTCCTCGTGGTGTGTAAACTTGCCATGATTTACATCAAGTTATAGGGCTGTGTCAAGTGCTGTGTGCTGCCTCAATCAAATGGGATGGGGGGGCCAGACAGACACTCTGTGAGCTTATATTATTTTATTTGCCTTATAGACTTACAAGAGATATCAGGGATAATACAAGCTTGCGTTGCCAGCAAAAACCCCACACTTTCTGATTACAGAGCATTCTTAAAATTTTTTCAGCCAATAGCAGTTGCTCTAGAGGTTACAGACAGCTGTTTCAACCAATCTTCTATATTGCACACACATTTGTTAAAACAATACTTGCTTGTTTTATACCTTATATGACAGTGCATAATGTTCCATTATTAAGCTTAACTTTATCTTTTCTTGCTAAGCATATTTTTTGCAAGCTCTAAAAGTTTTCTCAGCTAGGCCTAGAACCATGAACTTTTGTTCTCGTGTCCTTGTTCTATTTAATTGTATCTTCTTTGATACTTTTTCAGGTGAAGCTGTTTCCTAAAATCTTTCTGCTTTATTCTTAAAACCTGCTCTTGTTTCTCACCCTTAGAAATTCCTTTCCCTTTTTCTATATTTCCTACACTGTGCTGGTTGGGTAACTCAGTGTGGGAATGCAGAATGGAAATCCCTAAGCCATGACCAAGGCCAACAGGTTGGCCACGGGGCCATCTGGCTTTGCTGGGAAGAGCCAAGTGTGGTGTTCCTGGTGTGTGTTGGGGGCCAGCAGAGGATGTGAACTGCTGCTGTAGGAAACAGAGCTGGACTCGGGAGAAGGAAGCTCCGGCTGGTTTTGGCTCCATTGTTTAAAGACGTGGACAAGCCTCGGCTGTCTTCTCTCCTTTCTGCCTCTCTCCAGTTTGGCTTTCCCAGCGTGCGTGTGTCGGTGCCTCCAAAGGCTCCTCCGAGCTGAGGATGGCTCCTGTGCCAGTGAACGCTGGCGAACAAAACTCCAGTTTCTCCACCGGCATCCTCCACCCCTGTCCAGCTCAGGGCACAGGCTCATGGAACGCTCTGGGTTGGAAGGGACCATGAGGATGGATGTCCTGGTTCCGCCCCCCGTGCCGGACCCTCCCGCGGGGCCACCGGAGGGCAGCAGAGCCCAAGGCACGGCTCCAAGCCCCCAAAGCCTCGGGAAGCAGCGCCTGGAAGCGGCTCCAAGGGTCCCCGAGAGCCCTGCGGGAGGGCAGGGAGGCAGCTCCCCTGCTTGGGAGGGATAACCCACCTGAACCCACCCACCCGGTGAGAGTGGGAACGCGTTTGCAAGATTGGGGTGGTTTCCTAAAAATTGGTCTGAGAGCACGCGGGGATAAAGAAATGGAGAAAAGAAATAGGGGTTAAAATACATGATGTGTAATAAGCATGTTGAAAATAAATCCATGAAAGCAAAATGGAAAATATAAAAAGAAATATATAGAACATAGATATTATTGTAAAAATACATAAAAAGGTAAAAGGCAAACAAATATATAAAATAAATATTGCAGGGTATAAAATAAATATTGAAAGGGTATAAAATAAATATTGAAAGGTATAAAAGAAATATAAAATTATATAAAATTAACGAAATATATCATAAATCTACAAAAGACAAATCTATAAATCATAAAAAATGAAGATATAGAAAAGCAATTATAGCAATATTAAAACCATGCATATTTTATGTCTATATATTTGGAAACAGTCATCTGTTGCAAAGAGCACAAAGTCTATGAGGTAGAAGGGAGAGGATATAGTCAGATACCTGCACAAACATATGCTGCATCTCAGAAAATGAGCAGCTAGGGAGCTGTTCACTTTCCCCTGAATCCCACAAAGTTGTACATACACTGTGAGTAAGAAATTTGAATGATTTCAGATACATGGGAGCATCTGCTGAGGATTCATCCAAAAGATTCTGCTTTGTGCCTTCTGTGTTGAAGACTAAACATTGTTACAAAGTTTACTTTTTTTTTTTAAAAATGGTGATGAAAAAAACATACAAGGATTCTTTCAAATTATACAAAAGTTATGGTAAAAAGACTACACTTTGTGTTAAAAGCATTGGAAATTCTAAATAAACATAAAAACATAAAGCCAGTGCTACTGGCAATGAGATTAGGCTGAGCACACATGCAGAAAACCCTGTTGAAATGCTCACCAGTGTGTAGCAAGGCTCTGTACAGGAGGCACTTGTGAAGGACTGTGCAATGTCCTCACCTACAAACAGATAAATTTTGGATACATCTAATGTAAAACAAAAGACCTACAGTTTTGAAAGTTTTGATGGGGAAGCCAAGTATTTAGAGCTATGAACAGTCCATAATGGAATGTCCTCCCCAAGGCTATTCACTTTAGCAGTTAGAGAGTATTGCTCAGTAGTCCTCTGAAGAGAGGAAAAAAATAGGTTATGTAGCAGTTATAAAATAGAAACTTTCTAGTTTGCTTTTGAGTGCTTGTCTTGTTTTCAAATTTTAAAAGTAGAAATGTTGCAGGTTTTACTGCTGTTGGCTTTTTTATGGTTCTTATTTGTTTGGTTGGGTTTTTTTTTCAAGTTTTTGGAAATGTAATCAACTAAAATATTAAAAAAAAACCCGAAAACCGAAACCCACCTGTAAATAAAGCTTCAGTGCAGTTATTTCAAATCCACACAGGTTATTAGCAACAGAAACAAGGCTGATGATGTGAAACTTTAAGGAGGGATAATTTACATTTTTGAGCCCAGTACTAGCACTGGTATTTGCAGATGTGTCTCTTCCATTTCCTGCCAGATAGACTTCCAGGACTCTCATCCAGGAATCTCTCTCTCCCTCTCTGTGATTGTAGAATGTTTGTAACATCATTTAATGTGAGCCATGTTAAAGCAGTGCAAAAACAGACTATTCACATTCACAACATCTTAGCATCCTCTTTTTGCACATCATCATCAATGACATCAGAGCAGCCAGAACACCAAAGTCCCTGCAGCCCCCATGAGTTGTACCATGTGAGTGTCCATGCATGACAAATGCTGCCTGGCTGCCCATAGTTTTTTAGGGATAAGGAATGGCACTGTAAGACAATGCAATTTAAACTTCAAGTTATTGCTTGCTTGTTTTTTGTTTTTTTTTTTTTTTTTTAAATTTTGACCCGCAGCTGTGAAGTTATATAAAAACTTCAGGAGTCATTTGAGGAAACTACATTATTGATTTCCTGGGGGGAAACAACCTCTCCTTCCTAGGATAAAACCAAATAGATAATAAAAAATATGGCCTGAATATTTCAGTGACAGAGATTGTCTTCGTTCTTCTTCTGACTCTAGTATCCATGAAAGAAATAGCAATACTTGGAAGGATTTTGAGAATGAAAATGGCAGAAATTAGGAAATGAGGAAGTGATAAATGTGTGTGTGGAGTAGGTATAATACTAAAAAGAGATAAAATTAATAGAGGCATTATGATGTGTATAGAAATAATAAAAAAGAAATTCTTGTTTTTTTCTTATTGTAATTCTACAGTAAGAGAATTTTTTAAAGAATTGCCTTTAGAAAAAGACAAAAGAAAGTTTTTTCTTTGTAAATAAGAGGTGAAAAAGCTTTCAGCCATTTCTGCTAATGCAACTTCTCTTTTTCTTACTGCTTAATTGTAGGTAGGTAAGCCTTCACATGTTTTAGAAGCTTATGGTTGAGAGGAACAAGGCATAAAATTGGCTAGACTTTGTAAGAAGTAAAATTTTCTTTCTTGTAGAAAGTATTTTGAATAACTTTGATTTGTTGCAACTTAGCAGGTCGAGTTGAAAAGGTTTTACTAAAGGAAAAATATAAGTGTTGACATTTTTTTGCCTCACCTGCTGGGTAAAGCATTTTCCTGACACATTGTACTCCTCAAAAATGTAGTAGCTTGTCTAAAACTTTGTTGAGGAGCCTTTGGAGGCACCGACACACGCACGCCGTGAAAGCCAAACTGGAGAGAGGCAGAAAGGAGAGAAGACAGCCGAGGCTTGTCCACGTCTTTAAACAATGGAGCCAAAACCAATTGCCTAAACACTGGCATCTAATGCTGCTTTAAATGCCTTTGGTACTAGAGAGGGCTGTGACTTCCTGGAGTAGCCTCTTGCAGCCACGTGGGATACCAGGAGGCCTCTAAAGCAGTGCTGGGCAACTGAAACACCCTATAGGTATAAGAACTCTCAGGAACCTGGAAACCTGGAAGCTCCAAGAGCTGCAGGGTTAGCGTGGCTGCTGAGGGCTTGGGTGTAGGATGACCACAGATATCTGCTTTCCGAGTCCCATCAGGCAAACATCTGCAGAATCACACTGTCCAAGATGCAGATTTCCATCTTACTTGTGAATGTGCAAGTTAGGAATGAGTGGCTGCCTGGAGGTCCCGAGGACTGCAGTGCATGGAACCAGTATTATGAGGGGAAATAAACTCATTCCTTGAATCAGTATCTTCCCTCATGAAAGGTTTTTTTGGAATCCAGGCTTTTTCTTGGGAAATCATTGCCTATCTGATGCAGGCTGCAATCAGAGGGTAGATACTCATCTGTTCCCATCAGCCACTGCTGAGTATTTCAAGAGGTGTTATGAAGCAAGTTTTCTGTCTGAGATGCAGCTCTCACTATCTCGGCACTCTCAGCTGTTGACTAGTTATTCAAAAGAACTCGGTTCCCATTGTGACTATTATGACCAGATTTTCAAAAGATTTCAACAGGCTGAGTGCTGAGATCTTTTGAAAATATCTGAATAATTATTTAGGTGAGTAAATAGCATCTGAGTCTGGTTCTAAAAGGTGATCCTTTCTGGAAAGTCTTACCAGTGATGTATATTATTAATTTTTCATGTTCCCTCTATATGATTTGCCTTTATATATTTTCAGCATCTGAGCAGTTTTAGATGCAGTTTCTGCAAATTTAGAATAGTAGCGCTGCCATAGATAGAACTAGGGTGCAAAAATTCAGGATCAATGAAGTGCAGCCTTCCTATTGAGCGATTGATCACATGAAAACTTGAATGCTATTATTGAGCAAAGTTTCCAGAGTTGCAAAGAAGTAACAAGAGGAGATAAGGTAGAAAAGTGAGGGTGAAATCTTCATGTAGAAATCTTCATACCTCAAGACCAATCTAGGGGAAAAAGTGCTGATGGCAGTCTTGCATCCCAGGATGGCAGCACTGGGAACATCAGTGAAGGTTTTAAACAGTGTGTCCATTACAAAGTTGGATTTAACTAATTCTTGTCACAGTGCTTAAGAGGCAAAATGCCCAAATTTGTGTTCTTGGCAAAACTCCTGAAGGAACACATTAGTCTGAATTTAACCCTTGAGATATGTCAGAGTGCAAGAACAGAGCAGCAACATGCCATGTGAAATCGAAGGCTCATTTAGACTGATGTCCTCTTCCAGAGAGTGCTCAATACCAGATGTCTAGCAAAAGAGTATAAGAAACAGGTCAAATATAGAATAATGTTTTAAAAGTACTTTTTCAGGATTCTACCTCTAACAAGTTATTTTCACCTGGTTTATATCCTTTCTTTTGTGTCCATGGCATCTTGTGGCAGTGACTTCCACAATGTAGTTGCACTCTTTGTGGAAAAGCTTCTCTCTTTTATTTCAAACCTTTTGTCAGATGCTGGGGTGTGAGAAATAGCTAATACTCTATGACTTTGTGAAATCGTATCATATCCCTCCAAACTCTGCCCCTGTTATTTTTTTCCCAGGTACAAGTGTTATAGTTGATGTAGTTTCCCCTCATACAAGAGTCTTCCGGGCTCTCTGACCTGAGTTTTTTTCTTCTCTGACCTAAAACCTCTTCTGATTCACCTCTGTAGCTTTGGAAATGAGATGATCTAAGCTGCCTACAGCAGTCAAGATGTTTGTGTCTCAGATTTCTCTAGCTATATAACAGAATTTTTTCTTCTTCATTCTCAATTCACCTTAAAAATCTTCGCATTGTATATGCTTGTCTGTCTACTCTTAAAAAGGGAGCTGGTATTACAGAGGGGGAAGCACAAGGGTCCCAT
Source organism: Monarcha castaneiventris obscurior (assembly GCA_026261815.1). Classification (NCBI taxonomy): domain Eukaryota; kingdom Metazoa; phylum Chordata; class Aves; order Passeriformes; family Monarchidae; genus Monarcha; species Monarcha castaneiventris. Next base: position 2,451,302 of record JAMPIT010000034.1, read on the forward strand.
ATTTTATTTATGGACTGTGGATACTGGTTTAAAGACCGTTCTTGGGTCATGGTTATTTTTTCCATGCACGTGTGAATTAACACAGGATTTTGTTTGCTGCTCATCCCCCGGCTTCTTGTGAAATGCTCCTGCATCTCTTCACTCAATTAGCCTTACAATCAACCTCTACAAACATTTTCGTAACATGTCATGTTTTGCTGCCTCATTAACAACTCCATTTTCACCCATGCTTTCAGCATAGTTATGCGTCTCACTTCCTGGCCAATAATGTCTCTCTAGCGTGGAAAATCAGCAATCTATTCCCCTTCTTCATTTCCTGTATTTCAGTTAGCTGATAACCCACTTGAGGAGCTTCATTCCATAACCACTTGGTTGCTTTCAGAGGCTTATGTAAAGGGCCATTACAGTGAGGAGCCTGAATGGCTGGGTCATATACATGGCTATAGTTCTGATGGAGTTGGGGAGCCACAGTCCTTGGAAGAGCAGACTATCTGTCAAAGAATTCACAAACCTTCAATCATATACTTTTATTCTTGCAAGTACTGCATAAGAAAATCTATTGTCTCAGTTTCTTGACCAAGGTGCTCAGCTGTATTATCAAGTTGCCACAAAAACTTTGTATTCCATCTATCATTTCTTTATCCAAAAGCAAGGTGTTGGTGCAGACATATACTCCCACTTTCTTCCACTCTTTGAGGCAGAGAAATGAGAAGTGTTTGGTCATTTGGGACTCATGCAGAAGTATGGCAGTGATATTGTAAAGTGAAATATTTATTACTTTTGTTTCAAATTGGGTAAGAATATCTAAACTATATAATGTTAGTTTCATGAAAACTCTGTCCAGTGAGCAGTGTATTGCTCTATCCTTTGAAAGCCAAGGTGGCAAAATAGATAGAATTACAGGATTATTTTGAACAGTCTTTGAATAATTTGTTTTCTGACTGGCTTGTTGCTATAACCTCATGGTGTCCCCAGTGTATTGTCTTTGGCTGGAAATTAGACACCAGCACAGAGCTGCAAACATCATCTGCAGAATATGAAATAGAAAATCTCAAATGTATTTGGAGTGAGGCTGCCCTATATATTAGATACAAAGGAGTGTACTTTGAGACATAATGTTGTGGAAGTTGAATTTTCTTCCTTCTATTATTTAAACCACTTGAGCTTGTCTCTCAAACTTAATAACACCATGAAAATCCCCATGTGAAGCTACAGTTTATGCTACCAGGTAGGGTGTATTTTATTTTCTATTTCCTAAATTATTATTTGTCAGCAAGCACTCTAGATTGCTTTTCTGTAATTGCCTTCCATGTGATACGTGCTCCAAGATGTTTTGTCTATTAGACTCTTGGTTATGGAGAGCCCTTTACAAAAGAAATCTTTCTCATTCTGGTTATTGCTGACTTCAGAAGGGGTTCGGGATTTTTTCTCTTTGCTGTGTCAATGTTTATAAAGTACTTGGGTGTACGTAAAGCACTTCTTTACCTAAATCCCATGTAAAATTTATGGGAAACAGAATAATTTTAATAAAATACTTTTTCTCTTTTAGGAATATAAAGCATAATTAAATTTTTTCATTAAAATTTTCATATTGATGTGGTTGGTCTAAAATGGTCAGTCCAAATATTTTGCCTACTTCTAATATGAGCGTCGGTGATTATGGACTCTTGCACGAACCCATAGACAACAACATAGGTTTAACTTTTATTGATATTAAAAAATAATTGCCCCAATGAACAAATGAAAATATCTGAATGTTAAAATGTAGCTCCTGGAAAATCTGGCTTTACATAAGAGGTTAATAAGGTCAAGTCTGTTTAATTATACAAAGCCAAGAGGTAGCTTGTGTCAAAAGTACTAGGTAGTAGCTCTACAATAAAAGCAGTAGTGTAGGAGGAAAACATAGCTTAGTAATTTCAGAGGAGAAAAATGCATATTTTTTTGTAGTTGATGCAATTAGTCCAGATAGCAATGTGCTGGAGTGAGCTGCATTCCCCAGGCACTGAAGGAAGGTTTTCAGGTACCTTTCAAAAGCAGATGCCACAGTTGTGTGAGTAACTACTGAGTTATGAGTGGGGTTTAGTGCTGTGCTGGAGGGTTTAGGCTGGATTGTGAGGACTGGTTGTAACTCCTGCCCAAGTTGTTCTTTGGGGTTTTAGCCTCTTGTAAATTTTGGCTGAGGTGTGTGTTTGAATTATGACTGGACAAGATGGCACATTTCACTTAAATCACCTGAATCTGGGTTGTTATCAGAGAGATGCTAGTGAGGCCAAGGCCGAATTTATGAGGTAGGTTGGATACTGTATTCCTTGCAGCCCCAAAACTGTTTCCATGGCAGCAGAGTGGAGAAATCGCCCGTGCTTATAATTGAAATGTTTTCAGAACAAGGAGAGAAAAACTGATTTGTGATTTAAGGAGATATTTCCAAAATCCATTCAAGAACAGCCAGAAAAGAGCCAGCTAGTTGTAAGAAAAGGAGTGATTTAAAAAGGGGGAGTAGGTTGCTGGCTCTGGTCTGTTGGCCTAAATATATCACAGGTAGGACCACAACAATAAGTAATGTTGGGTCCCTTGCTCTGAAAATCAACAGCAAAACACAGAAAGCTGCACAGTGCTGTGATGCAGCATGGGATGGATCTGGGAAGAAATCCTGTTGGAAACTTACGCTTCTATCCCTATATGGCCCATCTCTCTGTAAGCCTTGTGAAACCTGGAAATTCCTCAGCCAGACCAAAGCTACAAGAAAACTGGGACATGTTACTGTCTAATTTCAGTCTTGGCTGAACCTTCTGTATTAGAGTCCTGGTTTTCCTGTGTGGAGATATAAAACACGCTAATAATGCAATTCATGAGAATGTGAAAACTCTCTGACAGCTACGGGTTGGGAAGCCAGACAAAGCAGGACAGATGCATAAAATATGGTTTAGACCCTGCTGAATGGGAGGTCCAGCAGCACTATTGCTTCCTCTCAAGTGACTGAGGTATGTGTTTCGGTTTCAAGGACATGAAACTCATCCTCCGGCAACCTGTGTGGTATGGACCACTGTAAATCCCTCTCTAAACTTTGATTTAGAAAGAAGTGCTGGAGTCTGTCTGTAAAAGCTAACGTTCTGTTTTCCCCAGTGATAAATTACCATAACATTTGATAAACACAGTATGCCATAAGAGTGCATATCAGCCACTGTTATCAAAAGTTAATTTTCTAGACTAAATATTCATTTGGATCATTAGAGCTATTAAATCCTGTGTCAGGTTTTAAGGAGCTGGCTGTGCCTGAGTGCTAGAAGGAGCCTGAAAAGAATCATATCCTGTCAAGATAAATGATTGAACTGTTCAATGAACTCTTTGACTGGCATTGGTTCCAGTCATGCCAGCTGAAGCTCAATTCCTCTTTGTCTGTGTGGTCTTGTTTTCACCTTGCCTGTGGGGTGAAAGCAGTTTGATGTGACCCCCTCGCTGATGGAGGCATGAGCCTAACCTCTATTTACACCCTGTCATAATGGGGAGCTGGCAAACACTGCTGCTTGCTGCTGCTCTCCTCATTTCCCCTGTTTGTTTTTTTTTTTGTCAAATAGTTAGAAGTTGTGCATTCTAATAATAATCTAATTAGCATAGTAGGCTTATAACATCTTGTTTATGTTGTCTGCTCTATTTTGAACAAAAAGAAGCAAAGAAAATATGCTCTTTTGTGTAGCTTAAGTACTGCCTTAGGGACTGCATATGATGTGGAACAGTAAGGTAACTGGATAATGTATGTAGAATTTTGTCCTTTTGAAATTAAAATTTGAGATGTGAGCTAATTCCGTGGCGTACAAAGCCTGAGGCTCACATTCTGGTTTGAAAGTTGGTGTATGACACTTGATAATTGATTTATATTTTGGCCTTCAGCAAACCTTCTCCTAACAAGCTGAGTTTGTTGATAGTGCTGTATGATTGCACTGACTCTAAACTCATTTATTTTCTGTAACAGTAAAACTATTGTTCAGCCCCTTTCCTTTATGGCCAGACTTTCTGTGTCATCTACTGCCTCCTGCTTCCTCCCTCCCTCCTTTTCCCCCTGGTTCACTGATTGTTTCTTGGGCCAGACCAGGAATGTCAATGCAGCCAAGTACCCCAAGATCTCCCTACCCCATGCTCTGACAGTGACTGATCTGGAGCACTGGGAGTTCAGTGGAAACCTGCATGTGCCCTGTGAAATAGAAGGGAGAAAAGATTTGCTGGGGACTCTTCTGGAAAATAACTGTGGATTTCAGGATTTTCAGGTGAAGTGAGACACTGCAGGTCCACTTGAATGTAATGTTGTATTATCACGGGGCAGGGCCCTGTTTTACTCTATGGTGACTGCCTCCTGACAGTGATTTATCACCATAATGTGTAACAAGTTTGTGACCTACAGCAGTGACTGATAGCTCCCCTGGAATTCACAAAAGGGAAGAAAAGAAGCCTTATTTATAACTACAAAGGAAAGAGGTGATTCCAAAAAGAAAGAGAGGAAGGAAGGAAGGAAAAATGTGCTAATAAATCTCCTTTGCATTTTGAGGGATCATTTCTATCTCTACAAGGAGATAAATTATAAATAGAACAACAATATATATATATATACCATTCTTTTATGACTACTTTAAAGGGAAACAAGATGCAAATGAGATGGAAAAGTGTGGGGAGACAGCTAGAAACCTATTTCATAATGTATGCAAACATAGTGTTAGGAAATAAAGAGTCCCTTTGTAAATAATAGAAAAAGAAAATACATTTTTAATCTCTTCAATATATAATTCAGATTGCTAAATTGTTTTGAATGTAAATCTTGATGTGAGCAAAGAGAGCAGGGAAAAGTTATGTTTGTTCCTCTTGAGCAATTATACATGTGTCCCTACCAGAAGGGATATCTAGTGACAACTGAGTCACAGCACTGCTCTTATTATGCAGCAGGTGGAAGAAAGCCCCTAAATTTGAGGCTGTGGAGAAGACACTAAATCAAATTGACTGAAAGGATAAAAATCATTGTCTTCTCAGGGTGCTGCTGGAAATGGAGGAGATGTGAGGAAGAAATCCTTGGTAATGCTCAGAGGGAACCTTAGCAACTCCTTCCCCAGCATGCCTAATCCCTGCCTTCCAGGTCCAGGAGATGGGGAGTGATTTAGATGATCACATGTCTAGCCACTGAGACCAGCAGAAGGTCTCTCTTCATATCTCTTACACTGCAACACCTCAGAAAGGAAAACTTCTATTTCTCCCCCTTGTCTCCCTTTGTCCTATTTGTATTAATCCTGGAAGGTAAAAATATGCAAATTAGTTCATGGCTTTTAATCCTGTTTCAGATCTGCTGTCATGTAAGCTGGTAAAGTGTTGCATGCTCTGTAACATTTCACTTTTTGGGTCCAAAGATTGCTTCTGCTACCACGAGTCATTAGTGAGAGTGAGCTGTGGGAACGTGGCACTTCTGCTGTGCCAAAGTTGTGCTACTTCTAATCCTGAGTGGCCCATATGTGGTGTGAGGGACACCTGGGGTCAGCCGTAGATGGGTGTACATGTAACAGACCTGGTTAGATACCTCCAGAAAATGTTCTTCTTTCCTGTGAGATGATACCTAGTTACAGCAAAGACTGTTTTTAGGAAAGAACAAATTATTGAAACTGCATATTTCAATATTTTCTAGACGTAATTTTTATTGGCGTGCTTTGGCACACTTGAAATGATCAAAAGAAAACATTCCAGCTGGATTTCCCCTTCTTTCTCTCCCCGTGGCTATTGATTTGCAAACCTTTTCAGGATTTTGGCTTTTTGTTTCATTGAGAAGAGGAAGAGTTTGGAGCCTCGGATTGGCAGCGGGGAGGAAGGCTGCCCAGCTTGGCTCTCACTCCCCATGGTGTGGTTGTAAGGATTCACACACATCAGCAAGGCAAAGCCTTGCAGTGTGATATCCTGGCTGCCTTCTGGTCCCCGAGTGGGGCTCCAGCATGTAGCAGCAGCTCAAGGCAGAGAGGTTCCATGCTGAAGCCCTCTCCCAGAGCACCTTTGTATGCACAGCAAAGCCTTTTTACTTGTGCCTTCCTCAGTGGCTCAGGGTTTGTCCCCCACATTGCGATGAGCTTCATGCTTCCAGGGGCTGCTTGGTTTTGGAGTAAGCCATGAACTTAGAGCACCAATTGCATTAATTGCTTTCACGCCAGCATATTTCCATTGTTGCTGCCATTATAGTTGTGTAATGTTTCTTCTCTCTCTTCTTTCATGGCTTTCTTTGCCTTGACAGGCTCAGTCAGATTCCCTCATTCACATCTGCTAATGTGAGGGCTGAATAGAATAAATCTATGCAATGATGGCTTCGGAAAAGAGGGGAGGAGGATGGTGGAGGGAGAGCTGTCTCAAAAAATAATTTCTACATAATAAGAGTGCAATTTCAAAGAAACAATTTCAGTTAGTTTGTCCCAAGCAAGGTGGTTGTGGAATGAGTAGTAACAGGGCCCCAAATCCAAAAGCCTTATCACCCACCCCCCTGTTCCTTTTTTCCTCAACTTAAAAGTCACCGAAGCGAAGGAACAGACAATGCACAGATTACTTTATTTGGCTTCGTCAGGTTTGCCAGGAGAGGAGAATGCTGCCAAGCTCCCCGAGACAAGCTATGCTGGGTGCTTGCCCTTGTGCCAGTGTGAAGACAAAAAAAAATCAGGAGCCTTGAAAAGAAGCTGGTGCAGCACATGGCTCTTTCCCACTCCTCACAAATGATGGCTGTTGTGCTCGTTAACCTCTTCTGGGGCTCAGTCAGTTCATGCTGTGCAGCAGCGGAGAGCTGAATGAAATGAAAGGCTCACAGGACCCATAGAAACGCCATAACTCCTTCATTCCCAACACACAGGCGAAGGCCGCCTTCCTCGTGGAATACCAAGTGCCTCTCGTCACACTCTTAATAAGTCAATCCTGGCTCCATGTGGTGGTGACAGCTCGGATTCCAGCACAGGCGCGTGGGGCCAAGCCCGGCTCCTGATTTACCCCACCGGCTTTGGCAGGACACCTCCGGCTCGTGCTTGGCTTCGCTCTGCCCACACGCTTGAATGAGTCTGAGTCTTCTTCAGACATGGGCTCAGCTTAGTTGAACCAGCCCTGTCTCTGTGCAAAGCCTATTCCTGCTCAGATCCGTAGCAGGGATCTAAAAGGAGACACGTAATGAGATTTTAGCTTATAAAATCATTAAATAACTCCGTAACATCCCTCATAAAAAAATGTCTTTTTTATCCGAGGGTCTACAGTTCTGATAAATGAAAGAGAATGTCCTCTTTGTGCTTATAGGTGAACAAAGGAGACTGTACAGGCTGATCCGAGGCCCAGAGAAATGAAAGGAAAACCAAAGGCTTCAAGGCACTTCAAATGTAGGCTCTTCTAACTAGTAGCCTTTGATTTTAAGGATTTTTATCTCAAACTGAAGAGGACAAAGCTACTGTTTAAAAGGAATTATGAGCAGTTGAAAAGCATGATAAACTCCCATCTGAGTCTGTGTGCCACAAACAGACTAAGATATGAACTGTGATATTTAAAATAAAAGGGAAGAAAATTTGAAACAAAGCATAGCGCTAATTAGCAAAATCTCTGAAAACATAACAAGGGAAAAGAAAAGCTGTGGCAATTTGAATGATACAGGGAAACACATTGTACCACAACTGATTGTTTTCCTTTAATATTTTTCACCTGTGTTTATACTTCAAGGGGCAAAATATGCAGAAGGAAAAAAAAAAGGAAGAAAATGCCACTGCAGCAATACTTATATTAAAACATGTGAAATACATTTAAAGGTGGAGTATTAATATATTGCTTTGGACCTCAAACTAAAATATTACCCAGTGCTTCTTAGATGCCAGTGAGTGCAGGATGAAGAGCTGCTTTCCATGCCTTGTGATTCTGTTGCCTTTCTGGATGAGGAACTATTGCTAGAATCACCCTTTTCCTTTTTTACCCACCCCATGTCCAAATCACCATCGATTCACTGAATTCTGTGAGCTTTCGGATGGTGCCCCTTCTGTTGAGTCAGTGAATACCTTTGCTGTCAGAGGCTGAAGGATCTCTTCTACTGATTCCTTGGTGAAGTTGAAAAAGCTTTCTAGGATCACCATGCAGTGAAAAATAACCAGACCAGGAGCTTATATAATAGCAATTTTCAAATTGAAAACTACATAAAAAGTGTTTTTTTAATAATCCTGTATGTCTTTAAAGGAAATAGCATCAGAAAGTTTATAGCTTGTTCAACTAAACCTTGGAGAGAAACATGTAATTGAATTTACTTTTGTTTTATTTAAATTTAAATCCATGAATGTCTGTGTGCTGGTCTTATGCTTGGTATGTAAAAACCAGAAAGCAAAGCCTAGTTAAGAGAAGCAACAGCAAAATTGTATGAGTGTTTCTAAGGGATGAAAAGTGTGTGGTCTTCATTCAGATTTCAAACTGGTTTGACCCCATGTCATCCTATTGGCTTTAGTTATTGTCCTGATTTATGTTAGCACAGACAAGAGCAGGATTAGATATAAATGTGGTAGTCCATTGTTTAGATGAAACATGTTTGTTTTTCATTGCAGCATTCAGAGAAGTTGACTAGAACTAAATAATTTGAAATATCTTCTTTTATTTTTTTTTAGTAAAAAGGTGTCTAAACCCATCTGTAGGCTCATTTTATGCCAAATTTAAAATTAGAGATTGAAACATTAAAAAACCCCATAGTCCTAGATCATTAGCAAAGCACTCCTAGACATATTTCTATCTTGTTTTTCAGTAATTAACATATATGAAAAGATGAAGTTTTAAAATGAACTACAAATTTTATCATCTGCAGATGCTGAGATTATTCTTTTGTTGACATGTGCCAAATTAACTTAAAAATGTTTTAAAAAGTGCTATTTGCCTTTTCATGCATACCTAACTTACCAGAACATAGCACTGTTACTAAAGTTCACCTAAGCATGCATATTCTTATAATTAGCAGCTTTTCAGAAAAGAGAGTATTTGTTTGCAAGCTGAACATAAGTTATTAAGGCTTAACTTGGCTGATTTTTTTTGAGTTTTAATATAGTTGGGGAAAAGATGTCTTCACTTGTGTTCCACCCTATGGCTACTGGGACTAGGTAGAGCCTGCTGAGTGTAGAATATGGTCTTTATTTTAATGTCTAAGGTGGCTTAAAATTAGAAAGCAATATGAATAATACAGATCACACTTGTATTCTTAACCTGGGCTGGTGAAACTTGGTGAACCAGCAAGAGACAATGGAGAGCACTCAGGCGTATGTGGCACTGGGTAATATGAGGAGCCCAATGGAGCATGGCAGCATGTCAGGAATATGCTGGATCATGAAGATAGGCATGAAATCCATGGAGATCTCTTTAAAAGTCAAGTGGGGGTAGATAAGAATCTTTCCATACCATGGAACTGGAGCATGGTGTGGTAGCCACTGGTGTTCTCCACTTTAACCCCGACTAACTTTAATGAGAGCAAAATGGGGCCAAGATCTTCTGGATCAGAAGCTGCCTGTTTCATGTACTTGCTGCCTCCCCCTCTCCTGTTGGGGACATTTCTGCAAGGTCTCTTCCAAAGCTGCTGTGATGCTGAGTCAGGCCCAGCCTGATACCTGTCCTTAGGCCCAGGGACACAGAGAGGTGAGAAGAGGAGACAGGGCAGGAGACCAGCAGGGGAAGGTGGAAGGACTGCAGAGACCAAAGGAAGGAAATGGGGAAGAGGAACTTTCCCAAGTAGGAAGTGATAGGACAAGCAGAAGAATCCTCAAATTGCACCAAGAAAGGTTTAGATTGCATACCAGAAAAAAATTCTTCATTGAAACGCTTGTCTTCTTTGGAGCAGGCTCCCCAGGGAAGTGGAGGAGTCACCATCCCTGGAGATATTTAAAAGACGTGTAGATGTGGAGCTTGGGGACATGGTTTAGTGGTGAACTTGGCAGTGCTTGGCATTTTTGGACTTGGCATACTTGGCAGTTTATGGTTTGAAGCGATGATCCTCAAGGTCTTTTCCAACCTCAGTGATTCTAAGACTCTATATATTGGCTTGAGGCTATATTTTGTGTCCTTCAGCTTGTGATGTGGTCCCAGTGAACAAAGCTTTGTGGAGTTTTCCTCTCCGACTGATGCGAGACAGTGATGAAAGCAAATTATCTTCTTTGTGCTATCTCTTTCCCATAAAATATAATTGGAGAAATTGAACATGATACTGTGTTAAAGATATGGCTTGTCAGATAATTATGCCTCTGCCTCTGGGTTTTATACTTCTGTTCCTAATTTTGGGTAAGCTGTTTTAAAATGACACATCAAATTATGCTGAGGACATAAACATTGTGAAAAAGATGTGTAAGAGTTAAGAAACACTGCAACTGAATCACCTTCAGCAATCTCCTGCAGTATATATGTCATCATACAGCTTTTAATTGAAGAATGACACTCGGGTTTGCAAAAGCATCCCACTGAAAGGTGAACGGACCATTTTAGAAGAGATTTTTTAAGAGCACTTGTAAGTTTGTTTGGTTTTTCTTTTTCTTTTTTTTTTTTTTTCCCCTGAAAGACTGGAAATATAAGTTGAATAAATAGGTGAACTAGGAGCCTTGCTTATATGATATTTAGTGTGGCTAAACTGTGGTGCAACAGTGTGAACGTTCCTCCTGACACACAGTGGAGCTGCCTCTCAACCCGCTGCAATGGTTACTACTGCCATGTAGCTGTAGCAGTGTGCTCTCAGCATGACAGAAGAAATTATCATTTATCCAGATTCTTTGGGAGCTTTGCAGCTTGTATTGTGTTTTGGGCTGCTGAAGCCTGGGTGGTTTTAGTGCCTGAAGCAGCAAGTTAGCATCAAACTCTGTGGTGACCTGCAACCACTGCCTGCAGGGTAAAGGCAGCCCCACTGTCAATCACTGAACTTGAACTTCATGTTTATAATGAAGTTTCCTAGAGCTGATTCCCTCTCTGGTTTAAGAATTGAATGTACAGAAGGATAGCCTCATAAGAGGAAAACATCTGGATGTTCTGGTATTTTGCTGTTCCTTGAGGATGCAGTTTCTTGGGAAAAAAAAAGGTAGGTTTTACAAAGATTATGTGCCTTAGCATTAGGAATCAGACTGATCAATACAGAGCTTCTTCAGGCAGAATGACGTCTCCAAACACCACAGTGTGTCAGGAAGAAAAGCCATGAAAAAAATAGCAAATAAATGCTCTGCCAGTGGTGAAATTCTCCAAAGTGTGTGAAGCCTTAAATGTGGCACCATTTTGTGCTTGTGAACAGTGTGTGCTTGTAAAAGAGGGCTGCACAAAAAGTCTCATTATTTCTGTAGGTGATAGTTAGCTCCATATTCTGGCACGTTTCAGTTAAATCTGGCAGGGCAGACTAGGTGTGAAACTGTGCTGAGGAATGTCACACTAAAGCTGTATCAGAAACCAAAATGAAAGATGAAGCATTTTTGAGTGAGCTGAGGTTATACCTTTCATCATTGCGAGAGGCAAGTAATTTTTTGAGGATTAGTTCGTGACTGCACCTCAGAGCTGAACATCTCACAATGTTGAACAATTCAGAAATAATGCCAAAGAGTATAGCTGGACTTTGCTAATCCACAGAATTACCCTCTTCAGGATGAAATTTGCATTAAAGGATCAACAGCTCTCTGAAACATGGTTGTGTTGGATTTGCAGTCAGAACATCAAGAAAGAAAAAGAGAGGCTGAGACCTAAAGAGAGATGTTGGTGTCAGAGCCCAAAGAAGACAAAACCTGCAGTGTTGTCACAGGAAACACAAAGCAGGACAAGGTCCAGCATGGATGGAAGTGCACAAAAGTTGGGGTAGGTGGGGTTGGCTTGTGAGAAGCAGGACCCTGCAGCCAGGGGAGGTGTGAGGCTGGTGCAGGTGCCCACTGTCACCACTGCCATGGATGCTGTCCCAGTGAGTGCCACACTTCTGACTGATGAGCAGGAGGACCTTAGTGCAAAACTGGTGTGTTGGCAGAGGCAGGAGTTTCTCTCTCATCAAACTAAAGCCATTAGGAAAGGGAGAGGTTAAATCAGAGCTCCTTCTGATTGAAAGAAGATTGAAAATACCTATTGAGTCTCCTTCCTTGATGCATGATTCCCAAAACAATGTGGTAAGCAGTGTCTCTTATAAAGAGAGAATTACTGGGTTATGTGTGCTAATTAGGGTTCTGACAGACATTGTCTATTGATTTGTCTATCAGCCTCCTGATTAACATTCATATTTCTCCATGAAGAAAAGCACTGAAAGATAGGTTGAGTCTTTTCTTCCCTGCTGTCAGCTGGCTGAGCAAAGAGAGGAAACCATTGCTATGGGTGCCTGCCTGGCTCCTGGGTGTTTCCGTGTTTGAATTTCCTGCTTGTGACAGCATAATGTGATTTTTTTTTTCTCTTTACTATGTTTACAAACATTTCCATTATCTGAGGAATCGAGCACAATACTCACCTAAGGCTGCTTGTGATGAATTTTTAATCTCGGGGCACTCTGACAGAGAATTGCTCAAAGCATTGTCAGGGGCAGTAAAAAAAGCAAATCCAGCCTACAGTTCTTAGAAAATGATGAATTTAAATACAAAGCAATTATTTATGAAGACAAATATTAGTGTAGGGTTGCCTGTCACCAGTTTTCTTTTGAACATTGATGCTGAAGTGCAGAGTTTCACTCCTTGCTCTCTTTGGCAACAGAGATTATGAGAGTTTATTTTTGGTAGTAAGAAGAAAAGAAGAAGAATGGGAAAATATGGCCATTCCTTTTTTTTTTATTTGTTTTTGGCAGTGCCATTTTAGAGGAACTCTTCCCTTTTAAATAAAAAATTCCCTTGTTGTCAGCTTATTTCTCTACATGATTTTAAATCTTTCTTATAGTAAAGAAAAAGGTAAATGGGGTTTTGTTAGTTCTATGGCATTTGTAGCAATGCAGAGAAGAAAAATAACCCATGCAATGAGCAAACATGGGATAGGTGGAGGATACTTTGGAGCAGAATGATGCACAAACGAAGAGTAAAGCAATAAGAAAAACAAGTTAATGGAAGAGACAACGACTCAGAAATTAAACCCTACATAAACTATTCTAAAAAAACAAACCTGCAAGTACAAATATCTCAATTATCTTATATTTGTGAAAGATGTGGTGTGCACTCACGTTTTCCATTTTCACTTTGTCTTTCTTGAAAAGGTTACTGTTGTTTTTCCCACTAGCATTGATCAATGCAATGGAAAGCCTGTTTTCAAATAAGTTTTTTTTATTAGAGGATAACAAAATTGAAGGTTAGTTAAGGAAGCATTGACACTGTTATTGAATCTGTGACCATGGGAGGTAGGAGAACATGAAGAGGCCATGCTAATAGACTGCAGTAACAACATAACTCTTATGTATTTAGCTGTCTTGAAGATGCTTTTAGCAAGATATACCATAAAGGGGAAAAGCTGCTTATTGGTAAAGGTCAGTGTGCATTTGCTCTCCTGGTTTTGCTCTGCACCCAGGATGAAATGACTGTATGCACAAGTCACTACAACCCATGCCAGGCTCTTGAACTGAAGTGCTGTGATTGAAGAGACTTAGAAAAAGAGCTTCTAGCTTCTTCTGCCATACCCACACAGCCCTTCAGAACTGGTGTGTCAACATTTAGGCCTCTGATTGCAATTTCACCTATGCACTCACCTGCATTTATATTCCTTGTCCGCAAATGGAGGGCAGGTGGTGCTTGATCTTTGCTTAAAAGGAGGCAGCCCTCATCCCCTTCTGACTGGGTATCTGTAACCTCTCTTTAGTTCCTGCTCCTCTACCCCCAGCAGTGGCTGTAATTTTTTAAAGCCACTGAGAAATGTAGGAGTTCTAAATTTCAGAGAAATATCTGAAATTTGCATTTATTAAAAATGCTTCTGTTGGTTTTGAAATGGGACATAAGCCATACAAGACTTGCTTATATCAGCTCTATCCTTACATCTCCAGAGACCATTTTCACAGGCATTGTAGACCAGCTGGGCTCCATTTGCACCTTTTCTCCTAGAGAAAGACAGGAGATGATGTCAAGTGAATCCACAGAGTTCTGGGGCGCACTAAGTGTTATGAGTTGATACATTAAAACATTGATGTTGCAGTCACATCCATTCTCTCTCTCACATGCACACAAGAAATATTGAATTGGGGGTTGTATGCTCTTACCCAAAACAATGAGTTAAGATGTGTATTAAAAAAATTGAGACTGGCTGACAGTATCAAACTTCAGACCCACATAGCAAATACAGTGTATTTGTCAGTTCACAGAAAATCATCTCATTGTCATGTAACAGACAGCATGGAGCATGTTAGTCTACATAAACATCCAATTTGCCTACTTGTAATGAAAATGCTGTTTTCTGGGAATGCTGCTGCAGTGTTTTACATGCTCTCTTGCTCACATGCACATGTTATATGAAAGGATGCTCTTTTCATAACTGAAAAATATCACCGGAGAATAGGCAGTTTTATTAAAAGTGTGTCTCCTGCTGAGAGTTTACATATTTTGACAACCTCTTGGAAAGCAGCAATAATCAACTTGAGGCCATGCTGTGTATGGCCTCAGTGATGCATGGCAGGAGCACGGAGACCCAGCTCCGCATCCCGCCCGAACTCACCCCCGGTGTGCTGGAGTGGAATTCCAAGTGCAGCTCCGAATTCATTACCACCTAATTATCTGCCTCAACGTCTTTCGAAGTAATTTTTCCTCATGACTAAACTCAGTCCAAATATTTTTATTTACCTGTGCTGGCCGATTTCTGTATGTGAAAGGGTTTCATGCCATCTCAGTTTGCAGGCTCGTGCCTCCAGTCAGAGCAGAGGCGGCGCTGCCGTGTTAGACTAAAGTCGCTCGGGGACACAAAGTTGCTCTGCTTTCTGTTTGTCAGCCATAGGTAATTTTGCAAAAATGGGAATAAATTCCAGGCTCCTGTCTCCATATCCTAGTACAGTTTGAACCATTATTTGCATAAAATTAATAATCCTTCCCCTCCTCCCCCCCCAAAAAAATTAATTATAGGGAATCCTTGAGCACAGAGTAAAGTCAGTAAGAGGGTGAAAACACAGATCTACCACAAGGAGCTGTAGGCCAGCTCCTACATGCACAAGCTGTTATCTTTCCAGTGATAATTTTCTAGAAATTAAACTTTTAAAAGAAGGCCTTTGGTATTGTGTGCTCTATCTGTTACTTGCAGATGGATCCTTTGAGTGCAAATGAGAACATAAGACAACGTTTTTGTGCTGTGGTGGTAGGAAAAAATGAAGTTTTGTTGTGTTTCATGGATTTATTAATGATTTTATAGATAATTGTATGGAACTTATAACAATAAACTTCCAAGAAATGATAGTGGAGGGGATGGAATCAGTTTTGAGAATGAGGATGGCCTATCCCATACAGAGTTGCACAGGACTGTAGCTGTGATTCCTGGGATTAAAAAAAAAGAAAAAAAGAAAAAAAAATAATTGTGACCTCCAGTTTCAGAGCTGCTGCCTGTACCATAGTGGCCTATTTTGGCTTTTAGACGTTACTAAATTTTCACCTATGTGTGAGAAACACAGTGGACCCATTCTGGTGATTCCATGGTAGAGCAAACAAGGGTCTAACCTACATATCATTGATATCTGCTGGAAACCAGCTAAAGAGGTAAAATGGCCAAATATATCCCTGAAACATGTTCAGAGGGTTTGATTGGAAACCCTAAATAGCCATAATGGGTGGCAGAAGCCTGGAGAGTATTGAATATGGAGAGGAGAAAAAGTTTCTGCTCTCTGGAGACTGACCGCCACAACATGGTACAAAGTAGGTTTTGATCCTCATGTATTCTAAGAAGGATTTTTTCAAGCCTCTGCTAATTCAGGCTCCAATTAATAGAGGAATGAAGGATATACCATTGCTAATCCCTGATTATCTCTAGAGATCTCACTAAAATTTGCTACCGGGCATTGCATGGGTAGAACATGGCTTTTGGGTGATGTGAGTCAGAAAAAAATTATTACATAAAATGGTGATTTCTATAGGTAATCCCAATGAAAGAACTTCCTGCAAACCTGTGTGACAACATGACCTCCACAAGAAAGGGTTTCTTTTCCTCTGGTGACAAAGAACCCCAGTCTAGAGAGAAACTTTCTGCCCTGCACATGGCTTTAGCACAGCCAGGTGGCTTCTGCTCACACCCAGTGCTCGGAACAATCTCTTAAAAGGAAGAGTCTTACTTGCCATGTCTAGAGTGGTTTAACAAAATACCCTGCCAAAACCTCCCTTCAGGTTTTACCTTGTTTTTCATTTGTCCTTCACCTTGGTGCTATATCCAAATCTGTCTGTGGTGGCTCTCTGCTGTGCCTCATGGAGACAGGCTACTCTTTCCAGTCCATGCTGCTGAAACTTTCACCCAGGCCTTCACCTGCAGATTAATTCAAGTTCTGTAACTTCCTGAATGCCTGCCCCATTAAGTGTGCCTGCTTAGGTGTTTCTTTTGCATCATGGGGAGAATATCACCATCATGTTGGAGTAATTTCTCCAAATTTCTCCATATTTAATATTCTGATTTTGTTTCTTATTTTCACTTTGTCTTCTGCAACATCCCTATTTCTTGTATCCAGGCTACTTTTCAGAAACAACTTATGTCCCCTTTGTTTTATTCAATGATGGCAAATGATTTGTCCACCCCCAGCTACACTTTCTGCTACTGCTACTGCTGATTGTTCTAGGTCAGCAAGCACCTAACCTTTTTTTTTGTTGAAAATATTAGCTGAGAGCAAATGATCATTAATTCATATAGGTGACAACCTGCATACATGTGGCCAGAACAACTAAGAAATCTTACTGATGTTACCTGCATCTGTTTCTGTTGATCATTTCAGTATTCTTTTTCTTTAAGGTATACTGCTTTAGGTAATACAAACTTGTTTGGACTGCAAGTTGTCCTTCTTTTCAGAGAATTTCTGATAGTAGTATCCAAGGAAGGACTGCTATTACATGGGGCCCTGAATTCTAATTTAGTATAAACAATGAAACTCCTGATAAAAGTAAATTAGTCTCTACATTTTCAGAAGGAAATATGGGATAATTCCTGTTTTGTAGCTGGTGCTATCAGCAGGATGTCCTGCAGAGCCTGGTGACAGGACAAGAGACAATGTGTACAAGCTAGAGCACATGAAATTCCGTCTGAACACAAGGAGGTACTTGCTGTTGTTATTGTTGTTGTTGGGGAGTTACCCAAGAGAGGCTGTGGAGTTTCTGTCTGTGAAGATACTCATCCATATCTGGTCATATTGCTGAGCAACCTGTTCAAGCAGAGGTTGGACTAGGTGATCTAAGAAGGTCCCTTCCAGCTTTGATTTAGGAATTCTGTGATGACTTATGGTTTAAACAGTGAATCTTTATGTTATCTAATGCATGTCATGTCCATTCCATACAATGCTGTTTTTCCTTAAGGTGCCAGGGTTTGCTAACTTATTCACAGAAATGTTCATTTTGTTCCCCTTGTGCAGGCTAGGTCTTGACGTGCTGAATTCCAAGGTTCAGACTGGAAAAGATGTTCTGGATATCACGTTCTAGTGGATGGGGTCTTCTAAATGCCTTAGTGAATCTGTGCATAGGAGAGTGAAGAAACCCTTTATTCATATAAACCGGGATGTTTCTTTAGTTTTCTTGTTCTGATGCTTCACAACTTGAATTGTAGACAATGAATTAGTTGGAATATTCTTTCTGGAAAAAAAAGGGAAAACAAGCTAGCACTGGAGATACAAACAACTTCCTCTAAGGAGACTAAGGAGGCTGCAAAGGTTTTACTTTAGACAGCATTGTGACTTGTACTTTACCTTTGTTTCTCAGTATTAGTTATCCATCTATTTATTTTAATTTTCCTCGAAGCGATTCTTTCAATTTCTTCCACGTTTATTTATAATTGATGCAGCAACTTTTTGTTGGCTTAGAATATACACTTTCAAATGCAAGCCAAATCCAGAATTCAAATATTCCATCCTCCTCCTGTGAGGATTGCTCTGAACTATATGGTAGGTAAAAGAATAAAAATATTCTGAGAAAAAAATATCCCATCTTTAAGAGTCTGGTTTCTTTGAATTGATTCATGCAAGCACTGAAGTCTATTAGGTGTGACAACTAAAATCATTTACTGCTTGTGTTCAGCAAGTCAACAGAATATTCACTTGCTCCATGTAAGAGGAGGTATTTCTAAACCAAAACTGCTCCTTATGTCTGCTTGGCAAGACATCTTATGTCAACTTTGTAAGGCATCACAATATCCCAAGTCAGTTTTTTGTATTGAATGTTGCTTCTAGGTTTTTATCTGAGAAATCTGCTCCCTGAGGAGTGATTTGTAGAGAGGAAAACTGCAGGGCTGAGAGTTGAACTCGGCTTCTCTTGTACTCCTGTCTATAAACCCCTCATCACTGCCTTGACCTCCTATGTGGGGCTAGAAAAGTTAAAAAAATGGCTGATGAGAAACTCAGCAGACCACCAAGACTTGTCAAGGGTTTTGTCAATTTGTTTATTAGGCAGCAGAGTGTGATGTTGTCCTAAAATACTGATGTTGTTGACTTTGAAGTGTAGCTCCATGTGGATCTTCAGCGATTCCAGTGGGTGAAGAACCTCAGCCTGCTTTTGGGAGAAGCTGCTTCCCAGGTGAGAAACCAAATGCCTCAGCACAGTGATCCCCGTGAGTGCTGGGGCTGTGATGCAGCTGTAAAACACGGAGAGCAGGCACTGCTTTGGCAACGGTGCTGTGGGTAAAGCAGAGGCAAGGTCTCGTGAGAGGATGATGTGTGTGGGAGCGTGTAGGTGCAAACATGCACATGTATCTGTACATGGATCTCCGTGTATGGATATACAACCTCCCCCCAGCCAGGGCAGCTGTATACAGCACAGAACAGTGTGCTCATGCAGCTGGAGCAGAGATGCCCCCGTGGCCTGTGCAGGAGGTACCTGTCATGGTTTAGCACAGCTGGGAGTTGCAGTTAAAGAAGGCTCCATCTGTAATGGATAATTTGAACCAAACCACTATACTACCCCATCCTACCTACACCTGCCAAAACCAAGGGTACCACACCTGCAACGTCGTGTCTCTTCTGACAGTTTCTGAGGGATTGGTTGATGGCCCAGTCTGGGGTCCACGGAGCTGTAAATGATCTGCTTATAAATTAGGTGGTATTTAATATCAAACATATCCAAAATTATCCTAAAATCAAATAATTTTGGGTCACATGCACAGACTCAACACCTTATTTGCATTCATTGCTGTACAACATCTGAGGGATTCTCTTTTGTTTCCCCCCTTGCATTCAACTTACGTAAACGCCCTGATTTTGTGGCGGCGTTAAAACGACCCAACAAAATATTAGCACTATTTCAATATCTTCCAAGGCACATTTTCTCCTGGGGCTGAGGGAATTTGAGAGCACTGTGCCTTGTTTTCCTTCTGTGACGGTGGCGGCGAAGTGCCTGGCTTTGTGGGGACCCCTCGGCTGCCCTTTCTTCCCTGGGTGTCCATTGTGGCGGGCTCATTCATGCATCCCTAAATCCAGCGCGTGCAGCAAAATGCTGACTTCCAGGGGCAGGAAGGGCCTTCCTGAAACCGCCCTGCTGGCTAGAAACGCTGCCATTTGTTTTATGCCCTCCTCTGGAAGTAGCGGAGCCCGCTCGGCTTCCCACCTACCCAGCACGGGGGAGCAGCCCCTGGCTGGGCCCCCGGCCCCCCCTGCCCCCTTAATCCCCCGCCCGCGTTGCCCGGCCAACAGGCCAGACAAGCAGGTGATGCATTGACAGGGAGCAGATGGTTTCCCGCCGAGGTAAGCGGGGCTCGACAATGAAACCATATTGATCATATTGCTCCTTTTATCTTCTTCGGCCTCAACTTCGCTCTCGAGGTTTCTCCGCTAATAACACACACCCTCCCCCCAGCCCCCCGTCATTGTAGCCTGCCAGCGCTTCTGGGGAGAGAAGAGTGCGAGCCTTCACCCTGCCCACCCAGCTCCAGCTCTGTTTCCTCTCCTGCCGAAATCCTGCTGCAAGGAGGGAGGGCCAAAGGGTGCCCATCACTCCTCTACTCCCCAAGACCCTTTAACCTTGCCCATCCTGCACCCCTCTGCCTGCTGCCCTCTTTCCCATTCAGCACAGGCACAGACTGTGAGACCCCTCTGCCCCAGCACAACCCACTGAGGCACAACATCCCTCACTGCCTCACTGGGCACCTCTCTCTTCCTCTTCCTTTTGCCCCCTTAACCTTGTTTATGTGCATGTGTGTATAAAATTTGCTCCCACCTGCCCCGTGAGGGAGAATGCCATCTCTCCATTTCCTGTCCTCTCCTGTACTGTGTCTGTGGTCACAACTCCTTCATTCCACTCAAACTTGTTTAAATGGAAGCAAAAACTGATGCCTTTCACTCCCTGTTCCTGTCGCTTCCTCTCCTTGACTGCATGCCCTTGTCCCCAGTCTCTCTTGGTGCTTAGGCTTTGCCCTTTCTCCTTAAGCACGCGGTGCCATGAGCACGAGAAGGAGCCCTGGTGCTTGCATCCTGCTCCTTCCATCATGTGCCCCCCCTCAGACACTGGTGCAGAGATAAACAAGGGAGAGACCCCAGGCCCTCCGCCTGCCTCCCCCCCCGCTTCCCTCCCTTTCAGCAGCCTCAGCCCGCATTCATTGCTGTGTGAAGATGCTAAACACCGAGGGCTCGAGCACTGTTAGCCACTATTCACAATTTTAATACTAGCTTCATAGCTGTCACATAAATTCATTGCTGACTGCAGGCTTAGAATAGCAAGAGGGAACTTTAAAATAAAGAAGAAGAAGGAGCATGTAAGGAAAAAAGAGAAAAGAAATCCTAAGGGCAGTTTGCTATGGTATCTGCGCTTGTTTGCAGGTGGTTTTGGAAACTATAACTACTGTAACTCCATACAGTGTTCTCTAAAGTAGCTGTCACATTGTGTTGTTTTTTTTTTAATCTATTACGCCAGCACACACGCACTTTTTTTTACAGTAGATAAAAATGCCTATAAAGGCTTCACCCTTCTCTTTTTTATAAGAGAGAAAAAAAAGAAAAGCAAAGAAAGAAGCTTGTGAATGAATGAAAAACAATGCAGGGTCACAAAGCTGTCGCAACCAATGTCATAGTGGTGCTGCTAGGCAGGCTTACAGAGGACTTCTTGTTCCTTGATTTTTATGGTGATCAGTAGAACGCATGTAGCACTTTGCGAACAGGTTCAGGACAAGTGGCAAAGAAAAGGCTCTTCACAATAAACTCTTTTCTACAGCATTGGGAGCATTATGCCAGCAAACACCTGTAGTTTGCAAAGAGGGAGCTGTAAAAGATACAAACAAAAAATATATATAAATAGCAAGGCAAGACATTGTTTTCAAGTTTTGCTGCATGTCACAATGGTGCACAATGGTGGTTTTTTTAAGTCATCTGAGACTATGGAGTTTCAAACAGCCCCAGAAATATTATTGAACACAAATGCCAGAATTTAGAGGATGCCGAGCTTGGGGAACAGAGAAATGAGATGAAAAGAGAAATGGGAAGTTCAGCCTGCTTATGTGGCTGAACGGTATTGCTGTGACGGTCCTGCAGGAACCAAGAGCCTGTTTTTCCTTCTGAAACATGTCTCTGAAATGGCCACCAAGTCCCCGTGGCCTGTGAAGCCAGGGCCTTCCTGAGCTCCCAGGAGCATCCTTATGCAAGTCACACAGCCCACAGGCTCAGTATTAGAGTCCAGACTTGTCTAGGTACTAGGCACTTGTTAAATATGACTGTTTTAGACTGTTAAAAAGACATTTATCTTCCTCTTCAATGTTGGAACAAACTAACAAAATATCATTGGGAGGACATCTGGAAAAGGGGTCCCTGGCTTCACTGACTTCAGGTTGGTGAAGGGGACATCTCCGCACCCCAAGATTCCTCATTCCAGTCGGTATATTGTGAGCCAGGTCCCCAGTACTTCTTGGGCTGAGCACCCCTGTTCCTGTTGGGGTAGGCAGCCATTTTCTTTAAAAACCTGTAAGGGAGGTCTTTGTTAGCATCCAGGAGGGCTCTGTCCAGAGAGAAAACTCTTCTCCCTCCAAATCAGCCAAAGTGGTTCATTATTTCACAAAATTAAAATTCTGTATGAAGCAGACTTTTCTGCATTTGAAAAAATTAATATAACTTTTTATGATTCTCTACATCCTTCACCATGCCCCTTTCTGTCCCCAGTTTTTCCTTTCGGAATCAATTCATTAGGACTCCTGCAGTCTTAAATTTACCAAAACCTTTTGTTTTGGTAAAGTCGTAAAAACCCAAGATTCATTGTCTTAATTATTTCTGTTGCTAAGAACTTTGTTTAAAAAAAGAAAGAAAAAACTTCCTCAATTGCCCCCAAACATCATCTTACCTCTTCCTACCTTTTTCCAATTATAAATGTAATTGTGCATGCAACTTAGTAGATTGAAATGTGGACGTTTGAAGCAGAGAAGGTTGCTGCATGTTTCATTTGGAAAGTGATCTGATATTTTGTCAAGGGCATTAATCAAAGGTGGGAAAAAGAGAGCATGGTCACCTGTTTGTAACGTGACACTCCTCAGCCTTGAACTACCACGTCTTGTTTCATTGGGGAGACTCTGGACTCAAGCATAAATTTCTTTTAAAAAGTTCAAGCATAAGTTCTTTTTGAACTGGTACACATGTACTGGGTTTTGGTATTACTTGGTAGAGAGTTGCATTTCTGAGGGATCCACAAAAGTAACTAATGGTTGGCATTTTAAGATCACTTGTCTGATATCTACAGCTCCTCTGTACAACTTTCCAGCAAATTGGAATAAGTTGGAAGCCACTGTGGTAAAGGTTGAACTGAACAATGTGATCCACTTTATCTTAATAAATGAAATAATCTTTTCTGTTCCCTAAACAATTTGAATATGCTTTAGTGAAAAGGGAGAACTTTTTTTTTCCTCTTGCTCTTTTTGTTTTAAGGTGGTTTGAAGCTTTTTGGCTATATCTAAGAACGTTGAGGATACTTGCACAAGAAGAATGTAGTATGAAAATTTTAGAGCTGCAATGTAATCTCTGGCTTCTCCTATTAAACCTAAAGTTTGAAGTACCATGGTTCAAAACATTCTTTCCTAGTGCAAAACACCTCCTTTTCTGGTAGTTATCTGTTGTATTAAGATGACAGGAATAAATTTTTTTTGCTGCTTAGATGCTTTTTTTGCTTTGATAGCATTGAATCAAAGGACAATGAATTTTTCTGTTGACCTCGGTGAGTTTTGGCCCATTTGAAACTCCACTGAAATGGCTGTATAGGGCCATATTACTCTGATTCTGTGAGCTTTTACCCCTTTCAGCAAGTCTAACCAGAGCAGTAAGTGTATTGCATCTGGGAATCTCAAATCAAATGTGCATCCTTGGGTTCCTGTCCTGGTGGGAGTCAGGTGTGCTTATCTTAAAATCTGCAACTGCATTAATTAATTACCCTGTTATCTTTGGCTGAATCATAACCAATTTTTTTTGTTTGGGACAAGCTTTGGGATATTATGTGAAAACTCGATTCTGTCTTGGTGCGCTGGTGATTACATCATCAATCCTAGGCCTTAGCACAGGGCAGCAGATGGAGCAGGGGAACAATTGCTGTTCCCACTTTGTGTAGGCTTTGCCAGAAGAGGGTTTTGAATAAGTGGCATTTTCCTTGTGAGTTTAAAGACATTCCAGGGCCATGTGCAGTCCGGGATTTAGCACCTTAATTGTGTTACCAGCAGAACTGTGGTTCTCTAACTCCTCTTGAAATGCTGATGTGCTTACCTGCCCTTTGTGATGATGGGGTTAAATAAGTTCAGTGTGACCAGCAGTAATTTGCTAGAAGGGTGATATTTTGCCTGTGAGAACTTGAGACTGATAGCTTGATTGTGTGGGGTAGATCTGCTTTCTGTATGCTTTGGTAGTGGTTGCTTGAGCATAGACTGAGATTAAGATATTTTCTTTGCCTTTGGATCTGTTCCAGACACTTTTTTGGACATCTCTGGACTGTTCATCTTTCAGAAGTCCAAAGAGATGTATACTATGGCCTATTTTGGTCAACTTGATCAGACAATGAACCTCATATTCAAATGGGTATTGGCTAGGACAATTACAGAATAATTAATTATTGCAATTTATCACTTTGTAAATCACTAGTCTGCAGCCTTATCCAGGAATTCTTTACAGCTCTGTAGAGTTCTGCTATTACCAATCAAGAGTGAAATCATGAGGCCAAAACCTTTTGGGATTACCCATCTGAATACTTTCATATATAAAGAATTACTGAAGTCGGTGGGACTAGTTAAAAGTATAAAACTATGGAAATTGTTGCAGCAGTGAACCTGTAATGTGCCTTTGTTCGTTATAAATTGCTTGGTATAATTTGGTATATATACAAATACCTTCGAGCATGTGTATTTATATATGTGCTTATGCATGTAAGCAAGATTTATCTTCTCTTCCAGCAGTGCCAAAATAGAAATTTCTTGACCATAAAGCAAAGAATGAGCCAAGGTTTTTGAAAATAGCTCAATACTATTATTTGTACTGTCATTTAGTTTTGTGATGTCTGTAGTCATGCTTTGTTGCAGCTCTGTTTGGCTCTGGGGAGTTTGCTGACTGTGGAAAGACGATTTTCTTTGAGATAAAGTCTTCCTGACACTCAGAATATACTCTTTGACCTGTACCCTCTATTTCTGCTTTCTCATATGCACACTCTTCCCTTTTGTTCATGGCTAGGAAACAGATTAAAGAGATAGCAGGCAGTGTGAATTTTCAGCTCTAACAGGGCCTTGAAGCATCATCAAATAAGATTATTACTTTGAGAAGGGCAAGGAGGGTGCTTGGCTCAGCAGCCTGACAGCTTGTACTGACTTAAAGGTGCTCTCCTGGGCAAGAATTGCTACCAGTGAGATGAATATATCTGAGTTAAGGAGTGCTGGAGTGGATGCTACGGCATTATCCACTACACAGCTTTTAGATTCAACAGGGTTCGTACCTTAACAGTATTTTAACTTTCAAATGCTTCAAAATCTAGCTCTGCCACATCCCTGGTAACTGCAGTCATTGGTTTCTGCACTGTGGCAGCAGTCTGGTTGTGTGAAGTAAACTGAGGGACAGGATCCCAAGTTTCCTAATTGTTTCCTGACTGCACAGGGCAGGGAGCCTATGAAAGACTTGGGATTAAATCTGCATCTGAGCAAAACAAACAGGACCCGTTTATTGTAAGCTGAAAGAGGCAGACTGGCTATAGTTTCTGGCTTTTGCATTATTGTCACCATGCTACGAACACCATGGCTGCTTCCTTCGTGCTGACAATTGAAAACTCCAATATTCCATACCTTAAAAATCTAGTGTTATAGTTTGTTGCATGGTTTTCCACTCATTCATGTTGCTCCTCAGTAACTTAGCAATGACCAGTCAAGATATGCACACACCATATTGTTTTACGTGTTTGACTAGAACACTGACAGATTAATAGGAAGGGTAAATAGCTCTGCACTCTGTGGTGGCTCAGTGTGGGCTGGCAGGATTGACTGCTGCCAGACTTTGTTGTATTTGCACAGAGGAAGCCGCAGCAAAAGCCTGCTGGGGCAAGGTGACGTGGGTCATGGGTATTTGTTTCTCATCTCTATAGAAAACAATTGTCCTCTCAATGGAAGACAGCTTTTGGAAACTATGTGGTTCCACTAGTGGGCAAGCATTTGTACTTCCAGAGCACTAAATAAAATGCAGCTATAGAGTGGCAGATGTGTTAAGTGTCTGTGATACCCTGCATATCATGCAGGAGAGTTTGGGTTCATACACTGATAAATTATTTGCATATATTTCTTTGACTTGCTCAGTTTAGAAGAAAGAGAGCATTACTCAGATTTTCATGGATATTTTCCCAGAAATTTCTTCTATGCTGAATACTTTTCTAAGACATCTTAAGAAGAGCATAAGGGCCTAATTTTTCCACGAGATAGCTACTTTGGTTATTGCAAAAGATCATTATTTTAACAATTGCTAGAGCATCACCTCAGAAGGTCATCTGAGATTCATCTTTACAGAAGCAGATACCATAAAAATTTGCAGTGACACTGAGCTTTTAGAGTGATCATACGCTAGACAAGCATCTAAAGCAGTGGGTTTTTTTTTCCTCTAGTTTCCAGTGTGAGGTGCATCACACAGCCAGTTTTCAACAGGCTGATGTACGGTCTGAGGCCCAGAGTCAGGAGCATGGCTTCTTCAGCTGTGCAGGTTCTGGGAGGGCAAACTGAGGCACCCAGGTTCCTTGGGTAGATGATCTTGGTTGCCTCTTCAAGAGCTGAAAGTGCTTGTGAAGGACATGTGAACATGGATCATCACCTGGATGTACATTAGGTAGTTTGGGTACTGCTGGTGGTGATGTTATGGCCATACAGATTGCTGGAATAAACCCACCTAAGAGGTTCCCCTGTGCTGATTCCCAGGCTTGCCCTCCTGGCCCCACCTGAGCTCAGTGGCTGGCCCTACATTGTGGGTGCATCTGCACCTACTGCACCTGGGTTATCAGGCCAACCTGATGCCATTCCAAAGGTCACACAGAGGGCCCTGCCAATGGCAATTTTAAGCCATAGCTTCTGAAACTCAATCTTGTGCCGTGACCTTCCTCCTTCCCTGAGTTATCCTTGAGGATATACTTTGTTTTGCCACATACTGCAAAGGTGCAGAGACTTCTCAGTCTGTCTGACCACCACAGAGTGTTGTTTAAATAGTGTTAGGAACTTTTCAGTGTCTAAAGGTTTGTGTGATGTTCACCTATGAGATGTCCTGCTGTCTGGTTCCTAGATATGGTTTTATTCTAGGTAGGGTAGTGGCTGCATGCAGTGTGTGAAGAGTGTCAGCCTCATGCAGTGCAGGCATATGCCCAGTGGAATATTGTTTGGTCTTACATTCACAAAGTCCATTTCCTTGAGGAAAGAAACTCAAACAAAACCAAACCAATAAAAAACCTGCTACATGGCTTTAATTTAACAAATTTTTGATTTCATGAGACTCACTTAAAATAAACAGTGGTGGATAGAGAAACTATTCACTGCTTATATATAATTCTCAACAATGTTGAAAGCCCAGAAGAAAATGTGTGGGAATCAACCCCCTATTGTTAAGATAATGTAAATACATGACAAAGGTCCTTAACTCCAAAATGGGAGGAAACGAGCAATTCCTCTCCTTCCTTCCTGCAGTGTGTTTTACCCTTTCTCTGCTCTGGGGTAATTATTTGCACTATAGGGAGGTGGCCATAAAGCACTATCACGTTGAAAGTGTGGTGGCATGAGCAGATTGCTGTGGAGTGGGATGGGGTGTGAGCTTGCAGAGCCTCAGACACTGCCTGGTGAATTTCCCTGTTTCAGCACAAGCTGCAAAAGCTATTTTGCATTGCTCACAGGAGAAAAAATCCTGTGTGGGGGCTGTAGGCAGTAATATACTATATATTCAAGCTCTAATTAGCCTCACTGGATTTGTTTTGTAGAGATAATCTGATGCGGTGATGTTTTACAGTAGCTTTGTTGAAATTACTGCAGAAGATCTAAGGACCCAGACTGTGACCCAGACTTTTTTTTGTCCTCAAGTAGAATATTTGAATAGGTTAATGGCCACAATAAACCTGTGGACAGTCCTGAACCACATCATGATGTGACAGTGATTAGTTGCTGCCGTTTGGTAATGGAGACAAGACTCTCTTTTTCCCTCATTTACAATGACCTTGCCAGCTGTCACTGCATCTTTTCAGCATATGCAGAGACACTGTGAGGCCTCCATGCAATGGAAGAGGGTTCTGGGTTTTGGCCATAGTAAGTTTTACAGAAGCTTCAAATGTTCTTGGACTATATACAATGTATAGTTTACATATAAACTATAGGTATATACAATTTCAGGCAGTACAGTCATGGAGAAATTAAATACGTCACTGCCCTGAAATTTATCTTTCAAGGTTTCTGGGCTTGCAACATATGTTCAGTTTCTGTGGTGTTAAAGGCATGACACAACTATAACATAAAGAATTTTTTGTTTTATGCCTGGTGTGCTGGACTGTGAAGTCTGTAGAGTCAAAAGGAGAAGAATCATATAAAAGAAATGTTAGTGTCAAATATGGAGATGGAATCACTTCCTAAGTATTCTGTGCTACATGGCTTTATGCATCAGTATTCACAGAAGTCTTTACAGAGGCTTCCCATGAATTTAGATTGCAATTTCATGTTCCCTCTGAAGACTTTTCCTGCTGAGGTTTGGTGCTGGCCCACCACACAAGGGGTGGTAATTTCATCCTAAATATTCTAGTGTTTCAAATGGATCTGTTCTGGCGTGAATATGCCATGCAGAAACTGCTCTGGCCAAAGAACTGGCTTAAGTCTGAGCAAAGAAGTTATTGCTGTGGCCTTGGAGCCCTAATAGTTTCCTGTTGCAAAGTAGTTGGCTGTGAGGGTAGAAGGAGTGAATAGATAAATGTGATAACTGGAATGTGAACAAATATATGGGAGGTCTGAGAATGTACGGAGATTAGGACTCTTCGAGAGATTATATCCTCCCTTCCTGGTGTGACTTTTAGCTGGCTGGATGGGTACAGCGTGATGGAACAGATGCTTTCCATTAGTGTCCATCATATTATTGATGGTTCTTCACCTGAATTACATGTGGTAGTATCCATCAACAGCTGTAGATTTAGCATTGGTAAAGAACGAAAGTAAACAAAAGTTGTATCAAATTTTACTGCTACAACTGGGTTTTCTTTACAGGGTGCCTGTTGAAAAGTTAACTGTTTTTGATGGATTGTAGTATTACCATTCATTATTTCTGGAGAATACCCCCTATTTTACATTTTTGAGGCATTGCTTCACTGGAGGTATTGAAGAACAGGTTAGGTGCAGCTCTGTGCTGTGTTCTCTAGGCTGACCCTGCTTGAGAAGGAAGATTGGATCAGATGACCCACTGTGGTCCCTTCAAACATTACCCATTCTGTGATTCTGTGGTTGTTTTTGTGTTTGCCTGAACAGGTGACATAAACTGATATTGTCAAAGGCGGCACTGAGAGTCAGGCACTCAGACCTCAAGGACCTTAAATAAAATTGTGCAGGAAGGATGTCTCATGGTTCATAGAAGTGTACTGCCATGGAGTACAACAAAAAAGGGAATAAGCAGACACCAATTTACCTTCTTTAATAAACTCACAGCCAGCAACAGTGCAGGCAGCAATGAAAGGTACAATATGCTGCAGTACACATGAACAAAGGCTGCTTTCTATTGTGTGTTTAATAATTTAAAGTCAATAAAATAACTTGATAGAAGTCATCTAGCTCTGGAAGTAACCAGAGAGACATCAATTAGCTATGAGCAGGACTAAAACCACAATGTTAATTTAATTAATTTATTATTAATTTGCTGCTTTTGCCTGCTCCTTGCCAGGAAGAAGAGGAATGTAAAGTTGCTAATTTACTTTCCTTTCAAAGCATTTTCAGGAGCAGGGCATTCCACAGCATATTTCAGTACCACCCTCCAGGCTTTCCTGAGCCCGTATCTGAGGAGCCGCTATGTGGCACAGGGGCTGAATTCTGACCTGGTCAGTGAGAAAGAGGGCACAGGACAGGGTATGAGCCTAGCTGTAGTAGGAATTGGTCCTAATCTGCAGCATGGTTTGGAAGTTTCAGAACTGGGAAAGATGTATCACATTTGAAAATGACTCTTGTATCCCCCAAATGCTATTAACAAGCTGGTTAAACCCCCCAGGATTATGTTCAGTGCTTTTGCTAATTTTACTGCCACTGGTCCTTATTTCATGGTAGTAAATGCAACAGAAAGGGGGTCTAGAACCTGGAGTTCCCTTCAAATGCATGACGGAAAGACCTCTATAAAATGGATTACACCTAAATGGTTTAACAATTAAAACTACAGTTAGGACACAGGTGAAATGTAGAATCCAGCAGCAGAGTGGTTGTAGAACTACAAAAGGAACTTGAGTAAACCTGCCAGACAAGAAAGCCTTACAGAGGGGAGGACTGGTCTCACTGCAACATGAATTATTTGACAGTGTTGTCACCTTTCCAAGCTGCTGGGAAATGTCTGAGTTCAGGTGGAAGCCTGTTGTTCTGGATCCCCAGCACAGCCCTGAGCCTGCTAGCAGAAAGTGTGTCCCTTCTCATTCAGACTCTGTGAGCTTTCCCTCTTTCCTTGACTTACAGTGCTGCTGCCTCCGGGTTTCACATAAATAATCCTTGAGTCATTACCCTGCCCTTTCTGTCAATACCATGGCAAACCCCACAAATGCTGACAGCAAAACCACTTGTTACTGGAGCGCTGGTTCTTAAAAGGCTGTGACTAACCCCACTCTTCTCCTGCAGAGCAAACATTATTGATAGTTTTCTGCCACAGCAGTTTGTACAAGTCCTGGAAGAAAGTCAAGATTTGTTAAAGAGGATGGGTTGCTCTTGTTGCCAGTTCAGGAGATATTTTTTAGGAATTTTACTTTTTGCAATATGCCCCTAAGCTGAGAGGCAGGACAAGCTGTTGTTTGGGAGGACCTGCTTGCTATCTACTGCCACTTATTGCTGCAAAGTTCTCCTGATCTGCAAGGAGTGGAGTGGAGAAAACTCTGGGGCTAGAGGGAAGCTGCAACCCTGGACACTGAGAACCGAATTTGGGTTTCTGCATGAAACTCACCCTACTATTATTAACAGAAAACTTCTGATTGTGATATTGAAGTTCATTCAGGCTGAAATTTAATGGAAGCAAAGTTGCAATTGGGAAGTCAATTGGTTTTGTGGTCTGGCTTTTTTTTTCTGTTTTCTTTTAATAAAAACTTCTTGAACATTCATACTGGTTTTGAACTGGTTGGATTCTTTTTTTCTGGTGGATGGTAATTTCTTTTTCTTGAAAGTACTCACAGATAAACCACACAGCACCATTCACAGTGCCTATGAAAGCCAAGACCTAAGATTTCTTTATTTGCTGTGCCATGTTATCCCACTGGTCTTGCAATGAGCAGGAGGGGTCAGTTTTTTTGGCTGTATTGTGGAACAGTGGCATTGTCTGGTGGCTGTGGAGACAGCAGTCAACTTCTGTGCTATCAAATTAGTTCCTGCAGAATTTAATTAAAGAGGTCTGTCTGCAGCAGCACTTTTTCTGGGTAGTGTTTTGGAAAACCCCTCCTTCACAAAAAAATGTCTTGCCTCTTATGTGTCTTTATTCCACTTTGGATGTTTTAATCAAAGCTTCTGCTGCTTTGAAAACCTGCATCATGTACAAACATGCTATGAAATTTGTAACTGATGGGAGCTCATTTCAGAGGCAGAAATGCTGCTGAAATCATCAATGTTTTTGTGAACAACTACCTCTTGACAACTGGCAGCTTCTTTCAAAATCCAAACATTTTGCCCTTCTGCCACTGATTTATTTGCTTATTTGTTTTTCAGAATATCAGTTTGTTCCTTCCAGTACAGCTAAATTTTTAAAAGGCAGATGTGTTAGGGTTTCCCCTGAGCTCAAAATACTTTTTCTCTTTGAAGCAAGCAAGCAGAACTGCAGACTGTTTGCTTATTGTGCTTCAGCCCTTCACTAGGAAGCAGGACCAAGGGCTCTGTGCAAGTGAGATCTGTGACACTGAGCTAGCTGTACATTTTCCCTCTCCTGAATTTCCACATGGAGGGTGTTTGTGGCCCTCCAAGAACTGCCTGCACACCGGGCATGACGGCAGCCTGATGCCTCACACGTCCAGGTCCTCCAGCTCCCCGCCGGTGGAAACGCGTCACGTACGATGGAAAAGTAAAACACAAAGAACAATTATAGAGCTTTGACGAGTTTCTGACGCTGGAAGGACCCAATCAAAATTTCTCATCTGACTGTCCTGAAGAGAGGAAAAACACTTATCTTAAAGATTCACGATCTGAGAGCCCGATAGGATCTGCCGTTTCCATAGAGCCAGGCCCTAGATTTCGCTTTAATGTAATTAAGCCTGAAGATTTATGAATACAACAGGCCAGAACTTGATCCATGTTCATTTTCAATTACTGCAGTGAAAGGCCTCCATCCAGATGTCTCTATTTACAGCATTCACACAGGCAGGACCGGGGGCTGGGGGAGGAGGGACCGCAAATTGTCACACTTGTTAATTCTTCACTGAGGACACTCAGCAGAGGTCTTGGCTTTGACCCTGTGACAAAAGGCAGGGGTCTGCTGGAGCAAGTGCATCAATGATGAGGGGGCTGACCCGCCGACCTGCCAGGGTCACTCCCTCTGCTTTGTAGGTATTTGGGTAATAATGGGGGTTCATTCCTTATTTTTATTTCTGTTACAGTGCCGGGGCAGGGAAAGAAAGAGAGGAGCTCTGATGTGAAAGACAAACATACATAATGAGAGGATCAAGCTTCCCCTGGCAACAGTAACGACTATGAAATGCTACAGGGGAAATACACAGTACTTAGTGACCCACATAATCAGGCCTATTTCAGCATCATTGTTTTATTTTTCTTTTGAACCTTTCTTTCTTTTTTTTCCTCATGTTCCCAGATCCATATCTTAGTGCAATGAGCAATATTTGGGCACAGCACCTTTTCTCTGTCTCCAGACCTAACCTGGTGCTAGGTAGGCTTTTCATCACACGTGTGGTGGCTGGTACAATACCAAGCGTTGTACTGTCTATCTGTGTTTTCATTCCAGTTCCTCAAGGCTTTTGACAGACACATGCTAGATGCTTTCCCCCCTGCTTTAAAAATGCTTAAAATGAAGTAACTGAAGTGTCACTGTAAAAGAAAACTGTACCTTTTAGCCATCTACACAGAGCTCAGGGCTTTGTTCATCTTTGACAAGGCTGGTGAAACATTGTGAATTCCTAAAAGCAGCAGTTTCTCTCTCATAATGGCGTTTCTATTTTCACAACACAAGGAGCAAGGCTATGACAGGGCAATATTGTTTTCACTGAACTATAATTGCATGTCATAAATTAAAATATCTTCATTAGAGCTAACCCCTTTACAAATTTTCCAAAAGGATAGATTATTTCTTGAAATGGCAGAAAGTGTTCCACTCCATTAGCATTTCAAAGAGATTTATTTCTTTTGCCTTCTGAAGCTGTACCTTTTTGACTTGCAGATAGGCTTAAAGGTTTTAAAGGGATTTGAACAAACTTTGCCAAACGTGAAATTATGAGCAAAACCAGAAGACCAAAGCATCCTTTCCACTTTCAGGCAGTGAATAAAAGCTGCATAAATACTGCCCAGGAATGGCTCTTGCATAAAGCTGTTTGGAAAAGGAAAGCAAAAAGGAGGAATGAACACCTGATGCTATCAAAACCAACAAATTTTTCGTCATTTATTGAGATGAAATTCAGAAGTTCATTAAAAAAATTTAGTTGAAAACAACCCAGGAAGAGTGGGTGCCAGTAATCAGAATAGCCATAGAAACATTGATTCATGCAGGTTTGAAAGGACCTTTTAGATCATGGAGTCCAGGCATTGTAAACTGTGTCTCTGTTGTAATCAGTTGGCTACAGGGTTAAGAATCTGAATGTGATTTATACTCAGCTGTTGCTCACACCACGAGGTATATTGTAGCTGCAGGCTTAAGACCTATTTGGGCTTTAGGCTCTCTTGTTTTTTAGCACAGGTTTCACCTGGGACTTGCTAAGCCTTGTGGCTCTAGATTTCAGTATGAAATGTTTTCTGGATGAGGCTCCTTGTTGTCATAGGGGGTCTGCAGTCCAACCTGGGAGAGCAACCATTTCAGAGTGTCCACACAGGGTGCACAGTTCTTGCCCATCTGTTTTGGGATAGATGGTGTCCCTCCCCCTCTAGTCACTCTCAGAAAAGCCAAGGAAAGTGGCCACAGGTTATCAGGGAGGATTTGCTGTTCAAAAGACTGATCAACAAAAGAGAAAAGCAGCTAAAAATATTTTGATAAAAGTCAAGATTTTTGCAGTTGTTTATGTCTAGGGTGAGAAGATAAGAATCCTCAAGACTCGTGTTATGTTGGTCCCAAACCATCATGCTGAAAGGGATGGGGAGGGATTGGTAAGGAGTAAGGGAAGCATCTTCTCAGTAACCATGGACTGATCACAACCAGGTTTTTCAGCTGCAATTTATAACTTTTTTTCATGAGAAACAACAATTTTACTTCCACATAGAAAGACAAGGGTTTGTTTTAGAAACCAATATGTGAATTTGGGGATATATGGCCTGATCTCGCTGCACTCACCTGTTGAATTCTTGCCTCTCTTATGGTCAGGGGAAAGGATCAGCCACTGGTGGCAATGCCTTCCATAATCTTAAATAATCTCTGACTGTGTCTTACCGAGCAGTCTGTGCTGGCTACTGAAAATTGGACCAACAGAGGATTTCGGAAAACCCCGCCTGCCATGGCTGGTGATTAACATCACAGGTGTAGAAAAATTGGTTTAAATATACACTTATGGTTTCCATGCTGTCTTGCTCAGCTGGTGCTTGTGTTCTGTTTTGTTCTGGGTGTCATCCTGAACAAAATTTGTAAATTTTTGTTTTATGTAAGCATAGAAATTCATAATTTCAGTTGCTTTTGATTGAAGAACATTGACAAAAGATGACAAAAGAGACCCCTAGTTTGAATGAATATTGTAATATGAATATGTTGGAAAGGAATGTATGTTATTTATAAGATTTGTCCTAGTAGAGAATACTTTAACTTCATATTATTTAATATCATAGTTGAACATGATTACATCTTGACTACAGGAATTAAAAAGGATACAAAACTTACCTTCCTTCCCTTAGGGAGATTTTGTCAAGCAGTGAGCTGAGGCAGTGCAGTTCAAGCCTCACTTTGATGGAGGAGGAATTTGAAGCCCACAGGGTAGACCCCAGCCATCAAATTGCATGGTGTTTTTGAAGCAGCCCAGGGGCTGCTCTCTGCCCAGGATTCACTTGTGTTAATATTCAAACTGAAGTTTTATACCAGATTCTCACAGAAGCATGGCCATGCTGAGGTTGCTAGAAATGTGCTGATTTAAATCAGTCATTATTTCTTCTTCTGCAGTTAACAATGATCTCATATCCCAGGATTTCAAAATATATGTTCCAAAGCTTGACATTCAGAACATTACATATTTGTTTATTAGGAGCTGAATGTGAACTATTACTGTATTATAATTACAAGGAATAAATACTTTGTGGACTCTTATAATTTTCTTTTCACGACATATTGAAACACTTTTTTACTTTTTTGGGTACTATTTATCTACTTTTTCAAAGGATTTCTTCTGAAATATATTGCTCCTGCGTATTTGAATTTTAAATGCTGTAGTAGGAAATGAACATATTTAGTTTTCTCTGGCTTGCCCTGCTCTTGGTGGATGGATAGGAGTTCTGCTGAGGCACGGCTTTCAAAGTCAAACATGCTAAAGCAAGAAAATTTAAACAAACAGATTGTCAGTCGGGTAAAATTTGGCAGAAAAAAAGTGGTGGAGGCTAGTTTGTGAATGCAGATGTCGTGGACAAAAAACGCAGCTGACAGGTGTGTTGTTGCTTCTGGACTTGCATAGTTTTGGTGTCCAATGCAGTCTAGGAATTTGGATGTTTGAGGACCTGGTCTCTCCCTCACACACAGTTTATCTGGAAGATGGAAGCTGTGCAAACCTGCCAGCTCTTCAAAAGGATGCTGGTTCCTCTGCCTCTTCTTTTCGCAGGTGGCACTGGAATTTGGAACGTCTGTGGTACTGGTCTGTCTCACCCATGCCCTTAGGGAGGGTTCTGGATTTGACTTTGACTCCTCAGAGAAGGCTTTGGGGTAAAAACAGGAAAGGGATAGTGTGGCTGAGGTGTGAAAGGAAGCGTGGTCTCTGAAGATATACCAATATAATTCTGGCACCCTCAGCAATATCCTTTTGTGCAATAGAGATAGCTGTGATTGCCAGGGTTCCCAGATGATTCCCATTGCATATGCCCAGATTCCATGCATGCATTTAAACCTGGATTTATTTGGTTGGACATTGGGACTATTCTTGGTACAGGTGGGGTTGCACATATCATTTGCAGATTCAGACTCAAAGTTAATAGGTCCATAATTGCATCTCTTTCTTACACATTTAAATTTTCCACTTGGCAAAACGATCTGAGGTGATGTAAGCTGCTTTATTAATAAAACATTACCCTCCCTTTCTCCCATACTGTCTTGAATTCTGCTCCAGGGATTACTGAGTTTATCCTAGATAATCTCAGCAATGAGATTTGATTGTTTTACTCTCCTTGGAAAGATAGTGTCCAGGCCTGAGAAGTCTAAGAAATCAAGATTTACTGCCAGCATCTCTGACTAATGCTAGTACACAGTCTGTTTTCCACGTGTTCCTATTTCTTTATGAACCACAAACAGCAATGGTATCTTGGACTTTCATACACTGGTTTGATCTAATCTTCTACAAAATGTTGTTCAAGTCTTATTGTTATCCTTTGAACAGCCAGCCTTTATGCCTGTAATCACATTTATGGGCGTTCATCAGATCTCAGGGGTGTACGTTCCTCCTTTAGCTTGTAATTTACATGATGAGCTCATACCTGAAAACACCTGTGAAAAACCACTTGGCTTACACTGGCATTAAGTGGATAATAATGAGGTAAGCTTCCTCCCCACCCCACTGTACTGCCTCTCTCTGAACATTTTGGGCATCATGTCCTGAGCCACAGCACAGGTTAAAATACCCTTATGCAATCCTTTGAAGCACCAGCAAACACATGTTTTGCTTTCTCATAGAAATTAGACCAAGTTATCTGCTTCATATCTGAAGTATAAATGACTTCCTATTACAGGGAAGAGTAAAGATATGTTATTTTCAGAGGGACAAGAAAAATCCCAAACTGACCAGTGGCTCAATATGGCAGCTTGGTCCCTCGTTTCAGAAAAATATTTTGAAGCAAGTAATACTAAAGAACTCTATTTAAAACAGAGTAAGTATGAGCTAGAAGATCTCACTGTCTCTAAGTCTTCTGAAGGCCAAGATGTTTGTAAATCTCTTTAAAGTAGCCTCAAATTCAGTATCATAAAAACATGAAAAGTGTTTTCCTAACCTCTACTGAACTATACAGAAATATGAAGGACTGATCAGGCTTTCTTAGGGTTTTTTCTGACTGATGAGCTGTACTTGCTTGCTTATTTTTTTTTAATGTGCTTTTTATTAAAAACACCTGATACAGTAGGTAGAATCACAATTTCTGCTGTTAATCTAATATAATTGCTGTTGTGAGGATGCTTTTACCTTGTTCTCTGAGTAGAGCCAGGAGTCTGTAGTCACACTGGTGTCTTACAGTGCTCCCTTCACTATTCCATTGTTTTATGAAAGAGCTAGAAAATTCAAATATTGAAGTTGAAAATCCCCAGTGCAACTTCATGTTAAGTGAGATGCTGTTCGCTTGTATTTTGTTTTTCTCCTTGTGAGTTTGATAAATGAGGCACTTGCCACACTAGTTGAAATTTCAAACTGCTTATTTTGCTGTGAGGTTTCAGATGAAGTTTATTTGCTGCCTAGGTAACAAATCCAGATGTGGCACTTGTCTGTGTATTTTACTGAATTATGTGGGACAAGCTGAGGACAAACACAGGGGACTGTACTCGGTTAAAGTACATGCTGTGGCATCTCTGTTTGTGTTACTAGGGAAAACAAATATTGTATCCTTGTCATTTGGATTTGTCTGGAAGTGAAACCAGAAGCTTGGCATTTAGACACGAATAACTGCCTGCATGATTTCCATTATCTTTAGCTGAGCTAAGATTGTTTTACTTTAGAAAGTAATTGCTTTGTGTATTCATTAAAGCCTCATGGCTACAGTGTTTCAACAGAGAAGAAAATTCAAGCAGAGGGACTATCCCGGTTTGGACAAATTTGGAGGAAAAAGAATAGGACGGATTCCTGCAAGAGAAAATTAACAGTAGCTTGAGTCTTTTTATCTCTGATAGCTTTAATCTTGGATCTGGTTGTCTAATTTTTATTGACTTTAAAATGTATGTTTCTGAACAGCAAAACTCATCTTGCAGCTGGAATTCATGCCTTTATCAATAATAATTTTGCACATCAGTGCAGTACAGAGATAATCCTTCTTGGAAGACCAACTGCATTTTCTGGAGAGCAATTCACCTGACAAACAAAACCACTAATACTTTGCTGCTAAAGGGATTTACTGAGGAAAAATCCAGGGTCCTGCTGTAACACATCTAACTTTCTGCTCTGGGCTGCTTAGCATGGTAATGACCTGAGATTTGACATCATATACATTTAGAATGTATAGAAGTTATTTGCTGTATTTCTTGATGAAGAATAATGAAGGTAATATTCACAGTACAAATACATTGTGTTCCTAATGTACTTTGAACTGTACTGATTTCAGTGGGAGATTTTGCAGTTTTACAGCCAATTCCTGTCACTTGACCTTTCCTCAACCCAAAATGAATGTGACCCAACAAGAGGGTTGAACCATCTCTCTTTATTTTGGTGAATGGCTCAATTGCTAAGAACAAACAGGGGTTAGCAGCTTGGGTGTTTGTGGTGATCGTGGTCTCAGGCTCCCTCTCTGGGCTGAGGCTGCCCCTGCTTCAAGCCTTTACAGCTCTGCCTTGGCTTTAGGAGCGGGGTTGAGTTGATGATATTTCTAAGCAGACTAGGCATAGTGGAGAAGGAGGGAGGCAGAGCTTGGTTTTGAGCAAAGAGTTGTGATCAGTCCTGTCTCCACTGAAGTCTGTGTGAGTTTTGACATGGACTTGGATAAGGTCAGGCTTTGATGTGACGTGATGGGGGCATCTATCAGCAAGGCTACTGGTGCCATCCCATGCTGCACCTGAAGGAAGCTCCTGAAAAGTTTCCTATGATGAAAATATTAAAAGAATGGAGTTTGCTGGGCAGCAATGAGACAGAGAAATAGTCATGAGGGATAGCAACTGAAGAGATTGGAAATAGTTAAAAACAAAATAAAAACCAACCCACCACTCAACTTGCATCTTCTTAGCCAGTAACAGAAATAGATTCTAATGTCTAAAGTTCTTGCACTTTAAAATGATAAACAAAATTTGAAGGCTGAAAAACTCCATTTTACCTTATCCTCATAACTAAATTTCAGAGGCAATTTCACTAATATTGATGGAATGCTTTAAAGTTATGATCAGGTAGCCATGTAATAATCGATGTTCTGAAATCTTTGGAATTATACTGACTCTTCCTTCGTAACCTTCAGGAGAAATCCAGAAGGGATCCTATCTCTTCTGCACACTTTGATAATCACAAAGACTGTAGGACACGCTTGCTGTGACTAAAGTCACCTGGAGGAGGTTGCTGACAGTGTTGTGTCAACCTCCTCCGTAGCTTCACTTACTGTGTCATTGTTTTAAATGTGGATTTTTACATCTATGTTGATAGCTCTTCTGTAAATAGTGGCTCAGAGAAGTATTGCAAATACATTGTACATTCAACATGGATCTGAATTATCTCCCATTTTAAAAGTCAGTTGTTTGACTTAACAGGGGTGTCTTTGAGAGGCTCCATACGGTAATACTAAATTTCAAAAAAGTGCACGTGTGTCAGCTTTTGACAGTAATGAATCTTAAGTAGGTTTGCAAGTTATTTATGGGTATCAAAGTGATGTTCCTATTGTGGATCAAGAGCCGTAGTGTGCTTCCCCTCTCTCCTGCTTTCCCCCTTGCAGTGCTGTAAATCTAACTTCTGCCCATCTCATTGTTGGAAGAAAAGCAGCCATATTGTGCTGATTGCTATTAAATTAAAGCAGAAAGGGAGGGAAACAAATGCAGAAGCCAATCTTACCAGCAGGGATACCACTATCTTTTATTTTGCCTTTTGGGGGTCACAAAGTCATGGCAGGCAGCTGACCTCTGATAACCTTTTCAGTGCCACAGCATGCAGTTTCTTTCGGAAGAACTTAATTAAACACAACTGAAGTTCCTGGCTAACATTTGTTCCTGAAAAGAGTTGCCTTTGATTGGTGTTTTCTGCTGAGGGGACAGCAGAGATGCAGCTTTTGTTCGGGGGAGAAAAGTTAGCATATGTTAGTTAAGGATTTGTGGTTTCCAATAGTGGTGCTGGGTCTTTCTGAAAATTCACCGGAGTTCCCAGCTAGCACCAAAGCCCCACAGCAGTGGAAGAAAAGCACACTGAGCAAGTTAAAAACTCATTTTCAATGGGGCTACTCCTATGCATTGATGTGTAGCGTGGTCCAAGGTAAATAAAATTATGTTCTCCCTATAGAGTTGATGATGTATTGGTGGTAGACCATGTCTTTGATGTGAGCCATGCAGTATCAAACATGTATCCACCAAGGCTTGCCTGTGACCCTGAGCAAGATAAGATTTATTTAGTTGTGGGAATGTGCTTGGAACACAGGAGAGAATAAGCAGTTTTTATGGTATAGGTTATAAATCCAGAACACTGACTGAATTTAGATAGCAGCTACCAGGTAAAGCATGTAAAGCTCTTTTAGTTGGAGAAATACACAGATATAAGTAATCTTCTGTATACTTTTGTAAGTGTGATCAGATTGGCATTTTGGAAGTGGAACCAATGGCAGAACATTTTACTAGACAGCAAGACTGTTAATAACTCTCAGAAATGTAACTGTGTTACATACTTAATGTTTGCAGAATGCTTTTGAAACAGAAACACTACTGATGGGTCTCTTGGTCTAATTCAGGATGTGTGAGTGTCTGCATGAGTCTTTGATGGAGACAAGCTGAAAATTTTAGCTTTGCTCTAGTAGCAGCAGGCAGGAAGAAGACCTTTCCTCTTGGTGGCATGGGTTGGGAGTTGGCAGCTCTTAGGTCACTGGTTTGGGCAGGGAAGAAGGCCCAGCTCTCTGACAGGGGAATTGATGTCCTGACAAGAGGGGTAGCTCTCATCAGCTTCTACCTGCTGCCATAGCACAAGGGGTTCTCAGTTTGCAATTTCCTGGGTCAAACAATACGGACTCTCTGTCAGCTGAGGTCCTGCTCTGCTGGTAGTCCTTTCTCAGTGGGACAGGAGCTCCCTGTGAGCTCTCAGGGCAGCAGCTCCTGCACTTGTGGATTGTCCTGGGTTGTTGCCATGCGAGGTGAAAGGGCACTGCTTCATTGAGAGCTGTGGGGTGGGCTGTGGGAAGACTGGGGAAAGGAATACAATATGCCATGGGAGATCCCTTCTCCTTCGCTAAGGGAGATTCACTTTAGCAAATCCCAGCTAAGCAAACATTTCCTCATTTTTTGCTCCGCAGTCTTCTCTTTCCTCCTTTTGCCCCTGATCTTTGATACTGCAAAAGAGATGTGTGGACAGTGTTTGCTGGGGCTGTGTCGCCTTCCTTGTAGTTAATAGGTGTCTGTGCAGGCAAAGGGTCTGGAAAGCATCTGTTTTCAGGGTTGGGGCCACACTGCAGAAATGATGCTGTCAAAACTGCCTGGAAAGATCAGGTTACCAGCTCATTAGAGGGAATGTGTCCTGGTAACTGTAAAATGAGCTTCCATATTCCCTCATTTCTAGCGTCTAATTTGCGAGGTGGTTTCATTTATTAGCATACATTCAAGTGTGTGTGCACTTGTATGGCTCTTTCTTTAAGAAACAAAAACATTAACCCTCTAGTACACCACCTGTTTGCACTTCATTGTCAACTGTGACGGGTTATTTTATTGGCTTCGTTGTTTTACTTTTCATGGGTTTTTTTTTAATTGTTATTAACATGCAGGCTGCAATCTGATTTCTTTTGCTAGAAATGGACTTTGTTTGTCATTAATACCATACTTCTGGCTGTATTTCTTTATTTAAAAGAAATAAAGCTTTTCTTTTATATCTAGTCTTTATATCTACCCTTGGTCTGTGCCTCTGTCCTAGTGGCTTTCCAAATGTACTTGATTTAGCTTTTCAATATGTAATTAATGCCAAACAAGTTAATTGCTTTACAAGTGTCCAAAATTCCCTCGTTTCATTTCCATTCATTTATCAACCTTCATTATACAGCCACTGTTCCACATAAACACAAATGATTGTTAATGAATGCCTAATGCTGTATTCATTAGAAAATCAGGTTAATGGCTAGTAATGAATATCTGAGATACTTGTTACTTTCAAGTATGTTTTTTTTCCTTGTTGATTACAATACTTTTTTAATCTACAAAGAAATCATACCTGTGTGATTGAAACATGATGAGGTCAAACTGAAACACGATGAGGTCAAAACTTTGCAATAGCCCCCAACCATTCCCATATTACAGATGCTTTTTCTTTAGGTGGAGTACTAAAGATATTTGACAAAGACAGTCAACCTGTAACTGCTAGTTTATCCTCAGTTTGTGATTATAGACTTGGGAGGACTGCTCATGTTATTAAAACCTTTTTATGCTAATCAAGGTGACAAAGATCATTCCTAGATCCCTTTCTATTGTCATGAGAAAGTTAATGGTTAGATTAACTTGATGATCCTAGAGGTATTTTCCAACCTTAATGATTATGATTATGCAGGATTAGTATCCATAGCTGGCACGTACTGAGACATGCAGTCATTCTAGTAAGAAAGCATATTTCTCATTGTGAGAGTACAGTTGCAAACTAATGTTTCCACATAGTTTTGCAAGCAATTAAGGTTCAAGACAGGTGAGCACTCAAATTGAAAGCAGTGATGTTTTATGCTACCTAAACTTTGACTACATAATACTATTTCACAGGCATCTATATATTCATGTCCTGTTAAAGATCAGTGGGAATGAGCAGGTCTTAAATTGTTTAAACCACAGATCATCAGCTGCTGTGTGCTGTCTCACCCCATGAGGATGATGTGCTCCCATGAACTTCTAAAGCTGCTTTGGAAGAATACATCTGTACAGCTGCACACCCTGCTCTGATAGCTGATGTTGAGTGGAATTTTTCTACTAAGTGATCTGCTTTATTGTAGTTCTGGGCATGGATATACGGTTCTGCTCTGAATATTGGTTGTCACCTGGGACCTTCAGAAAATATGCTTTGGGAAAGACCTTCTTTGAATCAAAGATAAAACTGGATCCTGACTTTTACTGTAATTCAAATTTCACTTGAACTTATCCCAGGACAGATGTGAGATCCAGCCCTGACCAAAGTGCTTCCCAGCTAACAGCATTTTTTAGTCCCTCCCAGAGCAGGCTCTTTTTTACTTGTGGTCTCTATAACTGTTGTGTGCTATGTCAATCATTAGCATGGTTGCCATCTCCCACCCCTGTTGTGGTTGTGTTTTGATGGATGAAGAAATTCCTAGAGGTTGGCTATAGTGAAATGTTTTAAAATATTATATTTTGACCTAGAAGGGTTCAGTAATCCTGATTATGGTAGATTATCCAAATGTAAACGTGTATGTACATGCATGTGTAGTGTCTTTTCCTAGATATTTAGAGAAAAATAGCATTGAATAATATCTCTTGCCTTCCTTTATAAGGACTGCCTGCCAAAAAAAGATTTGGCTATTTGAAGTTATATATCCATAATAGCTGGGCTATATTTCATATTCTGTTTTATAAAGTGTTGGCTCATCTTTGTTTGCTGTTGCTTCTGCCATGGTA
Organism: Monarcha castaneiventris obscurior; assembly: GCA_026261815.1. Taxonomy (NCBI): domain Eukaryota; kingdom Metazoa; phylum Chordata; class Aves; order Passeriformes; family Monarchidae; genus Monarcha; species Monarcha castaneiventris. The sequence goes on from JAMPIT010000034.1 coordinate 2,494,830, forward strand.
ACATGAAGGCCTGGAGATCCTACAAGCATTAAAGCTGGAGCTATAACTCTTCTGAGAACTCATTTTTGTATTGATGTCCATCAACAGCCTTTCTGTTCTGCCTTATTAGACCTTTAAGGAACTTCACAGATTGAGCACTAATGGTGATGAAAATGGTCCTGCTGGACACCTCAACCACAATGGCTCTTTACAACCATAAAGAAATTACTCCTTATTAGTAACTAAACCTTAAAAGAATACATTTGCCCTGATTATAAATACTGTGAAAAAGAATCCCCAGTGTGTCTGTGCAGACTGCTGACAGACATCGCAGATAATTTAAAAGAGAAAAAGAAACACAGTACAGTTAAAATGTAGTTGATCTTTATAATGTTCCTGTCAAACAAATTACAACATGAAATAAGATGAGATAATTTCTGCAATGAAAGACAGTAAATTCTATTTATTACTTAGTGAAAGTATGTAAGTGACAGCGGTCTATCAGAGGGCATTATCTTCTTCCAGTCAATGTTGGTAGTTTGGAAGTAACCCCAGTCAGGATCAGAGTCCTACATCCACGCCACAGCTGAGTGCGTTACATGTGTTGTTTGATCTCTAGCAGCAGTAATTAGCAGTGCTGATTGTCAGAGTGATTCACGAGGGTGTATATCATATGCTGAAAGTCAAACATGTGCTGCGGGATTTTTTGGAATAATTTCTACCGGCATCACAGATTTCATCAGCCCCCTCTCTGTCTGCTTAGCACTTTGCATGACAGAACTTTAATAAAAGTGCCAAAATGTAGGCACGTGCTGGCATTGCTCATTAGGCAAAGACAGCTTGGAATGGCTTCAAGAGGCAATGTGGAAGAGCATGGTGGTACCTCAAGGCAAGTGTTTTGTGCATGGCTTTAGGACACGTGTGTGATGGGTTCCTGGGTTTGGCCTGGAAAAGGAAAGGTGAGCAATTAATACTGACACAGGGCTTCAATCTACTATGAGACTAACAGTGAGTTAAATCACAAGTATCTGATTTTATTTATTTATTTATTTATTTATTTATTATTGGTTATTTTGAGTGGGTCAAGAATATCAGCCAATATATAATGGAGCCATCTCATGCTTTGTCTCTCAGATCACCCTGCCGTACTTCAAACTCCCATGAGGTAAGACTAAAAATATCAGCTATAATTTCTGTTGTGACACCTGAGAGCCTCCTTAGATCTGTTATATCTTTGAAATCTGCTTTATAAATCTCTTCTAGAAGTGGTGTGCTGAGCTTGCAAAACCAGAATAAAAGTAAACCACACTACTCATTAAATACATTGTAGGCTCTCCCTTGTTACACAGACCATGTGAATGGAGTGTCACGGGTTGGAGACATTTACTGCTGTGCTCTACTTATAGTCTCACACAGCCTCCTTTTTCCACCCACAAAGTTAACTGCTTTTTATCTTGTTATTTAATAAGCACTATTTCAACATCAGTAACATACAGAATGTCCAAAATTCCCATCATATGTGTGGGAGATGGCTTTGCTTATTTTTTGTGTGTACTTCATTTCTTATGTGGCTTTTAGGAATTTATGTTCTGATCAGGTTTGGAACAAGTGTTCTTATGCTGTTGGATACCTCTTGATCTTCTGACTGATTAAATAACCCCTTTTCCACACACAAGGATTATAAAGCAACACAAAACAACAACAAATAAAACCTCGTTTGGTGTAATCTCTAGTAGTATTTCTAGTACTATCACCTTCTGCATTTAATGTGCTATTCAGATGCTCTGTGAAGAATATTTTAGGAATACATAGATGTTGAAGCATTGATTTTATTATTCATCTGCTGTGTAAGAATCAAAATCAGCTTTATAGGTGCAATTTTCTCTTCACTAGAGGTACAAAGACCAAAAATTACAAGAATAATTTCATCTTTCTCTTTCAAATAAAAATAAATAGATGAGTTCATCAAGGAAATTGCTGACCTGTTATATTTTTTCTTTCATTTGCTAATGATCTCCTTTTTCAGTGAATGAAGCTTGAGCCTGGTGATTTTTCCTGCAATGTGTACATGTATATCTGGTAAATTAATGGCAGTGTGTTGGGGAAGATGGTAGCCATAGGCCAAGGCTTTCTGTTGCCATGGATCCATTGCAGGCCCCTCTGATTGTAGCTTGTTAGAGCTTTGTTTAAACAAGTAGGAACAGGGGAAAAAAAAGGTTTTCAGCTATTTCTGTAATTTACATTTTAACTGTTCTAATTGTCCTAATTTCCTTCCTATTTACAATGAATGGTGAAAGGAGTAAGCCTTCAGTGGTGACCACCACACTCTTCCAACTCAGGCCACACACTCTGTCTATGATTTTTCCCCGTGCTGCTCTGGCATGGAAGGGATTTAGCCTGCCTGGGTCTGCCTGTGGGACACAAAGTGCTGTACCTTAGATATGCACATACTCATATTGTGTGAGAACTGGCAGTGCTTTGGGCCTTAGTTTTATGAAACAGTGCTTAATTGCACCTCGAGGGAATGATCCACCATGGTCAACTGTGGCATTTTCTTAAATTCACCAGTGTTTTAAACAGAAAGATGCACCCTTTAATGTTGTGAACTGCTGTTTGTATTGAGCCCAGGTGTATGCTGAACACAGGCTGCCTTGTGCAAATACCCCACTATGCTGTGGCTGCTGCTGCTGTGCCAGTTTGGGGCACTGCCACGGTGACAAAATGTCAGTGGGCAGCTGGCCTTGCACAGGCAGGAATAAAACATCTGTGTTCCCCACACAAATGTGTTCCCCATCATAGCCTTCCTATAGGGTCCACAGTAAAGGATGGGGAATGTGTGAAATTCTACCAGGATATGAAGAATCAGATTTTTGGTACTTAGTCTGCTCTGATCTGAACTTCACCTCCAATGCAGGACCTGTTATCTCCACATATTCCCTCTCAGGGGCCATATCAGCTATGCCTATGCAGAAGCGCTTCCTCTCTCTTCCTACAGACCTTCTCCTGTATCAATAGAGAATTACTGTGAATCAGAAGAGCTGCTAGACCTTGTTTTCATTGCAGATAAAGTCCTTTTTACTCTAGTGAATTAGGAAAATGTAAAGTCACTTCAAGTGATGTAAATACAGTTTACTGTTACATTAAAAACCATTTTTTCTCATCAAGTGGGAGCATTTGTTTTAATGTAGATGAACCCAGCTTGTTTCTATGTTGGAAGTGGTATTTTACCCTGAGGATGAGTATTGCGACTTTGCTGTGGCTGGAGATGTTCAAGGCTGTTCCACTTAGAAGCAATATTTAGCAATGGTGCCAAAGTAATATAGGTAATTATTATCAATTTACTATGCATAATTATATGATTATTAATGGTGCTAATAATAAAAGCCAACTTGTTGGCTGGCTTTCATTTATTCAAGCCTGTGTGAACTGGAAAGTGGGACCAATCTCTCTCCTTTCTTTTGTTCAGCTGTAACATGCATCTCACTCAATGACAGCATCTAAGATTTTTAATATTGCATGTAACGCAAAAGACTCAGCCTGGCCTCAGACAATGATCCAGTGAAGTGTCCCAACACTGTAGAAGAAGGAAGCAGGATTAGGGCTACAGTTACTCCATTTTCTTCCTCTTTTCTCAATGGTAGCCCCAAACTATGGTAATTTTCTGCATTCCTTTGGCCCTGAGGTTTTTAGGGCACAGGCAGTTGGGAAGTAAAGCTGGTGGAGCAGCTGATGAAACCTCCCATAAGATGCTATTTCTCTACCTTTGTGAACCCTGCTGTTAACATTTCTTGTGCCAGTAGTTGTTCCTGGCCTCTTGGCTTTGGTGTTCCTTCACCTCAGGCACAGGACTCGCTTCCTGCCTCTGCTGTCCAATTTTGCTGTGAGGTTTTTGGGGCAGGAACTGACGCTTGTGTTCTGTGCAATGTTTTACATGGTAGATCTTGGTTGCATTTGCTCATCAAGATGTGTAGTTACGAAAATCTGTTGGTCTGGGAGGGGGAGGAGAGGAGGTGGTCTGGTAAAGTTTAGCTTAAGGAATTGCCTAGTCAGTATTTGCCTATATGAATACAAATCACTATTCCAGTGGGCTCATGCTTTTATTTGCCCAACATCTGGAAGATTCCCTACTTACCTTTCTGTCACCGCAATTTTTTTCCCCTCTGCATTAGAAATAATCCAAGCATTTGTGTCAGCTTCACGTTATGTTTTCCTCTGCTATAAATGGCACTTAAAGGAAGATAGGTAAGTTTTCTTCTCTCCCAGAGCACGCACAAAAGTAATTTCCGTGGTCTTACAGCCCTGAGGTGTGCAACGTGCTGCTGGGGTCAGCAGCCGGTGTGTGTAAAGGTCTGCAGGGCTGCCCTGATAGTTGAAGTCCTGACTCTCTAAAGCACCTAGAAATAAATAGTTTCTTGCTGGCCAAGGTGAGCAGGAGCTTGCAGGCTCTTGGTGCACGTCTCTGTAATGCAGCAGCTAGGCAATGTCCCTCTGACCAGCTGCAGAGCTGCGGGGAGAAGCCTGGTCCATGATGGGCAAACCCGGCTGGGTTTGGTGCAAATTCTGAGCCTAGAAAGGGAAGTGTGGAGGCAGCGCTGGTGCTCCTGTGGCAGTATACACATACTGGTAATACCCTCTAGTGGAGACAAGAGGTCTGCCAGCGAGAGAAGGGGGATTGCCAGCAAATTCAAACACAACTTTGAACAGCCTCAGGACGGCTTTATCACATACTGTACAGCTGCTCTAGGATTGTGGATAGGAAACAAATTTGCTTGTACAGTTGTGATGGTTAGACAATATGATTTATTTCCATGTCGCCTAGCCACTGTTACTAGGCAGGCAGAGCTCTGTAGCATAGACTAATGTTTTGCTACATCATTCTTAGTATTGGGGCAAAGTAAGTAATTTACACTCAATTTGTAATGCATAGCATCACAGGATAGAGGCTATTATCACCTTTTTTTTTTTTTTGTCACCTTTTTCTAAAATTGTGCTTTCCTGATGACTGCAAGTAACAAAGGTGAGAATTTGTTGTGTGCTCTTTTCCGCTGCTATTATTCTTCTACTTATCTGAAAAATCCATGTGAACACTGGAATTTCTGCTGCTGAAATAGAAATGGAAATATGGGGATTCAGTTGAATAAATTAATAAACAAGAGAACACCACCAAAACATATTCTCCCCCCCCCGCCCCTGCCAAGTCATTTGCAAGTGTAAAGTTGCATGAAATTTTATCAAGATTTATATCAATGTTATACTGGGACAATTGGATATTTGTCAGTAGTTAATACTCTGGCATATCTACTGCTTCTTTTATAACCCACATTAATTTCAGTAGGAACAGAACTAAGACATGTTGCTGATCTGTGATGCCTCTCTTTTGTTATGAGATAATATCAGTGTCACTGAAAAGGCTCAAGAAAGGGCTAATATACATGAACCAGAAAATCTCCAGTCTTTACCTTGAATAATTTATCAGTTAAGTAAAGGATATTGCTTTAAACTGGAATATGTTATGTTGGAGGAAGAAACTATATTGGAAGTCTGTAATATTTGGCTTCTTGAGAAATTTTACAATTTAGCTTTCACTCACAAAAAGCTATATGAGAAATTGTTTATATAATAACACAGTAGACATAATTTGATATTATTTTATAAGATTTTTATCAGTATTGCAAGTAGGGGAAACGTTTCCACACAAAATATACCAGCGATTATATTATTTAAAAAAAAAATTAAAACTAAACTGCTATAGGTATTGCAGAACCAAAAATAAGAGGAAGAAATCAATGTTGATCCTCTAGTATCCATACTCAACATATCAATGTTTGTCCTGTATTTATCCTTTTCTTTTGATTATCCAGTTAAGTGCAAAAATTTTCCATGACATCTGATTTCGTTTGCACCTTTATTCTGCTTCTGTAATTTTGTTTTGCTAACAACCTGAAAGGTTACAAGGTATGACCTTGTCGTTCAAACCCTGAGACAGTTCAATGATCTACAAGTTTTTTGTCCACGGTGAAGGTACCCAGGATCCAGGTGGGACCTGCTGTAATTTTGCTGACTTCTGAGGAGTAGCTCCACATTTCCACCTCTGAAAGCAACAAACTTCATTAGGCCTGTTGGGTTGCCTGCTTAAATTCCTATGGACCCAGATTTTAAAATTGGTTCCTAGGTTTTCAGCAGGCTCACATAGGGTGGCATTTAGAGCAAAAGCTTAGTGTTGGCTTTAGATTGAGTCAAAGTTTTGAAAATCCCATCAGTACTTTCTGCTTGCTATGACCAGCAGGACTAAGTATGCATAAGTGCATTGGCACACTTGATTCAGCATCTTAAATTTGTGTGAATACAACATAAAACCAGCAGTCAAGTTTACTTTCTGAACAGTGTGAGACAGTTATATTGGTTTAAGGAGCATGGATTAAGACATACTGCTGAATGAGATAATGGCACATCGCTGGAGCCACTCTGGAGTGATGAATCCTGTGATGGTTTATTTCTTTTCTGTGGAAAACTTCAAGGGAAAATCACACCTCTAAAGATAAAATGAGATGAAATTGCAGTTTAGAATTCTGTGAGGCTATTACATATTACAAGGTGTGAGGGGGATAGATGGTGGGAAGAAAAGAGATGCAGTGGTAAAACTGTGCAATTTCCCTCCAGGTATAAGCAACTTAAACTCATCTGCTGGGTGAATTTAAGGCACTGAGACCCTCCCATTCTTGGCTGGGCTCTGAAGGGAATTGTTTCAGCTATGATCTGAAAGGCAGCCAGCCTGCAAGGTTTTAGCATGTTAGTTTACATGTTTTCATCACAGCTGTCTGGAGTTTTTCTTTTGCATTATTTTTATTAAGAACTTCAGAAAAAACCCCAAAACCTTGAAATCAGAGGATACTGGCAAAATAGCAGTAAAATATTTGGCTGTTTCTCATTTACCATTTTGAAAGGGACTGCTTTTTCCTCTAGAACTATAAAACCTGTCAAGCTCAGATAAAACATGAAGAAATTAATCTACTGTGACTTGTTTTTTTTTAAAGCTGTTAGAAAATGAAATGATGAGTAGAAGATGAAAGTTATTTCAGTTTTTACTGGAGCAGCTATGTTGTTTGTCCTGAATCCCTGGACTGAGCAGTCCTGGCCATGAGCTGAATCAATGAGGGGAAAGGTGGCACCATCCCTCTCCTGTGGGCAGACCATCACCCTCCTACCCCCAGCCCAGCAACCACAGTTACTGTAGCAAAAACTGAGAAACAAATTGCGATATATAATTCCAGCCAAGACACAAGAATAGCCCCAAATCCCTCTTCTTGTATTTAAAATCCTGGAGGAATAGTAACCCATGTTTTGTGTGATGAGAGAAAAATGCAGTAAGCTCACAGTGGTTTTCTTTCTCTGTATAGAAAGGTATGTTTTCTCTAACAAGAACAGTCTAAATATGCCATTAATGCCTATGTGTATTATTAGCAAAACCCCTTTCAGGATAGATTACAGTATTTTGATTCGTTACTCATCAGTATGTATAATTAACGTTTAACAATGTTATGAAGGACTGATGAAGGGAAGCAGGTGTTTAAACATGCGGTACCAGGAGTTTGACACAGCATTTAATTCTCTTTATTTGTGCTTTTTAAAGACATTTATTCAATGAGGGAAAACAATGAGGCACCATATAGCCATGAGTGTTTGCAAGGGGAAGAAAAAAGATGTTTAATCAATTTTTGGAGCAACTATTTTTTAATTAATGACAGTGAGATTTTTAATGGTACTATAACATTATATGAAGAATAGTGAAAGTAATGAGATGTGTTACAATTTTAGATAGGAAGAAATTTATTTCTTGTGATGGGCTTTAGAACCATAAAATGTTTCTGGGTATCCTGGTAATGGAAACTAAAACTGAAAAGCCCAGTGTGATTTTTGAAGTTCTCACACTGCGGGGTGCTGATTCCAGGATGTTGTTGCCAGGGCCATGAGGAAGGCCAGTGCAGCCACATGGGTGATACCCACCCTGCCTGTCCCACGCTGGGCTTAGCTTTGTCCATGACCTCTGAGGCATCAGCATCCTTGCTGGAGAACATGGGGCGAGGGCCACTTCTTCAGAGCTGTATGAATTTAGGATCTTCAGGGCCAAAGAGTACTGTGAACTGTCTGCCTGAATGAGAAGACTCCCATTTACCTCCAGGTAATGCTTGAAATCCTCCACGCTTAAGAGCTAATCTTTGCCAGTAGCAGTGATCTCCCCGGTCACTGCAGTTTGCCTTCTCAGACTAATTATTATTCAGCTACCAAGTGTAAATTAATATAAGCTCATAGAACCTTTCAAAATTATCTTTATTTGGTTTAAAAAGATGTGCTCTGCCTTATGGTGGAAGTCATTGTAAGTCATCCTAGTTATCCTTGTCAACAATAAAATGTACACATAAAAATAAACATAAGGTGGTATTTCATGACTACACCTGTTTCTCATTGCCTGACAATTTTGTTTTCCCTGCATGGTACTCTAATATTAATGAAAATGGCATATTTTTTAAGTGACTTACTTTATAAGGCAACTAGTTTTTCTTTTCCTCCATTTACTTTGTCTCCAAATTGCTGTTACACGTCATTAACAGGGAGGCCTGTGGGCCAAATAAGCTGCCTTTTTTCTTTCATTTCTGATTGATCACCTTGTTCAGATGAGTTCTCAGCATGCTTTACAGGTATAGAAATCTTCCAGCTTGCTTGTGCTTTGCTTCCATTAGGAAAATTTATTTATTATTTCAAGGGTAGTGATTACTGTGATCAGAATTATAACTTTGAGCAGGTGTGACTGTATGTACTGAATCAGGCCCTGGGGAGAGCCAGTTTCAGGACCCTTCTTGCTTGTCTTGCAGACTCGTCTTTCCTACCTTTTAGCAGGCAAATGGGGCAAGGTGTTGTTCTGCTCAGCGATAAATCCCTCCACCTTTCCATGAGTTCAGTGCAAATCCCCCACAGGTGAGTGTGTAAGGCCACAGTTTTCTTTGCAATAGGGTCTCCACCCTGGTCTGACCATGCCAGAAGTCGAAAGAAGTTAATCTAACAGTTAGGCTATCTGTGTTGTATACACGTACCCTAGTTTTTTAATCATTTTCCTGTGGTAATATGGGTGTCAAATGCTTTCACCAGGGAATTTCTTTGCCCTGCACATGCTGTTGCCTCACTTCTCAGCTCTAGTGTACACCAGGCCTAATCAAGTCTTTATGCTACCATAAAGCACTGCACAGAATTTGCAGTTGTCATTGGCTGTGAAAATGCCAGCTCCTTTAAAGGCTGTATTTGAGTTAAGGAAGGGGTTTGGGCAAAAATACAGGTGGTCAGTAATGACTTAGCCCAAGGGACTTACCTCCTGGGTCTTCAGGTGGCTGGTGCTTGGGATTTGGCAGTCTGTGCTTTTTACTGAATTTTTGTCTTTGTTTTGGTGGCAATTTAAAGTCTCAAAGAGCATATTCCTACAGACCTCAGCACTGGTAGCTGGCCTGTCATTTCCTGGTGGGATAGGTGGGTCCTTGCTGCTCCTTCCTCACAAGGTCACCCTTGAGGACTCTCATGCCAAAGAGGTGCTCAGCAGAGGCTGGTTTTAAGGGAGCAGCTGCTGCAATTTCAAGTATCTAAGTCAGGTCCCTGCTCTGGATTTTCTGCCAGAGACAATTTGACTTATATCATAATTTAGGCAGCTGAGCCTCCTTATTTAGTCATCTAAATATGTACTCTGCTGCTTTATATCCCAAGGTTTCTGTCAAAGATAGACCCCTGCTGTGGGACTCCCAGCTCCCTCTCCAGGGTGCTCTGCTGCCTGCAGTGCCTGTGCCCACCATGCTGCCAGCCCCTCCTGGTCAGGGGGATTTTCCTTCCCCCCAGTCCCTTCCAACCTGTTGAGAAAGAGTGTCAGTTCAGCTCCTTCCTTCAGATGAGATGTGCTGCCTGCTACAATGAGAAGTTATCAGGACACAGAGCTCGTTTCACACATCATGTCAGTGATGTGATACCCAGGAAAGCACAAGCTTTTATTATATGAAATATTAATTTAAATATATGTTAGATAATAATAATAATTTCATTATATGAAATATTAATTTAAATAAATATTAGATAATAATAATTTTATTTCTTAAATATTATTAAATATTATTGTATTTATATAAATATATAAAGTATTAGCATTTTGTCAGAGGGCTCCAACATTTAAAAGTTAGCCAGGCTGCCTTTAGTGTGAGCAGAGAGTTTTGGGCACCCTGCAGACAGTCAGCCCAAAGAGCAGATCTTGCAGCAATGGGCCTGAGGTCATTTTAATATGGCTTTTGTGTCTTGATAAAAAAAATGTAACTTCTGGTGTCACTTGCATGAGAGTTGATGTTTAACTTTTTGGCCTTTAAGAAATTATAGTTTGACATGAATTTTAACTTTCATGGCTAATAAAATTATCATGATGGAACAGCCCAAGTAAATAATAGATACAATAACTCTTCTTTGCCTATTGTGTGCTTTTACTATTCATAATTTTTAGGACCACAGATATTAGATACACTTACGTAAGACTTAACGAACAGTAATTATCTTTTGGCTAAAGCAAAAGCCCAAACGAATGCTAAGCTGCATTATCGCTTGGCTTCTGACATGAGCTGATAATCAGATTTTCTTGCTTAAATCCATGGTGCTTGAACAATGCTACCCACTGTCTGTCCTTCCCGATATTACCCTTAATTAGAAAGAACAGAAACACAAATCTGAATTATTTCAAAATCTGGTTTCCATGGTCAGTGGTTGGAAGGGCTTAACTTTATTACAAATAAACCTGGCTTTATTTACTAATGAAATCTGAAAAGCTGGGCCTGTAATAGTAGATAGTCTAATAGCGTGGAGTTTACATGCTGAAAAATCTTGTGTGGGCAAAGTATTTTGTAATAAATCGTTAAGTAATTGAATTATGATTCTTTTATCCAATTAATAAAGCAGAAAAGGAGACCCATAGGAAGCCCTATACCATAGTTTAGGCCAAGTAATGACACATTGTTCTCCAGCCTTGTTCTTTGTATGTAGGACTGTCTTGTAGGATGCATTTGGCGAATGCCTGTTTCTGTCTTTCCAAACACTAGAGACTTTAATTTGTCTTTTTTTCCTAATCCTCTGTATTTACTGGCTCCTTGTTTCGGAACTTTTAATGAAAGCTTTTTTTTTTTCTTTTACATATAACAGGGGAAATCATTGTATTTGGCTCTTCTTATTTGTTTAGAGGTTTGGAAGCTCCTTTTCCACCACTAAATACAGTCTTTTAATTTGCAGTGATAAATTTTACTCTCAGTAAAAAGCCAGAAAGATTATCTTATGCTACCTGATCTCACTAACTCCACTCTGATAAAATTGCAAATATACTTTTATTGTAACTGTTTTAGTAAAATGCAACTTCAGTAAAATATAATTTTAAGTCTATCAAAAAAAGCAGAAGACTAAGACTACTGAAATTATTTATTCAGTGAATGCTTTTTGTTTCACAGCATATATATGTGTAGCTCTTGTTAATATACCAGAACACATACAAACTTATAGGAATAGCTGGAGTTTTCTGCAGCATTTTCAAGGTACCTCCTTTTACTAGTAAAATATTGTTTATCTTTAATAGATATTTTGTGCATAATAAAGAGTTATTTAAGGGAAAAGCCAGGAAGAAAACTGCAGTGTTCTTGGCAAGCCAACAATTGAAAAGCACAGGTGCTAGGAGTGGGTATAGACCTAAAGTAAATAGTTAGTTGTTTTTTTTTTTAATCAAAAGGAGGTACCTTTCATTCTGAGAAATTTATTTCTTTTAAATATTTGCAATCCACAGCTGATAGCACATAATGCCACTTTTCTTTCTTCCTTCACAAAGGAAATAGCTTTTGGTAACAAGCAGATGCTTGAGTGGCCTGTGTGGCATGAGGTGTACCATCAGCCAAGAAAATCAATATTTACTGTTCTAGTATCTTTGTCGTGTGGGAGTTTGCCTGTTTAAAAAGTGGATTGTGTATAATATATAAGGCCTTGCTTTTAGTTGACCAGAAGAGGGGTGTTATTGAAAAGGGCATGTTCTCTGCAATGAGTCACACTTAACCCTCCATGTCCTATAGTTCTGGCCTGTTCATTTATTACACAAACCCAAATCAGCTGAATGGTTAGACCTGAGAGGTGCTTGCAGTCGTTCTCATCCATAAATATTTGTTTGGACATCATCAATATGATTAATAACAGCAATAAAAGCAGTAATTTGTTCAGCAGCAGAATGAGTCCGCAGCCCCCAGCAGGGACCCTCTGGCCACTGCCTCCTCACAGTTTGCAAGAGTGGAGTTCTCCTGGCAGTGATCACAGTGAGCACTGGTGGGGGAGGCATCAAATCTGCATTTCTCTGTAAGGAGAAACACAGGTCTATGCACTACTTGTCTACTTGGGGAAATAACTTTTCCCATCAAGGAAACATCCATATTGAATAAGACAATTAAGAAATCCCAGGAACAGTTTCCCAGTGATAATGGTTTACTTTTTGAGGTTTCATTTGCTGGAAAGACTTGGACCTTTGTTTTACATTGATTTTCCCCTCTCCCCCCTGCTTTATAAAAAGAGAGTTTCATCAGTTGCGATAAATTCGCATCCTACCTTTCCTTGTACTGAGCCTTTCATCCTTATTTTTTTAATCCATAGAGGTGGAGTATAAATGAGGAAAACAGATGCTGAAAATGGCCATAGGGAAGCTGTGAAGTTTGCAGGCCAATTTGGTGAAATGGGAAGGCACTCATGGAATGGAAATGATTGCTCATTTCACTGCTCAGCTTTGCTCTTCTCTCTTGTCTTCCATGGTTTATTAGGCAGATCATGTTTACAATGCCACACTTCAAATGTTTATGAGTTGCAGTTACGCAGGAGCATAAACCTATACTCTGTAAAACTCTTGATCCTGTGCAAGGCTTTTCACTCTGTCAGAAACTATGAGTACTTCTTTAATGGACAACTGGAGTGGTGAAGAGTTAAAGGTGTCCAAAGTCAGTCCCCTTGCTGCTATTCAGTGCACTTGCTTTTGTCATCTTTGCCAGGATTTGGGAATCCAGAGGGGAAGAGGGAATCTGTGTGCAAATAAATGGTGGAAATGTTTTTGAACATGTTATGCACAGAGAATGACAGCCTGCAGAGAAGGGTACTAAAGGTGGGTGTTCAATCTTCTGAGAGCTTGGAAGCTGCAGCAAGTGCAAGTCCTGAGCCTGGCTCAAAGACCAAGGCTTGACTTTGGAGGCTGGTGGAGGGATGGTTCCCACTGAGCTGCTTCTTCCCACTAACTCCTCATGAGCCTTACCTCCTGTTGCTGCCAAAATCTCCTCCCTTGCTTCTCTGGCTTATCCAAGCGATTGGGGTTAAATGCCCAATGTGTAAACTGTTGGGCTGGCATGCATAATGTAGGCAAAAAATTTATTTTAGTAATTGGCATCTCTTTTGACAGCCAGAAGGTTGAGAAACACGGAGGGATGTGGAGGGGAGGTGGAAGGTCTGGCATATTCAGGGGACTGGTCAAGGTTAGAGATGCTCACTCAGGCCCTAAAGCTGTGGGGGAAGGACTCTCAGTGAGAGCTGCTGCAAACACAAGAGGGCTGACATGCCAAGTTAAATGCACAGGTTACTGTGCATTTGATAAACATTACCTCTGCATAAACCAAAACAGATTCTCCAGCAGTCTACATGCTGTGATATTTAATTGGTCTCTGTGTAGCTCCTGGAAATCTGTGGACCTTAGCTTCTGATGCTTAGACTTAAAAAGCTCATCTTAAAATAAGAAATTGAAGTTATTTGTTTGAAAATGAATGTGAGATAACAAGAAGTGAAGATGACTGGAAAAACCTATCTGAGTTTCAAACTGTATCAAAACTATATATACCATCTTGCTCTTTAAAAACTCTTCTTATGCCTAGAATTTTAAAAAGGCAGATAATGCTGGAAAATCCTTCTTACACCTCCGCTGCTCTTTCTCCAGGGTGGAAGCACAGTGTCTCATGCAACATGCACAGAGATGTGTGTAATCTCAAAGGTGTTTCACTTTGTAGAGCACTCACAGAGGAGGAGGTTCTCCTGCCTGGCCCTGGATTTGTGGTGCTGCTGAGGTGTTGTGTGGTCCTGGGCTCAGCATCAGGTTCCAGGACAATCTAGCTAAACAGGGGAGTCAAACCTGGGGGAGCTTTCCCTTCTCAGAAAAATATGTGTGGGCACATAAGCATGTGTTGTATGCAAAACCCTTCAGGGCTTAGTGTCCGATAAGACTCAAAGTGGAGAGGAATTATTTAATATAACTACACTTGTGTGATAAAATTATTCTTGCATTGTATGTGGCAGCATCATCTTGTGATATAGACATACAGTAGAATCAGATCACATGCCATCTTTAGGGTAATTTTTAAATTTTCAACAATTGCGAATGACTAAAAAATCTATGGCAATGAATTTCTATTTCTTGCTTGTTACTGGTGGCATAAAGGCATCATGTGTTGCTTATTGCATTGTTTTCTTGCAGTCCTTGTCTTTTTAAAAAATTATGGTTATAATTTGCCTGAAGATACCAGTACTTTTTTTCGTGCTAACCTGAACTATTTCAACTATCTGGCTTAATCTTCCTCGTAGTCCACTTGGTGGATGGCAGTAGCATTGAAATAGAGCAGTCCAATTTCCATTGTAAGAGCTCTCAGAAGTGAGGAGGCTGCTGTATTTCTCCCAAACCAACTCTCCCAACAGCTACATCAGCAGCAGCACCTTTTGCTTTTCTACATCCACCTTCCCACTTCTGGATAACACTTCTGGATATTTATTGATCTCCTAAAGACAGCCACCTTCTAGATAATTTTTGCAAGTAAAAATTTTGGCCTTTTTTCTCCTGCCATGGTGCAGTCCATAGGTGAAGAAAGCTTTCATTGTTGTTTCTCTTTTCCATCTTTCTGTATGACTCTGACACAAAATTCCATTTTTTTTTTTCGAGATGGGCTGGAAGTGCACCAGAAACATGTCATACTGATTTACATGAATACCATATTCTGTGTCTTGGAAAGAGCCATGACGACACCTCGGCATGCAGAACCTACTTAGGAATATTGCCTTGAGTTGTTAGGACTCAGCAGGAGGGGCTGTGTAACCTTTTAGCTTACCCTGAAAAGCAGAAGGTCCAGTTTGTTTCTTCCCAGTAGTCTAGGGTCAAATGTTTGCTCAGTAGGGAGCAAGAGGTTTTCTGTATAGTCTCCAGCTTCAAAGGAGAATTGGTGTGAGGCCAAATGCCAAGTGCTTTGGAAATTTCTCCTGGTTGACTAAGGGCTACAGTTTATCTCGGATTATTGCCAAGAGAGGGCAGAGATTCATAAGGGTAGTCTTGATAAGAAGCTCAAATTTAGGGACTGAGTCAAATCCTTAGCAGTAGGTGTTTGGAAACACATGCTGAGAACAGGAGAGGACTTTCTTGATTTAGCAAGTCTGCTGTTTCCTTAAGATAAATTTGGATTTTTATGTCTTCTAGACTGACAGCTGTGAGAATCTTCTGAAGTGCATTTTGAAGTGACAGAGCAAGTGTGACCTATGCATACAATTTCCTGTAATATATAGGGCAAAATGAAAATGCGCTTTTCGTGTTAGGTTACAAAATGCTTTAGCACTAATTCATAATGTATTAAAGTGTTCTCAGACTGCCTCTCTGCATAGATTGCAAGTTGAATGTCTGACATAAGGAGAAAACTGTCAGATACAAAAAATAGTTGATGCATGGTCATCAAGAAGAATATTGGGAAAACAGATGAGCTGGAGCATTCTGAGTGGTTTTCAGTTTTTTACATGAACTAACTTCAACCTATGTGAAATGTGTAAACAAGCTACAATACCTAGAGTAAGAGGGAAAAGGTGTTGTTGATATATGGATTATTGGATATTGCTGCTGCAGATTGTAATCTTTATTCATTAATATAAGGTATGGACATCCTACTCTATATATTATCAGTGGTGGAAGGCAAAAAGGACACATTGCCAAATTTTAACTTCTCAGAATTAATTGTTTCGTATTTACCATCTGTCTTAGATAGTGTCTTGTCTTTTTAACAATTTCAGCTGAAACAGTCATATTGCTTCTGAGAAGTGTCAGGGAAAACTTTGCTGGACTAGTGGGGAAAGATTGTGACTATTTCTTTGAGAAACACTGGAGCTCCCTGGGAGCAGGGACTAGATCTCAATCAGGATTTATGCCTCTGTCCAGGATTTTCCTTTTGCCAGAGACCTGAACTTTGCAAAGAGTATAATTATTTATATGTTATTATTTAGAGCTGCATTAACAGAACTGCTCTTCTTGGCGTGGTCTGGTCAAGTTAGCCTTTGTATTTGATAGCATGTGGAGTTTTTTTCCCTTGTTCTGAGCATAAGAAGAATGACTGTGGGCCAATTTCCCACTAAAAAGTTCACCTTGATTAAACCTAGCACTATTAGGGAGTCATAGGGAGAAGGCAGACCCGGGAGGTAGGAAAGAAGCAATTCACAAGCAAAAGAAGAGTGTACAAAGAAGTCTGAAGGTAAAATTCAGAAACAGATGTAGAGACTGCTGATGGCTTTAGAGCATGGCAATGGAGAATTTAGGCACCACCATAGAAAATGAGCTGCTACAATACTGGACAGAGTTTATAAACTCTTTCATGCTTTTGCCTAGGTGCTTAGCAAATAAGTGGTCCTCTAAATGTGACTCGGATGGCTCACTGGAAATCAGATGCTGAATTTTTTGTCAGGCTAAAGGATTGTCCCTTACACCTGATTTAGTTACAAGCAAACTTGTTGTTGCAGGTTGCTCTCAGCTCAAACAAGCGGAAATTCAGGCTCTCTACAGCAAAGCATTTGAGCACAAAAAAAAATCCAATGCAAAGCAGTTAAGTCTGGGTCTGGCTTTAACCTCAAGTGTAGGCTTAAGTATTTAGTCAGGTCCCATGTATGATGCCTAAATCCTTTGCCTTGCCAAAAAGAAGTCAGCTGAATTGTGTTGTGGTTTTTTTTTCCTCCCCTCCAACATAAATTTTGAATGTAGCCAGTGTTTCTAATTATTGTCTGGTTACTTTACACAGGTATGTGCCTGATTTATAGAAAGCTCTCTTAGCAGCACAACTGTCATTCAGGATTTGCAGAAACAGCCTTCTATTATTTGGTAGTGGTTTGGTTTCTGAAGGGTAGGCTGTAGACACAAACAAGAGACGTAGCCCTCAGAAACATTCATGCAGCATCCTTCAGGAAGGGAGGGGAGGTTATCCAAGTCTCCATGCTGCTGTACTCATATAAATGCTCCCTCTTTTGTTGCTGCTGGACTCCAAAGAATAAAACCAAAACACAAAGCGAAGGCAGCACCACTGAGCAAATGCCACAGTGTTCCCTTAATCCATGTGGATCAAAAAACATGAACGTTTTGATTCTGTAAAGAATCTTCCTCAGCATGCTGGATTAATCACATGGATTAATAAAACACTGTTGCACTCACTCAGTGGTGCCTCTTCTGCTTTGTGTTTTCTTTTATTATTCTTTGGAGCCCTGCAGGAACAAAAGACGGCGTGTTTATAAGAGTACCATAGGCACTGGGAATTCTATAAACCTCTCTGTCTTTAAGGTATGCTTCTTGAATTTTTCCCCATGGATCATATACTGCAGATTTGTCTGCATACTAAACCCTGCCCTAGTGTCCCTATCTGCCTAAAATACACTCAGTTTAAATCCAGTGTTTTTTCTTTCATTGTATTTCTGTTTAGTTCTGCAGACTGTGACAGGGAGCACATGTGGAATGCTCTCATCTAGCTGCTTTTGTGGAGCAAACACTTTGTGTATCATTTCAGTCACTGGCTGGGGAGTAGAGCTGGTGGGCAGGGGCAGCTTCAGAGAAACACAGGATTCCAGCAGCTCTCATGCACAGAAGTGACTCGGGATGTACAGACTCACACTTTTCATTAATATATACTCACACATGAAAATACATGCTAATGGTAACCTTTGGGAATCTGTGTGATAAGATGCCAGCATCCAGCACTTGACTATTAAACTCTCTCTCTGTACGCTGATTCCAGTTCTCTGTATTTTTTTATGACCTTTTCTTTCCAAAAAGCATTCTTTTCTGCCTCATAGATGAAGGCTGACCCCTCCCTCTGCTGTAGGCCCCAACTTCTTTTCATCAGTGCAGAACCTAGGATGAGTAGTAATCAATCTTGTGTTATAGGTAGGTTAAAGGTCTGAAATTTCAGGGTTTAGCAGAGCTAAAACTGAAGCTTTAACCCTTGACAAGAGGACATACTATGGTCCCTGGATGACCATAATGTAATTAATTTCAAAGGTGCAAAATAACTTAATATTAGTGAGTAGAATATTCTTGAAGATTTTTTATGTGTTTATCAGTCATAGGGTTGGGTATACAGTAATGAAAAAAAGGGGTCCTAATAAAAAATACCTTGAAGGTTTTCTAAAATATTCTGCTCATGATGTGCATATCCATGTTTTATCTACATAGACGCCTGTGTTTATTGTTGTCCACCGTAATTAGAGATTCTGGCCTTTGTCTGTTAGTTCAGTCTCACAGCTATTCCGCCTTTCAGGACACCTGGGTTACACTGAACCTAACAAATTACAGTGTCATGGTCTCTTACAGAAACTTAGCATGCATATGAACTGATATCCTCTATCCTAGGCTTTCTGGAAGGTCTGTTCTAAAGGATGTAGGTGCCATAGCAAATCAGCCCAGCAGAGTGCTTTTTTCAAACAGCGAGTTTCTGTATCCTCTGGGAGATGGGTGTTTTTTCACAGGACCAGGGAAACATCTTTCTCTCACTATTCCTCATTGTTTCTCAGGCTTCCTATATTCCTTCTGTTCCCACCTTCCTACCCACGCCTTTGTCCCGATGTGCACTGCAGCCTCCTGTTCATGCACCCATTGCTGCAGTGCTGGGTGACTGTCATATTGCACCCACCACCTACAGAGTGCTCCAGGCTCCAGCCCTGCTGCTTTCAGTCCTACAGCATCCCCTGAACCTCACAGGACACAGGCCTTCAGACTCCTTTTCTCTCTGTGCCACTGTTTCCTTCTGCTGGAACCAACTCTCCTTCCCTCTGTCGGAGATTGGAACTTGATTGACTGTAGCATTAAACCACCAGTGGTCTGATTTTTTCTTTTCAAATGCTGCTCTGAAAATGAATCTCTTTCAGGCTGATAAGGCCAATTTCAAGCAGCAGGACATCCTGTAGTGAGCTCTTCCTTTACTTTCATAGTATATCTGATTTGCCTAGGATTCCCTTTTTTATAGCCTGCTTTATTCTTTGAGTTTTAGAAATTCTCCTATGAATTGTGTTGTACAATTGATTCATGCTACATAATCATTTTTCTACCATGGATTGAAGAAATTGTGGCACTTTATTCTGCAATTTTAATTGTGCTGAGCACCTTCTTCTGCTGTCGTATTTTGTAGCCAATAATGTTAAAATATTGTGTGAGACTATTATCTATCAGGGATGAGTGATTCCAGGGCTGTGCAGCATCATTTCCTATAGAAATTCTAAAAGTAAAAAGGGTAATGACATGGGTAGAATTGCTCAGTAAACTGAATTTTAAACACATAGGGCATAAGATCTTTCACTCTGTGATAAGTGCCATTCATTAATGATGAATGTAGAAACACAGTCACCTACGGACTGGTGTCACATAAATATCCACTATAAAGCCTTTTGCATCTTTCTCTTCATCTCTCAGGTGCTGACCAGTCCTGTGGTGAAAGGAGAAGCAATGTCCCTGATAAAATGGTAAGGCTACATAAGACATATGCGGTGTGTTGCAAGGGAATCACATATGATATCTGAATACAGATTGCTACTACTGCCAACATGAGCAACAGCTGTAGAGTTGTATTGTTTAAAGTGGGAGCCATGACTGCTGGGTACTGCAGGAATGTTTCTTTGTTCAAAGGCATTTCTTATCCACCAAAGTGAAAAAACCAATTCCCTCCCCCAGGTGTTTGTGTCATAAATGAAACATGTACATTTCTTTCTGTTACTGGATGAGAAGCGTTGAGCTTTTGAGGGCAGCTGATGTGGCAACACTCTCCTAAGCAACCAGAGAGTTACAGCCTGGGTTACCCTAGAAGGGACTTTGTGCAAAAGTGACTACACAGGTACTCAGCCTGATGAGCAGCTACAGTTTGCAGTGGGGGTGATGATGGCTTGATAAGTGTGGCATGTCCTGGGAAATGCTGTGCAAAGACTGTCTGTGCTCCTCAGCCCTGGTGGCTGGAGTGTTTTGTTCACTTGGGTTGCAGATGGCAGGAGAGATGTAGTGCCTATTTTGGAGCAGAAAAGATGATAAGACTCTTGGCAAATCAGGGACTAGTCTTTAAGAACATGAAAGGCTGCTGCAAAGAGGAAGGGAGTAATGTTTTTCTTCCTGTCCATGACTGATAGGGCAAGACAGTACTTTTAAACTACAGCCTCAGAATTTATTTTGGATTTTTTTTTTTAAATGGCAAGGATACATACTTCGAGTGCTCATAATTTCTCAGAATAACTTTGGTAGGAATCAGGGCTAGGATATATAAAGCTGATCCTGCCTCGGAGCAGGGGATGGAACAGATGAAGTCTGACCTCCTGTGGTCCTGTACAAATGCATTTAGAAGTGTTTCTCTTGAAACTGCCATCACATTTCCCACCAGGAATGGAGTAGCCATTCTGCCCCTTATCAGGCAAAGTCTCATAAACCCAAGGTTTAATGTTTTATTGAAATAGGGCTTCTTTAAAGACATGGGGTCTAAATAAAATTATTTTCTTAACTGACTGCCTTGCGTTAGGTTCTAAATCCATATTTCATCATCTGACTAAGACATCTTTCACAACTGTTGAGTGTTTACCAGTTTACAAAAGACATAAACGTTTCATGCTAACATATCAAATACATTTCTGGGTGAGCTGGCAAGGGAGTGGTGATATAATTTTTATTCAATTTTATTTTAATACTAATTTGATGCATCACTGTAGCCAAAAGGGCCAATAGCAAAATCATTGCCCCCGCCCATTCTTGCAGTGTTTTTCTTTGTTGTTGTCGCCTGAAATTAAAAGTTTATGTGCTCAAGCACAGAAGAAACAATGTAAGTCAGCTTTAGGTCAGTCTCCTAAAACTGAAAGGACAGTTTAAGCTGGCTTCACAGGCTCCCAAATTATTTCCAGAAGTACTACCTTCTGAATTTTAGATCAGGGGGTTTTTCGTGTGCTACAAGGCTTTTGTCTGCTGGTCCAGGATGGTAAGTTTGTGGGTTATTTGTGCATTTTTAGTGCCTGTATGCTGAACAGTCTGCAGATTTTGTACAAAATTACTACAATCAAAGTTTCTCTTGGCTATCCTGGTTACTTGTAAATGAAAGGATAACATAATATGTGCTTTTCCCTTTGCAGGATTAGTGCAGCGTTTTGTGACAGAGAGAGAGCTGCTCCAGAGCACAGGGCACCTGGTGGGCCAGCAGGGGGAGAGCCCCCATGTGCCCAGCAGCAGCCCCAGCCCAAGCTCTGCTCTGCAGAAAACAGCCCAGAAACACCAGTCCAGCAAGGGGTGGAAAAAAAAATTAGCTGCCTGTCTGTAGAGAGATATGGAACTGCTGCAGGACATCAGCGTGGGTTTGTGCCTATTCCTTGAGGAGGCCCATAAGAAAACAGGGTAGTGCAAATCAGGAGTTGCTCTGTCTTGTTCCATTAATTTCTCTAGCTGTGTTATTTTCTCTCCCTGAATTTCAGCTATCTAGAAGTCAGGCAACTAATCTGAACTAACCTACTTGTCCAAACTTTTTTTATATACAGGAGAGAATGATAAGCACCTTTTCAGGTGATCCCAGCTCTCTGCTTTAGATATCTACCTTAGGAGCAGGAGTACAGGGCTCTGCCCAGTGATCCTGCGTGGCTGTGTTGTCCTTCATCTTTGGATGGGGTCTGAAATTACAGAGAAGTAGCAATGACTATTGCAAGGTCAAACCAGATTTGGGTATCTGGTTGGGGTGGATTAAAGCTATTACAAATTGGGATATGGAAAAAAGATAAGAAGATAAAGGGAGTGAAGAGCCTCAACCTAAGCCACAGGTAAGAGGAGTGTTCCTTTAATAAAGAAGCAGCCTCAAAATCTCTGTAAGACATGGCAAAAGTGTGCAATTGACCACACTGCAAATGGCCCCTTTTGCTGGAGCAGTGATTGTCTTCAGTGCAACAGCCAGCACTAGAAAAGCTAATTGCTACAGCCAGGAAAGAAAGGGAAGAGTGTGATTTTGCTGGAACTTTATACAATGTGTGTTACAGGAGTAAGGAACCAACCCAGCCTCCTCAAGAGATGTAGGAAGTTCCAACTGAGAATAAATAGAGCTGGCTGATAATACCAGGTCTGGTTACTGAGAATTCAGATTGTCTTTGTGTATTTAACTGCTTGTGATATACTTTCACAGGTTTTTTTTATATTTTTGAGAGTCAGCCAACAATTGTGTAGGATGAGAAGTATGATGAAAACCTAATGCAATATGCCTTTCTCCCCTTGCAAGTCATAACAATTGTACTTATTAAATTGAGATATTACACAAACACATCACTTAGACATCTTGTAGAAATCTTGATAATAGCATCAAGAGGTTATTTTATATGAGGAGCATGAAATCCTGTCAGTATGATCAAACTAATAAAAACTGATGAAATTTTTCATGAGTTGCTCAGAGCAGATGTGCAAGCATCCCTGTATCCAGCTTCAGTGATTCATGTGGTCCTGAGCCATACAACCATGTGTTGATGGTGCCAACAAATAATGACTAGGAGGAGCTTTTTCAGGCCCTGATTAAGGAATTTTTGAGTGCTTTTAAGGATGGTTTGAGTTGTATTCTTTTCCAGGAGAGTATTTGAATGGGATTTAATCCTATGCTCAAGCACTTTTTCTGAAAGTGGTTGTCTTCTGGAATCAACTTTAATTTCCATTTGTGGTCCAGTGACAGCCCCCACCTGGGTTTGAAATGAGGTCATTTGGCCTGAAAGGTGGGGGTAAAGGTATCTAAGTAGCTTTCACGGAGACTTATTCTGTTGCCTATAGCTACTTTCATCTTAAATAAGGAAGTGTGGCATGTTTGTATTCACAAATCCCGTTGTGCAATGTTCTGTCTCAATTGGGGCTGTCTGTGTCTCCATATTAATTCTCAGGGCAGCTGCAATTTCCTCCATTTCATGCAAATTAGCTTCAGCCTTAAAGCTCCTGGCAGGTCGCCAGCATAGCCCTCTTTGGCAAAATTTGGATTCATCGGCGGAAGGGTATTAGCCTTTTCGCTTTAAAGGCCTTTGTTCAGGCAAATATTTCACTATTTTAAAGGCAAATACTTAAGAAAATCTCCATATTTTAGCCAGATCCATTCTTTAACCACTGGAACAGTCTTAAAGATAGTTAAATAAACCACAAATAACAAAAATCATGGTATACATTCTTACTGCTTATCTTGAACATTGCTATAAATGCCACTGCACCAGTGCCATTAAAATGCATGTCAGGAATTTTCCTTGGCTGCCTCTGTGCAGTCTTTTAAGATCATTTAACTACATAATGACTTTTAAAGATATTCTTTTTGAAATGGAAGGGCCTTTTTTCAAAGCCTAGCTGAAAAGGGTATTCCACAGATTTTCAATGCAATATCTTAATTCCATCTCTCTGACTTTTTTAAAAAGTTAAACTTTTTAGTTTGCACAATGATTTTGTGGTTTTGTGCATTCTACAATTATTCTGAGAATATTTTTAACTTTTTCATCATTATGAATACTCTCACAGTTTTTTGTTTTATTCTGGGTATATGCTATTCTTCTTAAAAGTCAGATTTAATTTTTTTCTGTAAAGACAATAAGGGTACTTAATTCTTCCTCCTTCTAGTCTTTTCACAAGAATCACATTTCATAGATTTCCCAGGTACCCATTATTTAAATTCTAGTTCTACCTGAACACTGACAATAAAATAACATGAAAGGTTCTGGGTTCATGGTGTGACACACTGGTTTTGAATTTAATTAGGTAGCAATTAAGATTTATCTTTTCCAGATATCACTGCCATAGAGTTTCTTGGCTGTTAAGATTCAAGATGTATTTGTCCTGTATCACCTATCATCAATAGAAGTAGAAATCCTGCAGGAGAAAAAACTGATCTGTGGTTCCACCTGTGCAAAACTTATTTTTACTTGGTACTCAAACCCTCTGAGGCATAGTGGAGTTCCACAGACATTACCAAAACCACCTTCTCAAGACTCTGGTTATCATTGCAGTGACTGATTTTTCTCTCTCTTATTACTGTTGACATGCAAGATGATACAATCCCAAGCTGTTTGTGACAACTGAGGTGTTCTCCATGGCTAGTATTTAGAAAAATATCACCATATTTGCACTCTAGTGACTGGAGGAACTTTGCAACTGACTGTCTCCTTGTTCCTGTAGGTGTTGAACAAACCCTCATAAAAGCTCCTGATTTTTAGGCGATCTGTTGTTTTATGCACGTTAATCATATCTGTTGTTACCTCCTCTCAAAGATAAACTGTGACAATCATTTCAGTTTTTTTTATTCTGTGGTGTTCTCTGAGTCTCTGTAGTTTCCTACAGTCCCTGGTCAGCCATGGAGAGCCCTCTCTGCATACAGGAGTGAAGGCACCTAGTCTGCCTTGAGATTATCCTGGGTGATAGAAGAATTATAGAGATATTCATTCTCCGGGGATGGATTGAAAATTTGGGAGTAATACAGGAAAGCATGGTTTTTGTTCAGCAAAATATGGTTAGTTTTTTAGCTGCTGTAGCGCCTCTCCTGGCTGGATGCTTTAGGTGGTTGGAATTTTAGAAACATTTTGATGACAGGGGGCAGAGAGTAGTTTTACTTGTGCTGGAAAATTGGTTGTGTCATAAAGTGAAGAGATAAACATACCAGCTCTTTAGGGACACTGAAATACCCATTGTGACCAGTCACAGCCAGCAAACATTACATCCACAAAGTGATGATGTCTCTCTTCGAACAATTTAAAGGAAGTTGAAAACTTTTGTTGTGTTATTTGAAATCTTGTAACTCTAAGAAACATACTTTTGCCTAAACAAGGGAAGAATTTGATTGGAAGTACTATCTCAACCAAAAATCAAAGCTGGCAGATCATAAACTCTTTGAAGGTTCACTGTCTTTAAATCACAATACATGTTTTAAAATGGGTATTTGCTTATCAGGCAAATGATTTTACAGGGAATTAGGTAATGTCATGGGTCCAAATGGTATTACTTTGACTACAGAGAATCAGAATTCCGTTTTAATAAAATACAGAAGTTCTGAGACCTGAAACACAATTGTTTATGTGGTTTCTCTATTTTGTGTATGTAAAAATCCTACTAATGTAAGTACTATTAATGTAAAGAATTGAATAACTGCCCAATGATTTGGCCAAATGTTGTTATTAGGCATGTCTATTGGTACATCTATTGGTACAAATAACCTTTATTTTGAATGCTGGGAATTTTCAAAGTACAAATAGTCCTCCAGCTAATTACTGATTGGGGTGGAGTTCCAAGGCATTTTGGGGTTTTTTAAGTTACTTTTTTTAAGTTACTTTTTTTTTGACACAACTTCTCTATGTTATGAGGCACAGGGGAGGATGTGGTAGAAGCAGTTTGAAGGCAGTAGCACAGATAAGCACAGAGGACAGGAATGTCTTAAACCAGCTTTGCCTGGAAGTTTGAGAGTCATGAAACTGTATCCTGGAGTTTGATCTAACTCAGTCTCAAGCTTGGCCTGGCTATTGGACCAGGGCTCCATACCAGAGTCCTGGCACTCCAGCTCTTGTTGTGTAGAGATAATTCTACTCTGTGTTTCTTGTATGTCATTGCTGCTCATTAATCAGAATTAAAATACTGTCCCCAGAATGTCCAAATGACTCAGAGCCACTGAAAGAAGGTGGTCATGTCTAAAAAAGGTGAGTGTTTGCTATAGGGAAGTGCTTGGAGCAAGCAAGGAGTTTGTGGCATCATTTAGTTTAACTTTATAATTCTGCAGTCCTTTTCTCCTGTAAATTTTAGACTCCTGCAGGTAGTAAATTTTACTTTTCAATAGGCAATACCACTATTTGAACTAAACAGGGTGAACTCTTGCCTGTAATGACAGTTATCAGCAAGATTTAGTGGATCATTTGGCTGTCAGATGATAATTTCTTGTTTTGATACTCTTACACAAATTAAATGGGACACTCAGTGCTTGAGACTGCACCAAATGGAGTTAAATCTGCAACCAAGTTCTGTTAATAAAAATGTAAGAAAACCAAAAGCTGTCAGTACAAAATTAGTCTTGGGAAAAACTGCCTGAATAATGGACAGGCTTAACACATGATAAAATAACAGATTTCAAAACCTGCCCACTAGTCAGATCTGGAAAGTGAGGTCACACGTGTACAGCTGCCCTTTGTGGTCCAATTGATTTCTGCTTGCTTCTGAGTTATTCATACAGCCAAAAAGATGCTTTGGGGAGAGAGAGTTGGGTACCACAGTGGTGCAGCTGGGCTGTGTGGTGCAGAAAGCATGAATGATTTGCCCAAAGTTTGCCAGTGACAG
This sequence comes from Monarcha castaneiventris obscurior, assembly GCA_026261815.1. Classification (NCBI taxonomy): domain Eukaryota; kingdom Metazoa; phylum Chordata; class Aves; order Passeriformes; family Monarchidae; genus Monarcha; species Monarcha castaneiventris. Next base: position 2,521,429 of record JAMPIT010000034.1, read on the forward strand.
CAACAGGATCTGATCAGGGATCTTACTGTACACCTGGCTCTGTGCCTTTCACCATTGAATCTACATGAAGGAAGCTGAGGTGTCTTGGAACCTGTACTGTTTCCTGTCTTCTGAAGGATGGCTTTCATCTAAGGTGTTATAATTGTGATGCATGTTAAAACATCTCTACATACACAAGGTATACGCCAGAGTTGTAGCTGTCCCCAAGACAAGTAGCTGTTTCCTAACAAGTTTGTTTGTAAATAGTTGTTTTTATTTAAAAGTATCTCCGGGCTGCATTTGGAACTCTCCTAATGACAAGCAAGAGTCAGAACCACCAGCTTTCCTGAATGCGATCATCAGTTTATGGTGCCTGCACAATATGGGGATATATCCTACACCAGAATGTAGGGGAGATCTCTTTTTAATTAGAGGGCTAGGAAAAAAATCACTTCATGGAGCAAAGTGTACTTAGAGGTCTTAGCTGAGCTTTTAAGTCCATTTGATGGAACCATCAGACATATTTACCAGCCTTGGTCCTTGGAGGTGAGTGTTTGCTCAGAGGTCTGGGACTGACTCCTCAAGGGGCTTGCACACTGCAGGTACTCAGTATAAATTCATCTGCATCAAGCCCTCAGACAAAAAGAAGTGTGGAGGAACCTGCGTCCCGGGTATTTGCACAATGCACCTCAATTGCCTGAGAACAGAGGACGTCTGTTTGAGAGCTTTGCATTGCCTATCCTTTACGTGGCTGGAATTGATCATTTTAAGAAAGGGAGCGGTAAGATGAGAGGAGTGGCATGGTTTATTGCAAAGTTCCTTTAGTGTTTGAGACATGGAAAAATTTGGATGAATTACACTTTTCAGCCAGGACTTTCTGCCATCCATCTCTCGGTTCCTTAAGAGTAACTGGGATTTTTGCAGTGAGTGCAGCTTGCTGCCAGAAAATCTCAACTTTTGTTAATGTATAGGCATTCATCATCTGCTGTTCATTAACACACATATTGCTAATGCCTGGCAATGGAGCGAACATTTTTCTAGAGTGGGGTCGAAAAACTAATTATTCACCATATGGTGGCCGGCTCAGCAACAATTGCTGAAGCCATGGAAGCAAAAGGAAGTTGGCTGGTTGATTTCTTTGGACAGTTTGCACAGTGATGACTCTCTTGACACATGCCATTCATGTGGCCGCTGCATAACAGATGGGCTAAGGCTGGGAACTGTGGAAAAATCATGGCAGAGATCTGGTGGCAGCCTCTGTCTTTTTATCCTTCAGAATGACTTTGGGTCACATGGGCTGTGAAAATAACAAGTAGGGGATTGTGCTCTAAGGATTTCCCTGCTTCTTTCATAAAGCCAGAGCGTAATTTTGACTGCCTTTTCGTATTTTGTTTATTAAAGGGATCAGGGTTTTAGATGAAAGAGATTACTTGGTTTGTGGTAGGGGGCTGTGCTGTGCCCATGACACTCAGCTCATTGTTAGCAGGAAAAATGCTGGCAGTTTGATAAGGGATAAGAAAATGGAGGGGTTTTAAATTAAAATTTAAATTACTCCTTATTTGTTCTTTTCTCATTTGTAAATCTCACATAGGCAAGTTTAGATAAGAGCTGTTTTAGATTCAGAATACTCAAACCTGAAATGAGTTAGTGTTTTTTTCCAGAGGAGCTTAGTATGGGAGGGTAAGATTAATTTGAGCATGCTGCCTTTGCAACTTGTGTGCTTTCTGGATTTCATATCATCCAGACAGTGCCTGAATGGGGAAGGCACTGAAAGTTTCCATGCAGAGATTTGTTGGGCTTTATTGTCATTCAAAATTAAATCAGGTGGGTTTGAACTGCAAATTAAATTTTAATTGATTACAGCAAATTGTGACAGTTGAGAATTTTCTCATGTCTTCTTTCACAGCAGTTTGGAAGAAGAGTTGACAAGCAGTGAAGGTATTGCCAGATTCCTCCTGAAGATGCACTGCCTTCCCCGAGGGATGCTGGTAATACTGGCTGCAGAACACAGAGAATGGGAAAGCAAAAGTGAAGTGAAAGACTGCATGAGGGTGAGCTTGCAGGTGAACCATTCACAGTCATTTGGGATTGGGGCCCATCTTGTCAGGAGCAGCACACAAAGTTTCTCAGGTGGAATGTGGTATGTGAGGTCTTGATTCAAGATTATTGCTACGTAAGCATTCATTACGATCATATTTTACATACACAGGACCTCCTTTCCCCCAGCTCCCCATCCTCTTCCCTCTCTCTCCAAAACTAAAAGCAGAAAGAAATTAAGATATCTTACAAAGCAAACTTCAAGCAATATTCTACAATTCACTGGGATTAAAATTTCTCTTTATAAGCAGAAAGGCTCATGTGCCTTGTTGTTGTGGCATTACACTCTTGGCTTTTCATAAGCAATACTGTGTTTTTTTTTTTTTTGACATGGTGACACAGAATCACAGAATATTCTGAGTTGGAAGGGACTCACAAGGATCAGCAAGTCCAACCCTGGAGTGAACAGCCCATACAGCAAACTCGTGACCCTGGCATTGCTGGGCAGGCTGTCAAGTGAACACCAACCTTCCAGGGTCCTCCCATCAACCCCCATTTTTCATTCTTACTTACCAAAACCAGGCCTGTTGATTCCAGAGGTGAGATCTGCTGCTCTTGCAGTGCTCACAGAGAGCCTCTGCACAGGCTGACGTTTGATGCAGCTGTGCAAGTACACACAGGAGACACTGAGCACAAAGAAAATAATGTGTTTTTATCTTGAATTATCCTGCTGTTAATTTCTGCAGGTGAGGCGGTAAATAGAGCTAGCATTCATTAGGCTATGATACTCTCCCACAGGTGAGCAGGGGAACACATTTTATTGGCTCTATCTCCTCTGTGAGGAGGAAATTCACTAGCCCATAATGCTTCAAGCAGTGATTATTTCTTCTGCAGAAAGGAGCAAGCTGATGTGTTTTATGTGATGAATCTCCCAATCAGCTTTTTTCCCCCTGCCGTGGTCTGAGCAAGCACAACGTGAGGATATGCTGCATTCCCCTTGGTCCTGTCATGCATTACCTGCATTTCTGAGCTCTTGTGATCTCCTTGGTTCATGATGGCTGCTCTTTTGCTTAGCTAGTGCATATCCCACTTTTCCTCAGTGATATCCCTATCTGTGTTAAAGACAAGTAATACTTCTGTTTTTAGCAAGAATTCAATCCAGCAGAGAATTAGGACCATTGTCCAGCAGATGCTGCAGAAAATCTACGTCTCAGTGCACTGCCAGTGTTAGACTACGAGATAGAGGGCTGGATTTTCAGATCACTGCTTCTCTTTAGCCTTTGGAGGTAATGCCCAAACCCCCAGTGCCTCTTCAGGTGCTCCTCCGTATGTGCTCCACCTCTGAGGCTGCAGAGATCTCTGCTCACCTGGGTGGAAAATGTCCCTCAGATTTCAGGGAGAGATTTGAAAAAAATTCTAATAATTGGAATTTATAACCTTGAATGCCTGCCAGGCATAATGGCCAACAGTCTCTTTTTCCCCATGAGAAAAATCCATAAGCAGATAAATGATTATTAGGAAAATTCAACAGAATTCCTAGTACCTCAAGTGAGGCGTTAAAGGCATTTTGCAGAATTGGAGAGAGGAGAAGGTGGCATAAAAAGATGTCTGTATACACAATTACACTTAAACATGCAATACACATGCATGCACGCTGCTGTGTCATTTTCCAGACATGAAGATATACAAGAATAGCAAAATAATTTATTTTAAAATGGAAAATGACATTGTATCACAAAAAGAAAAGTCAAGGAACCTGAGTGTAAGAGGAATCCTTTCTTAGAACACCAGATGTTGTCCTAAGACAATGATGGAGAAACATTACAAACCAATTTCTTCATAAAATTATTCTTATCCAAAAGATGACTTTGAAGTGATTTCCCCATGCACAACTACTCATCTCTTTGTCTGTTCTTAGACTCTTTTCTGGGTATTTTATTAAAAGTATGTTATATTCTTTTTTTATGGTGCATTTAGAAATTTGTACTCTGTTCCTCATCTGCTTTTGAAATATATTAAGCATGCAAGGCAATCTTTAGACTTTAAAATCTCAAAAATGGTTTGGAATGAATGAGGTAAACACCCCAATCTGTGTCCTAGATTAAGTTCCAGTTGCAAAAGACATAAATTAATTAATATCTGTGTTAATAGCTAATGAGTCTCCAAATGATACATTTTTTCTTTTGTAATCAGCTGGAATACTACATGTTGCGGGAAAGGCAGGATTTAATATTTTGACTGTTTTGCTTGAAGTGCTCAGAAGATTGGAATTTGGCTGAAATATTCCTCAAATCAAAATTTGCTGTTGGTTGTTCAGGTTCCTACATGAACTAGAGAATGGGGATGGGTTGTACAACATTTACTTGTGTGAAAATAAGTTTGTTTCTGTGTTTTGATACTTCTGCTATTCATGGTACAGTTTTAGATTTAAACTTTGTTTCACAAGAACATTATCAAAGTGTTCAGATGATGATACATGAGCATAATATTTTTGGTTTATGAATGAAGTCAAGTTGTAGGAAAAAAAGTTTTGAATTTCTTTTTTATTGAACTAAATTCCAAACATTCAGATATTGAAATACAGGCTTTAGTTTTTATTAGCTCCTTCTTATGCAACCAGCAAGAGAAGACCTTTGAAGGCCCAGATATATTGAAAAGCTTTCTTTTTGTGTCAAGGCACAAGATCTGCCGTGGCCTTCATACTGGAACAGGTGAAAACTTGCCTGGCAAGCAAAAAATAGTCCTTATAAAATGTCAAATATTATGGTTACAGAGCAATGAAGCCATTTCTGGCTAAGTCTTAGAGCCCAGACTTGTCTACTTCTTCCAGTTCTCCTAAATCATGGCACAGTCCTTTGCTGAGCTGATGGACTCACACATTTGGATGGGATGTACTGTTTATTCTGTTGCTAGGGTAAAATGTATCTCACTTTAAGAACAGCTGAACTGTGGCGTTCTCATCCTTGTTTAATACTCATCTTAGGTAGATTATATGAACCAAATTGGCTTAAATGGGAGATAATTGAGGGATGTGTGGTGATTACATGTGCCAATAAGTGTAAGGTTGTGTATTTAAAATCTTGCTTAATTTATTTTTTCTAAGTCCATTCACATAGAGAGTGATAAGAAATCCTTACTCAGAATATAGGATTTTTTTTTTTGACAAAACATATTAAATACTTTTTGAATTAGCCTCGTTTCAGCTTTGTCAACCTCGTTTGCTAAATCATCACAAATGTTTATTGGATGTTTTGGCTTTGCTACCATCTCCAACATGCTGAAGTGGGCCATGAACTCAATAGGGCTTGGGAAATACTCTGCTGCCATTCTCCTGTCGCACATTAGCAGTTTCAGGGTCATAAACAATGAAAAGAGAAAAAAAGAAAATTGTTATTTCTGTATTTCCCTCTATTTTATTTACACTGTAAATTTTTCTTTCTCCAGCAGTTATGTTCAAGCAGATGGTTTAAATGGGAGATTAAGCAAGGACTTTGCAGCCCCTTTCTTTGGGAATCTCAGGCAAAACTTGTATCCATCTCTCAGAAAGCAATTCAATCTGGATTTTATTTTCAATGGATTAGGGTTGGAGAGCAAACCTTCCTGCTGTTAGTTATCAGTTTTCTCAGAAGAAAATTTATCACAAAACTAACACTAACCAGTGAACTTCAGGTGGTCAGAAGAGACCTCAGGGTGTCTGGGAGCCCCCAGTGAAGCCATAGTTGTGTATGTTATGTTATGTTAGTGTATATTCTATACGTATAATATACAATTATATACTTAATATATAATATTATTTATCATTTATATACTTGTGTATTAGTCCTGACTAATCTTTCTCATGGGCTGGTGGAGGCCTGCAGAGGTGGGTTCTCTGCAATCCCCTCAGGCAATGTACCCCATTGCATGTATCCTCCTTGCATGGAACTGTTTCATGGGTTTGCTGCTGTGCTTGAAGGTGATTTAACTTGGAGCCCTGCAAGACTTTTGAGTTGCAGGCAGCAGAGTCTGGCAGTCAGAGCTCAGAGCAGGCTGCTTCAGATTAGCTGAAGCACAGTAGAGATGTTTCTTCTACTCAAATATGGTTAATCCCATTGCTGTGCTGTCAGTACTTCCGTGGTCTCCTAAACCTATGCTCCCCTAATGCCACCAAATAACTTGCTTCTCATTTGAACTAGTCACCTTTACATATATTTCATTTGATGTCTGTGTCAGACCCAGGTTTGTATCACCTGTCAAGTGTACCTAAAAAAGACTGATGATAAACAGGTCTTGTGGTTTTCTCCTATTTGCCAGGGAGTGTGCAATGCCATTCCATTTACAGTAACATTTGCTGCATTTTACAGACTGTATGATGAGTTAGCCATGGATATGAGACCAGCTTATGCTGTATGACTTTGTGATCATGTGCTTCAATGTTGTTGAAAGTTGATAAAAACAAAGGCAGAAAGACTAGGGAGCAGATTTCTCTATGATAAGAGGAAGGGATGTCAGAAAAGATTTCAAATGCTTTTATAAATAACAGGAGTGTAGATCTATATATATATATATCTACCAATTAAATAGGAGAAGTGCTTACAGTAAGTTGATTTTATTTATTGTGTAGATAAACTTGCTAAACACATGCTGGACACTGGGATTGAAAAAAATGACACAAATTGATAGAGGTGACAAAAGCAGGGGTGTATTAAATTTCCTAATGTCCTCAATGATAGCAGTACTTATATGGCCCAGCAGAATGAGAATCTAAGTATTTGTGGTCTGCATATTTGGCATATAAAAAGACTTAGTTTGGGTCCATCATGGTTCAGCCAACAAAGACCTTTTTTTTTTCTTTTCTCCATGTAGCTTAGTTTTCACGCACACTTGGAACACTCAGACTTTACATGTGTGGACAGACACAGGTATGTAGATTTCACAAGTATCAATAAATTCTGAGTTTATTGGTGTAACTGTGTGATATGGCTGTAGTTGCAAGACAGGAACTGAATTTTTTCTCATCAAGTAGTGTAGATGACAATTTTCTATAATCCAAGAGTTGTTTCTGGCACTTCCCATCTCCTAGGGAAATCCTTGTGAACTATACTGTAGGGAAAAAAACCCAAAACAAACCAGAAGCCAAAACCATGATTTTGAAGGGAGCAAATACTTCTTCCCTATTCTACTAATGAAAAATTTACATGCTTTTTTTTTGGTTTTTTTTCAAAATATATTACTTTCTTTGGAGTGAGGAATTGATCTTTCTCAAAAAATTAGGAGATGTATGTTGACAGCTGGGATGTGTGGATGTAGTGGCTCTCCTGTGTAGTTATCCAATTTTTGTTCTGAGAATGTTACACAAAGTCAGGCACTCACTAATCCAGCAAAGAACCCACTGCCAAAGCAAATTCCAGATTTTAACATGCAGTCAGTTCTGTGGCTCAAACAGGGAAGTAACTTATGCCTAGATTTTTTTTCCATGCACATTTGTCTATTTGGCTGCTCCTTCAGTCTTTGAACAAGTGCTGTTTTGCAGTCAATGGAGAAACTGACCCAATCATTCTAATAATATTGGAAATACTTATTGCATGGGATGCTTGGGTTTGCATCTGGGTTTGCATCTGGGTTTTCATTATGAGTGAAAGCCTCTCGTATGGTTGTGTTATTTGACTGGCAGGTGGATGTCCACCTGAAATGTAGGTGGGAGCCTTGTTTGGGGTGGCAGGGCCACTGGCCTCTGCTTGCAGCCATGGAGTGTGGGATGAGCTGTCACCAGGGCTGGATTGAGAAGGTAGTGACCAAACCTGTCCTTTGCTCCTGGAGGGCACCCAGGGAGGTAAGAACAGTAATGATCAGGAGCAACCTATCTGCTACTGGGTTTTAGGAGAAAGCTTTTGGGAACAAGGAGCCATAAGAAAAGTCTCTGAGAAGCATTTCTGGACTCAGGCAGCTGAGCCATGCATCCAGGGTCTTTGTCACAGAGTGGTGGGCACTTACCTGCCACCACACCAGCACTGCTGGGGAAGCCTCCAGGAGCCCCACTGCTGCAGCCCCCTTGCTGGAGGGGCTCAGGGCATCAGTCAGGTTCAGCCTTGCTCACATGAAATGCTTGTGAGTATTCCAGTGTTGTTCCTCTTCATTGTTCCACTGTTAAATAAATAATCTTCCCAAACTAAAGAAAAACAAAACAACAGAAATGTTACACAAATTTAATATTCAGATTTTCCCTTTGAACATGTATCTGCTCTACATTGAGCAGCTATTAAAACCAAAGTGACCAATAAATAATATTTCTGGCTTCTAACTGTTTAGTGGGGCAGAAAATGATCGGGAAGTCAGTATTTGTTCAGTGAACAAAGGAGCCAACAATTTAATTTAACTAAATGAATGAACACCGATAATGGAATTTTCCTGTCATCTATTAATTTTACTAAAGAGACCTCTAAAAATGATTGTAACAGTTTTGTCCCTTCCATGCCATCTAAGGGTCAGATTGTGAATGTCATATATTGAGAAACAGTTGCTGATATAAGTAATATAACTGATATTTAATTGGTGTAACCTCACTGGTATTATTTTCATGACTACTGAAAGATCAATCAAAGATTTTAGCCTGCTGCATTATATCCTTTTTATTTCAATTTTCAGATGCTTTCACAAGTGAGCAGTGTAACAGTGAGCCTCAAAACCAGAGTGTTGCTGACTACCCATTAGTAGTTAGCCAATACAAGAGCCATTGTGGAGCTCTAACTTATAGGAAGAACTACTGTTCAGCCTAATTATTACAGATTATTAGATGAATTTTTTTAATTGAGTAGCCTAATTAAAGTAACCCCCCTGCTAGAAGTTAGGAAGACTATATCTAGTATCTTGTGTTCTTTCTCCGCTGCCCCTGTGCAGAATTGCCGAGGAGGAGGAGTGTTCAAAGTGGTCGCTGCACTTGTATTGGTTGCCAGCTTTGAGGCATATTCTGAAAATACCATGTTCTGACAGATTTTTTAAAGTGTTTTGCCCCCTGTTTTGGGAGATGATGGATGTGCCACACAGATGACCTTAACACACGGCCGCACGCTAATATTCAGAACCGTGCTTTTGTTTGTCTGCAACAATGGCTGTCATTAAGAAAGCTGAGTTTGCCAATATGCCCCCCTGTCCCAGTGCCGGACCCTTCCTGATTGGGCACCGGGAAGCATCATGTGCCTTTGACTGAAATGACATGGAAGATGTATGGTCTGAGTGCTGTCCTCAGCACCACTGCTGTGATGCGAAGAAAACCACGCTGACCCAAACAGACCTGTGCTCAAACAATGTCACACCAAACGAAGACAACATATTGGGAAGAAAAATGCTTGTAAACTGTGTGTGCTGGAAGATGTATTGGCCAGGCGGCCATAGGGCAATCTTTGAACTATTGAAATCTTTAGAAATATTGTTTAGTTCTTGAAGAATACTTACAAACCTAATTAATCAAGCATAGATGGTTATTTTCATTCTTTACATACTGCTTCATTTTGGGACAAGAATAGGGCTGTCACATTTATTTTGCTGACCACTTCCCAGGTGCTTGCTGGCAAAACCAGGGCTTGAACATACATTTCCACAGCAATCCTCAAATAACAGACTTAAGAGTGCTCCTGGCCTTCTCCTAACCCTTAAAATGCTTCAAAACTTCCTGAGTGTTTCCATTTTGCTGTTTGTGCACATCTTGGGCTATGACATTTCATTTTCTTTTTGGTTTGACATCACCAGAACAGTATTTTAAACCTGACTGAAATCAATGAGCGATGGAGCAGCTAATGGTGTCATTTCAATGTCAAATCAATTGTATATGTTCCTCTCAAGAGATGTGTGGATAAGAAGTTCCATATAAGCCCTGTTATTACTGTTTTTTTTCTTAAAGCTTCTACTTCAATCTTGTGGAAGCTCTTGGGAAATGCTCTTAACCATGAATTCCTCTTGAATTGCACATAAGCTGAGGACTTCAATCTCTGACCAAAAGTCTGATTCTTTGGATCCACCATCCCACTGATTTCTAAATTCTGGTATCTCCACCTTTAAATGATTGTTTTTTATAATAAATATTTACTGGTTTCAATTTTTTTTACCATTTTTTTGGCCATGTGGCCAAAAGAACCCAGAGTACCTAAAATAAATAACATCACTTTTAAAATTACTTTAAAAAGTTATTATTATCTTCAATAAGGCTAGAAACGAATTTGTACAGGCAGTAAACAATTAATGAAAATGTTAAAAACTTTAAAATTTACCTTAAGCTAAAGAGAACATAAAATATTGCCTTATGTTATAATTAAAATCACTGAAACAGCACTTTAATAGTTTAATTCCAATTATTTAAACAAATTTAATACAAATTATTATTTTGTACATATTTTAATGTAATATATAGTAGTATGTTTTATTGTATTTTAATATAGTGTAATAGCATGTTATATCACACCCAGCATGGAGTGATTCCTGGGGTTGTCCTGTGCCAGGAGGTGGACTTCAGTGATCCTTGTGAGTTCCTTCCAACTCTGGATATTTTATGATTCTGTAATTATAATATTGTAATTTAATACAAATTACTATTCTTACATGCATTGTAACATAATAATCACACTAATATGTTCAGGTGGTCTGCTCAAATAAGCTGTCATTCAAAAGAAAAGACATTTTAAATCTAATCTTGGCCTTGACTTTAAATGAAGTCAGGGTTAAAAGCATGTGTTCAAACTGCCTTCAGAGGCAATACTTTGATAATTAAGAGATTACTTACTACAGGAATGGGAATCCTTAAGCACATTCTTCATTGTATTTGAGGGCAATGCAGTGAGATACACCCAGAAAATAAGGAACTGTTGAATACACTGAGGAACTTTTCTGCAGTTCTAAGTGCACACAGTGATCAATATAAATTGCATGTTTCCTATGCCCTTTTTTTAAAGCCCAGTTTGTAGCCTACCCCCCTAGTAATCTAATGTATGTGTGTTTAACATAATAAACTGTCCCTACAAAAGCAGGTCCCTCCTAGTCAGGCCTGAGGTGGTGTGGGAAAATATTCAGCCGTTGCTTGTCAAGGTCTAGTGCACAGGAGACAGGAGTGTTCACTGCTAGAAATCTTCACATTTTCAGGAGTGAGTTGAAGTAAGCCACACAAACCCCCTGTTTTGATCAGGCTAGAAACACTGAACTCATCCAAAATTAAAAGCCAGTAGAAAAAGAGACAGACTGGGTGGGTGGGGAGTTAAACTGTTGGCAGCAAATGGTCTAAATGAGGAGGAGGCAAATTAAATGAAGAGCATATGTAATCCATTATTCTGTCTGGAACGTCAGGATTTCTGCGTACAACCTGATTATTAAGTAAGGATAGCTGTATGGATATATGGGCTAATCTTAAACATTCTGAGCTGCTGGATTGAAGCAGGCAGCATTCCTGCCTCCTGCCACCTCTTGGCATTTAGAAGTTCAGGATCTTTATAAATATAGGAAAGGCAATGTTTTCATGTAAAAGGAAAGATAGGTAGTGGGTTACTAACTTTAGTTTGGTGGTTGTTGCTCTGCTGTGTAATGTTTGGGGTGTTTTTCTCTCCATCTGTTTCAGTCTGTTTTAGAGGAGATGACAAACGGCTTGTGACATCGTGGCATTTCCAACTCACCCCAATCCAGGGAGGGGCTTCCCTTCCAGGTGGAGGACAAAGAAGGACCCAAATTTCCTTATACTCTGTGGGCCAACACAGGCGCTGGATGAAAATGCTGCTGCATTTGGTGCAACAGCAAAGCTTCAGGAGGCTGTGGCTTGGTGAGAGCAGAGGTGAGCTGCTCCCGGGGCTGTGGCAGGGCATTGCCCAGGTTAATCAGCTGTGAGAGAGCATCTGCTGGGGCAGGGACATACTGCTTCTGTGTTAGCTCCCTCCTCCTTCCCTGAATGGGCTCATTTGCTTTTTCAATCTCATCTTCAGCAGCACCAATCCAAGCCTGTTTGAGATTTCCTTATATCAGCTAGTATTCTGTAGCATATTCAGAAACCAGTAACCCCATTCACCACATTTTAAACGCAAATGAAAGACCTATCTTTAGAGTGCATTTTCCAAAGCTTGGAGCTCCTCTCCCTTTCCTCCAGCATCAATTTAAATACTGATTACACAGGAAAGTGAAAATTTCTATCATAGGGAAGCTTATATTGAGGTTAATGCAAAAGGAGAGGAACTGAGATGTAACCCTTAACAGGTTAATTCTGAGACGTTACTCTGGCTGTTCAGTGGCCTAAGATGTTCAGGTACTGGTGATCTTACGAGTCAAATGAAGTTTTGGCCACTGTCTCAGTATATCCACCTTCAGGTGAGGATGGAGGTGGCTTTCTGGCCCAACTATGGTAGGAAGATGGTCTTCCTTTGTGTCAGGTGGTCTACAGGCACAATTTCATCAGCCTCCACCACTCACAAACCTTCTGTGCACACCAGTTGCAAAGGTTTTATGTATTTCTGTATCCCTGCAGTGAGAATAATAAGTCTTTGTTCCTTTGTGTGTGTCTGTATGTTATAGCTGCTGAGCTAAATCCTCAGTTGTATTTATTTTCCCATAAATTTGCTTAGCCTCTTCCATGTTTGCCAGTGTCCTCTCAGCCACAGGTGAGGAAGGGGGCAGGAGCAGCATCCAAACCTGCCAACCTGAGCGTCACACAGTCTGTGTGTCTGGGTGGCCGAGGGTGGTGGCACTGCTGGCAGCCCCAGAAGCCCCAGTTTCCATGGCACTGAAGACATTCTTCAGCCTTTTTCATATTCCACAAAAAAAAAAAAAGCTCAGGGCAAACACCTTCTTTAGCAGAAATTTGGCATGACCGTCTCCTTCGCTGCTTGCCTGTTCTTCCACCCATCTTCCCACAAAGAGGTTAATAAATGTTTACTTTTTTTCTTGTTTCCATATGGTTTGTTCACAGGCTTTTGCTTGTGTGTGTATGAATGCTCACTTGCATTGACTGCTGTGAGGGAATTGTTCTACTAATGCTGGCCATCTTCAAATCAATGCCTGCACATAACAACAGAAAGTGCCTCAGATGTAGTGGTTTCCACAGGACTATTGTTAGGCCTTTGTTAAGCATTTTTGAACCTAATAAATAATGTCAAAAGTCTCTATCCTAGCCAAAAATGTTCCCTTTGAAACAGTTCTAATAGTATTTTTGTTCTGCAATGTCTCCCAGTGTTGTGAAGAATTTGTGCCTCACAATAGGAATCTGGTATATCGCGTGCCGCTTTGCTTTTTTTTTTTTTTAAATTTATTTTAACATGTGAACCCTTCTTTCCTGGGCAGACATTCCTAATTCTTTACATAAATGTTGCTTTTTCTTGAATAACTGTACTGCTTGGAACTTAAGTGCTGTAAATGCTACTAAATTTCATGAACTACAGGAAGAACAAATCTTAATAATGATGGAATGAAGGGGAGGCAAGCAAATCATTGAACTTAATTATAGGCTATTTCAGTGAATCTCCTTTGTGTTTTGTTGCATAACTCTTAATTAAATTATGTCTAAAGTAAGGTTTTAACAATTGATTTATGCACTGAAAAGCAATGATAACAATGGTCAAAGATGATCGCAGTAGTCCCCTCTGGCCGTAATATCTATTAATCTAGACCATAATGACTATTTATTCTGGAAAAAACTCTAATCGGAGACTGTCTGTGATTCATTATGCCTTATATAGCACACATTAACAATACCTTTCATCTGTCCTTAATATGGAGTATAATTTGTGGATAATATTCCCATTTCAGTGGTGCAGTAGTGTGTAGCAAATCAAGCTAGGAGAAACATATTTGCTAGACGTATTTTATTTCTGTGCATTTTACTTTGCTTATTTTAATTGGGCTCTGAGGAAAAATGTCAAAACCCACATTTCTCTGCATTTATTTTCTCTGTGGTGCTAAAGCTGTTGGGTGCTATCTGTATTAAAACATCTATTTATACTGTGGGGTTTTATTTAGTTATCTCATTTCAGCTTAGAGATAAAAGAGACATTTTAGCTTGTTTTTTGACTATGGTAGGAATAAATGTTAGATCTACTGTTGGAACTGCTTCTCCGTAGTGTTACATGGAGGGTCTAAACCAAAGTTTACTAATACAAGCATAGTAGAGAATGAAACTCACTTGGGGCTTGATAAATCAAGCTTCTAATACTCCCAGTGGCAGTTCAGTGGACTTAGATCCATGTTCATTTCTTTACAGCTGGCATTAACAGCATAGCTACCTTGGAGTTCCACAGGGCAGACTGTGGTCTGTTTAGGAGCATCTTTGGCAGAGTCCATTGGGAAGCAGCCCTGAAGGGCAAAGGAGTCCAGGAAGAATGGACATTCTCTAAGAAGGAGAACTTAAAGGTATAGGAGCAGTCTGTCCCCACATGCTGGAAGACAAGCATGCGAGGAAGAAGATATAGTGACAAAGGATGGGGAAACTGGAGGTACTTAGTTCTTTCTTTGCCTCAGTCTTTAATAGTAAGTTGAGTTGTTCTCTAGACACCAAGCCCCCTGAATTAAAAGACCAGGACAGGGAGCAGAATGAAACCCCCATAATCCATCATCAGTCGGTCAGAGGAGGTGATTGTCCTGCTCTGCTCTCACTGGTGTGGTCCTGCCTTGAGCGTTGTATGCAGTTTTGGGCACCACAATATAAAAAAGACATTAAGATATTAGAGAGTATCCAGAGGAGGGCCATGAGGACAGTGAAGGGTCTGGAGGGGAGGCTGTATGAGGAGTAGCTGAAGACACTTGTTCTGCTCAGCCTAGAGAAGAGGAGATTGAGGGGTGGCCTCATTGTGGCCTACAAATTCCTAGTGAGGGGAAGAGGAGGGGCAGGTACCAATTTCTTCACTCTTGTGACCACTGACAGTACTCAAGGAAACAGCCTGAAGTTGTGTCAGGGGAGGTTTAGTTTGGATATCAAGAAAAGTTTCTTTACCCAGAGGGTAAAGAACAGGCTCCCCAGGGCAGTGGTCACAGCACCAAGACTGACAGCGTTCGAGAAGCGCTTGGAAAATGCTCTCAGGCACATGGTGTGACTCTTGGGATGCCCGTGTAGGGACAGGAGTTGGACTCCATGACTATGGCTCCCTTCCAATTCAGCATAGTCTATGATTCTAGGAAGGGGAAATGATTAGTGACCTGCTAAACCACTTGGACACACACAAGCCTGTAGGGCCAGATGGAATCCACCCTAGAGTATTACTCCCAGAAGAGATCACCAAGCCACTTTCCATCATTTACCAGCAGTCTTGGCTAACTGGGGAGGTCCCAGGCAACTGAAGGTTAGCTGATGTGATGCTGATCTACAAGAAAAGCTGGAAGGAAGATCTGGGGAGCTACAGGCCTGTCAGCCTGAGCTCAGTTCCAGGAAATGTCCTGGAGCACATAATTTTGAGTGCCATTGAACAGCACATACAGGACAACCAGAGGGTGAGGCCAGCCAGCATGGGTTTGTGAAGGGCAGGTCCTGCTTCACCAACCTCATCTCCTTCCATGACAGGTGACCTTCTTAGTGGATAGGGAAAGGCTGTGGATGTTGTTGGCCTGGACTTTAGTCCACCCTGATACTGTTTCCCATTGCATTATCCTGAAGAAACTGGGTGCTCATGGCTCGAGATGGGTGCACTGTTTAATGTGTAGAAAACTGTCCATATGGCCAGGCCCAGAGAGAAGTGGTGACTGGAGTTACATCCAGCTGCTGGCTGGTGAGTAGTGGTGTTCCTGAGGGCTCAGGACCAAGGCTGGTTCTGTTCAATGTCTTTATCAGTGATCTGGATGAGGGGGTCAAATGTACTCTTAGTCAGTTTGCAGGTGACACCGTGTTGGGCGGAAGTGTTGATCTGCTGTGTCTCTGCCTTTCCCACACAGAAGCAGGAGCTGTGGCCTGCTGCAGTCTCTACTCTCAAGAGGAAGAAGACATTTAACCACAATTCACCTGGAGGCACAGAGGATGGGTGAGTATGAGCTGGCTTTAATGTAGTCAGCTTCAGAAATGTGCTGTAAAATGGGTCCCAGTGTGTTTGGGCAGGTAGCCCATGCTGAAGCTGTGTTTCATTGGTCCTTGAGGTGGCTATCCTGACTGGAACATGTGGGTCTCTGTGCACAGTCATAAATCCCCAAGGTACCTTAACCCTCTGCTGCCTCCTTGCTCAGTTACATGAATAACAGCCATTCTTTTCTGAGTTCACATTTATTTACTGTCAGTGTGAGTAAACTGCTTGCCAGCAGAGCCCCAGGGAGGTGCTGCTGATGCTCCCGGGGCTCCAGTGGTGTGGGGCTGGCTGGTCCTGAGCTGGCCAGGCAGGTGGCCAGAGCTCTCCTCTGGCAGCAGCACAGGAGCTACGTGAAACTCAGCCAGGAGCTTGGCTGGTGTTGTGCATCTGCTCTTGGCTGTGTGCTTTTCATGCCCCTGCTGCTGGGGCTCGGCTGGCAGGACTTTGACATGTGCACCTGGCCCTGCTGCCTTTTGGACCTAGATTTGGGGGGAATTATTTGGAAAGACAAGGAGCATCCTGTGTGAGATTCTTTGTTCTCTTTGGTAGACAGAAACAAAAAAATCCTAAAAAATCCTGTAATATTGATTTATCTAATCAAATTTATGGTGACACATGAAAGAGAACAAAGTTGTATTTGTTCTTCTAGTGACAGAATTGAATTGCAGTGTGCTAGTCAGGTACACTCCTGAGATCAGATGAAACAGGCTTTTTTAGTGAGGAAAACTTGTGATATCTTATGAAAACACTGGAAAAACTATCCAAAGGGGACTTTTTTTTTTATTTGTCATCTTCAGAAGTGTATCTGAAATGCTTTAGTCGGCTAAATGATTCATTGCAATTACATTATCAGGTAGATGTAGCACTTTTGCTCTTTTGTCATTTATTAGAAGACTTCGGATTTTGAATATATTTACTACCTGCAAAAATTTTCTTTCAGAAAACTTACACCTGTATTTTATGTGAAGTCTTCGTTCTGATCCACAGCTAGTCATTATTCATGGATTATAATTGCTTTTAAAGTCACACATTATTTTGTCCTTCCCCTGATGTAAGGATTGGTCTTTCTATAAAGAAGGGTAATGATCTCTGATTAAAGCTTGTTCTTGGTCACATCTTCCTACATGAATACAGGAGAGTAGTCAGTGTTGGAAGATATGTCTGCCTTAACACTGTGTGCAGACACACATGATAAACACATGACTGTAGCTAAGAAAAAAAGACAAATTTGCTGCTTGTCAGCTGCCTTTCACAGAGACACACCAGCAGAAAAATTGACCCAGCATTTTTGTGTTATCTACAGAGTGCTGCAGGGAAATATAAATCCTAATAATATTCTAATTAGACAAAAGCATACCAAACTCAAACCCACATTTGTCATGAAAAGTCTTTGTACTTGATACTGAATTTTGAGTTTATTCAATTTATGGTGCTATTAGTGACGTCTATCCACATTCATCATCACAAATTTTTTTTATTTGCACCACTTAGCCAAGCTAATATAAAAGCTGATTTTTCTTTTGCCAGGTGTCAATGTTAGGATAAAGCATTTTGGAAAATTTCATCAGGTATTATTTGCCAATGTCCTCCAATAGAAATAGAATACAGGCAGATGTGAGAAAAATGTGCATGATCATGCTAGCAAGTAGAAAAAGGGGAAAAAATTGTGTCTGTATTTACAGTTGGAATCTTATATGGAATATAAGTTTAGTTTCAGTCTTAGATCATGCAGGTAGCATTTGCCCATGTGTACTGTAGCTCTGTTATATATATGGATGTGAAGTATAGAAAACAAGCAGATAAAAAAAAGGATTTCATCATATCTGTAAAAACTGATCAGGGCTTGTTACAAAACAAGTTTCCAGTGTTATTTGAGATGAAATTCTTTGTCAAAAAGACAGCTGAAATAGATTTTATACCAAAAAATGACTGCAAACTCTTGAAAATGTTGACTTTGATTAGCATTTTAGGAATATCTAGCTCTACAAGGGAAAAAGCATTATAGAAGTTATAGGTGATTGAAGTTGCTTTTTTTTAATTGGAGGGATAATAATGGTAAATAGTGTTATGTCCATTATCTCTCAATCTTGAAGAAATGGTTCTGGCGTGCATCAGGCACAGCATCACCAGCTGACTGAGGGAGGGGATTGTCCTGCTCTGCTCTGCTCTGCTCTGCACTGGGGTGGCCTCACCTCGTGTCCTGGGGGCAGCTTTGGGTGCCACAATGTAATGGAGATCTAAAGCTCTCAGTGTCCACAGCGGGGCCATGGAGATGAAGTGTCTAGAGGGGAAACCATCTGAAGAGGAGGTGAGGTCCTTTGGTCTGTTCAGTCTGGTGAAGAGGAGACTAAGAGGAGACCTCCTTGCAGTCTGCTGCTTCCTCATGAGGGGAAGAGGAGGGGCAGGCACTGATCTCTCCTGTCTTGACTAGTGGCAGGTCCTGAGGGGACTCCATGAAGTTGTGCCAGGGCAGGTTTGGATATTAGGAAAAGGTTCTTCACCCAGAGGGTGGCTGGACAGCAGAAAGGGTTCTCCAGAGATGTGGGCACAGCAACAAGCCTGACAGAGTTCCAGGAGATCTTGGACAACACTTCCAGGCACATGGTGTGAATTCTTGGGCATGATTCTGTACAGGGCCAGGAGCTGGACTCAGTGATCCTTGTGGGTGCCTTGGGGCTCATGCTTCTGGGACTTTTCTGATTCTGTGACCACGGACTTACTTCAGAGGTACAAGTTTGTGAAAACAGAACTGACTCCTTGCCTGCTGTGGAATTGCTGGGAGTCTTGCTGCTACCTTAAACAGAACTGGACTTTTAGGCATTTTTCCTGTCTGAAGCTGCTCATAATGGAATGTCCCTTTGCTACAAATGCAGATGCAAATGAAAATGCTTCATGGCTAGCTCTGTTGAACTGAGGCTTTTTCAGACTTGGTGCCTATATTCCTATACAATGCTGATTTAAGAGTCAAAAACAAGCCAAAATTTGATTAGAAGAGAAATTAGACTTTTAATAATAAAAATAAGGATTGGATGTGGATAAATAAGTGGCTTTAGATGAATCCTCTGTTTCATGGAAGATTTACCTTAGGAATTAGATTTGTGTAAATTAAGTCTAGAAGCTTCTATAAAATGGCAGCTTCTGTGTTTCATGTAAGCATGAAGAGAACATGCACACTCAAAGAGGTTTCAGTAGGCTGTATAAGTATTGATTTAGATAATCTGCACTAAAGCAAAAATATTTTCCACTTTTTTCCCTTTAAAACAACTGTTATATACAAATGAGTAAGTCCATTTCAGTACCTAAGATGTACCCATTACACCTAGCTGTACAACTCACAGTGATTCCCAAGGGCACGTTGTGAAAATTGGAAGCAGACAAATGAAAAGTTATGGAAAAATGACATCTAATTCTGTCAGAGTTGCTGTTGTTTTTCCCTTTGTTAGTCAATTTCTGTGTCTCTCGCCTTTACTGTGCTTTGGATGCATGTTGCTATGAACTGACATATCTACTGAAATTCGGTTTTACCATTTGTACTGATAGGGGTTTTTTATCTCCATTTCACTATGACATTACATCAGCATTTTGTGTGTGCCCCCCCATACTTCCCCAGCCTAAAGATGTGCTCTTTTAGATTTTTTTGTGTGTGTGACTTTAACAATGTTCTGTTCACATTTCCTTGGATAGACCCAACAATTGCTTGTTGACCCATTTTAACCCCTTTTGAGCATCATCTTCAAAGTGTAACTGTCCTTGACAATGAAAGAGACCTTCCTATTGTCTGGTCCTTCCAGGCAATCTTTAGCATTGAGTTAAATGGCTTTCAGATGGAGGAGTTGGCTGGAAGGAAGAAGACAAAGTGGTCTGTTGTTTCTGAGTGACTTTGCTAGAGTTTCCCTTTTTTCTTTTAGAATGGTGCATTTCTATAGAAGATGACAGACGTTTTGACAGGTGCAATATGCTTTGAACTGTTGTGTCAGATAATTCTTTTGTCTTGGTTTTTCCCAGCAGAGTGGTACATCTCCTTAGGATGCTGATATGCATATTGTTTGCTTTTCATTTAGTGTGGTGAAGCCTTCCATCCTCCTTTTCTCTCTCTCTCTCTAACTTTTTTAATGGCTCTTTGCATATATGTAGCTGACCCAGATGGGAAGGCGGAGTGACCATGACTTAAACCTCTCTCCAAACTTTGATCATGATAACTGACACTTAAAACTCAGGAAATTGTAATGGTAATAGAGAAAGGCCTGGAAAAGACATAGAAAAGTGCAACCTCAAACAAAATAATGTTAAAATCTCATCTCTGATTGCAATGAGCTATGCTTGGTTGAAAAATATGGTTTCAGGGCTCTTACTTCAGAGGAGGAAATATTTAGCTTTGTTCATCTGAGCAGTGGCCTAGGTGAAAACAAACTCTAGTCCTATCACATAATCATAACCGGTTTGAGAGGAAAAGAAGAACTCCAAGTTAAAGTTTTAATACTTATATTTTGTCTTGCTTCTAGTAAGGATGTTTTATTTCTTTCTTCATACTCTTACAGTTACTGCAAAAAATATTTCTCAAGCAAGTAGATTAATTTATTTGGAGTGTGTAGAGCATGTTCTATATTTGTAGCAAATATTTTTGAAGTGTCAGGCCTGGGGGTTTTTAGTCCTGCTATGAATTATTGTGTTGTAAATAGCAGCACTGGTAAACTGGTCATGCAGAGAACACATTGGGATTTCCTGATGCTATCTTTCTGCATCAGTCCCTGCTTCTGCCTGCCTGCCTTCCTGCCTGTTTTTGACTTAAACAGAGTTTTTTACTATTACCTTTGATGTTTTCTTTTTATTTTCAGAGTTAACATCCCTTCTTTTGGTGGCCTGGGTATGACTCTCATTCATTGTGTCATGAATGACATCCGTGTTACTGAAAGACAATCTGACCCTGAAAAATTGAAAACAAGATCTTCTTTTGCAGTTGCTTCACATGGCCCAACTCAATGGGGAAGAAAGATTTAAAGGCTGCCAATCAAACAGAGGAATGGACAACATAATTTACTGTAACAGGGAGAGGTGACTTGGAAAGTGCTCCTTTATGAATCCTTGCAGAACATCTGAGAACTCAGTTTAATAGCTCATGGAATGTCTGTTTAAAATATTTATACCAAGTTTTTTTAAAATCAGGGACTAGCAGCTAAATCTCTGTAAACCATAGTTGGCTGACCTGGTGGCCTGATTTCTGAAAATGGCAGGAGTGCATCAAACTGTGTTTTTCACAGTCAGAGTGAGAGTATCTCTAGCATTTTAGCCTACAAGGCAATTTTAAAATGGTATGTGTTATTATGGTATATAGTGGGTAATCTTGAATAGAAAAAAAAAATATAATTACTTCTTCTAAATTTATGGGAAGCTTTTGAATGGTGCTTATGATAGGCCAAACAGTGAATAGCTATATTTTTCTCTTTACTAGTAGATGCCTCTACTAGTGCTGCAAAGTGTTCTACAGCAGTATTTAAGCATTTGAGATCATGGACCTGAAATAGATGTCTAAAACATTATCTGAAATTCAGTCTACTGCCATAGAAGGCTGTTAGCAATTGTTATACTTGACTGTAAAAGTGCTTCTTTGAGATCATGGAAATTGTCAATGTCTACAGTTACCTTTTCTTCAAGTAATTCCTGTTTACATTGCAACTCTCACTTTTGTAAGTCAGTCATGCAAACAAGATACAAAATCTGTTTTATTAGCTATTCTTCTTAGCTGAAAGCACAGTATTTTTACCATCTCTGTTCCCTGCTCGCCTGTTACCATAGTCCCTGCTTATAATTTGTTTAGTTATCAGACTGATAACTGGTTGAAACTCCTTATCTCTAAATGGTAAAAAATACATTTGCAACACCAGACATTTCTAAACTGATTTTTGTAGTCATCTATTGTGGTTTTCTGTAGGCAGCGAAGAACAGGTTCTCAGGAAGACTGTTGGATGGTCTTTACAAGAGGCCTGTTTACTGACACCAGCTCTAATTGGAGTGTGTCATGGGAAGCTCTCATCTCAAGGGATCTGACATTGTTCCAGGAAGAACCAAGCAGATCCGATGTTAAATTGCTTCAGGCTCTTTTGCAAAGTAGAGCATTTCTGAAGCTGGGAGAGTTTTGCCAAGGGACTCACAGGGCATGAATTTCTAGGGATGATGTGCATCACATTCAGTTTTATGGTTTCCCTTTCACTGTTTGAGGACATTGCATAGCTGAATAGATTGCAGGGGAACCCACGCCTTTTTCACAGGAGTCTAGTGTAAGCATGGCAGAGTCCTTGTTATGGTCATCAGTGAGATGGGTATTTATTACTGGATCAGTATCTGAAATTTCTAAAGGGTTCTCATAAACAAAATGAAGGTGGTTGCTCTTTTGATCAGGTCTAGTAGGAAAATATGCAAAGAGTTCTCACAGGCCGCTGATGTCCCAAAATATGTCCACTGTAACAATTCACAGGCTATACAGACTTCATGGTTGTCAAGTGTTCTGCTTGCCCTTGCCATACAGACGTCATGGTTGTCACTGGAGATAGAGCGCTGTACCTTCTGCTCCAAACACATCGGCTCCTACTGTCAGGGCTGGTATCGTGTTGCGAGCACGGGGGGACTATGCAAATGGGCTAACATAATGCTGCTCATATGGGAGCTGACTGGGCTAATTCCCACGTTAATCCTGTGAGCGAGTGCAGTATGAACAAGAAACTCACCCCAAGGCGGGCTAAGTCCAAGCCATGTGCTCCCACCACTGAGACGAGCTGTGGCTGCTCTCCAGGTAGTCAACTGGACCCCTGAGTTCTCACTAAAAGGTGCACCTGCCACCTGATAGCATTTTCCATTATCCTGGAAGTGTTGGAGTCATCTGAGAGGAATTTTAGACATTTAACATCAACTCTGCATCTTTCCAACAATTTGCTAGAATTTGGATCACACGGTTAGCAAGAAGGCCATGTTGAGTTTGCTTTTGTCACAGCAATCATTTCGCCTGTCTGGCAAAACAACAACAGATTGATGCAGCTTTCTTAGAGTGACAGAATGTGATAAATAACACTGTTTACCTGGTTGATGTTTAGGAACCATTCCAGGATCATGGGGTGAGAAAGAAACTACTACTGAGTCAGGCAGCTGATGACAGCTGTAAACCCCTTTCAGCTGAAACCTAATTCTATTCTATTCTATTCTATTCTATTCTATTCTATTCTATTCTATTCTAATTTCTATTTCTATTTCCATTCCTATTTCCATCCCACCCCACCCCACCCCACCCCACCCCACCCCACCCCACTCCATTCCATTCCATTCCATTCCATTCCATTCCATTCCATTCCATTCCATTCCATTCCATTCCATTCCATTCCATTCCATTCCATTCCATTCCATTCCCCTTTACTTTACTCTATCATAATGATGATGTTTAACCATTGAGATTTTTCATTTATGGGGTATTCCTCTCATGTAGGAATTTAAAGATGAATTGAAAGAGATGATGCACAGAGGCTATGCAAAGTTACTTTGATTCCTACTGAAATATTTTATGTAGGATTTAGATGGTTTCTAAAATGTTTCTGAATGACTTTGATCTTTTTATTTGGGCTGAATATTTCCTGTTTTGATGTATTTCCCTTTTAGAACACATTGATTTTAGAAAAAATGTGTGTTCCCCAAAATTATACAGATTTTATCACAATTTTTAACAAAAATTCCAAAGTGATTTTTTCCTTTCAAGTTCAAATTTGTTCCACATTTTCTTACGTATCTTTATTTTATAATTTATACTATGGTACAAGATTAAAAAAAAAGGAAATATGAAACATCACCATGAAATACTTGATAATGTCAAAACAAGGTCCATCATTGCATGGATCTCTGCAATAAAATGTTTTGATTCTACTTCAATGGGAAATATCAACATGTATTTTAAGTTAGATGCATAGTAGGTGCTGCCCATCACTTCTCCTGTATGTTTTTCTCTTCAGGTTTCTCAGACTTGAACATGATATAGAGAAAACCAATACAAAAACAGTTTCTGCTTTCTCTTTGCACTTAGTTTCTGTATGGATTGCTATTTCAGGATTTTTTGGTCTTCTTGCTTGACTGAGAATTGAAATAAATCACTTGGCTCAGCTTTAATCTGCTTGTTTGAAGTCTTGAGGGTGAGCATTAGCATTAGTAGGGTAACTGATAGGTAAATTGAAGGAATCAAGTTTTTTTATTATTTAGAGGAGATTTATATTAATAATGTCACTCATTTCAATGAATGCTAGTCTGGATCACCTGATTTTGGAACATGACTGTTCTGACCTGGCCCTGAAGGCGAAGGGACTGAAGTTCTTATTAATAGATTCCTTTGGGGCAGATTAGAGTGAAATGACACCAAATCACTGGTGTTTATATATTTATGTGTAGAGCTTATTTGGTTGCAATAGAAATGAGGTATTTGGCAGTTTTGGTTATTATTATCTAGAGTAATATAGTAGTAAAAAAAGCATTTCAGACTTCAACTGAAATGCATTTGCTCATGTTGACTGTAGAGAAAAGTATCACAGAAGGCATTTTAGTACTATGGTGCAAACGGCATTTTAGAGGAATATTGCAATTACTGCAAAAAAGAGGAATGCAAATGCAGAAAGGCACTGGAATATCTGGATATCCAAATCTGGATATCCATTCTTTAATCCTGGTTTGCTGTAATTTATTATTGTGGCATTTTTTCTTTCTTTCTCTCTCAAGAAGTCAGAACAGAAGGGATACTTTTAAGGAATTCCCTTAACTATTCACAAAAAAATCAGTAAATGAATTTAGCCCTTCAGAAAATGTCAGTGTAATTAATAGCATTGTTTTCCACGTCTGAACTGAGTTTTGAGTATTGGTTATGTATGCAACAATGAATACATGAATGGATAGTATCAACTTTCTCTAATGGAGCACCAGAAATAGGAAAAGATACACCACAAAGGTATAATTAAAATGATATAGGAAGAAAGCAAAATTTCCAAAGATCTTGCAGGATATAAGAGGCAAAATATTATTGAACCTACTACCTTCAATCTACTGTAGAACATAAATGGTAGGAAGATACATCAATGGGACTTTACTCTGAAGTAAATCTAATCTTCACTTGGACAGCAATTAATATATTTACCAGTAAGTAAAAGTGCTAAGCCCAACTATCTGGCAGGGAAGTCACCGGTGTGAGCTGTACCAATCTACAGAGGCCAAGAATGTTTTCACTGAGCTCAGATGCATCTTCCTTTTACTGAAGCTCTTATAAAGCCAGTCCTGAAGGCCACTCTTATATAGTCCCTGTGGTCAGGGGTGACACCTCAGCAGCTGATGATGCAAACTCATTAATGCTATTTAGGAATACATATTTGTATTCATTCTAGATGTCATGAGCTTATTGGCAAGCCTCATAAATTGGAAATTCTGAGCCTGAGAACTCCTCCTTCCTCCGGAAGCATTGAAATGCCAACCTGTAATTCGTGTTCTCAAGGACCAGTGCTTTCCTTGGTTGTGTGTATGCTCATGGCATCATGAAGGTGTTTGAGTATAAATGAGAAAGGAATTTGGTTCTCAATTTAGCACTTGAGTTTCTCCTGTAGTAATGAGTTACCTCTTCTGTGGTACCATCACAGTTCCCTGCATCAGTTCACTACATTAACTTCAGGCAGACACAATTTTCCTTGGATTTGCTACAGCCTTATTCTCTCCCTCCTCTAAACTTTATCCTATTATCTTGAGATGTAATTTGAGAGTTTGTGCTGTCTTTGATTTCCTATTATGTTGTTGTCTCCTCTCCTGTGGGAGAAACGGAACTAATCATGGCATAGTCAAATCTGCAATGACAAAATTGACTTTGGTAAAATAAACTGAGACACAGACTCATGGCACATGTAACAAGTAAAACCAGGACATAATCTACAGTTGCTAATGAATTGTGTCAGAGGGATGCACAACTTGAAAAATGAACACCTAAGTGGTGAGCTATCTTTCTCTGTCCCAGCACTGCTTTGGTGGCATGATGCATATTTCTGGAGGAAATGCAGATGAGATTAAATAGCACACAGCTTTTCAGCCTGCATTCTGAACGTCATGCACTTTTCTGGACATAATACAGATGAGAATATAGATCTTGTGCAAGCTTTAAAAAAAATGTTTCTTAAATGGTTTCATCTTGATAGCTTTAAGGTAGGTTTCCTATATCAAGATGAAGATTTCTGAGGATGAAATATTTGACTTATGGCCCAATTTCAAAATATAGAGGTTACTATAAGTTATTGTGGTGTAGGAAGAGGAATGACATTGATCATCTGTTGTTCAATTTAGTTTTAATTTTTCTGATGGATGAATGATGAAAAAAACCTTCATTAATTTTTATGTGCCAGCATTCCAGTAAAATGCTGATGTGGGTTTCTCTAGTACCTACTGATTTGGATAAGGTTGGGGTTGGATGTCCCAGAGTGATATCTATATTTATTTTTTAATTATAGGGGAAAAAGAGAATCCAAGATCTGTATTTTCCATAGCTGGCAAAGCACAGATTATTTTTAAAACACCTGGTTTTAACAGGGTTTATTCTTGAAATGGCTCTATATGAGTAGGACTAGTTTTATTCCCAAATCATGGGGGACAATGCAGCATAGCATGTTTACAGTGTGTTTAATCCTACTTTAATACCTGAAAAGGGTCTCTGGTTATGCGTGTATGCCACTACCCAGACCAAATAAACCAGGCATCTTTCCAAAGCCAAGTCTTCCAGTTCTTTCAGAACACCTATGACCTGGCTACCTAGGAAAGAGCAGACCAAAACAGAAGGGTTGCTTCAACCTGCAAGGAACATCCTTGTTCCTACCAGAGTTTTGCTCCTGGGAAGCAAAATGCCAGCAGAACATCACGGCCTCTCTTTGACTGTAACTTGCCCTTAGCTGTCTCAGAAGTCAAAGTTTTTCGGACATAGTCTGTTTATAAACTTATATTTTCCCCACATATTCTATTGTACTTACAAAGGAGAAATAAAACATGAATTTGTTTTGCTTTTATTTGTTGGCTTAGGAAAGTGGAAAGTCTAAGGTGTCTAAGAACCAATTTTTCATGAAACATTCTCTTTATTTTTGGTCATCATGAATGAAAAACTTCTCACTCAATCTGCATTTTGTGCAATATTTTACTCACCTGTAGATATACAATTTCAATTTTGCTACAAGGCTTCTCTTTGTTTCTCACATAACTAATCACACGAAATTATTTTTAAATTTAACTCTTATTAGTCCAAATTCAGTGCACTAAGGGATAAACAGTAGATAAGGAAACTTGGGGACGTTCTGGACCCTCTGTCACTTCTGACTACACCATGATCCACTAACTGAATGAGCCAGGTCAGCCAGGGAGTAGCACTTGCCAAAGTGGGTAGGTATTTCAAAATCTAGGCCAGACTTCTTTGCAATTATTTTTCTTTATAATTTTATTTGAACTTTTTAGCTTCAAGACTACTCTCCTAGCAGAAAAGCAACTGGTTTTGTTATTATATAGTTCCATGGCTTGTCAATCATAAGATGTTTTCCAATCCTATTATGTTTTCCTTGTAATGAGACGAGGGCAGTGTTTTGTTTTAGATGTACTAGAAATTATAATGGAGAAAGAAAATGGAGCTGATCTGTTTAATGGGGATAAGAAGTTATTTTCTTCCTAGTTTCTTATTACTCTACTGCTTAATTCCTGGCAGCATTGCATTAATGTTAAGCACTGGTCCCAAGCACCAAGTGGCAATTTATCATCTATTTTGGCAGGCTTCCTGCTTCATCCTGCACCTGCCTCCTTGAAAGAAAACAAGACATCAGATACTTATTCAAATAATGCAGTAGCTGATCAGCAGAGTATCTACACAATGGTAAGTTATCCATGATAAAAGGACAACTTTTTCATGCATTATATGTGACATATGTGTCCTTTCTCTTAAGATTTATGACATTCATGACGGTTACTATTGTTACTCTAATCAAATCTTTTACAGCCTAGCTGCAAAGGTTCAACTTATTGTCAATAGATTTCTATATGAGTCAATCATGCAATTTCATAAATGCTTTGAAACACCTGCACTCTCCTTGGAAGTGCAGAAATAGCAGTATCATGATCTCATCTTTCAAGTCATGAAACTGCTATGTCTCAGTAATTCCCTATTGGCAAACAAAGTGGGAGACAAATCAAAACTCTATGTTCATTTGCATTTGCTCCATCCAATACATACATCTGTTACACACAGACATGAGTGTGGATATTTATATATGTATTTGCACCCACATATATATACATAATACACATAATATACATATTATGTATATATATATATGTGGGTGCAAATATATGTACATAAACTTCCCGAAGAATGGATTATGGCCTTAAAGCACAAATAAAGAAGATATCAAAGGAGAGCTGTATCTATGAGTCAGAACATGAAGAGAATGGCAGGAACTATTAATAAAAAGGATACATAAAATCTTATTCACGTATCTGAAAGGAAAGGTCATGTGTTTTACCAGGAATTTGCATTTTACAAGCCTCACTGGAAGCAAAATGCCTAACTGCTAGAATGCAGGATGTCATGTTCCTGCTGGCATGGAAAGGGAGTCCTTTGCTTAAAGCATTAATTAGCCCGAGGTGTGGAAACCAGTTCTCTGTGGTGCCACTGATCCCCTGGGACTGTCTTCTGGCTTCTCTGAGCCTCACTTCCCATCTGTAAAACAGTTAAATATAGCCCTTCCCTCTGCATTTTCTCTATGTGTAGTTATCAAGGACACACAGAGGCATCAGTTAGCTCCTTGTATTTGGCCCAGAAAATTTAAAATGTCAGAACAATGCAGCAGCATATGGCAGCATGGTGATTGATAAAGCCAGCTTATGTTCCATTAAGGAATACTTTATTATCTATGATTGTTAGGAATCCATATCAACAACCCACTCTGTTAGGAGCTGTAACTAAGGATAATTCTTTCTTGAGAGCTCTCAGTTTAATGAGAAAAAACAAAGGGGGGGTAGAAACGCTCAGTGAAAATGGAGCAATTAAAGAAAAGTGGCAAGAATATGAGGATATGTACATACACAAGTGGTGCAGGTGGAGAAGTACCCTTTAGGAGCACATTGTACAGTGAAGATGTACCATGCAGAGCTGCTCAAATCATTAAAAGACAAAATGCTTCTTCCAGGTACCCATCTAAGGGCAGGAACTTGAACTTAGGAATCCCTGTACCAGGCAAATGCCCTGGGGTTGGGAAATGGCCCATCTCCCTCTTTCTTCTCAGAGTTGTTGCAGTCAGACATAAAATTTTTGAATGTGGCAACAGAAAAGGACTACAATGGTGACAACAAAGTACTTTAAGGTAAGCTGTTTATTTAAAGTTCATGTTGTGAAGGATTTTAGCGCAGAGCATCACATTTGCCTACTGAAATGCCATCTGCAAGAGTTGTTTGATCTAGAGGCTAAATCTGATCTCTGTCTCTGAAAGAAGCCTTCATACTGACATTCTGATTAGGAGCTTCCTTTTTTCTTCATAGCCTGGTCTGCAGCTGAGGTCCTGTTTTATTTTCTGCCCAAAAAGAAGGTTTTCTAGCTGTCTGCAGAACTAATTCTATAGCTATCACATAAATGGGTTTCTAATTTGTCCTAGAGTGCTGAGCATTAGAAATATTTGCTACCTCCTGAAGACCTGCAGCTCTGGTTCTGCTTTTATCCCTACGGTTGTGAGAGGGTGCCTGTATCTTTGGAAGGCTTCTTGGAAGATTTTTTTCTTGTTGTAGTGCTTGCAGTAGTGTGACCAGCAGTGCCAAAAAGCTGGTGGAGGGCTGTCTTGCTGTTGCAGTATGAGAGCTCTGCTGGTATGTTGAATACAAACCTTTTAATTGCTACTCCATTCTGTCTAGCACATTGGTTTGCCTTCTTTCAGGCTAGAATTTTGCTACATTTATATGACCTTGATGTGTGGCCACTCTTCCCCCCAAGAGAGCAGAAAAGGAGGAGAAAACCAAAGCATGCTGATTGCATTGACAGTGCTCTTAGCTTCTGAAACCATGTTTTAAAAAGAGCCAGGGCCAAGTTCTGTGAACTCCTGGAAGCTGGCAGACAGAGCCAATACAAAACTTAAACAGAAACACCAAATTTCAAAGGTCTCCTGGGTTGTAATGGCTGGGGTTTTTTAATGTTCTCCTGTTCTTGGCATAGCACTGGTGCAGCTCAGTAACTATGGGCAGGTCTGGTAGCAAAGGCTTTCTGCAGTGTATCATCCCCACACATCAGAGTACTTTGCTCCTCACAGAGTGGCCTAGGACTGTGCTGCTCTTGCTCAGCACTTCACAGCTGGGGCTGGTCTGGGGAGTTGATTCTGGCTGTTGGACCTCAGAGTAAGGAGAAAAATCTACTGGAAATGCACATGGACCTTTTTTTTTTTCCCCCCTGTCATACTGTATGTATGGCTATTTGATTTCTCAAGTTTCCTTATGTGTTTGGATACCCTAATATTCCTAATGAGTCCTTGTGTGCAACTGCTTAGTAAATGCCAACCTTAATGCTTGTGACTTAGAAGCTTTGTTCAGTGGCCACAAAGGCAGAGTAAATGCTTGAGGCTTTGTGTATCTGGTTGCTTGGCCAAGTTGCCTTACTGAGCAAATGCAAAGATATTAAATTTCTATTCAGATGATTAAAAAAGAGCTTCTTCATGTTTTACCGCATGACTTGCTCTGTTTACTGTGCATTAGGTGTTTACTATAGTGATAGAAAAATGGCACCTTCCTCTTCTCCTTCTCTTCTCCTTTGTAACAGATGTTTCCTCAGAAGGACTTGCTGATCACCTGTATCTCCAACAGCATCTAACAATATTTCATTAAAAAAAAAAAAAGGTGATGTGCATGCTCGCCTTTATTTTGTTAAGTTTTGATTTCTAATGGTAACAGCTAGTGTCAGGTTTCTCAAACTGCTGCTTCTATTTCTTGTTTTCAATTGAAACAGTGTGCTGTGTCAGCAAAACCCACAGCTTGCTGCCACATTCTCTTTTGTGTGGCAGTCGTTTGACACATGAAACTGGCAGCTGCTCTTAAAGGACCCTGCAAATTAACTGTATTAAAGATAAAAAACATGGAGGGGTTCTTTTTCACAACGATGGGAAGCCTTCTTAACTACACTCAATTCAGGAGTGAACCTTTACTGCCATAATTAAAAAGAGGAATGAAATAAGAGAGTGTGTTACATGCAACAGGATCGCTAACACCGAAAAGATGGGATGAGATGGGATCAGAACAGCCCATGGAGGGGTTATAAGCTCAGGTCTTCCAACAATTATCCTGACACCTGAGCTGTAGTTGTGTGAACCTTTTGACTGCTAGCAGCACTGTTCTCTGCCTGCTGTCACTGCAGATATTTGTGTTGTGTTCGGCTCTTACACGTAATTGTCACCAAGGTGAGAGCCTCTGGTGTGATGATGCTGCAAACAGTCTTGGACCCCTTGGAGCACTCCTGTTTTTCAGTGAAGTTGCACACAGCCTGTGGAACTGCATGGTCTATAAGCAGATGCAATCTGTGCAATGCACTGAATCTGAAAAACTGAAATAGAACCTAGCAATCAGCACTTGAAAAATTATTTTGTTGGTGTTTTTAAACCCCAAATTTATCCAAAATTGGAAAAAGTAACTTTCAATTATTTGGGCAGTTTTAGGGTGGGAAGTTTGTCTTTATCTGAGGAGAAAGAAAAGACCCCATGAGTCAGGCAGGTTCTTTCTTTTGGGATGGACTTTTTAAAGCATAAAGTGCAGCTTTTTACATTTGAGTTTCTGTGAGGAAAACTCACCCTGGTTTAAGTCAGTGCTAGCCCAATCTGTGCTTCAATAATCTGTGGGAAGTAAGGTGAGACAGCATGGCCAGAGGGGAGGAAGCAATCTGAACATCATTTTCCAGAAGAGAATGGGCAAACCCAAAGAATAAGTACCTCGGAGTCAAACTACTACTAGGAAGTTATGGCTGCCCATTCCCACTGTAAAAGCTTCCCACTGTAACAGCATCCAGTCTTTTCTTCTGTGCTTAGAGCCAGACCAGAATAACACAGATGGTGAGAAGAACTTCCTGTAGTCCAAAAGGAAAAGAGCTGCAAGGTCCTCAGAGCTTCCTAAGGACTTGACTACTGCCCATGTTTTACCCTGCAGATTTGCATCTTTCACTGCATTCATGGGCAATGGCCAGAGCTTCAAAGCAGCAGCTGTGTCATGTGGCCAGAACTGCAAATGTGTCCACTCACAGTGGTAAATGCACTTAAGGTTAAGTGTCCTTCCTTAAGTGATTGCAGATCAGATTGAAAGTTTAGATAAATATTACAGATTTTGAATGAAAGTGGGAGAAGGGAGTTGCTATATTTTGCATTGTTCTTAGAAGGTGTCCAGCCCTCTGAATTAAAGCGTAAGGAGGACAAAAGCCTTGGGATGTGTTTCTTCATAACATTTAAAAATTTTAAAGATTCATAATAATTTTTTTAAAATACGTATGAGAATTTGTCCCTATCCTACCAATCTTCTCCTGGAGGAGATCTTCTGTTGCTTCAATTACTTTATGAGCTGGACCTATAATTTTGATAAATATTTACTGAACCAGTGTTTTATCAGAAATCAGAGAACTTAAGGGGTTTAGTTCCTCAGGCTCCCAGCAGCCTCTCTAAATTTTAGTGTGTATGGAACATTCATCTTTCATCAGGAGTACATAAAGTGGTTTGTTAATTTGTAGGAGGAGATTTTTGTCAAACTTACATATTTAACTTGGCACTGTCATATGAATGATGCCAACTGTATAGCATTAAATTGGAAAATGCCTGCCAAAGGTCTGTTTCATGAGTGGAGCTTGCAACTATGGCATGGAGTTATGTCAGGGAAGATTTAGGTTAAATATTAGGAAAAGGATTTACACCTGGGAGGTGGCTGGGCACTGGAACAGGCTTCCCAGGACAGTGGTCACAGCACCAAGCCTGAAAGAATCAAAAAAATGTTTTGGACAATGCTCTCAGGCACATGGTATGACTCTTGGTGTGTCCTGTGCAAGGCCAGGGGTTGGACTCAATGATCCTTGTGGGTCCCTTCAATTCAGGATGTTCTATGATTCTAAGTATTGGGCAAGGTGTTCTTATAAAGGACTTTACGCTTGCAAGGGAAAGAGGAAAAATGGTGTGGCCTCCTCCTGAGATCCAAGCAAAGCTTCTCTCCCTGTAGTATGGGCAGCACCAACCCAGGGGCAGGAGGAATGTGTGTGTCTGGGCAGATGTCAAAGGAATGACCACCTTTACACACTGGAAAAGGAAAATACTTGGATTTAGAGTGATGCTTTCTTCCACACAAAGGTCCAAATGTAGCCCAAGAGAAAACCCTGTGAGACATTTCAGGTAGTGTCAACAGGCCCCATCAGCCTGAAGGCACTGGGTGTCTGGAACAAGAAGAAACTGGGTTAAACCATAAATAGGACCAGAAAATCTAAATCAGCAGAGCTCCATGGAACATGTCAAGTGACCTGTTATCACTAAACAGGAGGGTTTGTGACTTAGTCTGTCATGTCCATATCAGGTGAGGGTTAGTGACGTGAGAGCAATGTGTTTCATCAGGACTCTGAAAATAACCACTGAAAGTAACTACTTGATCTTTTTCCAGAAATGTCTGAGAGGATGCTGCCTTCCTATCCTGAGCAAGCTTGCTTCAGCTTCAGTTTTTAAAGCTGAAGCAGTCCCTCAAAAGAGGGATTCCGCTGTGTGTTGAGATATAGAAGTTGCAAATTCTGGCTGGTTTTATTTTGGTTAAGGACAGTGTAGTGATGTTTTTCCTGTTTCTCACTGATGGAATTGCAGGAGGAACGTGCATTATGCAGGTTTGGTCTCATCCAGAAGCAATGCATCAGCACTTTTTCCTTTGTTTTCAGTGGTCTGTTATCTGGCCATTTGTGCTTTTTGGCAAATGGTAAATAAATGTGTCATACAAAGGAGCATAATTAAAGTTTAGATTGGCTTTGGTGCACTAATATCTGAACCATGCAAATCACAAACCAGATATTCAACTGTAATATCAACATATGAACAATTTTGAACTCTGAAAATATTTGGTGAAAACATTTGTGATTATATTTGAACAATTTATAAGTCACGTACTTTGCCATTCTGCCCACAGTTGTCCAAGTAGAAATGCAGGTGAAGCTAATCAAGTATATTGCTAACTGCAGATTATTCTTTCAGTAATTTTAAATGAGGCCAGCAACTGTTACCTGCTTTTATTTAGGAATAGAAAAAAATGCAGGAGCCCTCCGGTGGTCAAAATACCCCTCTCCAGCTAAGTCATATTCCCTTAAATGCTAAATTCATCTGATAAAAGGCTTTATTCTAGTTAGTTTATTAATTGCAAGCTATTTTAAAGATATATGTAAATTAATAACACTTCTGCCATCCTGCAAACCAACTTTTTTTAAAAATTCCCACATCAAAATCAAGAAAAGCAATCAGCACCAAAACCAAATAAATTAAGCAAAGGTAGAAAAAGTGATTCCCTGAATTCTCAGTGTTGTGTGCTACACTCCCTGCCTGAGCATGAAGAGAGTGTAACATAAGCAGAACAAGCTCCAGGTTATCTTCTCGATAGGTGATGGTTCTCTATAGGTTATGTTCACCTATAGGCTCTCTTATATAGGTGTATGTGTCCCACTGTGGTGAGGTCTCATCCATGCCCAGAGACCTCACATTGTGCGCAAAGCAAATAACTCCTGCTAATAGAATTTTGGCATATATTTGACACTGAAGTGAATGACTACCCCTGGGGCAGTGTGAGTGTGAACTGGGGCTCTGGTTCTCTGGAAATAAGGGCTGGTTTTAGTAAGTATTTAAGAATTCATTTTATACTTCTCCATTACTGGAGTGTTTTATAAGCTATTAAGAGAGAGAGGGGAAAAAAAAGATGCCACAGCAAATTGCTGCTATCATGGCTATAAAAAAAGACTCAGTAAAAGTTGTTTCCTACTCACGGTAACAAAATGTAGTTACAGCCATCTTGGTTTCCAAAATCAGAGCTCACAGAGGGTTTATATCCACACCATATTAGGGTTGGTACTTCTCACTGAAGCAGTCTGATACCTAACACACCTGTGAGGTAGGTAACTGGCACAGGGGATGCCTTCTCCAGCCACCTAGAAACAGAGACTAGACAAGAGTAAGGGAATAAAGATAGGTATTTATTTGAAGGGCCTTCAAGGTACACCCTGGGGGAGCCAGAGGCTGCTTCCAAAAAATGGACCCCAAGATGGACTCCAGGTCACGAGTTCTTCACACTTTTATAGATTTGGTTCATTTGCATATCAGGGTTAATTCTCCAATTAAAGCCCCAGTTTGATGATATAATTCCCTTCAGTTTGCCCCCTCCTTTGAGTCTTTGGTTTACACATTTTGGGCCCAGAACAGCCTGGCTGTCCTTGAAGGCAAAGCCTGGAGAGGCTTTGTTATGTCTACCCAGCACGAGAGAGCAGAAACTACAGGCTGCAAGGAACTTCAGAGTTCTGCACTCTAAGCAGTACAGAATTTGAAAAATATAAAAGTTAAAACCTAAGGCATCACAGGCATTGCAGCAGAAACTGTATAAACCATCATTTTGCTTAGGATTGGTGGGAAGAAAAGAAGAGGAAACATTGCAGCTGGGTGTCTTTGCTCTCCTGCTCATGCATGGCTGTGAGTACAAGGCTGATCCCCCAGGAGTGCTATCACAGTCTCTTCTGGCACTCACCAGCACTGTGTGGGCATAAGTCAGCTGCAGTTTTGGAGCCCTCCTCCTTAATTTCTGCCTTTGAACAATGCCTGCTCTGCTTGATGAGCATCCTCTGGGCTGGGCACTCCTGGAGCAGAGTCCTGAAGTACCCTCGCAGCCTGGCCTTCCTCTGCTGAGTGTTTTCCACATGCACAGACTGCTGCCTCATGGATGATTCCCAGCGTAGGCACTCACACCAGTCCACAGCCGGGGCACTCAGCACTTTGTGCTACTAAATCTTCAGTCTGAGTGTCCTTACGTGTAGTGCAGTGTCTCCATAGCACAGCCTTGTGTAACCACTAAGGGGTGTGATAGTGAGCACGGTGTGTCTGATTTATAACACTGAAATCAGTGTAAAAACCTTGCTTTCTACATTAGGGTGGGACTGTCTAACATAGCCTTGAGTATTCTTCAGTACCAGGAGATAATTGCAAGATTTAATGTGCTTCCAAAGGAAAATTACTTCCCGTTGTGTTTTTATTTGCAGTCTTCTGGAATAAAATCACCTAGCACCCTCAAAATTGCTTTCTTTACTCCTGAAATGCATTGAAATGAGTGGTTGGGAATAAAAATACCAGAATCTGCTTTGGTTAAAGGTTGTTGCTGACTCTTCCAGTTACTGGGTAAGTAGGAAGTAGAAGCAAGTATACAGTTAATTACATGCATTTTAACTGCATACTGAAGAAGACATGAATTTTGCAATTGTATGGGAAAAGACAGAAACAGCTGGTTTTCTGGACTGCATTTTTTTCTCTTCAAAAGAAAAAAATAATTTTCGTGGGGTCCTGTAAGTGTCTGTCTGTGAGCTGTTCAAAGTATTTTAACACTGGACATACTCCCTTCAGCAAGTACTGTACTATTCCACATAATATTGAATTATTATAAATTCAGAGTTCATTTTAATGTTAAATAGTTAATGGAAGTATGAAATTTTCCCTCTTTGAGAAGATTGAATATGTAAAATTAGATGTTTATCTCTCAAAGAGTCAGGCATAAGAAAGAAAGCAGCTGTGACATGATGGGCAAATAATTACATGTCCTGAATTCACTATTAAGGATGTATTTCACAAAACAAGCGCTATTTGAAGGTTTGGTCTCTTGGTAATGATGCAGGAGTACCCACAAACAGA
Source organism: Monarcha castaneiventris obscurior (assembly GCA_026261815.1). NCBI lineage: Eukaryota > Metazoa > Chordata > Aves > Passeriformes > Monarchidae > Monarcha > Monarcha castaneiventris. The sequence goes on from JAMPIT010000034.1 coordinate 2,558,363, forward strand.
GCAGGTTTGGGACCAGGAATCATGGTGTGTTGCTGCTTAATTTATATGGTGAAGGAATAAGGGAAGCAGGGACAGTTCTGTGGCAGGATGGCTCTGTGCAGGATTTGTTAGGTGCTCAGATCTCTGTGAGGATCACCTTCTCCTCAGCCCCTATCAAACCTTTCCACTCATGTGGAGTCTTAGGGTTTCTTTCAAAGTGGTGAAGCAGTTCCTACCCCTCAAATGTAGTGAAAGACACTGAAAATTGTGTAGAGCCCTACTGATGCCTTTTCCTGGTCTTAAAATCAAGAGTCAAACACGTTTAGAAAGAAAAAAGGGATTTTATACCTTGGTATTTATTTTAAGGATCCTTTGGTGCACTACATCCAGGTTGAATGCACCTCAATGTAGACCGCAATTCTCCCAAAAGATCTGGTATAACATTATAGGTTTTACTAATTAGCCTATCTATCAAAGATTCACCAATGAGAGGCTCTAATGAGCCCCCCTCCCCAAGGAACCTTCTCCTGGGTGGTTCTATCTTAGTTTACAAAATGTGTTCTGGAGAGGACCTTGGGGTCTGGAGCATATTGCTCCCAAACTACGAAACCTCTGAAATGTTTAGTCTCTTAGCTGGACAAACAAGTCCAAGAATACAGGCAAAAAGCACTAAGAATACAGAAGTTGTAAAAAGGCATAACAGGAGTATAAAATAAAAGGCAGATATCATCATGGCATCACTACCAGTCAAATAATTTTGCATCTCGTCAGCTGCTCTGGAACATTTATGCCTTAGTCAAGTGAATATCTTGTATATGCATTTCCCATTCCTGGTATTTCCTGCTGCACCTAACCACACAGAGCTGTGCTGTTTTCCACGTGCCTGCAGCAGTGCTGAGATCACCCAGTACCATCCAGCTTAGCTCCAGCACAGCCAGCCCCAGGCTCTAGAGTGAGCTAGCCCTGTGCTGCTTTGACAGGTAATACAGGAAAGGAAGCAAAGGAAGGCAGCAACCCTGTGTCTGTCACTGAATGTCAGTGAAAATGACATTTAGTAGCCAAGTATCAGTGCTATGGTCAGAAGCAGTCTTCAGTCATCACCCCCTCTTGCAGAGTTGCCCAGCACTGAACTATTTTTCATGTCATTACACTGAACTGCGCTTTAAAGTCCTCTGATAAAAAATCCTCAAATTATCTTTGTTAATTGCTTAATGTTTTCCTTTTGCTTCCTGAAGTTTTACAGTGAATTAGACCACAAAAAGAACATTTATCTATGTAGCAGAATAATTTACTGTTGTAGGCATGGGGGGCAGAAATAACAGCATGACAGTTTCCTCTGTATGGTATCATATATTTCTGTATGTGACCCTGTTCAAATTACTCTTTTTAAAACTGACGGCTTAGCAGGGGCTGTCTAGGTAGGAAATGTGATCCTGTTTGTCACAGAGTCTGTCAATGTGTGAATGGAACTGCTAAACTGATTTACAGTGTTTTAGCACAGCTACTCCTGGACATGTGAGGCTAGAGTTACACAACAATTAGAGTGAAGACATCAGTGGTATTTTATTTATGAAAGGTCTGCACACGTTCTATAATTAGGCCAATCTAACCACAATAATTTATGAGCTGTAGTTGGCAAAAAATAGACTCAAAAAGTTAATTACTGTAGACAGTGACTCAGGAAAGTCTGATCTGTGAATGTTTTGCAGCTAAACCAGTGTTACGTATGTAGATACTTGCATTAAGAACTTTTAAAATGCTCCCTTCTTGCACTGGACATGCTCAGAGAGCTCATACAGTGATGATGCTCTTCAGACATTTAGAAGGTCTTGGCCTCAAAACAGGCTTAAAGCCTCACTTAAGATTATTAAATTAGCCCTTTTTCTTTTGGTTTGCCATGAAGCAAAGTGGTGTACATGCACATCAAGCAAATAGGCCGCTTGGGTTATCTCAGTCTTTACAGATAATGTCTTTATACCTTCTTCCTAATTCCTTGGGAAGCTTTGCCTGCCTGAAGACCAAACAGCCAACTGCAACCTGAACATGAGCTCTTTTGAAATGCCCCAGCAGCAGAAAAAGATACAGATTATAATTTTTTCCCCTGAGATCCCTTGAGAGTTCTCACAGTCAAAATTACAGCATTTTCAGTTCCCTGCATTTTTACCTGAAAAAAGTGACTTGAAGGTACAGCTTATTTTGCAGATGATGGTACTTGCTGCTCTTTATCAATGTGCTATTTAATACTTCTGTAGACTTTTCACAGCCGTCAAATTATCATAGGGATCTGTCCTCAATGTCTTGTACTTTGGGGAGGTAAAGACCCCTTCTCTCAGTCTCACTTTTTTTAAACTTTAAAGGATTTTGTGTAGAAGCCAAGACCCCTAAGCATAATATTTTCATTTTCTCTGGCAGCAGCAGGGCAAAATATGCTGGAAAAGCTGACCAGACTGGGGGAGTAATGGGAATGAGGTGACTGAAATGATGCAGCCTGCGAGCTGGTGTTTCACTGGGAGAGACACCCTTGTAGCTTGTTTTGGGTCTGAACCCAAACTCAGGATGTAACTTGTGGTTTGTCCATCCAGCTACTCTCTCACAGCCAGACTGTTGCGTCCTGTAGCTCAGATCTGAGGGCTTTGCAGGAGGGAGAGGCAGATTGGCCCCTGTGAGTGGGAATAAAGCAAAAGTGAGTCACATACAAATTTATGGCAGGTGATGGCAACCTGCAGGAATAGCTGCTGAAATTAGCTTTCCACTGTGCTAAGGAAGTGGTCCTTATTGCAACAACTGGCAAAGTGCCTTCCAATGGCTTGCACAGCCCTTGCAGTGGCTGGGGAGAGAAGTGGCCCTGCAGCCACTCAGGCAACCTGCACTTGGTCCTTGCTCTTGCTTCTGCCTCCCCATGACTCGCTGGGCAGATGTTGGGAAACCTTTTGGGGCCTTAAACTGTCTGAGCTAAAATTTCACTGTGTCCATCACTTCATTAGAGAAACTCTTGCTAACATGCCAAAACTGACAAAGCATCCAGATTACAGTTCTTTTTTTGATATGGTTTCATTTTCCTTTCTCAAGTATATATATATATATAAAATTAAAAATAGGCTTCTTAAAAGACTTTTTAAATGTTAAAAATGGTATTAACAAAAAACCCAGTTATTCCACTGATCTTCAAATCTTCTGATGCTTTTCTAGTCAGATGTTTCTTCAGATATTTTTGATTGGAATAATATGAAAAGTAAAGACCATTATGCTAAAATAAGGGCTTGGGTACTTTTGCTGATAAACATGTTCATATTTAGAAAATGATAAAAATCTCTTGGTCCATGCTCAGTCTCATTTATTGTAACACTTTTTGACAGGTTTTCATGAGACTGAATCCACACTAGAGAACTGAGACAGTCACTTCACTGCACAAATTACCTAAGACTCAGGATGGTACAGGTAAGCTGAGGATTGTTTCCTTAAGGCCTTCTTAACTTTCATATATTGTGTTTACACTCTTGTTAAAGTGCACCAGCCTGTATATCTAATAACAAACAGTTCTGATTCCCTTGATAAACTCCTGGTTTATCCCTGGGTTCTAGTCCCTTTTCTTACCTGATCTCTGCTCATGCTTGCTGTTGTGTTTTATTCACCTGATCTCTCAGTTTGTCTTTATTACACATCTCATGGATTGCTGAATGAAGGCTGGTCTCAGCACTTGTTTTTGAAAGTTTGATTGCTCCGTTTGGGGACCTTAAAGCTCTTGGATGGTTTATCATCCAAAGATTGGGCTTTCTTCTCTCCAATATTACACACAATGTTCATTCTTTCTCTGGCCTTAAGTGTAGTGATATATTTACACAGACAGTATACTTCATAAATGCTACAATGGGCAAATTTGGGTCTCTCTTATAAGACACTGTACATGTATTTGTGTATTTGTATGTATTTTTACAATTTCCAAATCACTCGAACACTTCTAAAAGTTCCCTGGGCATGAGTTTTATTTTTCTGTCAGTAAAAAGAAACATAGGAATAGCTGTTGACATACAGACCTTCTTATCAGCACATTATCACCACTGGCAAAAGCTCTAAAACAAAAAAAGTTCTGAAATAAAAAGCAACTGGAAATCTTACTTAAGCTGTCAGTTATATCAGATACTGCCAACAGCTTCTTGTACTAGCAGTATTTTTCTGGGCAATTCCCCACAGAAAATTGAATGAGCAGAGTTTTTACATGGTGACAGAAGGCAAGAGCAGTTCGGTGCAGAGGAAGGCAGTGATTTGATAATTCAGATTGGGACTGTCACTTCCTACATCAAGTAAACGTGAGAAGACAATGGCAGTAGTTGTCAGAGACATGAAAAAATAGGGGCCAGGTCTGGCATTTCTGGTGGTGCTTGGAGGATAGGAAACAATGTCAGGTACAAGCAAAACACTATCAAGACTGGTAATGCCACTTTGAAATTGATGCCAAAACCCTTGAATTTAATGTGCAAAGATAAGTTGGGGCAGCAGGGTGAAAAGATGATCTTGTTTTCTCTGGACATCATACAAAAACTTACAAAAACATACTCTCTGGCCTTGCTACAGAGTATATATATAGTGATGTAAGTAGGTGCAATTTCAGCATCAAGGGACTTCAAATAGAATTGCTTGCCTCTTCTCTCCATTTTTGTTTTTTATGGACTATTACATGTAAATCATGGCAATATGCACTCCATTGCACATAGGCTGGGCAGATGACATGCTGGTTTAAGGAAGCTCACCTGAGTCTAGAGATGCCTAGTGATGTCTAGATGATGTCTACGTGCTTTAAGAGCTATGATCCTTGTACATCCTTTTGAAACTAGCCCAGTGTTTGATAATTCCCCCTTTAATTCTGATCCATGTATTTGCATGATTGTTGAGCAACTTTAACTTTTCTACTGAATACTTTTCCACAACTGTCAAGCTGCATAAACTGTTTCTGAATCCAGTGCAACTACTGTGCAAATGGGAGAAGAATTCATGCTCTTAGGCAGATATCTGAAGCTTAATTTTTATCCTGATTCGATCATGGTTACTGTGAATCTGGTTGTAGTAATACTGAATTACTGGAATGGTACCTTTGAAAACACATGCTCACAATGCAGGTCCACGGTCACTGTCTCCTATTGTGTCCCAGTTTTTTATGCTGAGACTGACAATGCAATTGTGAGACTATGTGGGTATAGTTTTTGTTGTGATTAAACAAACTCTTGCTGGATCTTTTTGACATTCAGCTGTTGCTGAAGATGTTAAAGCAAAAGTAAATGTACTAATCATTGGTAACAAAGCAGCCTAATCCACACTGACCTACAATTTGTTTAGGATCCTTTGGAGCAACAAAGAGATTAAAGTATATAAAAAAAGAAGAGGTAAATAGTGGGTCAGAGATTAGAAGTGAAAAAGGAAAAGGCTGGCTTCCCCCAGACCACACACTGATAGTGGACTTTTGGTCACTGATTGTTAGAAAATGTTTCATGTTTCACTTTCCCCCAGAACCTTAGAAACAGAAGGTTTGATTGGCACTTGTCATGACTGATAGAGAGACGAAGATGCTTTGGTAAAAAGGAGAGGGAGGCAGCCGTGTCAAAAGCAGAAGTAGTCAAAGGATGATTCCTCCTTTCTGTGGTTTTGTCTCTTTCTAAATTATTCAAATCTGGGTGGCATCTTAGGATAACTGGCATTTTGACACAGCTTATAGGATTGTCTCACTAACTCTATTGAACTAAGGCTGCCATCCTTTTTAAGAAAAATTATAAAAGGGCAGATCTTCTATAATCTGATATGTATACAAACCAAAGGCAGCTTGATGCAGGCGTCTTAAATATTTTGCAAGGGGGGCAGCGATTTTATCCATTTTGTGACTGATTGTCTTCTGCATCCATCTGCAAGAATGCTACTTATTGGTCTAAAAAAAGCCTTTATTTGATTTTCTTTAGAATATCCATAGTTGTTTGCAATGCATCTGGTGGTTACAAATCCAAGTCAGGCCAGCTGGATCAGAATCAACAAACGTGGGGAATTTTCTCAGTCGAAAGAAGGTACCTCACCAACAGGGAATCTCCTCTATTGATGGTCATCCTGATTATGGATTTTTCTTTTAGGGGCAATTTTCTTTCTTTCTTTTCAGAAAGGGACCGTGTCCCCTCTTAGTGCTTTGTCTGAACCATGCTGGCTGGCGTAAATGGGCTCCCCAGGGTTAGGAGCTCCTCTGTCATTCTAAGCTGCCATTTTATGCTTTGGTATCCTCTTCACTTATCCATAACCAGAGCCAAATCCTGCTCATTTTATTCACGGGAATCACCCACTGAAATAAATAATTGCATAAATTTTGGATTAGGAGGATTAGATATCCAGTGGCATTCTGTGCTTAACTTCTTAAAATCGTTCAGCAAAGCCCATGATTCTCACACTCTTACGACCATTGCACTTGGCTGTAGCTAGAAGGAAAAATATCATCTTGGCCCTTGTATTGAAGGGTTTTTCTTTTCTCAAAGCATGCATTTGCTTTGAGCTCCTAGCAAGCCAACCAACAGCTTTCATTGATTGGCTCAGTTCTTTAATTCCTCATGAAGAAAATCCTTGGTTTTCTGAAAAGAACAGCTACATTGGGCTGATTCTCTGCATGTCCGGTGCCCAGGGGTTTTCAGAGGTCCTTCATCCCCACCCAACAATGGTCACCAAGCTGAAGGTTTCCTAATGGACAGTTTAAAGTGCTAAATGAAACTAATTGTATAAACTTTTAAAGAGATAGGGCTGAACTCTAGACAGATTTGTCTGATGGGGTTTTTTTCTACTAGCCAGTTGAGGTTCTAAGATGAATCTTCTAGGCTTTTATGAACAGGACATACACATTTATTATTCTAATAACATACACCAAGATAATGGTACGAAATTTCTGAGGAGATGGCTGAAATGAGAGCTCTCACAATGCTGGCAATATGAGGTAGGCAACTTCTTTACTTGACAAGAGAAGTATGAGCACTCAGCACTTTAAATTATTAACATCTTGATTTTCTTAACTGCTGACCAGGGAAGGACCAAAAGATATGCACCACTAAAGATTTTTTTTCCTGACTTGAAACAATTCTGTATCTTTATGTATGATTTACCTTTTGTTACTAGTGGTGAAAGAACCACTTATAATTCGCATGAAGAGAAAGATAGTTTTTTGTTGTGGGTAGGACTTCTGAACTCTGCAGAAGGTCTTAATGAGATTTACGTGGACTTTGATAGACTTGCCAACCTGGATTACAGAAACCCCCAAGGTGCAGAGCAGTGAGAGGAAGAAGAAGCACAAGTCTTTCATTGTCCTGTGTAGGGCCAGGAGTTGGACTCAATGATCCTGACGGGTCACTTCCAACTCAGGATATTCTATGTTTCATATTATTTCATAATTCAAGAAGGCTCAGATAACTCTTGCCAAGGTACTGAAGATATGACCATCTCCAGCTTCCAAGATCATGAGCTTTAATTTTAAGGTTGTATTTGATTCCCCAGATCAGAGGAGGAGTGTAGCTGCACCATTAGAATTAAACTCCTGCCTGCACAATTTTCTGTTCTGTTGCCATACTTCAGACGTGATTGTGACTACCAAATAACCCTTAATCATCCCAAATACACTTCTGAAGGTTATGTTCTCTGTAAAGTGATATCTTTCATGATAGAAGAGACAGGGGGTCTATTTTAAAAACTAAATAATACACTCAAAACCTGAGCAAGCCTTCCTTTTACCCAATTGAATCTATTTGTGTCTATAAAATAATTAGATTGTCATGTGCAATTGCCCAGAAGAAATTCAGATTCTGTACCAGTCACATGCATGAGAGTTATAATTTTTTTGCATGTGCAATTTAAGCTGCTTTGCTGTATAATCCTGACACAAGGAGTTTTCAAATGCAGTTTCATCTGATTAGAACTGAAAAAAATTTTGTTGATTTCACCCTGCAATTGTCAAACATAATTTGCATTCTGTAAGGTGTAAGTCTCCACAGATTCTGGAATTAGGTCCCAGCTTTAAATTAGGCAGCAACAAGTAAAGCAAAATGTTGAACAACCAGAATATCCTAAACTGGAATTATTTGTCCAGATTGCTGAAAGCTGTGGTCTTAAAGAGCCGACTGTATGCTCTGTATTTTCTCCAAACTGGTAAATGAGATTCCTTTTATGGATCCATCACGATGGTATGGAGCCATTAGATACATCATCCTACACTTGTCATCCAGCCTTTCCTGTTCATCGGGACTGCAAAGCATATTAAGCAGACAATAATAATACCCTTCAGGATGATTAGGTTGTCACGTTTCCCAGCTGAATACTGTACTTTGCCCCTGAATCCCACAAGCAGCAGAGGGCTTCTTTGAAACCTAGGTCCTCTGTATTCCACTTGAATAACGTGGTGCCAGGGATGTTTCTTTCTCCTCTGCCACTTAGTTTTCTTCTCCAATTCTTCCAGTGTGGTACCTATGAAAGTCAGCACAGATGCCAGGTCTTCAGACAGCCATGCTTCATCCTGCAGTGCCAGTTCCTGGAAAGAGGCTGAAATGTGCTGGCAAGCTACAGAGTCACAATGCTGAGTGAAAAGAAAGTTGTTCAAACAACATCTAATGGACTTAATCCCCACTTCCTGCCCTTTCAGGATAACAACTGAGTTTCAAAGGCAGTGCAAACTAATATACAGTTCCTAGGAACAGTTTGACAAAGTTAAAACATCCATCGGACTGAAAGTGGTGACAAATAAAAGTCTCTCAAGAGACTAGAAAGGTGAAAGACAAATTTCTTTTGTGAGTGTTTCAATCTAGCCAGTGACCTGCAGCCTGGCCATGGCCAGGCATGAAAAGCACAGCCTGCCCAGAGCAGTTCCTGACCTCAGCAGCCCCATTTCCTTGCTGTGTATGCCAAGGCTTGGGCAGCTCTGGAGCTGTTTGGGTGCCTTGCAGGGAAAATTGCATCTGTATCCTGTAGATGTTTAACTTCAGTAGGGAATAACTCATATCCAACTGTTTCCTCTTTAGAGTCAATAGGCATTTCAGGGCTCAATCTCAGGTTTATCATTTTTATATTTACCTCTTCCTTTTAATTTGTTACATCTGTACAAGAAAAAAAAAATCCTGCAACTCAGACCCCACTGAGATGTGTTCCCTGTTGCTTCTCTGGACAGTCTTTCCTCAGGTGGTGGGTGGATGACAAGATATTACTGACTTCAGGCCTCCTCCTGCTGTGCCAGAAGTACCATGGCTGTGATGCAAAGTCATGAACTGTTTTAAGGGGTCAGTTTTGTACTTGCCAGTTTTATGTCATGCACTCTGATTATCTTCTGAGCCACTTTGTTTTTCCCCTGTATTGGACCTGCTTCACACTGTTTTTTGTGGCATTAAGTGAGCATGAGGCCATTAGTGTCACATAACTCCATGTTGTACCTTTCTGGCTGCCTTGACAAAAATACAGACAGCTACATAGACATGCCTGGTTTGGATCCCATTTGTAGTCCTGGGGACCTACCACGGGATATCCTGCTGTTACTGATCATAACAGTGCCATGTAAATCTTCTGAGGTGCCAGCAGGAGTTCAAACTTTTCTACTACCACAGGGAGAGGTGTGTGTGCACAAATGAGTCGTGGTGTTTCTTGCCCCATTGTCAGCTGTGCTCATTGTGCCAGTGCTCCTCTTCTGGGCTGGGGCATCTTCCTCCTGAATCGCTGCTGACAGCTCTTAACAGCCCAAGTGGTGGCTCTGCAGCCACTTTTCCCATCCACACTCGCTGTCGGCAAGATTCACACTGAAAATGCCAACAAAGCAAATTATATGCTATTGTACAATCATGCTGTAATCATTTCTGTAGAAAATGTGCCTTTAATAAGTGCATTGCAAGAAATTCCCTTCTCTTTTGTGTTTAGCATAATGAACCTTCAGACAGCATTTTAAAGACGGTGTAGCAGTCACTAAGCTCCTATTTCTGTGTTTATTTATCGAACAATTTACTTTAAGCGGCGAGTATAATTAGCTTTTTTGGATAAACACTAAGCAAACTTGTTTTAAAAGCATAAGAGGGCACCCTGCAGTGGTTATATTTTTAAATATTTTATTCAGAAAAGATATTCTGGGATGCCACAGGTTCTTCTGTCTGACAATGCTTAATGGCTGCTGTTCCAAGATCCTTTCTCAGCCTTGTCTGCAGGCAAGCAGCTGCCCTCAGCTGTCATTAAGAATCCTTATCTAGCAAAGGATGTTAAGGTGTGCTGCCAGATAGTTTGGCAAAATTGGCACTTTTTAACAATCTAATCAAAGCAAAGAAACTGGCTTTGACTCATTCGGGTCAGGAGGAGTATTAATGAGGTGGAGCCCACAGCAGAGGTGTGAATACCAAGGGAGGGCTTGATGCTGTTTTTTCAGGTGTGTATGGATGGCACAGTGCAATTCCAAGGCCTGGTAAGCTGATACTCCTGGACCTCTGTGCCTGTCCTTGCAGAGTAAACCAAAGGTGTGGAGCTGGTGTCTGGGATCCTGGCAGAATTCTGTCCCTGCTCAGGTTTTGCTGACTGCAAAAGTCTCCTTGTGACTCCTATGTGCTGTTCTGAGCTTCTAGATGGGAGTCAGAATATATTTATCCTCTCACCTGTGACACGTCCCTCCTGGTGGGAAACCATGGTTGCTCTGTGTTCTTCTGAGCAATCTGAAGATGCACAGAAGCGTCCATCCCTTGGGATCTTGTGCAGCCTCTGCCCTGCTGTTCCTACCCAGGGACACATGGTGGGAGGTCAGCAGAAAGGAGAAGTCATTTGCCTGTGAAACTCTTAAGTTGGAAGTGGGTTTTTACAGGTTGTCTCTTTAGCCAGCAGAGACACCTTACTTGTGCTACCCCAAAAAAAAAGATGCCGTCCCTCTACTGACCGGAGAGGGAACCTGATGTGTCCTAATTTAGGCTGACTGCTAACACTAGCTGGTGAGAAGTGTCTTCCTCCTCTGGTGGGCTGCAAAGAGGCTGTTACAAAGCTCTCTGAGCTGGCACCTCAGGAGCTGTTAGCTACTGCTTTGCTCTGGCAGCAACGCTGGTTGGAGCTGTGTGCCCTCTCTGGTAGAGTGACAGCACAAACTCCTCAGTTTTGGAGGCTTATAAGGAGATGCTGGCAGTTCCTTTCACCAGAAGAATAGCAAGGGGGAAGTAAGAGGGAGAAACTCTTTATGCATCAGGCCTTTCCCCTTTCACACCTCCACAGTGAACAGTTGGATGTTGCTTATTTTTGGAACAAACAAAATTCAGTAAACACCATCTGCTTCTGACAAAATGAGCAACACTCACTAAAACAGAAACAACAATGTGCATTAAAATACCTCTGATAGAACGACAGGCCCCATAAAAATATAACAAAGGCTGAGGTTTTGTTCAGTGCCAAAAGTGTTGATAGAAGGACATTTTTGCATTAAGTCTAAAATAGAACTGTATCTAACAGAATCCTAAAATAAACCAGAAAAGTTACTTTCTATTTTTTTTTTTTTTTTTTCTGCGTGAAGTCCAAATCAGAAACTTAACAACTGCTTATAAATCTGCATCTGGGTTGCCATACAGAATTTACAACAGTTGGAGTGCATCTTTACTTCTGTGGTGTCATAAGCCCTTTTTTGCCTTACACAGAACTGAAAGCAGTTCAATCTGATGGGCAAAGTCCAAGTTGTCCTCTCAGATGTCGCTTGTTCTGCTTTGTCTTTTTGGGAATTGTGAAAGTCAGTGAATGCCCTGTCCTAATCCTTACCCTAGTGAAAAAAATTCACTAAATGAAGACCTTTGGGGCAGCTTCCTAACTTCATGCTGGGAGGGTGACTTGATTCTCCTTTGCTTCTCAGGGCATGTCTCATACAATCATCACTCAGTGTCATTAAGAGAGACTCTTTAACAGTTATATAGTTATGAGAATTGCTCTGCTGAGCATGGCAAGGCTTTTCTCTGGTCCCCTCTTACGTGGGCTGTGGAGAGGGACATGGACAGTTTTTCTGTGACATTGACATCAATATCACATTAAGGCTATGTGGGCACTGCTCATTTCTGGGCTCAGTCTCTGTGAGCATGTCGTCACCTGAACTATCATCCACATAAAAGACCCTTAATGTGCCTTCCAGGCCTCCATCCCTGCTGGACCAGCCAGGTAACAAGGTGCTCATGCAGGTTCTGATTTTGGAAGACCTTGATAAATTTGTAATGTCATCTGTAGATCTTGTACCTCATCCATACAGAGAAGAAGTCATGGGCCTCCTTTTGGGAACAGGAGGCAACCCAGGCCATAGACTCCTAAAATTCTTGGCAAAGGGGCTAACAAAAGCAGGATTGTGTTCATGGAGAACTGCACAAGCTGTGGAGCAATGTGAGTGGATGTGACCTGGCCACGGTGCAGGTGTTTTAGCCAACTTGAGCAGCTTTAGATGGAAGAAATGCTTGCTGAGTAGATGTGCTGAATAATGCAGTAAGGGAGAGACACCATCCTTGTAGCCCTGCCTTCCAGGCTGTCTGGGTACTGACAGGACATTTAGGGATAGTGCTTGAGTCTGTTCGGTATATTTTAGCTAAACAATCCTGATTACTCTGAACCAGCAGCAAAGCTGCTTAATAACATATCATCCTCCTAATCACCTGACCCTCTGTGGTCTTTAGTGACAAGTTTCTCTTCCTCATTATTGACAAAGATGTTAAATAGGAGTGGACCAAGATACAGCTCAATAAATGTTGTTCATTTTTAATGACATTTTTGGACCTGTCAGCCAGTTTTTAACCCACTGAATAGATAGCATGATAGTTTGGTGTTATTCTGGTGTCTTAACCAAAGTTTCATGTGATACCAAGTGAAATACACAGTAGAAGTCCTAAGTCTATTACTTATATCAACCAAACCAGTAATCTTATCCAGAAAACAAATCAAGTTAGTTTGACAAGATCTATTTTCATAAACCTGTGTTGACTGGCATTAATTATATTTCCCTCCTTCCATTCTTTATTAATCAAATCCCTTATCAGCTGCTGCACTGTTTTGCCTGGGTTTGATGTCAAGCTGACAGGTCTATAATTACCTAGGTCGTGCCATTTACCCTTTTTAAACTGTGGCACAATATTAGCTTTCTTCCCAGCTCTGGCGATTCCTCAGTGTTTGGGAAACAAGGAGAAAGAGCTGCTTCAGTTTCTGTTAAAACTCTTGGAAATAATTTTCCAGGTTGGCTGATGTCTAATTTTGTGTTTTCTTTTTAATACCTCTATGAGCTGCTATTGCAATGGAAGGCATGTCTTAAGGATCCTCTTATTTTATTTACATCAGTGAGCTCAGTAGAGCAGTTTGGTGGTTTTTCCTAACTACACCAAAGGGTTTTATATTGAGCATGTCTGCTTTTTCTTTATTGCTGTTATTGTCATTTGTGTCCCTTCTTCTTACAATCAGTAGAGTAAAGCTATTGTTAGGAGCTTTTGTTTCTGATATAGTTTAAATCTTCCATTATGGGAATTTACCTCAAAGCACTTCATGAGCTTTGGGTGAACAGACTTCCAAAGTTGGAATGGGATGGAATGGGATGGAATGGGATGGAATGGGATGGAATGGGATGGAATGGAATAGAATAGAATAGAATAGAATAGAATAGAATAGAATAGAATAGAATAGAATAGAATAGAATAGAATAGAATAGAAATTGTTTGGGTTGGAAGGCACCTTAAATATCATCTAGTTCCAACCCCCGTGCCATGGACAGGGATGCTGCCCACTAGGTGAGGTTACTCAGGGCCCCATTTGATCTGGCCTTGAACACTTCCAGGGAGGGAACATCCACAGCATCTCTGGGCAGCCTGTTCCAATGCCTCACCACCCTCCAAGCAAAGAAACTCATCCTAACATCTAACCTAAATCTCCCCTCCTTTAGTTTAAAATAATTGACCATATTCCTATCATTATTTGCCCATGTAAAAAGTTGCTTACCATTTTTTTTAATAAGCTTAATTGAAATACTGAAAGTACTGAAATTATCCACAGTTTGACTAAGGATCTCAGCCTCATGAAGGTCAGCAAGTTTCCCAGACTCCTTCACAGCACACGTGGATGTTGCTGCCATGCCTAATGCAGTATTGTGTGATTCACACAGAAGAGCCAGAGCTGTCAGGCCTTTGGAGGCTCAGCCCATGCTGGTTTCATTGTGCATCCTTTCCTGGGGGCAGAAGAGTAGTAGTGTGGTAGTTGGTGAACTGTAATGCTTCCTAACTGACCCAAGGACTAAACTTGTCCTTCCATGCAGTTGCTGCAGGACACCCATTAGAAATATATTTATGACTGTCAAGAAAAAAAAAAAAAGAAAGGCAGGGGGATGCACTGATGGGGTGGAAGAAACTCAGATGTTAAAAAGGGGGCAAAAGAATGATTTCCTTGTCTCAGTGGTGTGGGTGGCAGATGTGAGAAAACACGGCACAAATCTCTCCTCACATTCCTCCTGTTTTGTTGAGGAATATTCAGTTTTGCTGCATTTAAACATTAAAGATATCTATTGAGAAAAGAAAGGAGAAAATACTTTTTTAGACAGGTTCTCGCTGTAGATTTCCATTTCATGCTAGACTGCATAGAAGAAAGCAACCTGTGTGCATGAAAGGAGAGTGTGCGGGGTGGGCAGGGTGCTGGTGCCGGGAAGGAGAGGCAAGTGCTCAGTATGTAATCAGATAAAGCGAGCTGTTTGGCATTAGTGTGTTAGCTTTGTCCCAGCTCCCAGCATCTCCAAAGGGCCGAAGCACACTTTTCATTTGTCACCCCAGCGCACCTTTTGTGTGAATAATTTCCCATTGGTATTACCCAGAGCTTGGAGTCGATAGCTGGACTAGCCTCTTTGCTTGTACTATTATTTCCAGCAAGCTTCATACATCTGCAGTAAATCCAGGAGGATTTGCAAGTGGGCTGAGGAAGTATGAGTGACAGAATGAGCTGATAAGGCCTGAGTCCCACAGAAACAAAAGGCTTCCCATTTTGTCCTGACAAGACAGGCGCTGCCTTGGAATTGATTTGATCAAGTTTTTGCCAGCTGACCCCAAAAGTTCATGCAAGTGAAGAATTAAGCCCCCAAGCTCTCTCAGACTCACTAGTAAACCTTCATATCAGTGCCAAGGATGACAGTATCTGTTGTGAGTTTGGTTGCCTGTTTGTTTTTATGAAGCAGGATCACTGAGCCTTTTCCTGCTGACGCAGTTTTGATGGTAAGAAACTGAAAAGTGTCTAATGACCCACGGCTCTGTGGACAGAGCTTCTTGAAAGAAACCTTAGTTGCAAAGCCAGGCATCAAGCTCCAATGCTATTGAACTTTAATACACTCTGAAAGGGTAAGACCTAATGAGGTAAAACATAATAACTTTCTGTAAATCCTTATTCTTGAACTTGTGCCTAACCAGGGAAGCATGAGACAGGGGTAGCATGAATCAGAATGCCTGCCTGATATTATAGAGCCAGACATTTTCAAAAGTCAGCAGAAAGTCTTTAGGAGGGTTTAGAAAAGTACAGGCCTACTTCTGCTTTGGCAGAAGTGAAGACAAAGTGTAAAAGGAAAGCATGACCGGACTTGGCAGCTGGGCTAGCAAAGGAAAAAACTGGTGCTAAAAAATTAAAGCTGTCCAAAAGAACAGGGTCTTGAGAGAAATGCATTTCTTCATAACAGTTGTCATTGTTTGAGCTACACAATATGGTAATGTGCAAGTTTTATCAAGGGCTACAGGTGCTATGAAATAGATTGTCCTGCCTATCTATGGGGCATGTGGGAGGGGTACACGTAGAACTTCTTCAGTTTCATCCCACTTTGCTGGGAATCTTCTTTTACCTGTGCAATCTTTATCAAAGAGATTGTGCTTATATATTTGTTGCCTGGGGAGGCTAAGTTTGATGATATACAGCTGAATTTTTCCTCTCTAAGCCTTTCCTATTTCATGGCAGAGCTTTGGGAATGGCAGACCGGCTGTCCCTTGCTGTTACAATGGCATCCACACCCTTATTTGCAAAGACTAGGTAACATTTGTGTAACCTAGCAAGAGGTATCCAAAATATTAGGATTTCTCTCTTTATATGTACGTGTGAGAGAGAGAAGGAGGGGGGAGAAGAGTGGAGAAACTAGTTTCAGATCAAAGTCTGAATCTTAAATTTATAAGGTGTATTTCTTTTTAAGGGTGAATAAAGTGAGTTCTTTACAATGCCTCATGGATTCCACACCTGGGAGTTACAGGACTGCCTGTTGGTGATGCCTGTAAAATGAGGTGCCCTTTGGACCCCCTTAACCTAGAAGAGAGGTCTCCTCTTTCATACGAAAGTGTTGCTGTGTGCCTCAATTTACTTTTACTTGTTTAACATGGGAGTACAAATTTTACAGACTCTTGAACCTCTTCTGTGCTTTTATCTGCCTGTGGTGGTGTGTTAAGTCTAACTCTGCCCATAGGTTCATGGCAAACATTGAAAGCCTGTAAAAGTGTTGGACAGCCCCATTTAGAAAACATTTTTGGTTGAATTCATTGTCATATATTTCTTGCAATAGGGTACATAAAATGGATTTATTTTGGGTAAAAACATGAGATTTTAAAGTTAGTCAAATGCAGATGAGAAGGGAATCCCCTTGAATTTACAAAATATTGATGCAGTTTAAAAGGAGCTGATTTTTGAAAAGAGAGATGTATACCTATGCATATACTTTTGACATTCAATTTATGTCTTTTACACAGTATTATTCTCTCCCCTGGTTTCATATGAAATAGTTGGTTCTGAAAAGCAAGCGTATTAATTCAGAATTATGGCTAGGAGCCTGAAGGTTTGTGTTCCCAGCCCTGATGTTTTAATGGTCAAGTCCCAACATAAGTTAGTTTCTACTCCGGCAAAGCTTCTTCAGATTCTTGTAAGTAGTATACTGTTTTCAGAATTTAGTAGAACCCCTGGTTATTCTTTCCCTTGTAGTTTCCTTTCTATCTGGGCAATCTATGATTGTCCAGTCAACAGCATTACTTAATTGGCTGAAGATCCTAATCCAGCTTTCCTGAAAGGAAAAGCATCCTAGACACAGTTGCCAATTATTCCATTATCTCTATTGACAGCCTGGTGTAGTTTGATGTCCTTCAAAGCTCTGACACAGATATCCCATGGGAGATCATTGTCTCCAGTTAAAGCACAGTGCTGAAGAGCAGCGGTTTTCTGTTCACTGTGTTCACTGGCTTTGGAAATGTCACTTAATCTCATGGTTTCCCTATCTGTAAAATAGGAAAAATGTGTTATTCAGGGAAGGTCAAGGATGATCTTTTGATGTTCATAAAATGTTACAAGATCTTCTGAATAGTTTTAAGAACAGACAGCAAATGTAATAAAAAACTAAATGGAAGTTACGGAGCTGGGTAGGAATAGAGGTTGGTACTGATTTCATGATATGGTTGCCTCAGTTCTTCTCTTGTTTTGAAATGTTTTGAAATGCCAAAGCTAAAGTTTCCAGTACAGTTTGACTTCTACCCTCCTTCTTGCATCATGACGTGGCCTTTCAGAACATAATACTGGAGTATTTTCCATAATTTCCTGGCCTTTAAGTACTCGACTTTTCAATTTTAATATTCTTTTACTATGAGAAGCTTACTGCAAGTATGAGGGTTTTAGTTTACAAAAGCAAAGTAAGCCACCTTCCCCTCCTCAGGAATGGGGCGTGCTGCCAAAGCTGACGTGGCCCATGAGCTCTGCACAGCCACAAGATCCCCAGGCAAGTGTCCCCCACGCCTGGGCGTTCCCCTGAGTGTGTCTGGAATCCTCTTGTGTTTCCCCCGCCTTGCCCTTCACTACCCTTGTTCACACCCACTTGCTGGGCCCCCTTCTCTGCAGACTTAGACTGTTTTCATGGATCATACTGATGCCTTCTCCAGCCACCTAGAAACAGAGGCTAGACAAGAGTAAGGGAATAAAGATAGGTATCTATTTGAAGGGCCTTCAAGGTACACCCTGGGGGAGCCAGAGGCTGCTTCCAAAAAATGGACCCCAAGATGGACTCCAGGTCACGAGTTCTTCACACCTTTATAGGTTTGGTTCATTTGCATACCACGGTTAATTCTCCAATTAAAGCCCCAGTTTAATGATGTAATTCCCCTCAGCTTGCCCCCCCTTAGAGGCTTTGGTTTACACATTTTGGGCCCAGAACAGCCTGGCTGTCCATGAAGGCAAAGCCTGGAGAGGCTTTGTTATGTCCACTCAGCACGAGAGAGAGGGAATTACAGGCTACAAGGAACTTCAGAGTTACACTCTAAGCAGTACAGAATTTGAAAAATATAAAAGTTAAAACCTAAGGCATCATTTCCCCCCTAAGGCATCAATACCCTGTGCATCCTGAGAAGTACACAGGAGTTCAGAAAGCAGATACACAGGCACGACTGTGTGCATGGAGTAAATGCTACAGGCGGTGCCCAGCTTGGGAACAAAGAACCCAACACCAATTTTCCTGTTCTTTGTAGTGGTAATAAAGCTTGTTTTCCTCTCAAGTGCCTTTTTGAGGTATGATCTTAGAAATACTGGACTAAAAAAGTGTACCACTACTAGTTACTTCTTTTTTCTTTGAAGGGATTAAATTTTAGTTTTGCAACCCTCTTTGAAATATTTTGTCAGAATTATTGCTGGTTTCAGTAAAGACAACCTTTTTAATTCTCAGCATTAGGCAAAAGCACATGATTCTACCTTACCTAAGGAACAAATAGCCATGCTACTGTGTCTCTGCAAATGTGGAATGCTTACCTGCTTTGGAGTCAAGACTTGGGGTTATCTTGTGCAGGGCCAGGAGCTGGACTCAATGGTCCCTGTGGATCCCTTTCAAATCAGGATATTCTATGATTCTATGACTGCACATTTGGTATAGGGTGACTAACTAGCCCAGCCCGAGGGGTACACACTGTCTCTATCCCATACATCTGGTCTGTTCATGATCCTGTTTCAGTACAGACATGCTCAGATGGATTTATTTAGAGTTTGGCAGCTGGTTTTTCTAAGGCTTTCCTCCTCTGTGCAAACCAAGTAGCTACAGAGTGAGGTCCTGAGCATGACTTTGGATGCAGTCGCTCTGGGCTCCCTCCCTGGAGGCAGGGAGAGGAGACAGAGCTTGATGGTGGGAGGGCAGAAGAGTGTCCCTGGTTGTAAAGTGCTGAGCAACAGCAGGAAAAATATGGCAGACCCAAACGTGGGTCTGCCCGAGCCCAAAGACCTCTAGCAGCCTTTTAGGGTATATATTATGAGAGGTACAATGCACATGGGGCCCAGTTCCCCCTGACCTCAGTCTCTGTGACTCCTACTGGGGGCACTGCAAGCAAGCTTATATTGAAAGCTATGGAGCTGTTTTTAAACGGTTCTTTACAGCAGAGAATAATTAATTAAACAGGTGGTTCCATGAGCGGTGCTACTAATGATGGCTGCTTTCCAGGATTTCTCTCTCGTGTGGATTTCCAGGCTGTAACAAAGGTTGAGCTCATGCTGAGGTCTTTCCCTCAATGAGGGAATTAATAGGGCCTCCCTCCCTCCCTCTACTCTACTGCCTATTTTCATGAAACTTGTAGGTACTTAATTCCTGTCAACCATCTATGCCTCTGTCTCACTTGGTCAAAATTGATCAACGATTTTAAAACTTCCTGGGGATGGGGAGAATAAACAAAGAGAGAGAAACAGATGCATGAGGAACATGGCTGGAGAAAAACCTTTTCCTAAAGTTGAAATTATTGCCCAAGATTGGAATAGAAATCTGCTCTTTGTTTGCCCCTTTGGCCATACTGGAGAAAAAGAATAATTAAGGGGAAATCAATGGTGCTGGTGAGGCTGTCCATGCAGTTTTGGTGTCCACGTTTTAAAAAGTTGTCAGTCTTTTTAGGGGGACAAGAATCACCCAAAAATCTTTTAAGGAATGCTGAAAATGTCTGACAGAAATACTGACAGTCCTTCATTTAATTTCCTCCGAGCATAATCTTTACTACATCATGTAAGTCATTTTGCAGCGGGGTTATACTACATAAAGGGTTCTTTAACCTTGGAAAAATGGATTTTGTTGGGATTTATTCAAGTGTCATGTAAGCCAAACACTGGTCTTAGAAACAATGTGCCATACATCTATATGGGATTCTCCATATTCTGCCAGCTTCAGACCAATGCAGGAAAGTCTTCCTGAAAAATGTGCTTTGGCTAGGTACAAATAATTGTACCAGTTACGTAGGAATACATGACATCCTTTGGCCTTTGTCATTCACCAAAGCAGAGTAGATTGTTTAAGATCCTAATCTGACCTTAAAAGTTGCTTAAATAAGAACTGAAGTTTTCTTTCCTGATCCTCCATTTCTGGGAGAGACATGAGCCTCCATCTTTCCCGTCCTGAAATTGTTACAGGGCTGTTTGGTTAACCACTCAGTTTCAAGGGGAGTTGCAGCTTTATTAAATACTTGGGTGAGGAGAAACATCAAGGTTTTATTACAAGTGAAATGACAGATTTTCTTTCATGGTTTGCTGTTTTCCAGAATCACCAGAGGGCGCCAATGCAGATCTTCCCAGAAGTGATGCTTCCCGGAGGGTTGGAACTCTACGTCTCCCAAGCCCATGTCGGTGTGCAAACAAAAAAAGGGAAACTTCTGAAAATTTTTGTGGTAAAAACAGGTATTAGGTCCTGGGGAAGTGCTCAGTGCAAATACTAAGCACAGTGCAAATCTTTTCCAGGACCTATGCCATTAGTGCATTGGTTTCTTTTGACTTAAAACTTTCTTAGAGGCTGACAGTAAGATAGACCTGTGCAAAACCAGTTTGGCCAGAAAATAGTTTTCTCATTCCTTTCAGCATCATAGTTTAGTTTGGAATTAGGAAGAACACCATGTGATAACAACAATCTTGGAGCATCTGTCAATTTGTGCTTGAAATAGAAATCTCTGCTGCTGTTTTGACATGAAAAGCCAAGATATTTTTGTTGTTTTTATCACACAGATTTGGTTCATCTGGAGTATATAGGATATGAAACAATGGCATTCAGGCATCTTTATTTGTCCTTTTGTACCATTCAGGACGTAGCAATAAACAAACAATGAACATTCCCTCCCAATAGGAACCTTTCTTGCTCATGCCCCAAAACAGAACCTGAAGACAAATGGACTCTTTTAAAAAGAAACAAGAGATTTATGTTGCAAGCTTGTTTAGATACCAGCCAGAATACCACATTGCCGCAACACCGTGAATTGCTCCTTCTCTCTTTACAGTAAAATAATTTTACTGATGATGATGATAATTCAGATTATTTTTCTGGCACACTTTTGCAAATGATTATCTCTGTTTTCCAGTTCTCATTCTAAATGAACAGGAAATTGGAAGAGCTGAGACCCAACATTTTTCCCCCATCAGATCCTGAATTTCCTTGCGGTTTCCCTTGATGTGAAAGTAGGGTTTCTTTCCTGTGAAGGTGGTGATGAGGTGGTAGAAATAGCAGCCTGGGGAAGGAGAGAAAGACATTGGAAAGGAACTAATAAGTATTAGGAGGAGTTTGAAGGCAGAGGTGACATAGTTGGTACCATCTACAGAACTCATGAGCTCCACCTGTGTTTGTGGCATGACTGGACTTTTCCCTCCAATTTTCTCATCCTACTCCCAGCAGTTTTTCATTCTGTATTGGGTGGGAGGAAGCAAGGCCAGCTTCATACTTTGTCTTCTTGGATGATAGGCCTGGAAACAAGCAAAAAAACTTGAGGATAGGGAATCCCGTATGGTATTTTTTAATGGTTTAATGTGTCCTGCTTGATCTCAATAGGAGAGAAGTAGGAAAAGGTGTGTCTTTTCTGTGATATGGCTCCTTAATACTGAAAGAGAAAAGTTTGTTTGTATACCTGCCTCTTCCGACTGGAACAAACCAAAGGAATTTAATTTCTAATGGTATCTTTGGGAGTGTCTGTGGAGGATGCTGCTCTGCAGATCTCAAGTCTGAAGAGGTTCTTTTCTTTAACATTTAAAACAAACAACAACAAGCCCTAGCCACGCTCCCAGACTACTGCCTGACTAGGATGGAGCTCTCATGCTTTATACATGTTAAACATCTCCTATTCACAGCTAACTTTGACTTTGTGCCCTGGGCCAGGTGAAAAGACGTTTCCAAATAAGAAAGAGAAGGGGAAAAGAAAAAAGAAAACCCACAACAAAAAACACCAAAACACAAGAAGCAAACCATAAATTGAAACTTCTGCAAGGGGAGGTGTCTGTGGCCAGTGTTGCTGTGCATCTAAAAAAATAGTTCTCTTTATGGTGATTTACAAAATTGCTTAAGGAAAAGTGGGGAAAAGAGTTCTTTTATGGGCTATTTTATCCTTTTTTTGTCTGCTCTTGCAGTCGACTTTTTGGCAAAATACTGCATCTTCAGCCAGGAGAAGTTGGCGAAGCACAAAAGGGTTTTTGAAGCAGTAAGTGTAAATTCAGACTTCTTTTCTTTTCCTTTCTTCCTTTTTTTTCCCCTCTCCCTCTCCTCCTGTGTCTGTAGACAGCTAAGCAGAAATAATAAGCACCACTGCTTGCAGTACACGTCCCATGAATTACGCTGACATCAAATGTAACTTTAGAATGGAGGCACGCTTTATTCTTTTCGCCGAACTGTTCCCCTATCCATTCTTTATTTACATGTCCTGAGCCTAAGCGCTGCACAGCCAGTCAGAACACACACACAAGAGGGGGGAGAAAAAAGGAGGCCATTAAACAAATTAAAAGGGATGGGGATGACTAATACAGTACTCTTGGAATCTGCAATTTGATTAGTCTGAGTTTAATACACAAAAGCAGCGCCGAAGCAGGAGGGGAGTCGAAGTGCTCTTTAATAACCTTCTACAATTAAATTATGGTGATGAATTTAACTATTCTGTGCTTCTAAAGGGGTCTTATTATCTGATTGACTCTGAAAGAAAGTCAGTATTTAACCAGGGTTCTTGAGTCCAGCTATTGGAAGTCATACAGTAGTTTTATGCATTAACAACTATTTTTTTTGTTGTTGCGTGCCTCTTCCCATTTGAATTCATCTGTGATTTGAGAAAGATGGCTCTAAGGGTTATTCCCACTGCTTTTGATGGGAGTGTGTGCTGGCCCTTTTACTGTACTGTCCAGAGAGTTAAAATGAAAATTATGTGGTTGGATTTGTTTCCTGTTCTGTATTTTTGCTTGTAATTTTTAATTTTCACTTATAATTTCAGACTACTTCCCTCTGCTGGCCTTCTCCATTCTCTAACAATGCATCATTCAAATGTAGACTCTGTAAAGCATGCTGGGATCTTTGAAACAGACTTTTGCCATTAAATGTCAGGAATATCATTCCGCAGTTTATCCTGACATGTGGTTTTCTCTTTTGTCCTTCCCCTTACATGATTTTTCATGTGCTGAAGGTGAAGTAAGAGGTTGCATGCACAAAATACAAGTAGAGAGGAGAATGAAATGCATTTCTTAAAATGGTATATTTCTTTTCTGTATTACTAGCAAGTATATCTCTTTTGGCTCTTTGATCTTTGACAGAGAGAGAGAAAGAAAGGGACAGAGACTTCATAATTAGCCTGATGGCAAAATCAGAGAGGTGATTTTATTCAAAGTAGAGGGATATGATGGAGGCAGAAACCAAATGTTCCAGCTTTTGCTTTGATGGCCAGAATGCTGGAGCTACTTTGCAAATTTTGATCTGAATATTTGGAGAGGATCTAGGCTGAGGGGATGAAAAGAGAGAATTATGCAGAGTACTGACTATTCAGCTAGGGCCTTATTCTGATACTTATTTTCATGCTAAGTTGTATCTTTCTCTGCCAGTAGTTTCACTGAAAAAAAAAAAAGAAAAAGAAAAAAGAGAAAGATACTATTTCTGGTGCTAAAATGCTGTGCTATTTGAATGAGGGTGCTATATCCAGCACTCATTTTGTTCATGCCCTGAGTGCCCGAGCAGGGCTCGATGCCTCTGCTCCATCCATGGCAGCTGATGGCTCTGGAATGGCCCCTGGCACGGCTGAAGGGCAGCACTGCCCCACTGCCTGCACAACACCAAGTGTGGGGCTGGGCTTTGGGGTCTTCGTTCAGCCCTTGTGCAGCTGCTGGCTCTGGTGAACGAGGCCAGAGTGGAATTTAGACCTCTGCTGCTGTGCAGAGGAGGGAAGGGGCTCTCACCATCTCACTCTGTGCTCCCCACAGTGTCCCCTGCTCCCTGGCACGTGAGAAACAGTGGGTCCAAGGATCTGCTTGTCTTCCTTTTGTGGCATTTTGCAGGCTGTTGCAAAAAAATGTGGGAGAACAGAGTATAGTGGTACACAGCTATGGGATAGCTTGCCATGGGTAGCAAAGGAGCAGCTCATGCAGCTGAGGAGAGCACAGCTGAAGCCACCAGGGAGTGAAAAGTGCGAGCTGCATCTCTGGCAGCCCAGTGTTGGATGCCCTGGATGTCTTAGAGGGGGTTGAAAATGGCTCTAATTTATGTTAGCTGCCCCCAAGAAATGTGAAACCATCTGGAGGTGATCGCTATAGCAGAGAAGAGACAAGGTTGTATCTCCCCCTTCCTGACAGAGCTGCCTGCACACCCTGCGGGGAGAATGTGGGTGCCTGTGCTGCGCTGCCAGCAGGACAATGCCCTCCATCCCCTGCCCCAAGGGAGTTTGTTCACCTTGAGGCTCCTCTGGCCATGCTGGACGCTGTGGGTCTCAGCACAGTGAGTCTGTGTGCTCAGGTGCCCCCTCCTCGCTCTGCTCTTGGCTCTTGAGCTGCTTAGCTGTCTTGGGGCTCATTTCTGGACACTGTTGTCTCTACACCTCTGTTGATCTGGATGGAGCTGTGGGCAGCTTGTGTGCATTTAGAGGCTCTGCTCTATATTTTTTAGATGTGTTTTTTACTCACGATGATCTATCTTTACCTCTGTGGAGGGTCAGTTAAGACCAAATACTTTAGACCGAGGGCACTGGAGAAAAATTATATGAATGTTTGGATATTGCAGTTTGTTGTTTTGTCTTAACAGTAAAATCCTTCTTCTTGCTTATTAAATCATGGCAGAAACTTCCTCGTGAGCCAATGGTGACAGGCAAACATGATGTCAGTTTTTAAAAAGATGCCAGCCAGAGGTTTGAGAGAGCTGATTTTTATCAGAAGCTTTTGTACCACCTGAGTAGTAAAAAAGTACATTGTGAGTAACATCCATGGCTCATGCATGGTAAAAAGGGCAGCACACTGCATGAAACCTAGGGATGCTGGGCTGAGGAGCGCTTCCTTTTAAGAAGATTGTGCTCCCAAATTAACTTGTTCCTATGCTAAGCATAGCAGAAACAGTGCTGCTGCTAAGCAGAACAATTGCTTTTCCTTTGTAGTCTGCCTGCTGGTTTGTTCAGGCCTGCTTTGTGCTCAGCCTTGGCTGGGTCTGGGACAGTGGTTCAGTAACTGTGAAGCTCTGTGTTTAGATCCTAGCCAAATCAGTGACACACAAAATCAGGGCAGGCAGTGAATCCCCAATGTGCCAGGTTTAGGAAATCAGCACTCTGCATAGCTGAGCCAATATCCTGTATTTATTTTGCTGTTTTCTGTACCCATTTCTCTTGCATCTGGGTATTTAATACATATTTCCAACCAGCAACACATCAGCCTTAAATTAAATTCCCTGCTATGAATATCAAAAAACAGGCCCTTCCTTCTCTGCACTGTTCCAGCTTGCAGCAGTCACCAAGTACAAGACCACACTCCCCCCCCAAGCCTCCTCCCTCTCTCCTCCCTCCCTAAAAGCAATTTTAAACTGCTTGACTGAATGCAGTATTTGAATGAGGATTTCAAATATGGGCTCAGGCTTTCTCTTTAGCTCACTGTGAGGGAACAGTGCAGAGAAAAATGTCTATTGCAGTGAGCATGCTGACTGTAATTAACTTCAGTATTCACCAGGTAAAACACCAAGGAATTAATCAGGCACACCTAAAATGAGCATGGTAACACTAATATTCAAAAAAACAAAACAAGAGGGAATTTACCAAAAAGATAAATGGGGACTTCTATCTCCTTCCCCTTAGCCAGCTGTGGTGGAGTCACAATGCCAGGAATGTGCAGTGTAGAGAAGGAAGCAGGGCAACAAGGCACAAAGGTTGTAGTGAAAAGACAAGTGGGAAGAAAAAGTTTGGCTTCCTCAGGTATCCAGTCTGCTGCCAGCTCCAGGGATGTGCTGAGCATTGTTGTGTTCATTGCACAAATAAGAGCTTGGATCTGGCCCTTGCTCTCCCTGTCATATAATCACTTCTGTGAGCTGCTCAAGCTCCATCTAAAAGCTGTCATTCCTGCTCCCTCTGCACTGATTAGCAAACCTTTCGAGATGCAGGCTGCTTTGGTGGTAAGAAATCTGTGTCTAATTTCCAAATGACATTTGTTTTCATGCTAACACTGCCACCTTGTTTAGCTTGTTCCTTTTTCTGCCTGCTTACCTTGGAGATGTTTAGTGAGGTGGCTGTGCTCCAGGTCAGAGCTCTGGTACTGCCAGGCTGACCAAAGCAGGCGCAGTCAGCGTCCCTTGTGCTTCTCTCATCACCCTGAACCTGCTCCAGGTTGACTCTGTCCTCCTGCATCTGGGCACAGCAAGGGCAGGAGAGCTGGGAATCAAGGGTGAGGCAGGGCAGCAGGATGGGCAGGGCAGTGGGCTCCCTGACCAGCCCCACAGCACTGGAGAGAGGAGAGTAGGGCACATCCACTGGCAGTCACCAGGGTCAAATGGAGCCTAATGGCTCTGGACATGTCCATAGCAATGAGGCAGGTCTGAGGTCAAGCCAAGGAGTCAGACCACAGGTCAGGGTCAACAATGTCGCTCATGTGGGGTCCAAGGGCAAGCATGGGAGCTTAAACACAGATCCTAAGCTCCTGCTCCAGGCCCCAGTGAGGCTCCATGCAGCCCAAACAGCCATGTTGGCCAGCGGTGCCACATCAGGGCTGACCCTGCAGCTCAGCCCCAGGAGCAGGGGACCAGCAGTGAGCCTTTTGGGGTGATCAGAGAGGGCTCTCTGGCAGTCTGGAAGGGGGTAAGTAGACCTCCAGCCATCAGCACAAAGGAAGTCTTTCCACTGCTACTTACTGGTAATTCTCTACTGTAAATACCCTCCTCAACAGACCTTACATTTTTCTCATCTGTGTCATATTTCTAGCTCACATTTCTGTCTTTCTTGGCCAATCTCACATGAAATTCCATCTCCTCTGTCACCTTCATTGGTCATGTCCCTGTCTAACAGCAGAAAATCCTATTCTTAATCCTGAATTGCGAGCCTTCGGACATTGACGTGAGCTTTGCCCCTCCAGTCCTCCATAATTTCCAATTCTATGAGAGACTCTGATTCTTTCCTTTTTTAAACTTTTTCTAATTGAATGACTGCTTCTCCTGCTAGGTATTTGCTCAGCTAAGCTTAGTGCTTCTGGCCAGGAAGAGGAACCTTTCTTTCATCCTGTGAATATTACTGAATTAGACAAATCTCTGACTCACTGTGACACAGAGGTCCTTCTTCTGTTTCTCTTTATTTCATTCCATGCCCTTCTTTTCTCCTGTTCACTCAACCTGTTGTTTTAAACATGGAAAAGTTATAATTATAGGAGTCAATTTAGAATATTGACTCCGGAATTACATTTAGATTTTGATTCATGAAATTTGGGCTATGTCTTTCAGAATGTGTGCTGATTAGTGAGAGTTCTGTGTCTTACATCATGGTGTGGACACTATTGGGTTTTGCTGTGTGTAATGAAGGTATTTTGGCCTTGCTGTGGAAGTGGAAGACCTTCTGTAGATCTGCAAAACAATCACAAACGAGTATAAGAAAACAAGATTTTCCTTTCAAGAAAACAAGACAAAACAGTTGTTGATGGCATGGATCATTGCTATAGAAGATTTTCATCTGGCAGGTTGGAAGTTTTGAATCCAATGGAATTCTTAAGGTGTGGACATTTGCTTTCATGTTTCTGATCCTTTGAAAGCTTTGGGTGAGATGCAGTTGGACACTGAATATTTTTTCAGGTAATGTGCCACTGTAGATCTGCTGGAACCTTCTGTTTATTGGGAGCTCATGCAAGTAGTAGAAACACCTGGATTCTTAGGATAAATGTTTGTGCAACCTGACAAAATTCATGTTGTTGTATATCACATGAATTGTGAAAGATGTGTATTTGTGTGCGTCTAAAAGAGAGAGAAGTTGAATACATAAAACTAAAACCAGTAATACACCAACACTTTACCTTCCCCTGCCCCCAGCACTACCCAACCCATAACACGCTCACCAGACTTCTGGATTAGGAAGGTCCACTTCAAGATGTTTAGATATTAGGAGCTGGCAAGCTGATCCCAGAGGTGTCCTAAGTCCACTTTAATCTCTTTCCACAATCTTTTGCAGAAAAACCAGTATTTTCCAAGACAGTGAAAGGCAGTTTAGTGACTCGATAGGAAGAAGGGACTATGTTTCCTAGTCACTCAGTTACATCAGTATCCATATTGATAACTGAGCTTGCTCAAGCACACTTCCAAACAACAAGATCTTTGTGGCAGTGTAACAAAAGCCTTAGTCCTTAATATGCTGCCAGGCCCAGACCATCTGTGTGCAAATGACCCCGTGGTGGTGCCAGTGTCAGACCTGTATCAACCTGTGGTCTGAGGGCTGTTTGCACAAATTTGTCTAACTGCAGAGGGCATTTCTGCACAGTTTGCTTCTCTTCAACGTGTCTAAGAGGAATGTCCTGGTGTTAATGGTGAAAGTTCCCCTCTTCTCTGGAGCCCTGCCTTGTACTCTGCATGTCTGGCAGGTACATGGAGAGGAAGCAGTGTCCCATGGGGGCACTGAGTGGTCCCCCAGGGATCTGCTGGTGTAGGGTACTCCTGCTTTGTTTCTCCTAAGTTCTGCTGAATGGAAAACTCTGGAGAAATTGGTTTCACCTTTTTAAGATGAAAACTTATTGGAGCAGAGGGTGAGCTATGCAATAATGCCACAGCTGTACATCAGACTGGCTGTATAAGGTGTGCTTTCTGCTGTTGCTCAACTCTTACCACATAATGAATTCATTAACAGAGGGTGGGGATATAAATGTGTAGTGAGAACCTGAGATCATTACCTGTGAGTAATTAGGGCATCTTTTCCTTTCTGCTGCTGTACTTTCTCTGTTGAGAGTTTGTGAAATGCACTGGCATTCAGCCATCAAAATATTTATTGACTTGGAGAGAAAGAGATACTGGCTGTGTATACAGGTTCTCAGGGGAGTGAACAAAGGACATGATGTGGTGGGGTGTGACAGCTTCTTCACTGTTGATTTTCAGAACTGAGCTGAAAGTGAAAACTGTGCCTGGAAAGATGCTGAATGGGGACAGAGCTCAATTGTCCAGTTAGGCTGCAAAAACACCCCAAGATACAAATTCTCAGTTTGTGTGATGGCAGAGCAGCTATTTGCTACTTGCATATATGACTTGCTTTTTTTTTTTTTTTCCCTCATATATTACATTTTTCTGCACCCAAATTAAAGTGAGCTTTAGTAGTCAGAGATACTCTTCAAAATAGGAAGTCAACTCCATGAAGTTTACTTTATGGACATCTTTAAAACTGAAAATAGACTCTTAGCATATATAAGTACAATTGAATGGGAGTGGCTTTACTCTGGATGGGATCTTGAAAATCCTTTCCATGTCCTGACAGTCTCATTCTCATGTGTGAAAGAGAGTCCCATGTTGCTGGAGATGGGTATCCCTGCTCATCCCTGCTGCAAATCACTGCTCCCCAGGGATTCTCCCCTGATGCCTTGACACATCTGTACTCTGACATGCCTGATGCTGCTTCTTCTGTTTGTACAAAACAAATGAAAATACTCCTTGTTGCTAGGCTACCAACCTCTGCAAGATAAACTTTAACCAAAGGTTGCAACCTGCTGCTTAGCAAAGCTCTGGTTTTAAAACTCCATCGTGCCAATGCTTTTTTCCAGCTCCCTCTGAACATTTCCCCCTGAAAATATCTGTCACTGCCTGCACAAGACTGTTCACCCCAGTGGCAAGGCCACAGCTGGCTGCCTTTGGGGCTGCCTGGTGAGGGTGGGCTGCAGAGCAGGCAGCATGAAGTGCTGATGGTGCGCAGTGGTCACCTCCCTCCCTCCTGCCTCTCTTCTTGCTGCCTTTCACTCTCCTTGGAGGGGAGGCACAAAAGGAAACTCCACTTTTCAAGACTGTTCCGTTTGCATCAGGCCGAAAAGTGTTTTCGACTGAACAATCACTTTCTGTGCAGACAGTGACAGCTCAATTGGTCCAAGGAGGGGGGTGGGAGGGGTGCTAAGGTTTTCTTTCACTTCTTGTAGTGTTAGACCATGTCAAATGAGACAGTTGAAACAACACCCGGTTTGTTTGTCTTGCGGCCTGGTCTGGGGTGTGAAATATTAGGACAGCAGCAAAGTGTTTGCATCTCTCCACAGCTGGAGAACACCTCCCACACAGCTTCTGCCCCTCTCTCATTCACTGGGGACCTGAAGAACACCGTTCCCTAGACAAAAGCTCCCATGGGTGCCAGGATTTTGGTTTTGGACTCTCTCTTGAGCGTCTGAACATGATGCTAACCTGATCGAAGGCATATTTAAAAGATTTTCTAAGCTCTCACACTTACTTGGGATATAAAGTTGATTGAAGTAGGATGCTCAAGTTTCAGGTTATGCCTGATACTACTTTTTCAATTGGTTCTTCCTTTCTATGTGTCATTTCCTGAATGCTATTACTTCATTTTCATCTGGATTGAACTGCAAGTATAAACCAGTGCACCTGGTGAACTTGAGAGCAGGGGAGGCAATCCACAACTTTGTGGTTATAGGAAGCATGGAATGCCTCTATATTTGCTCTCTCTCTCCATAAAACAGAAACTATGCTCTTCTTGCCCAGTGTCTGCATTACAACTTCAGTTTTTAGGTCCTTTTCCTAGAAAAGACATTCCTTGTTTGTAACCAAGACCTACTTTAGTGTGGGTTTTGTTTGGGTTTTTTAAATTGCCATTATTAATTATTTTTGGAGGTTCTAAGTGCCAGCAGAGGCTGATAAAAGTCTCTAAGAGATCAGTACTGCCCCTATTTAAGCTCTTCTCCAGAAAAGTCTTTCTGCCTATCACTACAAAGAGAGAATTGATCTCACTTCTGCTCTAACTCCCAGAAACAGTAAACAGAAGATTGAACACAGACTTTTGAGAGAGCCCACAATCCTACACCATGTCCTAGATGGACTGTTGAACCTAAAGAGGGAATGTTTTATAATGATCCCATGAGGAACATATATTTTAAGTATGCCAGTCTGACTATGACAAGACTGGTAAAGCTTCAAGCGTAATCAGAGGACGTACTCTCAATATGAACAGATTGTCTCCACTGATCACATTTACTTACCTTAACTTATGTAAACCTCAAAGTGGATATGTAAGGATCTGTGGTCCAGAGGGAGCCAGCTCAGCTGGGTGTGAGGCAAAGCAGGCCCAGGCAGTCAGCAGCTCTGTTAAAAGGTGCACAGTCTGATGTGTCCTGTGGAGGATGATGTGTATAGATCCAACAGCAGCACTGCCCTGACTGTGGATAAACTGTTCCCAGACCCATGCTGGTTGGTGTGGGCTGTGGGGCACTGAAACTTGTGGGTATTGCTGTTCAGGGCTCCATCAGCTGTGGAATCTCTGCCCTGTCCTCCCGTTTATGATGCAGACATGAGCATCATCTCCCGTGTGACTTGTATCTGTCAAATCTAGTAAATGTGCTGTAAGTTATTGTAAGGACTTTTCCAGTCAAAAGCTGGGTGCTCCTCATAGTTATCCAGGTAAGCACTGAAGCCTCATGAGAGATAGCTAGGTTAAAAAAAAAAAAAAAAAGGAATAGAAAAAGGTAGTAGTCTTATCTGTGAATGACTTTTAAGTAAAAAGGGTTGGTTTGTGCAAAAGAAGCTGCAAATCACATCACTTCTTCCCTGTTCAGATCTTTTCTTCTCTATGTCCTCTCCAGAAGATCATAAAGCTATTTAGACTGTGCAGTACCTGGAAATATCTGATGTATCATCTCACTGAGAAAAGTAATGAATGCTAGTATCTATTTAGAAAGACTGTAGCGCATTTTAGCTCAGTATAATGGAAAGCCATAGACAGATATCAAATCCTTTCTTTCTTTCGGAAATTCTGTATATTCATAAAATTTTTGATTTTTCAAAGTTCTTCTTCTACTACTACTGTTGTATGACCTATTGAGAAATTACTAATTGATGAAGAAAGTGGTGTGGAGCCAAAAGAGCTAAAGTACTGTGCTTTTGTGTTCAGTGAAGGGTAAGAATGAGAGGTTTTGAGGGTTTTCCCTCAACTTGAAAAATGAAAGCAGAGCTTAACTACACATTGTAAAAACCACACTCTGAGGCACTGGAGTTCTGCCCAGAGGTGACTGTCTAATTTTCTGAAAACTGATATTGTGAGTGTCCTTGCAGGAGGATGTTGATATGATGGGCACTTGAACCCCTAGCAAGTTTTGATGGCCTTGAAAGAAGTTGCCCCTTTATTGACTTACATTGTAAGTAAAGTCAAAGGTCCGTTCATGGAAACATGTGAGAAGGGTGGCAAACATTTCCAGTATTCATACTTTCATTTTTGTGGTATTTGGTTGGTCAGCACTCCCCTTAAATAAAGGAAGGCAACCTGACCCGCAGCAGCACTGGCACATGTGTGAGGTATTTTCTTATTAAACAATTCTATAGATCTGAAAGGTCTGGAGAGAAATCAGAGCTCTGAAGGAAGGGGAAGGTTGAGGTCAGCAGTGGAAATGGGGTGTATGCCTTCATTTTTATACAGGTAATTTTGGCCAGGTAGTTGGGATAGAACAAGGAGGTAACACTAAGGGTACAGTCTACTCATGCTATTCAGTGTGATGTCTTTGCACAGATTTTTTTTCAATTGTTAGCTTCATTTTGAAAAGTGACAGAGGATTTGGGATCTGTCCCACTTTGGTCAGCCAACTTGGCATAATGTAGAGGAATCTAAATATAGCTGTAGGAGATGTTGCTCATTAGGCAACTGAAACCACTAGAGAAGATAAAAATATGTCAAATACTCTGTGGACTTAATTTCAGATTGAGCAAGACTCCCTGTATAGTAACACCACTTCTGTGGTAGTTACTTTTATGTACTTCCTACAACACAGATATTTGATTTTATCTTAATGTTTTGTATGTGCTCAAGTATTAGCAAATTTTCCAAGTGTCATGGTAGTGCTTGAAGTTTTTTCATGTCCGGCATTAAAACATTTATTTGGCTCTTCAAATGAGGCTGGTTTGTAGCTGATGCACATCGATGGAGCTGTGCCAGCTTCCTCCAGCTGAGACTTTGGCCCTTCAGTGCTGGCCTTTTTGCAGTTCTCTTATCACGATCCTGTTTGAACCATCCAGACATACAGCACAAACTCTGTTAATGCAGAAAACCGGTACTGGGAAATACAGAAAAAGAAGTATAAAAACCTCCGTGATTTAATCCAAACCTTACAAAGGCGTTGTTTCTTTGGGCACTTTCTTTGAAAAGACTACCATTTCAAACAAAACAGAAGGAAATTAGTAGGAAGTGATTATGGAGACAGGAAATCTGAAAGCCATGAAACTGTAAATAAAGTGTTATTTGTACTACTGTACTTGGTGCCCTGCTTTGCATTCCCAGCACGAAATGTTAGACAAGGCTTTAGCACTAGAGCAGGGACCAAGTTATTTGGATGTTTAAAAAAAAAAAACAACAAAAGGAGTAAAAAGTGTCCAACAACATATTTCATATGATTAAAAGTAGAAAGTCTTTTGGACAATTATTTGTATGGAATTCTTCTGGCCAGATTTTTATCTGAAACTTGAAGCCCTGCAGCCAGTCTCCATCGCAATTTGTTCCTCTCAGCAAAGGATGTGACTTGTTTAGACATCAAACACGTATCAAGTGGCTCAATGTTAGTATTCTGAAGCATCAGCTCTGAGGCAGGCGCCAGTGCTAACATCATTACACAACCCATGTGGCACTATGATAATCCAGTTCAGCACTGCCTGCATTTATTGTTTATTTTTATCAGACCAATAAAGCTCATCTTTTCCATCTGTCAGCATTATCTTATCCATTAATACAGCTAAGAGGGATGCATTACACTATGCACTTGCATATCAGTTAATGACCCACCTTAACTTATAGTAGCAACAATGAGTGAATGAACACTGATTTTACTTGCTTCCAGTATGATGTGTTTGCTTTGGCATTGGTTACTGTCATATGAAAAGTTAACCCACAAAGTTATCCCTGCATCTTTAGTTGCTTGTTTATGTGCATTCAGAAAATATCCCTTTCCTCTCCCTTCCTCAATTGCCATGTATTTTGTTTTCTGCTGTAGTTTAAAAATTATTTGCTCAAAGGGGTAATAAAGCAAAGCAGTTGAGCAAGAGAGCACATACATAATGTGAACTCCAGTGTGGTCTGAGGAGATGCTCTGAAGCACACGAGCTTTACAGGAGTAAAGATCATGTGTTTTCATGTTGTGGGAGGCCACTGAATCCTGTGGGCAGGAACTACTCCCTGAAAGACAGAGGGCTGGCAGAACCACAGCCTAAAGTCTGCTTGGTGCTTCACATTTCTGATCAAGCAGAAACAGCTTCCTGAAACTGCCATAAGGCTTCTGGTTTTCAGTGGATTTTCATGTCAAGAGAGTCTGGGGGTAAAATTTGTACCTTGATACAGTTATCCAAGGACATCCATTTGGAGGAAGCTCCAAGGAGTGTGGTGGTGAGACCTGCAGGATGCTTAGTCTGGCACATCCCCATGAGACACAGAGACCGAGAAGACACCAGCATTATGGTTACTGCTGGTAGAGAGAGCTCTGCAAGCTTTAGCCAGGGGAGCAAGGATAAGAACAGACACAACTGGGCAGAGCAGGCTAGAAGTCAGCTCATGTTAGGAGAGTTTAAATGCGGCTGAGTGGCTCACCCAGCCAGTATTACAATTTCAGTGACTGCAGAGGCAGTTAAATGGATAATATTTCTCCTGAGAGCATTTTGCACCAGATAGAGTCAGTCTTTTTTAAAATGTGGACACAAAGCAAGACAAATACAAGGTAGTTGAGCCCTACTTGTAAGTCATCACCATTCTGATGCCTTAAAATCAGCAAACACCTCCTCCTTTGCAAAGGGAGGAGGAAAGGAGGAAAGGAAAAGAGTGGAATGAAAATATTGCACTTACTTTCCTGTGGTACAGCAACAGTGTGTTGTATAACACAGTGACAGGAATATTTGTGGTGGTCTTCTTTACTGATTTAGAGGATGTTCTCAAATGATCTTCAGTGTCTACTTGTCTATGGCAATGCCTAAATTACAGCTGTAATTTTCTGTGGCCTCCTTCAGCTTTCCTGCCCTAAAGCAATTTTTCCCCACCAGTCTGCTGTCCTTGTCAACTTCTTTGGAGAAAGCATTAATATTTTGGGGGGATTGTTTTGCTGGCTGTGCTAATCGGGTTTGTCTCTGCTTCCATCAGGGCTTTTTATCCAGCCTTTCCCCCTTCCCCCTGCCTCCCTCCCTTCCAAGCAAGGCAGCAATCTGTTCTTTTTAAACCCTTCATCATCTTTGCTCTCTCCATCTCAGTTTCCCCAGATTTTAGAGATTGTTGACTATTATGTAACAGATGGCCTGACAGACCTCCGACTCTTTGCGGTGATGGCTAGCTTGGCGCAGAAAATAGCAGCACTGGAGTAAGCATTCAGCAGCATAGACGCTCATGAATTTTAACTCCTCAGTGACAAAGGAATTCAAGGGGGTAAGAGCCAATCTATCAGTAGCCAAAGTAATTAGAAGACTTAGATGGCTCTCTAGTGCAGAGTATCCCTTCTCTGCTATGGGCTGTTCATAGTAGATTAGGATAGTCTATGTCCCATTGATCTCTAAACCATAACTATGCTTCAAAACAATGGGACAGCTTAATCCAGAAATTGAGACATTCAAGCAAGCATCAGCGAGGGCTGTTCTTTTGGCTTGTAATGAAATGTACTTTGCAGCATCAAGCTGGGACAATGTATATTAAGCAGAGTTATACTTTGATTTTGTTTCTACGGTAGTGCAGGGAAAATCACTTGCACTAAATGACCAATATTCTGTCTCTAAACATTTAATACTTCGGGAATTAGTCTTCTTGCCCTCTTTAGATCTTCTGTTTTCTTTGTTCTTTGTCATCCTTGCTTCTGTATGTATATTGAAAGAGTTCTTGTAAGTGACCAGAGTTTTGGCACCCTCATATAGCTTTTTGTCATTTCTAGGAAGTTTCTGAATATATCATTCCCTTTCCCAGAAGTCTAGCTGCTTGCCTTTCAGATGTATTTCTGTGTCTGGCCAGTCAATGGAGGCTTTTTCTTGTAAAGTAGGGGAAATGGGGAGAAAAGACAGTTCAGAAGAGCAAAGAGCATCCTTAAAGCAAATCAGTCAGGTATTCAAACCAGAGCTGGTTTATAGTATTTTTAAGATTAGACTAAATAAAAATAACTGGATTAAGTTACCTCAGAGGCACAAGAGAAAAAGTACTTTAAAAAAGTAGAGATGAGGTCAAATGAGCCTCCATGGAACTGAGAATAAAGGTGGTCTGTTGTGACTATGCTGTATCTCTGTGTTGGTCTGTGGCTGAGGTAGGTGCTGTGTGTCTCCCACATAGGGTAACCAGCTCCACTGGGACACATCCAGAGGTGCTGTGTCCTCACACCCATGCTCACAGCAGGGACTCCAGGACTTCTTTTACCCAGAAATTTTTGAATTACCTTGAATTACCTTAATTTTCAGTAGAAACCTTACCATTTTCAGCAGAGGAGAGAATCCAGGAGTGGTAAGCCAACAAATATCTTAATTTTCCTCTCTTAGATGTGCTCTGACACCTCTACAGATGAGGAATGGACTTTCCTTACATTCTCCTGTAGTTTAGGAATACTTGTCCAATTGGAAGTCACTAGTGGAAAAGTTTAATTCCAGCCCACAAAGACTGAAAAGAATAGTTATGCGATATATCACCCAGCAAAATGTGTGCTCAGCCACAGTTTGCATTGGATCCTAATCTAGAGCTAGGCCACAGCCCCAAACACTGATAAATGGTGTAGACTATCCTGGAGGGACAAAATTCTCTTTGAAGGGCTTGATTATCCCTTGTCCACAGCCCCTAGCCATATGCAGATGTACACACACAGACGCAAACCCCTTCCCTTGGCACATCTCCAGCCTGGAGTAAGTGCTGTAATGCAGGGAGGCCCGAGAGACCTTCCATTGCACCTTTGGGAAACAGAAAATCACCCCTCTGCATGCCAAATCTCTGGCTCAGTGCAAGTGCTGAGTTTCCCAAGGATGGTGTATCGAGGACAGGATGCACACAGAGGTCAGCCAGAGGCTCCAAGCTCAGCAAGAGGTAACGATCTGCCTAAATTCTATGAGCTCTAGTAATGTCATTTAGCAGCAATAAGTCTCTGTTTAAGTTAGAGTGACATTGTCCCAAATGGCCATTTTAATAAGGTTTAGAGATTCTGGACACAGAGCTTTCCTGCTTTTTCAGCCTGTAATAACTAGCTAGTTGTGCATAAGGTCAAACAGCAATATCTGGTCAGCAAAGTCTTCATTGTACAAAACAGCTTAGAATGGGATGGGGAAATGATATTGTTGCTGTAAAATTGACTTCTCTATCTCCACCTATTGTTTACCCAAGTGGCACAGCTAAGAAATAACTCCCCCAAAAGGAACATCCTGGGCAAAAAGAAACCTTGGTAAGTGTTCCAGCTGGCTGGAGATACCAAGCAGTGACATGATCCCCACTGTTGCAGGCACAGGGGAACCTGGCCCTAGCAAGAGCATTGGTCCCTCTTTCAGCAGTAGGAACAAGGATGGCTGTGATTTGAAGGGCTGGGATCCAGGAGGTCAGGAAGTCTGCACCCCCATGGGGCAGATGCTGAGCTCTCTTAGATGCAAAGTTGAGAGTAGTGGTACTTAGCCCTCCAGGAAGGCATCAGCTGGGAGCTGTAAGGTGTTCGGGAGGAAAAGCTGTGAAATCCAACACAGATAATCTTATGAGTAAAACCTGCAGTGTCACTGCTCTTACTGGGTCCATTCTGCGTCTCGGGTGAAATATTTGGCATCTTTAAATCATAACCAGAAATAGCTGACTTCCGTCTCCAACTTTTCTATGCAAGTATTTTTTCACGCAATTTTGTACCTTTTTGTTGGTTTTTTGTTTTTGTTTTTGTTTTTTTTCCTGAAGTAATACCTCCAAGAATCTTCCCATGTAATGTTTAGGTAACTGTACCTTGAACTTTAATAGTTTGAGGAACTCTTCTTATTGCTAATACTGGGCAGCTCACTGAGAAACACAGTAACATAGAACTCTCCTGCTGAAATCATATGAGACATCCCAGGATTTCTCTGTCAATAACCATGCTATTCTGCTCTATTTTTGCTGGGCTGATGTTTACGCAGCCATGTAACAGCAATAATAATAATAATTTAAAATTTTTTTTTGCATTATTTATTGTTGAATTTATCTTATTTAGACAAGCAAGTTTCTGAACTTTATTCAAGTAAACAGATATGAATAGCTGGCATCTAAAATCAATAAAAGACAAGTGCAGTGCAATTCATGGCTTCTTTGTGAGTCAAATGTTCCAGCCCCAAAATCAACATCTGCAAAAAAAAAAAAAAAAGGTCATTTTGATCAGGCTTCACATGTGAAAACTACCTGAGGGCAAATAAATGTGGGGATCACATTCTTATCAACTCTTTCTGATAATAATAGCCTGGTCACTGGGGACAGTCTGTTAGTGTTGGCCCACTGGGTCAGATAACAATCCCGAGTCTCTGCCTCTCTTCCCCTGCTGTGACCTGGCCCATCTGCTTCTCTCTGGCCATATGGTACAGAACTATGTGGGACTGCAGACATTATAGTTTTATGCATCTCAATGCTCCTTGCTTTCATTGAAGTTTTGCTGACACAACATTCCTTTGAATATTCCTTGACAAAAGTGGGGTTTGTTTTGGTGTTGGTTTTCATCTCAGAGTATAAATGAACACCAAGGTTTAAATCAACAGAGGAGGCCTGTAACAGATACATTAGGCTGGTAGGAAGGCTGGCTACTTATTTTCTCCAAGCTTACATTAAATTAAATATTATTTTTCCTGATCTTAACAACTAAAACAGAGCCCAGCATATGCAAAAGAGCAAGGTTTGTTTGTTTTTGTCATAAACAAGCCCAGTCTATCAGGCTGTCTGAGTGCCATGAAGGAACTCTGACCTGAAAGCTGTAATACTGCTTTAGAAAAAGTGAAGAAATTAAACCCTCTGGGACAAAACTGCTCATGGTTCAGACATCCCTCTCCTTCTCCAGATGAGGCCAAGAGGCTTTCTGGGATGCTGCAGTTCTCTGCCTTGCTGTTGCTGAGGTCTCAACCCCAGCCACTGCTCATGGGACCTGTCAGCCATGCTCTGGCAGCGCTGGCCCTCAGAGATCTTCATCTGGAAAGCACAACGTGGTCCCAGAGCCTCCCTGAAGGAGCCATCCCATTTTCCAGCCAGTCCTTGGGCATGGAGAACACACAGGTATATCCTGCACTGAGGGCATGTTGCAAATGTCCAATTAGACCTAATGAGAGCTCAGCCCAAGCATCAAAGGAGAGAGAGACAATAGCAAAGGCACAATAGTCTTCCTCAATGATCCCTTCGCCAAGAGGAGGATTTAATTGTTGTGTGGGCTTTAACATAATAAAGCCTATATGTTCATCCTGCACCCAGCTTCCTGGGGCCCCTCGTAGCTGGGACCTCTGGACATCACAGCAACCACATACGTGACACAGGCCTGAACTGGAAAAGTAAAATGGGGATTATTGTACAAATTATAGTACAACAAGCTGACTTACAAGTTGTCTGAGGCAAGTGCTCAATGGCACAGTTGTATCTCTGTTTCTGTAAAACTTTAAATAGAAATGAACACCCAAATAGTCAAATCTCTGTCACTCCCTCCCCTTGTGTTTCTCACAGGGTCCCCTCATGTTTTCACCTGCTTTGTGTGAAGTCCCACAGAATATGTCATGTAAGGCTCCAGAGAATTATAAAATCAGTGAACATCAGAAGAATGCAAGGTTTTAGGCTCTGTTTTCACTTTGTCAATCAATCCTGTTATTTCACAGTTCCAGGGAGGTGCCTAAAGTTTTTTCATTTAAAAAAAAAAAAAACAATGTTATGACAGGCTCTACAAATCTAGAGATTTACTGTCTGAGACTATGTTTAATGCCTAGAAGTCAGAAATCAAAGAACAGATTTTCTTGGGACATCTGAAAATTCAGATGTGATTGAGAGTCTCAGTGCTGGAATTTGATGTAGATAGACTGCCTTTCCTGCCAGACAAAGAGCCCGACCACCTGCTGCCTCTGTAAAATAGACCCCCAACCTCATGATGTCAAAGTGAGTTTTGCCATGTCCTGGTGCAACATTTAATGGATCAAAATATCTAAGTCCACTCTCTGCTGCTGAGTCTGTATGAGCTGGAAGGATGCAGCACTATTGAGGGAGAAAGGGGAAATGAAGAGGGAGGTAGACAGGCAGCCTCATCCTCATCTCCACTCATCCCGTTGATCAGTGAAGCATGATAAGACTCGCACTACCTGAAAAGTAATACTATTCTTTGCATTGGAATCTTTCTGATTCCTCTTTACCTGGGAAAATTTTACACTTAGAAATCAAGGTTTAGAACCTTCTAAGCAAAATGCCGTTTCACAAGTTGTTTTGCACCTGAGTAGTGATTGTAGTGCAATGCCTGCTGCCCTGCTGCTAAAAGGAGAACCATATTCCTCCCATAATCCCAGGCTTGACTGTCATTTAGCTCCTTCCCCTTTGGAGAAACTAATACTCTGGATCTAGATTATATGTTCTGGGGAAGGCTTTCGCAGACTGATTTGCAAAGGGAAAGAACAACACCCCTCCCCCCCTGCCCAAATCTGCCATAAGAAAAATTAAAAGCAGATAAGAATGTGACACATTTCTTTGGTGATATGATAGCATTTACCATGACATTGTTATTTCCTTTAAAAAGGCTATCCCCTTCAACAGAGATGAGGAGGGAAGAGATGAAAGAAAAAATTTGTTTACTTGGCAGTTGCATTCAGTGCTGCCTCAGAAATCTTCTGGACTGGGAACTTCTTGTATTAGGGGTTATATGGAGGTGTTTTAAGATTTATAGAATGTACTCATGTTATATTGTATGCATCATATCAGAGAATTCCATAAGAAATATGAATAATTGCCAAAGTGAGTTGCTCAACAATTTGCAACTATCTTGTCATAGCCATGATCTACCTCCCTGTCTACCGTATCTTTGTTAAAATGTGCAAATAGAGTTATAAAAAGTTTCAGAATAATGTGCTACTAAGAGTTTATGTAGTCTTATGTTTCAATCAAGACACTTATTCGTAGTTTGCAGTGTCACATATATACATGTGTTCCTACCTAAACTATTGCAGAACTAAAGTGGCTATTGCAGCATACTTTTCACAGTTTAAGAAGTTATTCTAACAAAACCTACAATGCCAAATGAAAATACGAATGCCAAATACTGATATTCACTATTCTAATCACAAATGCACATTGCTTGTCTCACCACTTCACTCCCTGGGGGGAGAACTTTCACAAGTGCCCTGGGCCTGTAAACCTTTAGGAGCCGTACTGTGTGGTTTTGAACTATACTGTATCCTATACTGTATACAGTCAATAATAATCTTCAGTGAACAGGATTTCTTGTAGGAAATCAGACCCCTGCTAATCCAATATCGTGTTGATAGGAGGGGCTATACGTGTTGTTTCACCAGATGATGCCACCAGCTCAGAAGAGTTCAGAAGTTGGTGATTAGGACATAATGTACTCTTAGGGTAAGGCTCTTCCCAAACCTATGGATGGGGGATGATGCCCTCAAGCCAGAGTTCACGTCTCATTCTGACTTTTTGCTTCTAATGCTTGATAGTTTGGTGGTGTGTTCTCTTATTTTCCCAGATTAGTATTGAGTGATTGATCGATCAAACCAGGGGTTTGAGCTGTAAGGTTGGAGTGAAGTTGGATGAATAAATTGTGTTAAGTACTGGGGAGAGAGGCTGATGAAAGGGCACAGAAAATGACTGAGTGGTGGCTTCCCTATGGATTCATTTACAGACATGTTATTAGAAGTGGTGTTCTTTCTACTGTTCTGTTTTCCATTTTCTAATGTGAACTTTTCTGCACAAAATCTATTCCTAACACAGGATTATTTTCACCTTTACATATAAAAATCTCTATTTCTGCCTCAACACACAGTCAGAATTTCTTATGGTTTGTGAATATAGGAATAAAACCAAAATCAACTTGTCACTCATCATGTACAGTACAAAGACCGAGATGGGGTCTGAGCTTGAACTTGTGCAAAGCTGAGTAATACTAGACTGTTATCTTGTCATTAAGAATTGCTTTGAGTCCCTATCTGTTCAGCAACTCTAATTAATGATCATTTAACTGTACTGTCAGCCCCGTTTAAATCTGAGTGTTGCCAGTTGCTTCCTTCATGCGGCAGCCAATAGGTGCCGGGGGAGTCGTTCATGCATAGCATTGTCCCAGTGGCGCTGGGCCTATAGCATCCCAGTTTAATAGGGCATTCAGGGCTCATTAGTGAGGAAACACATCAGGAGTGACCGCTCCACTGCCACACGTTGCAACTAATAGCCTCGGCGAACAGAATCGTTTCTGTTTCTGCTCACTTGTTTTTGAATCCTTTCAATGTCAACAAGTGGTCATGTCGGCAGGAGCCCGCCATTCTCCCCAACAGTTTTATCCGTTGCTCTCCTGAGCCAGACTTGTGTCCTCCTCCATTGTTCCAGCCACAATGGAGCCTGAGCAATCACAAAGGCTTCACAGCCATTCATCATCAGCTCACGAATTCTGGGGTTGAGATTACCCGCCAAACTTTTGGGCCATCGTTTTGGCATAATGTCTGAATGCTCATGAAATACAAATAGTTTCTGAAGTTTACACTTTTGTTGCAAATGCATAGGATGGCAGTGGGGGGGTTGTGGTGAGGGGATTGGGTGGAGGGAAAGAAGAGAAAATAAAATCCAGCCTTGCTCTGGCTAAAAATAGACGAGATCCTGTGGAGGAAAGATAAGAGACAATGAGATTTCTGCTGGAACGAGAGGTGCAGAAAGGAGCAACCAGGGAAATGGAGGTGTGTCCAAAAAAAGTATAATCACACTTTTGGCTCACAGATTTGGAAACAATCTCTTGGTTTTGGCAAGGAGGCACAGGCAGCCCTTACTTTGCTGGGTTCCAAGAGGTATGGGGACAGGGTGCCCCTGGGCGAGCACCCCTCCTTCCATTCATGGGGATAACCAGAATTTTTCCTGGTTACTGGAAACATGACTGGCAAAATGCTTCCTGGAAGCATACACCTGCTGCTTGTCATTTGTATTAGGCTAGAATTTAGCCCTTGTTGT
This sequence comes from Monarcha castaneiventris obscurior, assembly GCA_026261815.1. Classification (NCBI taxonomy): domain Eukaryota; kingdom Metazoa; phylum Chordata; class Aves; order Passeriformes; family Monarchidae; genus Monarcha; species Monarcha castaneiventris. The sequence goes on from JAMPIT010000034.1 coordinate 2,601,817, forward strand.
GCTAAATGGAGAGTGAATGGATGTTTCACACTTGGAAACATGAGACCTGAAGATGTAGTGGCCTTACCAGGCTCATACTGTAAAAGCCAGAGATAAGAATCAAAGCTAAAAGATGGATGTGTGTGTGAGTTTGTCAGTTTATTTTATGTATTACTTCTATGGTGTTGTGTTCTTCCCTACATTGCCAGTGACTGGGCAGAATCCTGCCTGCTTGACTGCTAGGCAAATCAGACATTCATTTATTGTGTCCAGACATGCTCCATACGCCCCAAGCATCCTCCAAATGATCCACTTGGGATGATGCAGAAAGACTGCACTGTGGCCATGGTGCTTAACATCAGATGTTGGCTGGGCACATGGCAGAGAGCTTGCTGCACTCTTCCACCCTTTCCTTACCATGTGCTGTTCTGGGGAGTTCACATTGTGTTGATTTTTCCTGAGTCAGGATTAATGGCTATGTTCCAGTCAAAAGGATTTGATTTGGAAATTTTTGGAAACATTTGGAAATCTCTGTGAGTATCCTACAGTCTCTTCCTGGTCATTTTAACATGCCAGGAAGATAAAAGGTGACAAAAGGTGTTCATGAGAAAAGTAAAGATTTTTTTTTTTGTCTGTCACTGAAAAATTAAGCTTTTTGTAAACCACAATCATAGCCAAAGATGCTTTTCAGTGCAAGCACTGAGAAATGGTCTTCTATTCCATTTTATACTGTATATCAACTAGAGGCTTCTCTTTTAACCTGATGAAATAATCCGAATGGGAAAAAAATTGACTGCTTTTGCTCTTTTTTCCTGACAGGTCAGTATCCACTTTATGGCCCAGGGTATTATAAAAGTACCAAGAAGCACTGCATCAAACACATCAATGTGTATCAAACACATTTCCTGACAAAAGTTTTGGGTGTAGGCCTACAGCAGTCTCCAACATCAAAGGTAATGGTGATGCCATAATGAGCGTTTTAAGGCCACGTTTTATGTGATCATTGCCATTCAAAAACAGTCACAAACTGACAGTTTGTTGATTTTGTAAGTGTTGTGTTTCCTGTTATCACATTAAGATCTTCTGCAATCCCAAAGGACTGGCTTTGGAGAGTGGGCTGTATGTGAGATTCGTGATTATCTATTGGAGTGTTACACCCAACCAATACTGCAGCAGGGCAGGTGATTCTTCTTGCCTTGCTGCATTTTGCATGTTACTGATGGGCACAGGGATCACTGACTGTCAGGTCTTGCAGACAAGATAAGCAGGAGAACATCACAACAAGGAATCTCATCGTGTTCAGGTGTAGTCTAAGTGCATTCGAGACACCAGGACCTTAATGGGCATCCCCATGTCAACACAACATCTTTAGGGATCCTTAGAAATACTAGAACAGGGACCCCGCCTCCCTGTGGGGTTAGGCAGCAGCTTTGCAGAATTTATGTGTTTATGTGTAGTAATATGGAGTAATGGAGTAAAACCCTGACTGTGGTAAATCAGAGGGGGCTTTGGCCTCAGTGTGTTTTCAGGTACTTGTCCCAGTCACTCCTACCAGACTCATAATGGTATGCATCTATTCAAGCTTTTCAAGGACAGAATTTTTCTTTTTTCCTTTCTTCCTTTCTTTCTTTCTTTCCTTTTTTTTTTTTTTTCCCCTCTCTAAAGCAGCTTATGAAAGAGGTAACTGCTCCTTTTCACAGTCAAAGCAGGATATTCTGAACAGAATGCTAACTAGACTTGCGGCCAGACTGAAGAAGGGTTTGAGCGGTTTTCAGATCTGGGTTTTTGGCTTCAGGATCATAACTAATAATATAGAGGGAAAGTGTATCTGGAAAATTTATAGATATCATACTTTAAAATTTCTTTCATTTTCCTAAGAGCTGAAAGTTTTCTGTAAGAAAAGGGAAATGGTGCTGCGTAAAAAAATTACCTTTTTTTTTCTTTTTTTTCTGTTGTTGTTGTTGAATTTTGCAGCAATTTTATGAGAATGTTGATTAGTTGAATAGACTCGAGGGCTTTGGAATTGAAAATGTTCCAGGCTGGGCAGGTAAAGCATTCTGGTGCTCTTTACAAAGCTCCTCCATGAGATGCACGCAGCCCTCTACAGCTAGATACCAGACCTCTTAAGTCCTGGTCCTGCAAACATGTAACCGTATGCATCTGCCTAGACATAAACTGCTCCTTTGCTTAAAATTCTGCACGTTTTGATGAGATTTTGTTATACTGAAAGAGGAATTCAGTGAAAGTTATGTGAATGCCAAAATTTGTGGATTTGGAGGATGTGTGTGGACAAAGCAGTAAACTGAAATATATCCTTGCCTCAAAAAATTGAGGTTTCTCACTTGAAAATTACCTTTCATTCATAGCTCCTAAAATCACATCTGAACACATAATGTGTCACTGCATAGAGATATGATAATTGGAAGCTGGTTTCTTTAAATAAAATTTATAATGAAAGTAACTTGTAGGGAAGTATTTGGAACTATACTGGACAACTGACTAGGAGCAAGCTTTGTCCCTGATACCAACCACTTCAGTGCATGATATTGATTTCTCGTAGTAGATACCACGCTGGTGTTTCAAAATGCCACATCTGAACTGTGGCTTCTTATCATCAGAAGACAGATTTTTCAGTGTTAGTAAGCAAATTGAGCACCTGAGATGTGCCATAGGCAAGTAAGAACCAAAGCCCTCTGTTGCTCAGAGTCTTACTTTGAATTCCGCATTTGTCTGCAAGTGTTATTTTTAGGCCAAAAGGTAATATCTAGCTTGAGTCAAACCAAGGATCTCCCTTACCTCTGTAATGATGCAGAAGTTCATAATATGTTCTTTTCTTTCATCTTTGCTGCACATCTGAAACTTCTGAGTTTAAACAGCAATATTTGCGCAGCAGGGGTAACCTTAAATATAACACTGTAAGGTAACTAAAGGGTGGTGAGAGGGAAAGCTTAGGCTTCAGTAACAGTCCCAGGGAACTGATGAAAGGGTTAATATGATGATCAAGCATTAGGCAACCCACTTTTCACTGCTGCATGCTCCTCTGAGCATGGGGGATTGCCATTGGTGCAGAGTTTTACCTCTTCAAAAGTGAAAATCCTCTCACACATTCTAGGGATGTGATTTTGTGACTTGGGAGTAGTTCTAATTATCTGGTGAAAAACCAAGTAAGAAAAAACAAAACCCTATATTTTAGTGCAAACTTTGTGGTGTAGTTGTTCGTTTCTCTCCCTCTTTTTTTTTTCTTAGGGCAAGTAACTTAAAGAATAGCCTTTCCTTGGTGATTGCTCTACCATTCATCGGGCAGCATATGGTTTTTGTCTTGGGAATCATCCAACATGTCACAAAGGCAGTGATACTGGACAGTTACTAGGCAGCTTTTGTATACTTTGGGGATAGGGGAAGATGGTATTTTAATAGATTTCCTTGGGGATCTCTTAGAAGGCTAATTTAATTGTTGAAATCAAATTTTGGACTCCTGTCACAAATCATTACCTTATCTTTCATCCATCTATTCCCTTGTTGTTCAAACTAATAAAACATGCACACTGCTGTCCATTCATGTGACCCCCTTCATATGTTTTTAACTGGTAACCCCGGCTAATAATGGGTAGGTGGTCTGTTTCTGGTTGAGGATTTTTTTGGAGGAATGGACAGTTTCTCTAGCTACCACATCAACAAGGGTGGCAACACTCATTCACACAAGATCAAAAGCCACAGAACCACATGAGTGTTAGTGAAATTCAAGTGGGAAAATGCCTCAAAGAGGAGGATGCAACCTGGGGCACTGCCTCAAAATATTCTCATCCTGGGCTCTGGCAGGCAAATTCTGGGCGAGTGAGTCATTGGTGAAGTGATCTTGAGACCCTTCTCAGTGAAGCCATTTGTCACCATTGCTATGGTAGTGTGTAATCAGTTCCAGCTTTCACTCAGTAATGCTCCCAGAAGACAGATTGCTGAATTTCCTTGCAGCTGTTTGATTGAAGCATCTGAAATGAGGTGCATTAAGATGGTGGGAAACAGCCTGTGGTCCCACTGCTCCAGCTGCTCCTCACCTGTTCCAAGCAATGTGCCACCTGCAGAAACACATTCAGGCAGCACCTGCATCTATCCTGTCCCAGTCTCTCCATCCTCTCTAGTTTCTCTCATTCCTTCAAGGACTTGCAGCTCCCTGCTATCGCTTTGAGTGCTGCAGCTCTCCTGAGGTCATCATGCAGAAGGGAGGATCTATATTCCAGCAATTTAGACAGTGAGGAGACAGGGATGGGGGATGAGGAGCTCTGAGCTGGCAGAGGCCAGTTAAGGCAAGAAAAACTGAGTAGGCAGCAGGGTTGGGACAGCACATGCTATGAGGTTAGTGGTGTGGTCTCAGGGCATCATTTACCCCTTGTCAAAGCTCAGCTGATCTTCAAACTTCTTAAATTTGATGCTTCAGCCTTCTGGTCACCCCTTGAATTTAGGAGTGGGGAATGGAAATCATGCATATTTCTTGCTGCTCCAATGTCTCTGACTGTGTGAGTGATTGGTTTAAGTGAGCATGATTATTTATAGACAGGATTTCTGAGCTTGGCCCAACTCTACTTGAATGGAGATGACTGGGATTTTAAAGAAAGGAATAACTGCATCATTCCAAAGTCCTCTTTAAGGCCCAGTGTTCCCTTTGAAGGCACTGAACAAGCAGCATCCATCCCTACTGTTAAGTATTTGCCATCTAAAAAAGCAGAAAACAGAATATTGAGGAGCATCAGGTCCAAAAATAAAAATGCATGTGTGTTCAGACCAAGGAGGTAATAGGCAGCAGCTGCATGCTGTTTGTTCACTCATTTATTTGCTACAATTCTATGGTTACTTCTTCTTTTTCACTATATCATCCTTCAAATTCTGTCCCCTTTCACCTTAAAAATATTCTTTTAGCTGTTGTAAGCTCTGAAAAACTGTATTTAGAAACACAATGAACGACTTAAAAAATAACATTTAGGTACAACCCCTATCATCCTAGAACGGGAATCATTGCAAGTTTATATGTGGGCTTCTAAAATAAAGGGGTTTTTTCCTAGTTAGTTCTGTGAAAGCAGGAACAAATCCAGTGCTTTATGCACTCAGGAGCTGATGCCTGCTAAGTGCAGTTCTTACACGTTTCTTTATTACCAATGCTAAGAAAACCCTAGCTTTTTTTTTTTCATGTTTCATCAAAAATGTTTTTCTGGAACAAACCAAAACAAACAGAACCCAACCGGTCTTTTGTGAGTTGCTGCACTTCCCAAAAGGGTCCAGGGCACTCAGTGACACAGCATCTGTCTTAGATGCTATTGAAGGCATTCAGCCCCTAAATGCTCTTCCACTGACGTTCTTTTATGCTGTGGTATTTGAAAAACTCGTACAACGGGGCTGGAGGAAAGGAAAAAGGCATCTTTTGAATGGGGTGGAAAATATTTAATCTTCTCTCCACCTGATTATCACTTAAATTCTCAGGAACTCGTCTGTGCTGTTTTTCTACTTTAGGGAAAGCCAAGTCTCCATGTGTTTTTATTAAAATTAATGCTGTTTTTGCTATTAACAACAGGTTATTGGAATGATCCCTGTAGGATTTTAAATTGAAAACTGGCTGAGGTCTTCTAGCCCCAGTGTCCTTTTACTAAATATGTTCAGGACTAGACCCTAGATTTGTGCTGCTTATTTCGAATTATATGTTCACTACTTTTAAAGGAGAAAATGAATTAATGCTATTTCTTCCTTAGCAAAGCCTGTGCATTAATGTTGATCTTTTCAGGACTGTCCTTTAAACCATCCAAGGTGTTTATTTTGTGTATGAAGAAAGACTTTACTGCTCTGAATAACGTAATCCTGGCTGTGTGTAGAAATGGGGTGGGTGGGTGTGTGTGTGTGTGGGGAAAGAGGAAGGCCAATTGTTCTTTTTGTTGTTAAAAACCAGTGTTCCTTTTTATAAAAAGAATTTAGTGTAGCCTTCTGTATTCTTCCTCATTATAGAGAAATCCAGTGAAATTGTATCTATTTCCTCAGACTGCTGTCCTAGATACCTCAACACCACATGTGTAGTCGATGTGCTAAATTAGAGGGGATTTTTTTTTATCACCTCTGTGGAAGTGTTTGTTCTTGTATCTTTTCTTTTTCTTCATAAAAAGGAGAAAAAGCATAAAGAAAGAAAAAGAAAAACTTCACAGAACAGTAAACCTGAGACACGGATTCGAATGCCAGACAGTTGAATGAACAGGATAATCGGGGTATTTTTTTTGACAGGTGCGACAGCCTGCCTATGACTGGCATTATAATCATTACCATTTTAATAAGGCTCTAATAGGGGGGCCGATAATTCAATGGGGTGTGAGGATCCTAATTCAACTCCCAATCCCACATGAATGTGCTAGAATTTGTGGGCTTTGTTTTCCTCTTTTGTACCCCTGAATGCAAATAATTACTGGCTATAGATTCAAAAATTCTTAGAACTGGAAGCTAAATTAGCTCTCCTAATACTGCACAAGAATGTCAATACTCAGGGGGGAAAAAAAGGAAGTAAGTGGTTTTTGGTTGTTTTTTTGTATTACACTTGTGGTACTGCAAAGGTTCTGTAGCTTAAGTGGTTTGGTTGGCAGTGTGAATAATACCAGCACTGTTTGTAAAGGACGTGCAGCTCTCTATTGCCCTGCTCTCCCCAAAAGGAGAAGTAAATATATTTGTCTGAAAATCATTTCTGGAAAATCACATGCTGCTGTCTACCTGCCATTTTTGTTGATGTTGCCTTGGTCTGCTCCGGATGGGTCTGTCCACTCCGTATTGTTTCAGCAGTGGCAATGGTATGTTCAGGATCTGTGGCTGTGCTTTCACTGGAGCCCCGTGGGTACTGAAGTAGTCAGTTTATCCCATTCAGATGATCCCACAACACAATTTCAAATCCTGAGGCAGTACCCCACACTGCAGTTTGAGGTGGAATGCCAAAGGTGGAGTGCCAATCCTGCACTTAGGACACCACTTACATTTGTGTTTAAAGGCATTTGAATAGCTGTTTTAAAACCCAGGAGGTTAAGGGGTCAGCAGCCCTCCTTCCTTGCTCCTACCAACTCCTACCATGTGTCTGACTCTTGGGATGCAGAACCAGGTAAGAGGGAAAGGACTCCTGGCTCCTCTCTCTGTTAATAGCCAGAACAAAAAACCTTTTTGTTTTGTCTCTGCTGACCTATGTAATGAATTTCTCTATTCACTTCTGATCAATAATACATATTATTATTTCTAGCTAATGACCAACAGTGCTACATGGGACAAGACTTTAAAAAATTGAGAGGGATATTTCCATATAACCCCTTGCAGCTGGAATCAGTTTCTCCCGCCCACTATTTCTGATCCTAAATTAGCTGTGGAGTCTTGCCATGCTTTCAGTCCTCTTTCTCTTTCTGCACATGCATTGCCTGATGTATAAGGAATATGACCAGCCTTAGTCTATAAGGGAACAAAAGATAAGCGAAGGCACTTTATGTCGTGTCAGAGTGGGAAATAACTGAGGTGGACAAACTGATCTGTGAAAACCAGCTTGAACCTTTGCCCCAAACTGAAATGCAGAGTTTTGGAGCTTGGCCAAAATCTGGTTAATCTTTCTCCCTCTCTGTCTTTTAATGGTATTTATGGTTTCACAGCACTTCCTGGTTTCATCTGGGTCCAAAAGCAGGAGACTGAAATACCATTGAAGAGGCTATTCACAGTGTTTCCAGCTGGCTAGGACCATGGAATGAAAGATCTCTCACAATCAGGTCTGTTCTAGAAGGGTTTCTGCCCAATTTCTATCCTGATGAGGTTCTGATGAACAGCCAAACTGTTAGAAAATTATCCTAATTAAATTGAAACTTTGAAATTATGCCCATGCACAAAATAGTTGACATCCTTCACCTGATGAACCTGTGTGCAAAGAATTAACTCATTAGGTTTCTTTTTTGCCTTTTTGTGCAGAAGATGTTATTTTTTCTTGACCTTGGAAGACTCCTCATGGAACTGATATGTACACAGGCTATTTGTGTTCTGTTTGGGATAATGGTTTTTATGCATTTCAAGTTTTCATGGACACTAAGCTGCAAACCTAGATAGTTTCTGTTTTGATTCAGACATTGAAACAACTTCTCAATCCCATGGTTTCTTTGAGCAGAAAATGACAGGATTTGAAAACAATCACTGCTTTTCTGCAAGTGCTAGAAAGAATATATGGAGATCTGTTCCCCAATGCACATAGTTTGATTTAGGCTGGATGTTGTCACAGAGAAATCAGAGATGCTGGGACAGCCTGTGAGGAGCAAAATCCATAGATGGAGAGGTTAATGTTTCCCTCTATTTTAACTTACCTTTTGCTGACATTGTGGCCAATTATTGTTCCTGTGTGACAATTTTCCTAGTTTAGCTAAAAAGGTTGTTGCGAAGCCTGTGAAGAACCAGCTGAAGATGTCCTTCTTCTCCTTAGGCCTTATTCAGTTCTCTGGGGGGCAGGATAAAATCCAGTCGTTTGGAGATGACCTTGAGAGTACCCAAAGCTCTCCCTGCTGATTTGGACCACAAAATGTGGTTGACTTTCTTCTAGGCACTGATCAATACTTTTATTCTTCTGTCTTAGAGAACACAGGAGGCTGCTCTAGACTGGCTCCTGTCTGGCAAGCCCTGTCCTTGGGGTCTCTCTCTGGCTGAGCAAACATTCCAGAAAAAAAATCACAAATATTTTAAAGATTCATGGTGGATGTGTACTCACTTGTGATTCCTCTTACCTGTTAAATTTGCTGCTGCTATCATCACTGTATCATCACCATGTCCAGATATGGGCCCAGAGCTAAGCATGGCTCTTAGAATAGCTGTCCTGCCCCAAACAGCTCGGCAACCTGAGAAAAATACAGCATGCCTGAGGAACACAAGGGAGCAACATTTGTCTATCCTGTGGTGGAGAAAAACTGGGTCTAATCTTAGGTGGTTTGTTTAGGCTATGGAAAAGAGAGTACAGGGTAATTTGTCCTGTTTTATAGCTCTCCGTGTGCTCCCTGTTGCCTGTTTGAGTGAGGTTTCTTCTTGGGTCATGTTTCAGCCATTGAACCTACACAAGACCTTCAGGAAAATGCTCCTGTGGGTTTAACAAAAGTAGCCTTCAGTCTGAAATCCATGAGGAGAGACCCAAGCCACCAGGACTCTTCCCACTTGATTCCAGCCCAAATGATCCAAACCTGCTAAGAAACACAGAACAAAGCAAAGCTTCGCCTTCCCTTTTGAGGGACAAAGCAGGAGGGAAAAATGGATGTGAAGGTGCTGACTTTCCCTATCCCTAATAGGAACTAGGGAACTAAGCAAGATTTAATTGTCATGCTGAGCTTTTAACTGGGTAGCAAACTTTCTTGCAGGTGGAAGATTAGTTAATTAAAGTTGTCCTGAAAAACCAAAAGAAAGCAAACACCACCCAATTCATTATTTTTGGTGATGTTACACAGATCCAAAGGGTTGTGGTGCAGCAGCTAAAGGAATTATTCCTGCCTATGTCACTGGTCTGCTGCCTGGTTCCACCATTTCACTTCCCTCTGCTGTAGCTTCCCCTTGTCAAAGCAAAATCTAATACTGAACTGTCTCTCAGCAGATCTGTTCAAGGTTGATAAAGTGTTTTGGAGAAGGGGCTGCTGCTAAAGAAGCTGCTGTAAAAGTTTTGACCATTACCATTCACTTTGATGTAACAAAAGTAACCATTTTTCCCTAAAGTGCTGGAAGTTTCATTGTGTGGAGAATTTAGATTAACATTAAATACAGAAGGTTTTAGAAATCATTCACCTTGAAGACTGGCAAAACTGGCATATTCACAGCAGAAGTGAAAGACATGTTTTATCTGTGTTGTCCTTTGTAATTATGCTGCTGAATAACATGAGTATTATCACACCAGGGTTAGTGCCAGAGGATTACCCAAAGTTTTTCAAATGGGATGGTAAAGTGGTGCAAACAGGTGCATAGACAAAGAGCAAAAAGAGGGGAGGAAAATGAGAGAAAGAAAGCTGAAGTCTTCTAGTTTCAGTCACATAGCAAAATTAATGGTTTCTCTAAGTGAATAGCATAGCTAGATTACCATTGAGCCTGTAAAATTAGAGGAATGGGTCAGATTCTTCATTTCACTCCTATTTTAACTTAAGCAAAGGAGGTCATTTTAATTGTGCTTTACCTCAAAAAAAAAAAATCTTTTCATTGCAATAGTTTGGCAGTGGATAAAGTGACTCATAAGAAGAATATGGCCTCTGAAATTTGCTTCCCAAGAACTCCCTTTGCAAACTGGGTGTTGCAAACTGGGACTTCTTTTTGAATATTCCACACGTGTATTCAGAAAGAGAGAGGAGAAGGCATTTCTAAATGAAGTTAAAACATCTTTACAAGCAAAACAATCAACATAAGCACATGGGGTCACCTTTTTTGTATATATTTGTGTTGATTTATTTGTGTACATTAGAGCCACATGGATATTTCTTAATCTCTTCAGAAAATAATGATGTACTTTTGCACAGTTCCTTTGAAAGACTAAACTTGTAGAAAGTTTTTGGTGCCACCTTTGAGTATGAAATGTATTAAGAGATGCATTTCAGTATTTACTGTTACTTACCGCAAGCAAAGCTGTTGAGGGTTTGGATATGGATATCTAGAATAATTTGGGGAGGAAGACAGCGGGACATTTGGGCATTCCACCCTCTTTCTTGAATGGTAGCTTCAGGAGCATTTTGTGGTGGAAGGAAGCAGTACTTCAGGAATTTGGGTCACTGGGGAAAGTGGCCCATCTCAGATTTCTGTGTTACCTCTGTCTGCTGGCTGTCACTGAGAACAGGGGCATATTTTAGCTTACTGATTGCCCTGCTTTTGAGGTAACTATAGGCTGGTGACTTCCACTTTGGTCCCCACAAAGATGTGTAAGAGTAATGGGTGGGTAGGACAGGTCTGGGATGACATATTGGTGTTGCCCCTGACTAATGCCTACAGTGGGATTTCTATGATTCTGTGCAAGACTTTGAAGGCATCTATTGCTTTGTTTTGTAATTAGAATGTGGCAATCTCTGAAAGGAGGTCTCCTTAGAATATTTGCTCCAAAGAATTATCAATATAAATATCTGTAATTGCTGGTCCCTGAATCATGTGGCACGGGCAAATCAGGGGCTTCATGGCTATGCAAATAAACAGCAGCCTTGCGATGCCCCATCCCCTCTGTTTTCCTGTCGGCTCTGTTCTTGTGCATCACTAAAGGGCATTGAAATTGCACAAGTCAGTCCTCTCAGCGGGCTTGGTGCCCCGCTGGCTCACAAGAAAAGGGCCAGCAGGGAGTTTAGGGGCAACAGAGTACACATGTATGTGCTCACTCCCCATGCACGCCCTGCCTGTCATCCCAGCAAGACCCGTCACCCTTCTGATTGTCGTTTTGATCCTACTGCTTCAGCTGACATGCTCCCAGTCCTCCAGCCAGGGCTGTGAAGGACTGACACTTTCCTGTTCCAGAAAGAGCCCTGAGATAACGCACACAGCACACTTTGTGGTCAGGCAGATTTGGTTGCTATCTGAATTTAAAGCAGTGGTGTTGACTTGATGACAGTAACTAAATATTGTTATCTTACTTTGTCTGTGTCATAACATAGCCAAGAGGGGACATCTGAGATCATGTCTAGGTATAGAGGAACTCTATAGAGAATTCAGGAATTGATTCTCTTTGAGTTACTTTTTAATTTCTGTGCATACATGTGAATAAATAGCATTTCTTTATGTTTTACTGAAACAAAATGTTTTGGCATTATCAACACAATTTTTTGTTTCCTGTTCTTAGTAAAAGAAAACCCCAAAACCCCGCTTTGTTGACAGGGTGTGTATTGCCTAACAAGAAAGTATTTAATTTGAAAATGCAGGGTAAGTCTAGTTACCTGGTTCTCAGGACAGTTTCTAGTGGGTGAATATTTCATGTTCCTGAAGGTCAAGCTCTGTATGAAAATTTGTACCTCCTGTGTGATAATGCAGTATCTGGGATCAGCAGAGGTGTCCAAGATAAGACATTCTTTCATTAGATACGGCTGACAGCAAAGCTTGCCAATCAAAATATTTCTGCCTTGCTGATTTGCCTGAAGTTTGATGCATGGGTATGGATGTGTTGAGGTTCTTTTGTGTTCCTCCTTTTCGGCCTTGTTCCCTAGGAAGCGATGCATGATTAAGCTGGATCCAGGTCTCAAGTTTTTGAACTTGTCTGCTTGACTAGAAGAGAAACAGCTAGGTGAATCTTTCTTACCAGAATAAAGCCTGAAACCTAATCTTAGCTGTACTCTTATCAGCAGAGGATCTGCAGAGAAGTGAGGAAAATGCAGATGCAAGTGCCCTGCTGGTCTGCTGGGACAGCACCTCATTCCTTTGACCTCTTGTGGGGCATCATGTCTTTCAAGAATGCTCCACTGAGAAGGATGTCAGCAAAATGGAGTTTGTTGTCAGCCCGAGAAAGTAATTCTTAGTGTTTTCTGCAGTAGCTTTAAAACCCACTATTTAATCTCATTTTATGTAAGCAAGACGGCTAGGGGACACAAATCAGTGGCTCTGCATGGATGATTCCAGTTTTCCATTAGCAATGGGGTCTGGCCAGAGAACTTGCCTAGATTTTGGATTAGTGTTTTCATAGGACTCATCAAACAAAACTAGGAGAGTAAAGACTGTAGAGGAGATTTCCACAGGCAACCGCCTCGCAGCTGTTAAACATTTAATTTGTAGTTGAAGTTCAGACACATTGACTACAAAATGAGGCATTTAGAGCACGGAGATTTTTCCTTAAATTAATAAAGATGACTTGGTCCAGTGGGCTGGGATGTACCCCTTACACAGCAAGTAAAAAGTTCAGGTACATTGTGCTTTATGAAAGTGCTGTACGACAGGATATGGGGTACAGAGCACAGCACTTGTCACAACAGTGAGTAAAACTGTCCAGAAGTAATGTGAGAGCCCAGGAACCTACATCTAATGGAGAAAGGGATCCTTGCAAAAAAGAAACAGTGGCTTCTTTTCCAGTTGCAAGGGAATAAACAGGGTGAGAAAAGTGCTGGCTGTCAGACTGACTTGTGTGGCACAAAAAGTCAGGTGTCCCAGCGGCTGGAAGCGATGGAGGTGGTGTTGTGCAGCACTGCCAGGGCAGCGTGTCAGCCTTGCTGACAGACCAATGCCTCTGGCCATCATTTCTGTGGGCTGCTCTTTGATCACTGTGTGCAGGGAATCATCTGCAAACCCACAGGGATTTGGTTTTCAAGCAAAACTTTCACTCTTCCATAGCAAGGGAGGAAGGTTACAAAGGAGACAGGCTGACTTTAGATTTGTTTTCTTGGATTCTCTTTTTTGTTTGTTGAGTTGGGGTTTTTTTAATACCTGCTCCTCACTTGAAAGTTTTTTTTTCTGGAGCCATTTTAAAGAATTCTAAAATGTCTTGCTAGTGTGTTCATTTCGAAGGGGACAAAATCTAGAAAAAGTAATATTCTCACCATGGTCATCTTTACCTCTCACAGCTGGCTGGAGCAGAGTTCAACATGTCTGTGAGGGCACCCAAATGAGAGGAGATTTGTACAAGATTATGGATATTTCCAAAAGAGCTGTATAACCACATTTTTTCTTTGTCTGTGTATTTTATTTACTTGAATTTGTTGAAATGTCCTAGGCTCTGAAAAAAAAAATATTATCTGCCACTATTGTATATATTCCAACAAACAAACAAAATGCTATTGTACAGGAGGATGATAATGCCAGGAACTGACATCTTCCTTCTACTCTATTTATCTCAGCAATGCACTCTTAGTCTGGAAACTGTGATATTGAATATTGTCAGGTTGGGTTTCCACTAATTAATGAAAAACAGGCTGCAAGCACAAAGGATTAATTTGGCCTATTCAATCTGATCACAAACATTTTGAGAATCTGTTTAGCTTTTTTGAATGGTGTGAGGTAAACCAAGAGAAAAAACATCTATTTTTCAGCTACTCAGCCAGAAAAAAAAATCCACATGGATTTACCTAATGGGGTCAAAGCTGAGAAAAGCAGAACATTGTTCCTGGGAGCCAGACAAGGCAGTTACTTTATGGAGAGGGATGATTCTGAGGCTTTAAAACTTTAGAGCTACTAGATAACCCTGTGAATTTAAGGAGGGAGTTTTGCTCTGCCTTTAGAGGGAGTTTGCTCTCCCAGTATCAGGTGGAACTAAAAGCTGCTGTGCTTTCTGGAAGCCACGGGCCCTTTTACAGGGGTTGTGCAACCGATGTAGTAGAAAGCATCCGAGTGAGGCTCTCAGCTGGTGAAATCAATGTCCTTGCTCAGTGAAGAGCCTGGCAGTCTCTGTTCAGGTCCTGCTTGCGCGGTGTGGAGTGTCTTTGATTAAACTGCAATCAGAAACCAGCAAAGAGATAATTGGCATGTGTATTACTACAAGACATGCATAAAACAATTCTGCTAGGCTTGGGCTGTAAATATGTACCTAGGCTGGTGTGCTAGCAATGAGCTGCTCGCTTGCTCCTAGGACTTAATTACGTGTTATGCCGATCGATGAAAGGTTAAAACAGTTGAATCAATATTTTATTGCACTGCTGTAAACTGTGGTTAAAGCATATTAGACTACGAGTGGCTGGCAAGTTAAAAGCATGTAACTGAATCGAAGTCTGAGTAAGTGTTGTGTGTGCAATTTAGAAACTGTTAATACCTTCCAATTGAGAGGATTTGTTTCTAATTAATATAAAAGCTGTTTATTTAAATCCAAGGCAGGCAGTATTTAAATACACAACAAGTCACCTGGGAATTCCATCTAAACCACTTTGTGGAAAGCTGTTATGTTGTGCTGAGATAAATCCAGCATGAAGTAACTGTGCTCTCTTCATTCAGAGTGTAGAATGGTTCTCTGCATGCTGTTTTCTTTTTTCTTCTTCTTCCTGAATATGCTAAAATATTCTTGGCCTTGTTCCACCTTAAGGAACAGTGTTGCTGCAGTTTCCTGTGCTCTTTATTGCCTGCATATCCTCAGTCATCCATTGGCAGCACTTGTTTTGGAAAGGTATCACGTATGAACAGAATGAAAGACAAGCCCTGACAAAAGGAACACACAATGTCAATAAGCTGGAGACACGCAGTATGGTGACCAATAATGTTTACAGAGTTCACAAATTATAGTTTCTAGAGCTCCTAGAATACGTGAGACCATGACTTGGATTTCTTGATGGTGTTTTCAAGTGGATTTGTTAAGATATTTTTAAAATTTTTTGTGAGGTTTGAAGGGCTTATAGGTAGTGAGGATAGTAGCATTAAAAGGTCTTATAACCCTGTTAGCAGAAGAGTTGCTGATTTCTTTGGCTTTAATTTTTATTTTACTTTTCCCCCTTGCTTGAAAGAGTGAGGTGGAATAAATAATTCTTTGATTAAAACAAAAAAACCGAAGACATTTAAAAGTTTAAAATATTTTTGCATGATCTCAAGTGAAAGAGCATTAAAAACCTTCACAATTTCATGCTAGTCTATCTTTCACCAGCAATACATACCTGTTATTAATTTTCACCAGGTTAATTTTCTCCCCTCCATTTTTTCCCCATTTCATCCAACCTCTCCATTCCCTCTCTGTGTGCACTGTGGTGATAATGAGACCTGCAGCTCATCCCAGAGAGCCATATCAAAGGAGAAGCCAACAGCACTGTGAAAGGTGGTACTGGTAACTCCCTGCTTCACCTGCAGTTCAGAGAGTAGGCTGTGAATTTTAGCCATTTCCTGAAATAAGGGAGTGGGTGAGGGAAAATTTGATGGTTTGGGCTAGATTTTTACAGTGGGTTTGTTGAGCTGGGTCCATGTAAGGAGTCAGCAATGAGCAGTTCATTTACTGTCTCATTTTTATCATGTCCATCTTATGATGAACAAGTTTTTCCCTTGCGAACTTGGGGAACTCAATGCCTTTATTTCCACTGTCATAGTTGTAAAATCAGCCTCAAATACCTTTCTCTGCTTCTTGATTATGTGCTAACAAGGTTTTTACTGAGTATTTTTCACTTCACATATCTTCCTCCAATCCTCTCAGCTGAGCTCAGACTCCAGAACTGCTCTCCCATTGCCACCTCCCCTTAGCCCGGGGATGTCTGCCCTGCAGGAGAGTGATGTAAACAGGGATTTTTAGCTGGTAGGTCTTTCAGTGGCATGTAGCATATGATTTTTGAAGGGAATAAGCAAACCAGCAGGTTAAGCTCTATTTCTGCAGGTGTTCCCTGCTGCAGATGGTTTCCTTGGTGTGTATTGTGGCAACTCTGTAATGTGCAGCTTTAAAATCTCTCAGGAGAGTAAGACCTGGTAGTTCAATCAGTGGGAAGGAACGTGGTTGTACCAGGACTGGGGAGCAAAGAATGTTTGCCTGCAGACAGTTGTAATTTACAGGCTATAAATGAATCTATTTAGATAAGAGAAAAATGAAGCCAAGCCTCATCTTTCTTTTCTTTTCTTTTGTTGTATTTACCCTACATAAGAGAAGTTGCATTACCTGCTAAAAAACTTGATTCTGCACATCTCTGCTTTCTCCTGTCTGCTGCACCTCTTGGCAGCCACCTCACACTGTGTTTTAGGATGGATGTGTCACTAAGCAGGGGGAAAGTAATTTCCTGTAAAAACGCTAAATCCCACTGTAAATTGAAGGCCAGTCTCTGCATGAGAAGCTTATGGATTTTAACTACTGACTGAAAGACAAGCTTGGCATTCAGAAGCTTTGAGGATGCCTTGGCTGTAATAACAACCTGGGTGGCTGGTGGCATGAGGGTTATCAGGAAGTTAGATGCCATCTTCAGCAAGGCTTTGAACAGGCTCTCCATAAAGCACAGGTGCATTATGTTGGGTTAGGCCCTTTCAGATTGGGCTGCATGCCTTGGGGTGAATCCGGAAGAAATCACTGTCAGTGATCAAATATTGATATATTGTCATACCCACTGATGTTACTGTAATTTGAGTCTTTTATGAGTCTTTACTTAGCGAAGACTTAGAAGTGCACTGACTTAGAGCCTGGGTTATCTCTGTGCCTGGAGAGCAGGTGGCCAGGCAGTGCTCAGGTGGGGATTATTGCTGCCAACGGGGTTAGAAAGCTGCCTCCTGCACCTGCCTCCTCCTCATAACAAGCACGCTAAAGATAAAAAGAGTCCGATTCCCTGGCACTGCCAACCAACTCCTCCAATCTCTCAAAAACAAATACTCAACCTTGACTGTAAAATTAAATAGAAAATAAGAGTTACCACTGCCTTCTATTGCATGTTGATTGACCTGAGCACTCTCCAATCTCAAACATAAAAGATTAGATATCACTTTCCATACAGGTGTATGCAAACCATTTTTCGTCGAACTGGGAGAATGAATTGTTCGAAGTTCTGGAAAATGTCCGTGTGCACTTTTACAAGTGTACTTAGCAAAAGGAAGGCATTGACTTACGCCTTCAAAGGTGGTGATTTACAATGTCCTGTCTAGTGTTTCCAAAATCAAGGATTTTGTTTAAGCTTAGCAGAATGTACTGAAAGGAGATTTCTGATGCAGTGTGTGTGTTTACAGTGCAAATACAGGCACAGGCTTTTTAGAAATCAATTACTCAAAGTGATCTCACACAGGAGAGAGCCAGCCCTATAAGGGATGGGGCAGAAAAGATCTTGTCCTTCTTAGAGACTGATCTAAGCCAAGAGAAACTTCAAAAAGAGAAGGTTTCATGTGGTAAAGTCAGTCTTGGGAGGGATGGGGGCATCAGAGTGAAGACAATTTCTGTTTGGAGGAGATGGACAGCATCCTTGACTGTCAGAATGGTTTCGAATTCAAAATTTGCTGATTGTCTCCACTAAAAAAGCTATGATTTTTTTAAGAAAAGGAGAGAGAGACAGAGAGAAAAGAAGTCTACATTTCTGAGAAAAGTACCAAAACTTGGTAACAGTGCTGAAAACAGCTCCTGAAAATTTTAAGATAAATTTTCAGCAAGCATTGGCCATTTATTTCACTAAAGACTGTTCTATATTCTTCCTAAAGAAAAGCTGAACAATGATTTCTCACTTGTTTCTTGAATGGTTTGCTATGTCCCAAAATATGCGGTTCCACAATTTCTCTTTCAGTGCTAATGAAATCAGTCTTTTTCAAGAATTACAGTTGGAATTTTTTGCCCCATAGTGATGGGTCACCACTGAGGAGGTATCTTTGTAGGTGAATTGCAGTGACAGAGAAACTTTGCTTAGGCAAATAAAGCTTTCTAAACTGGCATGGAAGAACTAAGCAGAAGAGACGGATTCAGCTTCAGCCTCCAGCATCAAGGGGAAAGGACATAATTTCTTAGAAAGTGGTGAACCCATAAGAAAAGGCCTACCTTTGCAGCAGTTACCTCAGCAGAGAGAAAGAGTCTGTCCCTTTTCTCCCTTGAAGAATTAGTTACTTCAGAGGCTAATTGTCCTAGTCTGAAAGGATTTATTAATCCAACAGCTGAAAGAAAGAAAGAAAAACAAGTTGATATTTCTGTCTGGGAAAAGACAGTGTTTTTCCCAGTTGAGAGAGACTGTTAGCTGGCTGCTGCTCCTGCTGTGATCTATATCCTTGTGGCTATCTAAAATCAAGGACAAGATTTTCCTTTTCTTCCCTGGTGTGTTCACATAGTGTCTCATGGTTCAGAGCAGCCACTGAGGGGATGCTGTATTTTAGTTGCTGCGGTGTTTCAGGGCATGGCCCTGTGATGGTCAGAGTCAGTGGGAAGCTCTGGAATGTGCTGTGGTGGACACAAGGTTAGGTCCACGCTGCTTCCTGAGGGTCTCCACATGAGCCTTCTCCAGGTCTGACAGACCACATATCTGGGCAGGTGTGTCATGGATCTTGGCCAGGTGGGAGTTCTGAGGAGCTGGCACCAGCACTCTCACATTTGCCTGGCTCTGTCCAGCCACCATGAATCCACGTGGGAATAAGGCAAGCACACATCCCACACCACCATCACAGCTAGAGTGGTGAACATCTTTTTGTACAGTAAAAACAACCAATTTTATATTGTCCTCTTGTCAGATTCATTTCAGACAGCCCTACCTAAAATTGCATTTCCTCTCTTTTATGCAGCCACTTCATATATTATTTTTGGGAAAAATATTCCTAATATATTACTGGACATTTGCCTTTTTCCCACAATTATTTTGAAAATGCCTTTCCATGTTTATTCCTTTTGTGGAAAGTTTCTGGACGGATGATTTTGGCTGGGAGATGATAATTTGTCTTTTAAGGTCTTCATATTTTCCTTTCCATAGGTCTCACTAGTTTCCTTTCAGTGAGCTCTACAAACCACAACCACCCACTCTCCCTTAAGAGGGTTTTTGATTATGATGTTTTAATTGTCAGAGGATTTTCTAGGTAGGAATAGATTGGCTCACATCATTGAAGGCTTTTTCCACTCTTCAGGCTGTAATATTCAGGTTGTTCAGTCCCAGCCAGGAGGTTCAAACTGTAACTAGGTGCCCTGTTTTCCATGCATAGAATCTGTACTCATTCTGGGACATGTCAGAGTCTGCATCACTAACCAGCTACTCACCAGAGTAAAGTGATGCTCACCTCCAGCTATGTTTGTGCACCTGGTCCTCTGCCTTTGGAAGATGTGTGTTCAATTCTCCTCTCTGAGAATGCAGATCAGAGATCTTCCTCTTCAGTTTCTTAGGCTTCTGCTGAACATCCTAACCTTGTACTAGTCCAAAGTGTCTCTGCGTCAGCGGGCAGGGGCTGGAGTCCTTACAGCACTATTGCCTCCTGTGCTGCAGCAGGGAGGAGGAGATAAGCTGTTTAAGGTTTTGGGCTACTGCGAACTTGCTTCCTCTCTGAGCAAAGGCCAGCTTGGGCTTTTCAAGCACTGCATCCCTTGCTGCCCAGCTCTGTATCGCCTGCATTCAGCCTCTGTGGTGATGCCATGAATTAGACCCAAATGATGTTTGACAGCTACAAGGCTGAAAGTAAAAACGCAATAATAAAGCCAGGACTTTGTTACAGCACTGTACATGGTATCTGGTACTGTGTTTGTCATGGGGGATGACTGCAAATAAATTGAAGAAGTTTGGATGGGTAATAAATGACAGCAGTGTCTTTCCCTGTCTCACATCATACCTCACAGAACAACCAGAAAGCACGAAGGGGAGGGACAGTGGAGGGTCTTTTACTCTGCATGCTTGGCTGAGCCTCAGACAGGGTGAGAGAGATCATGGCTGCATTGTGAGGGAGTTCAGTGAAAAGACACCCTGTTGGCTCTGAATTTGCTAGTTCAAGGCCGTGCATGTGTTGACAGAGTGCTGAGCTGAGCCCAGGCGAATTCTCCTGGCTGAGAGGAAAAGCCTGTGTGTGTGTCAGGCTGATAAAGCTGCTCATCCTGCTGCAAGTATGTCTGCATGGCAGCATGCTCTCCCACGGAGTTACAGTCCCCCTGAGCACTGCTCTGCTGGGCTCTGCCCCCACTTCAAACTGATTTGGGGAATGGACAGGTCGCTTGCTGTAAAAGGGTGGCTGCAAAGCTTTCTTTCTCCCACCTGGTGCTCGTTTAAACTGTCAGATCTGTTGCAGCTGGGAAGGGGTTGTATCTGGCACATCTACACCCTTATTTCTCATAAACATTGCTAATTTAAAAGATTCTGGAGGTGTTTATGGATGGCTGAACGCCACAGAGCACTCTGAAAGGTCTCATAGTCGTTGGACAAAAATCCATGCTCTGCACAGCACATTCACAGAAACTCAGTGCACCCTTTCTGTTAGATGTATTCTAAAAATCCTAGAGGAATGGCCACACATGGTATCTGAGAATCACAGTTTTACTGTGTCTAGTCCCACATCCCTGGTTCTACAAAGCTCAGGGCTTGACTGGGTGAATACTGCTGTGTAGCACCCAAAATCTGTTTCTTCTGGTGTCATGAAAGGGGGGGTTGATGTAGAAAATAGTGACTGTATAGTTGATCAAAAACGATATTGAGTACTTGATGCTGAGGATGCTAGATTACACTTTTCACCTGAGCTCTGTGGAATTTGCAGTACATCTAGACCCATGCAGAATTTGCACAGCCCACAGCCAGTCGCTCTCAGGGTGCTGATGTCCCTCAGACCTGTCTGCCAGTCATGGTGTTAATTTCTACACATAGGCTGTATGTCATCCATCTATGAACCTGCTTTTCTAAACATTGCCAGCAGGCTCACCTCATTCAGTCTTGCTGCTGAAGCAGCCTCTTTTGTGCCCAGGTAGTGAGCACTAAGCCTAGTGAACCCCAGCTGCTGTGTCCCAGTAACACCAAGCATGCTTTAACCACTACATGTCCAGCAAGAACCACAGCCACATTCACCTCTAAGCTAGGAGTGCCATCTCAACCAGGCCATCACTTCTGGAGTCTTCACTGGCTGAGGGAGAAGCTATTTCGTGGGTTCATGCTGGAGCATGAGGAGGCGCAGTGTTGTTATGGCTTGTATCACCATGCCGCATAAAAAGCATTAGAAATGTACCCGAGAACACCTGTGCCTTTGCTGTCCTGAGGTGCAGCATGGAAATAAAGCTTTTCTTGATGTGCTCAGCTGTAGGAATGTTTTCCAGGTAGGCATGTTTTCTCACTGTTTAAACCAGGTGATTCTAAAAATAGTCCCTTTGAAACCAAAGGGACTCGGCAGGGCTTTTGGCTGGCGCGTTTTGCTGGGAATTGGAAGCGTTTCCAGCGTGTTTTCTCCTGTGGCTCCCGGAGGAATTCCCGTGCTTTCGGAGCACGGCTGCCAGCCCCGCGGCGAGCGGGCGCTCCGGGGCCGGCGGCAGCAGCGGGCCGGGCCGGGCCGGGCGCTGTCCGTGGTGCTGCCCCGGCGGCGGCGCCGGGGGTGCCTCAGGTTTTAACTTCTGTATTTTCAAATTCTGTACTGCTTAGAGTGTAACTCTGAAGTTCCTTGTAGCCTGTAATTCCCGTTCTCTCGTGCTAGGCAGACATAACAAAGCCTCTCCAGGCTTTGCCTTCAAGGACACCCAGGCTGTTCTGGGCCCAAAATGTGTAAACCAAAGCCTCTAAGGGGGGGAGCAAGCTGAGGGGAATGACATCATTAAACTGGGGCTTTAATTGGAGAATTAACCCTGATATGCAAATGAACCAAACCTATAAAAGTGTGAAGAACTCGTGACCTGGGGTCCATCTTGGGGTCCATTTTTTGGAAGCAGCCTCTGGCTCCCCCAGGGTGTACCTTGAAGGCCCTTCAAATAGATACCTATCTTTATTCCCTTACTCTTGTCTAGTCTCAGTTTCTAGGTGGCTGGAGAAGGCATCACGGGGATACCGGTGCGGGGCTGTGTGTGCATGGGTGAGAGCGTGGCTGGGGCTATAGGTGTGTGCAGGTGGGCCCTGGGTGTGCTTATGTGTTAGCTACATTGTGGAATCACAGAATCACAGGATGGGTTGGGCTGGAAGGGACCTGAAGGATCGTTAGTTCCAACCCCCCCACCATGGGCAGGGATACCTCCCACTAGACCAAGTTGCTCCAAGGTCCATCCACCCTGGCCTTGGAGACTGTCAGGGATGTAGCATCCACAACTTTTTTTGGGCAACCTGGTCCAATGCCTCACAAGTCTCTTTTTACAGTAAAATTTAAAAATTGTATCATTTTGACATCATTACACACAGTCAGAATCTCAGTGGAATTCTCACAAGTTCCTTACAGGCCTGCAGTTTTCAAGCCCTGGACAAGATAGAAAAATCAGTATGGACCGGGGAACACTGTATGAGTCAGTATTGTCTTCATAACCCTTTACCTCCCCTGTTAGAAATACCACACAGAGACCGTTTTAAAAGAGATTGAAATATTTCAGAGAACTTTGCGTGATTCTGCTGATTGTTTTTTTTTTCTGTGCTTGATTCTGGTAGAGAGCAGGACATGTCCCATTAGTTATTGTAGTATTTCTGTCATGTAATAGCAACGCTGCTGTTTATTTAATAACTTGCAACAAAAAACACCCTTTTTGCTACAGCCTGCCAAGCTTGATTCATTCATGTGAATATGGGCACAGGCACCTCTGCCAGTTGTAGCCCAGGTATGGAAATTGATATTTAGTATTTCTGGGGTACCAGAAAAACCAGCAAAATTGTTGGGCAAAAGCTGTCTTGAAGATGATATGTCCCATTGCTTCATTTCTGGGCAGCATTTCTTCTGCTGCTCATCAGCTAGAAAACCATTCTGGATCTATTCAAGAGACATGGCCTGCTCACTCTGTCATGTTCTGCTGGTGGCAGGTACCTCTTGCCGCTCATGCTCTCTCAAAAGTCGGTAACCTGTGAAGAATAACATTTAGCCCAGCAGGCTTTTCACTGGCTGCAGAATAATGTTCCCCACTGGAAGAATATACAAATGTGGGTCTGAAATGCCATCCCTCCTTGGGGTGTTGGGAAGGTTCTTTGTGGAGACCTTGTGATTCATAATGTTCTTTTGCAACTCACCCCAGGTATAAGAGTTACCCAAATCACATCTAAGCCTCTGTGGAGAAGCCCAAAGCCTTTTTTTGTGTGTTTGTCCATGTGTTTAGATGGTGTCCTGTGGGGTACCAAATCCTTCCCCAGGGTCTTAGCACAGGGAATGTGACAGAGCCACTGTGGGCTATTTTGGCTCACGGGATGCCCACAGCAGCTGCTCCAGCTCTGGCCAGCTCTGGAGCACCACAGAGGCAGCTGCTTTGCACTCACTGAGGATCTGGGGATGTTGTTTCCATTGCCTCGTGCTCTTGGTTTGAACCTTTCAGTTGTCTGTACGCTGACCTTTGCGTACTTACCCTCCTCTTACTGGAGTGAAAGGGACGAGTAGTTCTTGCCCCTTTGTTTCAGAGAGCAGTTCATTGTCCACTCTGTTTTCTAACACAAAATAAATAAGGAAATCATTTCATCATTACTTGTTAGTTTGGCTGTTTTTTAATAGGGATGTAGGGCAGCTGCACGGAGCTTTGAGAGTTTCCTTAGAAAACTCCAGGCCTTAAATACAAGAAGCGAAGTCTTGGAGAGGGTAGAGAATGACAATGTACTATGCTCTCTGTGTTTGGCAGGACTGGCAAATGGATATATAATGTGTTGCCTAATCACAAGGAAATCTGCCATGTGATCAATTATTCTTTAATTTCATCACTTTAATAATATGTCAATTTGGATTTGTGACACTGTTGGACAGCACAAATGACCAATGAGGGGGATTTGGCCTGTGTCAGTGAACAGCATCTGCTCAGCCCCATGCCTGCAGAAATGCCTGAGGGAAGATTGAAGTTTAACTTTGCTCCCTGCCTCAGCAGATTCATGTTTCTAGGCTGAAAATAAGTATGGGATGTAAGGGAAATCATACACAACTGAAAAATCCATTCTGATTTACAATTTAATTCAGTTGGGTTTTGGGTTTTGTTTTTGTTTTTGTTAGAAACCAGAAAAAATAAAAGAACAACAGAAAAAAATCCCAGCCCTTCTAGGATCCCTGAATACAGAAAAGGTATTAATTTAGCTACTTATCTGGCCCATTGCCTGGAAACCTCACACTCCAGTGTTTTCTTCTCCACCACCACCAGAACATAAAATGGGTGATTATCCTTACTTTACCAATGGAATCTGAAATACAAGGAGGCAAGCCGTAGGGTCAAATTGTAGGCCAAGGCCACATCTACTTGGCTTTTCCAGCTTGCCTTTCACTATAACACACCTCAGTTTATGCCAACAGGACTCTCGGCTTCCCCCTTTTCCCCTTCCAGCTGCAACTTTTGTCGAAGGTTAGTAATCAGGGTATGATAGGTAAATAGCGCTTTCCACCAAAGATCTCTGTCGAGATAAATGCCTCTCCATGAATCAGATTGACATCAGGAAAACAGCTGAAGACACATTCTGAAGCCTCAGCCCCACAGAATCGTTAGGAATATTACTGTCCCGACCTAATGAGCTACCACTGATCCTAAACAATGTCTAGGACAAAAGACTGGAGGGGGATTGGCTCCCCTCACCCTGCTGCCTGCAGACTTCTGACAACCCATTAAGGTTATAGCTATTCAGCCCTGTTCAGACAGCCCTTTTTTCCTTCTTTTTTTTCCCCTAACAACTCCCAGCTAATGAGCAGACAGCGTTACTTTATTTTGTTCAGGGAATGTATGGCTAAATAGGCGTCTGTGCATGGCTCTGGAAATTGGAATGAGGTGAGGAAAGCAGAGGAAGAGAGATTGGAGGTCTTTTTAGAAATGTCCCCATCACCTTCAACTGTCAGGCAGAGACCCTTGGCGAAGCAATCCTCTTCTCAGGGATGCGTGAGGATTTAAGGCTGAGCCTGTGGCACATTGGGCTAGCAGAGAGACAGCAGCCTGGCCCTGCTGCTTCCCTGGTTTTGCAGAAATGGGCAGGGAAGGCAAAGCTAAAAGGCATCTTGGCATGTGCCTTCGGCTCTAGATGCTCCTTGGATGCTGCCCTTGCCGTGTGCCTCCATCTACTTTTACTATAAAAATTCCCGAAGGCGCCAGTGTCTAGCTCTCTCTCTCCCTGTGCCTGCCCCCGCTTCCCCTCGTACTTTACTAAGTGATTGGAGTTGCCCTCTTCCTTTTGCGCCTTCCCACCTCCTTCAAGCTCCCTCTTCAGCGACAAGCAGCATCACTAATTGCTTTTTAGGGTCTCTTTTCTGCTCTCTGTTCAAAATTCATGGGGCATTCCCTGGCCCCATTATGCTCCTTTCTGAACCTTTTCAGGTTCTTTTACAAACTTAGCACTTTCTGTGCTTCTCTTAGCCTTTGCAAAAAAAAAAAAAAAAAGTTTGTATTTTTTTTTTTTTTTTGGCAAGCAGGCCCCCTCCCTCTGAAAGCCCCCTCCCTGCCAGAAAAGCACACGCACGGGCCCACCTCCCATTGAATGGCAGGCTTTGTGCAGGGAATTTCCGGAACACAGCCCAGGGCTGGAGGCGCAGTGTGAGTGGAGGGGCTTTGGGCAGGGAGCCTCCCTTAAGCCCACCCCATTACCACGGTCACTGTTTGCCCTGGGCTCTCTAAAAGGACTATTGTTGCCTGTTGCCAGGTATTCCCTAGCAACACTTAAGCCAAGCTGCCTCCTCTATTTATGGCAGAAACTTTTCAATGGTCTCCAAAACACGTGCTTGTCAAATTCAGAGAATACCTTCAAACAGACACAGAGGGGGAAAAAATAATCCCAAGCACTTGCTTTAGTTGAAATATGTGTGTTGGGGGTGTTTTTCAATTTCTTGTCATTTACCTTGGATCAGAAACCCAAACAATTGCAATTTGAAAATAAAAAAGATCCCTCCCCATCATCTTCTCTCAGCCTCTGTCCCCTGCACTGCTGAGCCTTTCCCCTGGCAGGTGGGTGGGGGTCATTTATGAGATGGATGAGCCTTTGCTACACTTTGAATCTTTTTGCACAAAAGATTGCTTCATCATTTTAAGACAGATTTTGATTTCTTTGTGTGTGCCAGAGCGCATACAAGAACCACCATACTTCTTGTGTTGTCCACCAGCAAATGGCCAATTACCAAGGGGGCTGTAGGGTGAGAAGGGGGTCAGTAATACACCTGTGCAGTACAGACATGGCACCACCAAGTCACATCACCAAATGGTTGAGGTAATCACGTGTGGAGGGTGCACTGGATTTATTTCAGGAGTTACGTATCCGTACGCTTGCATTTCTGCAGTCATTATGTCAGCTGCAGACTGTCAGTGGTTCAGTCAAGTTCAAAGAGGGAACTAAGCTGTTGCATCTCAGAAAGTTGCATGTGTATTTTGGTGATCAAATGTAGTGGTGTGAGAGAAAAGCTTTCTGCAGCAAGCCTCGCTTAATAGAAATTCTTTGTTCTTTGTGTGCCATCATAGAAAATGTTCCAGCATAAACTGGTGTCTTTGCCTGCTGTTATATTACTTGTAGATTGTTACTGCTACAAAGCAGTAAAGTCATTGTCACTTTTGGGGAAACCTTATCAGATAACCAGAAAATGTAAGTAAGGCCAAGATTTGCAAAGACTGCTGAAGCAATGTGGTACCCAACTCATTGTGAATTTCAATGGACCATGAACATCTCTGAGCTGCCCACACACGTATCCATGATAGCAGTGGGTGCATTCCCAGTGCCATGCAGGACAGCACACCGATGCAGTGCCAGCACCATGTCTGGAGTAATCATCTGAAATTTTCCCGTCTGCAAATTCACACTGTTTAGTGACATATCCATTAAAGCTTCAGTACATTAATGTGACATCCTGGCCCTGGGACTTTTTTCTTAGCTGTACCTTCCACGCTGCTGTGGTGGCCCCAGGAGCTGAGCTTCCCAGAGCCATACAGGAGGCCAGCTGGAGTCAGCTGCCTGTGGTGGGAGCAGCATGGAGGCCTTCAGAGCTGAAGCAAAGCCCCAGGAGTGAAATGGGACTGGTGCTTTCAAGTGGTCTCAGGTCTGACTGACAGGGAAATACTGTGCTGCCATTTGCTGCTCTCTCTCCCCAGTAGATGGCCAAGATCAGAGCTGACTTTCTCATTCTGAGCAAGAATCTGAAAATATTGTGTAGATGCAACTCATCCTGTATATGATTTTGGGTTGTGACTCTCTGATGAGCTGTGTCAGACTTTTAGAAAGATTAGCGCATATAACTACATGGTAGTTCTCTTTTACGACCTACAACCATGGAAGCTACTCATTCGATGAGAAAGTGTTCTTATTCCAAAATTACATGTGGGTTTTATGATAATACAGCTTTTCCCAGACGTGTGTGCCAGTGTCTGCCCAGAGAAGTGAAACATAGCATACCCAACTATCTGCCCTGGTGCTTCCGCATTCCCATCTGCCATGGAATAGTTCCTACTTTCAGCTCAACCTTCAAAACTCAGTTTTGTTTCTGTTTCATAGAAATACTGTAATTAGAAGATGCTAAATTTTCTCTGTTAACGTATTCCCTGCAGAGCTTGACATTGCAGTGAATGTAAATGGTTTCATGAAGTGCAAGATTAGGGCTGTTTAAATAATTGTTGTAATTGGAAATATGTGTATTATTATCTCTCAAGATGTTTTAGATTAATTTAATGAAGTTCACATCTGGAAGGGCAGATATTAACCCTTTATGTGTTTCTGATCCCCTATCTAAATAATTTGAAGCTCAGATTTCTGGTACAGCCCATATAACACAACTGTTCTTAGCTTTGAAAAATACTGGTTTTCAAAGGTCTTTGATATTTATTCTGTTAATCTCTGGATTACGCTGCTTGTCTTGGAGCAAACACATCAAAACCTACCAGCTTGGTCTGTGGAAAATCTGTCCCCTAGTTCCTACTAAAACCAATGGAGTATACAAGACATAATCGAGATTTCTGCCTTGCCCTGCATTTAGTTAGCAACTATAAAGCAAAATATTTCACAAGGCCAAGATTTTTATTTCTGGAACATACACTGTTGTCCTTCTGCATGACTAGAGGCAGTGTAGGAAAGAGGCATTCGTATTCCTTTTCCAAGTCTCTCCAATGTTCTTAGCTATTTTAGCCCTATGACCCCATTTAACCTATCTTTAGCACATAAAGGTGCTCAAATAACTTTAAAAAAGGCATGGAGAAAGGGATTCTCTATAGAAGGACTGATCACTCAATGCTTTCTATTTATTTAAAAGGGTTAACTTCTAGCTCCTGCCTTTGCAACTGGCTGGCATGCATCCTAAATGTGATTCTGTAAGCTGGGCAAAAATGATGGTTCCCAAGTGAACAGAGGGATACAATGCTGGACAAGCTGTTCCTCTGTGGACAGGCTTACCTAGGAATACCTGTGGTCATCCCTGCTTGCCTTGCTTGTGTCAAATTATACAATTTTCACTTTAAAAACAACCCATGAAAATGGTGTTTGCAACTGTCAGCCACTGTTTGCCACCAGCCAGCGCGATTGTCTCTTACACCCATTTTGAATAAATGATCTACTAGCTGAGAGAGTCACTGTGTGTTAGTTTGGTGACTGCTCATTGATATATATGCCTGTGCTTGAAGTGATTCTGGGTGATTCTGGGGCAGATTTTCAGCTTCTGATGAAATTCAGTTTTCTCGTCTCACTGCCATGTGTAAAATACACACTTGTCCACATTCTTGAGGGTACAAAATTTACTTTCATCAAAGGAGAGGTATGACTTAAGTAATTCTCAGATTCCAAAACACGTTAGTTTGTGCCTTGCAGGCACCTGTAAAAGTCTCTAACGTCCTTAAGACTTGAATCCTAGCACTTGAACTCTGGCCCTCCAGAAATGCTGAGCCATCACTGAAGACCACAGTCTTTCCTCCTGAAACACCTGGACTACGAAAAGTTGCCATGAGCAAAGCTGGAGTGATTCTTATTTCTCTTGTGTCCATATGCAAGTCATTCTTGGAATATAAACTGTGTCTCTTGCCTACCCAGACACCATGGTCTTCAGCCACCCAAGATCTCTGGAAATCTCTGTCTGGTTCATCTTTAAGCAACAGCTCAAACTAAGGTAGCTAAAGAGATGGAGGGTGAGAGGCGTGAAATCAGGCTGAGCACATCACACTGCCCAGCAGGCAGCTGGCTGTCTCACAGGAAGCACATCCCACCTCTAACAGCTGGTTCCAGTAGAAAAGCCAAGGACATGGCTGTGGTGGAGGCTCTGTGTCCCTCTTAGTGCCATCTTATACAGAGGGTGGTGGAGGTCTGATGCCAGTGGGGACCCTTGCCTTGCTCCCACACAAGTTATTATCCATATGGATGTGAACGTGCCGAGGAACTTTCACACACAGGAAACAACTAAAGATGTTTTTAAATTAGCATTAATTGTTGGCTTTTTAATCTTTCTCAGAATCACCTGTGGGCTCCCAGACAAAATATTTCCCCTGTAAAGGCATGCTCTGATCCTATTTTTATCGTGTGGAAAGTGCATAATTTTGTTGCTTCCTGACTCCAGTGAAGTCAAAGGAGTCCCAAACAGACTTGGAATCACCATCTCCCTGAGAGGGCAGTCACTGATTTTCAGAGGCACAGGCAAGGCTGGGAGCCAGAGGCCATGGCATGCTGAGAGTGGAGGGGCTCCCAGCTGCTGCCTTTGCTTCACCCCCCGAGTCAGGAGAGTGTTTGTCTCACTCAAGCCAATGATCCCACTTCAGCATCACTGCCTCTCTGAGGCAGTATCTTCCAGCTACCTATGGTCTCTGTTTGTCCTGCCTAACCCCTACTTTGGGGCTGATAACCACAGGCTAAAGAGCATCACTGAAAGGCTGTTGACCCTCGTCTAGTTCAATCCTTTGCCCTGCAGGCAGTGTCAGCTACACAACCATTCATAGATTAATGGACTTATATGCACAGCAACACTATCATGGCTGTACAGCATCCTGCTCACAGCTGATTTTATTTATGTACATATTTGAAGCAAAGATTAGTTTAAAACCTATAAAACAGTTGGACATCCACAGTGCATAGCTGTAGGTTGGCCCTTGGCATAAGGATGAAAGCCTGTATAAAGGGAGGGTAAATGCTGCTTTGATTGCTTGTGTTCATAGATGGATTTTTCTTACTCCTGTCTCCTGTAAGTAGAAAAGGAGTAGGAAACTGAATGCTCTGAGTCTTCAAGTTGCATATTTTATTTTTCCTATTTGTGTTATAGCGTAAAAAATGCTTCTTTAAACAGATGATCTCTAACATAGTGGGCTCTGAGGCTTGTTGTTGCCTACAGTGGAATCAGAAAGGCCTTCTTACCAAAGGCTTGGAGACGTCTGTGCCTTCACTCTGGACACAGGCTAAACTGTGATGTATTTGCTTAAGCCTGGATGCAGAGAATCACTTACATTTGTACTTAAATCTGGGACCATGAAGGCTTTTTACGATCAGGGTCTCAGGGCATTATGTACAGGACTAGGAGATAGCTTTCTTCATGAGATCTCAGTGTTATTATGAGGATTCAATATCAGCAGTGTTTAAAGCTCCCAAGAACTTTAATAATAACAACAACAACAACAACAAAACAATAACATAGACAGACATGGGTGCAAGGACATGCTATATGCGCTTTTAGTTTGCATCCCCTCTTGCCTACCAAAAAGACAGAATCTAAAACTAGAAGAATTATTAAATGGAATGTGACTGCAACCCAGCTAATAAGAGAACTCCTTTTGGTCAAGGAAGAATTATTTGGGCTTCATCTAATAATTAATAATGGAAACAGGGACATATTTATATAATTCTAAAATTATTTTTCTGAAGATAACTTATGTCTGAAAGACAAACTCCACTGGTAGCTGTCTTCACTTTTCCTTTTCACATTTACTTTTATTGAAAACAACCTTATGAAGAGAATCTGGATTTTCCAAGATCACTCTCATCAAGGCCCATGCTTTAAAAAAAGAGTTTATAAAGCAATTTTCTACAGACAGTTTTTATCTGGGTACAGATCCAGTTGTATTCTATAAATAAATCCTACAATGTATTTCTGTATAGAAACTGAAATGAAAACAAAGCTTTCACTTCAAAATCTGCTTGAATTTTCAGATTTCATTTATGGCATGGGTTTCCAAAGATTAACTTTTTTTCTTTCAAACTGCATTAATAGCATTAGGCCTCAATTAATCAGATTCAAAATTTGGAAACAAAGAAAGTATTTTGTCTGTATAATCACTGAGAGGCCATATACCAGGATCTTTTCTTACCAGCCTTTTTAATGATTATTTCAGTCCAGATTTTTTTTTTTTTTAAGGAACCACTAAAATCCAGGCTTTGAATTTTGTAAATGAGCCTGCTGCCCAATGCACTTCTCGGCAAGATAAGGGCAGAATGGCATTTGCAGAAATGTTTAGCTATCTCTCTAACAATCCTGCTTGGTTGTGGGCCCCTTGGTAACAGCTTGGCAAATCTGCAAAAGGAATGCGACTATATAGTTTGTGTGTGGATTGTTGAGTCATTATAGCCTCCAAATTGCACAGCAGATCATTAATCATAGGCCAAGATAGGCAATCACTGCAGAAACCTGATGAAAAGGCTCCAGAATAATGCCTGCTAAATCATGTTTAACATGCAGACCTTGCCTGTGCAGATATGGAAAGGGGGAGGTAAGGAAAAAAATTATTCCCCTTTTAGGAAAGAAAACTTCTACTTATCTTTGATTTGCATTCAGCCCTCCCTCAATAGTCCTTAAGCCTGTTATTTAATTCATTTTGGTGCCAGGTCCCATCACAAAGCAAAAACCCTAACCAGGACCTATGCAGTCTATGACCTCCAAACCCCCTGTCTTTTCTTGTCAGTTCTATGTCATTTGTGCAGTTGAACTCCACCAATTTGAAATGCTGACCTCTTCCATAGACAACCTTATTCTCCTTGAGTGAAAGAAAGGGCCAAGGCCTACAAACCACTCAAGCGAGAGATGGCAAGAAAAGAGAAAAGTGGTTGACTCGTAAATCAATTTCCACAGCCCACCCAAAACCCACACGAACAATAACGATGGTATTTTTTAAAAGTTGTGCTGTTGTGGTTTTCTTAATTGAGCTTATTCTTTTTAGAAAAAGTTTTGAGCAAAGCAAAATTGTTTGTTCAGGGTGGAAAATTAGACCAGATCCTGCTCCCAGTCCACTTCAGACCAGGGTATATTTGTATCAAATCTCCATTTCCACCTGTCATCCGCACAGAAAAGGAGCATAGCCTCACAACAGGTCTTTGTCTGCACTGGAAGAGGTGGCAATACCTAAAGAAAGGGTAACATTTGGGGCATGAATGTGAGCTCAGTCTGTGCAGTACCAGCATGCGGGCAGAGCCATGGTACCTGTCTTTGTGCCACGCAGCCTGCCCACATGGAGGTGGCTGTGCAGCTCTGTCTTTGGGCCCTGCCAGCCCCACGTGTGTGTCTGCAGCCTGTCCCAAGCCCCTGGTGTCCTGTGAGCAGTGGGAGAACGTGCACACGTAAGGGCTGCCTCAAGCCAAGCACATGCACCACGCAGTAGGGACACACGAGCGGGCGTGCAGGGAAAGAAGCCAGCTAGAAACCTGCCACCACACAGTGAGGCGAATTTTTAAAGACCTATATCACACTCCTGGGGGTCTGATTCTGCCCGTGTTGCTCTCTCAGGAAGGTTTCCTACTCCTCAGGTGGTCTCATTGGATTCAATAGCTGTGTCTTTGAAGAGCAGATGCAGAAATTGCCTGGAGCACACCATGCCCCAGGCCCCCATCCACATTAGCATCTTTATGCTTTTCAGAGGCCTGGATCTGGCTGTGCTATTTCTTACTGCATAGCCACATCTCTTGGTTTAAGTCTGGGATGTCCTTAAAGAGCTTTACCCATCTTCTCAGATGGAAATAGCCCCTCTTCCCTGCCAGACTGATGTTTCTCAGTCCTACTCTCCCAAGATCATAATCTTCTGCCAGTTATGACTAGTCAGTCTCCGTCAGCAGAGGCAGGTCCAACCCTTAGGTTGAACATAGCAAATGAATCTTTTAAATTTTCTCATTGACTCAGCTTAGTTTTATATCCACCCAAAGCTTAGAGTCACTTATGTTTATACAAACCCATGGCAGAAAAAAATTTCTGGGAGGAATTAAATACAAATTTTTCCTTTGGCTCCTCACATTCTTGGTGCCACTGAAGGGAATGTCACCATGCTCTTCTGTTATTTTTTTCCTTCTACCTCTGGCATTGGCCCTTTCTGGACTACTCAAACCTTCCCACCAGCCTCGCCTTCTTGAAACAGAATGATGGTAGTTTCTGATCTGAAAATTCTCAATACTTTACAAGCAAAATACAGTGCGATGTGTTGTTATGAAGGTAGGAAAGTTACTCCATCAGGAAAGAAATACCTACAATGGCAGACTAACTCCTCCAAGGAACCTGGCCTATTGCATGGGATTTTCTCTGAATTTCTGTGAAAATGCTGGTAGGATATGGTCAATGGGAGGGGTTCCTCATCTGGGAGAGCAGATGCTCCAAAGGAATCTGCCTGTGGAGCCTGCTCAGCCAACGTGCCCCTGTCAGGTCTGTGCCTGCTTGCCCTGGGGCTTACCAGCTCCGAGCCCTTGGGCAGAAGGGAGATTTGGAGCTGTTTATCCCACTTGACCCTCCATACAGATGACCTTCCATCATCTGGGGCCAGCTGATGCTAAGCAGTAAATTAAATTCAGTGGCATGCTGTCTCAGTTCTCAATGGCGTTTTAGTGCGAGCGTTGGAGCCCGTAGAGCAGGGCTCATTACACGCTGCTGCAGCAGCTGGAGCTGGGGGGAGTGTCAAGCTCATTACCTTTCATAATATGCCCACTGATGGAGCTAGGTGTGCTCTAGATGGATTTGTCAGAGGCCAGCACTTTTGTCTGGGGGTGAAGCATTGCGTTAATCTGACAGGCAAGACTCCACATTATGCAAAAGGAAGAATTCAACAGGAAACAGATGCGTGTGGATAAAAATTAATCAATGTTTTTGCAACCTGCACCGCTGAATGCAGCGTCTGTAGTAGTAGAAAGAATATATCCTCTCCTTCCTCATCTCTTTTCCTCAGCAAACCAAAGCTTATGGTAAGCAGTTTGCAAAGTTTGGCTCTGGTTCAGTGAAATCCTCATGTGTTACTGAAGTTTTCAGCAATAATTTTGTTGGCTTTCTTGGCCAGGTCCGTGTACATCATTGTCAAGCAGCCCAAAAATTCAGAGATTGTTTTGCTCCTGAATTTGTGAAGTAATGTGCCAATTTGACTGCTCTTCTTACTCTTCTTGCATACACTTCCATGCAAAGCTAACCTTCCAACACTGTTTTGTTTTGAATGCATTGCAACATGTTTCAACAGTCAATGTGCATTCACCTAATTTGTTGTACTCCAGAAAAAAATGTGACATGCCTCTAAGGAAGAAACAATGGCAAAAATAGAGAAGAAAACTGGTGGTGCCCAGACTTCCTGGATAGATAAGGCATATCTTGGATCCATTCATTAAAATCTAGATCTTTGGGGAAAAAGAACTTCAAATGTATAATGATGAAGTCAGAAGAACAGGGCCTGCAGAGAGTCCCTTGCTGACTACTGTCCATACAGCACAGCAGTGGACAGCTGAACTGGAAAATTCAAGAATTTTCATTTGTCATCGCAGACTGTCTTCCTGGGAGCTTCATTCCTTAAGACTTTTAAGGATAAAAACCTCTTTCTGAAATTCTGAGCTCAGTACTTATTGTTTACGGCCGCTGGGTTACTGATGGTGTACAATGTCTCTGCTAGAGGAGCAAGCAAAATTTACAGAGCTAGGAGGAGGTGAGCTCAAGGGAATGCACAGACATTGTACACCTTGTCCTTCCAAGTGCCCCTTGATTCACATTTCTCACATCCCTGTTAGAAGTAGGCTGCTGTATCATAGGTGGGAACTTTCCACAGGCCCATCACTGGGGCAGACAATTTTAATTTCCTGTTTTCTTAGAAAGGGAGATGGCAAGGATACCTGTGAGTGGTCTCAGTTACAGCAGCAGCAGCTAGCAGCCATGCATTTAACAGTGGTGTTAATAAGGCTCATGCTCCTGGTCGTGTCTCACAGAAGTAGTTGTTCAGCCCCTGCTTCCTTTCATGCTGTGGTGTCATCTGGCACAGCTAGATCCTTGTTTGGGTTATTTAATTGCTTCTTTGCCTGCCTTATGCAAACTCCATTTGTAGCTGGGCTTTTGGGCACTCGGACCCATGACTGCACTGCATTTAGTAAGCACTCTGCTCTGTCTGTAGGCAGTATTTCACACAGTAACCCAGTGACTTTATTCAGTTTGCTGGTCCCCAACGTTATTGTCACTCTGCATCATTTACCAATACAATTTTCACAAACAAAATTAGTCATTGCAATGTAGGTGTATGGAAG
This sequence comes from Monarcha castaneiventris obscurior, assembly GCA_026261815.1. Classification (NCBI taxonomy): domain Eukaryota; kingdom Metazoa; phylum Chordata; class Aves; order Passeriformes; family Monarchidae; genus Monarcha; species Monarcha castaneiventris. The sequence goes on from JAMPIT010000034.1 coordinate 2,637,582, forward strand.
CTGTCCCACTCTGGAAGGATTCATTAAAATTCCCATAATAGTCTCCTTGTCAGGACTCTTGCCTGCTGTCTGGGAAGTATTTCAACAAGTCTGTCCTACTGTTGTGTTAATTAAACATTGTTCTATTTATAAATGCTCCATTGGTCAGTAGCAGTTCCCCACACAGAGAGAGAGGAGTAGTGGTAACTAAAAGTGAAGTGCCAAGGAGATGGGGGTTGGCCGTGCAGAGAAGCCAAGGGACAACCCAGACTGAATAAAGTGCTCCTCTTGGATCTGTCATTGTCCTCATCACCTGTCCTGGGGCTGTAGTGGTCTCCTGAGGTTAAACTTTGGAGCAGGGGAGGAGGGAAGGAGGTTTGCTTGCTGCTTTCTCCAGCAGCTATTTTATTTCTGTTTGTCTGTACGTTGTAATCCCTTCACAGTGATTGCTACAGGGTGTTGGAGAAGGTGAAAATATATCTGAAAATACATCTGCCTTCAGAAAGAGAACAAATAGGTGAATTAAGGACAAAGCCATCATCCTCCTTTGTTTATTTCACACTCCTGCCAGCCTTCTCCACAAGCTTCTCGACTTGCACAAACACATCTCTTCTGACATATGCATGAACACAAGGAGAGGGACCTGCGGGTGCCCTGGGGTGCTGCTGCTGCTATGGAATATTCTCCTGGGACTGGCACTGCCTGGGTGTCAGAAGTATCTGCTCAGCATTGCTCTTTCTGTACACTCCCATTTTACTCATCAGAGCCCTGCTCTGTGCTGGACACGGCACTGCTGTTTGCTAAGACCCTCTTTCCCTGTCATGATTTCTGTGACTTTCTGCCACAGCCTCTTGCACTGTGACACTGCAGGTCCATTCCATCCTCCTTTCTGCACATGTAGACACAATTGCCAGCATTTTTACCCAGCATTATTTTCTACAGGCTTGCTGGTCTCAGAGGCAGGAGAAGTTGGCCACAATCCTCACCAGCAAGTCCCTAAGGGGCAGAACCTTTGGCGGAGACCAGGGGGATTTGGGATTCAGGTAGGTAGTACCTGCTTACTAGATCCTTCTGAAGGCTTCATCTGTGCTTTCTTCTTGGTTTGCTGGTCTCCTTCCTACCCACACTTATTCTCAATATGCTGTGCTAGTGAGAGATGTGAGAATGTCCACATGAAGATGTTTGCAAATGGGTATTTACCCTGGAAGCTGGTTCAGGTATAACTCTCAAGTTGGTGCAGCCCCAGATATGAGAAGCAGGAGGCCTGAGATGTAGAGGAGAAGGAAGCAAAAAACTGAGAGCAGAAAGTATAAAGTGCTGCCAGGCTCATCCATGGACATACATCTGTCTAGAACCTTAATTGGCTGCTGAATTCCAACTTCAAATCATCGAGTGTGCAAAATCTGTGAGAACCACGTGAAACTCTGGAGTTCATCTGAACAGCAACACAGCCAGGAAGAGATGGAAGTGATACTCTAGCAGTATGGAAGCTGTGCCTTCTTTTTTTTTTTTTTTTCATAAGCACTGTAAGTGTCCTTGCTAAGTCAGGGCTCATTGCTAGGTAGGCCCACAGGATGTGCATCAGAGTAACCTAAAATGTGGTTTGCTGTGAAACTTAAAACAAGTCTATCCCACTGCCTGTTTTTCAGACTTTTGGATCAGCTGCTCCAAACGGAGTCTGTATGGCGTGGAGGAATATATACATGTACATACATGTGCAAGTAAAAGAAACTGCAAGTAAACCCTTGGGTCTTTAGAGAATGCCCTTCATCTGAAAGTTTCAAAGGGCTGGTTATTAGTGATTAAAGCGACCCTTTGCTTGTAGACCAACAGTCTGCTATTATTCCATTTATTGTCTTAAAACTACTGCTGTCCCACAGAGACACAGTAGTGGATGTAGGCAGGACTGTGGGTTTTGTGTCAGCTGGTTCTGCCATCATTTGCTGCTGTATCCCCTGAGATGCAAAAGCCAAGATCTCCAGTACAGAGACACTTAAAGTATGTGCTTAAATGTGACTGCCATTTGAGAGGCGAGCTGCCTTCCTGCCTTGCTCAGGGAAACCTCCATCACCCTCTTGCAGGCCCTTGGAAAGTGAAGTGGAGAACCTCTTTGTGCTGCTGCCCAGGCTGTGTTTGTCCTGGATGTGATGCAGGACTTTGCTCTCCCACACTGTCAGTTGGGTGCCTTTCAGGAGCACTGTGTTCACATCTACAAGGGCACACATGAATTATTGTTTACTCAATAAGAAATCAAACAAATTTTCTCCTATTCAAAGGGAACTACAATGATAAAAGAGAGCTGATTTCCACTATTATGAGCACCGATTGATGTCTTCCCTTCTCTTGACTGTCTTTATTTCACAAACAGGTGGTTTTTTTCTTTCTTTTTTTCTTTTTCATTTGGAAATGTCATCACCACTTAATTAGCAATGCGTTGTTACCTGAAAGTAAGAACAAACCTATCTGAGGCCATATGGCAGGGTTTTAATCTGCACTGTCACGGTATAATCATGTCGAAATGGCTTCCCTTTTCAGTCAAAACTGCATTTCACACTTTACTAATATGGGGCTTTTCCTTTCCTGTTCCAAAGTAATATCGCCCTGCCAGTCCAGCAAGTGCAAATTAAAATAGCTCCAAGCTGTGACCAGCAGCAGGAGGGGAGAGTGAGCAAGAGAATGGCGTGACTGGTGGGGAGGGAGGAGGACCCCGTCCCAAAACTGGAACCTGTGCTCTTTCTGTGATCTGCATCTGTGAAATTGGACCAAATGAGTTTGGGCTCCATTTCAGAAGAAAATTCCCCTCCCCTATAGCAAAGGCCTGGATTATGCCACTGGGGCTGGTTATAGGGTGTCTTTGGGAAGTTTACCTTTCCTTCCCCAGTGCTATTGGGACTATATAAAAACAGAAAACAAGAAAGCTACCTGTTTGTGCAAAGCAGGAGTGACCAGTGGAAAACTTTGCAACTTGACTGCTGCAGTTGTTTACAGGGTCTAAGAGAAGATTGAAACATGGGGTTAGTTGGGGGACATTCTCAAAGGAATTTTGCTCCAAAGCAACTTACAGGTAACATATTGGGCAACATTCAGATGTTTACTCTGATGTTTTAGGATACATAACTATCCTTTTCTGGGTAGTAGGTGAAGACCAAAAATTGGATTAAATTGTGTTTGCAGTGGGGTAAAAGGAAACATGGGTTGTCTGTCCCCCAGAAACATAAGGCAGATTATTAGTATGCACTGGCTCTTCCCACAGCACCTTGCACAAAGCAGAATCTGGATCAAAGACCCCCTCTCTCTTGCCAGTTTTCTCCTGTTCTTCCAATGCTGCATATGCCCAGGCTCCTGTGAGATCTTGTGGTCTCTGTTTAGCACTTGTGGATCTCAGGCTAAATTGCATTGAGTTAGGACAAAGTCATAGCCAGCAGTGAATCTAGATAGCTTCAGTCCAGGACCGATGCCCTTAGTTTCCCATCCCTGCATTTTCACCCATCTTACCCCTCTGTAATTAGAATAATAAGTACCAGGCAGCCAGATAGAGGGAGAAAAAGTATCTCTTGAGACTTCTCCCCTCTCCTAATGGCTGCTTGTGTTTCTCCAGGACAGAAGTCTCAGAGCCGATGAAAGTCCTGGGGCTCAGTGAGGCTTTTCTTTCACTTACATCCTTCAAGTGACATATCTGGCTCCAAAGCCACAGGAAGCCCCTGCCTTCTCTGAAGGAGAGCAGCAAGTACCATTTTGCCTGGATGTGCTGTGCTGCTCCAGGGCGTGCATGGGATGGAGGGCTGGGGTTCCTGTCCCCAAGGTTGGTTTCTTCCCCACAGGATATTTAGGAATCACACAGCTCTCTAACCATGGGCAAAGTCTGATGTCTTTCACATGCTGTCTGAACTGTGTTGCTGTATCCCTTTACAGATACAACCCCTACAATGCCTCAGATCAGAGGGTTGGAGATCCTTTTTTTCAATTGCTTTGTATTTTGCTGGAATTATATTTTTTCAACCCACATATCAATGCTACAATGCAGAGCAGTAATCTCCCCCATTCTTTCCCACCTAGCAGAAGGCTGAATACAGAAGCTGCACAGTACTGATCTGCTCCTTATCAGTCATTAACATATACACATATTTGCGATGAGACAACAAAGGCAACAAGGGCAAAAGAAAAAAAAAAAGAATTTAAGTGATGGTCTGAGGTTTTGCTCACAATAAGAGAAGAACCAGAGCTCTCTTGTTATTTAAATGCCTGGTAAAAATCTGTGCTTTGGCCAGGAAAGTCAAAGTCTAAATGTTCACTTACAGAAATTAACATCAGTGCAGGGGAAGCTTTAACTATTTTAGTGTCCTTGTCAATAGGTATTTAACTAGGGAAAAGGACTCGAGCATATGGGCAGTTGATCTGGCTAGTTAAAGCTGTACATTTGAGACACATTTTCCTAAACAATTTCTAAAGAGTAAGATAGCTCTGGTGCTATACATAAGCACAGCTTCTCTGGCATGAGGTCCTTCAGCCGAGCTGCAGGCTGGCCACACGGGACATCTGCATGGCCACAGACATGGAAACTTAGAAATGCCGTGCTGCTATTTCACCAGGTACCTCCTGTGCTTTGCAGGGCTGATGCAGGAAAGGGTTGAAGGTGCAGAGGAACAGTGTGAGTGCATGCGTGTGTGTGTGTGTGTATGTGATGGTCCTGAGAGCAAATATAATTCTGGAGCATGAAACAGAGAGATGAATATCAAGTGAGAACATCCAGCTGCAGGTCCTTTCCCCTTCTTTTTCCAGCTTTTGGATGAACTGCAAAGCCGAGGGGGACTGTTAACTGCCCGGGCCTGTCCATTTGTCTCTCTCTCTTTACTTCTCTGTCCCTAACCCCCCTTCCTCTCCCTCCTGCAGCTCCGGAGGGTGGAGGTGCGATTCGCTATGCCCGTTTTTTATTTCCAGCACGCTTGACAGGCTGGGCGAGGAAGGCGTTAATGTTTTCTGACAGGCCCCCTCTAATTGTTGGAGCTTTTCTTCTCTGCCTTTTCTGTGAAATTCTGACTTAGGCGAGCAGCATAACAAAATGCTCTGGCATTGAAATGTGCGCTTGCACTACACTGGGCTCGGGGAAACAGCATTATTCATGAAGATTTTCAGCTGTTTTTGTCTTTTAACTAACCTTTGAGTTTGATCAGAGGCTAGCCGGGCTCCCTTTCTCAAAAGGCGGTCTTGGCAACCCGACAATGGAGCCAAACTGTTTTCCCTGTTAAAGAGATAACTATGCCGTTGAGTTGGTACATGGGGGAAATTAATCTTCAGGCGCATACAAATGATAGCTTTACCTCGGTCTGCAATCGCCTGCATGGGATTATTAATAGGACAGGGGTAAGGAGCAGGAGAAATTCAGACTGGGGCAGGCAACTTTAAAAAAAAAATTCGCAACCCCAAGCCCATCATCCCTTTTGATTGTATAAAGCCTGCGATTGATTCTTCACCACTTGCCTTTTGCAGCAGGAATTAGCCCCGCATTGTGCGGCCTGACACGCTAAGAGCTGGCTCGCTTGGGAGCTCGAAGTTGTTGGGACGAACCTGGGGGGGATGGAGAGAGACTGGGGGCGGCTTTCCAAGAGGCGAGAAGCAGGGAGACTCAGAGTCGCCCCACACTCCAGCTAATCCCTGAATGCACTGAGTAACAGGCGCTGCGTTATGGAGCGGCGAGCCAGCCAGGGCGTCCCGTGTGTGCCTCCCCCACCCCCGCCCGGCCTCGCCTGGCCTCGCCTTGGGCAGGTGCCCGCTCCCCTCGCGTGCTGCCGGCCCCGAAGGAGAATTCCGGGCGGCGCGGCGCGGAGCGGGGCGGGCAGGGCGGGCAGGGCGGGCGGCAGCTGCGGAGGGCGCACGCCGCCCCCGAGCCCGGCCGGCCCCCGCCGCGCCACCGCCGCCGCCGCCGGGATAAAGGCTGAGGCACGACACGCGCGGGGACGGCGCTGCCCGCTGCCTGCCCGGCCCCCGCCGCCCCCCCGCCGGCCCCGGCCAGCCCGCACACAAAAGGCAGGACCTGCGCCGCGGGGAGGGGCAGGGAAAGGAAAAGGAAGAAGGAGGGAGGGGGGACAAACAAACAAATGGGAAAATAAAAAAAAAGGGGAAAAGAAAGAAGAAAGGGGAGAAAAAGATTTTTGAGACAGGGAGAGAATCCCCGGGCTGCCCAAAAGCCAGTGCTGGCGGGGCGGGGTGCGGGTCGGCGCCTCTCTCTGAGGGGAAGGTGAGAGCAGGGCTGGGGGCAAGAGGAGGCTCACAGGGGTGCCCACAGGCCTTCCCGGGGACAGGGCCTGGGGGCTTCCCCTTCCATCCCTACGTGTGCGGGAGGGGTGGAGGGCGCGGAGGCTCCCGCGTGCTTAAAAAAGTTTGGGCATAAGATGGCATCGCGGGGGCTGTGGGGAGGGGGCAGCGGCGGAGCAGGAATGGGGAGTGAGAGGAACCTCCACGCCGTGGGGATGCTCCCCCCGGCTCCTGCCCGGCTCCGCGGGCGCGGATCTGGCGGGCCGCGGTGTGGGGAGGCGGGGGCAGCGCTGCGCACCTCCGCGGGCCTCGCCGCGCTCCCCCGCCGCTGCCCGGGGGTCCTGGCTTGGGAGAGGGCACACACCCTGGGAGAGGCGTGTGTTAACGGGACACTTCTCCTGCATTACGATAAATAAACGCACAGGTAGATAAATTAATAAATCCGTGGCAAAGCAACCTTCATCTGCGCACACATCCCCTCTCCGCTCCTCTTCCCCCACCCCCCAGCAAATCCTGAGTAGTTCTAAAACTTATACTGCGCCCAAAGAAGTCCCTGATTTATGGAGTTTACTAATGCTAACTGAATACTGTCTGTCAGGCAGCGCTGAAAGGCTCTCCGCGCTAATACAAGAAAAGGCTTTGTGTTGCTAAGCGATTAGAGCAGATGTAATGAGATTTACCCCAATCCTGCTTTGCCCTTTCCCTATCTTCAGTAAAATTGTGTGTGTGTGTTTTCTTTCTTTCTTTCTTTCTTTCTGGAGGGGGCTGAGGGGAAAAGGGAGGGAGGAGGTGGTGAATTTCTGAGCCTGTCTTATACATTGTAGCGAACAACAGCGTAACTTTGCCTTTAGTTTAATGAGTCTGGATATTTACTATTCAGAAGTGAGCAAAAAAGAACACCTGTCTACACAAGGAAGAGAAATTTCGCCTTTGTAACAGAATGAAACATTATCCTAATGTTATATTCATAGCTATAAATTACTCGCTACACTTTCTTTGCATACCTTATCTGTGCACTTGCAAAAGTGGGTAAATAAAAAGGGAGATGCTGTAAAGGGAGAGCGGATGGCGGCATATAACGGTTATTATTTTCATAACTAAACATTAGTTCCACGAGCGGTTAAAACAATGAGTGTTTGTGCTAAAGTAATGAGGGATTTCGTGACCCCACCGTGTCCCGTCCTCCCGTCCCGTCCTCCCCCCTCCCTTCCCTCCTCCCCCCCTCGATTAAATCACGTATTGATCATTTCAGGGCGTGGGGGGAGGAGGCGAAGGGGCAAATGTGTGTATAGTTTTAAAGCAATGCAGGAAGGACTGAGCATTGACATACACACGTATAAACGTCCATGTGGGCATATGCGTCCGTGCACATATATATATATATATATATATATATAATCTATAGTTACACACACACACACACAGAGGGAAGGAAAATTCCGGGCTCCTCCACCAAAGTTCTTCCCTCTTCTGTTTTAAAAATAGCGCATCCCTCACAACTCGATGGCACATTTGTAGCGGAGCGGGCTAGATTTTTTTTTTCTTCTTAACTCCGTACGACACACTGGCTCTCCCCGGTCTTTGTTGGTTTTTTTTTTCTTTTTTCCTTTTTTTTTTTTTTTTTTTTTAAGATGCATTTTGCGCTTTGCTTTCCGCTTGGCTTGGTGCACGCAAACTGAATTTGCAAGTGATGCAGGAGCCAGGCGAAAAGAAGGCGAATTCTGGTCACGTCCTTGCTAACTGACAACAAGCAGGCTAGCCAAAAAAAAAAAAAAAAAAAAAAGCGGGGAATGGGGGGAAGAGTCCAATTTCTTTTTGAGTCTTGGTAATTGGGTACTTTTACAGGCAGATCACGCTATTTGGGCAGAATAACAAGTTTGGAAAGACCAATATCTCTACGCTGACACCGATTTCTACTAGTTAATTTATTTATTTAATTTTATCTCCCTTCGCCTCTCCCTCCCCGTCTTCCCCGCCACTGTTTTATTTACCCAGCCACTGCCTTCGCAGAGGCAACACAGCGCCCCGTGTTTTGGGTGGTGGCGGCTGTGCCATCCCCCGTATTTTTCTGCCCCGTTGGGTCAGAGCCGCGGAGGAGGACAGGGTCACACCCCCGAAACGCGGGATGGAGCGCCCTCTTTTTTTAAGAGTTGGGCTTTGGGGAGAATTCTGTAATGTGCAGTGATTTCAGGAAGGACAATGCAAGCATTAATCATCCCCTCGCCTTTTGATTTGGATACACATTTGCAACACAGAAGGGCAAGAAAACAATGGTGATAGCGCTACATCTTTGCATATTTATATAGAGATAGATAAAGATATATATGTTACATCCATCAGATACAAACACTTCATAGGCAACTTAGCTCCGGTATAACATCAATTAACATTCTGTCCTTACATTCATCGTTGTCAATGGCAGAAAGAAAAAAAAATTGCATGCGGTAGGCAGCTGATAATTTTAATTAAAAAAAGTTTTATTACGAAACTAGTTTGTATAAAATAGGGTTATACAGGACCTTTGTAAGTTTGTAATAAAACAGTAAGAAAAGGCAGTGGTGTAGGGGGTTTTGTTTGTTTGTTTGCTTGTCTGTTTTTCTTCTTTTTTTTTTTTTTTTTTTTTTCCCCAAAAGGCAGCATATGAAAACAAATGGCTACCGTTTTGCGTTTGGACAATAGCTGCATAAACTTTGTTCACTTTGAACATTGTTTAATGACATTATTAATACATTAACAAAGTTTCTATAAAGTAAGACACATTGGTGCTAAAGTACATCTGGAGGAAATCCAAGTCCTTTACAAAACCACATACAAAAATGGCAGTTGTAAGGTAACGTTGACTACGAGTCTAAACATGAAGAGGTAATAAGCATTACATATTAAAAAAAGTATCAAGATATACACATTTTAAACCATTTGTACAAAACCTCTATAAATCTCTCTCTCTCTTATGTACAAAAATAGCTTAATATATCCCCAACGGGGTTAGGATAGATACAAATAGATTTTCTTATCATAAAAAAATTCACATTAAAAAAAAAAAGATTGGAAGCATTCTATGGTGGAAACGAGAGGAAAAGCTTGGATCGAGGGGAGGGAGAGGCACGGGTACATGGGGGGTAGACGGGGCTCCAGGGACTTCTTTGAGTACAGCATAGCTTAACTTCAGCATCTCCACAGACATCGGGAAACTAACTTTGTCCACAGGTGATGAACGCCAGTCTCTGAAGGGCCGCGGCGGCGGCGAGGTGCGGAGATGGGCCGCCTTTCTGCTGAGGAGGAGGAGGAAGAGGAAGAAGAGCTCCTCAGCCGGCCGAGGAGCCTAGCGCCCTTTCCCGCGGCCCGGGGCTCCCCCGCCGGACACCCGCTCCGCCGGGGCGCAGTCCGTGGCAGTGCGACGGAGTGCAAAGGCCGGAGCTCTCCGGGGCCGGGGGCGACCGCCCCGACCGCCCCCGCGGTGCGCAGCGCTGTGCCCGCCCGCCGAGAGACGTGCCCGCACCGCCCTCCGACGGCAGGGGAGCTGGAAACGCAACAGGTTCTTTTTCTGCGTGGATTTTTATCTCTCGGTGTGTGATCTGGTTTTGCGCGGGTTTTTTTTTCTTTTTTTGGTTTTTATTTTTTTTTTCCTTTTGCAACTGTCCTGTAACAATAAAAGAGAGAGGAGGTCAGAGCCGCGTCGGGACCAGCGCAGCGCCGGGCCGCGGAGCCGCTCGTAAGTACCGCGGGACACGCGGTGCCCGCCCGCGGGGCAGCCCCGGCTGCGCCCCCTCCCCAGGCCCCGCCGCCCCGCGTCCGTCCCCCGCCATCGCCCCGGCATCCCCCGGCCCTCGGCAGGCGCCTACCCACCTGCCGGGAGGGCGGCCGGCGTTCAGAACCAGCTGGTGAAGTCAAGAAGCTCCTGCTCCTCGGGGCTGAGCGGGTCGTAGGAGCCCTCGTCGGAGGAGTAGGAGGAGACGGGGGAGCCCGCCATGGAGTTCATGTCGTGGGAGTAACTGGGCGAGATGGTGGGCGAGAGGACGCCTGCCTGGAAGGCGGCGCTGACGGCGTCGTGCTCGTCGAGCAGCTGCTGCAGGGCGCGGATGTACTCGACGGCGGAGCGGAGCGTCTCCACCTTGCTCATCTTCTTGTTGGCGGCGCCGTTGGGGACGTGCTCCCGCAGCGTGGCGAAGCCCAGGTTCACCAGCTTCACCCGGTTGCGCTCCCGCTCGTTGCGCCGCGCCACGGCCGCCGGCTGCTGCTGCGGCAGGCTGTACCCGAACCCGCTGAAGTTGAGCCTCCTCTTGCAGCGCATCAGCTCCGGCGAGGCCGAGCGCTGCCGCTTGGCCGCCCGCGGCGCCGAGGGCTTGCCGCCCGGGGAGGGCTGCCCGCCCGCCGGGCTGAGCTGCGGCGGCGGCGCCCCCGGGGGCGGCCCCGGCGGGGCGGCGGCGGCGGCGGCGGCCACCGCCGCGGCGAAGAAGCACGCCGGCTGCAGGAAGGGCGGCTGCCCGGCGGCGCTGGACATCCTGGCGGGGCTGCCGCTGGCCATGGGCGCGGGGGCGTCCTGCGAGGCGGGGGCGCCCGAGTGACGGCCGGTCCCCGTCCCCCCACCACCACCACAAAAAAGAAAAAAGAAATTAGAAAAATCAAAAAGAGAAAACGGAAAAACTTGCGACGTTCAATTTAAAATTAAAAAAAAAAAAAAAAAGAGCTTGGCGACAGACGGCAGGGGAAAGGGACAGCGGCGACCGACAGGAGCGGACGGCGGAGCCGGGCGGGCGGCGGGGACGGCGGGCGGCTCTGCCCGCCCCCCTCCCTCTCGCCCTCCGTGCGGCGGCCGCGGGGAGGCTCGTGGCGCTCGCGTGTGCGCAGGCTGCTTTGCAAAGCCCCTTTTGCAAAAAAGTGGCTGAGGATTGTGTCTCTTATAAGGGGCGGACGGGGCTCGCCCCCCCTCTTCTCCTACACGCACACACACACACACACACACACACGCAGTCACTCTCTCTCCCCCCGCCACCCCCCGCGCTCACACACACTCACACCCTGCACCTTGCGCCTTCCACGCTCCCCCGGCTTTGCCGGCCGCGATGCGCGGAGCGCCGCCGCCTTTTCAGCGCGGGACACACACACACACACACACACACACACACACACGGACAGACGGACGGACGGACACACGGACGCACAGAGGAGCCCCCGCGCCCCCCTTTTGCCGCACACGCGCTGGCGGCCGCCCCGCCCCGCCCCCCCCGGCGCCGCTCCCCCGCCCCGCGCGCCGCCCCCGCCGCTCGCGGGTTTGTTGTCGCAAGTGCGTGCGCCCGGCGCGTGCCGCGCTCCCGGCCCTGAGCAAACACCCGCGCCGGGGCGCCGCGCGGGCCGGGGGCGGGGCGGGGGCGGCGCGCGGGGCCGCCGCGGGGGGGGCGGCGGGAAAGCGTGAGGGGAAAAGGGAAAGGGGGAGCCCGGCCTGCCCAGGGGTGTCTGAGATGTGCGCACCGGGGCACCGAAAGCGTGAGGGAGAACGGGAGAAAGGGAAAGCGGGGAGCCCTGCCCGCCCAGGGGTGTCCGACATGGGATGCGCACCCCGGGGCCCGGAAAGCGTGAGGGAGAAAGGGAAAGTGGGCAGCCTTTCCCGCCCAGGGGTGTCCGACATGGGGTGCGCAGCGGGGCCCGGAAAGCGTGAGGGAGAAAGGGAAAAGGGGGAGCCCTGCCCGCCCAGGGGTGTCTGACATGGGGTGCTCACCGGGGCCCGGAAAGCGTGAGGGAGAAAGGGAAGGCCCTGCCAGCCCAGGGGTGTCCGAGGTGGGGTGCGCACCGGGGCACCGAAAGCGTGAGGGAGAAAGGGAGAAAGGGAAAGCGGGGAGCCCTGCCCGCCCAGGGGTGTCCGAGATGGGATGCGCACCCCGGGGCACCGAAAGCGTGAGGGAGAAAGGGAGAAAGGGAAAGCGGGGAGCCCTGCCCGCCCAGGGGTGTCCGAGATGGGGTGCGCACCCCGGGGCTCGGAAAGCGTGAGGGAGAAAGGGAAAAGGGGGAGCCCTGCCCGCCCAGGGGTGTCCGAGATGGGGTGCGCACCTCGGGACCCGGAAAGCGTGAGGGAGAAAGGGAAAAGGGGGAGCCCTGCCCGCCCAGGGGTGTCCGAGGTGGGGTGCGCACCAGGGTGCTGTGGCAGCGGGTGACTCCCGGCGCAGCCCCAGCGTGTGCGGGGCATTCTTTGCTGGGGCCACCTCAGCCGCACCTGCCGGGGTTTGGAGGACAGGGAGAGCTGCGGTGCGGGATGCATAGGCACGGAGGCGTCCCGTGGCGTGAACAGGCAGAGCGGCCCCCGTGGGAGAAGCGCCCTTGCCACTGCGAGACGCGGCGCTTTCAGGGGCCGCCGCGAAGGGAAACTTCGTGTGCGGGACCTCGGCTTCCCGTTGTCCCTAGAGAGCACCGGGACCCCTGGTATCGCTCCCTTCGCTCACCGAGCGCTGCCAGGCTGAGCTCCGTGAGTGTCCGAGACCCACCGCCGGGGGCTGTCGTTCCCCCCCGCTTCCAGCGGCCGGAGCCGCGTGTGCCCGGCCCCGCACACGCCCCGCGGACGGCCTGATGGCTCTATTAGCCAGCGACAACGGCGGGTGAGCCGGGCTGGGTGATAGGAGGGGGACGGCTGAGAGCAGGGCAGGGTAGAGACTTCTCGGGAGAAGTCACCTTGAATTACCCCTCTGGAATGCTGAGCGCCACAGGGGTGAGCCTGTCACGAGAGAAAAAACAAACCACTCTTGGGCACGTCCCACGCGGACTGTCTTGCAAGGTCCAGCACAGGGTGAGAGGAGGTTCATCTCATAAATTATGGGCGTGTTGGGCAGAGCAGGCAGGTGTGCAGCCAGCCCGCCTTTCACTGCCAGATCCCATTTCCCAGGCCACACAGTCTGCTTGCTGGTCCCGGGGAACTCACTGACCCCCGGCTCCTCCCATGGCACCCTGCAAAGTGGAAGTAGGTCACCAGCTTTCCAAGCAGGCAATGGCATTGGCTTGTAACTGGGGGGTCAGGATGTGCCTGGCCTATGCAGGGGAAATTATCACTCCTCCCAGGTGGAGTCTCACTTGTGGTTCAGGACCACATGAGGAAAAGCAGCACTGAGGTGCTGAGAGTTTGAGGGTGGTGTGCCTTGGGGGGTCACACTGACCCTTGGGGCTGCAGGGGTGTAGGCAACCTGGGAGACATGACCAGGCTCAGCATCGGATAATGATAATCTTGGCATTCTCTCCCTGCCCTCCTGCCTTTCACATACCCATGTTTTTCTGGAACATTTAACACATTTACTTCAGCTCTGTCTCATTTCCACTTCTCTCTGCACCTTTCTACTCTGTGAACTCAGATGTGTGTGCTCTCTAACCCACTAAAATGAGCAGAGCCATGGTATGACAGTCTTGCCATGGTACTATTATGGCTCTAGGAAGTCCCTGGCAGGTGGCTTTAATCCCTGGTTACTCACACCAGCTCCAAAGCATGGAAGGAGGGGACCTGCAGGGTCCACGTTCAGGTTTCAGTGGAAATGACTGCAAGAGCAAGCCCTGTGCTGTTGTTGACCTCAATTACAGCAGCCTGGAGCTGCAGAAATCACTCCTTTTCATCTGCCACTGGATCCCTGACCCGGGCTGTGTGTGTGAGTTTAAACAGTGAGAACCAGAAACATAGCACAGGAGAATCTTAATGTGCACCTGCTAGCTAGTATTTTACTAGTTTTTTAACATGTTGGCTTTTAATGCAGGTGTGATGAAAAATGTGAAGTAGTTCTGTGTGGTCATATTTATTTTGGGGCCTCTTCAGTGACCACCGAACAATTTCTGACTTTTAGCCTACTGTCTCATCACATGTGAAATGCTTCAACTTATTTTATCTGCTCTTGGGCAGGGCAACCAGACCTTAGCAGGATAAAATGTTTGCTTGTATCTCCTGTTTGAGCAGCTCTCAATTTTCAGTTCCAAGCCTTCTGGATGGTTTGTTCAACATCCCTTGTCTGATGCCAGAAGTGACTGCGCTGGAAGCAGTTGTTGCATCACCAGCTTCGCATTGTGACTTTGGGAAGCGCTAACAGAAATATCAAATTAATTGCAGCTCTGTAAACTATAAATGTATTTAAACAGACTAATTCTTCTGGAGCAGCCCATTTCTAGAACTGGTGTAGAAACACCACCTAGGGACATCCCTGCCCGTTTTCCTGGAAGTGGCAGAATGAGACTGGAATTTCTGGGTCCCTTCTTCTCCTGTCTCAGAGGGCTCTGAAAAAGCCAAAAGCTGCGAGTCCCAGATGTCACCAAGTGTAACTCATGTAATTGTGCCTCTGTGGCCCTGTACCCATTTGGCTACCCGGGGTCAGGGTATGTGTGTGTTGGGGGGAGGGATGAGGGGGGCAGGCCCTTTTCCTCCCTTGTCTCATCGTGGTCCTTTTCCACCCACTGCCACCGGGGAACGAACTCACCCCTCATGTCTGAGGAGATAACAATCTCACCAGCTTCTCTGTGTGCTCACTGCCCAGGATAAGGGCTCTGGGGTTCTGCTCACTGTGCAGAGTAAGGGACCAGATTCCTAAATAATAAATATTGTTCCAAGGTCCCCCGCCTCCATACAGTCCTGTGCACAGTCTTGCACCTGCACCTTGAAATTCTTAATTCTAATATAATGATAAATAGCACTTGCCCTTTTCATTTGGCACTTTTATTTCGGTCTTTTTTATTTATTTGTTTATTTTCTAAATTTTGAACTTTCATTATTTGATAGTGACTTTATTGTGTGCCTAAATTGTAACCACACTCATGAGGTCTTTTGAAGTCCTTGCCTTTTTTAAAAAAAAACAACTCTGGTATGCTTTTTTTTTTTTCTTCCCACTTCTTTTCTTTTTTAAAGGCCATTTACGTTATGATTAAATGCTGTCTTGGAAAAGCAGAACGAAAGTCGTTAATCTATATAGATCTTCAAAGAATCGATACATTAGGGACTTCTGTAGGATTTGTTACACTCCATTTTGTTACAGTAGGCAGCTCGTCTGGATTTGGGCACATGTGTTTCTCTCCCTCCCCTCGCCCTCCCCCTCGCCTTTCCAGCTTCCCCCCCAAGAGTGAAAATAAAGTAAAAGGTCTTTCATGGTAAACAAAACCAGCTTATTCTCCACATAGAACACATGAATAGCTGGAAAAAAAACTTACAATAAATGGTGCATTTTTTTCTCTGCTGGGTATAGCATTCAAGATCAGTCCAGTATTCAAGAAGCAGTCCATTTTTTGCTCAGCAAGAGAGTTTAGAAAAGAAGCGTGGGGTCTATTCAAGGATCTTTTCCCCCTTCACAATTGCTGGGCTTTATGAAACCTATCTTCCATGCCTTGTCAGAGTATTTCTGGGGACCAATTAGTGCTTTGTTGCAAGGCTTCTTTGCTGAATCTTTGAGCAGCAAGAAAAAGCTCTCTTGAGTCTCCCCTTATTTTGACTATTTCAGTCATTACTCAGTGTAATAATTAATATGACAACTGGACGCTGAAGTTTGTATAGAAACACCTCGGCTGCAGGAGAGAGCGTGCAGTGGGTGGTAACAAGCTACAGATCAGACCGAGAAGCCACACACACAAGGAAGGGGGGAAAAAAAGAGAGGGAGAGGGAATAATGAATGAAAAGAGAGAGAGAAAGAATAAAGATAAATAAATAGTTGGTGCGGCCCGAAGAAACATAATACAGACTTGGAAGGAAAAAAAAAAAAAGGAGGCACTTAGAAGGGAGTGTGTGGGGGGGTCAACCCCAGAGAGGCAAACTTATTTTGAAACAGTTTCCACGTGAATATAATTTTCAAAATTTTCTACTTTCAGAAGTCAGGAAAGTGATTTTCTCCTGAAAAGGTGAGATGTTCCTTTGGGTAAGTAATTTTGAAGGACCGTGTGTTTGCACTTTTGTATACTTGAGAAACTTTAATGCCTCTTCCTAAGCGCCCCTTTATGGAAATAAGAACTTTATCGTTAAACCTTATTCTTGAGTAATTGTTGCCCATCCTGCCCAGGGTGGAGGAGGTTGTTTATCGGGATAGCAAGTTCGAGTTTTCTTGGTGTTGTATCGTCTACAAGAGGAATAAAGCCTGTGCCCCAATGAAGAATTAAAAATGACGTTTGACCAGGGACACTGCTGAAGTCTCCTCGAAAGGCGTCTTGGGATGAACACTCATCACTTTGCAGACATTTCTTGGGCTGCCAATTAGGGCATAATAAATAATTAGAGGTTTTAAGCATATTAGATACAGCTCATGCTAATGAGCTACATCAGGTCTTGTGCTAACCTGAAGTGACAGTTTGCATATAGGGCTGCAAAAAAAAAAAAACAACCCCCCCCAAAAAAAAAAAAAAAACAAACCAAAACCAAAAAAACAGAGAAAAAAACCACAGCGAAAAAAACCCCAAAACCAAGCCAGCCGCCGAGGCAGCTTTTCCCCCCGCGGCCCCGTCCCGCTCTCTCCTCCGCAGCTCCCGCGGGTCCCGCCGCTGCTCCCCTGCCCTCCGCGCCCCCGGAGCGGAGCCCTTCGCTGCCGGCTCTGCCGGGTGGCCCCATTGTGCGGCCACGAGTTGAGCGTCCGTCACAGCCCCGGGGGATAAATCACACCGGGCTGCCCCCCCGCATACCCCAGCGACGCTTTTTGGTGAGCTGAATTTTTTGCGTGGGGGGTGGTTTGCTCCCCTCTCCTCCGAAGCGGTGGTCCCCTGGCAGGGGGGTAGGAGAGGGTTTGGGTGATGCCTGCGCAGGCTGGGAAGCGGATCCCCCGCTATTCCCGGGGAGGCCAGGCGGCGGGGACAGCCGGGGTCCCCCGCTCCCGCCAGCCGTTTCTGCCGCGGGGACACAGTGCCACCTCCCGGCCACCCGTGCCCCGGCGGGACGGAGTCAGGGAAACCCACCGGGGACAGGATGGATGGGGCGCAGCCAAAAAAGCCTTGAGGTCTCGGGGAGCCCGGCTCTGCAGTGAGAGGGGATATGGCTGGGCGGCTTTGCCACCGCGAAGCAGAGGGAGGTGCGAGGAAATGTTGCCTGTCTGGGGTGTAGGAGAGCTACAGCACCCTGAGACCTCTGGTAAATGCATTCACGATGTTGATAAGGAGGATGGCCCTCTGCCCTGCACACGCACACAAACCACCTGAGACACTCATGGAATCCTCACCTGGGAGTTTTTCCCGCCAGCTTCTGTTTTCATTAGAAAATTCCCCTTCCACTGCTCACTGCTTCTTCACATCCACTGGGACATCCTGAACCAGCAGGGAAGGCAGGGAGCTGCAGGCCAAAGATAAGCCCAGTGTCCTGGCACAGGAAGGGACATTCTTGCCCAGACATGGAGACTCACAGCTCCAGGGAAGCTGCCACTCTGCAAATACTGGCTAAAGGCAAGGGCGGCAAAGAGCTGCCTGAAAAGCAGCCAAAGTCCCTTGAACTCGCATTGTGCTGGCCAGGGGAGCCTGCCAACTTCAGTGTGAAGAGCCCTGTGAGCTGTGGCTGAGAGCACAGCCAGAAAGGGATGCATGTGGTGTGTGTGTGTGTGCGCGTGTGTACCCAAAGAAAGTGTGTTTCTGAGGGACAATGTGGGTTTTTAGGCAAAGGCAAGGTGGGACATCAGTGCGTATCTGCATATGGTTGAAAGGAGAGGGGCTCCACGGCGCTGCAGCAAAAGCCCAGAGCAGGACTAACAGGCTAAAAGCTCAGGTGCTCACACAGGCTGGAGAATCAGGCACATGAGGAAACTTGATACCCAAAGGGAAAACCTGGTTGGCAGTGTCACTGCAGGGGGATGAACCCATGCTTGGTATGCTGAGCAAGTACTTCAAAGAGGACAGGGATGCTCCAGCAATTCAGACTCGGAAATGGCCCAAGGTAACAGACACTGGTGCAATTGCATATTCCTAGAGTAATGTCACTGGGGACACATGCACACTCACACACCCCCACTTCGCTCCAAAACAGGAGAATTTGGGAATTCCTCCTGGCAAGATGGAGCTTTGCTTCCTCCAGCCAGTGCCTTTTGCTACCAGGCAACCTCTGAGAGTGCAGACTGATTAAACAGTGAATTGGTGGCAATACACTGGCAATATTATTATGGTTGTGTAACAATGAGGGTAAGAGAGAACCTTGCAAAATAAATACAAAAAGCAGGGGGTAGGAGGAGGCAAAATACATAATTACAATGATTTGGCATGAGCAGTATTTTGGGTATTTGATATTTTGCTTTGTCTTGCCATTACCATTGGCTAGAGTGAACGTACATTAAAAAAGGGATGGAAAAAGGGAAAAACAAAGAACATGTAAAAACCACAAAGAAGTAAAAGAGACATGAAAGATTAGTGAAAAGAAAAGGGATAATGAAAGAAAGAGGAAGGCACAAACAGATGAAAGAATAGTTTATCTCACTGGAAAATACACCAGGTGGCAAGGCATGGTGTGTGGGGAAAGTAAACAAGTCTAGTTGCTGGAGTCTGTCTTGCCCTGTACAGGGACTACAATCAGTATTGTCACCATCCTCATCTCACTGTTATTTTTTTCCAAGGTGGCCTTCAGTGTCCCTGTCATGGACAGGGCTGTGCCTTGTGCCACACAAACACAGGACACCAAATACTGGCTACTTTAATGAAGTTACTGGCTGAGTGGTTAAAAAACCAGTAGTTTTTATACTGCTGGCAATTACTAGGGATATTTTCCCCTACTGCTCCATCTTTCCTTGCCCTGTCCTACTGCCATGTCAGCAGGGTCCAGTGTATTTAGTGTGCATCACTTTTGGCTGTCTCTTCTGACCTGCCAGCCCATACCACAGGCTTGCTGATCACTTCAGAAATTAACTTTCTATCCCTACATGCAGTTTCAGGATGTACAGAGAAGAGGCTCTTCTGAAAAAGGTATGTATTTGCACCCAAAACTCTGAGTTACTTCAGGTGCATGTTATATATTTGATAATTTCAGTGGGATGGATTCTGACTCCACAGTCATGGGGTTCAATACGGATTTGGACTGATAACCATGAAAATGGCTCCACTCAGTTTCCCCACTGTAAGGCTACTGGATTTTATTTGTATGAACAATTCACAATAAGTCTTTGCTAGTGTTCGCCAATCTGAGTTTGCAAAGGTGTGGGTAGTAGAGCTTCCTCAAGGATAAAATAACTGTAAAGAGAATTTGTCTTCATCAGGAAAATATAGAAAGATCCTTGTGCCTTGACACAATTTGTAAGAATTCATCTTCCCAAAGAGCAAGATAGATACTTGCCTAGTTGCTTCATTTTTTCACCCACCCACTGATACCAGGCTACAGCTTTCCAATTTCCCTTACCCCATTTGGCAACTCTTACTAAACCAAATCTCTGCTCTTTCATATCAGTACTTTACTAACCTATCCTGAAATCATTTATGTGCCCCACCCCATTCCCCTTGTGCTTTCCATGGCTGATGCTATATGCAAGCACACACAGATCATCAGCAGTTCTACATCCTCCTGCCCTAGAGCTCTGACATACTCTTGCCTGCTCCTTTTCTTCCTTTACCTTCTTCCCTTTCCCCATGTTCTGGCTCATATCCCAGTGTGAGGTTCGTGCAGCTAACTCCTGTTTCATGCTTCCCGTGTACTGGGTATCTCTCCAATGTCTGGTGAGTGGAGCGATGTCTCCTGCTCTCTGACCTCTTTGGAAGCAGACCCAGAGGCCCTCCTAAAGGAAAAAAACCCTCAGCTGTGCTTTGCCAGAGTCTTTCGTGCCTGGCATTTGACGTCCAAAGAGCAGATCCTGGAGAACGTCTGATGTGTGTTCAAGGGGAGTGAGCCCGACGGGAATCCCACCTGGGGCTGAACACGCAGCTGCAGTGGGAAGGAACGGGCAGGAGGCTGAACTGAAAACGATGTGTTGACGTGAAGAAATGAAAACAGCTGATGTTGATCAGGAGGAGGAAGGCTGTGAATTCAGAGCGTGTGAATTCAGAGCATGCCACTCGTCCACGTTGGGTGCAGATAGAAACAATCTGTTGGAGAGCCGCTCCACGCAGGCGTGGGGCTCCCAGGGGATGGCTGGTGTGGAGCGGCTGGTTTGTGTGCCAGGGGTGGGTGGGGTGGGCGTGCAGGGAGAACGCCCCCTTGGCATGCCGTCCAGGGGAGGGAGCTGGGGAAGGGGATGGCTTTGCCTTGCTTGCTCCACTTTAAATACCTTTGCACAGATCTCTGGCCACTGCAGTTAGGTCAGAAGGCTTCACCTGGTGTAGTGAAGGGGCCTGCCTGTGTGGGCATTGCTGCCTCTGCAACATGGACTCACAGCACTGCAAAATGAATGGTGACCTTTTCCCGGTAAGTGATGGGATCTGTGCCTGCGTTTTTGCAGAGGCGGAGGGGTGTCCTGCCTCACTCCTGCACTTCTGTTCTTGTCCTCCACTCTCTGAGATGCAGTGTGACCCAGGAGGGGAAGAATCAAGGTGGCCTGTCTTGATGCTTTGCAGTACCAGAACACTTTTGGCAGTCCCTGTACTTGTCTGCTGTTAACTGTGCTCTCGAAAATGCAGTGAGAATGCAAACAAACATTGCAACAATATCCTTGCATACATGGCAAAGAGACAAAGAACCAGAAGCTTATTAGAGGTCTTAAATGTGTTTGATGATAGAAAGCTGTCTTCTTTTGTTAAAGGAAAACAGATGAAGTTATGTTCTTTTCTGGTGGAGCTTTTTTTGAATTTTGGGACTCTGATGTCCTCTTTTTTAATGTTTACTGACTGACTTTGAACTCTTTGCTTTGGGAAATACAGGAAAGTCCTGAAGTTCGTGCCTTTTGAGTACAGGCACTGATGTTGCTGCAGGGGCAAGTGATGTAACCTGAGGCCAGCATGGTTAATTATTAGGACCAAATTCTGTACTTACGTGTCCTATGCAGTGCTGCTGAAGCCAGAGACAAGCTGCATGAGATGGGCAAAAAAAGGGACTCCTATTTTTTTAAGAGCAGAGATGCCAAGGAAGCCCGTATTCCTACTGCTTTGTGTGCTGTGGTTGAACTCCCACAGCATTTCTCTAGGTTCTCACCTTGCTGCTTTTCCAAGTTGTGTAATTGCTTGGTTCCAATGATAGTTGTGGTGATCAGCATTTAAATGCCTTAAGAAATCTGTCTTGGAAACTAGTTCTATTTTCACAAGCAACTTAGAAATATTTTCATTTGAAATATTTTTTCCCCCCACTATTTTGCATCTCTAGTAAGTTTTAACTTTACAACACAGAGGTGAAAATTTTATGTCCCTGAAATTGCAAGGAAAACTTTCTCTGGTTTTAACAGTGTTGGAATTCACTCTGAAGGGCTTTAGCTAAATGTCTCAGCAATGGATTAGAAGGCTGACAAGATTATGTTTTTGACCCCTAATACTGTCACCTGTGTCAGAAAGGTAATACCAATGCAAAGTGCTTAACTGAAAATGCAGATCTGTGCTCAGGTAAACCTATCCTTGCATCTACATAACCACTTTCTCTGAGATTGTATTAGGTCCAGGAATTGTTTTTCATGCTCATCAATTGGTTCTTATTTTACTTCCTGGAATAAAACAGAGCTAGAAGAAAATTAGAGCTGAATTTATTACACGATATATTTATAAATCACATATACATATCATAGAGACAAAATTTCAACACACAATTTTATTTTAAATAAAATGATTTCTTCAACTCTAAATCATAATCACAATAGTAACACAAGAGCCGAACTGCCCCAAAGCTGAAATTCCTCCATGTATGTTGAGGAATGAGAAGGTGAAGTCCAAAATGAGAGTGGAAAAACTGTTTAACAGTTAAAAATATGCATAAGTACTAGAAAAAGCTCAACAATAATGGGAGTGAGTGGCTGTGTTTGTGCTGCTGTGTATCACCTCCACTGCATGTGTTGAGGTTTATTGTCTGCAGTGTGTATTGATGCACACTGCCTCCACATATACTGATAGAACTGGCTATCAGGAAAGCAATAATTTTAGTCTTCTCTCCCTTTGCAATTAAAGATGTCACCTCTGTGACAGGCTCAGGCATGAACTGATGGTTGTTAAAAGACCTTCCAGTGAACTGAGTACATATGCAGGTGTGCAAGAAGTTAAGCAAGTACGAGGCTGTTTACAGCATTAGTGCCTGCTCCCTACTGCAATGTGTCTTTCTCTCAAGCACCAGTATAAATCAATTTACAAGAGTGGGAAAATGACTGTAGACAGATTGAAAGCAGCTGATCTCAACAAATCAAGGCTAGTGACCAATACATTTGGAAAGGTTTTTTAAGGCTTTTTTGTGTAATCTCGTTGTACAAAGGGATCAATTATTATAATCAGAATTACCTTGCAGGACTTCAGCTTTGCGTTATATCCCCTGCAAGTATCCAAACAACAAATTCTTCATTTTTCACACACATTCAAGTCAATCTGTTATAAAAGTTGGTCCTCATGGCATGACTTGGCAAGAATATTTAAAATATATAACTATGTGTCTTTTACAGCAGTTTCATTGCAGACAGTGAAAACCAAAATCCCGATCCATTGGACAGAGTGGTGGAGCCAGTTCTGTCCTTAAGATCAGTTTTGGCTGTGGTGGGTGAAAACAGAAGGAAAAAGCAATGCATGGACAGTATTTGAGATGACAGTTTTGGTCACACTATCATAAAATTTCAGTACTACAGACATTTATTTTGACTTTTGCCAGACTCCTGTCATCGTTTTCCCTTGTGGTTGCTTGAGGTGTAAATGGGTTTCATTAGCCAGCTGACACATCACTTCCAGCTGCTTTTCCTCTTGGTCCTCCCCACGAAGAGCTGGGCTGACTTCCTGGCTGGATGAGGACTCAGGAGACACAGAGATGCTGCAGGAAGTGTCACAACTGAACAGGTGGCAATCTTCCTTCTGGCACATAAAGCCAGCACTCCTACTACAGTTCCCACTAGAGGTCCCTCATAAAGCTGGAAGTAATTTGGAAAACCTTTGCAGCCTCTGGAAACAAAGCCAGATGGAAAAATGTGTGGCTGGTCTGTTAGCAGCAGCCTTGGAGAACACTTGAAGAATCAGCAGTTATTTACTTTACAAAAGAAGGCAGTTCTTCATAGCTCTGCCTCAGGACATGTAGGCCCACCAAGAACTTTATGGCTTCAGGGCAGCTGGATTAGAACATTAATTTGTCTTCTAGAAAGACTATCTTTACTGAGGACAATATTTGGGAACTGGGACTCTTTTAAATCTGATTTATATGTTCAATTGAGCAATAGCCATAATGAGGATAGGCTCTGACTGAAAATACAGATCTTTGTAAAGAATATTTGAATGGGTACCTTGAATCAAGCTTTAGCCCAGCACTTATCACACCAGGACCCATCTGTGTTGCAGATGTCTGGTGTGATCTTTGAACTACCAACCACAGGCAATTTGTCTGAGGCCAGCAGACGGTAAAAAATTAAACAAGCAAATAAGACACTAATGTGACCTCTAAAAGTTTGTAATGCTTGTGCATCAAATTTACTCTGATATCAGAATAATTAAGTGATTCTTGAAATCTCAGCAGCATTTACCTGCCATGACAGATTGCCTGGATTGCTTTTAAGATCTGCCTCCACTCCAGGGCTCAGCTTCCTGTTTCTGGAGTGGCGAAATAGTTCTTCCCTGCTTTCCCTGTGAAAAGAAACACATGTAGAGACATGCAAAGACATTCTAGTAATGAGAACCATGAAGATAATGAAAATAAACCTTTGAGAGTACTGGAAATTGCCTTTTGGAATTTGCAGAGCAGAAAATAAATAAGAGAAAGGGAACAAACATAAACGAAAACACATCTTGCCCTGAGTCTACTCATGATGGGATTTAGGGAAGATTTAAATGTTTGCTCCAACATTTATTTTGCTTTTACTTTTTAATGTTATTTTGTTTTAAAAACACCTTCCATATCCTTCCTGTGAATACTACTTCTCTCCTGGGGATGCCTGGAAGGTACAAGCAGAACTGAAGGGAAACATTGAGCATGGCCTGCACCTCTGCACAGAGCTCATCTACGTTGCTCTGCTTTACCCTGAGTGTTGATGAAAAGGAAGCCTGAGGGAAGGACTTTGCACTGTAGCTGAAACCAAAGTGGAGTAATATTTCCAGTCATGTCTGAGAGGTGAAGTGAGGCAAAGATGATATTAGGCTATTTGCATGTCCTTTTTGACTAGCTTGCTCTCACAAGGGCTCTAGTTTGAGGGAAGTGATTTGTGTTTCTACCATCATAAATCAGAGCAGCCCCAGAGCAGCAACAGTTGCCTTGATTCCCCCTTAGAGCTATTTTATATCCTCTTTACATTGCTGGTGCTGTGCAAAAGGGGAATGGAGAAAGGCAAAACTCACTAGGGTGAATGTTAATAACTTTTATTTGTGTATTTTTTCTTTCCTTTCAGGAATCTAGTTACATTGAAGACTCCCCCAACAAAAATGGTGTGATTTCTTTGATTTTCTCTCTGAAAGAAGAAGTTGGGGCATTGGCTAAAGTCCTGCGCACATTTGAGGTACGTATTTTCCTTCAGGCCTTTACAATTTTGTATTGCAGCAACATTTTCTTGGGGTCTTTGAGATTATGTTTGTGATTCTATTTCATTGCTGTTGCAGGAGAAAGCGGCCTGCATTTTTTTTCTGGGCTTAAAATCCCTTAAAGTCTTGGAGCAGAAGTAGCTTTTTAAAATGAAAACCTCTACCTTTAACTGACACAAGGGTGGGAAAAATTCATTTTTCCCATTTAAGAAGGAAATCCTTCATCATAACTGCTTTAGTAAGAGGTAGGAGTGAGTTGGGCTGTGACATTAGATTGACTTACAACCAAATAATTTGCCTTATAACTTGTAAGGCAAATATAACCTGCATGTGAGCCATGTGACTCACAATGCATGTTGCATGAGGTATTTCTGCTGGGGGCAGCCCTTAGCTCTTGTCCACCTCAACAAATCTGATATAAAAAATTCTACCAGCTCCCACCTGCAGTACTTCTTCAGAGTGGGTAAAGGGTACCTACAGAACAGCATAAAAATGACAGCACTTTTTTTACACCAGAGGGACTCAGTAACTTATGCTGAGTGATTTGGAAAGCTTTTGGGGAAACAAGGAGCCATTTACCTTTCAGGACATTGTGTGCCTATTTATTCTTGCAGAAATATTTCCCAGATGTCATGAATGTTGTTTGAAAAGCACAAAATACTTGCAGTTCAGGATGGTTGTGTTGCAACACACACAGCTGTGTACTCTGTGCTCCCAAGCAAATACACTGTTATATTGGTTCTGTGGCTTTTTGTTTTCGTGTAATAGTTGTGCCCAAAAACAGTGATTTCTTTAGAACGCTCTAAGAGTTTGTTGCCTGCATATTTTCCATTCATAAATTGAATTTACTGGGAAATGAAAGGTTGTGTGTTATTGGTACAAAGGAAAAATAATTATGAGTTACAGGACATATTTGATTCATTAGGATAAAAGGAAATTCACGCCAACAACAGCAGAGCAAGTCTAAATCTGTGAACTTACCACTGTGATACAGTCCTGCAAAATGTCCATATGTCAGTGATGTGCATGTCTGTAAGTGAATTGTGGGAAGAAAGAGTGCAGAGAATATTCCTCTGCCTGTTTTAAAGAATTTAACCCATCTGAACAAGGCTGTTTTTGACCTTTATCCATGGAGGAAACGGCCTACACTCTGGGAAGAATTAAAATCTACACCAATGTGAACTAGATAATAGAATGTAATGTAAGAATGTCACAGGGTGAAGAATTTAGAGGTTTTAGGTTTGTTTATGTAGTAAATAGATAAATAGTGAGGTTTCAAAATGGTGGATATTTACATCATTTTAGACATTGTGCTCCTTCTTCTAGACCTCCATTTTCTGCAGTAGAAGTAGCTTAGCATGATTGGGTAGAATTTGCCACAGTTCCTGTCTGCATTACAAGGTGATTTACTGGACATTGGTGGAAAAGTAAAAATATCTGTCATTTCAAACTTCTATTGGGTAAAATGCCTTTAAAAGGGCTGCAAAATCTTGATACGAGGTCACTCGCAGCATTTCTCTATTCTCACTGTGTTCCTTGTAACCTTGTAGCTGATAAGAACTTAACAAACAACTCTTAGAAGAAGAGACTGAATGCTGGTCTGTCCCGTCCATCCAGGGAATTTCTAGCAAGAACTTTGAGATTTTCTCCCATCAGAAGAAGTTAATTTATGGCATAAAACGTGTCATGAATTAAGGAGGCTGTTGATATTCTCTTATTAAATGCATTGCTGTCTGCTGTCAGCTCTAAACAAAAAGTTTTAGGGGAACTAGTATAGGAAAGAGAGAAATAGCCAGTTCTTCAGATGTGATTCTTCTTGCCCCAAAGCAGATGCCTAAACTAGACTGTCTGAATAATGGTTTTTCCCTGTGATCCTGAGGGCAGCTGAGGGGTTGGTTGGTTGGTTTTCCAAACTCACTTGGTTTCCCATCCCAAGAAAGCAAATGCTTTCTGCGCTGATTTTCAGTCTCCTCCACCACCAAGGCTTGACAAGAGACCTGGTATTGGTGCTCTTTCATCAGTTTTACGTCTGGTGTTGTAGTGAGGAGATGGACGGATGGATGAGATTTAATGGTACAAGAACAGCTCCTCAGGGCAGGTGTTAGTGAATTCCAGATCAGTCTGTGGGCTGTTCTAACTCCATTCCAAGAAGTGCACAGGGGTGTAAGCCTTACCTACATGCACAGCTGAGAGAACCTCCACCTTTGCCATTTGGGCCATAGCTATGGTGCCTCAGAGATGCAGACTTTGTGCTCATCCACAGCACAGACAGGGAAAGTGGTGATATGCAGGTGAATGGGAACAAACAGGAAGAGCCTGAGAGAATTTTTCATCTTGTACTCCTTCACTGCTTAATAACATTAACTGTTAGAGGAGTTAGTTCAGATTCCCTGTTGGTGGGCTCCTTGGGCAGGGAGATACCCAACCTTGTTTGTGTCACCAGCTGGTTGCTGGCCTGTGGAAATGCAGGGGGTTTGTTTCAGAGGGGCATCACAAGAGGAGATATGAGGGTGGCTGCTCTGGCTGTCATGGCCTCATGCAAATACATGAAGTAGGAAAAGAGAAAAGCGACAAGGCACAAAATAGGATCAGGCTGTTCCCAGGAGCAGACGTGGCACTACAGTTGTTGTTGACCTCCTGGAGGGGGTCCACACTTCGTGCAGCTGCTGGTGCTGATGGCCACGTGTTGCATGTCTGTAAACTCTCTGCTCCTTGCTGAGGCTGGGAGCTGCCCAGACTCCTGGAATCTCTCGGGGACACTCGTGCATGGGAATGCAGGCAGACAACACAGCTCAGCCCTCTCCTCCCAGCTCAGATTTGGAGTGGTTTAAGGGGCGGTGCCTCCAGCACTGGCTTTGAGGATTTTGCCTCTTCTCTAGACAGTCTGTAAAACTACTCTGGGATGTGAAGGGCGGAGGAGGAGGGTTGAGTGCGCTGAAAATATGAAAGACTTGAAAATAAACCTCTGTCCCAGGGAAGGAAGCATGGAAGCAAGATCCAGACTGAGACACAGGGAATTGAGGGGATACCTAAAGAAAGGAAAGATCTTGAGTTGCCATGAGCACACAGGGTGCCTTTCTGTAGAGGAGGTGTCCATGTTGACCTGGGAAGGTTCATCCTCTCCTTGGTTTAAGAACTGAAAAAAAATTTTGTTACTCTGGAAGGATTGTTCAGCCACTGTTGAGGCCCTTCCCGGGATGTACTCCCAGGTTCACATCCTGTCCATGTCCTGTTCCTGTGCTGGGGTGAAACTGGCCAGAGTTTAGCTCCTCTGACAGCTTGTTCTCCACAGGCAGTAAGAGCCCAAAGGGAGCTCTGGTGTGCTCTAATCTGGGTCTGCCTCTTGATATCATGAGGTCCAGGGCTTCTGGCTCAACAAGTATCATGGCAGATGGAATCTGTACCCACCCATGGGCCAAACCACCCAGGAAAGGAATTAATGCCCAAACATAGCCCAGATAGAAGGGACAAGCCCCCATTATGGGAGCCAGGATGAAGGCAGGGGAGCCTCCTCCAGGTAGGGGAAGGCACAAGGCTAAGGGCTGCAGAGTGCTCATGGCACAGAATTGCATCCTTTGAGATGCCAAGTTTAAGAGAATTCCAACGTGTTTTGTGGAAACGGTAATGTTTGTCCTACTCAAACATCCCTCAGGGCTGCTCATGCAGGTGACAGAGTACTGCACGCTCTCACGTTTGTTTATTTGCTCAAAGATCCAAACTCTAGCTTTCTGTTCAGTGCACCCAAGTATGTGGCTACAGTGGCAACTGTTGATTTTCCTATGTAGCTTGAAGGTTTTTTTCCTGAGGTATCTCCTCAATGTACTCAGCTCTTTATGTCTGCTGGCTTTATGCCCAAAACATACTTGATTATTTCCACTTTTTTCTTATGTTTACTCAGGAAGACCCATCTGAACACCAGACCTCAGCAGGCTTCTAAGCTTTTCTGATCCTTGGCTCTTGTCCCTTCTCTCTGGTTTGCAAGTCCTCACCTGACTGGGTGAATCTGTTCCTCCTGGAGCGCTCTATGCCACTGCTGGCAGTACAGCCCCTGCAGTCCCTTCTTCACTTGTCCTGTGGAGAGATGTGTCTGTAAGGCCAGATTTGCACTCAGATGTGCTGTAAAGTGATAGCAGCTCAATCATCCTCACCAATATGCTGATTGTTAAAACCGAATCCACTTTGCTTCCACCCTAGCTGCTCTGTTTGTCCTTTGGGATGTGGCAGACATTTACTTTTTGCTTGTCAAACCCAATTGTTTTGTGCTCAAAAAGCCCATTTGCCACCTCTGTCCCCATGGTAGGCTTGAGGGTGGCTGTAGAGACAGCACAAACCCACCAGCAGGGTCTTTACACCAACTTCATTTTAATGGGATCTGCTGTACACTGAGATACTCCTTGGTGCAGCCATGTGCTCTTTATTTGTGTTATAGAAGATGACAGCTAGGCAGCCAAAACTTGAATAAATACCTACCTCTGAAACAGAACAGCACACATGAGTAAAATGTCATGCTTAAAATCAGGAAGACAGAGCAGTCATCATGAAATTGTGTTTCTTTTCTGATTCACTGGACACATCAAAAATATCCTGAGTAGAAGTCGAGACCAAGAAAAGAGAAATCTTCCAGGTTTCTTATCAAAACTGAAAAAAGCAAAGCTGAACAATTTGGGTCGACCCAAGTGTTACACTTGGTAGAAATATTTATTTCTCTGTAATGATAAAAGCCTATTGAAATTGAGGTAGCTTTTTTAAACAACAAAGCTCATTCTGAAAGAAAAAACCCTTATTGTCCCCCCCCCCCCGCCACCAAAGACTGGCATTTCTGTTGTTAAATTCATCATTAAAAATATCAGAAATAAGAACTTCCATATACAAAAAGGATTGCCTTCAGTTTCAATTGCAGATTTTCCACATGAATTTGTGAACACATTAATCTTCTCTGAAGTTCTTTTTCTGGTGGATTTACAAGCAGTAGATCATCAGATATTTTAAGTGGCAAGCACTGGAATACATTACAAGTTTGCTCAACCCATTCTCATAGAGGAGCCTTCTATCTTTTCTTCCCTGATGGGACTTTCTCAGATACAGAGCATGACTTCAGTACAAGGTGCAGCCATCAGTGGGTAGGGCTCCAGCTCAAAAGCAAAAGAAAAAGTTGGTTTGCACTGAGTACTCCTGCTCTCAGAGTAAGTTACTGCTCCATGGAAGGATGGGATGGGAGTAACAGGCTGTACTAAATGAGACCTGGCACTTTCAGAGTCAGCAGAGGTAACTCTGCTCTGTTTCTGTTTAGGAACTTTATTCCACAGAAGGTCCTATGTGACTGTTATCTCTTTGTCCTCTGGGAAGGTATTGGCCCTGAGGTGGTTTGGGTTGTTTCCAAATCAGGGGAAGAAAACAGTCACTTTGGCCTGGGGGTGTGTTGGAAGTGTCCACAGTGATAGGTGAACAGGCCAGGCTTGCCTCTACCACAAGATTGTTTTTTCATTATACCGTACATATGCACAGCTCTGATCATTTCATTGCAGCACTCCAAATCTACGTCCTTGGTCTTATCCCTCCTCTTCCTAGGGCCACAAGAGGGCCACTTCTAATAAACCAACGTGGGTTTAAAGAGAGGAATGGCCTCTCCACAGGTGCTTGTGCAATGCCACACGCTGTCACGCGTTTTTGGTTTGTCTTGCGCCACGTGCTCTGTAGCCAGACTGAGCTGCAAGTGTCACACCACATTTCAGGGTTGGACCAGAAGTGTCGAGTGATGGACATCAGGGGCTGCTCCAGGGGCCAGCTGCCCTCTGGAGCTGTTTTCTGGCCGGGACCTGCTCTGGGACACTTTTCTTCCCTGAGCTTGGCAGGAAGACCCTGGCAGATTTGAAGGAGAAGATGGGGAAGCTCTGTCTTTAGCTGAGAAGTAGACAGGCCCTTGGCCAGTAAAGTTGAATCTGACGGCTGGCTTTGCCTTTGCTTTGGGAATCCATGGCTGAAGGCGTCGCTGTAACTTCATAAGTCCTCTGATTTATGAAAATTAAACACTGAGCTTATACTTGTGCTTCTCAAAGTGTCCTCCTTCAGGAAACCCTGAACCAGCCCATGGCAAGGGTTAAAAAAATCTCACCTTTTTTTTGGTACGAGGAAGTGCAACTAAAATCCTTATTCTGGGAGATTTTACCCCAATTCTCACTAAATGCTGATTAGTGACACCAGAGGGTTGTCGAAAGTTCTCCATCTGGTAACAGTGTGGGGTCTCCTGATGAAGCCAAACTTAATGACAACAGTCATGAAAACAAGCAGCAGCTGGATTTCACAGCTGTACTTAGTTTTAGAGCCATATATAGGAGCATTTAGTAATAAGTAAACAGAAGGATGTGTGCGTGTCATGGGAAGTAGTAGCCCGTAACCTTTCCAGAAAGTATCCATCCCTACTGAAAGCTTCCCTGTGTGGCTGTGAACACACAGCTTTCCTTTTCCAGTGGCCAGGCCATTAAACAGAGGGTGGCACTAAATTCTCTTGGCAGGGATCTCTGCAACACTGCTGCTGTAGCGTAACACCAGTCTGGTTACTGGTGTGGGGCAGCTGCAGCATAGGTGGTGCTCAGCCAGGATGGGATAACTGGGATAACCTGGGCAGGGGGCTGGAGCTGCTTCACAGACTCTGAGAGGGAGCCGAGGCTGAGATCCAGCACTGTGAGGTAAGGCAGGGAGGGACATGGGCAATCTCCTCCCTGTATCCACCATTGTCTGTGTTTTAAGTTGATATTTGTATTGCTACCCTCTTCTAACCTGGTCAGGACTAATTCTAGCTTGATTTTTGAGCTCCAAGAACGCGTCTTGAGACTTCCTTCTCTAATGGGCAGTGGCAGAGGTACAGTTAACTTGGATATTAAAATAATGAAAACTGAGTTATTCTACCCCTAGGAGTGGGGGGTTTAAGAAAAAAGGCAAGAAATTGGGAGCAACTTCCTCTAACTTCAAGGAATCCATCACTGCTATACTCCTGTAATTTCCATTAGTTGTAATGCCTAATGCTACCCTCAATCCTCAGTGCAAAATCTGTTCAGAACTGCTAATACTTGCTAAATTTATGTTAGAAATCATCTAGTAGACTACTTTGAAACAGAGCAAGGTGAACAGCTACCCCTCCTCTGCCGACACAGAATCACTGCAGCAGACACATGGTTGTATGACAGGATGTGTCCACAGAGGAGAGACTCTACCTCTCTGCTGGTCATAAACCTGAAGAGAAGGAGCAAAGCACCAACCTGCTCTCAAAGCTCTTTGCAGCTGCAACAGGTGATGGGGTGAATTCAGCAAAGACACATCTAATCTCGATCCATGGGCTCATCTGATTCCTACTAGCTCCAAAGTGGGAAGGACAGAAGAGATCAATATTAATAGTTAAAGTGGGAATCCAGCCACAAACATATGACAGTTGAGATCTTCCAAATATGTTAGGCTGGGATTTAGGTTCCATAAACAAAAAATAGTGCATAAAACTGAAATAAATTTTATTAGCTGACTTCTGAAGGCATCCATTCTCAAGATTTCAAACTCTACTAAAAAAACAGATAGAGATTGATAACTGCTCAGAATGTACTACTAAACAAGAAAAAAAAAACCCATTCTCCTTTGTTAGGTAACTATCTGTCTCCAGAAGTTGGAGTTTTAATTAAAACATCAACTATTGTGAGAAAACTGATGAAATTCCAAGATTTGGCAACATCAAGGGTACAAAAAAGTGAACAATGTGAAACTATGAAGATTAAACACTAGATGGAGCAGTTGGACTAGAATGAAATTGTGGTTTGTAAAACAACTCTAGTAACAGAGCCACTGTAAATATTTTGAAATCAAGGGCTTAGTAGCAAGGCACACTACACAAGCGCATACTCCTCCAGGAGTGCCAGTTCAGGGAGTTAGATGTATGCTGCTGAATTCTTGCTCTGAAAAGAGTCACCAGAAGGGTTCTCCCTTCAGCTTCTCTGTTGAGGTCCTGAAGCCACAGCACAAAGAGGTAAGAGGTCGGCTCTGCACATTGCTAAGTGGCAGGTATCCTTCAAATAAACAGCAAAGCAGCTTGACACTCTGTGGGCAGGTGTTCTGCTTCTCTCAGGTGTAAGAAAGGAGATCACTCTCTCCATGAGCACCTTCCTCCATCTTCTTTTTTCCCCTCATTTTTCTCACTGTCTTAGGTTACGATAGTTTGAGAGGTACTGATACTCCTACTGCCTTTAGCATGCCTTGTGCCCACCCTGCAATTTATCTCTTCATTCCCAACCCCTGCATCATTCCATTCATTTTGGGGGCACTGCTAATCTGTCCAGCTGCTCGCTGAGCCTGACTGGAGAGCTGGTACAGCAGAAAAGCCACCTGATCAAAAAACAAAGGGATGCAGTTAAGGAGACTTCTCTTCCCGAGAAGAGAAGGTGCTGGGGTGATCTTATTCTGACCCTCCAGTACTCAGAGGGGTCCTACAAGAAAGAACGATGGGAACAGAGTTTTTAGCAAGGCCTTCTGTGACAGCACATGGGGTAATGGTTTAAACTCAAAGTGTGTAGATGCAGACAAGGCACGAGGATGAAAACTTTCATGATGAGGATGATGAGACACGGCAAAGGCGCAGCAGCTCCCTGTGCCTGCTCTCTGTCAGGAGCTCCCAGTGCCTCACCACGGGGAGGGTACAATGTGCAGTCTGTTTGGGAAATGGGGCTTTGCAGGCCTAAAACAAACTGTCCCCGGGGCCAAGGACAGTGGTGGCCATTCTGTCCCGCAGACGGCTCTGCCAGGACGGCATCTCTTGAGAGCAGCAGTTGGTGAATATGCTTTTGACCTTTTCAACTCATTGTATTGGTATCTAGCCAAACAGTTTGAGTTCATCTGTAGTGTGCAGTGCTCAGGAAACAGAGGAATGACATATATGTTTCCTACCAAGGAATGAACTGCCTTTTGTGGAGGAGTAAATTAGGCCTTTGCTGCTGATGGCCAGATGCCCTCTTGCACTGTGCAAGCACTGAGAGGAGCAAAGAAAACCCTAAAGAGGCTCAGAAAGAGCAATGCACAGAAAAAAATCTTCCCTTTTTCTTCCTTGTAGGTCAAAAGTAGATCCTCACAGCGTTACTTTGTGGATGAAATCCTGACCCCATTGTAGCAGGGGGTTTGACATTGGCACCAGCAAGGCCAATACTTCAACCCATGTAGTTTGGGGTCTTCTTTAGCTTGAAAGAAGAAAAACAAAAGTTTCTCCAGGGATGCTGAGCACCATGTGTTAACCCCTCTGACTCTTCTGTGGGTAATGATTCTATGATTCTGTCATCTTCAGGCCCAGATTTCCTCCAGGGATTTGTATATTCCTCCCAGATGACAAAAGCCCAAACCTGGCCATGGCATGCTGTATCCACTGAAACCTGTTTAAAAGGCTTCTCTCAAAAAAACAAAACAAAACAAACCAAAAAACCCCCAAAAAACCACCCAAGCAGTATTTTCATATTCAAATTATAGTGCTCAAGAAAACATTTGAGTTCAGTTAACTGGAGGAGATGTCTCTGGACTTTTCTTTTGGACTTTTTGTTTTGTTTTTTTTCCTGGTCTTTTTTGCTTTCCTGCACTTTTTGTTTACCTTTTTGTTGGAAAAATAGGATTTTTAGCTACTTGTTGCTTACACATCAACACGGCAGCATGTCTGAGGTCAGGTTCCCACTGGCTATAGTTGTGAGTGTTATAGTTGCCAGTGATCTCTTTCTTCAGAGCTAGGAGACAGCTGATGGTCAGCAGAGCTATTCGGTGAGGCAGAACTTGAGTTTCTGCACTAAAGAAAATAATTCTTTGTGAGGATGATTCAACTTGTGCGCAGTTGCCCAGAGAGACTGAGGAGTCTCAAAACTTGACTGGACATAGCCCTGGGCAATCTGCTCAGGCAACCTGAGCAGATTATTGTACTTGCCGATCTCCATAGGTCCCGTTCAACCTCAGCAACTCTGTGATGCTGTGATTTAAAACACCCATCTTTTTATTTGCACAAACCTGGGCTGCCTTTTTTGGTGCAGATCCATGTTTCCCGTTGGATCTCTGCCCAACAGCTGCTCACAGCTCTGGAAACTGTGCAGGTGGCTTTGCAGAAGCTTATCTCACAGGGTGCCCAGCTGCTTGCTCATCCAATCTTCTTTCAAGATGCTCATTAATACAGCATTCAGTTTCCTGTGAGAGGGTACTCTACAGGTGGAATGCCTACTTCCTGTGTTGATACTGGGGAAACATCTTTGTCAACATAGACAAGCTCTCATTATGTACTTGAGGTACTGGAGTTGCTATTTACAATACAAAGCCTGTTTACAATTTGTATTTTGCTTCCACCTTTCTCTAAGCCTTAACTAGTGCATATTCTTTGTGATGGTACCCTGGACAAGGGTGAATCCCGCATATTTCTCATTCTTCCTTTCTGGTTCTTTCCCTGTTGTGAAAGTCCTCAGGTCCGGCGGCCACAAGAGGTGAGTGTGTACCTTTATTTGGGTTGTACAGTATGGTTTGTTGACTGACACATGTATTTATCCAGTCTTTGTGTCATATTCCTTCCCCCAAAAACCGTGGGACCAAAATTTCTCTCTCTCATAGGAAAAAGGTATAAACTTGACCCACATTGAGTCCCGACCTTCCCGTCTCAACAAAGATGAGTATGAATTCTTCATTAACTTGGAAGGCAAGAATGTCCCAGCACTGGACAAGATCATCAAGTCCTTGAGAAGTGATATTGGAGCAACAGTCCATGAGCTATCACGAACAAAGAAGAAGGACA
Source organism: Monarcha castaneiventris obscurior (assembly GCA_026261815.1). Lineage (NCBI taxonomy): Eukaryota > Metazoa > Chordata > Aves > Passeriformes > Monarchidae > Monarcha > Monarcha castaneiventris. The sequence continues at coordinate 2,673,094 of JAMPIT010000034.1, forward strand.
CTGGTAAGGATGTGCTGACAAGGTTAACATTGATGTGGACTATTCATGTCACATACTGAAATTACATTTTTTTCCTGTAGTGGAGGAGATCCTCTTGGATCTTTATGGCTACATTTCTCTCTCTCTCTGCCTAATTTTCCTATACTGTAAAATTTTTCATTTGGAGATTTTCTGTCAGTGCAAACTTTTTGCCATGCTTCTGACTAGGTCTTCTGGGAAACTAAGGGGGCTCCACCACCCACTTTGGGAACAGGACTAACTCTCCATTACTTTAAGAAATCCCAGGGAGGTCAGTTGCAGTTCTGCCTTTGGAGGGAAATAAGGAAAGATTTTGTGAGTTGTTCATGCTCCTAATTCTCAGAGATTTGCTGGAGTTGAGGCTGCTTGGTGCAGTGGTGGCTGCCCAGCAGATAGGCTGAGACTTACTTAAATGCCTCTTCAGATAACAGATGTGATTTTAATAGGATTTCAGACTTTAAATACTTTAGGTCTGTATCTTCCTCTTCCTTCCTATGAACAACATGAAAGGACATTAATACCTTCTTGAGATCAGTGCTGGTAATCCTTTTACCATTTCCTTTGTGTCCTACCCATGACATTACATTTGAAGATGAAAAAGAAGAAGGCAGATTCTCTTTGGAGTCAGTTTTCTCTGCTTGTGAGACAGAGGGACAAAAGGTTGATTAGGTAATTTATGATCATGTCAGATTGAAGAGATTCACTTTTGGGGGCTTTTTTATCTCCAGAAGAAAGCTACAGCACCTACCAGGGCTTAACATTAATTTTTCTAGTTATTATGAAGAAGTTAATAATAAATTTTATTAAATAATGAAGTTTTCTATAAACATATGCCAGAATCAGACAGAGATATAGCACTAAATATCATCCAAGAAAGTCTTGCATGTGAAAGTCTGACCTCACAGAAGTCAAAACTCCTGTGGTCAGCTGTAGGATTAGGATTTCACTGCATGTTACTGTGTTGATCAAAGGAGTTTTTGAGCTAGATTATCCTGTCAGTGCTTCAAAAAGGGACTTGATCCCCTTCTGTCTGAGAGGATAACTTGCGTTTGTTTGTTAGTTTCAGTAATTCAGAAATAGTATGAAATGGGAACAATTTATTGCTGAGGAGAGAGAAGAAGATTGATATTTCTTTCTACCCTTTCTCGCTTTTTTTTTTCCTTTTTTTTTGATTTCAGCTCCTCTCATGAGTAATAAGGGTCCAGTCAAACTGAAATCCCCAAAGGACCATATTTTAAAAGGTCAAACAAGCCCTGCTTAGGGGATGAACTGTGGGTGGCAAATCCTGGGCAGAGGCAGCTACAAGGGCAGAGTGAGATGGGGACAGCCTGAGCTGTAGGAAGTGTGGTAAGATTCTGTCCTTTATCAGTGATGGCTTTAACAAATAACAGGCCTTGTTTTAGGCCAGCTTGTCTTTCAAACATATCCTCCTGGCAAATCTGGTCCTAGTCCACAGATGTGCTTGTGTGAAATCTTATTCCTAAAACACAGAACAAGAGCACTATGCCTCCAGGGGAAAAAAATCTCAGACATATGGTTTATGGGGCTATTGCCACACTTGTCTCAGTGGGCAGGTAAAGGCTGGGAAGGTTTTTTTCCAGAGGCAGTCTGGGATCCCGTGGGACTGATTCTTTTACTGCTGCCTAAGATGCTCTTATTTCTTCCCTGCTAAGGATTCCTTTTGCTCATGCTCATGATTTGAGAAAGAAAAACCTTATTTTTCTGTTTCCTGTTGGAAGCACACAGTCCCATTCTTGGGGCACTGCTTTGTGGGTACTCAGAGGAAACTTCTGTCCCTTCTGTATAGCTCAGCGTTAAACACTGTGTATATGTGCTTCTTTGGGCAAGGGGTAAATGAATGGCTTTTTCTTTTTAGTTTCTCTTTTTTTGGGGTCACTGCAACTGCTTTTAGTATCTTTTCATAACTAAATGTAAAATTTAACTGACACATTTAAATAGTTACAAATATCAGATTTGGATCAACAGTGTAATTTCAGGTGAGAGCAGGCCAGCAAAATGCTCTAAATCCAAATGTAGCTTTAGAGCTTCAGATGAGAAGGGCTGGAAGTTGCTGGGCCAAAAGCTCTTTGTGTAAATAGAAAGATGTGTTGTAAAAACACAGTGCATCTCTTAATGGCTCTTTTTGGAAACAAGATGGGTATCTGCAGTCCACTTGGAGCCCATAAATAAATATAATTAAATATTATTCTGTTGCAGGATTAGGGAAATGCAGAAAATTTATTGCATTTCTGAAACAAGCTGGGAGTTGAGGATCTGTAGGGGCCTTGTTTGCTAGACCCTGAGGCTGGCCCAGAGCATTTGAGACTGTTCAAAAAAGGGCCAAACCTGGGCCTTGAACTGCTATAAATTGCATAGACCTGTCTTTGACCCTCCTCACAATGGTCCAAATGGAGGATTCTGCAGAAGTCCTCATTGCCCCTGCTTTGCTGCCTCTCATATAAATGGCTTATTAGCATTCTGCTCAGCATTTGACCCCATGGTAATTTGGTCACCACTTGGGTGTCCAGGACCATCCCATAAATGCTGCTGTTTCACTTACAGACAAATCAATATTTATTACTGATCAGCCCACGTTTGCTCCTCAGACCTTCACAGAGGCCCAGTGTTGCAAGAGCTCACCCTGGTAATTCATTAATGGCTGTGCAGACAGACAGCGAGTCTGGCGAACGGGCTGGAGGAGGATGTTGCAAACAAAATATGGGATAGATTCAGCCGGGGGGTAATTTGATTTGATCTTTTCAATAGTTTCTGGGAGGGCTGGGGACAGCATCCTGGCACATCACATCTAGGCAGAAGACCCACCAGTAGCCTTTTTTCACCCTGGCCCTCGATGTGAGGGCTGTATTGACTTGGTGCAGTGTTTGCCCCAGGACTCTTCTCAGAATATTTGATTCTTGTTTCCATGAGAGCTGAGAAGGCTCTTTCCAGCACTTTCCAGGACCCAACTTAACACCAGTAATGCTGGTGCAAGCAGCACGATGTATCCTTGGGATTTCCCTTTCACAGCCTGCCACTTTCACCCAACTCTACAAGCTCAGAGCTGCCCTCGTTCAGCTGCTGCTGGTGTTTGGGTAGGCAGGATCAGGACTACATGCCAGGAAGACAAGTTGCTGCTCCTGTGTAGGGAAAAAGCAAGTCACCTATCTCCACAGCCAGGACAGACACCACATCAGCCTGGAGTCAGTTTTAACTCGAGTTTATCATGAGCTCTGCACCAAGTACTAAGGCAATCTTGAGAACAGAATGTTTAATGAAAGTAAGTCTGCCCGGAAAGTAAGTCAGCAATGATTCAAACCCTACCCAGTGAGACCTTCCTGATTCAGGCCAGAAAAGCCCTACAGATATCACTGCTAAAATGCAGTGCAGACTTCAGCCCCCACCAATTTTTCTGCACAGCCTGGACCCTTCAGGTCATGGTGCATCCCTGAGAAGAGTGGTTATTCTCTCTCGCACTGACAAATCCTTTGCTGTGGGACTGCCAGGCAGCTTTTTTTCCCCAGTGCCTAATACAAAACCATTCAGCAGTGTGCCTCACCCCAGGTTGGTAGCAGGGAGTCTGAAGCACAAAACAGCGAAGCAATTCCCTACCATCACACAAAGCTCAGTGATACAGCCAGGAGATAAACCCATATAGAACACGGGCAGGATGGCTGCCTGTGTTCACCTGACACTTGGTGTAAGTAGTGACCCCTTCCTATGGATCAAACACACCTTTTTCTACTCCCTCCTATGACCAGTTTAAGTGAAGTAGTTGGAAGCACAGGAAAGTTTCTCACAGCGAGGGGAGAGAGGGTTTCTGGAGCAACTAAGTGAACCAGCGGTACATCCCGCAGCAAAGAAGCCCATTTGGGGACCTTCCTGGGTCTGCTGCTGCCATCTAGTGACTTGCTCAGGTCTGGTTTTCAGGGCAAAGAGAAGCGTGCGCATCCCGGAGAGGGGCGGACCAAATCGCACTTCTGGGCGGGAGAAGGGGAGGCACGGCCGGGGGTTCCTGCATCCCGGGAAGCCCAGGCGGCCCGGGGTCTTCCTGGCCAGCTGCCTGCTCCTCCTGGCCTGTCGGAAACTAACGGGAAGGCTCCCAGCGGGAGCGCTGCACGGAGCCAGGCTGGCGATGGGACAGCAGCCGGAGGAGTGGGCGCTCTCTGCGCCCCAAGTGTGCCTGTAGGGCTGCTCCAGCGCCTCTGCCTCGCAGAAACCCAGTGCCACCAGTGCCTTCCGTGCTGTGAGGCTCAGCACGAAGCACGGCTGAATAGTCCCGGAGGCAGGGAGATCCTCTCTGATCCTGTAGGTGGTCCGTCAGGTCTGGGATGAGCCCCATCACCCAGGCACTGCAGGGAGCTCATTCAGCAGCTGCTGGCCGAGGATCAGGTTCACTTGGCACAACCCCCAACATAAGATGGGGAGGTATGGCCGAGCAGCGGGGCTCCCAGCTGAGCAGAGAGCCACAGAGGGGGATCAGCCATTCTCCAAGCACTGGCTGAGCAAGCAACGCCCATTTGTGCAAGAAAGTGTCTCAATGAATTGCAAACTTTTACTGATAGAGGCTGCCCCTGTTCAGTCCTTGTATTGACTTGCCATGAACACACTCGACTTACTCTTTTTTCTATCTCAACACATCACATCTGGATATCCCTGTGATTCTCCTTTGTCCTTCACCTTATGTCCTCCTGTAAAGAGAGGGTTGCATGGGCATTACACACTGTGTAGTCAGCATGGTCCCTTCTCACATGCAGGCTGGGCCATAGGCAGCGTGTGTAGAATATGAGTTACAAGGCAATAGAGAACCAGACCAAGAAAGTTAATCAAGTTAATGCATTATTGTGTAACGGCTGCAGTGATACAATGCTAGTCTGAGGTATTAGAATGCTATTTATCATTTTGTTTCAGAATCCTAGCTCAAGTGGGGCCACCGAGTAGGTTTTAGAAAGAGAGTCTCAGAGAGCCCAAAAATTCTGTATCCTTGTTGTGGGGTGTCTTGTCATTCCTTTGAAAGGGGTGATTCTGGCTTACTGTGAAAATTTTCTATTTTTTGATAAGCCAAGAGAACAGAAGTAATAAACAGAAAATCATAAACATTACAAGCCAGCTCTGCACCAAGGGTCAGGCGCTCTTGATGCTCTGTATTCTTCCAACAGTGCAAAACAACTACAAATTCAAGACAACTTGCTTGGTTTGTTATTGTCTCCTGCTACAGGGGAAAGCATTGAAAGAATTAAGCCCCTTGCACATGTTTCTTTACAGTTATGATGAAAAGATGAAAATATCAGAAGGCCCAAAACCAAGTAACAAAGAAATATACCAGTGTCTATTTCTTTTCTGTTTTGCAGTGCCGTGGTTCCCCAGAAGTATCCAGGAGCTGGACAGGTTTGCCAATCAGATCCTAAGCTATGGAGCAGAATTGGATGCTGATCATCCTGTAAGAATATTTTTTGAGCATTTTTTCTATTTATTGGCACAGATGTTTCTCTCATTTACATTTGCTTTGCTTTAGTACAGATCTAGTAGACTAAATCTCACATGGTACAGGACAAGAAGGCTACCACATTTCTAGGGTTAGAATCAACCCAGTCCCTGGTTATGAAGTAAATCAAACCAAAGGTTGCTATAATTGAGCCAATAAAATGCCAGGAGATCTTAAAAGTTGTAGTGGTTTTCAGAGCACAGGGCCACCACAAGGACATCTCTGGTTTTCCCAGGAGGCTCTGATGTGGTGATTTCAGGCTCACTTTGTGTATCACTAACAAGAAAAAGAAGCAACATATCATAGCCCAGAGATGGAAAGACTTTTTTCATCCTTGATTACATGCACACAATTTAGCTCAGTGTATTGTTATGTGGTTGTTAATTCTGATATGGTACTTTTATAGTGAAACACGACAAAAGAAAAGGTTCTTGGTTCAAAGTGTTTGTGGTTTAAATGGTAGCATCAGAAAGTTTTGTTCATTGACTTAGCTGATAAAAAAATTTGTTTTGCGGTTTTTCGGTTTTGTTCACATACAAGAATATTTTCTGCTTCTATTCCCTCTCCAAGCAAACAACAACATACTTTCATTTGTCAAAACACACTGAGTTCCATGCAGTGCACCAGAAATTGCTGCTATTAGTTTAATTGAGACAGGGTGATTATAAATAAATTACATGCAGCGCAACAAAAATTGCTGCTATTAGTTTAATTGAGATGGGGTGATTAGTCATTCACTACCTATTGCTTAATTCGAGACGTGTTATGTACCATGTACAATGATTCATGATGTTCACTGTGGTCACATGAAAGGCAGAATGAAAAGAGGTACACTGAGCCAATGGCCCCCTTGTGTGTCATGCAGGAATAGACCAAGACTGTATTTGAAAAAAAGAATCCAAAAAAAAGAAAAGAAAAATATATAAAAAGAAAAAAATATAAAAAGGAATGAAGTGTCTCTCATCCAGTTCCTAGAATTAGTTAGTGAGCACTTGTGCCTTGAAAAAGAAATCCAGCTGCTGGAGTAAATAGGTGTGGCAGTCCACAGAGTGCAGAAAAAGAGAAGTAAAAGGAGCCTGTGTTTTTAAGTGATGCATGGAATTTAATCACAACGACCTCCATGAAAGGTCAATCTTGGACAGTGCATTTTTTTGGCCATTGGCTACATCTTTTTGATCCACACTCTTGAATTTACACTCCACTTCAGCTGCCTCCTGCACTTGGTTGTGTTTTTTGGCCTCTCAGTCCAGTTGTGCTATTCACCACTAAGAGATGCAGCGCCCACAGAGCTGTTCCTATTTGCTCTGCAGAAGGGCATCCTGGCTTGGAAGGAGGATGTTTCTACACTCACCAGGTGGTGAAGGCACTCCTGGTCCTGGGGATCTTTTAGTCTAAACAGCAGGCACACTGGGGTAGAAGAATGATTATCCCAGATGAAGATTTAGAGGTTTTATTTCTTATCCTTGGTTTTATTGGTAATTAGCTGCAAAGGTCAAGCTCCCAACCACAAGGTCTATTAGACATTCTTTGTAGTCATTAATTCCCTTCAAATGATCAAATTTGTACTACAAATAGGGTTTTTTTGGCCTGCTAAGTGGCTACTGATCCTCTAGCAGTTTGAAAATGAGCACTTTTAAGTGTGGTTCATGCTGAAAATCTGTCTAAGAAGTCTGATTGAGTTGACAAATGTGTTTCTAATGTGTTTTGATTCTGCTCCTCTAGAGCAGCCCAGCTGTGCCAGAGACAGCAGCAACTTCAAGGGAAACCAGAAGTACTGAGTACCAGAAATCCGAGTACTGATAATTCTGTGCTGCTCTTGCCAGGAGCACCTCGCTGATGCTGTAAAGGAGCAAGTTTCCTTATCTTATAGGAAGGGGAAATGAGATAATGAAAGGACTTGGGGGGTGAGGGGTGGTAAGGGACTGTGGCTGAGTGGCTTCTCCAGTGGCTCTGCAGCCCTGGAAGGAGCGGTGCCCTGTGTGAGTGGAGCTGGGCAGAACGGAGGCAGCTTTCCCACTGACCTTGCTGCACTTCTTGGACTGCACCAGCCATGCCTGAGGGTGCTCACTGGGAAGAAGGCTCTTCACCTTTTGTGCTTATGGATGGAGTGACCATGGCTGTTTCTCTTCAGGGGTTCAAAGATCCTGTGTACCGGGCCCGGAGGAAGGAGTTCGCGGATATCGCCTACAACTACAGACAGTGAGTACCCACTGCATGGACAGAAAGCAAGCCCTGATCTCTTGCCCTCTCCCAGGGTGCTCACCCTGCTGGCAATCCCTGCTTTTCCACAAGCATCTGTTGGCTTTCCTCTGCCATGTGTTTAAATCTTCCTGTTCGTTCATTTATCCCCAAATCGCAGCAAAACAAAAGTAAATTGTTCCAGGCACACGTTCAGAAGAGACATCATCTCCCTTCCCTCCCCACAACACCCCTCTTTCCCAGCTTTGTTGTCTAATTGAGCAGCAGACTGTTGCTACTACAAAGACCTGAGCATTGAATAAATCTGGTGTTCCCCATTAAATCAGGGCTGGGGGAGGAGTGCCTATCATTAACATTAAAGCAGGATCTGCATAGACTATTAAAATAATGAATAACTTATGGTTCTGATGCTAATCCAGCATCAGTGTCTGATACTCTACTTTTATCATGTCTAATCCAGCTGCAATCAGCAATTTACGCTTTCATTTCCCAAGAAAAATAAATTAATAGAGATGATAAATTCAGTTAGAACAGGCTTGTTTGATTGCTTTCAATGATCAGATCTGGAGGAGAAAAAATTCTGTTCTCAGAGACACTCGTGTATAGATCAGTACTACTGGGCCTGATTGTTGCTGGGACTGGTAAAAAACTATGATTGCAAAGAGAAAATTAACATATATTGTAAATTTTGGGCTACACTTTGCGCAGGATGAAAAAATAGCCCCTGAGCCACAGATGTAATGTAAATGTACAATTACAAAAATGTAATCACAAAATGAGATACAAAATTGGACTGGTTGATGGAAAGTACAAAATGTCAGGTGAAAGAAGACAGAAGCCCAGTTTATAGCTAGAAAATTTGGATAAGATTTTCTATCCTGATGTGAACAAATCTAGTGTCCATTCATTCATATCCCACAAAAGATTTATCTTTCCTGCATAGTGGATCACAAATTCTAGTCTCTAGTTCGCAGAGTTTCACCAAATTCTACAAAAATTCCCCCCAAGATTCAAACTGAAACCAGTATATTCCAAGATGTAACTTATTAATATTCAGTCTGTTCTTCAGATCCTCAGACACATTAGAAACAGAGTCTGTACAGATCTGGACTGAAGTCCCAAATGCACCTTTAATGTGAAGTTCTTAGACTTCCTTTGCTTTTAGCTTGCCTCTTGCCTCTGCCTTCCTTTGCTTCTGGCCCCATTGATCCCTAGTTTTTTTTTTTTAATTTAAATTTTAAAGGTTTTTAAGCCATAGCCTCCCCCCTGTAGCCCTGGAAGGTGGTTGAGGATTATTTAAGAGTGCTACAGGACCAAAAATCCCCCTGCAATCCTCATAATTCAACCTGATGTTTAAAGCTCCACAGATCAAGGAGAGATGATACAGAGAGACAGAAAATGATCATTCTCCAGAGGAGCTGCCCTGAGGCTCAAGAAAAAAATGAGGGAGTGGGTTTAACAATGGGTCTCTGGGGCTTGGAAAACTCCAGCATTATTGCAGCAGTGATGTTAACCCTATTAAGTTACTTAAAACCCTTTGATTTTTCAAAACTGCTGGATTCACCTATGTCCCTAATGCTTACTGCTAAGGAATTGGTTCTTCACGGGAGGCCAAACTGCATTGCTTGGGATTATATAACTCCTGTTAACTTCAACATGAGCTAAGCACGTGGAGGCCTGAGGGTGGGATTTAACTCATAATTACTCCTTGCAATTATAAAAAGTCAAACTGGCTGGAGTCTGAGTCTGTTACGGCACAGAGCACAGATCAGAATTTCTCTGCCACTGCAATGGAGTTTTATGGATCTGATGGTTTCCCCTGTTTTTTTTAAAAAAATTAATATAATGCTCATTAGAGCAAGAAATAAAACAGCTCCTTCATATCTAGAAGGAAAAATAAATTGAAACCAACAGCCAGCAAGTATTTTTAGAAGAACACCTTTAAAAGAAAAATAAGCACTAATTTATTTTTAACACAATAATGCAAGGAGCTGTCTGAAGGCCATTGTCTCAGCCAAGGTCAGTAGAGTCCTCTCCAGCCAGTGCCCAGGGACAAGTGGGGCTCCTTTCTCAATGCATGTCAGCCCAAAGGCATCTCCCCTCCTGCACCGGCAGCTCCTGGCCAGTCCTAGTAAAGCAGCAATATGAAGCAGAATAAGAAAACTTTCAAAAATCGCAAACGGGAAAGGACAAAGAGCATGATGTTGATGGCATAGGACATTTTCAGGTGCTGCTGTTGAGGGTATCAATTTTCTCTCTAGTGGCCAACCCATTCCTCGTGTCACCTATACGGAAGAAGAAAAGAAAACCTGGGGCATTGTCTTCAGGGAGCTGAAGACTCTATATCCAACTCATGCTTGCTATGAACACAACCACGTGTTCCCACTGCTGGAGAAGTACTGTGGCTACCGGGAGGACAATATTCCCCAGCTTGAAGATATTTCAAATTTCTTGCAGAGTAAGTTTGAAGCACCTAAAAGAGCCAAATGAAATTAAAGGCCTCAGCTATCAGTGGGGGTGGTGCTTCCAGAGAAGGAAAAACAATCCCTGATTTATCAAAGGCTCCCTATAACGTTTGGGCACATCACTTAGCCTGTGTCCCAGGTCCTTCTCTAGTGCTTCTGGGGGTACAATGGGACAGATGCTGTGCTGGTGGTATACATGGGTGTGGTTGCTGAAAGCTTGGGTGCAGAGAGATTTCTCATTTTTCTGATCGTGTCTGCGTGAAAGCCTCGCTTTCTCACAGACACTCTGGGAAGACAGTTGGGAGTTTTTTGCAAACTATGGTATTGTTATGGTACAAAGAAGAAAAATAGTTGAAGTAAGTGTTGTTGGGTTCAGCCAATCCCTTTGGGGGGTGGCTGACCAATAGACCAATGACCTTATGCTAGTCCAGCAAACTAAGGTATATAAGCAAACTTGTAAATTAATAAAGTCATTGGTTTCTGTTCATATGAGATTGTCCATGTCGCATTTATTCCTCAACCTGCTGCTTGCTAGCAACACATGGGCAGAAAATTGCCTGCTCTGACACAATTAAACTCTATTTAACATAAGCAGATTCAAAAAACCAACCAACCAGCAAACTTTTCCCACTGTGAGGAGTCTGGATGAAGATAAACCAAGCACATCAGCTGTTTTCAAGAGGCCATCTCTCTGTCCCTTCAGGCTGCACTGGGTTCCGCCTGCGTCCTGTTGCAGGCTTGCTCTCCTCTCGGGATTTCCTGGCTGGGCTGGCGTTTCGGGTGTTCCACTCTACGCAGTACATCCGCCACTCGTCCAAGCCCATGTACACCCCGGAGCCGTAAGTACTCTGGCACAAGAAGTGAGTAAAGCTGCAGCACCCCAACAGCAGGGTCAGCCCAACTGGGAATAACCATGTGGGACTCTGGAGCACTCCTGGGAACAGAGGTAATGGAGAGCAGCCAAGGGACTGTGCTCTTCTGAAAACATGTATGGAGCATTTCTAGTCTGTTTAACAATCTGCATCCATTTCTGCAGGTTCTTCTGGGAGAGATGAGACAGTTTTGCTACTGAAGGCCTGTTTGTGTGACGGCTGGGGTGCCAGAGAGTAGTGTACAAGGGCATTTAGCTAAGCTGTTAGCACCCATATAGTGGTGTGAAATTTAGTGCAGGGAGGACTCAACATATTGCAAGCAAGCTTCTGGCAGTACGATAGGAGAAGCCCAGACCATTGAACCCATCCCTTTTTCATTTCGGAGTGTTTCTCTCTGTCCCTGACCATTGCCCTTTTCCACCTGCCATTTTCAAAAAAGATTTTTTATTCTGCTTCATATTGCAATTCTTCCTTGGTTTTTTTTCTTCCTGCTTTACACAAAATCTTTTCCCTTTCTTTTTTCTGTTTTTGATTCCTGTGATTTTCCTTCCTGCTTTTGTTTACTCCATTGTCATAATGCACAAAGCCAGCCTGAAACGTCTTCCACAGACTTCGCCTTCTTTTGGATATCTTATCCCTTTCCCCTTTCCATCTCATGAAACCACTTCTCTCTGTTTGAAAAATCTAACAGTCTCTGCTGCTGAGGGATGTATGACGCAAAAGCACAGAAAACCCTGGAGTCTGCGAGCATTTCCATCACAAGAATAATTTTAAAGCAAAATGTTTTCCTGTGAATGATAGCTGCTGGTAGGAGAAAATGCACTGCAGTCTTGACTGTGTGCTGACTCTAGGGCATTCTTCCAGCATTGCTGGACTTTTCCTGAATCACAGTTATTCACATGTCATGTTTTCCTGCAGTGATATTTGTCATGAGCTGCTAGGACATGTTCCTCTTTTTGCTGATCCCAGTTTTGCTCAGTTTTCCCAGGTAAGTTACTCAGTGGTTATATTATTTATATAATTAAACAGTAATTCAGGGGATGATACAAGAGCTGTGAAAGGTGGTGCAGATTAACCTTTAAGCATACTGTGTAAGAGTGAGATGATTTATTTATTTCTTGAAATCTGGACACAATTCACATAGGTGAAATCATGGAGTCTAACTCCAAACACGACCTTGTGTGAGTTGCTTTTTGACAGGCCCTGTGAAGCCATAATCTTAAAACCTTTCTGCAGATGTTGATCCTTCTGAGTGAAGTCACATAGTTCATGAGTCAGATGGGTTATTACCTCACGATGATGTTCAAATGTTAGGGGAAGTGGAGATTTTGTTTTGTTTTCTATTGAAGCAACATTGGAGGCTGTGTAAAGTGAGGAACTGTCCCAGCTCTAAGCATGGGAGAGGCCTGGAGAGGAGCTTTCTTTTTGGTAGTGCTAATGTCTCTAGAAAAGAAGCCAAACCTCAGTGAAGCAGTAAACTTTTGGCTGCATTGTACCAGAAAACATGAAAAGACATGAAGAGAGAAAGGCATAAAGACAGGAAGACTGAAAGAAAGAAAAAAAAAAGAGAAAGAGAGAAAGAAAAAGAAAGAGAAAGAAAAAGAGAGAGAAAGAATGAAAAGACAGAAAAAGAAAGATAGAAAAAGAAAAAGAGATAGAAAAAAGAGAGAAAAAAGAAAAAAGAGGGAAAAAGAGAAAAAACAAGAGGAAAAAGAGAAAAAGAGAAAAAAGAAAAAGAAAAAGAGGAAAAAGAAACAGAAAAAGAAAGAGAAAAAAGAGAGAAAAAGAAAGTGAGAAAGCAGAAAAGGGAGAAAGAAAAGAGAGAAAAAAGAAAGAGAAGAAGAAAGAGAAAGAAAGAAAGTGAGAAAGCAGAAAAGGGAGAAAGAAAACAGAGAAAAAAGAAAGAAGGAAAGAAAAAAGAAAAAAGAGAAAAAGAAAGTGAGAAAGCAGAAAAGAGAAAGAAAAGAGAGAAAAAAGAAAAGAAGAAAGAAAAGAGAGAAAGAAAAGGAGAAAGAAAGAAAGGAGAAAAAAGAAAGAAAGTAAAAAGAGAAAAAGAAAGAAAGAAAAGAGAAAGATAGAATGAGGAAAGAAGGAAGGCAGGAAGGCTGGCTTGATGTAACATCTCAAAAGATTAAAGTCATTTTGATCTTAGTAAGTTCTCAGTATCACCTTCAGGCTTTGCCCTTTCCCGGAACTGGTGCTTCCTTCCAGACAACTTCCTACTGTAGCTTGGCTTAGTAGGATTTGACATGGTGATAGCTGCTCCAATGTCTTTTCTCTGTGTGGAGGGAGCCCTCTGATTTTTGCACTATGCAGTCCTCACTAGAGCAAATCAAGAAAGGAACCTGGTTAGATGTAGTCTCATGTGTCTGTCTTTTGAATCCAACTACTGCATGTCTCCCAGGAAAATCTCCTTTATCTTCCGAGGTATGAATAAGCTCTTTCAAATCATGCCTTGTCATTCAGAAAAAATAGCTCATTCAAGGCTCCAGGAAAACTCCTTTAATCAGGACTCATCAAAACAAAGAGAAATATGTGAGGTGTGTAGGTGTGATTGATTTGCCTCCTTTTACCCCTATCATTCTCTCAGATGTTCATTGTAGACTTGATCAAAAGCCTGTCAAAGCAAGAGGAAAATTTTATTTGACCTCAATGGGCTTTGTACCAGGCACAAAGGATCATGCCTTGTAAATGACATTTGGACAAGACCCTTTGTTCATTTTTGGAGAGATTTCTGGTTTAAAATTGATCTTGCATGATAGGAACACGTCCTGTAAACATTTGTGTGTGGTAGTAAGCAATGGTAACATTTAAAATGTGAGCAATTACATAAGAGGAGGCAGGAAGAATGTTTGCAATAAACAGCTTGAAGAATAATGGTTTATTGTTACAGGAAATTGGACTGGCATCTCTGGGAGCTCCAGATGATTTCATCGAGAAACTTGCTACGGTAATTTAATAAATGAGGGCTCAATTTTCCAAAGCTCCCTGTGTTGCCTTAATTCTGCTGCCACTGAAGTCACTGATAGAACTCCCATAGAGCTGAATGGGATCAGAGGGAAGACCACGATTGGAAAGCCCCACCCTGAAACAGTTGCATTAAAGGAAAATAGCTTTGGCACCCCTTATTCAAAGTGACAGTTGTGATTAAACACAGAAGCCCAAACTAGATTTCCTCCAGCACAAACATATTGGGCAAGAAAAGATTATATGTTACTACATCTCCACAGGAAATTTCAAGAGGCAGCTTCTGTAGTTGTTTTACCTTCAAGCACCTCTTCCTCTTTGCCAGGCAGATCATGTCCTCTGTAATCAACATAATCACCTGGATGCTACCCTGAGACTACTGAGACCCAGAACTGCAAACTTTGAATAAAAACGAGGGTATTTCTCTGAGATTAGTGTCCCCAGTGCCAGCTGGGGGCCACCTGGGCAAAGAATTTCACCAGCTTTGGCGTGTCTGATAGATGGGGTAGTTTTCCTGAGCCAGGGCAGGTATCCCTCCAAAAGGACAGACCCAGGAGTCAAATTCGGCCACACACCATCTTCCTTCCCTATTGCACCCCAACAGCCTGTTAAGCCCCTGCTGCAGTCAGATGCCCTGTGTGAAGCAGGACTCAAACTTTGCTAAACTAATGTTCAAACTTCCACTGGAGTGGCCAGCCAAAGTAAAGCTTTATTGCTATTGTTTCATTGCCCCTGCTGACAAAGATAAGCACAGTAAAACGCAACTTTGCGTGCCAGAAAAATGAACTGATTCTCAGTCACGCAGAACCTAGTGCTGTGCTTCTCCCAGGAGAATTTCAGTCTGAAGGGACATATATTGCATTTATACACTTGGATTTGACACGTGACAACATTTTATATAGAAATGAAAACTCCAAATGTATTCAAATAAATGGTGTACACATATTACTTTTGATCAAGGAATCATAAGTTCCTGTCTTGTTGTCTTTCCAGGTTTATTGGTTTACAGTTGAGTTTGGACTGTGTAAGGAAGGAGATTCCCTCAAGGCATATGGTGCAGGGCTGCTGTCTTCATTTGGGGAGCTGCAGGTGTGTTCTAGAAAATATTTCAAATATGTTTAGAATTATTCAAATTTCTTTTCTGAATGTCTTTAGATCTTTGGTTTTGCTTCATATTTTGTGCATAGAAGTAGCATGAAATGTGGTACTTCCTTGTAGAGCTCTGATAAATGTGTGAGTGTATGGATACACAGGGAACTCATATGTGCTTCCTTCCCAATAAATGACATTATGATTATATACCACAGAAGCAACTCTTCCCTGTCTGAAATGGGGTGGCTCTTTATTTTTTTCACAGCACATTCAAGCTCTCTTAAACTGAAATAAATTTCTTACCTTTTTGTTCATAGTATTGTTTATCAAGTAAGCCTGAGATTCAGCCTCTAGTCCTGGAGAAGACTTCTGTGCAGAAATACCCTGTAACTGAGTTCCAGCCTCTCTACTATGTTGCTGAAAGCTTTAAAGATGCAAAAGAAAAGCTGAGGTAATCCAGTCATTCCAGAGAAGAACCCATTCTTATCTGTTGTAAATACAGTGGATCCCATTGCCATAACGGGTCTTGGGTTGACAATCGTGCTTTGAGAGGCATTAGAAAAAATTGTGCAATGCCTAAGGATGATAAACATTTTACATCTTCAGAATCTTGGGCAAAAATGAGCAATAACAGGAATATACCTTATGTAAGAAACCAAGAATTTGTGCTTAGTGTAACTAAGAGCTTCATCTATCTAACCAAAATGCAACAAAAAAAATTATCATTTCAATTACAATTACACCAGTATTTAAGGTGAAATCTGGCTAATTAATGCAAAGCAAGTACATTTACCATTACTAGAATTAACAGTTCTTGTGAAAAAATCTCGTAGCATCAACTCCTTTTCTTCTGAAGGTATGTCCAGGTTCAGTTCTGGTTCTTGGAACAGGAATTTCTCAGCCTGTGTTTGGGTTTCAGCTTGATTTTCACCTTGACAGAATTTCTATTCCTGTTAAAACACCAACACACCACCGTATTTCTGGATGTTAGTCAAGCCACTGGGGGTTAGTCTTGACTCACACTCAACAGATTTTTCACTTGGAGATGCCACACAGGGACTCGTCCCAGACCTGCAGTCCCTTATCTTTCTACCATTCAAACTATGCTGCATCCCAAGATATTCTGCTACCTCAGGCCCCCCACCTCTGAGGCCTTCCTAGCTCTCTCCCCTGCTGCTTCCTTCTTTGTCATAAGCCTGCAGCTGCAGACAGCTTCTATCTTCTCTGTATAGGTCTCTGAGTAGCAAGCCCCTTGAGGAAGAGGAAGATGCTGCCTTACTTAGCAGCAACAGAATATGTTGAAGCTTTTTTTTACCTCTTTCAATGACCAAATTGCAAAAGTGGTTAAATTGAGATGGAGGTTCTGGGACTTGGCCCAGTGCCTGTGTTAGTGGCTTGCATCTGGACATGTGTGTAACAGAATACATTTCTGAAAAATTACTCTTACATTGACCTAAAAGATCTCTGCTGAAGGCATTCATCTTCTAACTGGGATCTTAGCTTCAGCAGAGATTTAGGAAAGCCATCTTCTAATGTGATCTCTCCTCTTAGAAACACTATACCAATGCTTCTAAATTCATCAAAGTCAACATAATATTTTTTCACTGTCACACCTTGTGGCATTCACACTCCAATTCCAATTCACACTGAATTCTGTTTGAGACAATGTCCTTAGCTGATAATAATTAGGTTTAAATTGAAGAGGCATTCTGGGGGTGGCATCCAGTATATTCCACTGTTCTGGCCGTATGGGATTTACCCTGCTGAGTCACAGAGTCTGTGTAGTGGGGCTCCATAATCAGCTCCTGCGTGCTTCCCTTCCTCTTTCAGCAATAACTTCAGTAATCCAAAGCAGATATATAAGCCAGTATCCTGCTGGGGTCTACAAGGAGCATGGAACAATAGCTCTGATTGTCTCATCCCATTCAGTGTCCTTCTTTCCACAGTTCTGTGGTTATGCAAATTAATATTTTCCCAAGATACCAAAATCTTAAAATGCTTCTGACACGGAATTAACTATTTTGCAACAGAGAATGCTGCTTCACTATGAACCATCTTCTAGCTCTTAAATGACCTGGAAGCTACTACAAACCATGCCTGAAGATGCTTGCTCCTTGGTGCACCAGGATGGTGTACAGACTTGGCCTTATTTTCCTGGAAACTCAGACTTGGATTAGAATTCCCACATTTTGCACTACTGAAAGGAAAATGAGGCTTTCAAGCTTGGCAGATCCTGGCTGCAACATACCTCTATGGCCTATACCAGGAGCAGTGTTGCTGTGCCAATCTCTTAATTAGTGCTGTTCAGAAAAAACAGAGGTGATAAGGACAAATGCGGTTTCATGTGTGTTGCAGAATGTTGCGGGTCTCAGATCACTCAGCAGGGATTTCAGTTATTTCCTCCCATAGATCTTCTTATCTCCACAATGAACAAATGCACACACCAAGAAAAGAGTCAGTGAAAAGAAGATAAATTCAACTGTACATTTGTTTATGGTTTTTTCCTCAGGAAATTTGCTCAAACAATCCCTCGTCCTTTCTCTGTTCGGTATAACCCCTACACCCAGAGGATTGAAGTCTTGGACAATGCAAAGCAGCTGAAGAACTTAGCTGACACCATCAATAGTACGGAATTACAGATTTGTTACCTTGAATTCCTCAAAACTTGGGTCAGAAATAGGAACCACAAGGTGGATTCCATCTGGTTGCATTTAATGCTCTGAGCCTATCCAAGATAAGGCAGCACTCATCTCCTTTCTCATGAAAAAATAACTTCCCAGTTCTAGCCAAGCTTCAACAAGCATTTCCACTTGACTGTAGCTTGTTAAATACGAAAGACCCAGTTTTTGGGGAGATGCTAGGGAAGGTCAGATGGCCTTGAGGTGGATCCTGATGTGTGGGTCTAGCTGTTTTTGGTAAGGAAGAGAAGGAGAAGCATGGCTTTAATCACATTTTCCCCCTCACATTGGCTAGCCTGCAGAGAGCCAGCTCCATCGATCCTGTGAGCTGGCCTTGTATGGCTGATGAAGGCAAAAGGCTGACTCTGCAGACCTGACTCCAGTAATACCCTAATAAATATGTCCAATTCACCACTTCTCTGCCCACTTTATTATTTAAGAGAATGGATATTAAGTGTAAAAATTATAGAGGGGGTGTTTGAAATGGGCAAGCTATGGAATTAAGTGCTCTGATTATTTCCTTTGCAGGTGAGATTGGGATCCTTTGCAATGCCCTCCAGAAGATAAAATGAAGATTTCCTGTAACTTGCTAGTGACTAGAAGCTGTCATGTGCAAGTGCCAGCCTTTGTCCTGCCTCAATCTATTATCTTCCAGAGTAGTGCAGGAATGCTTGTTATATATCTTAATTATTAGAGATTAGCAATGAAACAGACGTCTGCAGGTGACCCTCAACTCTTCAGGCCTTCAGAAACTAATCCATTTTTTTCTCACTAATGTATAAAAATTACCTTTTTTCTGAGAATCTGGGGGACGTCTGCATGTGTTTTGTGCCAAAGGTTAGCAGAAGGAGGAGACCTTCACCACGCAGAGCAATAATCTGCTGCACCTGTGAGGTCTGGGACCAGGGACAGGATGTCAGTGATGAACAGAGTAATCCACTTTACCTTCTCCCACAGTCACTCTACCCTCAGTCCTTCCCAGTTGTCCAAGGTTCCTATTGAGTCTGAAACTCTACACTTTTCATCTTATATCCTGAAAGGGAGGTCTTTCAGGGTATAAGGGGAGATTTCTCTTAATAGACATACTCAGCTACTCACTGTGGAAGGCTGATGTGTGAAGACTATATTTTTTATGTGTGTCTTTCCCTTAGAGTGCCTCATTCAATACTACTGCGAGGTGTCTCCTAACTTTCTGGTCTCACAACCTAGAAGGTGGATACCAGCACCTTGGCAATGGAGAGGAAGTGCTTGTTATGATGCAGCTGAAGACATCAGAGCCTTCCAACCCCTAACTCACCCACTATCTGTGGCTAGAGTTCCTACCAAAGCCATGGAGGACCTGGGTTGGCTGTGTCCCAGTCTAACTGCATTCAAACCCAAACATGTTATCTTTCAAGACAAGTCCTAAGTGACGACACCTTTTTGAATCTCTACTGCCTATTTGAGCTTTAATCTTCCTTTTTTTGGTGAAAGCAGTTTTGTTTTTCCTGGAGTATATCTCAACTGAGTCAGCAAATGGAACCAAAGGTGATTCTGGCTTAACTCAATGGCTGAGCATGGAGAGAGAAGAGTTTTGCCATTCAGGGAGCTGTTTCTGTGTTTATCCAATAAATTTCACTCAAATCAGCTAAATGCCCTCTTGGACTGGTCCATGTTGTATAATACCTCCTGGTTGAAGGAAGAAGGTCTGCACCTGAACATTGGAGCAGAAGGGAGCAAAGCAAAGCTGAACAGCTTGAAACAATTTTGCATCATGACACTAACATGACTCAGGGGTCACATTTCTGTCAGGAGATTCAAAGATGGGAGAGGGATTTGAAAGTCCATGAGTCTCATACCTGCTGTAGAACTAATTTTGTATTTATAGTTTGAAAATCAATACTGCTTTAATGTAAGCATCATCTTGCAGGAAGATAGAAAGTGCAGCTGTTTTCATTATATATACGGTGGGTAATAACATTAATCTAAGGATACCAGCTGGAACTCTTTTCAATACATATATACTTATGCAAAATGGTATCATTTCGATGCTTTGAAGTAATCTTTTTTATCTCTGTATCTTTTTTATTCCTTTTTTTCTCATCACAATGTCCCTCTAGATCTTTCAATCCCACTTGACATGTATTTTCAGTGTGAAAGTAGCCCATCTTTTTCTATCTTAATATAATAGGACCCATGAGGAAACTATATGCTACAAAGAGACAATTTCATCCCAAGGGTAAAGTCTTTCAAACTAATCCTCAGACAGCTTTCCAAGCTCCTCTGCTTCTGGTTGTTTCTATGAATGACAGCAGCAGTAGTTCTATGGTGATATTGAGAATCCAGGATTCATGATTTTCTTTTATGTGCAAGTGGAATAGTTAGAGAATATTGATGCCACATGTCTGATTCTCTGTCCCTTAGTGCAGGTTTAAATGAGCAATAGCTCCAGCCAAAACAGCATAGCATGGCTGCTCAGCAAGACAGAGATGAGAAAAAGTTAAATGTTCAGCATTTTAAAAGCAGAGGAAATGTATGGAAAGTAGATTTTCTTGCAGAACAAATTAGCTTGTACATAAGTACAAATGTATGGAAAATAGATTTTCTTGCAGAACAAATTAGCTTGTACATAAGTACTTCAAATACTACAAATAATTCACATTTTAAATAGTACTCCTTAATGGGTGACTTCTTATTTCCGTGCTTAAAGAAAGTTACAGCTGTGTAGGAAAATGCTTCTTGCATTACCTGACCAGTGTAATTGCTCCTTGTATGGTAACCACACAATTCAACCAGAACTAAATACTCAGGTAGGAGGGCATGCCCATCTGAGGTGTTCCCCAACACAAAAAAAGGCTCTCTTGCACTGGTTGACTGTCCAGCCAAGATTATGAGACACAAACAAAACACATTCTTAATGTGTGTCATCATCTGGAAATGCTCAAGAAAGCCCAGCTTGCTCTGCATTTGCGTACTCCATAAATCTCTGAGTGATACTCTGACTAGCCTATCCCAAGCTAATCTTTTGAGTAACCTTCCTCTCTTCTATCTCACTAAAATCACATTTTTGGTGCCCTCACCTCCAGCTCAGCTTCAAGTGATCGAAGAAGTCCTTTCATGAGGCCTTTTGCTTTACAGTGGCCTTGACCCAGCTAAATGATTGTGATGGAGGGAGGGCTTGTCAGCACTGGTGGACTCCTATGGATGTCTTAAGATGCCTAGATCTGACAGCAGCCTTGGAGCAGGGACATTTTATTCCCCAAAGAATGCAGAAATTGTTGAAAAAGGGATTAAGCACAGGAACAGTCCACAGGAGAGCATTCTTTTTGAACCGCCCTCTGCTGCTTCAAACCATGCCAGCAGCTGTCCGAGAAGTCATTTTGATGTTCAGATGTAACCATCTAAATTAACCCAAATAAACTAAAAATATTAATGCTGCATCTGTCTCAAATGAGTGCCACTCTGCTTACACACTGTGGAGATATCTGCAATGGTAGCACAGTAAAAAAGGGCAGGTTGGTTGTGGAGATCAGACATGGCCTTCTGCTCCTGTGCCCAGCCTTGCTACCACTGCTGGGGGAATGTGGGAGTAGGAAGAGCCTTTTTCCCCTTCTAAAGCCCACTTCTCCACCCAACTAATTCAGTCACAGCTGCCATTTAACCACCTCTTAGATGCCCCCTTGCCCTCCTGGGGTCACCTGGGACACAAGCCAGGCCTGGAGGGTGCTGCAGCAGGCAACAGGGATGGGTTCTCCTGTGACCTGTCCCAGGCTGGGCATGGGTGGGAGATGCCTCTTCCCAGGCTGGCACTCACCACACCCTGCAAAGCCCACTGTGCCTGAGGTCTGGAGGAGCCAACATTCCTCAGGATGCTGAGACCTGCCTCCTGGGCACGGTGCTGTGAAATTCACCTTGGGTTTGTCTGTCTGCAGGGAAGTAGATGAGGAAATTGAGACCTTCCCAGTGCTCTGTCTTAGCCCAAGGGAAAACATGGTGCTGTCATGATCCCTAGAGAAAAAAACTTTATCTTCCCTGGCCATGGAAGAGGCAAGAGCACTGTAGCACTTGGGGGTGTGACTGAGCCAGTATGAGATAAGGGGCACATAAAAAAATGGCTCCATCTGCAAAGGGAGGCCAAAGGGATGGTCTTATCTCTGGACTTGCAGGATGACCTTCACAGGGGTCTGGCCCAGTGTAACTTGGGGTATGAAGATATGGATGCTCATATCCAAAACCAGGTTTGTTGATGTCAAGTGAAAGGGAAGAGAAGATGTGCCTGCCCTGTCAGGAACAGAGTTGAATTCTGCTGGAGCTTGTCCTGCCACCCATGAGAAAGATCTGACCCTGTTTTTTTTTGAGAGCCTGTTTCCCTGGAGATAAAATCATGAGACAAACAAGATCCCACGAAGGAATGTAGCCTGGAGGAAGCACTCATCTCTTGGAGGGGTAGGATAGAACACGTTTAGGTCCTGTGAGCAGGAAAAGCCCAGAAAGTAGGCAATGAATTCTGACTCTGGCTGAGGTCTCCCTGGCGCTCCCAGAATTGTCTGTGCAGGGGAGACAACACTTGGATTGGGCTGTGATTTGGGAGAAGACCCCATTGATTCCCTGGGGATATGGACAATACGAAGAGGGCCCCAGTGAGGTAAGAGAGAGTGGGGAGGCAGGACAGTCTCAGACACTGTGCAGGTCAGTCCAGACTGGGAGCTCAGGCTAATTGATTGCCTCTCCACAAAGGAATCCCCATCCAGGGCTGAGCAGCTTGCAGACACCTTCAAACAGAGCAGAAGGACAGCACTTTGAAGTCACTGTGGGGAGGAGGGCCATCTTTGGCTCTTGCACACACCCCATACAGGCGGCTTCCCTTGATGTGCCTGGCATGGCCAGCATAAATATCCCTGTGCCCAACACACAGCAAATGACTTTTCTCCCTGCTTCTGGCAGCTCTGAGCTCCCCTCCCACATAGGCACACTGTCTCCAGTCCCACCAATTCCCCTGGCCACTGCTCCCTCACCTTCAGGCAGTGTCCACTCAACATCTGGCTATTGCAATCCACTCCGCTATCTCCCAATGAAGACGGATTTGGTGGGGGTCTCAGGCCCAAAAGAAGAGGCCAACAAGGAGAAGATGTGTGGCATAGAGTCATTGAACAGCCAAGGCAGCCTGGACTCCAACAGGGAGGATGACAGAGGCTCTCTCATCCTGACCCTCACCCTCTACAACGTGAAGAAGATTGAGCTCTCCAAGGCAGCCGAAGTCTTTGAGGTACAGACCTCAATATTCCCTTCCTTTGCTGAGCCCTCTCTTCTGTCCCTACTGCCTTCATGTCTTCCTGTCTGCTCCTGGGTCTCACCCTTCTCCTGCTCCCTGCCTGACTTACACCTCGTGCTGCCTTCCCCCTTTCTCACTGTCCTGGTTTTGCTCCAGCTGCTCAGAGAGGTGGCCAGGTCTCTTGGCAAAGAAGGAGGGTGCTCTGGGGGGAGGGAGCATCTAGGCACAGTCTCTTAGAAGAATCAAAATTTTATGCAAGGGTTGTTTAGAGCAGATACCAATCTGTTGTTTCTTTCTAGCAGTTGTGGTGGCCAGCATTTCAAGCACTCAGGCTGTGGGGATGTTTGAACCAGTGAATTTTCTCTGCATATTTGGCAGGAGATACAAAGACTATAAGAGCTGTGAACCACACAGGCATGATGTAGTCTGGGGCACTTGAAGTAACCCTACCAGGTGCTCACTCTCATCTGGGAAAATCAGTAACTCTAAAGAAAAGTATTGTACTTGTTACTTATTTTTCGCAATTATTGAATGATTATGGTGCTATTATACATCATTATAGATCTGCTTTCATTCTGGCAGGGTTTTAAGTTACCCAGCCATTCATTTGCTGTTTCTGCACAGATGAAATTCTACAGTCAACAGCATCTCCTCTTTCATCTCCTTCTTTCTCTACTCATTTCTACAGTGCTTAATCTTTAGCTCTGTCTGTATTTTAGCTCTTTCTAAACCAGACATTATTGGACTTCATTGCTTAACACGCACTTCTAATTAGTACTTCCTTTAGTCATCTCTTAAAGACACTGTAGAAGTTATCTAGACTTACCTGGATTTTCAGTCTTTGGAGAAGCTTCATCTTATGAACACTTGGCTCTTGCAGACATTTGAAACTCAAATCTTTCACTTTGAAACCCGTCGAACCAAAAAGCCCAAGAACTCTGCTGATGATCTTGACATTTTTGTTGAATGTGAAGTCCACAGCACGGATGTTGGTATCCTTATCACCTCCTTAAAGAGAGTAGCAAAGGATGTGAAAACCAGCAGAGAAGACAAAGGTAAGAAATATATGCATTTGTTAGCGCCGTTCTTTTGGAGTAACTTTTTTAGTTTTAGCTTCAGCTTCACAATAGTAATTTAATTTGTCTGGAAAGCCAGTGAGTGTGCATTCAATATTTGTCTCTGCATGGCTGCTTTCCATTGCCATTGGTGCAGAAAGAGAGGCACTTCATCATAGCCAGTGGAACTGAGGTAAGAAAAGTGTTCCAGCAAAGAGGGAGATGAGAAAGACAAAGCAGCAGAACAAAAAGCTGAGGAGAAACTAGAAATTCCTCAATGACAGGAAGATTGTATGCTGAGAGCTGTGCAGAGAACTGATTGCTGCAAGATAAACACAGAGGTAAACAGGTATTTTTCTTGTGTTCAGGCAGGAATGGGTGAACACAGCTGTTAGAGACCTTGAATACAATCCTGAGGATGACAGATGAGAAGGCTGAGGGTCCGGCTCACAGACTGAGTTCTCTGAATACAGAATTGCCATGGGGTTTCCCTCTCTTGACAAGGCCAGACAGACATTCCCAGAGCACTTTTAACTAATACAGTCCTGTTTGGGCATCTCTGGGTGTTGTTTGAAATTCACTGTCAGGCTAACAACAAGATGCAGTCCACACCAAGCTGTTCTCAGGAACCGTGGGGATATCAGGAGGGCGTCACTATTATCAGGGAAACTGGAGAGCCAAAGAGCATTTTGGAGCTGGAGAAGTTTTGGAAATTTCTTTGGAAGATTTCCTTGGTATTTGAGAGGTTTGAAATGTGCCAGGATGTGGAACTAACATAAAAACAAGGGACTGTTGAAAAATCAGGGTGTGTTTATGTTCAATTCTGCAGGGAACAGGCAAGATGTGTATGGGGACATCCACTGGGGCAGCTGTGATCAGGTACAGGTTTTGAGGGGATATGATAATAGATGGCAGGAAAGGTACCTTGCATGCAGAACCACTGGTACAGCCCGAGACAAAGGCTCAGAAAAAAGTTCTGGGTGCACATAAGGCATCTGTCAGACTGGTATTTCTTCCTTCGTATCACAGAATTGGTCATAATGCATGAAAAAAAAGGAATTTCCCCAGTACCTGTGAGTATTTTTAGGTTTGTACTTTTCTAAACTTGATGTGCTTGGATAGAATATAATACAGGAAAAGTTAAATTTACCATTCAGTACAGACATGTCTGATGTCTTGTCCAGTATGAGATTAAGGTGACCCCAAATGGACCTTTCTGAGTTGTACCACAGAAAGTCTGATTACAGCATCAGTCTGACCACCGAAAGCAATATCAACTTTGGGTTTTTCCAGCACTTCTTTTTAAATTAGTCATAAATGCTGACATTTAAATTAAAATGATCACACCTTATTTTAATTTTAGTCACTTGAAAAGCTTTCCACATTATGAGAAGGAAGGTGTTTGGAAATTTAGCTAAAGAATAACGTTGCTGGAAAAAAAAATGAGCCAGAAGGAAAAAACTTGAAGATTCTTCTTCACCTGTTCATTTTCTAGAAATTTTATAAATTCTGTGTTTTCCTTTTAAAATATCGTTTCACTTTTAAAGGTATGAAAATGTAAGACTGCTTTTTAGACAAGATCAAAATATGCTCTTAAATCCAGAATGCTGAATAAATTTGATGCCTTGTGTCAAACAGAACAACACATTTGATCTAAAAAATATTTTTGCCTTTAATACTAATTAAAACTGAGAGATAATCACAGCAAGTTAATTTCAGATAATTTTTCATTCAATCTACCAATTTGGTCAGGAAACAAGTCAACTTGACATGCATGACAATTATGATAACATGTAGATAGGAATATTCTTAGATATTGATGAAAAGAAAGCTTGTAATATTCATCACAACTTTTATTTACTCTGTCTTCTAAAATTTATTTGATTCTCTGTTGTTTAACTCTTTCTGCTTTCTCTCCAGTGCCCTGGTTCCCCAGAAAAATCCAAGATCTGGACAAGTGCCACCATCTGATCACAAAATATGATCCCAGTTTGGACCATGGCCACCCTGTAAGTTTAACATTGCTGTTATCTCATCTTTAAAGGAGAAACTCTCTATGGGGAGATTGTTGTGAGGGAAACTTCAGGAGTAAAGAAATACTTAAGAAAGAAGAGCAAAAACAAAGGGGCAGATAAAAGCTCATCTCCAGTGGAATTAGGGACTACATTGAGTCCCTGCAGGAGTGGACCACAAAAAGGGTTTTACTGCAAGAGCTTTATGTGTGCGCTCTTAGCATGCCCTAAGCACAAACTCTGAGAGAGGGAAGGGGAAAATGCACTGTAGAGTCCTGCTCTAGTGATAATACTAAGGCAAGGTACTGGGAACAAACAAACAGACACTCATTTCTCATCAGAGTTTCCCAGCTTTAGTACAGATGAGGTGTGAGTTAGGCACAGACACAAAAGGGACTCCAAAAGGCCGTTTGCCAGTTGACAAGGCAGCTCACAGGAGCATTGTGTCCTGTCAAGCATCACATAGAAGGGGTGCACGGAAAAGAAAGGAAAAGGACATACTTTGCACTGAGAAATGCAGTGAAGATGTAGATATGTGTCAACAGAATCTACAAGAAAGTTTTTGTCATTCCCTTCTCTACATGTCTGAATTCTATTTAGTCCCTTTCATTAAGCTACACCATGCTTTGTTGTGAGCTATGTACAGTCCTGTGTAATAAGAAATAGACCTTTCCAAGTCATAAGTTTATATTCTGTTTTTAGGCTCACTTATTCAACTATAATGCTCCAGATATGAAGATAGCTTCATATCTTCAATAACCAGGACATATTTTATTCTTCCTCATTTCTTTCTGATACAATCCATCCAAGTATTTGTAATTTTCCTGAGCTCTTAAGCTGTTTCTTATTGGATAAATGAACATGTGTAGGGAAGTCTTTGAACTGGACCAAGTTCTCCTCAGCTTTTGCCAAATAGAAGGTGTGAGCACTGAAGAAGTTGAGAGAAAGCAGCAGGGGTTGCAGAGTAACCAAAGTATTGAGCTGGGATAAATCCAAATTGCAGAATATAGTGCAATTTAGACATACCTAACAAGTTGAAAACAAGTTACCTCAGGCACTGAACATTGCTTGTCTGTGGCAGGAGAGAGCACAGCATGGGCTTGTTTATCATGCTTCTGAGTAGGGCTCAAAAAATGGAGAGGCTGGGGGAAAGCAAAAAAGGAGCTGATGTACAAGTAGCTCAGGAAAGATTTTGCACATACATTTCCTACCAAATCGAGAGTTTGGGTTGTTTATCTCCACACCTTCAGTTTGTTCTTTACTGTCTCTTTACCATCCAAAAACAATCAAACAGATGTCACTGTGACACCAATTTCTGGGCACCCTATCACTGGCTGCAGGTCCCCCAGGGAGGCTCAGAGAGCAGGTACAGAGCCCTCGGAACAGCAGGGACAAAGCTGAGATGTCACAGCATCTATGTGAATCTGGCCCAACAGTTTTTCGTGTTTTTGCATGTGAATGGACTTGTTACCATTGCTACCATTGTAGCCACTGACAAGCAAGGGTGGCATCTGAATGAACATTTTCTCCACAGCACATGACAAAATAAACATGCTCCCAGGATCCAGCCCTCTCCTCAGATTCACGCACACAACACTCATTAACTGCAGGGTTACTGGTATTATTGCTACACTAAAAATTATGCGAATAAACCTAAGGGACAAATTTGGCTTGTAGTATACCAAGTGGTTCCAGTAAGTTCTGAATATTTTAGAATAATAAATATTTGTACAGTGATGCTGATCAATGCTG
Organism: Monarcha castaneiventris obscurior; assembly: GCA_026261815.1. Taxonomy (NCBI): domain Eukaryota; kingdom Metazoa; phylum Chordata; class Aves; order Passeriformes; family Monarchidae; genus Monarcha; species Monarcha castaneiventris. The sequence continues at coordinate 2,700,937 of JAMPIT010000034.1, forward strand.
TTTTATGAGTTATATTAGCACACAGTTCCAGATTTCAGTTTTAATTCCTATTATGAATGATGTAAAATTAAAAGGAATGTGATTCCATGCCTGTATGCATATTCAATAGCTGGCAAAGCTTGCTTGAAGCTTAAATTTGAGTAAGCATGGAAGGAGCAGAAAGAAAACTCTGGTATTCCGTAGGTAGACTTCCCCTTTAAACAGATACCACCAAGCCTGTATTTTTCACTACATAGTAATAAATGTGCAGGGGAGATTGGGTGGGGAGCCCATACTTCCTACACATCCAGGGGTGGTTCTGCTGGTTTCTACTTATGCCCCCAGATCTCCCATAATGTAAGACTTTTTTTTTTTTCTCTGAATTATTTTCTAACCCAGGGATACGCTGACCTGGAGTATAACAAACGGAGGGCGTTCTTTGCTGACCTGGCCTTTAATTACAGAGTGTAAGTACAAGGGAAAGTTCAGTGGTCCTCGTGTACTTCCAGACTTCATGTGCAAGAAATGTCAGAGATGTAACATTTTGTCAATGTCAGAGATGTAATATTTTGTCAATGTATCAGTGGGGCCACTTTTGAGAGAACAAAATTCGTGCATAAAAGCTTTCACTCCATACAAGATTGACTTTTGCGACAACACAGGAAATAAATTTTAAAACAAAAATCTTAAGATTACATTCACATATCCCAGTCCAGTGCTGGACTTTGTTTTAGCAGAATTGACTTCAATATGCCTCTTTATTCCAATTTTTAAGTCCTTTTTAGGACTTGGTCCTGAGCTGAGGCTAATCTTTTTCAGGGAAATTTGAGGAACACTATTTATGAACATTTATATATATTTGACAGTGGAAAGCAATTTATTATTTTTCTTATTGCTTTTTTAAATGTCTCTGTCTACTCACATTATCTACCTAAAAATATAAAAAGCTCTTAGTTCTTGTGTAAGAGAATAAAAGTGTTCCCACCTTTATGTGTAAACCTCCACCAGAATTTCACTGCTTTCTGATAGGGTAAATCAAAGGTACAGGTACAACTGACCGTGGATTATCAGCCTCATGGTATCCAAGAACTGGTGGTGTCTCCAAAGTCTTGTGAGACTTCTGAGTACAGTTTTCTCTCTGCCATCAAACATCAGAGTCAGCCCAGCTCAGAAGAGCCCAAAAGCAGAACTGAACTGACTCAGAGCTACAGAAGAAGTAACAGTGAGGAAGAGGAGAAAAGAGCACTCATCAGAGAAGTCGGTGCTAACCATGCAGTGAATGCCTGGGCAGCTCTCTGCTCATGGCTTTATGAAAGCTCTCTTTGATGGTCCTGTGCTGATCACATCCTCCAGGGAGGGACCCTCCAGGCACACACAGTGTTTTGCTTGCTAGATTGCCTTCAGCAGAGGTGATGGCAAGCCTGAAGGTCTCTTATTCCATCTATAAACCTTCTGAACACAGCTCCCTTTCTTACATATCCCTCTGTTTCCTCCCCACCTTGTAACCAAGGAGAGAATGCCCACGTTAGAGCTGACCAAGACAAATAAATGGTTCATCATTTACTATTTTACTGTTTCTATTTTCATTACAGCAAATATTCATGGTGCAGGCAAAAAAAAAATATAGTAATTGGAAACTGAACTTGAAACTTGCTTGAGACACATGTCATATTTCTTCTCTTCATTACAGAGGAGACCCTTTACCTCACATCGAGTACACAGCACAGGAAACAGCAACTTGGTGAGTTTGGTACTTATGCTCCAATTCTTGTGCCATTCCACAGTGGTCCCAGGAAAGACTGGCAATGTGAGACAGCTACAACATTTTTAAAGCTGTATTCATCCACCCCACATTTAACTCTTTGGTTAATGTCATCTTTTGGCCATTTGTTTTGCAGAAGCCATTCTCAGGGCTGGTCTTAACTATTCACTTCCTAGAGCAAAAGGCATTTCCCTTCCTGCTGATCCCATCAAGATATCAGAAGCCAGAAAACACCTGGAACCTATAGAAAAACGCCTAACTGTCCTCTAATTTACCATAGCCATGGCGCTGGCAAAAATATCAGCTTTTCAAACCTGTTACCAGGAGGTAATACCCACTCGCAGGATGAAAATTCACTCAGAGGATAGGGCTAATTCAATTTTCACAGAATAGCTTGTTCTCCTTCAAGTATTCACGGCTTTTAACATGAATATGTATCATTTTCTCAAACTGAAAGCAGAGGAAATTTTGAAATACCCTTCCAGGGTACATTATTTTAAACTGTAAAAGGGCCTTAGATATCATATGAAATGATGGTAAGTTACTTTTACAAGGGTGCAGCATTTCTTCACTGGGGCTTTGTTTTCCTGAAGGTTTGCCACTCAAAAAAAAAAAAGAAAAACCAAAACCTTAAAAATCAACCAATGAATTAAACAAAATTAAAATTCAAAGTATATTTTTAAACATTATGTGAAGTATGTGGCAGATTTGAAATCCCTCTCTTTTCACTTTCTCCCACTTACTTTAAAATGTACCAGTAAGCAGCAGTAACTACACATTTGTATGATACTACAAAGCATTAATATGTCCAAATGGCTCAAGTAAGAGCAGAGTCCTGGGATTGTTCAAGGTGCCACATGTGCACACAAGAGAGTCTTTGTTCAGGAAAGTGTACAATTTAAATGGAAAGAAGGCCTTAGGTGGGAGAAAGGAGGATTGAAGACCACATTTTCTAACTGTGCAACTGAAAACTCTGGAACTTAAGTAATTTGCCCTAAATCACATGCAAAGTTTATTCCAATGCCAGGATTTAAATCCATAGACTAGCTGTGTCATGCCAGAACCTCAACCACACTGCCATCCCATCTCTTTCAATACTTACTTTATTTTAAATAAAATCTACTGTGCCACAGAAAGCCATGACCACATAAAAACCTTGCATCCAACTCATCCAGGAAGACATACTTTTATTAAGCTCAAATAGGTTTTCATAGCATCTTTCAATAGTCAAAGATTGATGGTCAGTGTCATGCTCATGATTACTACCACCAGCCAACAATCTTGGCATGGGCTGGCGTGTGGGAACATCATATTTAAGAAAATTTAATTTTGTGTTCTTTCCTGTTTTTCTCTTTTGTTGCCAACCTTCGTCATTCCAGCTCTTCTCCACCTAGAATTAGACCCATTGTGGCAACAGAATAGACCTTTAAAGGAGCATCTACCCATTTCCCTAAACAGCCAACCCCAGCAAGCCAGGTTGTCTTGTTAAGTAAAGTTGTTTCCAAAATTAGCCTTCCCAATTGTTATCACAGCCCCCCGAGGCTGTGCCCCGAGGTCAGCTGCATTACAGCACAACTTAATTGAGCACTGTGCAATTGCAGGGGAAATTTGTAGCACAGACTAAATTCCCTTGGTGTCACTCTGAAGAGTTGCTGGATGCCTTCAGTTTGTAGCAACATGGTTATAAAAATCAAAACTAAGCCAGTGAAGAAATATGACTTTCAGAAAACAGAGGGTACAGATGATCTGAGCTTTTGTTTCCAAAACGACTTCTTGGAAGGCCCTGAAACTAAGTAGTCAGAGATACCATATGGCTAAAAGCTGTGTTAGAAAAACAGAGAATTCAGGACAAAATTATGGGGATGCACCTGTCACATCTTCATAATAAAGTTGAATAGTGCCACTTTTTTTTTTTTTTTCTGAACAATAAGGAAATTATGTAAAATGAGGTTATTGCCTTTAAAATCTTTCAAGCATCTGGCTCCATCTTTTGTTAGGAGGCTCCTTTCTAGAGTGTTCCACAGATCCTGCTTCCAGCAGTTCTTTCATACCTGCTACTCTCTTGACTTTGGAAAGTACTTAGATGAATGCCTTAGAGATACATTTAGCTTTGGATAGTCCATCACCGGTCTCTGGGACCGCCTGCATTTCTGTGGTAGCCAATGTTTGGACACACAGCAGAATGACACTTTGATAAAAGAGACCATATGTGCAGAAGTGTAAACAAGCCTGCTCTCTCTAGACTCCGGTCTGGGCATGAACCATGTGCTGGTTCAAATCCCACCCAGCCCCACTGAAGTCAGTGGTATTCTATGAGGAAATAAGCCAGGGCAACACTTGAACTCTAGTCCTCCTCATTTTTTCCTAATTCTTCCATGGAAATGGCCCAGTCTCCTGTGGCTTTTGCAATAGTGACAGCAGCCACTGTTTCCCTCTGTTCTTTTAACTTTTTTTCCCCTCCTAAGGTTTTCCTCCCCCTCTTCATTCTGGCTCATTACTCCCACACTGCGTAAGATGTTCGTACAAATAAAGAGCCTTTACCAGGGACTGGCTATCACCTCCATAGCAACAATAGCATCACAAAAAAGAGAGTAATAATAATAATAATAGTAAAAAAAAATTACAAAACCAACAAAAGGTCATTTCCCGTACGCAGCATTTCCAAGAATGATCTCAATTTTCATAAAACAATGTTTATAAAGTTGTTAACACCCTAGGGCCATGTCTGAACAAAAATAACCATTTCTATAAGGTTCTTTGCCATCCTATTACTACTTGCTTATTTTGCAACAGCTAAATATATTCCAAACCACAGCTCTAAATCCAAGCACCATCAAGTTTGTGAGGAGTTTAAAGCCTGTGCCCAAATCAGGTTACATATATTATTTTCAGCTGGTCTCTTTTTGTATAATGGGATAAATGCTTCAAGAAGCTGGCATATCTTTCAAACACATAGCCCATGCCAGACATTTTGAGCTGCAAAAATACAAACCTCTTCACCTGTCCAGATATTACTCTTCAGTATCAGAAAAGGTGCTTTTTTCAGAGGTTTTTAAGAGGCAAAGCTAGGCTAGGTTTCAGCATGGAAAAGGAGGGACCAGCATTTCAAGTTGTACCCCAGCACTGAAAGGGGGGAATATCTGATTCATTCCATTCCTAAACTGAATAACAGAGTATCCCAGATTCAGCTCTCTCCCTGGGATTTCCCTGATGCCTCCAACACCGTAAGCAAGAAGGTGCCTAATCAAGAAACACTTCTGTATCAGAATTAGAGTTCTGTTTCATTAAAGGACACCTTCTGAAGGAAAAGTGAAGCAAAAAGCCCTTATGGTTTGCTACATCCAACCAGCACCAGCTTTCAAGCACCAGGTTGCCCTGAGCTCAGGTTTTTAGACCACGATGTCTGCTGGGGGTTTACATCTCTGTGGATCTGTAGCTGGGACAGATAAGTAGTGCTTTATTAAGGTGTCTCATGCTGTGCAGTTTTTGATTTTCAGGAGAGAAGTCTACAGGAAGCTGAGGAGCCTTTACCCTACTCACGCCTGTTCACAGTACCTGGATGCTTTCCAGCAGCTTGAGAAGCACTGTGGCTACCGAGAGGATAACATCCCTCAACTTCAGGACGTCTCCAGATTTTTAAAAGGTCAGTCATTAAAAACCGTGGCTTATTCTAGGGTTTCCTGCATAAATTTGTGCCCCACAAACCATTTCCTAGGAAACAGGCTGGTGAGCAGAGCTGATGAGCTTTAGGGTTCCCTCACGCACAGGGAGCTGTAGTGCAGGACATTCACACCAGGCACATCAAGGGACCAGGCTGTGAGTTTGTGCCTGTTCTGTGAGTGGCAGCAGTTGTGTGGCACTAACCAGCGAATCCCAGGACTAGCAGTACTACAGTCACAGCAGACACTGCTCAGCATGACTTCCACACAGCCTTTTGTTGTTTTAGCTCTGTTTCATGCTTCTGTAGCCACGCTGACAGTAAGACCCAAACACACGTACAGGTACCTACCTCTCAAGTACACTTTGCTCCTGGTGCATGAGGCAGGATGGGGATGTGTGCTGGAGAAAATTATTCCCAGGAGGTCCTGCTGTTCAATCAGCAGCTGCCTTGAAAACAACTCTGCTTCTTTCTGTCTCCGTAACACCACTCACCACACTAAACCTTTTGGTGCCTACCACGTGGCTGAGAGGAAGGCACAAAGGCTGTGGTGCTAGTCCATAAAGGCATGAAGATGTGACCTTAGAAAAAGGACATGCAAATTTGCTAGGCTGACCTGTTAACAAGGAGTGTGAGAGTAAGGGAGCCTGCATTATCTTTATGAGGCCATAGGCTGCATGGTGATTTGTGTAAACCACCCAGGGCCAGGTGCTTTGTGTAAACCACCTGATTATCAAGAATTACTAAAGAAAGGTGATCTTTAAAGCTGGCTTTCTCCTCCTCAGCAAAAAGATGTGCCAGAGAGAAGACAGCTTATCACTATGATGAAATAAACAATAAAAAATATGGCTTAACTTAAATAAATTATATTTAAATACAATACTCAGGAAATTAAGTGACCTGCTCTGTATAAGAGTAGGGGATACCAGTTAGCTTGAATAAGCTTTCTGTTGCTGAAGAGTTTTCTAAGACATTGGCATTTCTAGTGAAGATTAAACGGTTCAATGACATGGTTTTTATTGCATTTTTAGTGTAAGGGAAGGGAGGGTTGCTGTGTGAAAAGCATCTTCCATGAGCACCATTGCACCCAGCTGTGGGAATTTTTGTGTGTAGGCATTATGTATTTTCTCATGGATTCTCCCTTCTATTCAACTACACATCCTAATTTCCTCTTATAATAACTGGGCTGATAAATATTTTTTCTCTTGAGGTAGCTGATCTCATTTAATTTACACAGTAGTCGACAGCAGGGAGCTCCAGGAATTGTGATTTTGATTTGATTACCACAAATATTCATATCCTTTAAGTGTATCGGGTGATTTCAAAGTGGGAGAATTTAGGATAATGTAAGACTATCTTGTCATAAACCTATTTGTATTGCTCATGTTGGTGATTGTCTGGAGTCTGCTCACTTCTTTTACAGGCTCTGGTTCTAAATTTTCTCTGTGTCATAAACAACAACAACAACAACAACAACAAAAAACACACAAAAAAAACCCCAAAACAAAAACCAAACAGCAATATTGAGAAATCTGCCTATAAAATTTGGAAAGATATTCTCAGTGAGTTTCAACTCATTTACTATAAACACAAGGTGTCTACTGTAAGCTAATTGTGTGAACTAACTGGGAATGAGAATCAAGCATTTCAGAGGCATTTTATTCCATTCTGGAATGGATGGCTAAGGAAAATGGAAACCACTGGTCCTACCCTCATTAAACTGTAGATTAAAACTGGATTACTTTAACCTACAGGTTATGCATGAATGAAACAAAATCTTTTCAGAAGAGCTATGTTAACAGCTAGACAACTAGGAGGCAAAAGAGAGGAAGCTATTTTTGTCCCATTATATGAAGCTTTGAATGGATATCCTACCTTGCTTTCCTCTAACAATGTCATTTCAGTAGGCAGAATACTTTCTAGAATAGCATGAAGGTTGACATCATTGCACAGCCAAAACTTAGTCTGAGTCAGAAGCATCTGCAAGGTCTAAATGTTAAAAATGTTAAAATCTGACCAAATGTTAAAGCATGTTGTTAAGGGCATTGTCCAAACTCCTCTTAAATGCTGTCAGCCTTGGGGCATTGACCAGTTCTCTAGGGAGCCTATTGCAGTGTTTGACCCCTCTCTCAGTAAAGAAGTGCTTCTGAATGTCCATTCTGAACCTCCCCTTGGACACCTTTGAAAATAATAAACTATAGGAGGCAGAGAGAGAGAGGAGGATAACCTGGAAAGAAAGTGATTGTGCTAAAACCAGCCCACACAGCCAGATAAACTTCCCTTTTCTCTTTAACTTAGCAATATCTGTAACCCTAAAAAATCAATTGCTTTTCATGCAGTACAAGATCTGTCTGTTATTACCTATTAGTGAGGCTGGTTTGAAGAGAAATGAACTGTACTTCACAAATATTTCATAATTACTTGAAAGGAATGAAGTGGTTAACAGTGTGATTGTTTACACATGGCAAGTGTTTTTCCAAAGGGTTAACTAGATGAACCTAGGCACTTCTTTCTTTCTAGGAAAGATGTTTGGATTTAGGCAGTCATTGTGCTCCACAGCTGGAAGAAATCACAGCCAGTGAACTCAAGCAAGCTCACACTACAATGCACAGGCTGCCTGTATACACCAGTTTTTAGGCCAAGAATTGAGCCTTGCAGATCACTTTAGGTCAACTGCTCAAGACCTTCTCTTCAACGCATTTTGATTTCCCAGATCTTCAGGCAGCAGGTCCAACCAGCCACACCCCCAATTCTCTACTGATTGCTGGTTTTATTGTGCAGTCATGAACTAGAAGTTCAGATTTTGCAGATATTACCTTCAGCAGATAACTTTTTCCTAGGACTTTTCAAGGCAACTGGCCAAGTCTCTTCCATCAGCAGACTGTCTGATTCACTGGCTTATATTTAAAAGGACATCTCAGGGAACACAAGCTGTAATTTTCATTTTCTCTCCTTTTCCTCCAACATGGATGCTAAAGCTGTATAAATTTCCCTAGACTCTTTCATAGTCCTTCCAAAATTGAGTTACTAAGGTCTTGGTTTTCATACAATATATTTTTCAGCTCGAGCAATTTTCACTTCACTCAGAATTCAGCCCAAAGATTACCAGATTCTGAAATTTTCACATTCCTCTAGATTGGACTAGCATATAGACAAAAATAAATACATAATCTCCATTGGGGTTTTTTTATATTCACTTTTGAGGCAGTTCTGTACTGATTACCTTTGAATTGAGTGAAGCAATAGAAGATAACTTTGACAAATGCCCACCTCCTAGTCCATCACAATGTCAGGTAGAAGCACTCCTTGCTGTCCTCTCATTCCTATATTTCTTTATATATTTTGTCACTTCTTTGATTTTTTTCACCCTTTTTTATCTTTCTCTCTGTGTTTTTTATTATTTTATTTTATTTTGTTGTTTCTTTTTTTTTTTTTAATGGGAAAAGTACTAATAGCCTGACAAAGTAAGACAAGAAATTCTGGAAGAAACATGAAAAAACAAACGAAAACAAAACTTGAAAATGGCTTGGTTTCTGGGTGGGATTTTTTGTTTGTTTACATAAAAAAAAAAAAAAGGTTACAGGATTCATGACACAATAGAATACGGATAAAGAATTGAGAATAAAGCCATTTCTAATTTTTTTTAAATGTAGTTTTATGCTTTAAAGAAGAGGAGATGTCATTTATGGGAGCCAAGAATGCAACACAGATTTTGAATATAGGACTTCAAAAAGATTATTATTGGCTCACTTTGAAAGCAGTGATTTTCAATTTTCTTAGTTTTGCAGACCACCAACATGTTTCCCATGGAGATGCAGATTGTGTGTTCTACTGACCACCAGACTGGCTATTTTTTTTAGCTGTCTCTCACAGTCCTTTCATGGTAACGCAGGGTGCTCTGGGGTAACACTGGATGTACAAGCTGAAATCACAGTGCAGAAGTGTTGCATTCCTCTAACCTGTTCTCTGGACATGTGCAAAGCAAAACACCTATGATCACATCACTGGGAGGCCGTGTAGTGACTTCTAGACAAACATAATGGCAAAAAAAGAAAAAAAAAGAAAAAAAAAAGAAAAAAAACCAGATGCAGGTTCTGTTCCCTGCTTGATCGTAAGGACCATGTGTGACCTCAGAAACACCACTGTCATGTGGAGCATAGTTAAATGTGTGTAAATGTGCAAAAAAAGTGAACTGGGGTGGGCTGTATTCCCACACCTCCTCCCACTGCTGTGTGAATACACCCAGGGTACATGGATAGGTGATCCCATGTTGCAGGAACTGGCCCCATAACAATACAGGGGCACATCAATGATGATAAGGCAGGGTGTGCCTGCTATGCTTGGTGGAGGGAACTATTGCAACAGAGCAGGAAGGATCCCTGAAACTACAGCTAAAGTAAATATGCTGTGTAGTTAACCCTAGAAACAGCCAAATTTGGTGTCCCTTCCCTTTGCAGAGAGAACAGGTTTCCAGCTGAGACCAGCTGCAGGACTGCTGTCTGCTCGTGACTTCCTTGCCAGCCTGGCATTTCGTGTCTTCCAGTGCACACAGTATATTAGGCATTTCTCGTCTCCCATGCATTCCCCAGAACCGTAAGTTTGATGCCCTGGCATAATTCCATCCTTCTAAATGTGTTTGAGATCATTCTCTTGGAACTGGCTCTGGAGTTCTACCCAGTAGTCCACAGAATGAAACAATTTGAGAAACTGGTAGCCAGAGAGTTAGAAGGGGAAGTCATGCATGAGAGGGTGTGGTTCTCTGTCTCTCTTGCAAAGTTGTCTGGGGAAGGAAAAGACTGAAGAATATGTGGTTTAATCTTTTCATCCTGCCTTCAGTTACCATCTGCTGGGGTTTGATTTCCTGCTGTGAAACTCTCCCAGTAAGTGCTGGCCAGACAACAGCAATTACATTTCATGAAAAATTACAAGTTCACACAGATGCTTTTGTTGTATGCTGGGACAAAACAGGGACCTTTCAAAGATGTTGTGACACAGAAGGTTAGTGCCCATGCCATCCCAAGCAGACAATAGACACGGTGGCAGGGGGCAGCTGGCTCTGATCCTTGCAGAACCAGGCCAGGTATGGAGGCAGCCACTCACACCAGCTCCCTTTGGGGTCTGTTGGCTAAAGTCCTTCACAGAGAGTTCATGAAAGGCAGAAAAAGGAAGCCTTTAATAAACAAGAAGGTCACTTATTTTCCAGAGACTGCTGCCATGAGTTGTTGGGTCATGTTCCCATGCTGGCTGACAAGGAGTTTGCCCAGTTCTCACAGGTAAGAACATTTTATGCTGGCTCTTTAACCAACTGCTCTGAATAGCAGGCCTGAGATGCCTTAAATACATGCAGCTCACCACGAAATGCAATTTTAAGACTGGCTTCTGCCTGAGTCATGACCTCTAGGCGTGGTGGTCTAGCAGTGCCCTGGGAGACATTTGCTCCAAGGGAGTGGTAGCACTGCTCCCTACAGACACGGTGTGAAAGGAAGGGCAGGCAGAGCTTGTGGGACTTCTGTGTGGGAGGGCTGTGTCAGTCTGGAGAAGGCTGTCTCTGTGGGGCTGGAGTCTGAGCTCTACTGACTGAGCTGCTCCCCTGGCTTCCTGTCCTGCACCACATGAACCTACACAGCAGCAGCTGCCGAGCCTCCAAGCTGGTTCTGTCTCTGGATGTACATTCTTGTCTCACATCAGACTTTAATTGTGTCCATCACCATGTAATTCGTCAGAGTTGTTTTTCCCTTTACAACTCACCAGATTCTCACAGCATTGCTCACACTGGCGAGGAGGCTCCAAAAAGCAAACAGAGCTTCTTTGTACAATAAGGGGCTATTTAGAACAAGCAGTCAGTGTCAGACCCAAGTGAACTCAATGGCCTCTCATAATTAAAGACTTCAGAGCTATGAATGTTCCTCAAAACCATAGCAGAGGGAAGAAGATATCTCATTGTCTAGGCTTATCAATCAGTGGCCAGTGTGGAAACTGGCGATAAGATCAGAGAGGTAACATGATGTAGGTCCTAACATGATGTAGATCTCTGAAGAAATATCTTTAAAAGAAAATCAGTTCACCTCATACAATGTGGTTTCCAGTCGTATCAACTTGAATACATGCCAGTTGCCATTTTGATCATAAATATTAGTTAATATCAGAATCAGAAGAGTAGTACTTCAAGTGTCCTAATTATCTTTAATTTATTCTGGAAGAAACCTCTTCAGTTCAGTTCAATACTGGAACTTAAGACACATTAGAAATAAGAGATTATAGCAATTTCAAAGCTTTCAGTTTTCTTCTTTTCCTATCAATAACTCAGACTATACAACATGGGATCACATTCAGTGAATTTTCACATTTCACTTTTTTTTTCCCCCTCAAAGTATTTTCACAGTTGAAATTCACCCCATGAAAACTCTTTTTTGTTCCATTCAATATGAGACGATGAATGGTGAAAATGCCCTAATTTTGTTTGTTTGTTGCATTATATGGCTCCTGGGATAGCAAAAAAGAGACATCTACAGATTCCTATTGTGAAAGTAACATTTAACAGGGAGCACAGATGAAAGTAAACAGAATCATCCCTGCACAGATCTGACCCACTCGTAAGGGCTGTCAGAAACAGTGAGGGACAGAAAGGTAATGGCAAAGATAAAACCCTTCTCTTGCCTCCCTGTAAATTTTTGCCTGGGGTAGATAGACCAGCATTAAGACAAGAGATGGTTAATTTTACAGAGAGAACACTGAGGATTAAACGCTCATCTAATGCGGCTCCCAGTGGTATGTAGCTGGGGGCCAGGGAGAGGTAGGCATCCTGGAAGCCATGGAAGGTCATTTTGGGTGACAAAAACAATGAATAGTTCATGCTATTCATGCTAGAAATGATGTGGCCCTCCCCCTTCCCCTCTTTCTCTCCCTTGGGCTGAATAATCACACTAGTGTAACACTGTCTGCTTGCTTACTTGCTTTAGGATATTGGACTGGCTTCTCTTGGATCATCTGAAGAGGAGATTGAGAAACTGGCCACAGTAAGTACAGATGGGAGTTTAATATTGGAGGCAAACCCCAAATGATTCACTGCACCTCCCTTACTGTGCAGGGAAGGCTCTTTTTTGTGTCTCAGATTAACTACAAAAATGGGAGCATCAGCAGGATTGTCTCCTGTCCTCCACAGGTTAGTAAAGTGCTGGAGCAGGGACTGGAGTCCCTCTGGGGGAGCCCAGAATCATGTGATTCCACCTGAGGAAATGCTTACTCTTCTTGATTTTATAAGAAATAAAATTTCTTTTTACGAGTTTTTACAATTACAGTCGTATGATGGTCCCAACTCACTTTCCAGATTCATCCAAAAGACTGGATACCCAGTGTGATACCTATATTTTCTCTGACACAAGGTGCAGAAAACCATCAGAATTTGGTTCACCCCATATTCATTAACCTCACCAAACAGGTGAGCACTTAAAGGCAATTTGAGAGCAGGTACTGCCATTCAGTTCTGATTCACTAGGCTGTCTATAGCTGTCCAAACAATTTGTACAGTCCCTTACTGCCATCTAAACTTATTATGAAAGTCATCTGGAGGCCAGGTAATTTTTTTCTGATAATTGCAGCCATTTACCAGTCTTGATGACTTTTTCAGGGGAGGAGAGGAGCCTTACCCTTACCCAGCTGTGTGAGACTCATTTAGTACAGGCAGTGAATGAGAGAAGAATGTCACTCCTGAAATTCCTTACCCAGTCCACAGTCCCACTCAGGAAGGAGATTATGGCTCAGCTAAAATCCATCTGCACATATCTATCCTTGGGTTAGGACTAAGTAACACTACCATTATTTTTGAAGTTTGGAAAGCAAAAGGTACCAGTGCTGAATTCTTTGTAACATCATCCAGACCCTGGGCTAGTGATGTCAGGAGCCTATGACAGTGGCAGTCCACATTTCCTCTTCCACTGTCTGGGTCTAGAGGGGCTAGAGTGAGATTAAGATCCATGCCTTTTCTAGGGCAAAAAAATACTAGTCCCAGAGAGCCATTTTCCATCATTCTCCAGGTCTTGGTGAGATTGGGTTAAGGCCCATGGTTTACAAAGCATTCCTCTGCAAGAACCTCTTCCTGATCCTGAACTGAATAGGACTAGACAAGAAATAGGGTTAAGATTAGAAGAATAACGGGTCTCATGTCTGAAACTTTCATGGAATCATCCAGGGTTTGGGCATGTAGAGTAAGGGCACCTTTTTGAAAGAGCTACCTGCAGTTCAGGGTCTGTGAGAATACAATTCTGGAAGTACCATTCAAGTATCCTGAACAGTAAACCTATTCTGGATTAACATCTCAATATTCAAATGTTTAAAATTTATATACCTAATCAAGGCTTACTGTTAGAGTTCCTTTTCTAGAAAGTGAAGATAGTAAGGGACCTGAAGTGTATTCATTATGCTGACATGAAAATCTAACACAAATTCTGTGATTGTCTCTGGAAGTTCCTGTCATTCCCTGTTCTTTATAAAGAGGATGTTAGTAACTAGCTTAGAAGTTTCTTTAAAGAATCTCAAAACTGTTTGATGTTATGGTCTATAACACTTGTAAGACAAATGTTGAAATGCCATTATTTCATTCAGCCTTGTGACTTCTCTAAGCAGGTGGATCCAGAGATGGGAAACTGCCAGTGTCCTTGTCATCCAGAGTGCACTAATACATATTTTGTACTCTGTTAAAACAGTGAGAGCTTGAAAGGACCTCACTAACCAAAAGCCAAATACAGCATATCTTAAGAAACACTAAAAAGCATTCCTCCTTCTCCCATGTCTCATTCTGCAGTCAAAAAAGCCTCCTGCACAATGAGGAGGTACTCAGAAGACTTTTCACTGTGAAATAATAAGAATCAAGATCATTAACAGAGTATAAACGCATACTTATTTGCTGAACTGTAGAGAAAGCAACTCAGGATCCTGCAAAAAGAAAGATCCTGGCATATTGTTTCTTCAGTGATAAATTTGAAGGCTAAAACCAAGTCATCAAAATGAAAAGGTATATTAGAAAGGGTGGGAGAAAGAAAGAGAATGTACGAAAGAGGCAGAATAGACAGAATACAGAGATTCACATTGTTTTACAAATTGTCTGGGGATCTTTAAGCAGGGTCCTGAGAACGCCATACTTGTGAAGCCAAGGTTTATTGCTGTGTACAAGGCAGGAAAGTGCCCTGTCTCTAAAGGAACCTTGGAGAGTTGTGACACAAAGCCATATTCTGGAAATGCCTCATTTACCACGTTTTCCCTTTGCACAATGCCTATCCATCTTCTCAGGGCATCAGGCTGTGTCCAGAACTTCTTGTCCTATGTCCACTTCCTAAGACTTTTTAATAAGGGAAGGACTAAAAGTTTGGTAGAGCCAAGAGTTGCTTTCATCCCACTACTGTCCAGCAGGTAAATGAAGTATCATCTTAAGTATGCTTTATCACAAGAAAAGCCCAGAGAAATGTATCTTTATTTTCTGCTGGAGCATGACTAAGATATAATTGGCACAATATAGAAAAAAGCATTCTTCAATTCTTCTGAATGAGATCACATGGACAAAGAAGGAGGGAAGTTCTCTTATCAAGTACCTTTCCAAAGATCTTGAACCCTCTGTCAGGATCTGCCTGTCCTTCTGGGGCCTGTGGGTGGAAATCTGTCAGCTTCCACTGGCTATGATGAGGCTCAGGGCTAAGAGGTTGCAGGGTAATTTTTAACATCTTCCAAAGAAAGAAAATGATATGGCTTTATCTACCCATGTATTATCATTCAAAAATTTTAACTTTTTTTTTAAGTGGGACAACAAGTTTTGAAAAAATACATGTTATGTTTAGTGTGTGTCATATGTTGAGGGGAAAAAATTAATTTTCTTTAAATATGCAACTATATAATTTGCAGATACAAAGAGATTAAGGAATGAAGATAAAAAAAAATTAAAGGAAAGATGAGAAGCTTAAAAATACCTGCCTTTTCAGACTGTTTTTCACAAGTTGTTCTTGTTCCCAGCTTTATTGGTTCACTGTGGAGTTTGGCCTCTGCAAGCAAAATGGATTGGTTAAAGCTTACGGGGCAGGACTGCTTTCATCTTATGGGGAGCTGATGGTATGTGTTAAATGCATAGCATTGAAAGATTTCTATAACCCAATTTCCTGAACTCTGGTAAAAGCAAACTATGTTTTTCTACAAAAAAATCAATGTGATTTGAAATTCAGGTTTTTCTTTTACAAAGAAATTAATTCTCTCTTCCCAGAAGTTACTGAGTAGGAGAAGAATACTGTGGTATTCTACCTGTCATCCATCTAAAAGAGATGACATGCAATGAAAGCAACCATCCTATAAAATATTAGATTTGTTTCCTCCTGCTCCTGCCAGCAGTAATGCAGCTGACTTTGACATAAAACTCACGTTCCTTTCTGAATTACTCACTAGAGGGCGATATTATGCCTATTATGAGCTTGGCTTTTTGTCCCCACCATTGATATTCACACGCATGTGAACTGGAAAGGCACTGACTGGCTGGACCAAATGAAGTGCAAAGAAACTGGAGATAGCATGGACACTGACAAGAAGGACATGCTTTAGTATTTTTCATTCCTAAATAAATTTCAAAACTAATTTCAGCTCTAGTTTCACATAGATCAAAGTCTGTGCACAGGTTTCATACTGCCTTGCTCAGTTAGATTAACTGTAGAAAGAGGACTTGCATACATTTTTTCAGAAAGCTTATGGGTTTCCCCTCCTTTGACCAAACAGCTGATAGGAGAGATATTAATTTCTCCTTAGTTTTGAAGGGCACTGAAGCAGGTGATCACTTTTTAATTGCAAAAGCCCTAAACTGTTATCAGTAGGGCTCAAAGGCTTCAAGCTGTGCAGATACTGGTTGATTTTTTTTTAATTGGTAATAGCCAAAGGAAAATAAATACCACTCTTTTCAAGCATTTTTATAAACCAGAAACCTTTTTTTGTTCTTTTATGGGAGATATATTTTAAGCTTAACACATACACTCAGCAGCCTAACAGCCAGATATATGATACATTCACATGGAATTGTGGCTGAATTAGCATAGCCTGGACTCCCAGAACTGGAGATAGTTGGGTTGTTATGACAATAAACATTTTACAAAACTCTCCCAGTGGTGTACAGGTCAACCCACTTCCCAGTCAATTGACAGGAGGAAAAAACAATATTTTGATGTATCTCAAGACATTTTAAGTAGGAGTCCCCACAGAAGGGCAGCTGAAATTAACACAGAGAAAGGAGAACCTTCCCAGACATCAACCTTCATTTTTACCACTTGCTGAGTTCAGCATTGTTTTTCCACACGACACTTGCAGTTTGGAGATTTTTGTGAGGAAAATCTGTGGAGAGCTTTCTCTCTTGATACGCTGAAATGTCTGCATGTTCATTAGCCCTCTAGAGGAACAGATGTGACTTCCTTTCTACATAGCAGCCTGAGCTTGGCCTGACTGCTCATCAGCTTCAGCAGAAGTGTGCTCACACTATGTCCTGCTGAAGCTACTGTTTATCTGGGAATCCTTCAGTACTTGCTATATTCACAGACAACAAACAGGAAACATAAACTTGCTTTTATTTACCTGGTAAAACCAGAAATGTCCAATCAAAAGACAATTTAAGGTAACATTTTGTTCTACTCTGCCTGGCTTAATACTTTATAATTTGAAATCAAATTCATTTACATGTTAACCAGGGTACTGAAGGGCAGAGGTAATGATATTGCTGATATTTATGTAGCTTTCACAGCAATATGCGCGACAACATCTATCTGTGTGTGGTTACCTCCTTTTCCTGTTTGACTCAAAAGAAGGTAAAGATCTCATCAGAAATGCTCACTTTTGGTGTCTGGAGTCGAGTGCACCAGCCTTGTGCTCTCTCACCTCTATTTTCACCCTCTTCTTACCCAGACACCGACAAGCTCTTCTGCTTTTGGTTAAAACTGTAGGCGAGGACTGCTTGCGCACAAAACTGTGCGATATAGAACAAAAAAGCACAACTGCATCTCAAACTCCCTACCTCTGAGGCTCACAATGGAAGTCCTAACTCTCCTTGAGCTGATAAATGGCAGTTTCTTGTTACTTTTACCATTGGTAGTTGTTGGGTAAAGCTACTGGATAAACTTTTGATAGACATGGGTCTACCTGTGTCTTCATCCATCATATTACTGAAAATACATGCAGGGAGATAGCATTTGTATTCAACAGGTAATGAATAAGGATGATCATTATGCAGTATGTCCCTCTCATATATAACACCTAAATCTGAAGATGGCAAACAGTTAACCAGCAATGTCTCTAATGCACTCTGCACAATCCCTTTGTGAGCTCTGCAAGTTCCTCACTGTGCACCTTCCAGGACAATGGCTTAGTGGTTCTGTGTGCTGCACCTCGAGCTCCAGAAACTTGTTGTGCATAAGTTAATAATATCCATGAACTTAAGTGCTTGAAATTTCCTCTTTAGCTGACTGATTTCATCTCATAGATTTTTATTTAGAACAAAACTGAAATATAGAAATATTTCCATTTATTCATTCTAGTCTGCCTGAGCATCTGATTCTAACTTCAGTACAGACACTGGCAGTGTGAGTAAATCAGTGAGGTCCAATGCCTAAGCACCTGCTAGCAAATTGCAAACGTGTACCAACTGCTTCTTTTACAGCTGAAGAGAGAAAATATGTGTAGTCCGGTGCCTGTTTCATGGGAGGGATTTTTTTTAGAAGTAAAGCAGTGTCTAGACAGATCTGCTAGAGAAGATGAAGATTGGAAGACAGTGAGGCTCATGATAGACTTCAGTTTATTGCTCTAGATAAGTTTTGTTGCTGCTTGTCAGAAAACCATAATCCAACCTAATAATTGTCTGCCAGTCTTCTCAGTGGGCCCAGACACAGACTTCTGCATGGAGGTCCCAGACTTGATTCCCTATCATTTAGCTGATCAACTTATTTGGCAGAGGCAGTGAAGTTTTGGCACTTTGTTGGCAGTGAATGTAGCAAGTACTGTAGGATTCTCACTGCAGTTCGTGTGCTGAAGGAGACACACTGCAGCAGTCTGTGCAAGGGAGGGGTTTCCTTGTCCCTGAAGGCTTCTAGGCCAGGAATAGCAGAATGATTCAGTCACCAAGGAGGGAATAAGGGCATGAGTTGCTAAGGTTAGATGGTTGGCTACAAGAAGGTAACAACTAACCAGCGGGAGAGGGCAAGCAGCAGTCATCCAGCTCTTGCTATATGAGGGCTTAGCATCAGCGAGAAGCCTGGGAACATCCCTGAGCTGCAGCCTGGACTGACTCTGTGGGTGTGCTACTGTAACCAAGGGAACCACATCCTGACTGTGAAATCTTCAAAACATTTCCCTTTGCTCCACAGCACCCACTCTTACCAGCTTGAACTCAGCTTCAGGTAGATATTTTCTTTGGATCCTGCCCAAACTCAGGGCATAATTTGGAGGAAAGGCAGAGGGTGAGATGTAGAGCTAGACACTCTCTGCATGAGTCTTGCACTTGAATCCCTGATATCTAACGAAGCATTTAGTAACAGCAGCTAGGTATCAGAAGGATAACCATCCCTGAGTCTAAACTGAGCAATTGTAATGGGTCTGACTGCTGGCCAAACTTGCCTCCTCTGAACTGTAAGAATTCCTCCCCAACAGCTCTCAGCATTGCACTATTTATTTCACTATATTCTGTCAGCTGTTCTACATTATCCAAAATGCTTCTTCTGTTAACACTCAGCTGGACTCTGTCCTACATACTGTAAAATCTTATGGCTCATACCACACTTCTGGCAACACTCAGTGCTACATATGCTTTCCTTGCAGCACAACCAGTACTTAACTTGTAGAGGCCTTTAAGGCCATCCGGTTTCGAGCTGAACTTCCACTGAAATCAATGGGATTTCAGTTCTGCTTCAACACTGACAGTATACTGGGACCCCTGTCAGGTTTTGAGTTACTGAAATCTTTTCCCATTAGTTCCCCAGAGCTTCTAAGATTCTAAGAGCAGCCTCATGTTTGTGTATACCAGCCATCTTAGATTGTATGAGTGCTATCCAAGGTTTATTCTTCAATTACACACTGCAAATGAAGAGCAAGAAAAACACCATCTTTTATATATTCTTGGGGTTTTTTTGGGCTTTGTGTTTTTTTCATTTTGTTTTTTTTATTTTTTTAAAGCCTGGTATTTATTTCTGCACCAGTTCAGTGAAATGTCTAAATATGTGCTTAGGAGTACTGTCTGAATTTTTCCAGCTAGCAGATTGAACTGAAAGTCTTGTGCAGCATCTTACCAGTTATTTAAAAGGAGTACCCTGGGAGTTGACATTTGGTTTATAAAATGGTGAAGGGAGCATTCTGAAGACTGGGAAAGAAGAGAGAAAGGCAAAGAGGCAGATCTCAGAGAAGGACGGATACTAAAATACTGTCCCCAGGTGGGTGGGGCCCACTGTCCAGTCTGAAGGTGGAAAAGAAGGTCCCAGCATTGATGGGATGAGTTGCCTTTTTCCTTTTGGTTTGTACCCAGGACACTTCACCAACCTGGCCAACTGGAGGCCCAATCAGCTCTTAGGTACATCTGTGATGCAGCTCAAATGTCACTGGGGCTGAGCTAGGTTTGAAGTACCTCACTTGGGTTTCAGGGGCAGACAAAGTGTTTGGGAACTCACTTTAAGCCTAAGCAGAGCTGCCTTCCCAGGACTCAGTGCAGGTGCCAAACTGGTGGCTGGTTTAAAAGATTTCCTGTAAATGTAAACAAATGATACAGATGTACCTGTGGACTGCAGCGTGGACAGAAGTGACTCCCGTAAGCCTCCTGTTTACCTGGGGAGACAGTGTAAAAGAGCTTGAGAAAAACATATAGAAGAACCTCTCTAGGTCCAAAAATACAAACGTGCACATGCAGAATAATGTTTATTTATATCCTGGATTTCAGGGAAGATTTTAGGCTGCTATACTGGCCTGGGAGCTGTGCATTAAATACCAGACACATTCTGTCATCTGTTCTTCAGTGCACCAGGAACTATGAAATTTGTGACATGGGCTAGGGGACTTTAAAGTAATGCTAGACAGGACTGCAAATCGTCTATGATACCATTTGAAAAGTAGCTGCATGATATTATTTTTTTCTTCTAGATATTTATATTTTGGGGGTGCCATAGACTTTCCCCTCCCTATCTGAGAACATAGCCATGCTATCCAATTGTACATCATGCTAATACAGGAAATATATATTTCTTTTTTTTTCCCTTTTTTTTCCATCTTAAAAAAATATTTATTATTTGATTTATTAACTGCTAATTATGAAAATCAGCTTTGACCTATGAAAGCACAGGACTTTATATTACCCCTAACAATTCCCCAGAGAGAATTTCACAGCCCAGCAGAGACTAATTCGTTCTCTGTTCATTCACCTGCTCTAACCTGTGTTGTTACTGCTACAAAGTACGCCTTGTCAAACAAGCCAGAGTACAAGCCTTTTGATCCAGAAGTGACTGCAGTTCACCCCTATCAGGATCAAGCCTTCCAGCCTGTCTATTTCATCGCAGAAAATTTTGAAGATGCCAAGGTCAAGCTTCAGTAAGTAAAGTGTTTGTGGGTGTTTTCATTGAGGGGGACACACTGGGTTGATTCTTAATCTCAAATACATCTTCTACTTTTGCAACAACCATGCCAGGCTATTTCCTTGCATCTGCATAGTGGTTTTTGTACAACAAAGTTGAGCACGAGCTTGTTTATCTCAGAAAAGGTTCACAGGAATTCAGAATTATATTTTGCTATGCTCTGCTCCATGCTTCATCTTAATAATGCCTCGTTTTAGCAGCTTCTGAAGTAAATTCTCTAACTGAACTGTGAGACTGCAATCCCACCCTATGTGCTAGTCCATGCAAACAGGAGGTCGTGAAGAACTGATTTACCCAAGGTCACATGGAAATTTTATAGCAGTCTCTGGAATTAACATGGATCAGCAGGGGGCTTAAAAACAAGATTGCCTTTCTCCTCTGATTATATCTGCACAAGAATGCAGAATCAGCATTCGCAGGCAATCTAATTTCAACAAAGTAGCTGTCTGCAACCTAAACAACATTATTTCAAATTAGCTTGAGGTGTTTCTAACACATTTCCTTAACTGTGATGTTGTGCAGTAAGGATGGATGTTTTTTCTTTTTCTTTTCTTTTTTTTTTTTAAAGTAAGCAGGATTTAAATTCTGGCCTTCATCTCCAACAGTTAGAACAATATGACCAATTCTGGCTGGAGGCAGGATGTTGGTTGTGGAGCTACTGGGGAGCATGTAGGAGCTGAAATGAGGAATTTATTAGAGGAAGAGAACCTGAGCCAGACTTCTTCCCTACTCTCCCCGCCTCTTCCCCAGAAGCACTATTTGCTGGGGCTATAGCCATGGCTAATTAGGCTCCTCATCTTAAATCTGAATGTTCACATTAAATTTTAAATATGTGTAAAAATGTGGGTGAGTACTCACTGGCAGAAGAGAGAGGTCTTTCAGAGCATTTGACTCAGGCAAACCTGCAAAGAACGCACGAGGACAAGGAACACGCCACTCTCAGGCATGAAGCTTTTTCATACATTTTTTCAAAGCAGTTGCACAGCCAAGGCTGCTCAAAATGACTGAAGGCACAAGAATCTGTCAGCACGGAAAACATAAGGCAGCATCAGCACAGGGGGTTCCTACCAGTGTGTACTTAATGGAAATATTGTCAAAAAATGGCAAGCAATCATGTTTTTTTCTTTTAATAGAGACAGAAAAATAGCCCAGGATGCCTAGTATCAACAGGTTTTTAGAATATTACACGGAAAGTGCTGCTCCAGGTTATTTCTTGGAAGTGAAGGCAGCAGACATGCTGTGCTCCTGCATTCCTCAGCTTGTGGTTGTAATAACTCTGAATTCTGTGAACGCAGAGCTGTGAGAGCACAGACGGGTCTAAGCCAGCCAGGCTGAGATGAGGCACTGCAGATCTTTGGGGCTGCAAGTGGCTCAGCCGTGGGCAGGATGTTCTGCACCAGGCAGAGCTCAGGAGATGCAGTGAGGAGGTGTCACAGCAGCCTCGGCTCCCCAGTAAGGCCATGACTACAAACTGAGAAATTAGGTCCTGCAGGTTTTGCCCTTTTGGAAATGCCTTTTGAATTAGAAGCTCTGTCCTGTCTCCCCACAGGAACTACGCAATGAGGATCAAGAAGCCTTTTGCTCTGCACTATGACCCCTTCACCAGCCGCATAGAGGTTTTGAACACACCACAGAAAGTCAAGAGGGCACTCCAGCACATAAAGGAGGAACTGAGACACCTCTGCTTGGCCCTTGAAAACCTCCCTTAAAACCACAGTGGTAAATCTCACCTGTCACTGAGATACTTGTAGGTGGTGCTGGCACTTGAAGGCTTAGTGATGAAGAGGTACTCACAGGCAGAAATCTTAAATGCACAACCCAGCTCAGTTCAGATAATCTTTTCACTGTAATTTAGGCTGCTGACTTAGACAAAATAATGAGCTCCTTAATGAGCTGCTTAGAATGTTTCGACAACAAACAGGACCAGCTTACTCCAATTTTTGGTAGGTGATATGAGCTACATCTGTTTGTAGTGTTACAGGACTCTTACAGGTTTTTTTCCTTCCCCTGCCACCTTTTCAAGTTATCTGTCACAAAATAGCAGAGTAATTTTTCATCCACACCATGTTTTACTTGCTGCCTTAATGACATGATCACAACTTCTTAGGCTGGCTAGCTGCCTACACTTAGCAGTCCTTGCAGCTAACTCCTTGCTGCTAGCAATTAGCATCAACTGTTGCCCACAAACTATGAATGGTCCCCTTAAAATATGCAAATAGAAGAGTTTGTAAGAGCAGCACTGCTGCTCACTATTTAAGTACTCATCTCATTCAGTAACCTGCAAATATGACAAAATAATTTCTTGTCACATTTAAGAACACAGAATAGTTGTATCTTGATTAAAAAGAAGGTAGAAAATAAAAGGCCCAAGATGCTCTGGCTCTGTCACATACAAGGATTATTAATTTGAATGGGAAATTTAAATTTTTGGAAGGAAATTCTTCTGTAAGGAAAGATTTGCAAAGAGGCCTTTAGCAAATAGGTTTGCATTACTTTTTTCATGGAATTCTGAATCTCCTGGATACCTTTAGAAATCTTTGCTTCTTATGGGTGTCATGATGATTGTAACCATGTAGTAATAATCAAAAGGCCAAATCTATGGAACACCTGGTGGAAAACCTAAGATCAACCACTAGCAGCTGTATAGCTTTGCTATGGAAAAAATATCTGATATGTTCTCCAACTCATCTCATCTCCCTCTCCAACCCCTCTCTGAGATGTGCCTGAAATTTATTTACACTCCACAGGTCACGTTTCCCAGAATCAGTCTTATAATTGCCTGTTCCAGACTTCCATGCTGTTCATGTCCCCTTCCCTCCTCTACTGTGCACAAATAGAGGGTAGTTCAGGAAAAGAAGATTAGGCCCAAGACCAGAAGAGTTCCCTGTGCTCTTAGCAGTAGTGCAAGCAGATGGGGTCAATGCAGGTTACAGGCATGGCATAAGCAGGGAAAATGTGGATCTCATGGCTCAAGCTGGGTGACAGGTAGATTTATCCTGTGCTGCTTGGAAGCTCTACTTATTTATTCAAAAGTGTGTTTAGCGTGTGGCTGCCTCGTCCTCTGCTACCCACCAGCTGCCAGTGTACAGGGTCTGAGCTCTGGGGAAAATGTGAGGTGTTTTGGCTCTTGATGGAAAAGGAGTTATGGGAAAAGGACTCACCACCTCTGCCTGAACTGCTCGCTGTGGGATAGGAACATGCACACAGACAGTCACCACAGAGCAATCCACAGGCTGTTATTTCGTACAGACCTTATCTCACTGTAATTTTTCCACTTGTCAGGCTCTATAGAAACTGTCTTATTGCAAGTCAATAGAATGCTGTCTCTTAAACCTTCATATCTACAGCACTTCAGAAAATTTTCCCATGGGCAGTAATATTCAGGAACTGGGGAGCTGCTGCAACTGCTCAATTTTAATAAAATGTGGTGATGCCTGAAAAATTTGGATGTATCTTGGCAAAAATGTCTATGAGACCCCCTTCCTCTCAACAGCAGGAACATCCCAAACTCCTTTTTTATTTTAATTTTTTTTTAAATTCTACTCCAGGAGAACACTTGCATATCATAAACCCTGTTTTGCTAGAAATTCAGCCAGGGACAGAGCTGAAGTGTGTTCCTTTGCTTCCAGTATATTTCTGCTGTGATGGAAGATGATCTCTCAGCATGCTTTTATGGGTTTAATTCTACTTATCCTGCTCATAAACACACACACACAAATACCATTCCTCCTCAGAGCAATTTGTTTCCTTACATATTGTAATAATTTATCTGTCTGCTTCCTGCCAATTGGTGCATAGGCAAAAATATTTGATAGCTCACAACAGATTGTTTTCAGAGGTATTATTTTCATCAATCAGTTCTTTTACAGTGCAAATTGAATCATGTGCTCTGATTCTGTGTGTTTTCCTTTTCTTTCTTTTTAAGTGGAAGATAACGCCAGAGCGGAAGAGCTATCAAAATATTTTCTATAGACAGACTCTCTGGGCCATAGGGTCTTTTTCAAGTATTCCCTCTGAAACAGTTGAATGTGGAATTTAGACTTGAGTTTGGCTATTACTCAGAACAGACCTATATTTGGAAGAAATCAGAGACCTGATGGATTTGTTTTGCCCAAGGCCTCACACTTTCTTTGGAGGGACTCCAGGCCCGCCCACACACCCTTGTCTTTTCCAGTTCCTGTAGCAAGGAGAGAAAAAGAAACCATTTTGGAGCCAGATTCTCCCACCCTTACACATGCTGAGTAGTACCCAGCCTCTCAAGCAATCCCAGAAACAGCTCTGAGCCTGTTTAAGGTGCTGCACATAGGCAATAAGAGCAAGATTATCAAAACCACCATGGGTGTACCTGCTTTTTCCTTGTCTTAGTGACAGTCAGCTGGCATACACGGCTAGGATAGGCTGCAGTGAAACTTGGTGAAGCTACAAAAGTCATGGATTTGGCTACCTGAGCTTTTAAGATGCGTAAATATTTTTCCAAAGGAGGTAAATCTTTCCCTCCTTACTCAGGCAGAACCTACCCCAGGCTAAACATGTCTGATGCTTCCCTCCGAAAAGGTCCAAATTCTTTTCTTTTGATTCAGTGTAGTGACAAAACAAAAGCCTTCAGGGTTACATCCTTATGAGTTACACTGGTCATTCTGCTCTTCCAATAGTCATTCTTTCATTTCCTCACAGAAGCCAACAAATACCTCATCCTCCTGTCAGTCTAAGGCAGCAGTGATGGGAAAGGCAGCGATGGGGCCTCCCAATTAAAATAATGGCACAGAGGAAAAAGCACCAACCAGTAAAAATATGTCTTTTTGTCAGTTTGCATTTCAGCAGTTTCATATTAATCTTGCACAAGAAGGTTCCAAAGCCAAGTAAAACACATCTTGTGACTTGAAACTGAACTGATGAACTCCCCATGGGCCCTTTGCTTATCCCGATAAACTTATTTTTCCTAGATGGAGTGCATTTAGAACAAAATAGTGTATGTTATTAAATCTGTATTGTGCTGTTCTGTTATACATGGGAGAGTTAGTAAATTCAGTTTGTGGGTTTGGGTTTGTTTTGTTTTTTGGCTAACCAAGTCTGTCCTCTACCAATTTTGGTCCACCTTCAAGCCTCCAGCTGCTTCACTGCTTCCCTGCAGATTTGTTGGGGATGCCAAGGGTACCACTGTGTAAGGAGAATACACAGTTATGCAATTTGGGGAATTTGGCAGCACAGGAAGAGGAAATTTAGGCTGGCCTCCCACCCACTCCCATGAGAAATAGTATTGTATTACAAGGCAGAGCTGTCATCCTCAGAAAGACCTTCTCAATCTCTTCCCTCTGATTCCCTTAACATTTTGATCTTTGTACTACCTGGTGAATATAAACCTTTCTTAAGCACTTCAAGAAATGCTGGGGTGGGGGGTGAGGGGAAGGAGGGGTGAGTAGAGAAAGAAAAAAAAAAAAAGAGAAAAGAAAAAGACCTTCCAAGAAAGAAAACTTCATTATCCTCAATCTTCTTTGTCTCTGCTGATCCATGAAGAAAGAAGAAAACATATCAAGCTTCCATGGAAAAGATAGTGTTTTCCCAAAGAAACCTACAACATTAAATTCTTCCAGTGTGTACAATTCACACATGAAGATCTCCTTACACCCATCACTGAAATGCCATAATTCCCCCAGGAAATCACGACCACCAATTAACCGTGCACATAAGTGTTACACGACTTCTTGAGTCAGGAAATGAAGCTACCAGGAAAAACCCTGCAGCAGCTTTGCCTTACTCACCTACTGCAAAAGCAGAAGGTTCTCTGGAGCCTGCTTCCGTAGATATCCTACAGTATGGAGAGATTCCAGCTGGCTTAGAAGCAGAGGGGTATATACACACATCCCCAGTAATCTCACCCACCACTAAGCAGGAGTTTGTATGTGGGCTTTGAGACTTAGTCAAAAGACATTACTTCGCAGCATTCTTCAGCTGGCACATGATCAGAGGTTGGCAAAAAGGGTTATTGGCTGTATCACGTTAAATATACATTAGGTTTGGGTAAAGCTGGTGGCTGAGGCCCAAAGTGAAAGCAAGTCTCTGGCACCCTCTCCCACCACACAAATTCCCCAGTGGAAAGAAAGACAGACTAGAAAAGGAGCAGAAAGGCTGACAACTGGCAGAGCAAAGGGATGAGGAATGGAAAGGACCTGTAGATATGCCTAAAACATGCTTGCTTTGCATATGCTGTTTCATTATATTAGAGAAGCATTTCTGCCTGAACGGGAGCTTTTTAGCACAAAGGAAGAAATTTTGTACCTGTGAGAGTGTGGAGGAGTCAAGGTCACTTAAGACTTTTTAACCATGCCTGGGGAGTGTTAACCTTATGTAAGGCTACTTTCGATATGGGATACAAAAGTTAGAGAGCAGAAAAAGAGGTCTTTAGAAAAGAGTTGCGATGTGTGGAAAAGAGCACACCAGAGAAGGGCAAAAAGTCTCATGAAGGGTTTAGAAAACGTCTTACAAAGAACAGCTGAAGGAGATGGGTTTGTTTAGTCTCACGAAGAAGAGGTTTTGGGGGGACCTCGTCACTCTCTACAACTCCCTGGAAGGAGGGTGTAGGGAGGTGAGGGTGAGTCTCTTCTGCTGTGCCTGCAGTGAGAGGACAAGAGGAAGTGGCCTTCAGCTGAGACAGGGGAGGTTCAGGTTAGATATCTGAAAAATTTGTTCCCTGCTAGGGTGGTCAGGCATTGTAATAGGTTACCCAGGAAGGTGATGGAGTCACCATTCCTGGAGGTGTTCAAGAGGTACCTGGATCTGGCACTAGGGAATGTGATTTTATCATTCAGGAGTTACAGTGGTAGATCGGGGTGGAGAGTGGGACTGGATGACTCCAACCTTGGCAATTCTATGATTCTACAATTCTGCGAAAGCTGAAGCTTCCCAGGCCTTACTGCCTTGCAAGACAGAGTAGTCCTAAATTTTAAGTGAATGCTGCCTTAGGAAGGAAAAGTGAGCAGCTGGCCAAGCACTGCCCTTTTAGCAGAAGACTGTAAAATTATTGTTGCTATAACTATATGCTAGGTGCTGTCTTTTACCCTGTTTAATTATTTTGTCAAGAGCTTTATTTCCATTAGTTTAAAATGTTATTTATTGATCCTTTTGATTTGTGCTTGCAAATGGGGAAAACTAGCTCTTTGAACACAAGAAAGTTCAAGATTATTTTCCCAGGGTTTTGGGTGGAACTTGAGCAACACATGGACACTCTTAAACTTAAACCTGGCCCTTGAAGGCAATTAAGACCTGGCAAAATGGTTACATTTGGGTAAAGAAGGTGACAGCTACCATCTGATGCATCCAGAACAAATCTCTACTCCCATCCACAACCAGCAGTGCTAATCTTCAAGGAACGTCTTTCACAACATTAACCGTGATAGATTTAAATGTAAACATCTAAATATAAAACATAGCACCCAACACTTGTCAGGTACAGTAACTAGAAGAACCCCGCCTTATAACAATTTTGGATGCCACTTACAGTGATGTGGTCTGCTTCAGCTGCTGCTGAAGTTGTGGATTTTGGGCATGGTGTGCAATAAAACACTGCTGGCTTTAGTGAAGCCAGTTTGACTGATCTCACTTGCAGACTCAGAATCAACAGCTAAATTTCTGTTGAGTAGGCTAATAGCTACAATGTGGAAGTAAAAATAAAGGATCCATTTACAGTCATATTACTGTGCATCATTTAGTACTTTCCTCTTATATTTACTGACAGAGAAAAAAAACCAACTGCCAGTATTATGAAATATTTCTTGAAGGGGCACACTTTAAATATTCTGGTATAAATAGACAATTAAAACTAATTCATAAAAGGGAAATTAATTCATTAATTAATTCATTATATATTAATCTATTAATTCATTAATTAACAAGTGCTGTCTTTCAATAACATCTCACAAGATGACACAGATGATCAACATTGTGTTTTGTACAAGTCTGTTAGGAACAGCCTCAATAGAACCTGTAAAATAAAGAAAATTTAAAAAAAACAAAGAACAAAAAGGAAAAAAAGGGGAAAAAAGGCCTGTTTTTAAGTATTTCCTGAATGAATCCCAAAACTGATGGGTTAGAAATGGAATGTGTGTTGGATGATGATATGAATTTTGTAGTGTTTAATTCTTGTACTTCAGACATTTCAATTTGGTTCTGACTCTTAAATTAGTTCATATTTCTTGGTTTAAATCTGAGTAAACAAAATGATTTAACTCAATTTCTGTGTCTAGTGTCCTACAAAGGCAGACTTTGCAACTAAATCTAAGGTTTAGCCCCTTTGTGAAATACTGTGTGAGCTGCAGGGAGGTTGAGGAGGAAGGAGTGTGGTAAATGAAAAGTGCTAGCCACTGTTGCTTAGTAACTTTCCTCCAGTTATAATCTTTATCCTTGGTCAGGAAACAAATTAAAGGTTACCAGAGTGGGTTTTCTGTTACAAATGTATCATCCAATATTGCTATCATGTGCAGGCACAGTTTGGGAATAATTCCACCCCATCACTAATGAGGTACTGGCTCTCTGATGATATTGCCTGTCTGTGATGTGGGAAAGCCATTCAAGCACAATTTCTCTGTACTTTGTGAGACATCATTAGTTTCTGTATTGCTGTATTACTCAGTTAAATGGAGCTAAAGATAGATTTAAAAAAAAATTTGCCTGGAGAAAATTGACTTCTGATTGCCTTGACATCTCTACTTGTCCAAGAACCGGACTGAAAACGTGATGCAAAGAAGCAATGATGTCATTATAGAGAAACCTAGAGAACACATCACTCTTTACTACTTAAATGGAAAAGATGGGCTGTATGAAGACTTTCCTGATTAACTTCTGCAAATTATTCCTCACGTTCAAGAAGTTTACCAAAGACTTTGAATGTTGACTAACAGTTGAAGACACTGAAATTATTGCAGAGGACTGTGGGGCCCTGTATGATTCCCATGGATGGCTTAGTTCTGTATCTTAAGCTGATAAAAAGTGGCATTAAAAAAGAATTGCAGAAGAGCTGTCTTAGGCTATGGTGTGCTATGTCGCTTGAGAATTCAGGAAAGGAAGTTTAAGTCTTTTGCTTTCTGATGTAACAGCTTTGAGATTGTGCAAACCTGTTTATATTTGTGTGCAGCACAAAGCAAGATAAATTCTATAATTTAGGAAACATGGACCAAGTAGAATTTTTTTTTTTACATATTTACATTTTTTTTTCCTCATATAAGTGAGGAAGAATGTACTCCTGTGGCTGAGGGCACCAGCAAAAACCATCAAGGACTGTTTTACTCTGAATTTCTCCTACAGCACCATCACAGTCTTCTGCTAGCAATTTCTCTCCAGAGAAACAGGTTCACCATTTGTCACATTAACAGACTTCCACCCTCAGCAAAGGAGTTATTTCAAGCATGATGTGAAAATCTCTCACTAACAAGATCTTGGTAGATGAAATTAGCACATCTTCAAGATTAAGAGCTGTAGTACACAACTTGTTACTCCACAGCAGCCCTGCTACTTCACACTATCGGTCAGTAGAAGAGAGAAACAAAAGGACAGTGATGCCTTCTCCAGCCACCTAGAAACAGAAGCTAGACAAGAGTAAGGGAATAGATAGGTATCTATTTGAAGGGCCTTCAAGGTACACCCTGGGGGAGCCAGAGGCTGCTTCCAAAAATGGACTCCAAGATGGACCCCAGGTCACGAGTTCTTCACACTTTTATAGGTTTGGTTCATTTGCATACCACGGTTAATTCTCCAATTAAAGCCCCAGTTTAATGATGTAATTCACCTCAGCTTGCCCCTCCTTTAGAGTCTTTGGTTTACACATTTTGGGCCCAGAACAGCCTGGGTGTCCTTGAAGGCAAAGCCTGGAGAGGCTTTGTTATGTCTACCCAGCATGAGAGAGAGGGAGTTACAGGCTACAAGGAACTTCAGAGTTGCACTCTAAGCAATGCATTGAAAAATATAAAAGTTAAAACCTAAGGCATCAACAGCAGGTGTGAAAAAATGGGAGAGAGTCCTGGATACATGGTAGTTCTGAGCAGCAATTTTGCTGCACTTGAGGCAGAGTAAGGGGTGAGTGATCTACTCCTGAATTAAAGGACCACTCTCACTCAGAGCTGGAGTGGACGAGTGCCTGCAGAACATGCAGTGTTCTTCATGCCTCAGGCATATCCTGTGCTTACACCACATGGAAAGATAATATATACTTTGGTCTTTTCCATGTCCTTGAAAGACAGAAGCTGGGGCTAGAGGTGAACTGTGATGCTTCAGTAAGTTTTCTAGGGCAACAGGAGAAGCAGGGCAGGGAAAACTGCTGAAGGGAGCATTTAGGACTCATGTGCCACTATTACTGTGGGCTGAACGTTATCCTGAAAGCAGAAATCAAAAGACAGAAATGTTTTTCATCTCTCTGCCAAAGAGGGAAAAAGAATTTGTACATAGAAGCAGTGGTCCTATCAGAACTGTGCCTGGAATAATAAATGTGTTGATGTACAGAATCACTGAGTTTGGAAGGGACCTCTGGAGATTGTCTTCTCCAGCACCCTACACAGAAAGGTCACCTGGAGCATGTTGCTCAGTATCGTGTCTAGGCTTTGAATATCTCCCAGGACAGAGACTACACAAACTCTCAGGGAAGCCTGTTTTAGCATTTGACCATTCACAATAATTTAAAAAAAAAAGCTTTTAAAATTTGAGTGGAATTTCATGTATTTGATTTTGTGCCCATTGTCTTGACTCTTTTCACAGGATACTGCTGAGAAGATTCTCTACCTTCTTTACTGTCTCCATCAGGTATTTATACAGATTGTTCAGATCCCACTGAGCCTTCTGTTTCCCAGGCTGAAAACCTTTCCAGCTTTCTCAGTGTCTTCCTGTATGTCACATGCTCCAATCCATGGATAATCTTCATGTTCTTTCATTAGACTTGCCCCCATATATCTTTGTCCTTTCCCTTGTGGCTGCAGCTCTCCAGACATTTTTTCAGCAGATGAGCACAAAGGAAGGTTCACCTAACTCCATCTGCCTGCAATGCACTTCTCAATGCCATCCAGGATGTTGTTGGCTGTCTTTGCTTCAAGGGCAGATTCCTGGCTTATGGGCAATAGATTGTCCACCAGCATTCTCAGGCCATCAGGCCCTTTCTGCCAAGCTGCTTTGCAGCTGGTGGATCTCCCTGGTCTGCACTGGTGCCTGGGGCTAGTCATCATCAGGTGCAGTGTTTCACCAAGATTTTGGTTGTCCCTTATCTCCAGCCAAAAATTCAGTGAGTTCATCAGGCTTTTCCATGGTCTCATTCAGCAGCAAGCCTACATTCCACCCCCCCTGCCTTTTTCTTTCTTTTCCTGTAAATACACTCCTAGAATCTCTTCCTGTTTTCCTTTACATCCCTCACCAGATTCAACTCCAGCTGGGCTTTCATTTTCCTAACCTCATCCTTGCATGATATAATGTGTCTATATTCCTTATGGGAGAACTGAAACTAATTCCACCTCTTGCATGTTTCTTTTTTTGTATTTGAGGTTTGTCTGGAGCTCCTGTTTCATCCATGCAGGCCTCCTGCCATCTTTCCTTGGCTTCCTGTCTGTCAGGATGGATCATTCTTGAGCTTGGAAGAGGCAATCCTGGACAAAATGCTCAAACTGTCTTATGAAAATGTAGAGGATGGGGGAGGTGAGACAGAAGGAAAGCAGAAAGAATTCTGCTGCTTTCTACTAAGACAACTTGTAGCCTTGTTAGAGACCCAAGTTCATGTGCTTACTCCAGCAGACACCTAATTTACAACATGAAGAGGACTGCTCTAAATGAAGAGCAATTAAGAAAGGTTTGTTCTGTAATATCAAATTAACTGGGCTCATTGGACAGGTTCTCTGGATGTGGAAATCCTCAGTAAGATTTTGCATCCCATCCCATCCCAGAATTTGGCATCGGTGTAAATCTGGAACTCTGACCTGTTGGCAAACAGGAGACTCAGTTCCTCAAATGCTTTCATCTTAAGCCAATCACAGAGCCATAGAACCATTAAGGTTGGTAAAGGCCTTCAAGATCCAACATTTGACCAGCTGTCACCATATCAATTAAAGCATAGCACTAAGTGCCAGGTCAAGTCATTCCTTGAGCAATTCCAGGGAATTCTTTAGCATGTAAAAGTTGTCAGAGGAACACTTGTATTTCAAATCCCTCTACAGTTATGTGTGAGGAGGCACCTCAGACAGGACATCTGATTGTGCAGAGTCTCAGATGTGCAGGGGAATTCCTTCAGTTCTAGGGAAAAAGAAGATGATGTTTTGAATACATCTTCTCTTGGAATCTGTTAAGTGCCATGGGGTACCAAATCCTGATGGGATGAAGAGGCTACCAGTAATATTCTTATTAATAACCTATTCAATACTTGACTTTTAGATGGCTTTGTTATTTTTATTCTTCCCTGAAGCACAGCACTGAAATTCAAGAGATCTGCAGTAACCCTGGAATGTGGAGAGAACACCATGGAGGTGTTGGTACTCCAAGGCAACACACTGCCAAGGGACTTGTCACTGGAGTTAGCAGTGGGGAGCCAGTCAAGGAACTTGTAAGTAGCTCTGAGGATTGTGGTTAAGAGCAGGCAGTTCAGAAGAGTTACTTATATAAAGGCATTGGTACTCTAGCATAAAAGGATCATGATTTCATCCTACTTGCTTCTCTTTATATCCTACAGGAATACCAGGCTGTCACATCCCTTTGAAGGGTACCCTTCACCTGCTATCACACTTCTGAGCTCCAGCAGATTTTCACAATCTGCTCGGCTTCTCTTGGCTGCCCAGATCCCAGGCTGCCTCAGCCTGGAGGATTCAGGCTGTGCTGTCCTTACCAAGCAGACCACCCGCGGCCACCTGCCCAGCCAGTGCCGTGTTTGCTCCCCAGGACCCTGTCCCTGCGCGTCCAGCAGCTCAGCGCTATTTACCTTTTGCCCACAAGGTGGTAGCGCAGCATCAGATTAATGTAAACATGGGGTTGGCTGGGCTCCTGCCCTCTTACCTGACACACTCCTACTGCTGGAGAAATGTGGGCAATTTTCTTCCTTTCCACTAACTTTCTAAAGAACAGCGTGATATATTACGCCAAAGGCCTAATCTATCTGTGAGAATAAATATTTGAGAATAAAGAAGAGATATCTATTCCATGCCCCAAAGGGCTGTGTGGAAAGAATGAGTGATAGGGATAAAATCATGTAATCCAGCTTTGAGATTTTGACTTGTTTCCAGAACTGGGGAGGCCAGATATTATCAAATGCTGCTCCAGGGGGATGAAGCAGTCTGGGCTGCAGCAGTCCCTATCATCACATTTGAGTGGTTGCAGAGTGTGACAGATTGTCCTTTCAAGGCCCACCAGAATCCATGGCTAGCAGCTTGTAGGACAACATGCTGGGCATCTCTCTAGTGAAATATTTGAGCATTTTTCTAAAACTAGTTTAAGGGTAAGTTTTGTCCTTGGTACTACTACTACTACTGGTTTCAGACAGTCCCATCTAAAACCTTCTCTGACTTTCTAGACTCATAGCTACACACCACACCTGGCAGCACAACTATGACAGATCAGGAAACTGCTTT
Source organism: Monarcha castaneiventris obscurior (assembly GCA_026261815.1). NCBI lineage: Eukaryota > Metazoa > Chordata > Aves > Passeriformes > Monarchidae > Monarcha > Monarcha castaneiventris. The sequence continues at coordinate 2,735,533 of JAMPIT010000034.1, forward strand.
GCCATAATTATTCCCTCCATTATACAAACTGTTTTTCCTTAACTGAATTCCAGCAGTCCAATGCAGGTTCATGGACTGCTGTGCTGTCACAAACAAGCAGACATTCTACTTACAGCAGAGGGTCAGGAGCGGGGAGAAACACATTAAACCAGAGCTAAACCCATGAACCCATTTTATCAGGCATATATGCTTAGTTTCTGATGGTGAGCAAGCTCTCCTGCCAAGATTTGTGCCTTATTTTTCCATCTGTTGTACTAAATGAGAGAAAATTTCCTTTAAACAATGTAATTCACCTTGATGTTACAGAGAGAACTGCTTACAAAGTTACTTAATAACAAAATATCTAGTCATTTTCATATCATTATTAAAATACAGCCAAGCTAATGAACACCTCATGAGGATTCATACATGCTCAAATCATCTTCACAGAATTAGGTCACAAAATAAAAGTAAATTTTAAGAGTGATTTTTACTAGTCAGTCTTTTGTTCAATAGAAAATCAGAGCAAAACCCTTTGAGGTGACGTTCTACCCTCAGTGAATTGTGCTCAATTCTGGGATATGTAACTTAATCAAGTAGTGATTTTTGCTGGAAAGGAAAAGGTAGGAAGAGAGTTTTATCTCCTAATCAGTGTGGTCTCCATTTTCATATCATATAATACTTAAGGCTGATTAGTAGGGCACTCTCTAGACTGCCTAAATTGCTCTCACTTTCAACAGGTCACCAAACAAAGTGTCTCTAGCCTCAAAGCCAGGCTGCTGGGCTTCCTACACAGGGCTGAGAGGACATGATGTGTTAGTGCCAAAGAGATCAAAAGAAGGTTTTCAACCTGGCTGGTACCAGAACCTAGTACTGGAACAAAATTCCCTTGTTTGAGTTTATTTACCAGTGATTCTAGGTGGTCTCCCACCAAAGTGCTGGAAAGCCCTCCTCAGTGTCATAGTGACTGCCCACAATCCTTACAACCAAGACAAAGTGTTGCACAAACTACGCAGGCTCTTCGTTCCCCAGGGCATCACTACATACCATGGGGCTGACTGCAATCCTTCATCTCTTACTGTAACTGTAGTAGGAGGCCTTTATTTATGTCAGAGTACCCTTATAGTGTGCTGATAAAGTATTGCAAAGTATTCCAAGGAATAGACATAGCTGTCTCCAAGAAATGGAACTGCTGTTCCAGTCTAGTGAAACTATCCAGTTGAGTGAAAATACTTGTACTGATAAAAACAGTTTTGCCAGTATGCTCATGCCACTGTTGGGGATCTCGCACGCCTGACAGACAGAGCCTGGCAGGAATTTGGAGCATAGATGGGGCCTAGATCAAATGAACAATTTGGAGTTAGAATCATATAGCAATGATCCTTTCAAAATGCTTTTATTTACAGAAACCCTCAACTGAAATAAAGTCTCTTAACAGGAGGTCTTGATTACTTTTCCACTTCCAAACCACATATCATAATGGGGATGGAATGTGGTTACCATAAATTGTTGGTTTACAAATCATCACTGACTTGTTAGCAACAGCTAGGATGTTAGAGTTAGAGCAACAGTTTGGATGTGATAAAATAGCAAGAGCCCATTTTTCATGGCATTGCTGGAATGAATATAAATGAATTCTTCCCAGAGATTCATTGTGGTGGTTGTGGTAAATAACAAACTGCATATTTCCTGCTGATGTTGAAATCAATGGGAGTTTTATTATTGGCATCAGGAGAAGCAGGATTTGACCTTAATAGAAAAGAGAAGAGGAAAAGAGAAAAAGATGAGGAAAAGAGAAGAATGAGATTGAGAGTTCTAAAATGACTAGTGCTTCAGTTGCCTGGGTGGAGGCACTTCAAAAGAGGAGTCTGAGAAGCAGAAAACTGGGGCCCCTTTTCATTTCGATTTTCTTCCAAATTTTCCTTTGAATTCTCTGTTTGTGAACATTGAAACTGAGGAATAACTGGTAATAGTCACTGCTGAAAATGCAGATTTGCAGATTTTCAAATTTTCCTTTCTTGGAAATGTTTCTGCCTCTCTAACAGCACTGAAGAGTTCTCTTATTGAGTTTTGGATGAATCTTATAAAAATCAGCAATGGCATTCCTTCAGGGAAGGCAGCACAAACTTCCTTCCATACTTGTATTTGTGTCATGACACAGATCACTATCAGTCACTTAACCTTGCTCAAGTAAAATCCATATTTGTTAATTGGTAGAATTAGCAACCTTGCCTCTGTCATAAAGGTAAATCTTTATGAGAAAAATTCTGCATTAGAAATAGAGAAACTAAGACCTAGCCGAAAAGAGGTTACTACTCTCACTTGACTTAAAGACTAAGCTATACAATTTTACGTATTTATCCTCAAGTACTCTATAAAAATAGATTAAACCAAACAAAATATCAACGTATGCATTCTCACCACATGGAACAACAAATTACAAACTATCAAATGAATTCAAAGCACTCACCAGCATCACAATTCCTAAACATAGTTGTTTGAACATTTGAAAGAGCAAAACCTGGTCCTCTAATGTTGACAGGAGAATTTCCAATTACTTCACAGACACCAGAAGAGATAATTAGCTGAGTAAATTTAATATTAGTGGTATGTTAGTCTCTATTAGCTGAACATTTAGTACTTGCCCACTTAGATTTTAACACAACAAATGTATAAGCATCCTTGGCAAAGTATAAGTGTCCTTAAAATAGCTAATGGGGGTTGCCAATAAATATACAAAGAGCAAATTCAAAGAATAATTCTTCTGCCCAAAAGAAATCCATTTGATTGATGTTTTATCCTTCAATCCCCACAAACCACATCTTCTGAAATACAAGTCTATATCCAAGGACTCTGATCCTTAAAGTTCACCAAACCACTTGTCATGCAGTAATGCGAGGCAGGATGAATTTAACCTTTGCTAAAAGCCCCCTGAAACTGCAGTATAAATTAAATGGACTCTAACACATGGAGAGAGAGAAACCAAGTCCAACAACACTTTTTTTTTTTGTAATGGTAAAGGGCTAATGGAGTTCATTATTTCCCATCTAACATTATTTTTTGGTTATCTATACAAAATTCTCATTAGTTGCAAGACAGCCCTTTAAATAGCATATGTTGTCCCAGTCAGATGAGGAAGGTTTGTAAAAGAAAGTTGTGTCTAATAAATGTCATATTTCCTTAACAGATTCAGACATTGTGAACTCTAGCATGTAGCAGCAGATGATCCAACTGAGATTATCACAGGAAATCCAAGAGGAATTTAATCCAATGCTTTGAACTTTCAGTAAGATTACTTAACTGTGAAGTACACAAGGAACTATGTTGACTATTGTCGTATTTGGCTAGAGACCCTTCATTTTGCCAAAGCGTTCTCTAGAAAATTATCCTTTATCCCCAAAGTGTTTCTGTTGTTGCTTGAAACACACAGCAAACACAGTTGAGACTGATTTGGAAGGAAGTGTTCTTCATGAAGGAAATATTGTGTTCTAGAAAATCCTAACCAGTCAAAATTTCCCTCTCCCAGGGCAAAAGGTAGTTCGTGCTTCTCAGAAGATGCACTTAAATTTATTATCTCCATTTATCTTTTGCCTGGACAACTTATCCCAAATCTAATCACTGGAGTACACAAGGTCTCTACTGAAGAGGCAGCCATTGCCCCTCTAACTAATGTAATAAATTTGTTTCTCATTCCTCCAGAATGGAACAGAGGTCTTGGGTCCAAAATAGCAAAATGCATGCATTTCACCACAGGACAACTCTTCCTTGTCAGTGCACTGCTGTATGGAGGATTTTAGAATGGAGCATTTCAGCTCTACTACTTTCCCCTGACCACTGGGATGTTCGAAAGAGAAGCACTCAAACTGGTATCTTGGAGGTGTGTGGTCTCCTTTTTTTTGGAAATGGGTTTGATCGAACTAGTTTGAATGAATTACTGTGACTATTTACACACTGGATAAGTCTGGACTATGGTTTTACTAGGTGGTGCAATTTCCCAGACTCATAATGAATAAAGGTACTGCTATTAGAGGAATTTCAAAATGTTTCAACATTTCTCTACGTGGCAGATGGAATGGTTTTGCAATGTAAACTTATCTAACCTAAGCTGCATTGCTTGCACACCGGTAGCTGACTCACTGTGCCAGCAAGGAGCTTAGTAAGGGCTAATTTGCCCATCTTGGGAGAGTTTTGCAGCCTCTGCTGAATTTCCTGCTCCCATGACCAGAATTGCCTTGCTGGCACTCATCTGCAGCTGGAGGCCAAGTCTGCCACCTCCATGTTTCAGTGGAATCACAGCTCGCTCAAAACTCACTCCTGAGACGTCCTAGCATGTGCCATAGTAATACCAGTTAATAAAGTACTTGCCTGACCTACATCAGTTTTATTAAGAGCAGAACAACAGAAAAAGAAGGTGTGGGACTCCTGGAAATATAGACCAGAATATTTAGAGGCTGTGCAGACCTTCCATGGCAGAACAAGTTGTCTTTGAATGTACTAAAATTCAGGCATAACAAAGTAATTTTCTCTATCAAGATGTTTAGGTCCAGTTTGCCCTAATTCTGTACTTTTCATATGTTTATTTGCCAGTACCTGAGCAGTTCAGGTAACGACATAATTTCAGGATTATCCCTTTATCCACAAGTACTTCCACATCCCCTTTCAACTACTCTTTTTTCCTTGGACTCAATTCTAGGCTAGAGAATGTCCTTATTTCAGCATCCTGGGGCTTAAGAGAAGTGTGTAAGTGCTTCCTAAAAGCCACAGTTAGTGCAGGGAACTACTCCCAGTCAAGCAGTAGGCTAGGAGGAGTGTTCATTGAGACCTCACGTTTGGGAGGCACTGAGGGGTCTTCTCAGCCAGCACAATCCTAAGGATGCCCAAGAAGCTGACAGACTGTAGAAACTCCTGTGGAGATCAGAAGATGCTTCAAACTGAGTGCTTCTTACATCCTGCTCAATGGATATAATAGCAACTGTTCAGGCATCTGGTAGCCTTTGGCTATGTGCGTCCAAAGGAGTGTGTAGTGCTGCACGCTGGTCAAACAGCACAAAGGCTCCTGGGTCTGTGGTTTATAAACAATGCACAAGCCAGAGTGTGGTATTTGGAGAGCTGATGTGTTTCTAATGTATGTAGATGTTGTTGTAAGTAATATCTAAATTATAAACACTCCCCCCCTCCACCTTCCAAACTGAGTCCAAAGTACCAATCCTTGCCAGGGACAATAAAGTAACCTAAGTTTGGAGTTTCTCGGTCAAGATAGCTTTGAGTCATGACATTTCTTTAAAATAAACATCAGGAAATTATCCAAAAAGTGAGATCACCCCACTTTGTAAAATATCTTTCTATCTCCCAAATATTTTGCTAGTATCAGTCACGTTTTCCTGGAAAATTGTAGTCTGACAGAGAAGTTTTTCTGTGCAATTTCAGGTGGATTAATTTCAGCTTGACAAAGCCAGGGTGGGGTTCAAAAATCAACCTTAAAATGGAAGATCTTGCATCAAACTAAACTATGGCAGAGCTTCTCCATCTTGTATTTTCTCTCAGCCAGCTCACAATAACTGTGCCTCTACTACCAAACATCTGAGCCAAAAAAACAGAAAGACAAAAGCCAAAGCCAAACCAAAAGACAAGAAGCAGAGACAGCAAAGAAGACAGAGAAAGAAAAAAAAACAAAACTACTTCGCATACAGACCTTACTCTGAAGGCTCAGAGATAAGAAAAACAGCCTCTGTAAAAGTCAGTTTCAACATTAGGAGATGACAGAAGCAGCAGAGGTGGCAAAGCACCTAACCTGACCTACTATCAAGAAAAGCTAATAAAAAAAGGATAGGAAAAATATGGGAAGCTTCTCACTTTAAAAGGGAAATGTAATTTTTAACACTGAGTGTATGCAAACCAACAAAATACTCAGAAGCTGGATCAGATCCATATCAAAGTAACTCATCCTATAATTACGTGAGAATCAAAAAATGCCAAAACGCGTAACAAAGATACTGTAGAGTACTTTGTCTTTTGTGGAGCAAGACCACTTATATCACCAAATAAGGAAAAAAAAATTAAGAGGAGTTCCGCATAATGATTACCAAAAGGGAAGCCTAATGGATGGGAATGGGCAGAACTGGGAAGGAGAGAAGAAAATGGGCTGAAATTGAGAGCAGTAAAAAGGGAAAAAAATGAGGTAGCTGTGTATGACACTGATACCTGAGAAAAAGCTGTAACAGGCAATCACATCTTGAAGAAATCCTCATATCTAAGTTTGCAGAGAAAGATAGTATCTCACATCAGTACAACTAATACCATTAGGAAAAAAAATACACATGCCTTCAGAAAAATAGATCAACCTTCAGATATAAAATGGAAAAAGAATTTGAAATGCCCTGAAGGTTTTTTGAACTTCCAACGATATAAGTTGGAGTAACAAGCATACCACCTCTTCCCACAAAATTAATATTTCCTTAAAATATATGACTTAACCCGTCATAGCTATGTCAATAAGTCACTAGGAATTCCCAGAACAAACGGTCAGATATAAATTGACCTGGCTACACTGAGTAAAATGAACGCACATCTAATTTCATCAGCTGATAAATCACTTCAGGATCTGCCCAGCAGCAATGCTTAATCCTAATTGCTTGACAGGGAATGCTCCCAAATATGCTCATCCTGCATATTTGCTTCTATTGAAGAGAAAGGAAACCTTAACCTGTCATTTTGGTGGGAGCAGGATGAGGCCAGCTTTGAAAAACCTTACCTATTTCAAAGAAAAAATTCTGTCCCTTATAGATATAACCCATCATTTAAAAATCAAACACCAAAGTGCATGAATTAACTCCTTTTTTTGTGTATGCAGCATCAAATATTTTTCACATTTCTTCATCAGACTTTTAACTGTATATCAAAAGAAAAGAAATGGAGAACAGGAAAGCAAAGTTATTACTAGCTATTCTACCCAATAACAAATGGAAGACTCAAACCCTCGACCAGGTAAAACCTACTATGTCTCCAGATGGCACATTTATACTAAAGGGACAGCAACCTTCTGTCCCCAGAAGCTGGTTCTTTTTCTTCTTGTGGACGCCTCATTTAATCTTGGAACATAAATAATAATCCTGAGCTAGACCTACTACTGCCATCACTGGGAGTATTGAAAGTGCAAGGAGTAGGCACTGGGCTAAAGATTTAGGCTAAAAGATCTAAGTCCAAGACTATGCCATTTTCTATGTCTGAAAAGTGCCCACAATTTTATGGGCAACCTATAAAAACAGTTGAAGTGATTGTGGTGGTCTTACATTGTTTAGATTGTTTTCTTTCCGCTCCCCAGCCTTGTCATGTGAACAGAGACATTACAATGATCTATTAGAGCTGGGGCTACAGAAACCTTAATACAAGCTGAGAACCAAAATGCAGTAACAGCCCCAAAGAGCTCAGGGATGAGATGAATTCTTTGTCTATCCTGTATCCTAAATGCATCCAAATTATTCCAGTATCCATATATCTACGTGGACCACTTAACTCCCTCTTGAACTCTCCTTAGTGCTTTAAATTGCTTGTCAGCCACATGTGAAAATATCTAGCTCATCTAAAATTTGCATCCCAGAGTTTTCTATCACTGATTTCTCTCAGCAGTAAGGCTTCTTCTGATCTCAGTGCCACTGAAATGCTGGGACTAAATTTTGCACAGAGACTCAAAATTGTGTGTGGACCATAAATGTAATGAGCCCCGGGTCAGAATTTCAGCAGTCCCTTATTTAGGGCATCAGCATGGGGGAGGGCTAGCTGAGATAACAAGGTAATATGATTGCTGCTGCTGGCAAGAGGACAGATGTCAACATTGCCTCTCCTTTTCACGGAAACATACCTGGCTTTATGAAGAATAGGTTAGCAAATATTTTAATACAAATAGCAACCTCAGCAGAGCTGCCAAAGCAGGCTCCAAAGAGACTGACTTGTTTACAGTCTGGACCAGTGCCTTAAAACCTGACGTGCTTATTCAACAGAAAATTAACCCCAAAACGGGTATCATCATTACTGTGGGGAGAAGCTCCAGAAAGATAATATCCTAACTCACTCCAGCTGAACTCAGGACATTGTCCACTTTTTATCACATCCAGTGCCCTTGTAGTCATTCAGAATAAACAAGCAAATAAAGAAGTGAGGTATATCACATGTGATAGTTTGGGTCACTGGGACTGCATAGATATTTGGATCTGGCCCAACCTCCTGCCTTCACTTGAATTACTACTGGAATCTAACTTCTTGCATTGTTTTAAGAGACTAAATTGTTCTCTCCATGTACTTTGGTCATCCCAACTCAGATGTTATCTTTTTCTTTCCCACTCTAGTTTTTGGCTACAAAAAATATACATGAAGAAGAGTGCTGAGAAGAGCCTTTTTTTCCCAGCTGCAGAGTGTGTGTGTATGTGTCTGTGGCACTGTTCTCCCTGAAAAGCCTTTGACAAAGTGTCATTTATGAGGTCATTTGTTTAAGAGGTTACTAGTGATCCTCATGAAAATGAATACTGCTATAGATTTGACCTTGGAAACAACATTAGTAGTACCAAACCGGTGTAGGTAAAAAGGGAGAGAAGAAATTGTTTCCAAAGTTACTGTAAACACGCAGTGACAGAAGAAACTTTCATAGGGAATGGTCACTGCTCTGGCAAAGTCACTCTGCAGAGGTGTCATAATCTTTAACTATCAAATTTCTTGGAAGATGGAGGGAAAGACAGGTCCTGGAACTATTATGCAAAGGCCTGTAATCCTGGATTTACCAACAGAGACCTCGGTCAGCTTTCGTTGCATAAGTCAGTTCATTTTGAGCAACCCCATGGGGCAAAAAGAGAGACAGCTGAAGAGGGACAGGTATGAGCCAGGGCTTTCCTATATGACCCTGTGCCAGAGCTCTGTGTGAGAACACACATTGCCCTGCATCCCAGTTCTTTGTGAGAAACTGACCTCAGACCTCCATATAACCTGGAAACTAAAGCAACTGGATTTGGATTTCATGCAAGTTTTCATGGGTCACAGAAGTTTTACTAAAAGTAGAAAAAAACCAGTTTTTTTCTATCCCAGACTATTGTTATCCCAGACTACTGGGATACTACCACTAAGAGACAGCAGTTGTGATCTAGAAGAAAGGGTGAACATAGGGAGTTATTTCTTGGGGTAGCCAAAGGTGATAATAATTTTTGATGGCCACCCCTGATGACCAGCATGGAGGGACATTACTTCCTTCCTTATTCAACTACTCTTTCAGTGAATTTGTAGTTGGACACTCAGGCTTTCTGAGGCTGCAGCAGCATGCCAATTCTTGTAGGGATGGAATAACAATCCCTGTCAAAAAGCGGTGAACTCTTTAAGAATGCAAAACTGAAGCAACCTGCAGTTATCAGGTCACATGAAATTTTGTGGGTTAAACACATAATCCAGCTGGGGTTTGGTGAGAACTGAAAGCACATACTCACTTCCACTGAAAAGACCTGCCTTTGTACTGAAAGAGGAACAGAATGCAATGAAAACTGAAAGGCTTCTCACAGTAACCTATAAAGATTTTAAAAGAATTGTATCCCTTTTGTAGAATTCTGTAAATGTTTAAAAACAAAACCAGAAAAACCCAACACTGCTTCCTCTTGTGTCTGTATTTTTAGAGTACTATCTACAGTAACTTATTAGAGCCAACCCCACTAAATTCCTTACAATTGTCCCACAAGGGTGGTTCTCAAAGTGAAAAAGGGGAAAAATGCTGGCAGTTTATGTAATGTCTTTTTCACTTATACAATCTGAGAAGATATCTAAGAATTTTAATGGTGTACAAGCCCCTGGTGACAAGAATCAGTCTGGAGAGACTTCTCTACAAATTCAGCCTTGTTTGTCTGCCTGTCCTCTTGTACACCCTTGTTCCATCTCTCTCTGCTCCTGAGAAGACAAAGAAAAAATACATTCTTTTGAAAATCAACAGACTGAACTAGAATGCAGTATTTGGACAAGGGAAAAAAAAGAACCTTATACATTTTATAAGAGCTGATTTAGAGTCTGTTTTGCTTGAAACAAATATTTGCCTACCAAAAAGTTCAGTTGGGTTCAAGTGGCATAGTAAAATTTACCCTAAATAATCCTTACTCAATTCCCTGCCTTTCCTATAAGAAGCCCAGTGTCGTTAACTTTTTCTACCAAAATTCAGAAAGGAGCATTGTACTTTCCTCTCCCCCAAGCACCATACATAATCTGGAATTCTGGACCTCAAAATGCCCAATTTGTACCCTTCTTGCCACTTAGCGCATTAATGACTCTACCCCTGTGCTATTTTTCTTCCTCACATGTCTGATACAAAATGTTAAGCATCCTTGTGACCTTTAAACATCCTGCACAGTTCTCCAGCTCCTCTTTACATGATCCAGACTCATCTCCACCTCCTGTTAGAAAATCCTGTGCGTGCACCTGGCTTGATTACATCAGCATATATGCACACAGCTGAGCTAACACATTTCAATGAATCTACTGCAGAAGCAAAAGGAAATGAATCTCTCCTTCTGTCTGCAATTCAACAGTTGCTCCACCATGGCATCAGTTTGGCATTAAATGAGAGTTATCTGTAAATCCATTTCACTGGTACCTGAATGCTGTGATGCGGAGCTGGAAAAAAAACCAGACTGACAAGATTTTGATGGTGGCCACTAAAAACTAAAGCTATTTAATTTCCCTGTGCTTGAAACATCACCTCCTATTGGTGTTATTTTTTTCTTCCTTTTCTACTAGATGAAGTAGCCACATATTCCAGGAGTAATATGTGAGTAAAGCAAAAAATTGTATGAGAGACAGATACCAGTCACTGAAAGATACTACACAATTCACCTTGCATGCACACAACCTAGCAGTTGTATTTCTCAACATCACTGCTACCCATATGGTATTTTTCAATGTTATTTTACTGTGCATGAGTAGGTGATGCCTCTTTCTTTAACCTGGACAATGAGCATGCAGGAAACACCAGAAAGAGCCACAAAGGTCATATAAATGCACATGTGCAGGAACACATTTGATCTGTAATCCTGAGTTTCACTGTGCACACACAGACCTTTTTTCTTCAAGGGTAGAGGGCTAATGGATTGCAGGGTTCTGTAAATAACTTTTGACTTCTGCTGAGCAGGATGAACCAGTGAACAGAAACACGTGTTCATCACAGGCACCGGCTAGCTGAAGGAGAGCAGCACTGTAGGAAAACAAGTGTTACTAGGAATAAAAAGTCTGCTCCAGATTCTTGTTCTGAACTTGACACCAGAGTACCAGGAAAGTCTCTGTGGGAGAGTTTGGAAGACTTCAATTCATGTCTGGTGGAGCAAACAGCAGTTGTAAAATCTCAAGAGATGAGGGCCACCCAGAGTGTGTCAGTTTATCAACTGGACAGCTGCGGTGTGTCTACAAATGCCAAACCATAAGCACATTGGCAAGGGAAGCAGGAATTGTGGCCAGCACACAGAGAAGTGGCTCCTGAGTTTCTGAATTGCCTGCCTCTCAGAACACACTTATGGTCCAGACCAGCCTGCCAGCTCCAGCAAGGCTACTGTGCAGCAGCCCAGGGACATAAACATGCCTCGCACCTGGCTCCACAGCCTTTGGGAAGGGCTCTGGGTTACAGAGGATGGCAGTTTGGGAATATTGCAGCACTCAGATCAAGTCCCTGCGTTGGGTAGGGCAGCAAGATAACAGTGTAAGTGGAAAGACCTTATAGCCTTATTGCTCTCTACCTCAAGAAACAGCCCTGTGGGAGCTATGAGCAGCATAAGAAAGGGACCTTCTGGTGACAGAGAAACCACTGAGAGCCTTGATCAAACGCTCTGGGATCACAGAACTGGGAACAGAGCAGTAAAGCTGCTTTTATGCACCAAAGTGGTCTTACCAAAAAGAAGAGAGCCCCGTGTCTTCAATGCAAAAGAATCACTTGTTGCTGATGGCCATATTTTCCACTGACTGGAAAAAAATGGAAATCAAAAAAATTGCTCAAGAGAAGAAGGCAGAGAATTATGCCTTGAAGGGGAATTTGGGTTACAGTGACAAGATAACCAATGTCAACAACAACAAATGCCCAAGGAAAGTGAACATGAAGTAGATTAAAAATTGAATGAAGTGTTATCCAAAATATACCTGGTATTTTATATCAGTTTTAGGTGTCCTTCAGATACCTGTATATCTGGTACAAAATAATCTGTAATATTTATGATTATTGGTGTTTATAGTAGTAGGAGTAGCAGCATTAATGTGTCAATAGGCTGTGAAGAGAGAAGCTCTATTCCTAGCGTATTCCCAATGGAGTTCTAGTAAATCCTAGAGCATTCCACCTAATCCATTCTGAAGACATTGACTAGGGCTTAGCTGTCAGGATTTTAAGCTCCTAACACTGGAAGCAGGGGCAGAGGATTATCCAGGCTTCTTAAAATCCTCTAACCAGTTAAGAGTTAGGCAAAGGCAAGGAAAAAGAGATGCTGTTGTTGCTGATCCTCTGCTGTCTTCAGGCCTGGCTTTGTGGGCTGTTAGCTGTTCTGGCCAGAAGCTTCCTCTTGCTTTTCTATACTTTCTTTGGAGAAGAATACAAGCCAGCAGGGATTTGGGATGCACCCTGGAAATGCCTGCAGCTATTATGAGGTTAAGGGAGGGAGAAGGGGGTCTTTAGAGACTAACAAAAGATCCAGTCTGCCTCTCCACTGACTTTTCTTTCCTTGTGAAGAACCAGTGTCCCAAGAATCCTTGAAATAACATGGAGGCTTCTTCCCTGCAAATATGGGAAAACAGACTTGGGGCATTATATCAACCAGGAATCAAGGACTGCTGGTGCTGGATTCTACTGATAAAAGTTTTGAGCAACTACTCAAATGTCCCAGATTCCAGCTTATGGTGACTATCATGACCACAACACAGAGAACAACATAGACTGATTTAAATTTGTTTTCTAGAGAGAAGATGAATCCACACATGGTCCACGTCAGGTGGCTTGAACTAAATGACCATTAAAGATCCCTTCCAATCCAAATTATTATATGATTCTATGATCTCTGCAGTTGCATAGACATTCTGGAGCTAAGAATTTGAGAGGTGGACATTGGGCCCATTAGGAAGAAGATGGTGATTTGGGATGTCAGGAAACATCAAGGTGGGTGCTACTGAGAGAACGAGGGGACCCCTGACTCTTGTTCTGCTTTTCTGTTCCTCCATGGCTGTGAGATTTTGTATTTCTTAATAACTGACCCCTGGCCCAGGCAGCTCCTTCAGGCTGGTGTGAGGGAAGGCAGGCAGGGCTAAGGAGCTTCCAACTCTGGCCATGAGCACGTCTGCCAAGCGGCACTGTCAAGGAAAATGTCAGTCACCTAAATAACGTGGTCCTGCTACTCAGCCAGTGAATCCTTTCCCTCTGTGAATCAAGAGGATGTGGGACTGTTTGACCCAGGCTGACTCTGCTCATCTGAGCCCCTGGATCTTTCATCATAATCACAGCAAAGCATGAAAAAGGGGAAAAACAACCACAAAACCAACCTCACTTATTAAATTTTACCTGTAAAGGCCACACCTATTAAAATAATCTTTTGGATACTGAGATCAGAGTGAGCAGTGAATTTTGCCTAAAATGTGTGAACAGAATGAACTTCTCTTTTGAAAGTTTTATGGCAATATCCAGGCACTGCCTTGCAAAAAGAAAAAAACAACCTATCTTATTAGTTACAGTGCACAGCTACAGCACTAACAGGGCAGAAGGGGGAAAGGGTTGATGATTAGTCATTAATGAAATACAGCCACAAAGAAGATGACAGCTATGACTCTAGCAAGTCTTGCTAAAGAAAGGGAAGCATTACTGTCATTCCAGAAAGCTTTGGCAAGCCTCCACTCTGAATACAATACAATTCTGACCACCCACGTGTGGCAAAGATGTATTGAAAATGAAGCAGGTACAGAGAATGGCCACACAGCTGATCAGAACCTGCCTTGTAGAAGAAGACCAAAACCAACTGGCTGCTCAGCCCAGAAAATCAAAGGCTGCTGGATGTCCCAATTATTGTAAGTTCAGGAGACATAACGAAAAGTATAAACTAGGTAGAAGAAATTTGAAAATCTAGACAATAACAATGTCAGTGGTTGCACATTGTCTAGGACTAAAGTTAGGCTGGAAATGAAAAGGTTTCAAATTTCTGGAAGACAAAATGGAGCTTTGGTGCTCCTCTCCCTGCATTCCCCACTCTGTTGTTCATGGTCCCACTGAGTGGCTATTGGTATTTCTCCTATGTAAATATGAGCCAAGAGCACAAACTGGCTCTCAGACTGAATGAGGCCTCCAGCTTCCATGGGTCCCAGGAAATTACAGTCAGTGAGTAGCAGCTGTCCTTCCATGCACTAGGAGTGAGCAGGTTTTTCCCTATCTGTTAATCCATGGTAAAGTCAAAGGGCTCACAATCCATCCCACTCTTTAACACGGCATTCAGATTTACAGAGCAGAACAGCACCTTTTGTTTTTCCTGAGAAAGAAACCCCACAACTCTTAATGGAAACACCACAATGTTTTTCTCTATAACAATGAAAGAGACATGAGGAAAATGAGATTTTTAATAAGGACATGTAATTCAACAGAAGCACTAAAGATAACGCTGGGTGCTTTAAGATTATCTGCCATCCAGTACAAAATGTGTTTCTTTCTAACTGCTCCATACTAACTATTGAAATATCATTCATCTGTTCCATGCACTGCTTTCATCTCTGCCACATATTACAAAATGTAATACCAAAGATAAGAAACCATCAACAGCAGCTCCACTGCTTTCAATAAATCTGCTTTCTACTCCTCTAAGAAATAACACCAACATCTGGATTAATCTTTAGTTATTTGCAGTAGCAAACCCTTATCTTTAGTCTGAATTCTGGAATAAACTCGTATAAACAAAGACTAGTGTAATAATACTGAGATGCATTTTATTTATCTGCATGGGAACATGCTAGTTTGCCCATAAAAAAGGGAACTGTCATATTTAAATATTTCTCCAGTACAGTCATAAATCTCTCATAAATGAATGTCTGAGCTCTCTCTTTGAACTTTATCTTGCCCTTATAGAAATGTATTGTCTATGGTTTGGTCTTTTGGTTTTTGGTTTTTTTTTTGAGTTGTTTGCTTCCAGGTTTGTCTGCTGTCTCTCTTACAGTTATCTGTGACTTGTTGAGTAATCCTATGTTACAAATGAAGACACTATGGCTACAAACATAGGTATTTAGGAGGATTTACACCGGAAATACTATATACTCATCATCCTTATCCCAAGTCTAGTGAAAGCAGAAGCAGTTTTTACCCACTTCATTTATTATAAATTAAGCCTTCTAAAAGAGGCAGGCTTTTTTTCCCCTTCTCATCTATGGAGCTGATGTGTAATCTAAGACTCAGGAAAGTTGTTTGAATGTGTTCCATAGGTCTGGTGAAAAGCTTGCCTCCATAGTTTAACACCATAGAAAAGAAAAATACAGAAAAAGGATTTTCATTAGAGTCTACTGGGCCGTGAAAAAGCTAGTACTGGAATCCAAGATTTTCACTCGTTGGGCCATGGTACTATTCAAAATACAGCAGCAAAAAGTTAAATGGTGATATAGTGCCATTTATTATGTACTGCACCAATAACAAGAGCCTGGAAAGCCAGACATTTCTGCAGGAATGTTCTCCTCAAATCTGTATTTTCCACACATCCCCCCTGAAATCTCTAAAATTGCTATAGGGAGGTTACATTTTCACTTTCTGTTCTGCTGTGCATGTTCAAATGTTCTAGTGCCAGGCATCACTGTTGCCCATGAAGGATTATAAAAGCAGTCATATGTTCATAAAATAAATGGATAGTATTACTATGAGACAAAAAGCTGGAGGAGGAAAAAACCAACTCTATTAACAGCACCAGAGAAATTGAATTCTCAATAGCCAGTATCACTGTAAACCCTATTTCACCACAGCTTTTAAAAGGACTGTATCACAAGACCCTGCTCTTTGCCAGAGACAATCCCCTTCGTTATCCAAGGAGAAGCCTGCAGGGAAAGGCTGGATAGACTCTGCTGGCTTACTGAGGTAAGTGCCTTGTTATCCATTCTGACATAAAGGAAGTGGGAGTGATCCCCCAGAGAAGGGCTCCAGAAGACAGGCGGAAAAATCTGGCAGAAGGAACCCTACAACCAGACAAGCCTGGGGAATTGGCAGAATATATGTGAAATTATTGCTAATGCATGGATAAATAACAAAAGCCCAGAACAGATGGACTCTTGGGATGCAGCTTCTGATCCAATAGGAGTACCATTCTCCATCCTCTAATCCCATGCCACCCATCCCAGGCACTTTGAGGGCCAGTAGGGTTCTCTTCCGATGTACTTGAAGCACATCCAGCCATTGTCGCTTTCAATACCTCTTTGTAATGTCTGCAGCCTTAAAGTCGCCCTGTAGGAAGCAGCTGCTGTATGAAAAGGGAATGAGCTTCCACTGGAAAAAAACAAAAAACTTCAGTTATTGAAAATAGTCATTACTTCACCACTCAGCATGCTAAAACATTAAATACAGGAAATTGCCTCTCTCAAATCTAGTATTGCTAGACGTATCAAAAAATACACAGTATTTGCAGGACTCCATCTTTGCTACTCTCAGCTTAAAAATCAACCTGGGCCCCCTGTGGAGGAAAGAAGCAGCTCTGAGTGCATCTAATGACATGGACACTAGCAGAAAGGCCAGTAGTCTGCAATGAAGAAAATGGTGAAGGCCAGAAAAGCTTCATTAAGGAGCAGGCCATTTCAGTGGTGATAATCATGCCTTCTGTGGAAGACCAGAACCCAAGACAACTTTCATGCACCCATCTGAGTGGGTCATCAGAAAAAAATGGAATGATGCAACAGAAAACCTAGCAGATCTCGTAGATCATCTCAAAGGAATATTGTTCCTACAGTATTACCAGTGCCTTATCATGACATGGAGATCTTTCCAGTCATGCTCTCTAAGGAGTATTTACCTCAAAATGATTATTGCAAACTACCACAAAGCACGAGCCAAAAACTGTGAAAAAATGTCAGAAAGAATTTTCTTCAAAAGGCACTAAAGCCTGAGTAAGAAATCCATGCAGTCTTCTTTTCATCCTTGTCTTTTGGCCGTGTTTTTATGTCTTTTCCCTGGACACGTACTGTCCTAACTCAAAGCCAAAGAGCAAATAAATGTACGGACACATATGTAGTAGGGTTACTGACTGTTGAGGAGAGGAAGGAAAACTTATCAGGTCAAGCTTTCAAATCAGAACTAGATCTCCTTCTAAAAGATACCATAGCAATCAAAATGAAAAAATACGTTAAATAAAGCAATTTCTAGGGAATATCTTGTGGCTGGGATGATACAGGAGGCGCTTGAAATGAAAGGGCAAATGTCAATATAGGTCAGTAAAGGAGGATACAAAATAATTTGTCTCTCAAACAGAGAAGATTCCATCCCCATGGGAGCTGGGGCATATGGTAAACTTTGAATTCAGCTGGGTCCAAGAGCCAACACCGAGTCGGGATATGGCCTCTGTCCTGAGGCAGGTGCTCCAGACCCCCAGAT
Source organism: Monarcha castaneiventris obscurior (assembly GCA_026261815.1). Classification (NCBI taxonomy): domain Eukaryota; kingdom Metazoa; phylum Chordata; class Aves; order Passeriformes; family Monarchidae; genus Monarcha; species Monarcha castaneiventris. The sequence continues at coordinate 2,753,093 of JAMPIT010000034.1, forward strand.
TCCTCTGAGGGCTGTGTCCCAGGAGAGAGGCAGCCAAGCTGCTCCATGCCATACATGCAGCAGCTCTACTTTTGGGCTCGTGGGTTTTGAGGTGATTTTGCCATAAAGGAAAGCAGTACCTGGGCCTCACATAACTGTGCTAATAAACACAAGCACAGGCTCAGAGAAGCTCTGCCAAGCCCAGTAGTCTGACAATAAATACCTAGTTAACTCTTTAAACTGAAGGGAAAGTACACTATCAAACTCTCAGAGCTCCTTTCAAGCTCAGCATTTGGCAAAAGATATTTTGATCAGTGTTGCTCCACAAAAAATACGGAACAATATGTATGGGAGAAGTGGCATCTCTGAGCCAGCATATGTCATTTCCTCTGTATAGGTCTTAATGGGAGCAATCACTGAATCATTGATTTTCTGAGGTATTGCAAAAAAGAGATATCTCTAAAGAGAATACACTTGCATTTAAAAATAAAAGGAAACCCAAACACACCACAAACTCCACACACTTCCATATTCCCTCGAAATACTTGCTGTGGGAAGTCTGATTAAATGAACAGCAGTAGTTCTTTCTGCTCTTCTGGCATTAAAATCTGTGAATTTCTATTATTTATTCACCTTTTCATCATAAAATGTATAGAGGGGCTTAAACCTCAGAAACCTCATGAATATTTTTTATCAAGAGAGAAAATGGTTTCCGTTTCTTTACGTATGACACAGTAACTCATCTCAGTCTTTCTTGCATCTGATCTCTATCACTTCTAAGTCAAGGGCCAAGCCTGTAGTAGGAAAAATAGAAATCACTTTAATCTGTACTGGAAGAAATGAATATTTGTTCTAGTTGACAGGCTGGCAGGAACTCAGTAGAACAATATAAGAGACAAATCTCAGAGAAGGTTATTTATTCTCGTTCAACCACAGTACAAATTTCCTGATGAAGCTGGAGCTCTGGAATGCTTGACCAGATCTCTGTGAACCTTGTTACCAAGGTTGAAATTATCATGAATTACTGTTGTACTCATTAGTGGAAGTTCTTAGAGGCATTAAGTCACCTACTGGCTGACCTTCTGAAGTAGTAGATTTACATTACCCAAGACTCAAAAAATACCAATATCAGCATTTAATCACTGAAGATTTTTATATAAAGCTTGCCAAGTTAAATCAAAGGATTGAATATATCAGTCTAAGAGACCACTATTCACACCTGCCCAAAAACCTCATTATTGATTAAATATTCCTAGCTCGGTTTCCTTTAAATATATTTATGCCAGGTCAAAGGTGACAGAAATCCCTGATGGTAAAATACAACTTCAATCACTTTTTAAAATATAGTTCATTTTTGCATGCAGGCAGATGGCCAAAAAGAGCATTCAAGTAGGGACTGGAAGCATTTGAAATATCAGTGGCTAATTCTTGTTTACATCTAAGAAAATGACAGTATAGGAAAGTTGAAGAATGCCAAGGGTAAAATCTCAACCATACTAAGGTTAAATGACACCAGAAATTCTACCCTGAAGAAGTGTTTTCAGCAAAAATCCTCCCAAAGTTTTGTAAAAATTAAAGTTGTGTGGTTATGACAGTTACGTACATCTTAACAGGAAAGGAGTTTGCATAAATGTTTGAGGTTTTGGGTTAGATTCATTTGAAAGTAAGTAACAAAATTGGAACTATTAGTCCCTTTTCTTCCAGATCTCAAAAGATCAGGCAGTAGTTGGAGAAGATTGGATCTGATACTTATTTCCACCTTCACAGTGTAAGTTCTAAGTGTACCAAAGAAAACAGCACCGCTCTTCGTTGTGGTGTCTTACCAGATCCTTTCAATGTCTAATTACATCGATTTCCTAGTGATTTTCCTTTCTATTTCTTTTCCTCAAAATGCCTGTTGTAACATTAACTTACCAGTAATAAACATGATTCCTCTTCCATGCTGTTTGTTTTTAAAATTCTGCAGCTTCAATCTCATACAATTCTCTGGCTTTCAAGCCATCAGTTGAATTTCCCTCGATGTGTACAGCTACAGCTCCAGTATATTTTGTTCTTCATTTGTGTTGGACATGAAATTTTAGTTTGGTGTTATGCATTATGGAGAGTCTGGAAGGGAAGGTTGTTCTCTTTGCACTTGGCCCTGAGGGTTGGCAGCAACACTGCAAAATGACTTTATCCCCAAACCAGATGTTCAAGTTGTTTTAATAATATCTTATGTTTCCTTCACAAAATAAAACAAAAACTCACTGTATCAGAATGTTCCAGTGTTACAGCAATGGGATTTTTGCTGTCTGCATTTTGCCCACCAGATGGTAGCACTGAAATGAAATCAGAAGTTTTCTTAGCTAAGCACTTATCTCTCTCATAGGCTGGACAAAATTCTTCCTTTGTAGCAGTGGTAGAATTTAATTGCAGGTAATTCCCTTGGGCATCTGTATCCTACAAGCTTCTGTAATATCTGACAATAAGCACGATACAAACATAAGTACAATGGTGTAAGATGGGCCCTCTTTTTCATGGATTAGGTGTTATCTAGTTCACTTGTGGTTTATATCCTCCTTATTTTTTTCTCCTCCATTTCAATTTTGTTTCTCATCGTTATGAAAGAGACTAGCAGAAGGAATGTTATTCACATAATGTGACTGCTAACGTCAGCAAACTTTAAATTCAGTAAAGGTGAAAAGAGTGTTTATTTTCTATGGAAACCTTGTTCATGGTTCAGAGAAGGCTAAAGGCAATCTGGGGGCTGCTAAAAACGCACACAAAGTGTAAGGTGTTGTCTAATAGGGAAATTACTTTTTATCTCTGTGATATCTGCTTTTGTGTCTCATTCACGGACTAAAGATGCTATCCTGATTCACATTTGTGATAAGAACATTGCTCAAATGCTATAAAGAGTAGTTTTTCTCAGCTCATAATGGATAACAGGCAGCATCAGAACCGGAGGTAACAAAACTTCTACCTGAGATCCTTCAAGAATGTCTGTGCATACAAGCTTTCAGTTAGAAAAGATTTAGTGAATTCAAATTCTTTTTTTTTTTTTTTTGAATGCCTCATTCAAGTGTCATCATTAGTAAATTTTCCCAGGAGGAAAGGTGTTATTGAAATCACAGTGATTTTTTTTTCACCTGATTTAATTCCGAGCTAGTGACTATCTAGTTCAGGCTTAAGCATAGTACCCAAATTCTATGAGGAAAGCAGTGCAAATATTTTCAGTGAGATTTGAATCAGGACCATTTTTTCTTAAGAGGTTTTTTCTTTTCCAGGCTTTTGCTCAATGTAAGTGGCCAATATATCATTGTTTGCAGACCCTTATTTAACACCGTGAAGTTTTAGCAAGCACATTTTTAGTCCACAGGAAGGATTATTGTCTCACATTTCACCATGAAAATAAGGCTCTCACATACTACTGAAGATGAAGCTGACAACTGTCAGCTGCTGCAAGAACAAGTCTCCATGAACTCTAGCTCTACCAAAATTACTGATTTGTTGCATTTCTATAGTCATGCCTTTTTACAGGCGCTGTGGGCTGATGGCGTATCATTAAGGAGAGCTCTTGGATTGTATTTAGTTTAGACCTTAGCATTTTGTCTCCTTTGTTTGGGTGGACCTGTCTGAAATTAAAATTCTTGAGAATAAAACTCCCAGGAACACGGGAAGTCATGAGATTTCTGGGAGGATCAACACGAGTCCCTGAGGTTTAAATGTAAATGCCAAAAAAAAAAAAAAAAAAAGCTAAAAAAGCTTAGCAAATGGTTTGGTGGAGAAGACTACAAATGTCTGGTAAGTATCTTGGTACTATACCATTTGAGGTAGCTGCTGGATTTCTGCCAAGCTTTGAAAGTGAAATGAACCTAGAGTACAGCAGGTTTAAAATATTTTGAATCTGTGCCATCAATCTGGAACTTGAGCAGTATTACGCAATTTTCCATACTTTCTTTCTGAACCTGGCTGCACAGTAAGAAAATTTGAAGTGGTTTTCTATAAACCTGGGTGGCTTCATGTTTTTTTATATAGAAACCATCTGAAGTGTTGTTTTCCCTAGGTTTTGACCCCAAACCAGGCAGAAGTTGGTCATTTCAGCTGAATTTCCTTTTGAGGTTTTGGATTCCTTCCAACCTTAAGCTCTCATTCAAGCTGTAGAAAGTTCATATGTGCCTTCTTTGTGAACCTGCTGAGTTTACTCATCTCGCACAGTCAGAACTCAGAGGTTCTACTAAGAGATGAAGGGAAAAGATGTACAAGGAACAAACAGATCAAGCCTGTAGTCCCTCAACATACACAACTTCCATCAATTTTTTAGAGCTAGCCATACATGGAGCAGATCTAATCACCCCACCCCTTTGTCAGGAAGGGCGATGTCACGGGATGAGGACTCAGAGTTCAGTTCCTGTCTCTGATGCAGATTTCCCCTACAGTTTTGGACAAGTCAGCCAGGGTAGAAATCCAGCTCACATGGAAATGAATGACAAAACTCTTATTGACATGAGGGCAGGATTTCATCTTAATCTACTTTCATTGGAGCTCTTGATCTTCCACCTGAAGCCCTTTATTTAATCCTTTTTTTTTTGTCCCAGCCACTTGTGCTATAAACTTAGTACGAATGTCTGCACAATATCTAGAATCGGCAGGAGCTGATCTCAGGTGGGGCCTCTCAGCGTTCCTGTCATGCAGATGACAGACAGTAATAAATGAGAAGCACGTGCACTTGACCTGAATAGAAACAGATGGAGAATACAAGGCCAGAGGATTTCACTTGACAAGATCACAGCACCGCGCTCCATTGTTAAACTCTCCAATGTCCTGCAAAAATGCAGGATCTTCCTGTAGACTCTCCTTGCTAACAGAGCAAAGTGACACTTCTGGCACACCAGAAGATTGTATTCATTGACAGAGTATTCACATTAAAAGCTGTTTTTAATCAATAATTTCTTTTAGCTGACTGGATGGATCTAGGTACAAAGGTACAATTTACATAAGCCAGTAAAACAATATTGTTTTTAAATACATTAATTATAATTTTATAAAGCATTTTTCATCAGCATGTGGACTTTCACTAGTGCTAGCAGGAAGTGAAGAACGACCTGAAAACTGCATACATACTTCCAGATCTTGTTGTACCTAACATCCAAGTATCTCCATCAGATCATCTGCCAGTTTGCAAGTTCAGCATTTTCACATTTCCCACTAGATTCATGTTGCTTCTAGACTGCATGTTCTGCCTACAGCAGCATAATTCACTACATTTGCTTTCATGAGCACAGCCATTACAGAGGATGATAAACATGTGACACTGTCCACTCCCATGTCTGATATTCTGTCCTAGCACTTGTAAGCACAGAAAAGACCCCCCATGTACACCTGCACAAACACAGCACTGATGTTTTCATCAGGGTAGGCAATGGTTTCAGCATATCCAGATACAGCTCTAGCTTCACTTTGGTTCCCCTCCCCACCCAAGATTTATACAGGCACTTCTAGTTTTGTAATTTCCCATTCTTCCATTGCTTGGAAGTTCTTCTACTGTTTTGTGTGCATCTTGCCTCTTCCTTTTCATGTGTTTCTTCCAGCAGCTAACTCTTTACCTTTTCTATCTAAAGGAAGGTGACCTTGTTCTAAGCTAAGGAGCAACTGCATCCCCTCTCTTAAAGAGAGGAAACAATGCACTCTTTGGCTGCATACATGCTAGTAAACTAAATGTACTAAGGAATGTTCCCTGGCCCACAGCAACATCTGGCACAGAACAGGCTGCCTCAATCCCATTCACTTCCTTTACCTGCCAAACTGGGGCGAGTGCATCCAAACTGCCTACTGGGAGCTGCCCTTGGCATGCACTAACTCCAGAGCAATATTTGGGAATCATCTAGGACAGTGCTATCTGACCTGGGTCAGAGTGTTGCCAGCATCCATGCTAAAAATTTAGTGGCAAAAAGTGGTCTTCAGCTCTCAGAACATTCCCTGGCATTGCTTAACTTGCTAGAGTCAGTCTAGTCTTGATTCCTGTGCTGTTAGCTAAGCACAGACAGTTGACACTAAGCACAGTCATATCCTTCTAGTTTTTGCACACCAAAACTAGACAAAAACACTCTAGTGATAGGGATGGCTATCACACCAGCAAAGCCAGAGGTACAAAAGCATGGACAGGGAGAGAAAGATCACATTGTCTGCAGTAGAATAAACAAACAACAGAGGGAAAAAAAAAAGGAAAAGAATTGTTTCTTTGCATGTCTTTCACCCCAAAATATTCCTCCTCACAATTCATTGTTATATTTCTCTGAGCTTTTGACTCTTTTCACATCTCCATGTGTTTTCTGCAGCCCCTACCACTTCCTCTGTGAGCTTTTTTCTTCCCTTCACACCTACTCAAAGCTATTATTTCTGAATCAAATTTGACACACATTTCTCAAATCATTACTTTTCTTTCCTATGTTATGTTTCTCTGCTTTAAATTCTCCTCTCCTACATATTTTTCCTCCTTCCTCAAAACTACCAAAAGCTCTTCTGTTTGATCCACTTACCCCTTTCAATTGTTTTCTTTCATACCCTTGATCACGTACTATTTAAAATCTAGAATAATTCTTGGACTTCTTCCTAATCTCACAGTTACTTGTTGCCTTCTCTTGACATACTCTTCCTGCACCCCTCCTTTAAAATTCGGGGTACCACAAAAAATCTTTCCTGTTTCTTTCATGATCATAACCCAGTTCCATTGTCTCTTGTCTCTATGTCCCTTGGCTCTTCTCCCAGGCTTTCCACTATCCATTTTCAAATAAAAACAGCAGTAAGGGGGAACACCTAGGATATTCACAGCCAAGGGGTGTGGAATAAAGTTCTTACGCCAATGCCAGGGGGTTCCATCATGGTGGGATCATAGTACCGGTCCTTGCCAACCAGCAGATTAGAAAACTTTGTAAACCTTGAGATTTTGCAGTGAGACCTCAGGGAGAGCCTGGCACATCCACAGCCTGACACCTATTTTCACCCAAGACCAGCAGTTATTTGTTGTCCTTCTTTGGGAGTCTGCTTCAGTTGTTCAATCAGCATTCACGTTTCATTTGTGTTCAGCCTGTGGCTTATGCTGGTTGATTGTGCTCCCAGGGCCACTGATTCCTCTGACTGATATTTCACATTAACTGAGGTCTAGGGTCAGTAAAATATTTAAGATTGCCTCTAAAGATATCCCTGTTCAACAGTGAGAACAGCTGTGCAGAGAGACCTAAGGTGCCTCAGGCGAGAGTCCATCTGCAGCAGAATGAAGTTCAGCGCAGACAAAATGTCTAAGCACCTACACGGGTCCTTGTGTTTGTTTTGCAGCCTTGACTCCTGGTGTCAAATCCAGGCATGTCTAGATGGAAATTCAGCCATTCCTGTGAGTGCATTTTGAGTTTTGAAGAAAATACAGAGCAAGCCCCAGTCTTTGCTGCATGGTGGCAAGGTTATCAGTCAAGTTTCAAGTGGTAATTGACAGCATCTGTCAACCTTGGAAAGCTCACACACAAAATGGAGGTCCACAAGCAACCCCAGAAGTCCCACATTTGCTGGGCACAGCAACTAAGTTCAAGCAGGAATAACTGGTGGTATGCTACAGCCTGCAATCTACAGGAAACAGAATAATCTGATGGTCTGGAAAAAACATTTTGACATTGCCCATTCTTATGTAGCTTGAACTATGAAGCTTTTGTCAAATTTTAAATTAAATTTCAATTTTTGAGCCCATTCTTTTTCTTTTGACAGCATTAATTTTATTCAGCAGAAAATCTGATCTGCGAATTTTCAAAGCTTTCTCTATTTGTTACATTGAAGCCTTTTCAAAGCTAAGAAATAAACAAACAAAACCCCCCAGAAAACAAAGGAAGACAATCTTAAAGAAAATTTCAGGAGTGAATAGTCCCTCTACATTAGTCTTTACATTGCATTCAGAGGCAAAAGCAAGTAGGGTGCAGGGAGGAAGGAGAAATATATGAATAGAAGCACAAAATATTTGTTTCCAATAAAAAAAAAAAAAAGAAAGAAAATTTAGAAGAAACTGAAAGCTTTTCCTGAAAGTTCAGGTTTTGGAAAAAAGCCATTTTATATTGAAGTATTTTACTCCAAGTATTTTTTCCGTCAGCTCTAGATTAAACTGTTTGAGTTGAACTTTTGCTTCATTAGCTGTTTAGCAGTTTCAGGGCAAATCAGCAAGACACAGACAAGTCTTAGTAAACTCCCCAAGTATTCTTTTGTGGTCCAAACAGCTTAATATTTTTTTTTCTTTATAGGATTTTACCCCTCCTCTCAATTTTAAGAGCACTTCATAGATTTCATTTGATCTCTCTTGGTCTTTGGGCTCTCAGAAAAAAAATTGTTGAAACTATGTGATAGAAAATTGGGGATTTGGCAAGGGAAACAAACAAAACCAACAACTTTTCACAAGGATACTTGCTTTCTGTAGGGGATTTTTAGTGTTTGCTTGAAAAAAATATATTAGAAATGCATCCAATTTTTGGGCTGAGATCTTAAGAGGAAAAAGATTTCCAACAGAGCTACTTAAATAATTTCAATGGTGAGCTCGTCATAACATTTATAAGTTAGAGAATGTGTATCTGCAATGACAATTCCTGTCATAAGTCATGCTTTCTTATTTTTATAAGTCACAGAGTCCTGCGGAGATCTACTGAACGCCCTCCATTTCAGCTTGACTGGGGGAGGGTTCTCAGTCGTGCTACAACTCCAGGCATGTACAGTAACAGCTACTGCCTTAGCACAGACCATGGTTTCTTTGCAAAATAAATTACTTCTGTTGCTGGTAGTGATACAAGCATGCAATGCAGGGGTGAGCGATTCTGAGAGATCTTAACTGACTCAGAGCAAACCCACTCGAGATAAAGTGAAACACAGTTTTCAGAATCATGCAGGTTATACAAACTATTGACTGCATACTCTGCCAGTCTTCTGTTGCACTCCCTTTGTCTTGCACTTGTTCTCTACTGTCATTAAAAATTATGCCAAAGAGAATTTCCAAAGAACCTGGGGATCTGGGGGCTGTGTGCAAGGTGAGGAATTTCAGGGTGGAGTTAAATAATTTACTTATCAGGGCCTATATAACTATCTGACGCTTGGCTAGTTGTTCTTACAGAAGTGGTCCTCTACAAGGATGGAGGGGCCTGGGGGTTAAACCTATATCTCTATTTCCTCACTTTCTTCCCCCTCAGCCCCAACACACTGTTAGTTTGTGTTTATTTACTCTTGTCATACTAGGAAATTTTTGCTCAGAGTTGGATACAGCTGTAATATCACTGTAAACTCAGTCCTTCTTCCCAACTTTTAGACCAACCACAGCCAGGTACTAGTGAACAGACCAAAGCATAAGTCTTCTCCCTCAGAAAAAGTTACAAACCCCTGGTTTTTTTGCAGATACAGGAAAGTTTAAAGAAGTGAGACTTATGTACCTCTCTTACCTTATCTTCTCATTACAAACACCAAATGCTTATTCTCTCTCCCACTTGCTTACAGGATCTTTGGGACCATAACAACCCAGTGATATACTTCAGTACCCAACATGCAAAAGTCTTTTCTTTATGCCTGTGAGGGAGATCTTCTCTCAAAATTTGTATTCTCTTTTTTATCAAGGGCATGGAGTTGCTAAGTTCCACCTTTCTGACTTTTTTGCTCGTAGCTAGAAACCTTTTCTGGCTCCCTACCCAGCCAGCCAGCACTTATTCTCTCAACAGTAATAATCACATCCAAATTAGATTTGCTGTTAAACAACATCCCATTTCTTTCAGAAACAGGAAAAATGAAAACATGCATAGGAAAGCCTTTATTCTTATTCACAGCAGCAGGATATGGGGTTACCATGGGTCATGAAAGCATATGGTGCAAAAGGTGAATATTTGTTGAGAACCTTTGCTGTTGAGATCTGACTGTAGAAACTGCATTTTCTCCATAAGGGGAAACGACTATTTGTTTCAATTCACACAAAAATTTGATTTTGGGCTGACTACAAGTACTTATTTATTTTGGGTTCAACAACTGAACCTTCCCCCTTCAGCCCTAAGCAACATTTAAGAAAAAAGGTAAAACTACTGTAATTCTGATCCACAGTGTGTGTCCTAGGTCTGAGTTTCGCACTGCTTCATCCCTCTAAATTAAGGAGTCCCTGATCCTTTCTTCCTTTTTATACCAAACCACTTCTGCCCTGAAAAATGCAGGCCTACACAGTGAATTGGATAAGAGAATTTGGGTTAGTCTTTGCCGTAGACTTTCTGACAAAAGAGCTTCTGTTTACTAAGGTAAGCTCTAGGCACGGGGAGAAGAGAGGGATTCTGTACAATAACCTTCTCTAATGTACTTCTCTAAGCATCTACTCTCAACACCAAACCAAAGAACATTATGAAGCCACGATGTGGTTCTGGTGACTTCTTCTCAAAAATGCCCCAACAAAAACTAACCAAACCAAGAACTAGAAAAAGTATAACAAAAGATGACAAGAAGTATGAAAAGTGTGAGGTAGCCTATGTTTGAGGAGAACTCTAGACCTCTTCAGCCTTGAAAGAGACAAATGGGAGGTAAAGACATACAAGAGCTTCTATAAAGTCACTGTTCTCACTGTTCATAATGAAAAAATGAGAAGTCATCAAAAGAGTCTTAAGCAACTAATTGAAGTAAATTAAAAGTATTTTAATTAAGAAGGTGCAATTTAACTGTGAAACTGCTTCCTCACTTCTATTTACAAGTAGAAAATACCACCTGAACTTTTTTATTTTCTAGGAATATAATTACTGCAGTTCTTCACTAGAATGTTGGGCTTACACTTTATTTAAAAATAAAGGTTTTCATCAAGGGTGAATGTATGCACATACAGAAAGAACGAGATTTCAGTGTTCTGCAGTAGACCATGAAGGCACATTTTAAAAAGGAAGTTTATTGGAAAAGATTGCAGCAGCCTCATTACATTAAAAATAGTGATCAATAATCCAGGAATGTTTGATATGCAATAATTTTGTCCTTATATATCTTGAAAAATATTTTTGAATATTTCTAGGCAAAGTTATTTGTACCTGAGAACTATCACAGACACACCACTGAAGAGTTAAACCTGATTGGGTTTTTTTCCAGATAGGTATATTGTTTCATTGGAAAGGGATGTGATGTGCCAGGGGAATTACTAAGAGTTCATTCACACAAATATTTATGGTTACATGACACCAGTAGTACTCTGTTAGTGGGCACCAGTAACATGGGGCAACAATAGATTACCCATAAAAAAGCCCTATTAAAGTTTGGAAGGTGGGCGAAGATTCTGAGCTGCAAAGTGGGCATCTCAGCCTTTACTGCAGTACATAAAATTACTGCCTATATGACTTATCTGAGCAGCTGATGAAGGATTGTTTAATTTAATGAAAGACAATATTCTTTCAGCATTTTAGACCTTGCAATGTAACACAAAAGAATGCTGGTATTTCCTGGCATTAGCCATAGGATATGGGCTGGGTCATAAAAGACCCAGCCACTGGATTTAGTAGCTAAATTATATCCCCTTATACTCCAGATATTTCTTAATCTTGGAAAATTAAATAAGAAAAGCAAATGTTTCAACCCAAACTAACAACTACCACAGATTAATTCAAGCAATTAGTAAAGAATAAATCAATAACTATAGAAGAAAAGACGTGGTAAACTCAAAATTCCCCACAGTCATAAGCAGACTGTATTGATGCCTTTGGGATCTCTGTTAGCAGTAATCACCTCTGTTCCTCATAGTTTACCATCCCAGGGTCACCATGCACTCTGAAGCTCGTGAGGTTGCCCAACCAACTCTGGAAGTGGGAGATCTTCTGGAGATTTCTACCCTCAGTTCCTGTGGCTTTCCTTTTCTATGGGCCACATTGGCTTTATATTTGTTCTCAAGAAACAGAAAGCCAGTGACTCCTGACATTCCCTTCTGAGAGCTTTTACCATCATGAGTGCTTAAGAAAGGGCATTGTTAAGATCATCGACTTATTCCCTCAGCAGAAGTCCTATGGATTTGCCTGAAATATGCTCTGAGACATTAATGTCAACCATTGTACATTCTTGGAGTTCATTTTCTGCCCTATTCGTCATTCTTGATGTATAGTACTTTTGGCTAACCACTGTTAACCACCTTCGGTTCAAGAAACCCATTACATTCTGGCACTGAAACCTCTGTTCTTCTGCCCTGAAGTCTCTAACATCATCTCTGTGCAGCGAGATGTATGATGTTTTGCAACAGTGCTCAATGTGAATAAGTTTGTTAAACACTCCAGAATATATTCTCATAACCAAAATATTTCTGCTAACCCATGCAAATATTCATAAAAGGTTGGCTGAAAAGAGTAGAAATTTATGGACTGCTGAACACAATTGGTTATTAATTCATCTGGAATTCTGTATGTGGGGGAAGGGAGTTCATAATACAAATTCATAACTGGTTGATTTCTGAGATGTACCATACAGCAACTTAAATTTAAACAAAACCTTTCTCATTAAAAAATAATGTAATCCAAAATGATGACTCAAATTCAGACAAAAGCAAGCAATATCTTCCTATTGTTTCAACTTGTTTGTTTATCAGTATTCTGTTTCTTAGAAACCTGTTAAACTTTGATAATGTACTCAGGTCCTTGGAGCAAAGAAAGCTACACATTATGAGACCTAAGGAGCAGAAAAGATTATTTAAAATTTCATTAGCGCTTCTCCAACAGTCAGCACAGGGACATTTTGACACTACCTAGTGACACCCTCCCAATCTCATCATGTTCCATTTCACTTCCAACACCTTTGCAAAAATCTATGCTTAGGCAAGGATCTCCCTGAAAAGAGCCCTCATAGACCACTTCATGCTTCCTCTCATAATCATGGATATTCTAATCATGCCCTTTTCAAATTGAAAGCTTTTTTTAAATCAATTTCATGATAAATGGACATTTTCTGAGGCTAAAAGGGTGATCTGTGAAGTAGTTTCTATCACATAGATTGCCCTGGTAATATGGTCTGTTTTTACCTCAAGTGATTTATAAACATGTACATGAAACCACTCATAAGTCAACCCAATAACCAGCAGTTGCATTTCCCAATCTGAGTACCGTTCTATCTCAGTCAAATCTGTGTGTTGAAAGGATATGCCCCCAGATCATCCTGTTCCAGAAGTGCAGTCTCAATCCACATAGACCTGTCTCATTTTGGACTCTTTCTTAAACAGAGAAAAATTAGTTTCAGCTCCTCTGTGGTTGTCTCCTGAGTCTTTCCCCTTGTAATCACATGAGCATTCACTATTGTCTGCTAGCAATATGCTCAGTGGAATATTTATAATAAATCAGGGAATAGGTTTGCTTAGATATAGTAATGAGGCTGTGAATATCTGGGTGGTCTCTCTCTTTTGAAGTCTTTCTACTTGTCCAGTTACCTTACTGACGTTCAGTCAAATTCCTTTTTCCCAACGCAAAAATCATGGTAGGTTTCCTAAATAACCAGTCTTACTCATCCCAATTGGATATTAGTTCTCACTCAATTTAAGGTTTTTTTTTTTTTTTCCCCTTGGCATGCATTGCATAGATTTTTCTAACACATAATAATTTCTGTCCCAAATAAGCACATCATCAATCATTATTTCCAGTCAAAGAGATTTTGGTACATCTTATGTGTCAGTGGAATCCTGCAGTGAAAGCACTTCAATGTATCTACCCAAGGAGAAGATTCTAAGTCAACATGCCAAAACCATAGGCTAGAGAAAAAAAAGTCGAATATAATAATTTGAGGAAATTATGTAGGTTTGGCCTTTCCAGCTTTTCTCACAGGCAAAGAGATTATTTGATATCTTTGCCTCCCTTCTAAACATATACAGTGGCCATACCATCAGTTCACTGACTTCTGACTTCATTTAGCACATTCTAAGTCTGCTAGCCCTCTAACGCTCTTCCACAAGGCTCTGAAAGGATTATTTGCATTGGATGTATGTTTTGGTAGAAAAATAGAATCTGGGTTGTTGTGTTACATCCTTGGTACACTTTTCACCGATACACGATAATTATAACCTATACAGTTATAAGACTGTCTATGCCCCATCCAGCAGATTTGCTTAACACCTTGTGGTTATCAGAATGGCATTCAACTGTTTTAAAAGCTGAGTGCTGGTCGTTTAGCTTTAGTGTGATTTTTGTCACTCAGGTGCATAAAAATAATTTTACTCTTCTACTACTAAGTAACCACTATCCTTTCTGTTAACTGCTTGACATTTCAATCACATTGTTTTGAAATTGACTCTCCAAGCACTGCTGGTATCACAAAAGTATTTGGAAGAAAGTAGATATACCACAACAGAGAATAATCACATCCCACAGTTGCTCCACACCAAGGCTCCCACCACTCTTAGAATGCACAGAAATAGATTGCAACTCACCTCTCTTTCCCACGCAGGGACCTTCTCATCCTTGCTCCTGAAAACTTCATCTGGGAAAGAAGTTTTCTTTTGTTCCCAGCTTGCCCAAAGAAAGCACATAAAAGCTCCTGCTACCTCACAGAAATGTTCTTTAGTAGGACAGTTAAGCAGTAGAGACTTAGGAAGACTGGAGGCTTTCAAGACCAGACTAAATAAAGCTCTAAGCAACCTGGTCTGATCTCAGAGCTGGCCCTGCTCAAGAAGAAGAAAAAGAAGACACCTCCATCCTGAATTCATCCATTATTCTACACTTCAAAATGTGATAAAGTGATATCTCCTCCATTACTGACTTTAGAGAAAAATTATAAATTTAATCATGACAATCCTCCTAAAAACACTCCTAGAAACCCCATCTTCCTTGAGGTAGTCAGCCTTAGTTTTGCTTCAGGCATAGCCATTGCAATCACCTGTGGATATCAGCAATCTGGTGTTAAGGATGTGCCAACGAAGATGTTATTCACAGATGTATCCCCTTTACACAAGAACCACAATCCTCTTCCTCTGATTACTGACCAATTATTATGATCATTCAGACAGCAAATGAGATGTCCATTACTTCCCTTAAACGTTTTTGCATCTTGGTTTTAGAGTAGAAGTATGCCAGAAAGTGAGATCTGAAACAAAACACAAGATTATAGGAAAGTTATCTGAAAGTCCCTAGAGGACACTTAAAAACTTATATGTATTCCTTATGGTTTATATCATGGATATAAACTCATATATCATGGATACCAATGCAAATCCTGACTCTGCTGATACCAATTGGAAGTCAATGAGAAAATCAGGTTTCCCTTGCCTGGAGAACCTTAGCCTGATAATATTAACATACCTTAAAACTTTTTCAGATATGGCAAAATTAAATCTGCATTGCTCTTTTGCAAGATTAATCCCTAAGATCTAAAACATGCATTTATTTCTGGCCAAACAAAGTAATAAACTGGACCAGAATCTAAAATAAGACCTAGATCTAATAACTCCCTCCTGCAAATTCATAAATATCTGTCCATATCTGAGCAGTTACACTGAACCTATTATATATGTGAGTAACTTTAACTTTTCTACTCCTTTTGGGGGATTTGACTCCAAAAATGCTACTCATTTAGTTTGATGGCTGTCCTAAACAAAATTGACCAAGTTGCATGCTGAAGTGTTGCAGAACAGAGGTCTTACACTTTGGAATACAGTTACTTATATGAGAAAAACCACTCACAGATATTGTAGTGTGAAATCAAGATTGTACTTTCCCACATACTGTTCCATGTCTAAAATTGCAAGCTTTCAACATGAAAAATACTACAATTACAGATCCATAATTTTTGTTTTCATTTAAATATGTTTTTGTATTACATTTCTGCTCACAGAAAGGAATAATTTTCCATGTATATTCACTAGTTCTGCGTCACCTAAGTATGTTTGTGTTGTTTTCTTTTTGTTTTGTATACGGAATTTAAATACCACAATGACAGGCAGATCATTCAAAAGGGAAACCAAAAAGAAGTGTAGCAAAATAGTCCTAGAAAAGTCTCTTTAGCAAAGAACACTTCCAGACCTTAGCTTCCCCAAAAAAAGCCAAGAATAATTCCCTCAAGCACAGAATCTTGAGGTTAGAAAAGATAAGTCTAAACAGTAATTTCCTACATAAGAATCAAGTCTAGCCAACCTTATCAGGCTGTGTACTTCTACGCTCTTGGAGTGTGAAATATTTCCTGAGCATAATTTTTGTAATATGTTGTCTTCTATATGTTTAAATTCTGATCATTCAGCTCTATCCTCCCTTCTAATTCTTATATTCACAATCTTAAGACCTTGGTCTGGCTCAGCCTATCATTTTAGACTACAGGTGGAGCCTCATTTTGAGCCAGTCTCCTAATTCTTAGATGAATTTGATAACCCTTAATATCACTATATGCACTGGTGACAGCAGTGATTTACTGTGATCACTCCACAAAGCAATAGCCTGTGATTCTTAAAAGAATCATGCCTTGATTGCCTGCATCTTCCTTTTTTGAGACTGCGGCCAGAATTAACTTTCCTTCACCCCATGCAAGCCTGTCTCTGCTGCGTAATCACTCCAGGTATTTATTTGGCCTTTACCTGACTGTCCCAGATATGAGAAACAGCAGCTGGCCCTGCAAATTCTAACCTGTTGTATTAAAGAACCAGATCCACTGATTCCATTTTAATTGTTCTACTTTTAGAGCAAACCAGAAAATCCACAAGGATGAGCCAGTTCAAATGCTATTGTAAGACAGGACTTACAGGAAGGACTTCTTCAATGTGAATGGAAGTTATTATTCCTCAGTGTTGATTTAGGGCATAATTTTAGAAGAGCCCATATCCTCCACTCTCATCCCACCATCCAAACCAGACTTTCAGAAGACTTCAAGTTTTGGGAGAATATTTGCTGAATATCTAGGTCTAATTTCTCAAAAGAAAAAAAAGTCATCAAGAGTTCCACATTTGCAGGAGAAAATTTTCAGGTTAAAACATAAATGTATTGTACCACCTTAGCAGGTATAATTTTTAAACAAACATGTTTGTCTTTTTATCGATATTTCTTCATATCTTCACACAATTTAAAAAAGGCTTTGGTTTCTTATTTTGAATATAGTTACTAAATATGCAACACTAGTATCTTTCTCCTAGACAAGCAGGGGACAAGGACAAGTGGGTGCAGAGAGCAGAGACCAGTTGGTACTGATGTAGCACTAGGAAGGTAGAAGGTTGCTTAAGTCTTAATGGGACACAATATAAATTTACAATCACATTCAGGCGACTCTAGCAGCAGGGGTATGAGAGGTAACCACAGCTTCAAGCTCTCCCTTTTCCAGTTCCTGGTGGGAGAAATTCAAGAATGATTCTTTGGTTCTGTTGCTGCCCAGGGCCAAGACGCCAGCCATGGCAGCTTGACTGACTGTCTGCAAGCATGGTGGGTATGTGCACAGCCCAGCTACCCGTTATCTCCTGGGCTTGGTGACATGTCAGTCTTCAGTGTTCCTCTTGAATTCACAGCCAGAGGTCTTAAAATTTTCCAGTAGACAGTCCATTATTAACACCTCACTGAACATAATAGGCTACCAGTGTCACACTCCTTCCACTGTGTAGTTTCATAATCAGATAAAGTTATATTTCAATTTTATTTCCCATACTCATTACAATCTTTTCTTTTTTTTGTCATACACTAGACATTTTACATTATTTCTAACTTCTTTTTTTGTCTTTTATGCATGAGCTAAGACAGCTGGATAAGGCACCACAAGTATTTTGTCACAGAAATATGATGTTCCACTCTCAAAATCACTCCTTTGGAAAGCACTGGGATTCTGGCAGACACCATAAATTACCGTTTGGTCACATCCACACCTCTAAAACAGTGTTTGCAACCACTGCTCATTGCAGTATTTGGCTGAAATGCCCCATCTGTCCTCACAGTCCAGGCTTTTAGAATACTCTAAATTGAGCCAAATCTAGTCTGGTTTTGCTGACAGGTAGTCTTACTCCCAAACTTTTGCTACTCAATAGACAGTGCCTTTTATTTTTTCTGATATATTTGCACCTCACAATTCTAAAACCACCAACTCTGCCCCATATCAAAAGTTTGACTCAACCCAGAAGGGCCAGGATTCTTTAATCAAAGAAGTGTCTCTGGTGGATAAAGCAGATTGGCCAACAAGGCTCATGCCACGCTCTCTGAGAATGACAGGTAAGTCTGTAAGCTCTGAGGCCAACACACAAAACTTTGACAGGCTCCAAATGAAGGCATTTCTTGAGCTCTTCCTTCATAATTTCTGGCAAACATCCTCCCTTCAAACAGTACGGGACTTGGGTCAACAATGCTCTCAGTCTGGTCTTCTACCAGATTGTGAATGCATACTGCTGGTGTCACCTAGTTCTACAGGGGTGACACTAAAATTAGTGGGTTTCCTTGCTTATCCCTGTTCATGGCAGGAAAACTTGCCCCTGTACCTCTTTATTTTGCCTTCCTTCTTCCCTGTGGCTTCACTAAACCTTGTCAGCTGATTAACATCAGCCAAAATGAACTGTTTCTCCATAATTGTGTGTAATAAATACCCCAACTACATGCTACCTTTGAGACCTTGGAGCCTCGATCTCTGCTGTGCTCCCTCCCACACCTTACCACATGTCTGGGTCTCAACCAGCCTTTCCAGAGAGGCAACCAAGAGACTTGAAGCAGCAGAGTTTACCAGCACGAGGAACAAAGAGCCCAGGCTAAAAAAGGGAAAAATGGTGCCAGACACTTAATATAGGAAAATTATTTGTCCTCACCTGTCTGAGAATTCTCTGGAACTAGTAAGGAGCTTAAAAATGAGGCTTGCTAGGTCCTCAGATCATTGTTCTGGAAAAAACCCTGAGAGAATAAAGAGAAGCTTCTTCAACTCTAACCCTTACTTGTGATCTAACATGCAAAATATATATAAAAACCAAACAACAATTATGTCCAAAGTGGTCTTTCTGTCCTTTGGCCAGGCTCCTTTCATCTGCTCAGCAGGTACTTCTACCCTCACCCTTTGTACCTCTCAGGCATTCTGGATGGTGCCAGACATGGCCTTGAAGGTGGTTCACAAAGGTCTGCATACTGTAAAGAATTATTTGTAGATAGCATAAGAGCAAGGACACAGGACATCTACCAGCAATTTTTGCCCTGACTTTTCCAGAAACCTGGCAGAAATCACGTGGCATCAATTTGTGTTCTGATCAATGGCATCTCGTATAACTTTATGTACTCACTTTCTCCAAGTATTCACTTAATATTTAATCAACCATCCTTTATGTTTCTCCCATGGCTAAACAGAATTTGGGCTCTTGAGTCAACAAATTTCATTCCTCTCATTCACTTTTTCCCTCTCTGTGGTCAGCTTACCCTCCTGGCTTCCAAAATTATTCTGTTCCCTATGCCACATGCTTTTCTAAATTTCTGAGATCTTTGACTTTCCACAGTTCTCTGGCCTCCAAATCTGTCATTGCTGCATATTCCTGTTACCAGTATCTCCCTAATTTCTTCTTATTTGCACACAAATATACTTACCTTCATCACCTCCTGCAATGTGTCACCATCACTTTGCCCCGGAGGGGACTGGTGTTCCATAAAGAGTTGGAAAATTTTGTATTATTGTCCAACAGAAAGCTAGCAGAATGTTAGCTTTCATCAAAGTACTGCCACTTATGAAAGTATTGCAAGGGTTCTCAAAACACCATTAATGTCCATTTTCCCCCAAACTACAAGATTTTTATTTAGAAGTGTTTTATCCAGAGACTTCTTCCAGAGATGAATCATAAGAGATCAATAGAAACATACTCCAGGAATAGAATAACTGAACTCCTTTGCATTTCAAAAGAATGCAGAAAGCCATCTTTTCCTTCCAGCTGAAAAACAATATGAAATAATTTTTTAATCCCACAGAATTACTGCCATAATCTTTTTCATTTTGACTTCATTATGATCCTGATGACATATAAAAGAAAGTTTTTGTGGTCCAAATTTCAATGTAGGGCTTTATACTGAGGGACTTGATCAACCTATGAGACAGACTTTGAAATCACTGAATTAAAGTAAAGAAAATGGATTAAACACAGGTCATTAACTCAACAGCAGTCAATCAAACTGATGAATCATGGGCTATAAATTCTTTTCCTTTTTTTTTTTTTAAAATCATGCAATTCCCTGGTGCTTGACCTTATTACAATTTTTTGTTTTTCAGAGATGCAGGAACATAAACATGAACTTAAGTGACTTGTTAAATGGTAAATTTATCTGAAGTGTAGCCTCAGACTTTATTTGCTTGTGAGTTCCTTATCTATAGTCTTCCAAGAAAAAACCCCAAACAAATCAGTTATAAACACAGCTTCAGGTACAAAGGCTTTAAAAGAAAAACAAGAATTGCACAGTAGCACAAGCGAAATGCACTTTTAAAGAATTAAGGTGTTGTGTCACTCACACTAATTTACAGATGCCTTAGGCAAAAAAGGTTTCATTTTCCCTCTCTTGGAATGGACATATTTCATAAAATGGCTTTCATTTCCCTGGGCTTTCATTACCCCTTGAACATTGAAACCTATGAGGCTGAAAACATCATGCATCATTCCTTTGTCTCAGAACAAGAAGAATGGAGGCATGTGCATGAGTAAGACTTTCTAGGGATCAGCTAGAACAACTGATCAGGATGCACAGCAACACAAGAGGGACTATCCCAGGAGCAGAGCAGGGAAGGCAGTATTGGTGCTTCCCTTCTCTCTATGAAAGGAAAACATGACTGTGTCCTTTTATGGGAAAAGAGCCTTACTTTTATCTGTGTACACAGGTGCTGATCCAAAGCCACTGAAATCAACACAAATATTTACATGTACTTCAGAGGACCCTGAATCAGACCTACAGCCATTTGATCTAGCTGGCATGTGGAGGTGGAGGCAGAGTCAGGTTCCTTGTATTCCTCATGGTTCTCTGCCCTCCTGTTCACCCTCACAGGTGAGGAGTCCCTGCACCACCAGCACCCAGGCTGGGGCCACTATCCCAGTAGTAAAAGTGGCCAGGGAAAAACAAGTTTGTCAGAGAGAGAAAGGGGGGGAGGGATGATGGGAAGCTTGCTCTCCAGTTGTGCTGAGTAAGGATTGTGCTTACTTTTCCCATCTGATCACTACAAAATTATTTATAACTGTCCTTGTGGGAAAATACACAAGATAATAATGAATGCTATACAGCAAACAGCTGAATCACAGTGTCCCAACCTCATATTCTCCAGCCCTTGAGCTCAGCCATCTAGGAAGTGCCAGAAACTAGAATGCATTTTTATAAAAGGAAGTGCTCATATCTTTTAGGCAGCCAATGTTTGCCTGCCATTGGCTGCTGGAGTCATAGCTTTCATCTAAATTAAGAGTGGTCACAAATATTCTCATAAACTCAGTAGTCATCCAACTGTGTGGTGTGAGCTGACAGCTGTGTGACACACAAGAGTCAGAACAGAACTGGCAGGTGAGCCAAGGAAGTTTTGGCTGTCCTTTGGAAAGGAAGACTTCTGCAATGTTATTTAAACCTTCTCTGAAATCAACTGCACTGCAGTGACCAAAAAAAAAAAAAAAAAATAGAAGCCTACTTCATAAGTCTTATGAGCCAGGGGGAAAACATCCTGTGAGATGGACTTTGCAACTTCAAATGCCTGGTCTGTTTGTTAGCTAAGAGTTAAATTCAATTGTGCAATCAGAAAATAAGGCTCAAAACCTGATTTCCAAATCAAACAGCCCCGTTCTCCTGTTTGTAAGTTCTGACTGCCTTTCCTATCTGACTGCCTGCATTTGTTGCCATCTCATCTTTAATGCTCTGTGCTGCCACTTGGGTTTCCTCCCATTTTGTTACATGATCACCTCTAAAACTGTTTCCAAACAGAGCTGTTAACCAATAACATGGTTCCCATTTATCAGTTAAATAAGCAGCATTTGGTTTAATATTAATAGATTGCCACATGTTTGTCCAGGGAAAAGGGACACAGAAGTGTTGGAAGTGAGGTTTGTCATTAAAATTATTTCCCAGCTCATGATTACAGAACTATTTATAATTACTCCTGTAGGACAATTGTAAAGTACTGGTGAAGCAAGACCATCCTGTAGATTAGATGTGCCTTATCCTTGCCCACAGAATACTTTCCTGTGAGCCCCATGATGCTTTTTAACCCTATCCTTCCTGCAAGGTGATTTTAGATTGCAGCCTCAAATATCCAGGGACAAACTGTTCCAGCAAGATTAGAATCAGCAGTGACACATCCAGATGCATCCAGAACTATGCTGGACTGAGGAAAAGAAGAGGGAGAGGATGAATGTCTGAGATGAGGGTGACAAACTGTGGTATCCAGAAGTATATGGGAAAGAGAGGACATGAATGTCCAGCACTGTGACCAAAAGGGAATGTTCAGACCCTGATGGAACAGAAAAACTTCCCATAAAATGGTATTTAGTCTCAGTTTATCATCACAATGTTTGGGATGGGGTTTTTTACCATTTTGGCATTTATTTGATACCTAGTTACAATTACAAGCCAAAATTTATAGCCCTACTTCTAAGCAATGTAGAGTCAGATCAAACAAAACATTCTACAGTCCAGGAAAAGGTCGCTTAGGGCAGCTCAGGAAGCTGGAAATCACAAAAGATAGATAGTGATTTTAAAAAAGAGTTAGTGTGAGTTAGTCTTTCAGGCATCTGCTAAGTCTGCTAAACCTATGGAAGTTTCAAAGCACAAGTATAGATGTTATAAAATGTGCATATGGAATAAAAAGGCAACAGTAGAGCAAAAGGACAAAACAAATATCCTCTCTTCTGTCTTTCAGGAACATCATGCTCTGATCATCATAGTTATCAGAATGCTGGTCAGAAAAAAAAAAAAGTATTTATTATGATTCAGAAAGATGTAGTACAGAGATCTCAGTCCAAGAGCACAAACCTGTCACCATGAAAGATGAAGTCCTTGGAACTCCACCTCATCCACAGCCTATAAATTGTAGGGCTGAGGTTGAAGGTGCCTATATATCTTTAGATGTATCTGTGACAGAGGGCAGGAGGCAAAGGCCCTGATGCAAAGTTATCAAATGTTAATGGAAGCCCCCCATGAAGGATTACTCATTACACTTAAGGGACTGGAGTTCAAAACTCCAAGTTATACCAATACTTCCTTTAACCTTTGGTATGATGAATCTGTACCTTCTACCTTCTCAGATAAAATAGGACAAGACTTGCCATCTTATTTCAAAGTGCTCTGATCGAGTATAACTGTTAATGAATACACAGAATTAAGTCAAGTTACTGACCGCAGCCTATTGTGAATAATAATATTTTCTCAAATTTATTACCTTGTTGTTGGTTTCGTACATTATTAAATAATTGTAGAAGAAATAGGATTTTACCCTTGTTACTCTTTCTTGAAGTGTTTAGATTTAAAAATTTAGGATCTACACTTTTCATTTTTGCAGCCAAGAGCTATCTCTACAACTTCCTGAAAGGTGGTGGTAGTCAGGTGGGGGCTGATCTCTTTCTCCAGGCAACCACTGACAGAACAAGAGGACACAGTCATAAGTTGAGCCAAGGGAAATTTAGGTTGGTTATTAGGAAAAAGTTTTTCACTGAAAGAGTGGTGAAGTACTGGAACTGTCTGCTCGGGTTGGTGGTGGAATCACCATCCCTGGATGCATTTTAAAAAAATTGGATGTGGCACTCGGTGCCATGGTTTAGTTGAGGTGTTAAGGCATGGGTTGGACTCAGTGATCATAGAGGTCTCTTCCAACCTGGTGATTCTGTGATCACTTCTTTGTCCTGCTGTTCATGGTCTGGATGCACTTGGAAAGCCACCTTCTCATGATTTCTTTTGCCCAAGCTCTGTTAGCAATACCTCTCACCGGAAATTTCGGGGTGGTCGTATCTGGAGGCAGAGAAATGTGATTTGTCCTCCAGAAGACTCCAAAAGTGAAATGTACAGGAGCGTGTTATAAAACTGACAATTTATTAAAAACCAAATCAAAATGACAAAGGGACTCAAGGCCAGTTCAGATGGGAATTTGTGCAGTCAGGTCCAGGCTGCTCCATGGCAGAGGGGGCCGGAGCCCAAATAATCTTTCAGGTCTCTTCCAATGCAAACAATTCTATGATTCTATGAATAAAGTCATGACAGCTGCCAGCTCACTCAAATCCAGATAACTGCCAATGACTATAGGTTAGATTTTTATTTTGTCTAAATCGTTATTAAAATTTTAGTAAACCTCCAAGAAACTCTGCAGGGGCTGTGCAGCTTTTGATCCCTGCTGTTCTTGGCTGTTTACTTCTGCAAATATCCATTGCAAGAGGAGTTGTGGTTCTTCACATTTTTCTGTCCAGCACAGATCAAGAGTGCTTTATGATCAACTCTTCCTTGGACCATGAAGTAAGGAAGATATCTAATGTGGAAGCACATCTTCCTCAGAGACATCTGAGGTACCATCTAGTGGAAACATGCAGTTCAAGCCCTCTTTCCCACTTCATATTCTTTTGAAGAGGGATAAACAGAAAGGCAACTAAAATACCATCCTCACAGAGAACATTATCAGCTAGAGATTAGTTTAGGTGACACTGAATTTTTTCCATATTTTAAAAATAATAATTCCACTTGTTTAATTTTTTAGGGCTGCTAAAAGGCAAAAGAGCAACTGAAAAAACCAACCAACCAACCAAAATCCTGAAGTTTTATCTTGACATTATTAATTAAATAATTATTTATATAACAAAGAAAGCAAATATATGTTAAGCTTTCATTTTTATAATTTAATCTAAATGAACAAAACCAAACTAAAGCAACCCCTGGTTGCTGCCATAGGACTTATGGTAACAGGTTACACCTAAATCAGAGGCTTGGAGAAGCTCAGCTGAAGTAGCCTAGATATTCCTAGTGTCACCTGTGAGTTTTTGGAGAAATCCTGCTGCAGCTGCCTGTACAATGGCAAACATAAATGTCATTCAGCACTTGGAAAACTTTATGGGCAGCAGGAATAGTTGAACACTGGAATAGGCTGGCAATCCTGAGGCATTTCTGTCAACAAAGAATCATAACAAGAAGGCAAAACAGTATCTGTTCTGAATGACTTGTGTCTGGCTTGGGTCAGAGGAAATTACCTGGATGGCCAACATATGGCTGTTTTTTCAGCCTATTTTCAATGAATTTTTTTTTGTTTGTTTGAAAAGATAGATTATTGGGGCTTTTTTTGCAAACTGAATGTGACTGTTTGCAATGTCACCTGCAACACCAATCACATAGAAAGGTCAGGAAATAGGACTGGATTTCCTGTAGCATGAGAATCCAGTTTCCTGAGATCACATGCTTTCTGTCATATGATCTTTCTTTCATAAACCTGTTTTTCTTCAGTTTTCTTCTACCCTTCCACTACCCTTTTAGATCCTAAAAATACAGAAGTGGCTAAAGCAGCTTTCTAATACTTCAGTGCAGAACACAAGAGGAAGGAGTAACCTGCCAGCAGTAGTACTGAAAGGCCAATTTTTCTGAGTTTCCAGAGAATAAAGATGTGTGGTAGTCTGGCCCCAAATGTGAATGGAAATAGAATCATTTCTCTGAAATGGATTATTTGGATTGTGGGTGAATTTATACCCATAGGTCAGTTTTACAGGTCCTCTTACTTTGAGAGCTGTGCATCAAAACTACAGGCTTAGCTCACAGGTAGGAGTAGTTTAATGGATGGGAAATGCTGCCAAAGCACTATGTGTATATATATATGTATAATTGGGTTTTTATTAATATATTGCTAATACACACTGAAGTACAATATTGTTGAACAATCTAATGAGGGAAGCTAGAGAAGGGAAAGGTTCACTAGATTACAATTGTGGTTTAAAAATATATCCTGGGAAGGTGTGATGCTTCATAATTTTAGCCCAGCTGAGTTCTAGAGAAATTTTTCTGCATGTCTGTACAGAAACAAAGAATATTAGCATTTCTGGAGGAACCTAGGATAGACTGGGAATGCAATAGAAAGTAATATTCCTGTTAGAGAATCCTTTACATTCCTATGTGAAGTTATCATTCTCTATTAAATTCTGCAGAACTTTTCCATAAGAAGACAATATAAAAAGAAGTGATGGGTGCATACAATGTTGGCCATATTAAAACAAGAATAAAAGTGGGCAGGTTTTTTTGAAGACATATCCAAACCTAATTCTCTGCTGATGTAAATCATCCCAAATCAAATGAACCTGATTAATAGCAAGTTAGGAACCCACTCAAAATTCTCTCATTGGCTCAGAAAAAATTAGCAATATTTATTTTTCTCCCTATAGACTGAATTCATGTGAGTTGATCTTTTAAGGGCAACAGAGTTGAAGCTGACATACTGTCTATTTAAAGGACAGGATGTGAGCAAATAAAGATTTTGTAATTAATTTTTTTTTTTGATCACAGAAGATGAGATCCAGTAGGTTAGGTCTAGCTACAGGGTCCTAAAACATAGCATACATTTCACAACCTCCTTATGTCATGCCTTTGTTACATCTCTAAGTTAAGTGGCAGTTGGAAAAGATGCTCCTTTGATATCATAAGAACATTTGGTTCTTGAAAATGTTCCTGATCCTATAGGAGAAATAAAATTAAAAAGCAGCAGCAACAATATCCAGGTGAATTCACTGGGACAATTGAGATATCGAGCAATGACTACAAATTCAAAACAAAAAGACCAAAAAGGGGACAGGTCCTGTTCCCAAACTCAGGGGACTAATCTATCCTAATGGTCCAAGAGTTGCCAAGCGAAGAAAAAGATGAGGTGCTGGCAATGGGTAGAGAATGATTTTGGAAGCACGAATACCAGAGTGCTAGATGAAAGAAAATTTAAAGGCAGTGGGAGTAAAGTATTGGATCACAAAGGGAAAAAAAATGGGCTGAGGAAGAAAGGCACAGAAAAAACCATCTGCAAGCAGCACTAGTGATGGGGAGAAAAGAAGCAGGAGACACACACCCAGGTGCACCACTGCCAAGCAGCCCGAAACAAAACCCAGCATCGTTTGTGTGGGGATTTTTTCTCGCGCTCGCTCTTTAGATCAAAAGGAGAGCAGCAATGCAATCTGCTCTTTGCAAAGAGCACTTTCAGCCAAGAGAAGGAGAGTGCATACACTGGAACATCTGTTCCAAGAAGCCACTTGAAAAATAATCTTATAATAGCATGGGGAAAACATCTGTGCAGCATGCACCAGACCACCAGTAGTGCAGCAGTAGAGGAGTAGAAGGGGGAAGGAAGACAGGAGGGAGTGAGGGAGACAAAGTAGAACAGGATTAGGTCAGGGGCAAGTACCCCAGTGAGGGGCATGACCCACATGTGAAGAAACTGCTCATTTGGTGTCTTTTCTCTTCTAATCCTCAGCAAGAGGCAGACAGATTTCTCACCCACTGAGCTGTGTTTATTGGCAGATATTACTCAACATGTGCTGCTTTGAAAAATCCCAAACTACAATCAAAGTGTTTGAGAGGTTGCACGAAAAGCTCCCTGCCTTTGGCCTCTCGTGTAACACCCACCCCTTCTGCCTCAACTTGCTTTATCTCTGCTGATAAATGTGCTTGATAAACAGTCACTGCTAGCTCAGGTGAGGAGAACCAGGATGCCAAACCACTTTTACACTGTAGGGGTATTTGACCTATTGTGACCTCAGTAAAAGAGAGGTCCATTTGTTTTCACCTCCAGCCTCAAAGCAAACAAATTCAGAAAAAAAGCTACCCTAACCATCACACAAACATGCACACACATGTGCAGTGTGCACTATGTTCTTGGCTTCTCTGTTCTTCTGTTTTATTTCAAGAGAACTGAACCCTTAGAGCTGCCCTGTGCAAACTTCTGTAGCATGGCAACAGTCAGGATATTTCCCCCGAGCACTGACACATTTTGCAGGAGATTTATAAGGAAAACAGTGTCAAATTGACTGAGCCAGTGTTTAACTCCAGGTTCTCTAAACAAGTAGAGCCTTCCCAAACACGTATCCTCTTGACAAGAAGATACGTGTTTCTTTTCTTGAGAAAAAGAAAGAATCAACACGTCTTAAGCATAAAACCTCCATACAAACATTTAGGTGAATGACTAGGTACATAAAATTGGACTGGGAGCTACTAGAAGTTGAAGTACTCCTTGTGTACTTGTACAGGTATCTGTAGCCTTCTCTTTCAGCACAGACAGGAGAAAAAGTCTCCCTATCCCCCACATAATCAGATTTCACTGTGGGAAAGTGACAAGGAAATGAGGAAGTTTGAGTTATTTTAGAAGATAGATGTTAAGCTGAATTAAGTAGATGCAACTACTAACTAGATAACTTTTGCCCACATCAGAAGTGGGCAGAAGAACACATAGCAAAGGACATATTAGGACATAGCAAGGATCAGATGTACATATCCACAGAGGTATGCACAGATGGGATATTGGGTAATTCGATTGCTACATTGGAGATACCCGTGGTCAAAACTGCACACAGTTACTGCTGGTAAAGTTCACCATGCAAAGTTCTTATTTATATCAGCCTACTCTTAGTGCGGCTCTAGATGCCCATCACCTCTATACCATGACTACAAAAGGCAATAAGCAAAGAGACCAAAAATATAGAAAAGACATGCTGGGAAATTAGGAAGAAGAGCTGGTAGCATGATGGAAAGGAAGGCACAGCTTCCCTCCAGTTTACAGACCAATAGAGATCTTAGTAAGTAGACAAAGTGTGAGAAACCAGGAAACACCGAGGATCAACTTTCTTCTGTTTCATTCACAAGGAAACAATCTTCTTTTCATGCCCCACTGTTATGTTACTGGTACAGGCCTTTCTCATTTCTATATATGTTCTGAGAGCTTTGTTTCAGTTGGAAGACAAGCTATTTATTTATTCTTTTCAAATCTCAGAAGTGTAAAATGGAAGAAAATTGTTTTCTTGTCAACACTCATATTGGCTCTGAAAATGGTTTTATCAGCTTAGCTTCTGCATGCCAATGCAAGCTAATGCATGTATCATAGGCTTATGCAATAATAAGAGGAATACCCCAAAAGAAATCTGCCCTGGTTTGATTATATTGACCTAAAATTGTGTTAGGTCGATATAATTCTATTGGGAAGGGGGGGAGGGGGAGTTACAACTCGCTACAGAAACCAGTTGATTAAAATCAAGATGATTTTAATCAATCAGTGTTGATTAAAAACAGTTTCACTTCTGTCTTTTCTTTTGTGGACCACAAATCCTGTGAACTGAGGTCATTTCCAGATCAGAGATGTAGGAGTGGGAGTCAGAGGAAATGAAACTAAATATATGGACAGGAGCACACAATAAGGGCGTTGTAGGTAAAGATGAGCAGCTTGGAGTTGACATGGCAAGTGACAGGAAATCAATGGCGTGCTAATGTGTGGGAGGAAACGAGTATGACTTTAGCAGAGACATTTAGGACAGATGTGAGGGAGACAGCAGAGGAACCATGGGGCCAGACAGGAGAAGATCACAGTAACCAAAGCAAAAAACATCTGAGACACTGACAGCAACCTATTTTGGGAGTTTCCTCTTTTCTCGCTCAGACACGAGTCAAAAGTTAGGTGAACTGTTAGGTGTTACGTGAGCTCTAAACCTCTAACAACTCCAGGACTAACTTTTTTCTTACAATGTATTGTAATTGTGCCATGAGTTTCAGAGAACATCATGCAAGGCTGTTATCTCCCCTATTCCCTGATCGCATTCATCTGCATGGTTATCTACTGGAGTATCATCCAAGACATCAATATTTTGAACACCCTACCCTCATTTAATTAGTAGAAGTATCAGAAATCCCATTCTTCAATCCCTTGGCTGGGAAGCATTTGCCCAGGGCAAGTCACACGATATATTTCACAAGCATCAGTGCTATGTGTGTTTTTCTCTCACCCTGAAAAGCCTTCCATTAGCCTAATGACTAGTATTCCACGAAGTCTGCATTTGGCAAGCTCCCTGCACAATACCTCTAATGCAGGCTGGGCTCTGGCATGCTAGGCATGATTACCTGCAGGAGGAAGCAAATATTTCTCCACCTTTGTATGATAAAAGAACTCTTAGAAAAATGTGGATCCAGAACTGGATCCTTCAAATCTTGATAGAGATGTCTTATTTTCAGAGTAGTCATGGGTGAGATGTCTCATTCACTGAAAGTCTACAGAATGTTCTTCAAACTGGCATCTCCTATGTTGAAAGTGAACCTTCTCCCCTTCTGAGGCAGCCTGTTCTGCCACAGCCCTCTCAGACTGATGTGCCACAAAACCACATCATAAGGGTGTTACCTGTTACTTGTGCACCACATTTAACACAAAGCAGAGTAAAGAAACTGGGAAAGGTAAAGTTCCCAGTGGCACACAGGCAGCAGCATGTCTCCCTGACAGCATGGCAAATTTTGCTTGTTCAGGGCTGCCTTCCTCCAAATTCATCAATGCTTTGTCCCCACAAACAGGGCAAGTGATTTGCCTGCTGATGTATATTTAAAATTGTCTCACCTAAACATGAAAAGTATTGTAGTGTTCAAGAGCCAAAATCTTCTTTGCAAAACTTTAGAACTCCTTTTCTGCTTTTCCCTCCAACCAAGCAAAATCTAGGTTTTAACCCTAAGGACACGGGGCATATCAACTAAAGTAACGTATTACTGGGTTTTTGGCTCTTGAAATTGAGTCAGAGGACAGAAGTTGAGCGGAATGGTTTTACCATTAACTTACTGCAACATACATAAAATTGCCACTGAAAAAATAAAACTTAGCTGATTAACAGAGAGAAAAAATATGCCTTAACTCCAGCAAATCTATCAAACTTCCATTCCATGCATATCTTTTACTTTTTGAAATGTTAAGGCAGAGGGGACTGAAAATGCAGTTCTGAAATATGCAGTAACATACTAAAGAAAATTTTGAATCAATTCACTCAGACAATCATCATTCCATTTTTTGAACCTTTGCAGCCCACTAAGGTTTTATTCATGGATTAAAGAGGTGTATAGGGGAGGGGAGGGGAGAGCAGGGGAGGGGAGGCGAGGCAAGGCGATGCGAGGCACAAAATTAGTTTCTAGCAAAAGAAAGAGTTTTTCTGATCCTGTAAAAGGAGTATGTGTTGCTAGAAGAACAATTTCCAGTGGGCAAAACTGAGTAGAGACCTTTCTCTGAATGGCAACAGGTCCCCTGAGTGACGAAAAGGGTCTATACATTTGGATCAACAGTTCTCAGAAGATACAATTTTTACTCCAGTAGGTGAATACCAAGGGCTTCCTACTGTTCCTGATGATTTTGTGTCATCACAGGAGCTCAGCACTGAGTTATTCTTACAAACATGCATCTGAACCCCTTCGGGACGAATATAGCTACAGCTGCACAAGCAAATGAAACATCCCAGGGTCCATTTTCTGTCCTTTAGAAGGAATGGCATGCTTTTGAGAGCCAACTTGTGCCCTCATAGCCATGCTCTATAGCTACCCCAAACCTGGTTTTATCCGTATTGCTTTCTACAAACACCCCTCAGCCATAACTGAGTACTACTTTGGAGGATGTTAGCTGTCATGCAAACTGTGCAAAGGTGTGTGCTATCAGCTAGACACTGTGGATTGTAAGAGAATGGTAGCCAAGCTCTAAATCACGGCCCTTTGCAGTATACTTCTACAGATGTAGCCTGTGGGACCACTAAGTCATGAAAGTTAAAAAGCAAGGAAGAAACAAGAGACATTTATTTGAAGACTTTGGATTAAATTATCTTCCTTGAACTCCCCATGCACTCTATTGCACCAAAGGAAAACTACTCAGACATTAATGAGAAAAAAAGGTCTTCCAAACACAGAGTCCTTGCCCTCTGAATTGCCCTGCTGGTGTCTGAAGAAACCCTCATAGATTTCCAATTAAGTTCAAGAGATGGTAATGAAGACCTTTTCTTTTATCTGAGCAAGTGAAAGACCTGGAGTTAGCAGAATCTCCAGAATAAAGAATTCTTTCTGAAAGCAATTATCTTCCCAACAAAAAGGATTCTTCCTGACACATGCCCTCAACACATGTGATGGGAAGTGCAAGGAAGACGACCTTGTCACAAAAAAGTCTTGTGGGATAGGGCACTAAACTGTTCTGAGGCAGGAAACTAAAAGGCTATTGGAAGCCACATGGCTTAACTCAAACTGAAAATCTCCTCTTTTCCCTGTTTGCCAAGAGGAAATTTCTTGGCAACAAAAAAAGTCTAGGAAAACAAAGAAAATTGCTAAGTAACCAATGAACAAACTAACAAGCAAAATGACAGAAAAATCATCACAAGGCCAAAAACATTGCAGCCTGTGATGAGAGCAGAGCTACATCTGAAGCCAAAGGCAGTTGAAGCAAACCAAGAAAGAAGAAGCTCGCACCACTCTTCTCAACCTCTGTGCAGAGCACAAATAGAAATAGGGCATGTATGCGCTGTTTAGGCACTCCAAAGGCAGAGAGAACTTTGGTTTGACAGCAGAAGGCACTTTGTCATCCCCCAGTAGATACACACATGGGCCAATGCTGGAAGGAGCAAGATGGTATTTTAATATAATAAAAAAAGACTGAGTTCTCCCTGTCAGTGTAAAACAGAATGCAACCTTAAGTATGGCCTCACAGTGGCTCCACCATAATTGCTTGTTCCCTGCTGTGTTCCCCATACAGCAGACCTAGTACTGACATCTGGTACTAATTTAGGGTTCATCTGTTCTACAAAAACAAACATATTGTGGGGCCTCCTTACAGCATGCTTGCCCCTCAACTTGGTTAAACCACGTTCCATCTTGTAAAGTAGATGTGACATAACTGTTTGCATTTTGGCCCTGAACCATGCTACAGATGTTGCAATGTTCAAGAGCCTGAAGTGGCTTAAACTGCAGCGCTTGGGATCTTCTAGGAAGAAGCAGCAATTTCAGCTCCTTAAAGAGAGTGGCATTAACCCTTTCCCTCCACTCCATAAGAATACTCCCATCTCGTTAAATATACTGATCTGCAAAAATCTAACATGAGGCAGCTTAATTTTGACCATTTTTTAAGATGTGGCTATTTGATATTAGGTCACAAAATACTGTGGGAAGTTTGTTTGACCCTGCACATAAACACATTCACCACTTATGTGTGAAAGGCTGTACACAGAACTCTCAGGGAGATAAACAAATTCATTTGGATTTAAGCATGAGAGAAATGAGTTTTGGGGCCAAATGAGAGGCTGTGTGAGATACACAAAACTTCATGGAAAGTACCTGAGGGGCACCCACCTCCCTTAGCAAAGGATTTATCCCAAATGCCTTTCTGAGTACCTGAATATTAACTAAGATTTCATTCTTGAACATTCCAGTGTGTACATCCCCACTAACTGCTCCGGGGACTGCATGCTGACAAGGCTGCTCCAGTTCCAGTTATTGCAGAAACTTCTCACGCTCTGCATGCTGTTCATTCTCATGTGGCATTCTCTTTCACTTTTTTTGCTCCAGCTACTGTTTCTCTTGCCAATAAAGATTAGCATAACCTTCAAGAAAATCTGGCAGAAGGTCACGGTCATTTCAGGGAGAAGTAAACAGAGTGAGAAAAGCATAGAATGGAATTACTAGAAGAGTGTAAGGACTCTTTGCCCACTATGTATAGGCCATGCTGTCAAGCAAAAATACATTGGTATTTAAATCAGTTAAAACTTATGTAAACTCTGCTAGATATCTGAGAAATTCCATGGGTCTGGAATTCAGGACTGCATTAGACCTTAAAAATATTCAAAACCTACAGTCTCTTACTCAATACAGATTGTTTTTCCATTAGTTGGGGTGTAAGCAGCAGAAGAAATAATTTGAAAATATTTGGAATGTTTCTATTTGTCATTTTTAAATCAATGCATATATCTTGCTATTCTCCATAGGGTTCTTCTCTGCCTCTTATGTAACTGGTAAAGCAGATTTTTATTTTTCCTCTAAAAAAAGAGAGGTTGATCATATCAGTCCAGGACTTCTTCCAAAAAACCTGGAGGCAGTGAGGTTTCCAAACACCAGGGCCAAAATACAGATGTTTGGCCTAAAATTGGTTTTATTATTTTTATTTTGGATTTTGGAAAAACAAGCACACAAGTCTCCGCAAAAGAACACAAGTCTCCACAAAATAACACAAGTACATGTGTTCTCTCTATTACTCTGGAAGAAAATGTAGCAACCAAAAAGAACAAAATGAGCAGGCCTGCTTTCTCTAAGCAGTGCTTTCAGACATGGAAAAACCAAGCAGGCAGAAAACAAGTGTAATGAAGGGACTCTGACCCCACAAGAATGCCCATTTTTTCCAAATGAACCAAAGAGTCTAATAAAGGATATTACCTTCCCTATAAATCTTGCTTCTCAGAAAACAAAGGCGTAACGATTTCAAAATGCTTCCACAACAAGGAGTAGAACCAAGCCCTAGAGCAGCCAGGGCGACAAACAGGGAGAGACCAAAGGCGGAGTTCAAGCAGTATATCATAGTGAGAGGAAAGAGCGGAATATACGGCCCAGGAAAACCCTTCTGTTTGGAAGTTTCACGAACAATTACAGGAATGTATCGTTGATTTTCACACACACCAACTGAGGTGTGTGCTCTTCATCTGGTGTTTGAACTTTGCTGACAATTCTTGACACAGGATGGGATTGACTTGAACAGTGAATAAAAGGTAGCTAATACAGACACTGTGAAATATAAATAGAGGAGTTAGCAGCAGAGTTTCCATCAGAATTTGCAGAGCAGTGTTTATAAGTTTTGCTGTATACATGTGGTTTTGCTATAGCAACAAAGATGAATAGTCATCATTTTCTGTGACCAGCACCAAATCTAGTATTATCTGTATCCTTCCTTGTGAATAGAAATGATTTCACCTTTACATGAGGTTCGCTCTGGTAGCCAAAATGGGGAAGAAATCCGTGATACTGAAGTTCATATACTGTGCATATGTGGGATTCCCCAGTGGATCAGCTCGGTCAGCATGACAGGAGATCTTCCAGTTTCCCAGTGACAAGTAACTGAGTCAAGTGAGAAACTACAAATATTAATCTGTTTTCATTCCATATTTTGAGAGTCTCTAGAGTCTATTACTCCCAGCTGAAAGTATCAAATAACTACCTGATAGTGTGTGAAGCATCAAAAGAGAACAGCCTGTCAGAATGAATCTATTAATTTAGCAGAGGAAAATGCGGAGAGCTGATGTTCAGCTCAAACCAGAGTACACGAAAGTGCCTCAGAAATACCTTGGGCATGTGCCTAAGATGTATTCCACAATACACAACAGACAGCAGGATGATTTCTCCCATCCAACAGGAAACACTAAAGGCAATTAAAAAGATTTGAAGCCAGCATTATTTATTTATTACAGGTGATTTTCAGACACTAAAAACATTAATCAACCAGGCAGCTGAGAAAAGGAGAAAAAAGCTACCCCAGCTGATACTTTAAAAACCTCAAACTCTTTTTTTTTCAAGCAAAATTAAAAAGCAGGCAGAAAATAATGGAGTTCAATAATAGGGGTGGTAGGTGAAGTAAGAGAAGGTTTTGGTTCAATAAAACAGCAAGGTAACCGCTATAGAAATAAAAGATCACATGGTATTATGGCTTTAATTTCAGCAAAATATGTACCAGTCTTCTGGTTGACAGATGAAGTAGTCAGGAAGACTTAATCTACTCAAGCTACATGAAAGGAGAGAATCATGATGACAGAACAAGACATACATATCCAAGCACATAGGCCAAATAAAAGCATCATTTTTTATGACAAAACAAAAAGCAAGTAAGTATGCTGAGAGGTAACATGAGTACTATCGTGTGGAGCTTGGAGAGTCAATAAGGGTAGTTGGAAATGGTCATGTAGGAGAAAAGAAATTATGTGATTAATAATAGAGAAACCTGACGGGGTAAGTCCAACGAGTTTTGGAGGATTGTATTTCATGTCTAATGTGTTCCATAAAAGCTACAGTGGAAAATTGGATCAAGTGGTGGTGATATTTTGCATTCAATATCCTTCTATATGATTAGAAAGTCATAGATGACTGAGTGGGCTCCGCAGTGTTTGTGGTTATGTAGCCAAACAAACAAAATCAAACTAGAAGGTCTCTTCAACAGACTACCACCTTTCACAAAAATATTGGAGCTTCCCCTCAAAAAATCTGGTTGTAAGAGCAGAAAGGAAAATTCTGTTACCTAAAGCGACTTTCATCCTGCAGATCATTTTCTCAGTCTACACAGTCAGTAATACAACTTCAGAAATTTCTAGAAGTAATGGATTTTTTTCTTAACACAGAAATTCGGCATGGGATATCAAGTAACTCAGTAATGTCCATTATCAATTACTCACCATAATGGACCTCATTATGATAAATAAGGAACAGTTAATGGCTTTTACAAAAATTGAAAAATTGAAAAATTGCCTGATGAAATGAGGCTTGATTTAGTTAATGCAAACAGGATATGTCACCAACCTGAAATATCTCTTGTTGGATCTTTTAAAACCTGCAGGTTTTTGAAACTGAGAGGAACAGTTGAGATTAGAGTTGGAAAAATACATTTAAATTAAGAAGTGCTAAAACAACTGGGATTTTTTCAGGAGCATCTTGCTGGATGCCCAAGAAGTCAAGATCCCTCAGATTCAAAAAAATATACTTGACTGAAGAAGATCTTCTTGGTGAAAGCAATCACATAAATTTTGTATTTACACCACATGCATACACAAGCATATAGTACATGTATGTGCATATATACATGGAGGAGGAATTAAAAACCAATAAGATCACTATAAAATACAAGTAGAAGTAAGTGGGTAATGAGGTTAGAAACTCAAATGAATGAATGAGTTTTCATAAATCAACAAATTTTAAATAATAAGGCATTTTAAAGTATTCCAGAAGCAATAAACTCAGTGAATTAATTATAAGTCAATAGCTAGATTCAGACAGTGGGATGGTGAAGTGGGATCAAGGAAAAGCAGAAATGTCCACTAGATATTTCAGTGGAATTTGGAAGGAATCAAGATGTGTAGCTACTTCCGAATGTATTACAAATAAGTCAAATAGTTAGCCATGCATAACCCAAGGGGGATGTGAGGTAGTCTCTGTGGCAACTAAACATTTACAAACTCAGATATCTTAGGTTCAAGAGTCTTCAATTAGCTGAGGAAACCTCTAAATCATTAGTATAATTTTCTGGCAAACATTAAAGGGTAATTAAATAGAGAAATTAAAGAAGATTGGAAAACTGTCAGCATTGTCATTGAGAGTATCTTGTAGTTAGTCTGCATTATTCTGAACAAAAAAGTGAAATTTACTAAGACAAAATATTGACTATTTTAAAAGTTATCTCAGATGCAAAGTGCGAACTGCAGACACCTGAATAGTGACACTAAACGAATTAATAACTTGGCCTCAGGAGATAAAATCAAATGAAAAATAAAATTACCAGAAAGAATCTCATTGATTAAGGGTTACAAAGATAAGCAAAATAGACATATCACCCTTACAAACGTGCGGATGAAAATAGCTTCATTAAAATAAATGTCTGAAATCACATCTTATTTCACATTATGAAATCACATCTGAAATCACATTATATAGTAGTCAAAGACAGCTAGCTTGAATTTGAAACAAACTGACACTCAGAAGAAGTGCCAATTCCTATAATATATAATATAAGCATAGATATTTTTTATTAACCAATCCAATAAAGTGTTCTCTTTCTTTCCACCCTTGCCTCTTAACAAATGTAATGGTTAATTTCAATAAACTAAGCAACATCCTCCTGGAAAAGCAGACAAAAACTGGTAGTAAAACGGATCAACCAACAGGCTTTTTGGACAGACAGAGGAGTAACATGTATGCATCTGAATCAGAGTTCTGTTGTGGCATTTAAAGCAAATACCCCTCTTATCCTTGCTTACCAGGTATCAGTTCAGATTGTGAAACCAACCTTCTGGTGCAGAACAACTGCTGATGGGGTGACTGCATCGTGAAGTCTTCCAGGTTGTATCAACAACACATACAATAAGACAATGCCCTGGTACTGTTGATATCTTAAACTCTGGATCTATTCTCATACAATATAAAATGACAAAATTTGTCCATGCCTTTGTGCGGCTATTGTACTCTAGCTCTCAAGGCTGTGCAACTGGGCTTCTTCATCTATCCAATTTTTGGCTGCCTCAGCATCCCTTCTTTTTTTACCTGACCTTGATA
Source organism: Monarcha castaneiventris obscurior (assembly GCA_026261815.1). NCBI lineage: Eukaryota > Metazoa > Chordata > Aves > Passeriformes > Monarchidae > Monarcha > Monarcha castaneiventris. Next base: position 2,791,207 of record JAMPIT010000034.1, read on the forward strand.
TTTTTGTTCCTGTACTCAGACTCTTTTTATTATGCTCTCTGTTTTCCCATCAGGTTTTCAAATTCTTTTTCCCCACTGTCAAGGGGAAGCTTCTCAGATTAACCTTCAAGTTGTCCCCTAAGCCTCCAAAGACATGATACCTGTCAGCCTCCACTGGGAGAGGTCCAAACATTCCTCCAGCAGCAGGATTCCCTGGTTCATGGACCTTAAAGATCATCTAGTCCCAAACCCCACTGCCACGGGCAGGGACATCTCCCACCAGACCAAGTTGTCAATGACCCATCCAACCTGGCCTTGAACACTTCCAGGGTTGGGGCAACCACATCTTCCCTGGACAACCTATTCCAGCATCTAACCATCCTCACAGTAAAAATTTCTCCCAAATATCTAACTTAAATTTCCCCTCTATCAGTTTGTACCCATTGCTTCTTGTTTTATCACCACAGCTCCTGACAAAGGGTCCCTCTCTGACTTCCCAGTAGTCCAACTTAAGATACTGGAATGCTGCTGTGAGGTCTCCATGCAACCTTCTCTTCTCCAGTCTGAATGGCCCCAATTTTCTCAGCCTGTCTTAGAAGGGAAAATGCTCCAGTCCTCTTACCAACTTCATGGCCCTTCTCTGGAATTGCTCCAACAGTTCCATATCCTTATTTTGTTGGGAAGACCTGAACAGTGCACAGTACTCCAGGTGGGGTCTCACTCTATCCTCAGTACTCAGAAACACCCTTTATGCTTCCAAATTGGCCCAGGGAAGAAAAGCATGTCAGCAGGATTTACTCAGTGGGGCATCTGCTGGGACCTTCCTAGTGCTCTCAACAATCCTGATGTGTAAGAGCTGCTACACTGGCATTTTGAGGGTTTTAGTCCTTAGTGGGCCAAGCTACCTTACTAAGGAATTTCTGAGTGGTGGGCATATTAACTACCCTGATCCCTTTTCTATTTCCTTTTCACTCACACCATCCGCAAATCTCCCTCCCTCTTCACCTTCTGGCAATTTATGGGCCATGTTTGCCCTCTCAGGGAATAAAAATTTGTTGTTTGAACACTTTTGCTGACACATTCCTGTTCAGCTGCAGGTGTTCCTCCCACTCAGATTTTTGGCTGTTGCTTAAAGCTGCATGCCTGGTCCATGGGTTGTTGAATAGTGGTCCCTTTCTGACTTTGCAGGGGAATAAGCATGCAGAGAGCTTGGCTCCTGAATGCATTGTGAGTGGGAGAATGGAGGTAGTTGTTGGGACTGAGGAGGTCCAGCTGTGAGGACCCTTAAGGCAGGGTATGCAAGCCATGGGGTGTTAATGGCCCATCATTAGGCTGGAAGGGCGTAGCTGCTCTAGGAATAGGTGCTTCAGCCAAAAACATAAACACAGGGTGGATTAATCATTTCACTAAAGTAGCAAAAAAAAAGGGGGAACAGAAGGAGAGAAGCTCTTGTTTCAGTAGGGGTAAAAGGCTTCCTTTCTGAGGGTACCTTTCTGACCCACATGGAATAATCAGATGGGTTGGTGCAGTTGTCTTAGACAAAGTCATTGAAAACCAATACCAGCTTTATCCAGGTTCCCTTCCCTCATACCCCTTTATCCCTTGCCATCTGCCAGTGAAATGAAGAGCAAACAATGCCCCTCCCCTCCTCTCTTGTTTTCTCACTTTTTGCTTTCTGACACTATTAATCCAGCAGTCTGATTGTTGCAATCTGACGCTATTAATCGTCCAGCAGTCAAAACATCCAGCGTTTTTCTTACCATTCATTAACAACTTTGCCTCATCAGTGGAGCAAAGAAAAGTGTTTAGCATTCAAAAACACAGTTAAAAGTACCATTGTAATGTATTCACACAGCTCTGCTGGGAAAAAAAAAAAAACAAAAAACCAACAACTAGTATCTTCAATTTTGGCACAGTTTTGAAGTATTTGACTTTTCAACTACAACACCCTTGCAGTATTTTTAGTGTAATTTCCTGAAATTTGTCTTGTAACCTAGAGGTCTGACCCAAAGTAGTCTATTGGTCCTCATCTGAATCACAACTTTTAGAATCTCAACACAGTCATTTACAACCTGAGCTAATGCAATAAATGGCAGGAGAAGAAGCTGAGAAAGTGAGAGCTGGAAATGACCTTTAAAAATCATCTAGTTCATGCTCCCTAAGGACATCTTTCACTATCAATTTGCTCAAAGCCTTGTTCAACCTGACCTTCAATGCTTCCAGCAATGGGCCACACACAACTCTTCTGGGCAACCTGTTCCAGTGTCTCATTACTGTAATTGTAAAAAATTCCTTATGTCCAAGTTAAATCTATCATTTTAAAACCACTGCCCCTTGTACAGTCTCTACAGACCTCGGTAAAAAGTCTGATTTGCTAAAGTGAATTGCTTAAAGCTACGTTCCTTAGGGCAGATCAGCCTTAGCCTCCACTCTCTTTCTTGTACACCTTTCCTCCCCTCTACCTTCTCCATGACATTCTGGGAGCAAGAGCAAGATTATGGAGAGTACAAATAGGGGGTGGACATAATTACAGCAGGTGAGGGAGGAAAATGCCTAAACCTAGCTAGCTAAGCCAGGATTAGAAGCAGTGCAGGTCAGCACTGTGTAGAGGCAAGAATAAATGCACTTGCTCCCTGCAATGCAGATATAGCTGGTCATTCCAAGCCAGAATGGAAAACACTAAAATTTTGTGTAGTGTGGACGTTCTTCATGCAGTGTCCTGAAAGCAATGAAAACAGGTATTTCCTCAATGAGATTGAAGATGTTTCAAACAGTATAAATTGACCATTGACTCTCTGAGCACACTAAGCATGCCTAAAGCATAGGGAATATCCATAAAATGTGTGCAAAAATTTGTTAACAAAACTGTACTGAGGATGTGTAAATTAAGACTATTCAAACAATTATAAGTTAGCCAAAACTGAACAAATTTTCAAGGGCAAGTAAATGATCCATCCCTAAAACTCAAAACATTCTTGTCTCACACATCAAGTCCCCGCTCCAAAGTCTATACTCATGATCATCATTGTCATGGCAACAAGCGTAAGATGATGTGTAAAACTTATCTTCTGTGAGACTGAAACTTAAATGAACAAAACCAACTCTGGTCAGACAAGGAAATTTCAACTCCAACAGCTTAATTCTAGCAAAGTTAAAAGCAATTTAAAAAAAATTATAATTCTACCTTATAATGGAAAATGTCAGAATTTTCTTGCATACAATGCTGCAAATACATCGAAGGAACTTCAGCTATCTGTATAAATTCCTGCAGCACACAACTAAGTGACAATGATTTCTTTCATGCTGTACAAAACACTAATAATTTTCCTTCCACATTTCAAATCACAGTGCAGAATTGAATATTATATTAGTTGATATTTATTGCATGTTATTGGTTGTAGCACCTTGAGTACAAATTTGGGTCAAAGAGAATCACTGGCTCCAAAAGCATAGACAGTGTTTGAAGATTGTGGGATGCAAAAGACTAATAGAGATTAAAGCCTAGGTGAAATCAGAATGGAAAGAAAGAAAAATAAAGTTGAATTAAAATGAATTTTTATGCCTAAAAGACATCATAGCAGATGAAAATATGAGAGGTAACAAGGGAAGATAACTTAGTCTGGAGTATTTACAATTTCTTTTGCACTTAACAAATGACTTCATAAAAAAAAAAAAGGTGGATTAGTTTATATTACCACTTTTATATCCAGGATTATTTTCATCCATTTGAATCTGTTCAGAGACATGTTTAAAATAGCCAAGGATCTCATTATATACTCTCAAGTCCTACATGTAATTGCACTCCTACTCCACACGTGTATTTATCTGAGCCAAAGGTGTCTTCCAGCATATAATTGATTATGTTGAAAAGTTTTTCTTTTAAAAAATACCAAAACCCAGAAAAATTTACATGGAGGAACTTGCATCCGAATCACCCCATTTGAAAATTCTAAATTAACAGTAACTAAAAAGAGCTCATAAAATTGTGAATATAAGGCTAATACTCAGCTTAAAGAAAGGTAGTTGTGCCCCCTTATTTTTCTGTGCATTGAAGTAATCTTCAGGAGATGCAGAGTAAATCTTTGGCCATTATTTTTTAACTGACTGAAGAGCTTTCTTTGAGACAGAGAGAAGTTACACAGCAATTTTCTCTTGGGATATGTTAGCTTGAAAATGGATATAATTCCATTTTAAATAGAAGAGGAAAGGGTGAGAATTCTTTTGACACTAATTGCCTTGATTGTTTTGTCTTTGTGAGCTTAGAGATCAATTTATTTTTGAAGTGGCATTCTATTACTAACAAATTAAACAATTAATAAATGAAAAGGACTCCTTTTTATGGTACCCATCTAACCTGTCATCTCAGTAAATTTAAAGAACTAGAATTAGCATCCTAAATAACTACAATAAGTCACATAAATCAAATAAGCTTCTAATGGCATTTCAGAAAATAAAGCCATGTCACACTCATAAATACCAGCATGAGAAGCTTCACAGCCAAAGTCCACTATAGCAAAAATACTTGAGCATAGAAGCCTTGAGTCATTAATTGAGATTCCAGAGAGTGCATGACAATTATTTTGAAACCTGCAACAATACAATAATCTGAAGTCAGATTTCATACTTTCCCTTTAGTGTCTTAAAGACAGATATTACCTTAAATAAGGTGAAACTCAGTTCATCTGCATTATTTATACATGTGTTTAGAGCTTAAGGAATGATCAATCATCACCAAAAAAATGAATAACAGATATACATTGCAAGGGGAAAAAAAATCTAAATTCTATGTCAAAGATCAAGCAGGATTTTTAAAAAATTTTTATTTCTAATATCAGTCACTAAATTATTCATTTGAAGACAGGAATCAACTTATTAAATATAGAATTTATCCAAACTAGAAATACTCTATTTGAAGTGAAGAACCTGGCTATAATTCATAGGCATAAAACACATGTAGAAAACAGTCAACACTGGCTTGAACCTCAAGTGGTAACGATATTGTCAGGTAAATAGTATTTCAGTTCAGAATTTTCAGTTAATATTCTAGCACTCCTTTGAAGGTTTTCAAGTCAAAAAAACTTGATAATATCCAGTCTTGGCTGTGTTTCCAGTCACAGATAAAAAAGGGGTATTTTGAAAATGAGCTTGAGTAAAACTAGGTTTTAGCAACATAATATGCATGATCTAATATTAACTGTTAATAAAAGGGAAGCAAAGGTATGCACCTATGTCTTAAGCAGTACTTTTCAAGCTATATAATGGGTCTGTGGCAACAGAAAATACTGGCAGAAATATTTTTCGAAGAGTATTTGTAAATCTCACCAGTGCCGAGTGAAATGTGAAATAGGTAAGAGTACTGGCAGTGAAACTATTCTTACACTTTCTCATATCAGTGATACGACCAGCGCTAATACCACAGCTAAACTAAAACTTATTCTCAAGGGCTTTAGGAGATAAAAGGTAGCTTAATGTCTGTTGCTTGAGAGAACGAGTGAAACCCGTTCATTTAGCTCTCTCTGCAATCTATTGTGTAAGTAATTTTGCAAAAGATGCTGCAGAGACAGGATTGAAAAATCAGTGTAGAGCATTGGTGTGCTGGTTTTGCCTGGGGTAGAGTTACTTTTCTTCACAGTGGTTGGTATGGGGCTGTACTTTGGATTTGTGCTGAACACAGGTTTGATGATACAGAGGTATTTTTATTATTGCTGAGCAGGGCTTACACAGAGCCAAAGCCTCTTCTGCTTTTTGTACTGCCAGCTGGGGGTGGCCTGGGTGGTTGGGAGGAGACACAGATGGGAGAGTTGATCCAAACTGACCAAAGGGATATTCCAGACCATTCCAGACATTGTGCTCTGAATATAAAGTAGAGGGAAGAAGGAGGAAGTGGGGATGTTTGGGGTGATGGAGTTTGTCTTCCCAAGTCATCGTTGGATGTGATGGGTCCCTGTTCTCCTGGACATGGCTCTCCTGGCCATGGGATGAGATGACTTAATTCCTTGTTTTGCTTTGCTTGTGTGCACAGCTTTTGCTGTCCCTGTCCAACTGTCTTTATCTCAACCCATGAGTTTTCCAGCTTTTACCCTTCCAATTCTCTCCCTGATCCCACTGGTCGGGGAGCGAGGGGCTGCGTGGGGCTTGGTGGCTGACTGGGGTTTAACCACAACAATAGGGAATGATTCCAGGTTGTTTTTTATGGAACTTAAGGGCAAAAGGCTAATCTCCCTGACACCAGCAGTAAAACGTGTATTTAATTCCAAAGAACCTTTAGCTGAAGACTTTGTCCTCCACAACATAACTACAATAATGAGCTGTAAAAAAGGACATCACACTCCCATCTGTATCAAACATGAGACACCAAAACACTGCAGATAAAATTGTACTTCAGGCTAAAGGATAAATTTCTCCTTGATTTCTAGTGAGCTTGTCAATTCAGGTTGACTCTAATGACTCTTTGTACTGCACTCAAGTTGTGGGCAAAGTTCTCACACACTAAATGAAACTTCTGATTTCTTTAAGTTGTTCTCCAGATAATAAAGCATTTTTGTTGCTACAGAAAATTCAGCAGCAACTCAAAGCTGAGAGACTCATTATACAGTAATAAAACTCATGAGATGATTATTTTAAAAGTTCTAATATTCAGACTCTTGGAAATTTAGGAAACAGCAAACCAAGGTTTGACACTTGCTTTTGTATGGCTTTTAAGTCACAGATTAGATCCAAGAGCTCTAAAAAGGCATTATTAAATTTCAAATCTAAAAAGTATACAGTTTACCTTAAAGTGTCATTTGAACTGTTCTGAAAAAATGTACTACAGTATTATGACTCTACTGAATTATGGAACTAGTGTTATTCCACACGATTATGGTGTTTTCTTTTTCAAATACAAAAAAACCCCCAAGAAACCCTAAAAAACAAACCAAAAAAATAATAATTTCAGGTTTTTGAGGTAGAGGTAATTTCTGAAGAATTTGCCAAGATATTCTGCAGGTTTTTTGCTGGTGCTGCACTTTAGCAACAGAAGCAAAAATGATTCTTCAACAGTTTAGTGGAAAATCAATTATAAATTATGTGAGATACCTCCAAAATTTTCCACAGGAATGGGAACATATCCATTCATTTTCTGTAAAACAAAATGGAAAAGTTTCCTGCAAATTTCTTCCAGTTTTTCACCTCGATTTTTAACTAGACTCAATTATATTCTTACTTCATTTGGGCTTAAGACATCTTTTAACAAGATTGTTGTTGTTTGGTTTTCATGTGATGTTTTCCCATTTCACTTAGGTGGTAATTTTACTTAAGTAATGCCCGTGAAATCTCTTATTTTCAGTCTTCCTGAAATTGGGTTATCCTTAGCAGTGAATACCACATAGAGATTTTGGATACCTGAACAACACAGCTTGTTTGAATAGTCATTAAAAAAGAAAAAAATAATAGATTTCATGTAGTGTTGGGCTTTTTATCCCAGTGTGATGAACACCAGAAAGAGGCAGATGAGACTTAGTATTTCAAATTACCAGGGAAGTAGAAAAAACCTGGAAACATGGACTGAATATGTGTGTCTTGTCTGCCTGCAGAAATGGAACTCATTCAGGTAATCTAAATATCTAACTTATGACCATTCATAGCCCTCTTTAAATAAATAAAAATCCATTTCAGTTGTAGTTGGAGTCCATATAAGCAAACCAAAAAAATAATTCCCAATTGCAAACCAGCACCTCATACACATAGTCCTGATGTTGAAGAAATGGAAATTTGAGGTAGAGCCACCTCTGCTTGTATTGATGGGGTAATTTTAGAGCAGAAATAGTTGCATTTGAGAAGGAATCACAACACCCAGTCACAAGAAAGATGGAAATACACTAAATATATCAGCAGTATGAAGGCAAACTAGATATATTCCTTGTACAGGGGTATTTCAGCAATGCCTCCATGAGGGACATGGGAACCATATTTTCAGTTTGGTAGGTGCACCACTGATGCCAGGATGCTTACCATCTTTGTTGTTGGTTTGTTTGTTTTTTGAGAGGACAGAACAATCACCCAAAATTTAAATAAAAATAAAAGAAGGAAGCTACCTGAAGATCTTCAGGAAACCATAGCTGATCTTGGCATCAAGTTTCGAAGAAATGACAGAATAATTAAATTGATTGCTTCCTGCTTAAAAATGAGCTTTCATTTTAATAACTTACAAAAAAAAAAAAAAAAAAAGACAAATGCAACCAATCCAAATAAAGAAACAAACAAAAGAGGAAAAATCTTATTAAGAGCCCTGCTATTTTTGCTCAGGAATGTAATAGAACATATTAAATACAAAACAGGAGTAAATTAGAGACCTTTCTCCCCCTCCATCTATCAAACAGATTTAGACTTTGTATGTCATAGACATGAAACAAGCAAAAATCCATGCAGTTTATACTCCAAAATGACTTCATATTTAGAAAATTGAGCATTTGCATTGACAGATCATTCACTTCAAGTGTCAAGAAAAGGAAGGAATTGCCCTGGTGCTTAACATATTTGATTGATTCAAAAGCAATTCTCCAAATCATCGGAAAATGAGCCTGCATTCTAGGCCATGAAGCCAGCATAATCTTCCCAGGTGGTAGCCTACTCGTACAGCTTCAAGTCTTGAGAGACTGAAGAGAATATAAACTGTCACAATCAGCCCATTGCCTCTACTAGCAAAAGTTAACAGAATCCTTTGGCTGAGATTTAGTTTACTGCACCTATTTCTTGCCTGGTGTAAAAACTGTGCTTTTCAAGGCCATCTTCAAAGCTCATTGTTTTTTGAATACTTACACTTTGGGTGACTTCAGTAATATTCTTCCAACACATGTATCTTAATTCTTGTTTTGAAGAGAACAAAAGTCAGTGATTTGCCTTTCTTCGGAAATTAAAAAAAAAAGAAACAAAGAAGCAGCTCTTATTAATTCCAGACAGAATAAAAACAACCCTTTTGCCTAGACGTCTCAAAATGATGCTATGCCTTAAAGTTCCTTCTCCAGATCATCTTTCATATTCCACCTTTTCTATTCCTGCATGTTGCTAAATCCTTGATCCAGGCCCACACCATCTCATCTAGGGATTCGCTTCATCCAACTGTGGCCTGCTAAAAATTTATCTAAACTACTTGCTTTTGCTGTCTATATATAGTTAGAGTATTTAAACTGACATGTTCAGAGACAGATTTATCCCAGTCCAGAACAGAGGTCTCAGATGGCAAAGATGCATGCAGAGCCTGGATGTGAAGACCTGGAATAAAGCCCAACCCAAAGGTTATGCCTGGATTCTGGGGCCGAGTAAACAGATTAGCATTATTCATACTGATTAGAAAGAAGGCAAAAGAGATTAACAGGGAAAAGATTAAGTCTTCGTTCATATATATCAGATTTGAGGTAACATCTGGAAATAGGTAGAGAGAGACAGTAATTAAAGTCAGTAAAGTGAAGCATATTCTAAAATATCTACTTGGAGTGTGACTTTAACACTATTAAATCTGGCACTGTTTTTCAAATTCAATGTTTATTTTCATATAGAAATCATTTGGAGATATTATAATAATTATCATCCAAGGGACAGCTACTACAAACCAGCTCTCTCCTCCAGTTCTTTTTTATTGATGTCCAATGCCTTTTTTAACACCCGGAAAATAAATTCATGTGGCTTTTAGGCAAACAATGTTTTGGTTCTCTGCTAGGCAACAATATACGTGGTTTCTCTTAATGGGTTTCTTTTTCTGATTTAATCACTGCAACTGGCATGTCTCCTGTGTCCTACCACTGAAACTGTGTCATTAAGCTGGAAAAGGTCAACCACGAAGTAAAATTTTAAATTGAGTTAAGCACAGTTCAGTTATATTATTCTATAAAAAAATGTGAGAGACATTCAGCACACTGAAGACCTGTCTAACCTTTCTTTTATCTTTCCTCTTCACAAAACTCTCACAGATTGGTGTGTCCCAGAGGGTCTCTGTTACAGTTTCTGTGGTTATTGCACCTCTAATCCATTGTGTCTCTTTCTGTGGTCCTAGTTAAGTTTTAAAACCTTGAAATGATACAATATTTTGATAATGAGACATTTATTTTCCCTCCATCCAGGGGGAGATTGAGCCAGTGGCTCTTTGAGCTGCCCTCTGCAAGACTGACTTCATAGAGGAGCTTTTACCCATGTTCTCACGGGACAACATCAAGACTAGTAATGCAGTCACCTGTAAGTGTGTTAGTTATCATCCACACAGAGCAATAAATGCTTCAGAGACAACAATGCATGAAGCAATGGAGATTTTCTATGTAGATCTAGTTTATCAGGCAGGTAATCACCTTCTACATCAGGAACCCAAAAAGTAGTACTGGAGAGCCTTTTTAAATTCAGACTTTTCCACCCGTCTCTTTGTTTAATACAGAGACTTGTTCTATATTGGAATATTTCGTCCATAAGTGTTGTAAGAACATGATCTGTTGCACCCTCTTTAGTCTAATCAGATCAGTATGAGTTATTTCTCAGAGTAAAAATACTACGGATCAACCTTAGCACCTGAGGTTAATCACCCCGAAAACCTCCCTCAGTCCGTGAACTTTCCCCAGTAACCTTAGTACCAGTAGAAAATGTTCCTTTACTGCCTTTTTTACGCAGGAAGACAGTTCCTGGAAATCTCAGAAATATTTGCTAAACTTTACAGAATTAGTATGATGCTCTTCAAAAGTCCTGCTTTCAAATAACTGCAAAGCATCATTTTTGGCTTCATTCTTCAGTAAATAAAGCTCCATGAACTACAAGACAAAGCCTAACTCTAGAATAGCTTCATAACTAGGAGAATTTTTACTAAAATTACCTTCTCAATATACTAAATTACAGTAGTATTGATAATTTATTCTAATATACACTCAAATTTTTTTCCCAGAAAAAGATTAATTTGGAATGCTGTGTTGGAGGTTAATTCATGATTGTTCATAGACTCTGTATCAGACATACTTACCTCTGCCTGAATTTATCCCCAGAAAAGTAAATGGGAAGGCTGAAGGCTTAAGATCCATTCACTCTGTTACAAGGAGCAACATGTCCCCTTAAATCAAGAGTTTTGTGTAAGCACTGAGTTACTTATTTATTTCTTAAACTCAAGAATATATTTCATTGTTTTCAAGTGGAAGGCATAGAACAGATAATTTTTGACCATTCCCCATGAGCCTAACACTATTTCAGCTTCTCAGGTTCTTGAAGTGAGAGAAAATCTGGCCCTCCATTTATGTGACAGTGATGATTATTGCTTAATTACCCAATTTATAAAACAATAATTGCAGACAGTCTTAAAAGAGACAGATTCTAACACATCCCCAAATTATATACTCAGCATAATGCCTATCATCACAAATTATATCCCATCAATTTTTGCATGAAATGGAAACCAAATCCAGTGGTAGTATCCTGGCAAAATAGGTAGGCAGAGATGCTTCCAAGTAATTTCCCGCCCCCCCGCAACTTACATTTTCTTTTAAGTCTTCCACCAGTTAGTTACAAGGACCAAGCTGAAAATGGTTTTGTTCTAAATCAGGTATCAAAATCAGAAGTAGTTCCCAAGCTAAATCTGCCTCCTGTTCCTACTGCCCCTTCACCCATAGACTGGATTATTGACATTTGGTTCACCAAGCAGCTCCTTTCTCTCTCTCCGATATTGTCACCTCAGACTTGTTACCCTATTAGCCACTAAGCCCTAAAGCCACTATTTCCTCCATGCAAGGGAAGGCCCCGTCTTCACCCCCACATCCCTGACTCTCCTCACACCATTCAAAATTGTTTTGATGGCAACTTTGATAAAAATTAGTTCATAAATTTCATATCACAAATCATTCAGCTGTTTATTTCTGGCATTGCCAAAGGAAAAAAAAAAACCAAAAGCATGGTGGGGAAAGGAAGGATATTGGATGAAATCCTCTAAAAAGACTTAAAAACATCACAGCTCCAAAGCAAACACTAATTATGTTTAATCAGCTTCCAAGAAGCATTATAGAACACTTCTAACCATTAAGCACATCTATTCCTAGATACAAGAACCACTATCCTAACAGGGCCTGATATGATGTGAAATGAGTCTTCTCCATAAAATATTTAATAAACCCTACAAAAGTAAAATAGCTGATAATGGACTGCCTCTGGAAAATCTATGAAAGAAAGATATTGTCATTAGATTTCATTACTTCTTGACTTCCAAAACAGATTACCCAAACAACACAGCCTATTTTTTTTAATTAATTTGCAAAAATAATTATTTCCATGACCGTTGAGATGAAGAGCTTTCAGTTCTCATTGAAACTCCTAAAAGGTCTATGTGGATAAAGAATTACTGGTTATAAGTACCTATACACCATTTAAATATTGCCTGTGTTACTTATACATTCATCCTTCATGAATTATTATATGTAAAAATATCTCCCATATAAGTTAAATATTGAAAAATATCTTTCTCTAGATAGACACACTTTAAGGCAACTTCTGCTTATTTTATTCATCCCAAAGAAAGAAATGTAATAAAAATTCCAGCATTCTACATAATGATACTTGCATAAATCAGGCTGGATTTTACCCAAAAGTTAAAATGAAATAAGTCCCAGAAGGAAAAAGAAAAATAATTTAATATAGAACACATCCATCAATCAATAGTGAAAAACCTCCTTAGTTTCCAAAGTCTACCTTAGAAGCTATGGTTATTAATTGATTTCTCCTCATAAAGCTAGATGGATTTAAAAGATTTTTTCTTTTAAATTCGATAAGAATTGTGAATTTCCTAAGAATACTTATATAATGTACAAGAAATGGTTGAGGAAAAAGTAAAATCCCCGTGAGCTGAAATTTAATAGATTGCAGTTGGTTGCTCCAAACTGTTTGTGGTCAAAAGCATTTTAAAAGCCCAATGTTATTACACGATGAGTAAGTCAGGTTTTCTTTCCTTTGTTGCTTTTTTAATTTTGTTTCATTGGGGTTTTTTTTTGTTTGTTTTAAAATCTCCAGTGTAATTTTTTACCAGGAATTGTCACCTTTAGCAAGTCTTGCATTAACCCGAATGCCAGATGTTAATTTCCCTAAACTGTTTTTTTGTGACTGGTTTCCAAAAGCACCACAGCAACCATTAGCCCAATTTCAGGGGCACTGAGCACCCAAAGCTCCAGTGAAATCAGAGGTGGCTGTAGATACTGGGTGGCCTTTAAAAACAAGTTATAAGGCAATGCTGCTGACACAGAGAAAGTAGCCCTGGAAGCTCCTAGCTCAGAGAACACCCATTGACTCATCTGGTATTTCCATACATGAAAGATTGGAAAACTGCTTTCTATTCTGAAATCTTACAAGGTTCCTGGACTGCATTCAGTCTTATTATGAATTTTCTTAGTTTCCATCTCCCAAATGCACTTACGCATTTTAAAGTAAATTAGAACTAATCTCTGTGGTTTTATGCACTTATGTGTGTCCATACATAGACACACACATTCCTCTGCTCTGTACTGTATTTTGAGGGAGCAAATAAGCTCCTTTTGCTACTTAAAGACCAGCCCAAAAGAATGGAAACAAGATGAACAAGAGATGATCTGCCACCTGGAGATGCAGCAAGACAATGACCTTACAACTATTCACCTACCACAATATCTCCACTGTTATTTTTTGGAGAATTTTTAACTTTGAAAATCTGGGCAGGTGTCCCCTTTACAAAAACATTACCATATTTTTGACAAATTCAGAGTCTTGTGAACTTTTGCTCTTTCTGCAAAACAACACAGATGAAAAACTTAAGTTTAATGGTGCTTACACCACTTACTAGGAAAATAGTTTTTCAGTCTGGGGTTTCAAGAGCCCTGTGCACACTTCTGCTAGCCACCAAAAAGGAAGGAAGGTGGAAGAAATAGATCATGTGGTTCACTATGACAATCTCCAAATGTGTTTGAAATAACCCCATGCAAAACCCAAAATAGCTCAACTTCTTTGCGTTGTCAGAAAAGTACAAGTGATGTAAGGGGTAAGGGTGTGGACCTCAGAAGAGGTGAGAAAAACTGGGGGCCAGTAAGATGACAAAAAAATTAACACTTAATCTACCAAATACCAAAATTTCACAACTGAATTTCTGGAACAAAAGTGTATTGTTTCTCCTCCTTGTTACAGATGTTTTTCAAAGTGAAAGCTGTATCAGACAACAAAGGGAGAGAGCTTTTATACAGGTTTAGTTTAATGGAGGAAACGCTTAAGACAGCTGCAAAAATGGAGCTTTCTTAAGTGCTCTTTAATGAAATTAGACATTATTGAACAGTATTAGAGATCTGTGTAAAAGGGATTTCTCCTGCAAATATAGACCTTACATAGTCTTCTGAGCAATCCCTTTTAGACAGTGGCTGGCACAGAGGTAATGTCTTCTAAAATTTAATTTGGACCATCCTCCGTAAGGCTAACACTGTTTCAGCTTCTCAACTTCTTGAAGTGAGAGAAAATTTAGCCTTCCATTTATGTGACAGTGATGATTATTGCTTAATTATTCAATTTATAAAATTAAAAAATAATTACAGATAGCTTTAAAAGAGACATATTCTAATACATTATATTATATTATATACTCATGACCATGCCCCCTATTGAAAATTACATCCTATAAATTTTTACATGAAGCAGAGAACAATTCTAACAGTATTCTCCTGGCAAAACAGAGATGCAAAGCCCTGAAAATCAAATCAGTTTGAGAGAATCAATTTTAGAACATGTGAAATGCTGAATTACACTTTTATGAAAATATAAGGAACCAAGCAATTTCCAAACAACAGTTGTCTGTCCAAAAATAAGCCAGTGTCTACTGACTTTCTGGATATATAACAAAATCTTTTGGATTAAAAAAGTGACCTCAGCAAAATTGTTCTGATCAGACAGGGAGCAGATCAGCTGTTCAAGGTTTTTTCTGACCTCTCTGTCTCTGGAATACTTCCTCTTATCCAGCTTCTCTCCGAGGCTGTATGAATGAACCATGTATGAATGAGAATGATACAGTTCATTCAATGGTAAAGAAAAATGACAGCATTCTGCAGGCAGTCTCTGCTACACAGAATTGGTGTGACAAGGATTTTGTTTCAATTATAGCTTGTGTACATATGTGGGATGAAGAGAATTCTGATGGAAGTGATTTGACCTCCAGCAATACACTGCAGTACTGTGACCTGAGAAGTCATTAGGAGGCAAGACTTGACATCAACAACTTCACATGAACTCATTTTTAATGTTATGTAACGTTACTCAGACAACAAATGACTTTAATATGAAGACATTAAACAGTACACATTGGTGAGATATGCAGATTTTTGTCCATTTGAATGCAGTCTGTAGCATTAAAATATTTGACCATAGAATAGAGTAACTATGGAATCAACCAAGGAAAAATCAAATTAAGATACAAGAAAAGAATTTCTAGTGAAAAAAAACATTTTTTTTCCACTAAATCTGGGTCTTTTCATATGAATAAATATGAATAAAATAGAAAGAAAAGTACAAAGATATTTTTGTTCATTTGTTCACCTTTAGCATTCAGGAGGACAAATAGTCTAAAAGTTGGATGTGGTATTGACATAAGAGGTATCATTCTAATGAAAATGGAACACTGAACTTTTATTGGAGAACAAGAGTGATGAGTGCCGAACGGTGACTTTCTGTTTAAAATATTTGGAAGACAGGCTCACACTATGACCTGCTTCCAGTTTCCAGTGGTATTAGGGATGAAGCCAGTATAAATCCAGTTGTCACAAAAGAAAAAGTTATAGTATATATTAAACCACAAAAAAATACTTTCAAATAACATTAAGGGTATGACTTAAGCCCACAAAAGCCAGGAAATTCAGAGTTAGGGCTGAAACTCTGTCCTCAACTCACCCCATTTTGTTTAGGTATTATAGCAGATATGAAGAGAGCTACCTGAAGCATGATGGTATTGGTTTACAAGGGATGGCTCTAAATTTGGTATTTATCTGTGCTGGGTAGGGTTTGCTTGTTATGCTAGAGCTGACAAAGCCTTCTCATGGAGGGGAAGATTACATGGCAAATAAACCTCTTCATTAAATGTTAATAATATACATCCCTTTACCTAATTTACTTTGTGATCCATGTTCCTGGACTTCAGACTGGTGATTTCTTTTGGAGATGTCTGCTGGGACTTACATGAGTAGTGGACAAACCTGTGTCACATACACAGCTCTGGACTGAGTGATCACAGTGCCTGGAATCTGAATATGCTGAAGAAAGAAGACAAAACGCCAATGAAGCAAGGTGGATTGATAATTAGCAATGAAACTCTAGTGGAAATAGTGATCATCTGATCAAAGTGATGAGATTCAACAAAAGAACACTTAAGAAATAACAACAGATTAAGAGATGAGCTCAAGAAGCAACTTGAAGTAGAAAATTAACTACAAATGTGAGTTGAAGGAGACTTTTGTCTGATACCTGAGAATTATATGACTTGTATCAGTTTGAGTTGAAGGTGTAAAGAAAGAGAAACAGAGAAATATGTTTTATTTATCTATATCTATGTCTTATGCTTGCTAAACTGAAGAGTGACTGCTTTCTAGAACACCCAAAGATTTTGCATGTTTGCTATCACAAGTTTAAAAATATTCAGGGTTTTCACTAATGGGATTTTGGCCAACCTTTAAATCCTCCTAGAAAATATTATGAGTAATTCCTGCATCCTTGCATATATGCCATACTTCATTACTTTGTCTTTGAGATGCATTACATTCTGAGGTGCAGTTACACAGAAAAAAGTGCCTTTTTGCTGACTTAAGGGCACCTACACAAGGGTTTTCCTAAGTACTGTTAACTCAGGTGACTTGTAATTTTCCCACACTCTTAATAATGTAACCAAAATTTTACACAGGACTTTGGTTTCATGTTCGACATTATTTTTAAGGAAGTCAGTAACAACTGGTTTGGGTCCAGTAGATACCCTGGCACTGTAAATACCTTCAACCCCTCCACTGCATTGCAGAGGAGCACATCAGTGACTCCATCATAGCATAATCATGTGGTGTCTGGTCCCCAAAGTTCACTCACGTATTGATTCATGCTTTCCAAAAGTTCAGACCATGAGTTACTTTAAGGTTTCCCAAGCATTTCAAAGAGCTGGAACGGGTCTAGAATTTGCAATGATTTTCAAAACTTACTAAGTTTTAATTCCATGTTTCATCATGTAAGAAATACAGCAACCTGTGATTCTGTGCCTTTTTTTTGCAAAAGTCATGCCTAATAGCTCCATACTTCTTGGGTTTTACTTTGCATTTTAATTTCAAGACATAGCATAAAGATTTAATAAATGAAATACACTTTTTAAGATCTCTCAGTGTTAATCTGAAATTGTGGTAATTACTATCATCTCAAAGCACATGCCTAAGGTTTGATTTCCTCACTCTTTTTACAATCTGAATTCTTCTAAACATGCTGCCATCTATTTACAGAAATAACACAAATGAACTGACAACATCATTTTAGCTGGTGTTCTCTCACCCATGTTCAGAGTGAAAATGTTGTTAAGCACAAAGTTGTTATCATTCTCCCATTCACATTCAGAGATAAAGTATGGAACCTAATCTTCCCATAGATCCAGATTAATTCAACTTTCAGAGATAGACTGAACAGTTGCTAAAGAATAGGGATTTTTTTTCATTTAGGCTTATAGGTTTGTATCAGATCAAAAGCAAAAAAAAGCTGAAATAGGCAGACTTTACACAGTTCCCCTCCAAAGAAAAGTTTGTTCCATATTTGCTGGAAGTCCAGCCTATTTTGCCAAAAAAGCCTTGTAGTCCTTGTTAAAATCCATGAGTTGGAGTCCATTTACCAGCAGTTTCATCATATTAAACACGTACCACAAGAGATATACTTTTTAACAGCAATCTGCATTACTGTTATACATTACATCATATAGACAATCATGTTACCATATACTAATTGAAATTCTATGACATTTTATGTTTATCTTGTTAGCTAGCCTCCTTCTCATGCAAGGCAATATAACCTTTCTCCTACTTTTCCCTTGAAACTTAAGCTAGGTTTTATTAATTTATGACCGACTGTCTGAGAGGACACACAAATTCAGCTACCAAGACTTAAAAAAGCTTCTGTAATTCAACCATGTGCCTGAACATTCTTGTTGGATGATCTTATATTTGCTTTGAGCTGAGGACATCCTCCATGCTGTAACTGTTGCTCTGCTGGTGCATGATGCCTTGTTAAACAATTGTGACTTTGTTGTGAGCCCTCAGCCTAACCATGCTGAGCCCAGTTTGTACAAGACAGTGTTTTCATGAAATCCCAAGCACAGGTGTTATTGGAAAACAGACCTGAGTTTAATTCCTTATGGAGAGATTTTCATATTTAGTAAACTTAATTTAAATTCCATGTGACGCTTGCCTTCTGAACACAAAAATATTTTGACTTCACTCACAAACTCACCAGAAGAAAATGAACAGGAGTTATCTTACAATAGCATATCCTGAAACATTAAAGCAAAATCATTTAACTCAGGACAATGTTCTCACCTGCCACCTAAAACTGTTAAATTCAGAGTTCCTTACAAGCCCTAAGTACAACCAATGTTCCTTGAAAGGGCTGCAAATATTTTGAACAAGCCATGACCCAGTTTTCAGCACAGTTGAGCCAAACTATTTTTGCTGTTTAAATAAAAATAACAAAAATTCACATTTTTGCATAGTTTCAGCACAAAATTCAGGGGGCAGAAAGGGAAGAACTGTGGGCTGAGATGAGTTTCACTTTACAGTTTTGGAACAACCAAAACTCAAAGCTAAATGGGCATGGTGAGTGCATAGAACCACAGGAACCAAAACCAAAGAAAAGGTTGGGATGGAATGTTTTTACAGCTTTTATATGTATCATGGTAGCTAGGTACTCTCTGGCCCCTACGGCAATAGCAGTTGAATAATGCATTTTGTAGTGATTTTCACATGTGATCCTCACCAGTGAGGCCACTACTAGAATAGTGTGTGTAGTTCTTGATGTCCAGACTTAAAACAAAGATGTTAAAAAATTGTGCAGGGCTCAGGAAAGCAAAGTGAGAATGAATCATAGTGTGGAAAATTAGTCATAGAATGACAGAACAGAACAGCTCAGTCTAGTCAATTTGTCCAAGGATAACTAGATGACCTGATAATAGCTTATTAGTGATTAAATAAGAATAATTTTGGTAGTAGTTTTGTTGGGGTTTTTTTAATTAAAGAAGATAAATATCAAGAACTAACAAGTGGAAATTGAAGCTTGACAAATTGAGAACAAAAATAAGGTGCATGTTTTGGATTATCAATATAATAACAACTTAGAAGTGTTATGGTGAAATCATTCACCACTTTAAGTCATTGAATGAAAAACAAATGTCTTAAACTGTTTTTCCTAAATCCATCAAAAGGGGCTTAACACTAAGGTTATTAAGACAAGATTTAGAATAAGATTGTGATAACATCGGTCACAAGACATGAAAAACAGAATGGAAATATTCCCATAAATGTCAGCATGTGAGACCAACAGATGACAATTCAAGCTGAAATTTTCTATTTCTCTGAAACTTCTAATGATTTTTTTCATTCCGATCTAAATTCCATCAAATGTAATGTTATTTTTGCTTCTGAAAATGCATAGTGTAAAGTAAATTTGAGGACTTCTGAAAGTCTTACACTTATTGTCACAAAAGCTGACAACCCTCAAGGAGCTGGCTAGTTTTCTCCTTTACATTCTTTTCATAGTAAATTCCTTAAGCAATAAAAATGTTAGTAATAGTTCTCACATAAGGTGCTTTTGCTTTGAGAACAAAGCAACCATGCATGCAGCCAGACTAGAAGCCTTAAAAAAAAGTTTTTAAGCCATATTTCTTGCAGCACTATTTCTTTCTTCCAGAAATATTATAGAATGTACTGCTAACTGACTGTCATAAACAAAACAGGACGGAGGACCCCCTGTTTTATCCATCTGTGAAATGCAACCATCCTTGAGTGCAACACAACAAAGCTTCCCAGTGGCTTGCTCATCTGAAATTGCAGTGAATTTGAAGCAGTTAGCTGGATTAGCAAAAGCAATCATCTTGCAAGAACATGCAAGTAATTTCAAAATGGATTTTGTTTTACTGAAAAACAGTCCAAAATTTTACTCCTTCCCTGCCAGGATGCAGCAGTATAACTCAAAACCAAATCTTCGGCTAGCATAGAAGAGGTACCCTGCATCACCAGCAGCTGAGAATATGAAATCAAACTGAGGCTAGAACATAAGTTTTAGAAGAGGTTTTTTAGTGACACACTTTTAGGCTCCTCAGGATTAAGATGCTTTCCCTGTGTATCTTGCAATGAGACTAACTAAGCTACCAGAGGTTAACATGGGACAATGATTCAAGTTATGCAGTCAATTGAACAAAAGTTCCTCTCAAATTAGTGGGAGTTCTGCTCAGTTGAGGGACTCAGAATTTTGCCCAGTAATTAAGTTATTCATTTTTAGCCCTGAGCATTCCTCTTCCTCAGTGGAGTGTGCCAAGAAAACTAAAAAACTGAACAGCACAGAAGTAGCATTAAACTTTAACAATGCTTTGCACTGACACAGGGGGGAATATCAGAGCTATTTAGAAACAATGGCATGATCTCCAACTAGAGCCAGAGAATTCACAGGATATGAAATGCACATATGTGCTTTTCATTGGGACCATCCCCTGTTCTCACATGCTGAAGCTCTTCTCATGCCTCGTGCTCCTATGCATAGCACTTAACCTGACCACTTAAATCTCTCTGAAGCTACTGCTAGTTACCTGCCAAAGACTGTAAATGCCCAGCTGGAAAGTGAGCTGTTTATTTCTTACATATTACTCAATTGAAATTAACACATATCTACTTAAAACATCATTTAATTGAATGGTATCTTAACTTTACTTGCTTTGGTCTCAATTTGACAAATACTTAAAATCTAATTTTTATTGTGTAGCTAGATCTCTGGTTCATAACACCAAACAAAGCATGACGATACTACTCTACACAGTGTCATTCATCAGATTTAGTTTAAAAACAAACAAAAACATTTACAAGGTTTTAGAAAGTTATTTGTATTTTGCGAGGATTATTTCATCCTAAAGTTGTTGTTGTTTTTAAATATTTTTTATTTGTTTAAATACTTTCAAGATATTTGCATGCATCAGTACAACAGCATACCTGACTGACTTACATGTTCTTGCCTGTTTGTTTTTTCCCCTACTCGAAATCTGGGGCTACTAATTTTTCCAGGCATATCTGGATTTTGGGTTTTTTACACAGCACTGTATAACCTTGAAATTCAGGGAAATATGCTAACCTTGGACAGGAACAGTGTAGATTCCCACCTGAGATCCCTCTTTCACAGAAAATGGAGCATAGATGATGATCCTTCAGGGATGAACTTAATGGCAATTCTCACTTTCCAGTGCTTGACTTTGAATCAACACCTATATTTTTAAAGAGAAAAGCAGGGAAATGGCAACATCCATCACATTGCACTATTCTGATACCCAGGAGTCATGAATGGGGCTGATATACCCTGCTGCATGGCACAGGCTACTATGGTTTGGAAGAAATGAGTTGGTAGCTGATTGTTCTTACTGGTTGTTCTGTGTTCAGCCCCATTTATTCCCAGCTGCATCATGAATTTGCCAAACAATTCCAGTCCCTCTGCCCAAATATCACAGAATCACAGAATTCTTTGGGTTGGAAGGGATATTAAACATGATCTAGTTCCCACCTCCTGTCCTGAGCAGGGACACCTTCCACTAGATCACTCCAGCCTGACCTTGAACACTTCCAGGGATGGGGCACCCGCAGCTCCTCTGGGCAATGTGTTCCAGTGTTCCAATAGTGAAGAATTTATTCTTTCTATCTAATTACCCTCAGTCTGGGCACTACAGCTACAAGTAAGCCAGAAGATCTGAAGGGTACAGCAGTGTTGCACTGGCAAGACTTAGATGATGGGCACAAATATTAGCATGGATACTCCCATAAGGAAGCCTGATCTTTTTGTTCTCCTTGCCTAAGCAGTCCTTGGGTTAACCAGATTAGATGGTTAGGTTTTTCCATTGGCTTCATTTCATGTGACAATGTATGTGTTGTCATGTGACTACTCATCTGCAGAGAATAAATTTTTTTATTTACTCAATAGAGCAAAGTAAGCATTTCTAGAGCATGATTAATCCTAATGACAGATTACTGAAAGAGGTCCCAACCTAAGCAGTCCCAACAACATTTCATTGATGATTAAAGGGAGCCTAGGTGGTCAGGTCAGTTTCAAATTTTACATTATAGACATTTAAAGAAAAATTAATTCCATCCTCCACAACCAAATTAAATATGCAACTCAGCTGGTCCGTAGCACAATAAAGGAAGTACAGGCATACAACAAAATCCCTAGGAATATCCCTAATAATTTTTAAGTAGCAGATAAGTATCTCCAGTAGCATATTCAAAAGTTGTTGACATTTACCAACCATGACTTATTAACTAATCTCTATACTGACAGACTTCTGACTGAATTTAAAGATTATATATCATCAATGGAAAGGTGAGGAGGACATGACTGCTCGTACAAAGTAAAGATAATTCCAGCTGCTGTATGAGCTAGCATTTCCTGTCCCTTCCAGAGGTAAGCAATCTTACTCCTACTCCTGTGCTACCATCTTCATGGATAGTGTCAGGAAACTAATTTAGCTGAAAAGTTAGTAGTCCTCATCTGGATTCATTCTCTCAAAGTCAAGAAGCAGGAATATGCCACCATTGTCTGGGGATAGGTGAGGTCACCACTTTTGGCAGAAGCATCTACTTAGATCATCTTCAAGTGATTGTGAAAGCACAACCTTAGCTGCACGCAGAGTTAATTCTCATTATCTTCTGCATTGCCACAGCATGTAACCACTCATTCTCAGATTCCTGCTAAAATGCAATGTAAAACTCAACACTGAGTGTCATTTTTTAGTGTCTGAGAAGTCATCTGACAATGGGGGAAGGACCAAAAGAGCACTGAAGAGGCAAAAACCTTGGTGTTCAAGAGCAAACAGAATCAGACCAGTGGAAAACTTCATTTTTAAATGGGAAAAGTTAAGTGTAGAAAAACTGCTTCCAGAACATCTCAGAATATCCTGAAAACTTTGTTCAAAACAGAAAGAAAGCAAACATCTAACATAAAGATCCCCTTTTGACAAATTTTATATTCCTGTTACTAAACACAGAGATTCAGATCTCACTAAAATAGGTGCAATTTTTCTTCTCAGTTTCTAAGAAATTTTCTTTTAAAAATCCTATCTGAGGTGGATACGCATAAATGAAAAGTTTCCTTACATAGTTAAAGTTTAGTTACTGAAAACAAGACCTTATAATGAGATACATCTGAAATCTTAATAGTAGGCACTTTTTCCAGTACCAATAACAATACTTTTATTGTAGAAACGTGTGTAAAAATTCTGGTGTGGAAGTGAAAACCAAGCTGTGCAGCAAATATTGACTTTCTAAGTGTTCTTTCTGTAGGTCCTACATGAGCATCTATAAAATATATATACACTGAGTTCTATGCAGTAATAATTACAATATTAAGTACCTCCCATGTACTACTCATTCTTGCAAATATGTATGGGATGCAGAGTAACTGGTATTTTGTATGGCCCTGCAGATTAAGCATATAGAATTTTCATGGTGCAGTTTCTTATGAACAAGTGAAGCTACTTCTCAGAAATAACTTTTAACTTTAGCTCTCATGTCCAGTAAATAAATATATATAATTATTAATACATATCACGGTACTTTTCAGAGTGTCCATTAAGACACTGTATGGACACATTGAAAACATAGCCCCAGTCTTTAAGAGCTCACAGGATTAAGTCTGACCTATTTAACATAAAGATGCTGATCCATGTATTCATAGGGATTTGCTTGAAGAAGTTTTAATTGCAGGTTTCTCAAGAATACGTATCACTTCAGGATCTTGTAGGTAACATACTGGTAAAAGGAAATTTACCACACACACCCCTCTAAGCCTGATGAGGGCCCAAGAGCTAATCAAAAACACTACAGACCTTTTAGCAACAAATCTGAATTAATCAAATCATCCCTGCTGTTTTTTGTTAATGTTTGGACAATCTAGCTTTTCTGCAGTATGCTCTCGCTGTCTGAGTAGAGGACAGGGAGCCAGAAACTCCTTAAGTTTTAATCCTGGCTCTGACACTGATTCTCTCTGCGGCTTTGGGCAAGGAGTCATTGTTCTATAGTAAAATGCTTGTATTGGCAAGATGATGAACTACTACTGTAGATGATCTAATAAAATTTTTCCATCTTTACTTTCTATGATTCTGTAATGCTAACAACATAAGTTTCAGCCTCTCATCTGAGTAGAAGAGATAAATACTTACCCAGTTTGCCTGCATGCAAAGAAGAATTAAAGTTACAGGATACAAAACGTCACAGAAATGAAGCTACAATGCTTGATTAGCATCCTGTTTGATACCTTGATAATAAATAACACCTATACGGACTGTGTAAAACAAGGCCAGATTGAATATCCTTCTTTCCACTCTACTAATGATTGTCTGAGCTGGGGTTTGCTGGAAAATTCTGTCTCCAGCTAATCGTGTACCCCTATTTTTTGTTTAGACATTGCTTCAGTGAAATGATTCAGAAGAGCAAAGCAACCACTAAATGGTGAACTTTTTTTTTTTCTGTGAAAGGTAAGGGAAGAGGGTAAGCAAAGCAGGGCAAAGTTCCAAGAGTGATGCTTATGCCAATGCACACAATGACACGGTCATTGTGGGAATGCCTGCATTTCCCAGATGCTACAACCTGCCCAGTTGCACCCACTGGTTGCTGACTTAAGATGAAGATTCTTATGGGTGACTCTAACTTGACCTAGGGAATGGACTGAAGAATAATGGATCCAAGATAACCCTCCAAAAGCACAATTATAACCATATGATTCTGAAAAATGTTATTTAAAATTCCTAGCCTTAGAAAGAAGACATAGAATTATAGAATCGTGGAACCATAGAATGGTTTGGGTTGGAAGGCCAACCAACTGATAGATGATCTAGCTCCAAACCCCTGCTGTGGGCAGGGACACCTTCCACTAGCCCAGGCTGCTCACAGCTCCATCCAGCCTGGCCTTGAACACTGCCAGGGATGGGACAGTAAATGAATTATCTTGCACCTGTAAATATACTTCATTCACTATGCAAAGAACACAAACCATAGTAACCACTGTAGTCTACAGCTATGGACCCATCCTGCCATTTCAATGCATGTGCAAAAAACCCAAAGGTGGGACTGCTGCTGATAACACACAATAAATCTTGTTCTTCAGCTGTACAACACTGATGTATCAGATAGAAAGAGACAGCAGAGAGGACTAGCCAGAATATGTTTCAGTGAAGGACAGTTACAAGCAGACCTACCTAAAGACTTTTTCATCTTCCTAAGACAGTGAACTCTGGCTTGCTCACACCAGACCATGCACAGAGGCAACTTCTTACAGAACTGGTTGCTAGTGAGTTATGTCAACATTTGGCAGGGATAACCCTCTCATTGTTTTAGCAGGATATATTGTTGTTTCCACAACTGAATTTTTTGTATTAACTTATTTCCTTTGATAAAGGATGACACCTTGGCCCTTGACTCCATTGCTGCTCGATAGCAAGGTAGATAAAGCAGGAAGAGTGATTCTTGCTTGAACTGTGGCCAGCAAATAGTTGGACTTGCTTTATTCCACACACAACAGAGAGGAGACAGCAATATAGGGAATGTAGAGATGCACAGGGATAGATTGCTGTCATTCAAGGAGGATATGGTGATCTGCAAGATGAACTTTGCCAGACAGTAATCTATCGGTCTGGCAGGGGTAAATAGGGAGACAAAGATGATCACTGTCTCTCTCCAAGTTAAATTGCATTTTGGGGCTCTCAACAATATGCCAAGAGCCAGAGAGCTACCCTTTGCAACACTGTGACTATCTTGATATGAAAATATTAGCAACGATGATACATTACTCTTATAAATTGAAATTCTGCCAAATTAATTTTCAGTCCACAAGATATGTCTTTGCCATACTGTTTTAGTACATTAACATGACTTTTTTCAATAGATATTTGCTACCTTAAATTCTTCTGTATCAACAAGACATTATTATGAAAAATACGTATAATTATTGCGATTTACAGAAAATATTGGTGGAGTTGTTAGGTTAAGCAATCAGGACAACTACAGAGGAATGATTGGTTAGCCAATTATCACATTTTCTTAGAAATGAGTGCATAAACCTCAAGACATACCACAGTTAAAAACTATTTCAGCCACTGGAAAACAACTGAAAGACATCTAGAAACCTCTGGAAAAGAATACCCTTCCCCCCAGAAAAAAATTTACTTCATGCAAGTCACAAGAAAGTTATTATCCGAGCTAGGTCGCTGACAAGAGATGTTATTAATGATCCCATTGAAATTATTAATGCATTTAACAATCACTTTGCAAACTATAATATTATATCCTGGGAGAATACTGAATCATGCTGGTTACTTGGATGAAGATCAAACAAGCTTAGGATGAAAAGATCAGACTCAGAAAGTTTAGAGTACTTTGTGATTAATAAAAATTAAATGCCAGAACTACTTCATTTGCATTTAAATCCACAAAGGTGTTGACTGGACTTTGCCACATGATTTGGAATTACACAATGAAGCACACCTCTGCACACACAAAATATTAACATGGATACAATACAAGGATGAATCTACTGCAATATTTATATGCAAATATGCTAGAGGAATATTGTGTGTTGGTGATGCATAACCGAAACTTCTCTCCAGTTCGCAAAATGGACCTCACTGCAACACTTTAGTAATTGTAAAACATCTCTCAACGGTTTTTGAGAGGTCTTGGGAATCCAGAGAGGTCCCAGCTCACTGGAAGTTGGCAAACATTGTCCCAGTTTTCAAGAAAGGCAAGAAGGAGGACCTTGGAAACTACAGTCCTGTCAGTCTTACTTCAAGAGATTTTAAAACCCAACAAAATAAGTTTTCAAGTTGACCATATCTATGAAGGCACCAGTGGGAACAGAGAAATGTTCAAAGGGAGAGCCTGTTGCAAGGAAAAGTGCTGTTCAGCAGTTAATGAAACATACAGTTAAATGTACTGCTGAAGACAGGTACTACTTAACAACATACTAATTTTCCCTGCTGAAATGAGCACTGAATTAAAAATGCAAACCCCTCTAAAATTCACATATAAAAGAGCTAAGGTACAACCTCAGTGCTACAGGTATTTCCCTTCTTTGTGCCTACATTTTCTGTTCTTTATCCATTCTGAAATTGTAATGAATAACCAGAGATAATTATCACATTTCTGTAATGACAGAGAACCTGCGCATGTTAAGATAGTGGCATAATTTGATATTTATGAAATGCTTCTTTATTTATGAAACATCTGTCTTGAAATTTAATTACCACCACCACAGTGTTTCATTACAATTCTAACACAGATTAATAATGAACAAGATTCCTACCCAGGCTATTAAAATTTGAAAAACGAATACCCTTTGATGAATTCAAACCACCACCTCATCCAGCTACTGTGTGAAAGTCTTAGTACTGTCGTTTATTTTTCTGTTTCCTGTGTCAGTCAGAGAGGTTAAAATAGGAAAGCAAAAAGCTGGAAAAGAAACAAAATGAAAGCAGGACAAGGGAATGGGCGTGTGAAAAGTTAGGGAGGTTTAGATCAAAGGGTTCAGATTACAGCACATAAAGAGGCCAGAGAAATATTTTTAAAAATTATGAAGTTTATAATATTGGACACAGGATTACAAAAAAAAAAAAGCCTAGAGAAACAGCATAAGAATAGATAGATGACAGCTGTGGGTGGGTGAAGAGAGAAAAAATAGGAAAGGCCCAGTCTTGTTCTCATGGAAGTCAATGGCAAAGCACTCATTGACTACAGTGGGAACTGGAGAGGCCCACAGTGAATGAAAATTCCTTCCCACGAGGGTAGGAAAGGGTGGACAACTGGAATTAATAGAAGAATGAACAGGCACAGGGAAATTAAAAGCTGAGAGCAGTAACTGAGGCCCAAACTGACACAGTCAGAAGAGCATCCATAGATAAGGCTGTTGGGAAGCCAAGGTCCCTTGGCACATCACAGGACTGAGGGCCTGACTGAGACCCAAATCCAAAAGCTCTCCCAACTTCAGCAACCAAAGATCCAAGAACTGGGATCTTCACATCACTATTTTGGATTTTGGAAAGATCTCCGAATAAATGTCAGGTCGTGTCACCTTTTCTTCAGAGTAATTGGATGTAGAAACAGCTGGGATAGTTTGTCAGGTCAAGCTGCTATTGACTGTGGTGAATGGACTGAGGGAGCTTTGAGCCATTGTGAGTAGCACAGGAAATGCTGTCTATGGTGCAGGCAGCCCAGGGTTTTTGAACTGATAACTCACCTTTTAGCCACCAAAAAATTATCTGTTTCACCTATCCATACACTTTTACTGTGCATCTTGCAATACATGGTGTTCTCCTTAAAGTCCTACTTTTTCATTTTTTCCCCTCTTAGTCATAGAGAAAAAGTTTGACCTAAGCATTTCCAAAAGCTCACAGAAATACAGACAGATAAAAGGAGACAAGGCATCACTCTTGGGGTGTGTTTCTATTTTCAGACTATGACTTTCTTAATCCTTGCCTTAGGACCAATTAACCTACTACCCCCAAGTCTTATAATTTGTTCACGGGCTAGCAAAGATTTGTTGACTCACCAGCAAAGTATGCGTATCCATTCCCCCCTAGTGGAAGATAAAAGTCTTCTGCTACTACAAATTACTTTGTCAGCTCAAGTGGTAAAGAGCTGTTACAAATCAGGAACCCAGACCCACTGATGACCCACGTGAGGATCCAGCATACATCGCAGGATTGAATGTTCAGTGGTTTTTTGGTCTGATTTTCGTTCCTGTGCATTGCAAACTGCTTTAGGATGCTGTGATGTGCCTCTCTCATGCATACATAGATACAATCAGAGTCCATGACAATGTAGTTCTTCTAAATGAAGCCAGGCCTTATTTAGTGCATGGTACTCAAGGCTGTTGAATGAGGATAGCTACCTGAGTTTTGCCATAAAACCTAATGCTGAAACTGAAACATGCAGGAGGCAGAAGGATGTCCTCAAGGCTTGAGTAGTTAAAGCTTCCCTAGGGTAAATTGATTCTCTCAGCTCCTATTGTAGCTTTTAATGCTGCTGGGAAAGTCAAAGAATCTGAAATTTTCTGAAGTGGACAATATGGTTCCTCTTAGTTTGTTGTGCAGTAGGAAACCACACAGCAAGTGTACTGAGCTCTTACTCCTGTAACTGAGATCAGTGAGACCAAAGAGGCCTCAGGATGAGCTCTACTCTTCACTTACACTGTTCTTATAATGCCAACTAAACTGTCAGCC
Organism: Monarcha castaneiventris obscurior; assembly: GCA_026261815.1. Taxonomy (NCBI): domain Eukaryota; kingdom Metazoa; phylum Chordata; class Aves; order Passeriformes; family Monarchidae; genus Monarcha; species Monarcha castaneiventris. The sequence continues at coordinate 2,820,653 of JAMPIT010000034.1, forward strand.
TGGCGACTTCATATTCTTTCACTGTTTTATCTATAGTCTGTCATAGTTCTGTGATAAAAATAGTCCCTACTGGACAGGACTGTCACTAAGATAGAAACATTCTGAGTTCATCTAACACCCATGTCTGTTTCAACCCAATCTTGGAATTACCTCATCCCTGTAAGAGCCTCAATAACCTCACACTGTAACAAGCGTCTAAAATTCTACTTCTGCTTATTCACTGAGAGGTATGTCACGGTAAATAGGGCCTATTTCAATCTAACATGCTTTCCTCAGCCTGATTTGGCTCTAGAAACTCCCATCTGGATCTATTAAAAAGCTTACTCCCACTGATTTCTGTTAAAACCTAACTGACCAAGAAGGTGGTGCCTCCTGTTAGGCAACAGTCTAGTCAATATGGCATTTCTCAGGGATGTAGGAGGTACAGTCTCAATTTCTCCTTTCTTCTGAGGTGAGTCATACTCAAAGCTTCCACACAATAGACTTTGGGGAATGCAAGGAAGGGAGGGTAGAATACTAGTTCCTTTTGAAACTCTGCCACAACATGAAAGGATGATGTTCATAAACTTTCTGGACAAGATTTAGGCTCCAGGCAACAGCAGGACTATATCAGAAAGCCCTGCACTCCATTGTAGGTTTTCATATTTTTTAAGGACTCCACATTAGGAAAAAGCAGCAAAATAGATACTCCCTATTTTGGGTAGCAGCTGCTCACTTCTTTCCTCCTTTTTTCTCAACTGCATGCTCTAGCCATTAAATTAAGAAATATTGGTACACCTGGTCTTCTTTCTTGCCTTATTGTGTAGAACTTGCTTTAGAGCATAGTGGAATGGCTGTTGAGCACACTTTTTATTCCTCTATCAGAGTGTGATGGAAAATAATGAAACCTGGATTTCTAAACACCAAGAAAATGCTTAACCGGTAAACTGTTGCACAACAAATATCACCGTAAAAGTACCCTCAAATCCTTTGCTACCTCCTCCTCTAGTCAAATTCTGAATTAATAATGTTCCCTGCTCTTTATTGAAAGCAAGAACTTAGATACTTCATCAAGGATGAGGGACAGACTTCTGTCCAAAGTGCAAGGATGTGTGATGCCATATTCTTGAGCAAGACTTTTAAGTTTTCACAGTGGAAAGACTTAAAGAGCATTCTTCCTTTTCAGTAACCCTCTATGTGTTATCCCTGGACAAGAGTCTATTCAACCTGAGAGTCAATCCACATAGCCCTGTGAAATATCTTTACTCTCCCTTTACATCACACATGGAGTTTGGGCACATAACTCTAGGGTTCTGAAATCCTGTCTGCAGTCACATATTCTTTTTGAACTTATCCATTGGCACTAATGCAAGGGCCCGGTAGAAATATTTCTGTACACAGTAAAATTTCTATATTGAGGACAGGGTTTAGATGGCACATGATAAATAATTTATATGGTCTTATATTGAAAAATGAGACTGTGAAGCACTGCCAAATAAAGACCAATCTTCAATTTGAGCACCATTTGTCATAGTCATTAATGAGGCTGGAATTCTGTAGAAAAAGTGGGCTGCCTAATTAAAAGTGCTATGTAATATAAACAGGTATCACATCACATCTATATACAGAGAGCAAATTTATGTTGAAACAGCAACTTCACTGTTTGCAGTTCCTATTTTCCTCACATCCTTTAGTACGGTTTTTTTAGATGTCAGTTTAGACAAAGAAAGAAAATTGTTGAAAGTTGATATAGGGTTGACATGCAGACATAGAACATCTCCATATGTCTACTGAGTAAGAAACAGACAACACTGTACTGCCTGCAGGTGTTTAGAAGCTGTCTTGGATTTCTTTTCTCTTTTTCTTCCAATGACTCAAAAATACATGGGATGAGCCATTCATTATAATTATTATGATTCAATAGGGTGTTGCACTACAATGATAATCTCACCAACTTTACAGAATTTTCATGAAGGGTAATGAATTTATTGTCCTGGTCTTGTTTTATTTATGCTCTTTCAAGACTAATTTTCATGTAAGTGGAACTTATGGATAGTGCAAAAAACACACACAATTGTCTAAGACATGAAACAGGTCTTGAAATTTTCCAATAAAAATATTTTGAGAAATACACTCTAACACTGCATATATTGTGATTTTAGCTTAAACCTCAATACAGTACTCTTGCTGCCATTTCTTATGCATTTTGCCCCAGTCCTGTCCCTCCCCAGACTATCATTTTCAAATTGAGTGTCAATGATTCCCAGTGGTGTTTCTTAATTTTTTTTTTGAAAGACCAAAGATTAAAGCTGAATCCATGAGCTATTATCAGATGGGAAATATTAATTTACTAAAGCATCTGAACATTTGGAGTAAATTTGAAAACAGAACCATCTGTTATATAAACTAATCCAATAGACTCCACACTTTGTATAGCCAGCTGCTGTCAAGTAACAGATTATGAAACCAAGTAATAAATCTTAATTCGCAAAATGTTTCTCCATTTGAAAGGTTTGAAAATTTATTTTTCCTTTCTTGTTTTAATGTAAACTTGATGCAAGTTGGCAGAATTCTGTGACCTGTTGGGGGTCTAGTATTCACTCAGATCCCTTTGGGAGGCTGTGGATGCAGTCTCACAGAGGTCAGTTGCAAGGCAAGTCTTGTGATACCAGCCTCTTTTGTGCATCAGTCACTCATATTGTGACAAAAGCTGCTCAGCCTGGTTTTGAGATGGGTACCCCAAAGTGACAAAACTCAAACCAAGGATTGTATCAACCTTTTCTAGACTAGTCAAAATAAGGAAAATAATCTTTCCTGCAGCCAAGATTTAAATTAATAGTTCAGAATTCTATTCATCCTGGGTTGCAATCCCTGCTAAAGGCAAAGACCCTTTGTAACACTCAGCATTCAAATGGAATCCAGACAAAGTTTCCCTCTTTCTGATATGATGATTGTGGGTCCATGTACCAGCCACCAGCAGATGATTCAGAGCAGATGCCAGAAACCACTCTGTTTGTGGCAGCTGGTTCAACACATGGACCCCAACAATTCCTGCATTTAATATATCTAAGTCTGTCCTTTCCTCCCCTCAATGACATGGCAGAGAACCCTTATCCTAGTTTTTGGGAATAGTTTGTCTTCTCTACCCACATTACAACAACCTAAAAGAATTTGTGCAAACCAACCACCTTCTTTTTTTCAGACTAATTTATGCATGCGTGTGGCAATGTAACACTCAAAGAGGGAAAGAACTTTATATAAACATGTTTATGTATATTTTTACTAAAGTGAACAGAATTAGACCATCAGGATCCCAGACAAGGGGTGTTTCCTAAGTATAAGAAGTCTTTAATATTTGATTCTTAATATCCTCCTCCAAAACAAAACAAATGTCACATAATAGTAGAAGAAAAGTAGTATTTTTGGTAGTTGTTGTGAAAACATTTTGTATTCCTTATTTTTGTCTTCAGAGTAGATCAGCTATAGGTTTGCCAACAGGTACAAGCACATCCTTATGCACTTAAATAATTATGAAACCTGTGACAAAATGTGGGCATTAGTAGATGAGACACTGCAAATTCAGTGGGGCTTAGGTTGCTTTGGTTTAGCTCAGTTTGCAGCTCAGAGTTGTAAGCCAACAATCAGATTAAACAAAGAAGGAAACTTTTCAAAGCATTGTGCTGATATACTGTGAAAAAAAAAGCAAAATATTGAAAGAAGCTTTAAAACTCCTTACCTACCCTTTATCTTTATGTGAAGACACAGTACATTTCTTTTCAAGGCCTTCTGCTGCCTTCAGGTATCCCACCTGAAAAGTGACATAGTAATTGTTATGAGCAAAGGAAGCAGACTCTTTTCCTAATGTGACATATTTGATTGTGTAATTGGACATATTCTATGAAGCTTCATATATTTAAATGGAAGAACTATACCATTAACAGAATTCATGTCTTTTTTTCATAACTTCTTTACTTCTCTGAACACCATAATCAAAGATTGATTAGTCTATTCCAGCATTCACCAAATCCATTAATCACCCAGACTGCTTAATTCACTGTCCAAGATAGTCTTTGGAATACAGTGTACAACTGTTTTTCACGTAGGGGAGCATTTTCTGGTGGAATAACATCACTGACAATCTAACCATGTTAGTGATTAAGTGATTCAGGGTTATATCATCTAACCATTTGTCAGCCCTCTGTATTTCACAATTAAGTGCAAATTTCTGCGTTTCTAGCTTGCATGAATCAGGCACATTGTATGCAAACTTTTCCAAAAGTTTGCATATTCTTAGAAATTCTAAATAGCAAGAAAAAATTGCCAATGGAAAACTACTCAGAGACATCTGTTCTCCCATCGATATATTCAACAATCTCCCATTAGCATGTACACTAAAGGGAGAATAGGCTCTGCAGAATGCAAAAAAAATGCATTTCACTAACTAAATAAATTCCTTTATATATTGTGGCAAGACAAATAAATAAACCCAGAGATTTACAGACAGCCACCTTGGCTGACATTTCAGAGAGCTGGAGCCTTTAGCAATATTTTTTGCTTAACTCCATCCTAACAAAGCCCTATCTCTTCTCCCAAAACCTCATTTCTCAATTCTCCCCTGCTCTCCTCTTTCAGGCCCACTTCCCAGTTTCTTTCTCTTTTTCCTTCCAAGGTGTGATTGCTCTCTTTGCTCCCCAAAGTCTCCTTCTTGATTGTTTTGCTCTGCTTTAATGAGTCCAAGGCTTCGCTCTACTCCAGAAATTGCATTTACCCTTTTTGTTCCCAAGCACATCTGTCTCCTCCAAGCTTTCTCTCCTGTTCTGACCTTCCTGCACTTCAAGACTTTTTTTGCCAAGTTTATTTCCCCTCTGTCTCTCTAGCCTCTTTTTGCTTCTCTACTTTTTTTTTCTACTCTTAATGCACTAAAACGACACCATTTCTTCTTTTATTTTCCCTTTAGCAGTGACAAACTAAAACTTGAGAATTCAGATTAGTAAGAGCAATAAAATTTCAGTCATTGTCCTGTTTTTTTCAGCCTAATATGTAGAGGAAAGAGGGAGTTTTTTAAAAACTGATCCAACGTGGACATGGCTAAAAACAATAGCAATTTTCAAGCTTCATCTGTGGTATTTTATGCATAGTCAAAAATTCATATGGAAATGCCATTTGGTATTAAACTTACATTTTCTAATCCAATAATGACATTTTCAATGCTAGTAAGATAGTAATATCTATTTATATAATTCAGATTTGATAATGTGATATTATTTGAATGCTAATTCTTAAAGTCTCTTGTCTTACAGATTTGCCATTTCTTTCATGTAAACTCTGGCATATGATAAAAATTTAAATTTCTACTGACTCTAAAATGAACAGCATTTCTACCTTGTCCTTCACTGATGGACATTACAAAAAAAAGTCTGTTAAATATTTTACTATTTTGATCAAAATTAACCTTTTATAGGCTATTTGCAGATTACTTTATATTTTACTTTTCATCTAACAAATAAATTAATTTGTACCAGAGGAGAGGGGGTCCTTCCTTGTTCTCAGTGATGCTAATAAACATTTACCTAGTTAATTCACTGGAGACAGGATTAGAATGTAGGCCAACACAACAGATATTTCGTATTTAAATTCATTACTTTCCTAGTGGTCTATGCTACATTCCTTAGCCAAGCAAAACTCCTACTGACTTCCTGTATTAGGTCCATCTTTATTATTTAGCAGATTGGCAGAACCAGAGTGGTACCATCTATTACTAGTGGCAAATAACATTTGAATTCATCTTCCTCTTATTCACAGGATGACTCATTCTGTGTCGTACACACTTCATTTTTGATTTATGTAAGACGTACATTTTAACATCCTTTCTGAGACTCAATTATTTAATCTATTTTTGTCTTTCTATTCATTCGCTTATTCAAGCCATTTTGCATTAATAATCAGTCTCCATTCTTCTTCATTATTTAGTATTATTTGGTGTAATGGAGTGTGTGCCAACTACGACTTTTGGATAAAGCTTCTGGATGAGTGACACATTTACTGATGAACGTTAAAATATATAAAACTTCAGACAGCAAAAAAAAGCAAGATGTTTGTAGAAGTACTGTCTAGTTTTGAACATCATAATTGTGACTTGAGCCAAATTAGTAATAATAGTATGCTTTACCCAGCTATTTGTCTCCATATAAGAAAAAAATATGTTATCCCAAATAAGTTAATACTGAGAACTAGAAATGCAGCTCTTCTTAATTTCTGAAATATCTTGTAAGGTATTTCACAGGGAATGGGAGTTGTTACTTTAGCAGAAGTCTTATTTATTAAGAGACAAAATATTCTCCAACTTATTAATAAGTCAATATACGTGGTCTACTTTTTCTGTGGGAATGTAGTCTCATGAAAACTGAATGCTCAAGAGTTTCAGACTTTTGCTTAGCATGTCCTGCATATTGTTTCCTGTAAACAACTAAATGCCAAGACAACTGTCAAAACTTTCTCATCGGCTAGAAGTGGAAACAAAAAGGCTTCTTCCAAAGAACTGCCTTGGCCATACTTCTCTACTACCTGTGTACGCAACCTCAGGAAAAAGGTCGAGGTTAAATTCTTGTGCACTGTGGTTCACAAAACAACATTTTGCCTAATCAGACAGATTTTCTGACTTTTTCAGTCATGTAAGTTTTGACAGTGGTATGCCGACATTCTAAATTTCATAGTTTGTAAACAGTGCATGGAAAGTGTAGTTCTTGAAAGTCATTCCAGTCCCAATGATTCCATCTTGAATGATGAAATTATTGGGACTGAAAGCAACCTCTGGATATTGTCTATCAATCCCCTAAAAATACCAGTTGTTCTCCCCTTATGCACCCCCCTTTTGGTTTGAGTAGGGTCAACTAAAGCTCCTCGTTTGGTACTATGTGCATGTGGGGTTTGAATGTCTCTGAGAACAGAGACTCCGTAATCTCTGTAGGCAACTTCTTCCAGCCTTTGAGCACACTCACTCTGAAAACCTTTCTCTTACATTTTATCTAAAAATATTGTGTTTCAGTTCGTTCCCATTGCTTCCTATCTTTTAGCAGGATATCAGTGAGAAGAATCTAGCCTCTTTCTTGCTCCTTCTCCCTCCTTCCACTTTGACAAGATCCCTCTAAGATTTCTCCAGGTTTAACAATTCTAGATCTCTGTCTCTCATCCACACATCAGATGCTCCAGTGCCTAAAACATCTTCATGCCCTTTAATGGCATCACTTCAGTACAACAACATCCTTTTTGTATATAGGGGAGTCCAGGAATGGAGCGGAAAAAGGGAAGGGGTCACATCCCTCCATCCTCCAGCAATTATTTGGCTAATACAGCCCAGATCTTGGCAGGCTTTCTTTGCCACAAGGTCACAATCTTAGCCCATGATCCACTTGTCCACCAGAATCCTCAGGGTACAAAAGCCTTTTCTGGAAAGCTGATTTCCAGCTGGTTGGTCTGCAGCCTGTGCTGGCGAAGGAGGTTAATCCTTTGTTCTGGTTCTGGCCAGGACAGGGTTGAATTTTTGCAGTGATGAAAAGGACATGTCAAAGCATGATAGAGGCAGTTGTGGGGGTAGGCCTGTTAGAGCCAGAGGGAGTGGTGGGGGGAGCATGGCAGTAGGAGCCATCTGGAATTGTCTATGAAAATGCCACAGTGAGCAATAACATTTTCTTTTCTTCTCCCCTCTGCCATTAGCATTGTTGCTGTTACTGTTTGTTTACTAATGCATTGCTGCTTACAGTAAATTGTTCTTACCTCAGCCCAGGATCTTTACCTTTTGTGCCTACAATTCTCTCCAGCCCACTGCAAGGAGCAAATGAGAGGTAGGTATCTTGGAGTGGTTTCAGTGCGAAGAATTAAGTTGGAGAATACCATTTGTAAACCATGAAGCTTCACAGGTACAGGACTTTACATTTCCCTTGGTTAGAAATCATGAGATTTCTGTTGACCCATGTCTCCAGCCTGTCCAGGTCTCTAAAAGGCAGCACAACTCTTTAGTGCGCTAATCATTCCAATTTTGCATCATCCACAAACTTTCTGTGTGTGCACTCTGCCCCTGTATCTAGATCATAAGCAAAGGTGCTAAACAGTATCAGCTCCACTACCCCGCTCTTGGAGCACACAAGTTGTGACTACCCTCCAGTACAACTTCATGCTGCTTCCCTTTGATCCCAGGAGTTCAGCCAGTCTTCAATTCACCTCACTATGTCACCCAAACCTCATCAGTTTGTCTATGCAGATGTTATAGGAGACAGTGTTGAAAGCCTTGTACAAGTCAAAATAAACAATATCAGCTGCTTTTTTTTTTCGTCTTTCTTGAAAACAGGAGTGTCTTTGCTGTCTGCCAGTCCTTTAGAATTTTGCCCAACTGCCATGAATTTTCAAAGATTTTTTTTAGAGCAGCCTTGCAATGACATTGGATGACTGCCTCAGCACTCTTAAATTATTATTTCCTCAGCAGTGTTACGCCACATTTAGAAAACAGTATCAAAGCAATCCTGTAGCTAATTTATATGTGTATGTGGAAAAAAAACCTTGAATTGTGTGTCAGCTGTGTTTTCTGATTTATGCTGCACAGGTAAAGAATTTAAATCTACTTCAGGTGATTCCTGCACTAGCTATTTTTAGCAAAGCCAGTAATTGCATATTCTCCCTATTCTTCCCAAGATGATAAGAGCATCACCTGAGTTTAAATAAATCATGAAACAAAAGCAGAATAAAGTTTATTTCACTGAATAGTTGTCATTTATCTTAAATTGTCCATGGTGGGAAAAGACTAATTATGTAAACAGCCAATGAGAAGAGACCTACTTGACTGCTGCAGGTTAAATTTTAAGAAGGAAAGGAAATAATTGAATATCATGTTAGCAGACTCTCACTTCTCTTACAAAAGGGTATACTTGGAAGGAATAGCTACTCAAATCTGTGATGCTCATTATAACAATGCTGGCCATTACTGGAGATTTCTGGTTGACATCAAAAAGATACACTCATACACTCTAAATTATCTGTAACAGGGTGCCAAAATCCAGCTAAGATAATATCCTTTTTTTCTGACACAAATGTGTGTGAATTAGCTACCTAATTTAGTACCTAATCCTTCATCATTAGCTCAATACTTACATCTCAAAGGTGTATATGCTGTGGGCAAACCCAAATATTTTTTCTAAGAGATTAACAGTAGCATCTTCAGCATAACTGATTTCCAATTTGTGCACGTTTAGCCCATGCCACTGTTTCACATGCTTCTGTAGCCATTCATTTTCTGGCTGGTTCTGCAACTGGAGTTCAAAAACTAATAAGCACTCTGGTCACACCAAGGAAATCAACCAATGATACTCATAGTCTTTTAGGGAGATACAGGTTTTCCTCCCTGGTTTAATTCTGTTATTCCAGTAACCCAACAAATTGCCCCACCATCAAGAAAATGGTCCTGCTTTTGCTAATTATTGCATCTGCATAAAAATCAGGTTGTTCTGTAAGTTTTACCAGGCATACCTTTATTAGAATATCTCAGATAGCTCTCAATAAAGACTCAGACACACCATTGAGTTGCTTGACAAATTACTGTACAACACATGATCCTTGTTTGCCAGTTCACTCTGCCAGAAACAATGGGAAATTACTGTGACTTAGATCAGTCTGCAACGAAAACAACTAAAACTGAGACTCCTTTCTGTTCATGCTACAGGCTAAGAAGACTCACTTAGATTTGCAATAGTTCAGATGATAGAAGACAGCATGGTAACATGCCATAATCTGACTTGAAATCATGACTGACTTGAAGGTTTCTAGCATAGTATTAACTATAGCTGACCTTCAGCTGTGCATATAAGTCTTACATGTCTCTTTGAAAGCCCAGCTTATTTTTGTGTCTTCTGGAATATTTTGTGAGGGAGATGATTTCCTCCAAGGTCTTAAGCTAAAAGTCAGTAACTAGACTAGTAACCTGGAGTGTCTTCTGAAGAACAGAAGAGTAAGATTGAGAGTGACAATACTGATCATAATATAGATGCAGATATATCATTAGAAATGTGCAGCAGCTATTTACTGATTGGAACTCCCCAATACATTAGCTGTCTTTCTCTCAGGTTTTCAATAGAGGTATTTATGTCAGCAAATTTTGACTTGACAGTGTCTTAATGGTTGGGCTTGATGATCTTAAAAATCTTTTCCAACCTAAAAGATTCTATGATTATTGGATTATATTATCCCTGGGATCTTTCTGGATAATAGTATGTGTAAAGGGTTCCCTACAATTAAGCATATTCCATACGTGATCGAGATGTTACTAGCACAATGTAAGCTAACACATAAAAATTTATTAAGATGTTTTAAAGTGAGAAATTGTTATAAGTTTCAAGACCACTGTTTCCAGTTTATTAATTTTGAATATTCTTTTACTAATTTGAGGGGATTCTAAAGGTATGAAAGCTCTTAAGTTCTGTTTGGCTAAAATTTCATAGAGTGGTAGGTTAAACCTTTTTGATGATCTCAGGATTAGCCTCAGCTTTCAAAGCTCATACAAAGGAAAGTTCTATAGTCCTTTCATCTGAGATGTTATTTTCTTTAGGATTATGAGATAATGCATCTGGAACAACATTCATTCATCCAGGTTTGTGGTTTAGCTGAAAGTCAGTCCAAATTCCTGTAATCGCAAGTGACATCTGGCTAAACATGCACTTGGGTCAAGTTTAGACCTCAGCCACTATAAAGGGCTGTGGTTAAGACAGCATGCTCAACTTGACACCTCCCAAACAGTGGAATACATGCTCAGTCCACACCAACATAACAAGTTAAAGTTACATATGTTTATTTTTTTGTTCTGCGTAGCTCAATATTTTCTTTTAACAGCCTTCAAGATTTTTTTGTCAAAAGACTTTCTGGTGTTTGTATGGTGCTTCTTCAAGAACTTTGGCTAAAAAAATGCTCAAAACCTACACACTGTGTACCTGCTGTCTCCTAGCATCAATCAAATTGTAAACCAGAATTTCAGAGCATTAACAAGTAGGTCCAAAGGCAAGAAGCAAGTCACAAAATCTGAACAGGCAGTTTATGAAATGGAAAAAAAATTAACTAGTTTGACGGTAGAACACATAGCAGAAAGTCTGTAATTCAAAATCAACCAAAATTCAGCTGTACTTTAACCAAGTTGTAACAAAACTAGGGAGCTACAGATCTACTTGCACCAGGTGTTTCAGATGAGACTTAGTGACAGGACTTAGCCTCTTTGATTCTCATTACCCATTTTTTGTATGAATGCATATTGACCTTCTCTCATAATTATTTTCCTTGGCTCTGAATGAGAGACTGAATTTCATCTTGTGGTTCCTCCAGGGCTTGGAACTGGTCAGTCTTGCTTACATTTTTAAGGGTTCAGAAAGAAAAATTACTCTTTCTGGATCAACAGCACTGATAAATCTCTTTCTGCATCTTACATCACTGCAGAACTGACAATTCCAGTTCGCTCAACTATCTAGCAATACTGAATTTAACACTGTTCTGTTGAGTAAAGGCCAGGATAAACGTCAAGTAGATGACTGTATCTGTCCACAATGTTAGATTTCCAGTAAATATGTATTCATGTTATATGGCAGAAGTTACCACCCATGGCATTCAACGACTGGACATCCCTCATAGAAAAAAAGAAAAGAAAAAAAAAAAAAAATTGCTTAATTAGAAGCAAAAGCTTTCTTAAGAAAAGTCTCTTGTATGCCTAATTCCACCTAAATTTCATTATACCAAATCCTCAATATGGTAGAGTTAGTAAACAGCAGTGAAAAGGAGAATTCATGCTAAAGGAGGCAGACAATCCAAGAGAGTGCACATTAATAAAAGTGAAGAATAGCTCATAGCACAGGGGAATCGCAAAACTTATGGTGCACTGCAAAATATATAGAAGGAGAAACAAGAAAACTATAGGACAAGAGATAAAAAAAGTGTCACAAACCCACTCTAGGAAGAGCTAAAGAAAAATTAGATACATATTTTATTTAGTTTTGGGGGGCAAGGGGGAGGTATGTAGCATCTGATTCAGCTTTTCGTCAGACAACTCCTAAGCTATTTCTGCACTTTTCTGCTTCTAAAAATCTGTTTTTGTTTTGAACATGTATATTTTTTTATTCCTTGTATGCTCTCTACTGCTACTACTATTTTTTAAGGTGGCCCCTCTTTGTTATTGTATTTACAGCTCCATCCTACTCCTCCCCTGGGCACTTTTTTAACCGCCTCCTTTTCCCTTTGGCTCTGAACTGAAAGTAACACCTACACTGTTGATGGCTTGGTCACGGTCTCATAATTACCCCCAGCTGTTTGTCCAGGAGGCTTTCTTTCTGGAATTATAACTTGTTTGTACATTTTTCTATTGGTCAGATGTGGAAAAGCCTGTAATCTGAAATAACTGCATAGTAATTCATGTATTAACCAGATCACCTTCTGTTTATATATGATTTCCACTTAGCATTCTCTTACTTTCTCCAAGATAAGCCTCAAGTTCAACACTTTTTTTCATTAAGCATTTCCTAAAGGTTTTTCTGGGAGTTGGTCCAGCACCAATTTATAACAGCTTTCAGTATATTAATATTTAGTAGTACTGCAAATAGAGTTTCACATGGAATAAAGACTGCCCAGGCAGTGTCATTGAGGATCACAACCTTTTTTCCCCCCTAAACTTCTGCTCGAGTTCGTTGCTTTGCTGGATGCAAACCAAACAGGTTTGTGAATGAAGCATTTCCAGAATTTTATCTAATATTCTTTGGAGTGATCCAGTCTACCACATGGAATAAATGTATAAAGTGATATGGGGTAGAGCACTTTAAACTGAAATGATAAAGAAGTACGTAACTCTGGTGAGTTAAAACTCTTCCCAGTAAAAATCAGTAGTTCACACAGAGTTAAATACCAGCCATCCAACATTAAGGCTATGAACACATTCTTTAGCTCAAATTCTCTATCTTTTCTTGTCAGTATGATTAAAGGCTCAGATTCAATGTAACTGATGGCTAAGGAACTTTAATTTTCCTTTGATAAACTGACAAAAAGTCATTTCTTTAATCTTATTCCAAAGGGCACAGTGTTACAATGGACTCCTTGTGAGTTTCACCAAAACATGTGAAAATCTGTTCTTATCTCCAGAGCCCTTTACTAGGAGCCACTACAATACCCTGCCAGATACAGGGGTGCAGGCAGTGGATTAGTCTGGAGCAATTAGCTATCAACACTTGGTGGTTGCTGCTATGGTGGGAGAGAGATGTATATATAATTTCCCATAAAGGTGACAGTAAAACAATAATTGGTTCAGAATCAATCTAGGTAGAACAGAGAGAATATGACAGTAAGTAGGAGAGCCCAAGGCCCTGCACATTAAAGATGTGATCTCCTAACTGGTGTTGGGGGAGTGTGAGAGAATAGAGGAAGTGTTTGAATTTTGGGTTCTACTAATTGCTCTGTTTTGCCTTAGAAGTCCTGTTTACAATTGTCTGGACAGATACACAGACAGTCTTAAAATATTTTGTGTAGAGTAGGGCTATACTGCTGCAACCATTGTAAGGGAATTACAGGATCTGAAGTCTTTAGCAGAAGTGAAAAATGGAGTTTACAATGTGCCAGTGCTATAATGTAGAACCACTTTTTTAGCCTTGTTCTCTTTCTTCTCCATAAATGCATACATACTCCTGAAATGTTCATACCCACATTTTATGTAGATATGTACATGGCACATACAACATTTATCTGTATTTTAATTTGTTGCTTCTTATATTTTGTGCATTGCTCCATTTAAGAAGAAATATGACAGAAGTAGGGCTCAAAGGAATTCATCATGTCTGTACTGTCACTGGAATGAAATGTCTCTTTCTCCTATCCCTTGTTCCCATTTTCATTCAAATTGGACGGAAGAAACAGTCCTAGCAGATTCAGCTTGTCAGCTATATTACTGGTAAAAATCTGTTTGGAAACCAGATTCCTCCACATGAAAATGTGTGTGTTAATTAGCCCCTTTTGTGTCAGCCTGTTTCTGAGCCAAGTCTGAAGAGTCATTTGAGGGCACCGAATGTCTGTTCTGAAGAGAGGCTTACGCGATTGAGAGTGTCATGACCACTTGAAAAACTTTCTTCAAGGATGAGAACTTTTCTGCTGGCAACATGTTATCAGGAACATCTAGTCCAGCACCATCAAGGATTTTTCTGTTTATTTTAAAAACATGCAGACACTACAACTCCCTTTGGTTTTAGCGATACAGGGAATTGAGGGCAGAAGAAAAAATGCTCAGAGAGATTGATTTAATGACCTAAATGCAATTTATCATGAATAAGTGCCTGGATTTAAGTGCCACAAGTTTACCTATCCACTCCGGCTCCATCTGCAATGATTTTAAGCACAGACCAAAGCCAAGAAATACAGCTATGACTTAGGAATTTCAGTCCCTATTAAGAAAACTGGCAAGGATAAACTGAGGGGTGTTGGTCAACCTATTACTAGCAGAAACAGTAAAGTGCAAGGGCATCTGCATGATGTGTGCCCATTTTTATTGAAAGGTTGTACTTACACACATTCTCTTTTTGGCCTTTGTGGCAAACAAGGACCAAACCCTTCTGACTTCACTGGCTGATAGAGGGTCCCAATCCTCCAGACTGAACTGGAGTGAACAAGGCAAAACTAACCAATTTCCTAACAAACCCAGCAAGTTTCTTCATTCCCTTCCCCCACACTAAGTCCATGTGCTCACTTTATCTTTCCCACAACTCTTGTCTCAAAGAAGCACAAGGGTTATTTTTTCTCAAAACCACCCTAAACTGCATTTCTGAGAGGACACTACTTCCTTCCATTCTCAGCAATTTCAGAGGCTGCCAGAGGCTGCCCCTCTTCCCAGAAGTCACTCACAAAGTCAACAAGCAGTTTACCCTCTAACTGTTTTGATGTTGGCCTGCCTTCCAGCAATTCTCAGTTGGCACATAGTCTCCTGCAGACTATAATCAGCTTGGCACATGTTAAAACATCCATGCCAGGGCTATGGCCAGAACGAGTCAAGTCAACTGCTGTGCTGCAGTTACAGTTTGCCTTGTTACAGTTTCAGCAACACACTCAAGACCAGATTCTCTGACTGCCCACATTGTCTAGCACTTCACATCTCCTTTATGTGAAACTGAGAGCATTGCAGTTTTAATGTCAAGAAATAAACCTTAAGAGAGTTCTCCTCCAGCATGCTCTGAATTCCTTACACAGCTTAGATGATCTGCATTCCTGCCAGCCCACCCCAGTATTCCAAAACATCACAGCACAGCCCATCCTGTCCCAATCTCCTATCAGACTGCTTAACCCCTGTAGCTCTACATAAGATACAACCTTTCCAAAACCCTGCTGAACAGACCAAACTAATTGGCAAGTATTTTTTTCCTTTGGAGACAAGGTGTGGCCATGGTATCTGGGGCAAGC
Source organism: Monarcha castaneiventris obscurior (assembly GCA_026261815.1). Classification (NCBI taxonomy): domain Eukaryota; kingdom Metazoa; phylum Chordata; class Aves; order Passeriformes; family Monarchidae; genus Monarcha; species Monarcha castaneiventris. The sequence goes on from JAMPIT010000034.1 coordinate 2,836,082, forward strand.
AAGGGGAAGTGAAGTACATCATTCCCTGGGAGGGCAAATTCAGTGAAGCAGATGCCTAGGTCTACAATCATGAGGGGGCAGTGGAACATCTCTCCTCTCTATATGGCCACAGGACGTTCTGTTCACACTTGTATACAGAAAATGTGATAACAGACATTTTTTAGTGAACACTCAGTGGAGAATTCAACAGTCTGCTTGACAGACAAGGTTGGTGGCACTCACTCTTTGCCCATTGTTCTTCCACAAACACATATGGCTGTTAGGGGATGCTTTTTTCTTAAATACTTTGGAAAAAAAACAACCTTGTCACTGCATGACTGGTATTTAAATGTTCTGGTTTTCCATGAACTGAAAAATTTTCTAACGCTATAAAAGCATCAAAATAAGGCAGCCCAACAAGGGCATAAACATGTTATAGTGCTTCTAAAAAAAGTCAGTGCTTAATCTGACTGTGATTAATATGGGTAGCCTTTTTATATAGATTCTGTCTGTATTGGCAAAAATAATTTTGTGCCTTTTGGGGAAGAATGTTTAACAATTGAGAAAAAAAGGCCTGTCTTTCAGATTTTACTACATTTTACAACTCTTTTCCACATGTAAGGCTAATAAAATCATCTTAAATTGTAGAACAGAAGTGAAACTGCGAAACAGAAGTGACTTTTACACTTGACCAAAAAAAATGGTTTTGCTGTTTGCAAAGAGACTATTATTTTGGCCTAATGCCCAATATATGTTGATACAGATGGTATATTTCCCTTACCTTGCAAGAGCAGTATCCTCCAAGGTCAAGGTCTTCGTTGTGTTTATATAAACAGTGACAATCCATGCTCTCCCCACAGGCATTTTGAAGAGCTCTATAGTCCTGAGTGATCCCTATAGCACTCTCCACACTGCCAGTCCACCTGCTTCGTATGCTTTGACTAAATTAGAGGAAATCTCAGCAGATAGGTGGCACCTGGATAGCTAAATTCCTTTTAGTCACCTCATTGGTTAGGGATACTGAAAAACCATGCCCAGAATGACTAGTGCCAGGGCAGAATAATCCTGCTTTCCTTCTGGGCAGTAGGGTCAGCTCCTTCCTCGGAGCCTCCTGCTTCCTTTCCTTACTCCTTTTCAACACTGTTAGTCACGAGCAGTAACACACAGTCACAGAAAGGCCAGTGGCAATGTTGAAGGGCAGTAGTGAGAAGGCTCATTTATCAAAAGCAGCGTGATGGGTCATGGAGTGTTCACAGTACAGAGCAAAGAAAGGAGGAAGTATCCTTACAAGAGGAGACTGTGTGCCAAGGACATCCTGTGAATGTGAATGACATGGCTGGAAGTCATGTGGTCATCTCATGTGGCCATATGTTCACTGTGGTCTTGTCTGTGTCCTCTGCCAGAGACATCTTTACTGGGGAGATCCTCTGGAGGAATACAGAGAAGTACATAACTGTAGGAATCTAGAACCCATAATTAACTCCCTTCCTTTCTTTGTCCTAGTGCAGGAGAGTTTCTGGGCCATCACACCTATTCCTATTTTATACAGGAATGAAAAGTCCTAGAAAAAGGTATTTCTTGCCTTACAGTCCACTATAATGACTGAAGATATTTTCCAGCTACAACTGCAGCACAGATTTATATGCATAATGTTTCCCCACCTCCAAAGTTCCAGAGTCTTTCCTTTCATGAAGATATATTCTTTAAGGTCAATCTTTATTTAACATTAGTGAGAAGCCTGGACATGTCTATTTATTATAAGACTAGTAAAATGTACCCTTCTTATCGATGAGGCATTAAATGTCAAGTTTGTCTTGGATGACCCTTTGAAATGTAAGCAACTAATAAATAAATGCTTCTTTTTTTGTTAATATAGGTCACTTAATATTACAGTTTATCAAAAGTCAGTCATTTAATGGTATGCTTGAATCTGTGTGTGGTTTGCTTTCTTTTTTCTCTTTTGATACTTCTGGTATTAGCTCAATTTCAGAGTTCCTACAAATTTACTGTAAAAGATCTGTTTGACAATGAGAGAAGAAGTTGCCAGCCATGCCAATTATAGTGATTTTGTGGTGTGGGACTTTAGGCCACTGGGAACTAAAGATCCATGCCAGAAAAAAAAAAAAAAAAAAAAAGAAGCTTTTCTAGGCATCTAGGCATCTATGTTTCTTTCACAATTGTATTCACATATCCAATTCAAGCTATGGCTCAGTAGTATGTTATCTAAAGGAAGAGATTAGGTTCACATTAAGACTTTTCTGACTACTTGATATTGAGCAGGGATATGGAAGAAATTTTTTTTCTTTTTTTTTTTTGCCTGGAAAAGTAACATCTGGAACAAATAGAATCTTTAACTGATTATCATTAACACAATTGTGTTGTGTTCTCAAAAAGCTATTAAAAAGTGTTAACATGGTTACATCATGAACTTCAGCTGGTTCTTATAACACACAATCAACTCAAGCCAGACGTGTACACATAATGCATACTTAAAATACTGTATTGTAAGACATGATTCTGAAAACATTTTCATTTATATTAGGATTATTTACCAGTTCCAGCAGTTGTTTTGAGGACAGATTTCACTACCCATATAACACTGAACAGTGTTTAAATTGACATGTAAACATGTTAACAGTTCTGTAGGTAGTAAGGAAGCCAGCAACCACTTTGGATGGAAGAGAATTTTTTTTCTTTTTGTCAAACGATTCTGTGTCACCTGCTATTCAAACCATGTCTTTTAAAAAGAGGCACACATGATCAAAAAAATAAAATACAGACTTCATTAGATTTGATTGTGTCAGAATGTTAAAAATATCTCCCTGTATAAAGCCCAAGTGGAACACGACAGGCCTTTTTTCACTATGCACAGCATGATGTATCAGTGCAAGACAGGAAGGAAAATAAAAAACAACCATCTGCAACTACAAGGATAATATTGGGGACTTAGTGCCTGTCATTAACACCTGCTTTTGGCTGTGTATGCCTTCACACCTTTAGGGAGAATAAAATTGTTGGTTAAGCCATTCTTTTTTAGCAGACAAACCTCCTTGACAGAGCTGCCCAGCTATATAATGAGAACACCCTGGTTAATTTGTCAGATACAGTAGTGAGATAGCTAAAGGCCATGTGCTTGCTGAGCTATAAAAGCATTTCATGTGTTTGGAATGAAGATTGCTCTAGACCTCTCAGCTCACCTGACAGCCAAGAAAACTACTACTACCGGTAGTAGTTAGCAAATACAAGTAATTAGTACACAATGTCTCCAGATCACATCAGATTTTTTGATGTGCAAGGTCATGAAATTGTTGCCTCCAGGAAGACTGAGACACATAAAAATTACAGGAGGCAATCTTTAGTCTGTGAGGGTCCCGTGACTACATATGGACAGTGAAACTGAGAAGGACTTCTGAGTTTCCCAGCTGAGATGTGCATTTTGAGCCTTGAGTCAAGACCTGAGCATGCTGTGAGACCTTCTCAGCTGTGGTTCCCAAAGAAAAGTGGTGCCTGGGTTGTGTGCCCAATGGAGTGTAGGCACAGCTCCAAAAAGCACTGCTGGTAAATATGGCACTGAACACAACAATACAGGATGGTTTTCCAGTCTTTGGGCATGACATGCCCTGTGCATCCACAGAGAAGCAATAACAATTTTACTAACTAGTAATGAGATACCACTTTCGTGGCAGGAAGAGTACAGTATGAAGAAAAAGAGTGAGTTCCATGCTCAAAGCCCAAGAAAGGGTATGCTTGCTATTCAGCCGGGTGTTTTGCAAGCCTGGAAAGGGATCCAGGAGATGCCAAATATGTGCTCACTCAGGTAGCCCTGAGTCCATCCTTTTATTAACCTGTAATTACAAAGCCATACAGTATTTCCCAAACAATATTCAATTTTCATTCAGGAAAGAAACTGAATGCACAGTGGGGCCTGATGAAAGGGTTCAGGTGTATCTTATCGTATCCTGTGCTTGATTTTTTGACCATAAAATCCCATTATTTAATTTAGAGTGAAAGAGATGTTGTTTTTATGCAGTAGCAATATTTTGGATATTTATGATGCAAGAAATACTGGCAAAATAGACAAATGTTTTTCCAGTAATGAACTGAACAATAAGTTTTAATAATGTATTTCAATATGACTAGAATCATATATGGTTAACACAATGAAAAGGAGACAGAAAAGCACCTGGCATATTTTTTAATTCAATGTAAAAACGTTTCTAGAATAAGAGTAGAAGAAAATGATTAAAATTACCTGTAAATATTAGAATAAAAGAAACTTGATGCACCCAACGGAGTTCTGTAATCTTCTATAAAGAGAATCAAAGAAAATTTTAGAATTTTAAAAAACAAACTGATTCTAAGCCAATATTTCTAGAGTCCACAGTTCAATTATTAATACTGAATTTTAGGGCTTCTGATACTAGATAAAAATATTCCAGGCATACATGACAGAAAGCTTCAAACAAAACTCAGTGTGCCTGTTGAAATTTGCTGGAGTTTTGACAGGTTAATTCTGCACCTGCAGTCTTTATGCCAGCTCACATAACAATTGCTTTCACCCCTATAATGTTCCGAAGAATGAAATTCCATGCCTCCTTCTGCAACCAGCACAAAACCACATCAACGCTGAATTCTGCTCTGCCTTATTAGCTGAAATGAGATCTAGTGTTCACAGCTGATCTGGCTCAGACTTGTGTTTCTGAATGACCTCGTCCCATACAGGTTCACTATAATGACTATAAGCACATGAAAAAAAGGTCTGTTAAAATATGAATCATTCACCAAAAGACAGAAAAGTATTAAAAAAAAAAATTCTAAATAAATACCAACATTGCAAAATATAGGCAGGTCCTGTGCTGGCAGGTATTCTTTAAGTCAAAAGGAAAAAAGAATGGAAATAGAAAGTTATAAAGAATGAGAAACCTTTAAAAACAAATATTAAGCAAAGATTTTTGCTCAACTGGTAAAATTTGCTACACAACCTGCTATGCTTTTTAAATCTTAGAATGTTTTGAAACATTGGTGGTGTGTGATGATCTCAAAACTGCCCCGATATTCAGTTCCTTACAATAATACTGATGTTGTTGCCCATAAAAAAGAAAGCTTTCAAAGAGTAATATTTTTTTAAAGAAGCAGGAATAATCTTTGATGTAGGAAATATCCTATGTAACAAAAAACCCCCAAGAAAAATAAAGATTTAGGAAACTGAAATATGATAGTGGTAAAGTAGACATCGAAACAGGAAAGTCTTGTTTAAACAGATAACATGAAGTAAATATGTTCTCCTTCTCAATCTCTTGCTAAAATTCCAAACAATAAGACAAAATAGCTAAAGATTTATCTTCATAATTTAAACTTTTAGCCCATGATACTTGTCACAGACTTGCCCCTCTTTAATGAAGTTAAAACACATTTTCTTACTTTCTTACTTCCTTTTTTTTTCATATAACAGAACCTTTCATATTCATGATTTTTTACTTTTTTGTTTTTAATTTAAAATTCTATGTAGCACAGAAGGAAAAGAGGTTGAAGTATCACAGAAAGTGTACACAGGATTCAAAATTATCTTGCCCATCTTAAGGGGTAGTTACCACTTATTAGCACCAAAAGAAGTCCAGTCAGCTCTGCAGGTGCTCATTACCACTGAAAGGCACCCCAACCTGTAACCTCCTTGCCAACAAGGGGTTGTTTTTCTGCACAGGGGCATGGCTCAGTTCATAGGTAGGTTCAGAAATTGGAAAAAATGTCATGCTGATGAGTCTGTAGAATCGGGACCTTATTCTGTAAACCAGTCATGGGTCCATATTCAGACTAAGGACTAAGTTATTTAATTGTTCCCTTACATCTTAAGTAATACATTAGCTAGGCATTGGTGTCTGCCACTTCATGGGATGCAGTTCCCTTTCCAGTTACATTTCACTGTTTTTAGAGATGTTACTCCTCACTTACTCAAGTTTAAATAACAGCCTTGCTTTTTTTAAGCAGCATAGTAATGAAACATCAACTTTTATCGTAACTGATTGAACTTGTATCGTACAACAATCATTCCAGAAAAAGTTTTGTGAAGTAGGTCTTTGACAAGAGCCCTTGTGAATGGTGCAATAGAAAAAAAAAATAGGAAAATAAGTAAAAGGAAGCATCTGTTGGGAATTCTTCCAGCTGTGCTTAACACATTTGGAAGATGACAGAGACATAATATGTGCAAGGCTAACATAGTAGCTTGTCACTTCCTATAAACATACAGAGGTGTTCTTTCAGCCATGATAATGTTTTCCAAAAAATTCGTAATATGGCTTGCTCTGCTTTCCCTCCATGAGTCTCAAAGTACCTAAAGTATCTATTATTCCTATCTCACAGAAAGGAAAACATGGAACTGATTGGAGAAGTTACTCAAGTGGCTCAAGTAATTCAAAAGTAGAAACTATAATAAGAGCCAAGTTCAATGCAACCATATGTAAGATCTGTTAGAGATCAAAGGTGCATTTTTGTTTGTTTTAATTCATTCACATACAGGATGCCCTGAAACCCAGAACCACAGGTTTGCAAAATCTGTCTCAATGGCCTAAGCTGCCACCGCCTTTCAGAAAAACCTAAAACCACAACCAATGGCAAAATAACATTATCAAAGCATAGCAGAGAAAAATAAAGGGTGTAAAATACATCAAGCTTACTAAGCAGATATTGCTCAGAACCACAAAATCCACGCATGAGTTAAGAAAATTCTGCTATAGTTCAACATACTTCATATTTTAAGATGAAAATAGGGAAAGGAAATCAGAATTTCTCATTTGATCAGACAATTCTGTTCAAAATGACACTCAAGGAGATGGTTCCTTTTTCCTACTTCTACAGTATAGATTGAAGTCTGAGCTTAAAACGACACAGTGAAGTCTGTAATCAGAGAAGCACTCATGAATCAGAGTCGATATAGCTTTTATTTGGAGCAACTTTGGCATTCTGTGGGTTCTTTTTAGTACTTAAATTATTCAGCAGTTTCTTAATGAAAGCATAGTTGACCAAAAGCTAAGAATCATAATGAGATGGGGTTGTTTATGGCTTTAGGTTAATTTCTTTTCCATTAGCTTTTAATGTTTTGTTCCAAATAAACCGGAGTATCACTGTATCAATAAGCCAAACTAGAGGGGACTGATATCTGTAACTTCTATTTGAAGAAAACCTACAGAAAAATGTCAGTGAGGGAGGTTAGCATTTGAAGGTGCAGAACATATTGGCTTCATTCCACAAAGCACTGTATAAATTTAATGGGATAAGCCCCTTCTGAGTAGTAAATCATGAGAGTGAAGAGAAATGAACCCAGAAGAAATTGTCTGAAGACATACAGTAAGAACCAGATTAATTGTAAATTAAATAAATTAAAAATGGACAAAGCAGATGTTCTGGTTTTTTTAGAGACATTTCATCTCCAAATAGAGTTTGCTTATAAGTTCAATAAGGAGTGGTTTCTGAAGCCTCTATCTTATGCAAATACTCTTCAGGCCAAGGTAAAATAGGCATTTTCACCATGTACTACACTGTTGCTCTGTATGGACATACACAACCTGCTTGTCATAAAATTTACAGTATTCAGTTCTCTTTACGGTTTTTCCTAAGTCAGCAAATAAAAAAACCAAAAATCACACATGGGCATTGGCATTCTTGTGTCTAACTTACAGAAAAAGCAAAATACCATTAAACGTATGTGCTAGACCCTTTTTTGTAAAAATCTGTGAGCACAGATTTAGCCTTGATGCTAATGATGACTCAGGAAAAAAATTAATATGTCTCTACATTTCACATAAAAGTGGTAGAAACAGTCTAGGAAATTAAGGGAATATCTAAGGTCATGCATTTTTCTTCCTGTGGTAGAGGCACTTAAATGACTCAGGGAAATCATCCTTCATACATATATATGTTAACAGTTGGCCATCCCTATTCCCACTTATTTTACCTTCTTTCTATGCATGCAAGGATAGAGCTTATGCAGTCATATCTCCTAAATTTCTTTCTTTACTTATTCTGACTTTGTGCTGCTTTTAGGAATAAGAAAGTAAGCAACTTTTTTGAGCAAAGATGACCTATTCAGGGCTTAACATTGGGAAAGTGAGAGCAAGACTACAAACAGCTAAAACTGGGAATTTCCAGTTTAATGGAAAATGCTGGTATTTTGATTATTCTGAATCAGAACAAACTATTTCAAAATTTCCCACAAAGCAGAAATAAAAAAAAAAAATTAAAAAATGCTTTCAAAAATGCTGAAACACATTTTGTTTGAGCTTTTCTGTTTTGTTTATATAATATTACTTTTCATATTTTGTATTTTTGTTTTACAGTCATAACTATAGCTCATCTCACGCCAATTAATGTGTAATTTCCTTAATATATTATAATTTTTTAAAAATTAATTGTTCAATTATATCCAATAGTTGATGTATATTTCATTTGTGTAGGAACATAAGATCAATATTTGGCTTTGTATTAGTCTCAGCACATTTGTTTCTAAAACCAGTTAAAACCCCATGTTAATATAAAGATATTCAAAACAGCAGCTAATTTAATTTATACTATACATTAAAGTGATAAAGTAATTTTATTTTTTTCATCACAGCATTCTCACCATACACCTTCAGTTTACAAATCCATGGCTTACTTTTGAGCTGTTACTAACACCGATTTTTCTACCACTGCTACCTGTAAGTCACAATTCTGGACTGAGTTTCTCACACATCCAACCTGCTTTGAAACACTCATGCTTTTCTTGATCAGCCAATACAAAGGATTTCAGTTTATGTGATCCTCTCTAAAACTTAATCATGAAGCTTGCACTCTCCTTGTTTTGCCCAAATGAAAAACTGTTTTTCATGGCACTGCTCTCTCCTTGGTGTCTCTTCAATACTGACAGTGTAATGACAGCTCAGATTTCATGCCCTCATCCTTCCCATCAAATTTTTTATTTTCATTTCATCTAGTGATGAGGCTTCTTAGGTCACCATTACAAAAGGTATTTGAAGGGTTTTTTTAAAAAAGTTCTTTAGCTCAAATCAATTAGCAAAATGATTTTTTTCTTGACTTCCCAACTTTTAACTAGATGAAAAGAATTTTCCACCATATACTTGACTAATCACTAACTTCAACACAGAATTCCGTATTAATAAAATACTCCCCTTCATCTTTTCCTCCAAAGACAAACTTGTCTCTGTTATTTTATACAATGAAGAGCAGCTGTTTGCCTGCTACTGTGTTTATTGTCTTCTTCCATCTTCTCCTAAGCCTTGCTGTCTGCCCTATCACCCTCTTGGAAATATCTATTCTAGTGGTGATATCTATTACAGTGGTTCTACCCACTAGAGTGGTTCTATCTTCATTTTCTATCAGAAAACTTGTAATCCCAGTGTAAAAAAACTAAACAACAGCTACAAACAATTGCATACAGGTAAGAGTGATTTAACAAAGAAGAATGTAAGGCAAGAGCACACTGGTTCAGGCTTTATTAGGCATTTTGGCAATGTTCCTACCTTTTAAGAAAGGATTTAATTAGGGACAATACATTAATTAGGATAATTGCTTATTTGTATACTTGTTATCATCTATGAAACAGAGTTATCCCTGGAAAAACTGACAGATGAGCTCTATAGCATTAGAGCATGTTAGTGAAATCATGGGAGTATTAAAGTACAAGAGATGAGGATCAGGACACATAAATTCCTAAACACCTTATTACATCTCTCACACATTTCATATATCTTTGTGGCTACTGTAGTACTGAAGGTTATACTTAAGAAGCCAAAGAAGGATATATATGCTATTGCCTTTTAATGTAGAATAGATACACACATACCAGTTAGATAACTTTTTCTGACCTGGACATCTTTTGTCAATACTTTGAAGACTACCATGAACTCTGGAGTTTACAGGTGCATTTTATTCAAGGGAATATATGCAACTGCACAAGCATGCAGTCATACAGTACTTTATTTTAAGTGGTTTAAAAAGTTATTATATTTAACAAGGGAGAAATCAACCAATCTCCAATAGTTAACTGACTGCTATACTGACTAGAATATTACCACCAGCATTGAAGCTATATTTTAGGAAACTAGTGATTCCCACATCGGGGATCTGATGATCTGAGGATGACCTAAGGGATTTTTAATTTTCTGTTAAACAAAAATGGAATAACTTCTTCGTGAAGACAAGCACTACACTAAGTCTAAAAATCACTAATGGAAACCTTACTTGAATCTCTTCTTTTTTCCTGCCTCTTTTGAACAAGAACCAAAAGAGAGAAAAGAAGTGCAACAGGACATTAGGCTGGTCAGGTGCATTGAGGAAAGGTGCTGAGAACGACTCTGTGGAAAGAACCAGAATTACCAGCTGTTTAGAGACCCTGTGATTCCCTGATTACCCTGACAGCCCAAAATGGAATCTTCTGCTCAATGCTGCCCTCATGACCAAGGGAGGCCTGGTGAAACCTAGGAGAAAGCAAGCAGTGAGGAGTGAGAAGAGCGTTTCAAGCTCAGGCAGCAGGGATGTTATGAAGGAGTGTATTCCTTCTCTTATTTAGGAAGAAAAAGGCAGAAGTACGTGCACCGATCTGTAGTACTGTAAAAGCAAAAAAAAAGAAAAATATGATCAGAGCTTTGCTAGTTTGTCTTCTCACATTCTTCTCTAAGGCTAGCGGAATCAGTGATGCATGTGCTGTGAGTTGCAGCAGGTTTCATCAAGCTATGTGCAGAATGGTGCCACCATTCCGTGACCTCTGAAATGCAGAGGGGAGAATAAAACAGACCAGAATATTAAAATACAGCACCTGCAGTACAAATGTGTATTAGAATACCTGAAATATTAGTATTACCTGAATTAAGCAAACTTACCTCAAAACCCCCTGTGCTTCTGCCATTATGTTACATTAGAAGAAATCCCTTCCAAAGATTAATCAGCTTAGCTAACCATACACTGTTTAAAATTGCACAAAGTAGAGTATTAGCCATTCATAGAGGATACAAATAACTAAAAGTGTCCTTTCTGCCTGGCAAGCACCCTACAGTTCAAGGTGGATCTGAAAACTGAGAACGGATCTGGGCCAACACGATCTCAATTGTTATTTTCAATAATAAAGTACAGCTAGCACCTCAGCATGCAGCTCTCACTTAGTGGAAGCGGACAGAGACAAAATGCAGTGTTCTGAAACAGCTTTTATGGAAATCATGCATTGTTTGTGACATGTGTTTGGTCTCTGGAGCTGCAGTCTTGTTTAGTCCTCTACTTTTGAATGCCATCTTCCAAACCCAAAGGGTAACAAGCATAAACTGTATCTATAAAACAACATCACAACTTTATTCTCAATAGCTAACTATTGAAATGCAAGCATACATTATAAATAGAAAAACAGCTGGCTTGGAGCACATTGCAAGCCACTAACACAGTTGAGGGATTTGAATGACATCATAACCCGTGAGAGCATGTTGCTGGCCAGCTGGTGTTATTTATAATATACTCATAATTGAGGAAAAATAAAAAGGCAGAAGTTAGGTATTGCAGAACTAATAAAGTTGAATTCTCTCTTTCCCAGTGTCATTTAAATTGTTATCAAGAGAAATTTGAAGATTACTACTAAAAAGGGGGGGTAATCACTTTATAATTACAACAGCAGATTTAAGATAAATGTCATGGAAGCCCCCCCAAATTGGGCTACTTGTGTTACAGTATTCATAGTACTGTAAGTTCTAGGAAATTACATTATTTCTCCTGTGTAGTTGTTGAAAGATCACAAAGCTATTTTGCCCTATTTACAAGCAGTTCTCAACAATTCTGTTATTTTTAGCAAATGACAAACTGCTGTTTTAGGGTTAATCGCACAGGGAGTTGGAGGTTTTAATTGTTACTCAGCATATAGGTGTGCCAAGTCTAATAACGTAAAGACACATTAAGGGAAAAGTAGATAACTGCCTGCCTCCCTTTCTGTACTATATAAATAAAATACCTATGCTGCTATGCATAAATAAAATCTGTATATACATATATACACAAAGATATGCATATGTACAAACATTGCCCATATGTAAGTTTTTATGCATTTGAAATGCAGACACACACACATAAATACGAATGCACACATAGCTACCTGAAAGTTAACCAGAATACATTTTCTTATTTTTCATGGCAGCACAAGCTCTTTTTGTCTGCTAACCCCTCAGTCACTAATTCACATTCTTTTAAAGGGAAAAAAATATGCTTCTGTGCTCTAGTTTTAAAATGCAAAGGTATGATGTTATTTGTCACCATGCCCAAAAAAGTCCTTACTCGGTAACTTTGCCAGAAGAGGGAGAGAGAGAGAGGCAAATGCTCCCCCAGCTGTTTCCTGTCTACAGTGTCTGTGTAATGTAGATAAATGTGAGGATTTTCTCTAAATCCCTCTTCTGTTTGCTAAATCTCACTGTCACTGCTAAAATCAGAGCAGATAGAGCCTGCGCAATGGAATAAAGTCCTCAATATTGAAATGTGACATTGCTCTCAACATCTCACATCTCTCTGGATTTCTTTTTTCTCATCATTACTGCTAACAAATTCATTTCCAGACTTTGCACTTTTAAGAAGCAATGGAAAAAATCAACAGTCTTTCAACACAATTAGTTAAGTGCTGCTTGTGTGATTTCTTGAAGGTAAATCTTTATTACTATTTCAAATAATTTTTTAGTTTTATTTTGCTGTGTATTGTCTGCTTCTGGCTTGAAGAGTATTGTGCACTTTTTAATAACACTATTTTAGAACTGAGAATTATTTATAAATTGCTGAACATGCAATTTTATGTGATCTGGAAAATGGCTGTATGTAATAGTTGCAATTACATAGATAACTGTAAGGGTAAACTATTGCAAATACATGTCTTAAATTTCACTTCTATTCAGAGAACTTTGTAATATTTCAGTTATGTCATTATTAAAAGGTCCAATTACATCATTGTCTATATTGTTAATGAATGCTTCTGAAAACAAGAACTTTTAGCTATTTTCTGCAGGTGCAGGGTTTTATAGGAAAAAAGGTAATATTCACATGTTAAGTTTCTGCAGTTTTATTATACACAATTATAGAGAAAATGTTCATGCTTTCACAAGGAAACTTTTAAGGGATGTTGTCACTGCAGCAATTTTCTGGCAGCATCGTAGCATTTACTTGCTTTTTGCTTTCATAAATTAAAAGTAAATGAGAAGTTCAGTTTGTTTTCTACATTAGAAACCAGCTGCGACTCTTGCTGACCTTGCATATTTGTACAGCTTAAGCAATTGTACATAAAGAAAATGGAAATTCCCTTACATGTTCATCTCCAAGTTTTCCCTTCTAGGGAGGGCTGTTTCAGGAAAGTTTGCATGTGAAGTTTGATGTTATGACCCTATAATTTCTGCACAATAATATAAACTGTCTTAAGGTAAATTTGACTTCAGTAGGTGCATTGACCTCTGTTTCTGTCAATTGGCTCCAGTCCAACTTTCCATTATCTGCAAATTTATATCCTTCAAGAACTTTTTCTCCTTAATATTTTGCAAGGACATTTATGTAGTTGAAAGAATTATCCTATTTAAATTGTTTAGAGACTAATTATTTTTTTAGGGGGTCTTACACTTAAAACACACTTATCTCATTCCTTAATGACCTAATTACAGGTCTGTAATTGCAAGGGATGAAATCATTCCCTTAATGTATAAATGGGCATCCTTTCCAATATACTTGAAAGATGAAGGTTTGGTTTCTTTTAAGTATTGAGCAAGGCACTAAGAGACATAAAAGTAATGTGCTAGTTCCTCAGCTGTGCATCCTGCCAAGCTTCCTTGGAATCAATGGAACATATTGATTTAGATTAGCATGTAGCCCAGATTCTTTACTCAAAGTTAACAGTATTTAAACCTTGATCCACTCTAGAGTATATATGCTTTATTTATATAAAAATTACTAGTGAATGCTGATATTTCATAATAATTACACATTTCTACTATGGCTTAATAACCAGGCCCAACACCTCTGGAATAAAATGTAATTTTGAATATATAGCTCTTGATTTCTTGCTGTAGCATATACTCCCCAAAAAAATGTTGCCTCCTTCAAGATACTTACAATTATTGTGGATGTTCTTACATGTTACTAAAATGACCAAGCATATGAAGAATTCTTATGCACAACTTGTGTAAAGTGATAGTTCGTTAAATGAAGGTGACTTACATAGAAGAATTAAGAATAAATGAGATGTAGGGTGCTCATATATAACATTCCTTTGTGGTGCTACTCTTCTGGACTACTAAAAGAGGAATGTAGCAAAAGCTGGCACTTAACTAAAAAAAGAGGAAATTCCAGCTGTGAAAATATGGTCAGTCATTCTATGCAACTAAAAGAAGTGCTTAACCAGGCTCATCTTGAACCTGCATTCAATTTCCTAATGTAATTAGATGCTTCGATAAACCCCACCCACATGCCAATGCGTTTTCTTTTAAGCTCTCAACTTTCTAGTCAAATTGAGGATAATGTAAGTACTCTGTTTGATTGTACAGAACCTGAAGCAATCTTGTATTACAACTTTGTATTTTCTTTAGAATATTCCCCTCAGATATAACGGGATACTTTGATTTTATCACAAGCATATTGAATCAATTAATGTTGTGTTTAATTAAAATGATGAAGTAAAGTTAAAGTTTTAAACCATGTTTTGGAATTTGCTTTGATGAAACAGTACTTAATTTATCAAACAATTTATTGAACCCTAGAAACAAGTGAGCCTGTTTTCTTTTCTGCAAAGTTTTTACTTGTTTGAAAGTTCTTGTCTGTTGTTAAATTTGGAGATAAAGTTAGAAATTCTCTGTGGTTTATACTGTGCAGCCTTTTTTTGGCTTCCACTAAAGGAAAAACAGTAGATAATCTGTTTTGTCGTAGTTCAGTGCAGATATTTATCTGAAAATGCAAGCCAGCTGAGAAGTCTTGAAAAATAAAAAATTGTTAAATGTCTAAAATTTATGTTTATTTCTGGACCAAATGTTATACGAGAACAAATTGTTAAATACATAATGTTCTTGTATTTGTAATGTCTTTCAGCTTTCTGAGGCAGTGTGCTAAACAGCTTTCTGCTTTACCTCCTCAGAACTGGGAACCATCTTAAACTGCAGGTGCATTACATTTATCTTATAAATTCAAAAATATGGCAAAGGGAAAAAGAAATTTTTGTTAAGATAGGGAATCATTACAGGAAATAGTTCTTCATGTTATCATCATTCATTTATAATCTGATCTTTTTCCATCTGCCATTGAAGTCATGTCCATGCATTCAATCTTGTTGGGTTTTGCATGGCAAAGTTGGTTAAAGACACTTGTGAATGGGAAAATAATTATTCTTTCTTTTTTATTATACATCATGGGATTTAAGCTTGTTCATTATTTTCACAGTGGAAATAAGGGACTCATCCAGCAAGGCACTAAGATCTCTTGCCAAGAAAATAAGAATTCTTAAAAATTATTGACTAAAAAATGCTCAATACCCCACTGGATCAGATCCCAGTTGATCAGAAAATAAATAATTTCATCTTTTTTTCAAAAGTTCAGTGAAGAAATATTAAAGATTAAATGGACCCTGAAACCCTGAAAGAAACTTTAGGGAAGATTAATCATTTTACTCCAATTACTTTGCACTAGACTGCTAACACACAGCAGTTTTAAGCCAAGTTTAACAGTATGTGGAAGACAGATTTGTAACTTCTTACCTGACTGCAATGCTAACGTTAACCTTGAAAGAGAATGAAATTAAATGCAGATTTACACCTTACAAAACTATCCTTTTTGGCAAGTGATCTAAATAAGTTCAGAATATGCATTAAGCACATTACTCAGTGTCCTGTTACTATACATATATAGCTTTTCCTAGTATTAAAAGAAAAAGCTATCTTCTTTGCATGTTGGGTAAGAAATTAGGTGGACATAAAGTGATACGAAAAGAAGTGGATGAATGGATTGGTGCAATTTTACACCCATTGAGGATTGGCCTTTCTTCAGTCATAAGTACAGGAAAAGGATAGTTTGTAACCAAATGTAAATGAGAGAAGAATTGTCACCTCTGTGTATGGCCACAGCTGCCTAAGAGGGTATAATGAAGGTTAATGGAGTATAGCTGCTTGCAACAAGTAAAATTAAAATCTTTAATGGTCCCACTCCTGCTACTGTTAATTTCTCAAATATTTCCAAATGTTTGTCTGCTAGTAACAGGGGACTGTAAGAGTCACTGCATGTGATCCTCTGCTACAGAAGATCCCACATCAACTTTTGTTAACTTTGGCAAATTGAACCTTGCAACATTTTTGGTTTGTCCTGGTATTTTCCTTTTTAAGGTAGTTGGAGAACTGTGGAGTACTAATTATGAGCTCTTTTCCTATTGGGCCAAATTTCCTTCCAGCAAGTTTAGAGCCATTTATTCTTGTGAAAATGTTGGTTTTAGTTTAAATAGCTCATCTCTATCATATGCCACCCCCATTTCCCACAGCACATTTGCAGGCACCTGGCATATTCCCTCTTAGCTTATATGGTCTGAGGAAAACCAATTCAAGGTTGTTTGCCTTATTCCTATTATTCCAGGCTTCCCTTTGTCTGTCTCTTCCACTCTTCCATAATGCCCCTTTTGCAAAAGCAAGTATAAGTCATAGTTACTACAGGGGTCCCTAACTAGATGTGATTGTGAATATTCACCAGAATAAATTATCTGTTTGCAAAATACCTGGACTAGAACATGTGGCAGTTGCAAAATCATGGCGAGACGTTTCCTGATACCATGTTTATTGTCCAAGAAATCACAGTACATATCCATTCTCATTCACAAGGGCTCAGGAGTCATTTTCTTTAGGACTCTTTGGGGAAATTCTGACACTGCTTTTGCTTCCCTGGCAGGTGAAGATGCACACTGTGTCCTACATCCATTTCTTCTACCTTGGCCTATGTTTGCTTACCTTAACCAGTTCTGCTGCTGCTGGCCCGGAAACACTCTGTGGTGCTGAGCTGGTTGATGCTCTTCAGTTCGTGTGTGGAGACAGAGGCTTTTACTTCAGTAAGTCAAGACTTTCTTTCATTTAACTGCTAAAAGCTTTCATGTAATCCATGGGAGTCTGCAACTGCTCTAAAGGAGCTTAGCTATAATCAAGGCAGCCAACTAGGACTGGTATCCTACACCTGGAAGATGCTCAAGCCTTCGGTTACCATGAAACCTCAGTAAAGAATAAAGTTGTGCCTGTGTTCAACCTCTTTGAGTTTCTGACAAATTTTCCTTTTCAGACTTGTTATTGTTTTTCCCCACTTTCCAGCTGCTGCTATTCCACCTGCTGTATTACTACTTTCCACTGACCTGTCTCTGAAATTAAATGAATGAGAGCACACACTAAACCCAAGACATTCACGAGGCAGAACTACATGTACCTGTTATGTCAGACTACTAGTAAATACTTTAGGTACACACTGTATCATATTAAAAACACACTAAGCTTCAACATCTGGTTTGAAAAAAAAGAAGAGCTGGAAGGCAGCAAGCAGAAAGTTACCACATCCAAGTATCCACATGCTTCATCAGTTAAATACAGGGGGAGGAAAATTCGTGCATGGTGAGATAACAAAGACTAACACCAGTACAGGTAACAGATAAATTTAACTCTGCAATAGTGAGGATCAAGAAATACTCAACTTTTAAGTATTAGAAACATATTTCTGATTTTCACCTATTTGCTATTTAAACAACAAAGTTAATGAAGCTTTTAGCTAGGAATATATTCATTCTGAATACATTCATTAATATAATTTTTCAAAACATGATAGAATTTGTGCTCTCATAGCCTCTGAAGCTAGCATTTACTTTTACTAACAATATGTGTTTCTCTGATATTTTTGATATTCCTTCATGGCTGAAGATTCTTCTCTTCTAAGCTAGCATTTCTGGTTTTCTGATCATACCCACCCTATTCCTATTTATTTCTATCCATTAAGTCATTGCTTTCGATATTTTTTCCTTGCATGCAATAAAAGCAGAAATTCAGATTCTTGCAGTTCTTAATAACAGAAAATCCTACATTCCTCAGCATATAAATTGTAGAGATTTTCACTATTTCTTGGCACATTCTATTAAAGTTAACTTTTGAAACATTCGTTTCATATATGTAAAGTAATCCACTATTCAGAAAAGAACCCTTCTTTTCTGTATTTAACATCTCAGCTATTGTTGATAAGCACCTACTCCACAGTGCTGTTTAGCTTAGTATTCTGGTGCTAAGCACAACATTAAAACTACTGGAATCTCTCATACAAGAATTTGCATTTTTCTACCAATTCATCAGGTGTTCACTTGTACACCAAAGTCTGCTGTATTTATTAGCAGCCAAGTTAGGGGTTATTTGAGTTTCCTACAAATATTTTATTGCTGGAGTGAATGTAAAGACTGTCATCTCCCCCTCCTTTTTCTGCAACAGAAAATGATGAGACAATACATCCTTAGAACAGCAGAGCAATTTTTCTTTTACTGTGTATGTATCTCAGGTGTTTCTCTCCCAGCAAAATGTTTGCTGCTGGTTCAGAGACCTCCCATGCTTGCTTTCCACAAGAGTAGCTGTTACTGCCAAGCAATCAGACCTACTGTTATGTGTACTTTGTGATCCTCAAGGTAAGAGGTCATGTGAAATGCTAATCATTAGCAATAACTGTCTTTGGTTTCAATCTCAGTTATTCTAAGGTTTCACAATCTGTTTTAAATCTCTACCCTAAGCTAGGTCATCCTTAATTTAAAATACCAGGATGGGTTTCCAGAGTTTCAAAGGAGACCATTACCTTTTACCTTTGCAAGCTTGACTTTTAGCTGCTGTTGTCAGTTTTAGACTTTCTCTCTAGTCTTTGTTGTTTTCTGACATTCTGAGTTTTCACTTGAAATAATGTAACGACACCATGAATGCTGACCTTGTTTTATATGGAAAAGGTTTTACTTATGAATGACCACCCTGTTTTAGAGAAGTCTTGCAGAGTTGTAATCAATAGACTACAGTTGCATCATTCAATAGGAATTTTATGAAGCTGATATGTATGCGGCCCCCTGGACGCTAAGTACTGTGTGTGCTCTACCTGACTGCTTCTTATTAGTGAGGAAGAAATTTAATTCATTTTAACCTTCTCCCTCTTACTTGTTAGAGTTCAATCTAAAACACAAAACTAGAGAAAAGTAAGCCCAGTAACACTAGTAAAACAAATTGAGATCCCCATATCAAATGTAGTAGAGAATGCAACTATTAGAAGTTAAATATGTTGCTCGATTTCTTGGGACTTTTTAAGAATGCAACATCATTTTTAGAGGTAAAAAACGCAGTGAAATTTTTCTTTTGTTGTAAAGAGTATGTCAATAAAAGTAGTATTTTAAGCCTTCTATTCTCATACTCTGGTTCCTTTAAATAAAGTATAATCAATGGTAGTGTTTGCCTTTAACTTGCACAGGAAATAGCTGTGAAATTTTTTTACTTCCATCATTCTGTATTTCACTAGAGACTCCAAATATAAAGAATACCTTTTGGCTGAGGTGGAATTCCTGGTTCAGAGTCAAGGTCAAAACTTCTGAATATTCCTTGGGAGTTGTGGGTGGAAGTGAAGATAGAAATAATTGTGTTACTTTCCGTTGAAACTCTGTACTTCCTAACCACAAGACTATATCTATGGCTAGGACTGGACTACAAAAATCTCCTTTTTATAGTCTACTCTGACCAACTTTCTAGCTATAAAAGGAAACTCTTTACAGCTTCTGAGGAGATGCCCCAGCTGCTTATTACCACACACAAAGAAAAGTATTGACTTCAAAAGGAAGTCAAATGTGGTTTCTACCACTCTCTTTTGTCTTGAGATAGACTGACAAGGAGCATTTTTCACAGATTTTTTGGAGAAAACACAGCACACATCCCCAAACTGAGCATCTACTTTTCTCCTTGGTCACATTTAACTCCAACCAGTCCTCAGACAGCTTTTTGTCTCCTGTGATTTACCAGAGAAAAGCAGATTGTTGCAATCTTTTGTGTAGGGACATCCTCTAGGAGAACTTTGACCCCTCATGTGTGCTTGGTTTTGTTAGGAGAAGGTGACAGAGAACCTGGCCACAGCTACATAAGTGCCTGCACTTAAACACAGCTTTTCTTAATAATTCTTCACTCTCAGAACCTCTGGGTCCAACAGTTATGGAGCAAAGTGGGATGGCTTCAACATTCACCTGAATTATAATGTCTAGAAAGATCTACCATGGTACACTTATTACCAAACAATGCTGAGAGCAGAGAATGTTGGAAAAACTAAAAGGAGAAATTACAGGAAACTTACAGAAGTGATCGCCTAAGAGAGGGTAAATTTTCCTTGAAATAGTCTTGTCTTATCACAAGGATTTACTTTGTAGATTGGTCCAAAAAAAAAAAAAGTCTATTTTTTCATAAATTTTGACTTTATTGGACAATCATTCATTTTTGCTCATGCTCTTTTCTGAGGACTATTACTACTATGAGAAAGGAAAGATCAGGTAGTTTGTTCTAAGGAGAAAATTCTATATTATTTTTTATCTAGTTTCTTTTCATTTGAAAATATACCTTTTCCTTTTATAATAAATACATAGCAATCTGGCTAACAATACAGGGGTGTCAATAAAGAAACAGATTTCTTACTTCCTTAGACATTTTCAGTCTTCTAATTTCTAAAGCCCAATTTAGATGGCAATACTTATTTGAAATCATGGCAATCAATTTCATGAATTAAAACTCCACCTTTTGTCCTGATAAAAACAGTTTTAGTCTTTTGGTGAATCTTCTGAACTATCACTTGCATAGAAAGAAAGAGCTGAATTTAGGTACCTGAGACACTGGAGTTCCTCTGATATTCTTCAGAGAATGGAGAATGATCTAGCACATGCTTCCATGTGTAAAACAGTGAATCCCATAAAAAATGGGCTTTTCTGATATCCAGCTCAATGTTCCCTGTGTCAACTGCTTTGTGGAGAACTACTGCAGATTTTTACTACAATTTTTTGTCCACTAAGACAATCAAAATTGTGTGTTGTTCTTGGGAAAATCCCCAGCTGTGCAGAATGTAAGACTATTAGTTTATAATCATCAGAAAATCAGGATAAGCCCATGGAACATAATTTTGGGTAATGAGAGCTGCCATGAGATCTCATTGCTTTGTAGAACTAAGGTATATGCGGAGGAATTGCTGCCTTAGAAAGAGGAAACAAGCAGCATAGCAATAGGCAATTACGTTTTGCTTCTTCCATTTCCCTCTAGTTAAGAGCTTCTTGTTTACTTCAGGAAGTCTGCTTTTAAGAGGTTATTAAAGTTTCTAGGCCTGTCAAACCTATCAGCATAATTACAAGAGATGGCATGGCACTCAGTTCTTTAAGTACTCCATACCTGTAGGAGCTATGAGTCATTAGCTCCTCTCTGCATCCCTGATTGAAAGGAATGTTAATGTTAGAAGCCCGGCAGAGGCATGCTGAAAAGCTGCCACGGACACACACAGACTCTGGTGTCACTGACAGTCTTACAAATCTTTGCAAACAAATGCTGGTCATCTTGGCTGTGTTCACACAGCAAGATCTGAGAGTGTTTTTAAGTTCCTTGGTCTGGCTACGTGCCCCATTCATGTCCAAATACTGTATCTATGGAAGATTTGAGTGTATTCCTCTGTCTGTCCCTAGGTTCCTTCTTACAGGAAAGCTAACCTGGAAAGGAGCTCAGATGTGCTTTAGCCAGGTCTGCAGGGTCAGTGCTCAGGGAACCAGAACTACAGGCACAGCTACTGATGTATCTCTGTAAGAAAGAAAACAGCTCTGACTTCTGGAATGATATCACTGTATAGTCAAACAGCTGACACAAGTTGGATGTGTGCTTTGTTGCCCTGGTAGTAAACATTGAGGAAGTTCTCTGAAAATAAGCCAGTCTTTGAAAGAATTTTCTCATTTTTTACAGCATTAAGAAAGGGTAAGGAGTGTTCACAAAGGCTAACCTTAGTTTAGTGAGGCTAATCTTCTTAAGTTACCTCTTTAATAACAGAGAGAGAGAGGTTCTTCTTTCTCCATGGATCTCAGAGTGTGTCTAGGAGGATTTAGACTCTGATATCCACTAAATTTAGTCCCTACAAACAGGTCTCCTCTACAGTTAGTTTCTCAGTTCACCAAGGATTTTATAATTTTTCAACCTTTTCCTTAAGAGGGACTGCAGTAGTGATGATAATTTTAATGAAGTGACTGGAAACAAATCATTCATCAAAATATCTGCAAGAAACATCTTTGAAAAATGTGCCTACTACCAAAACCAAATAAGTACATTTTCTCCAGAAGTTCAATTTATGTATGTCCTTATTAGCTGGTAGATATTAGAGATGTTAATGCTTTTTATGATGTTTACTCTTTTTTCTGCACTAGACCAAGCTTCAAATTTGGTCTCAAATAACAGAAAGCTGTTACTTGACATTTGATTCCCTAACTGCTGTATGTGTATTTAATACATTGTTTAGTCTCATGTTGGATAAAGTCACTCAAAGAAGCGCTTGGCAAGATCAACATTAATTCTTGGCATCGCTGCCCCTCTTACTTTTCCACTGAATCTTAAATACCAAGAAAAACCCTTCACTGACTTCAACTCTGGCACAGGTTTTATGCAATTGGCCAAAACCTTTGCATATGGACCTCTTTGTTTGTTCTGGTATCAATAAAGAGCTTGCGATTCTTGATCAACAGCGACAGGAGCCACAAAGCAAATGATTCAGTTTAGCAGAACCACACGCTCTACTAATGAAAACCTTTTGCATTTACTACCTGTGCATGAAGGGCATTCTGTACAGAGTGCTCATTCAAAGGCAGAAGTTCACAGAGCCGTTTCTCTAGGGCTTATTCAGCACTCCAGCTCTTAGGCATGTTTCAAACCCTTTCACAACACTGAAAATCAAATAAAGACTTAAAGCTGTTTTCATCTCAGAGCATTGTTAAAAAAGGATGGACCTGGACTTGTTTATTAAACCATACCCTAATGTCAGTATTTCCCTGTGACACGAGCTTAATTGTTCAAAAATATGACAACAAATGCAAGGGATAACCAACAGTTAAGTAATTTCTCAGTCTAGAAAGCAAGACAAAAGAAATACCACAAATGTATACTTATTGAAGAATTTATGCTAAATTTATCTCTGGTAATAACCACAGGAACTTCAACGTCAAGAGGAAGAAAAAGCCATTAATTCATAGTTTCTATGTGGTACATTTAGTGCAAAACCATTATGAAAGATAAAGCCTGAGTACTGGGTCTAACTTTTAAGAAATGACAGGCATATTTCATGTTTGCCTCAGTAAATGAGGGTTTGAGAACAAGATTTTTAACACCTCCATAGTCTTCAGAGGGGCATACCAGTGGGTGATGCCAGCTTGTGGAAAGTTACTTAAATTCCTACAAAAATCCAACTCAAGTCTGAGATACTTGCTCTGTTTTCTGATTGAATCCCATATGCAGAGTAATTTTATGTTTTCAATGTCCTTAGTCTTACAAGGCAGAGCAGAATGCATTTGTTTGCCTCATGTTAAATCCTTTGCTAATGAAAACTGGAATAGCTTCCTTTTATCAAAGAAACTTTCTAGGGTCCATGTGTTCTTCTTTTTTTTTTTTTTCCCTGAGTCTAGAGTATATTTAAATATTTCCCATCTTATTTTGAAATTCAGCAGTGATCCCAATCTTCCATTTATGTAATATAACTCTTCTACCGTAAGAGGATGCTTCCAGAGAGCAGGGCCTTCTGCTTCCTTATGTGCCCATAAAAGTGTGGAAGTAGGGAAAGAGTGTCCTGTTAAAGCACTTCCTTTGGGAAATTATGACTCACACAAACCTGAAATTACATGATGTTTTTTATTTGTGTATATTGTTTGGTTTTTTGTGTGTTGGGTAGAAATTTGCACAAGGCTGAATATGCAGAAAAAAGAAGGGGTTGGCTCTGACCATTCTGATTCAGTCCAGCTCAGTGAACTGCTTTCTTTTTGAAAATAAATATTCTAGGAATACTATTTCTATCTCCAAAAAAGTAAACACTTAATACCCCCAAATGCTATAAACAGCAGGTTCTAAGTAAAACAAATACTACTGGTTTGACTTCAAAAGAAGGTTCATTAACAGCCATATCCTTCTAAGGCAATGGATAAAATCTTAAATTACGCACAGAAAATCTGTATTTCACAAGCCTGTATTCTAAACAAAATTTTTAAATGCATGGTTTATGGAAAGGTATTAAAAGTCTAAGTGTTGTGGAAATTATTGTGGGGAAGATGTCATTCTGCTTGTGGATCTGAAAAGATAAGTGCATTCCTAATTATGTTTGATGGCTGTTCCAGACCATGTATAATAAATCCAATTTACAAGAGGCATAATTTTTTCAGACTTGCATTAACTATACTGAAGGTTTCTTTTCACTCAGCCCCATCAAAATGACTGGATATGAGCTTCCACTCTTATAATGAAAGTTTTACAGCTTCTTTTTGTAAGTCTTCATTGATTACTTCAGATTACATGAAAGCTAATTAGGCTATCTGTTTTAGGTTAACTTAGCAGGTTTTAATTGAATATGTTTCTTACCTTGAAACTTCTGTAGACAAATAATAATATTGTTGTAACAATTTGTTTCGACATCCCCCAAATTCCTGAATTACTAGTCAACAGGTCTTCCATGAAAAAAAACTTAGTTTTTCCTACGTATTTCAAGTTTTATGTTTCTTTCCATTAAAGTTTCCAGCCTTTCACAGACATATTTAGTTTGGCAGGAAGAATCTGGTGACTCATAGACTGTAGAAATTTGAGAGCAAGCTACTGAAAATGTATCTAATTTCTTCTTGTGTAATTTGGGACCAAGCTACTGATAGTATGTCTAATTTTCTTAGTTTAATCAAATGTATTATTGGCAAATACAAGTCCTGAATAAAAGCCATGTTTATTTCTGAAATATATAGCTAAGATTAAATGCAAAAACACTATATATATTTGCTTTTAGAACACTTCTGGGTTTTTTTCTAATTGTTTTTGGCATTTTACTCTAAATCAATGGGCTCTGAATGAAAAACAGAGGCACTAGTTGAAACAATTTGCATTACAATCCTACTTATATTTTGGAATTCAGTAATATAATAGTGTTCTGTATGATTTTTTTGGTTGTGTTTTTTTGGGGTTTTTTGTTTTTTTCAAGAGAGGATAGAGGTGTAGGAAGAATAGGTGATGTTATTATACCTCCACAATTCATATAGAAAGGATAGATGTATTAAAAATATTCTCATTTTTATTTTATGTTATTGACTGTATTGCTCCTTTCATGTCTTTTCAGACAAAAGACTTAAATTCAGACCTTTCTAGACATACATAATTTTCATTTATCCACATACAGAATGAACTTGCTGAATGATAAACACTGAAAAGAGTGTGACCTGAAATAAGGAGATTCTGGTTCAGATTCAGTCCATCTACTTTTGGGCACTTAAGTGAGGCTTCTGAGTTAGGAGTCTACTCAAGTTCATCCTGCAGTCAATGAGAGGACTAAAAAACTTTCCGAGTTCTCATTAATTTATGAGTTTACCCTAGGACATACTTTTCCTTCTCAACTAAATTAAGCAAGGAAGCTGTGGAAGTTTTATCCTTATGCTTATTAAGTCAGTTGAGTAAGGACCCTCCATTAAAAGCCAAAATTTTGTAGGAATTAATCTGTTTAAAACCACTCTATGAACTTCCATGTAGAGGTAAGGATGCACTCATACATATCACATTTTAGATCAAAGCAAATCCAAGCTTATTTTAGCTGCTGTGGTATGATACAGTTAAGCAAAGACCCAGAAAGTGCCTTATGCAGGTAACACCAGTTAGAGCTGCTCCTTTGGCTCTTAAAAACTCCCAGGCTTTAGTCTGACTAAGTGTGAATCCTGTTGGAGAAAGCACTGCAGCTTGACACAGTAAAAGTACAAGGGAAAAGCTAATCTATCTTTTCTTTCTTGATATAATTGATAGAATATACTCTTACATGCCATAACAAGTAAACCTCCTTCATGGTTTATTCCTGCAAAATAAGGTGCATAAGTAATGAAGCAGTGTTTTACACTGCTGTTCACACAGGATCATTTATATTCCAATGAATATTCATCTCCCAGCAGTTTTCTAAGATATTGAGACAATAATAATATTTATAACCTATAGTGACAGCTAAATATCAGATGTCATTAAAGAAGGATTTTATCTGTCAGAGTGCTGTACCTTCTCTCATGTTATCATCATGGAGAAAGGACACAAAATGACACTCAAACACAGTTTTGAGATACTCAGGCAATGAAACATTCAAAGTCAGTTTGGATGGGGCTCTGATCTAGTTGAAGATGTTCTTGCTCGTTGCAAGGAGTCAGATTAAGTGGTCTTTAAAGGTCTCCTTCAACCCAAACTAATCTATGAATTGAAAGATTTAAAAATAGCTACTGCTGACCTAATGAGCTCACCTATAAAAGCAGAAATCTGAGTTAAGAAAGAATCCTACCTGAGGCTGTAAACCATTCAGTGAGTTGAAACAAAACCACAAAGCATCTCTACCTTCCTCACTTCAGTACCCTCTTCATCTAAGGCAATATAGAAGAGCACAGAACCACTTCAAAGACATTTGTATTTAGTGATCTTCTCTAAAGTGATTCCTTTGCAGGGAACAGTAATCACAGTAGTTAATATTTCCAAACCATTTATGGCAACAGGAACTGTCCTTTAGGTTGTTCGGACATTGATAATCCTTTTTCAGTAACTGTATTGTTTTGAAGCAGAGTAAAAACCACCACTAAAACCAAGAAAGAACTATTTATATTTTCTATGAATAAATATTTATGTAATTTAGCTTATTTCAAGGTTCTCTTAGTCTTGTGCACTGTACTATTCCCAGCTGATTTGTCTTGAGGAAAATTGGGTAGAAAAGAGGCTCTAACTTCACAGTTATATATTTGCTTCTGCATTTGAAAGACATAAAGGGTCTCATATGAGACACAGAAATAATTTTCATACACTTAAGGAGTTCCACCACTATTTCAGGAATTACATACAATAGATTTAATATAGCTATTCCAAGATACAAACATTTTAAAAAGTGGAACAGTCAGGAAAATCTGTTCATTAAAAAAAAAAAAAAAGAAGATATTTTGCAGAATTTCACCCTTGTCTTTATTTTTGAAAAAAAATGGAATGAAATTCTACAACTGCAGCTCTACTGGCATTAAGTCAACTACCTTAATCTTTCTTTCCTACTCATTTTCTTTTAGTTTTTGAAGGCAGTAGGACTTGATGCAATAAAATACAACTATTTCCTGTTATCACTAAGATGAAGACTAATAAAATGAGCAGAATTCATAAGTGGTGATATTCTTACTGTCTGCTGTTCTTTTCAAATAGAAATTTATACTCTGATATGAAACAGATGAAATTCAGATCTGTGAAAAAGAACAAAACTTTTTTAATAAATAAGGCTTCCCCTGCCCCATCAAGAATCAAATAACCTGCAACAGATTTTCAATGCAAAATTATTATATTTGAATCATGAAACAGGTGGAAGTGCTTTGTTTATTTTTTATTTTAGGATGTAATATTTTTAAGGTGTACCTCTACACTTTCCTGTGGCAAAGAGAAAATGTTAAGGAAAATCTGATATGTAGTATAACAAAGAAGGGACAAAGCTGATGCCAGAGAAGGAGAAAATAATAATGTTAATAATCCAGGCTGGCCCTGTTCAGGAGTTTCTTCATAATCCAAAATTATGAGTTCATGGATACTCACTTAGGGTTATCTGTTAACTTCAGGTGGCTTTAGTTCAATTCATTGAGCATAGCGGGAGTTAGTCTGCGGAATTCTATTTCATGAGTTCTCTGTGCTATGGTCACTAAAGAAAACATTGATCATCGATTTTCCTAGGTCTTTTGGCCATAAGTATCATTACACCACAAATATTTTCCCTTGACTGGATTCCCATTGCTTTCTTACTAGTCACCTGTTTTTCCTAAGAGCTACCAGCTGAACTTCTGATATTTTTCTTTCTGTGTATAAATATAGCAAATAAAGGCTCTTTTGAGCAATCAATTAATACTATTTGTTCCTGATTTGAAAAGGGTACATGCAAGTCAAAAAACTCCTCATTTCTAACAATATTCAGACCAACCTGAAAGGTTTGTAGTGTAATTTTAAAGCTCATCTACCATTCAGTTCTTCATAGAATCATAGAATATGCTGAGCTGGAACAAACCCACCAGGATCATGGAATCCAACTCCTGACCCTGCAGAGGACACTCCAAGAATTACACAATGTACCTGAGAGCATTGTCCAAATACTTCTTGAACTCTGTCAGGCTTGGTGCTGTGACCGCTTCTCTGGGGAAACTGTTCCAGCGCCCAATCACCCATTGGGTGAAGAACCTTTCCCTAATATCCAACCTAAACCTCCCCTTACTCAGCTTCATGTTGTTTCCTCAAGTCCTGTCACCACAGAGAAGAGATGAGCGTCCGCTCCTCCTCTTCCCCTCACAAGTTGTAGGCTGCAATGAGGTCTCCTCTCAGTCTCCCCTCCTCCATGCTAAACAAACCAAGTGCTCTCAGCTGCTCCACATACAGCTTCCCCTCAGGGCCCTTCACTGTCCCTGTGGCCTCCTCTGGACACTCTCTAACAGCTTAATATCTGTTTTATATTGTGGCACCCAGAACTGCCCCCAGCACTTGAGGTGAGGCTGCCCCAGCACAGAGCAGAGGGGACAATCGCCTCCCTTGCCCGGCTGGTGATGCTGTGCCTGATGCCCCCCAGGAGAGGGTTGGCCCTCCTGGCTGCCAGGGCACTGCTGGCTCGTGTTCAACTTGCCATCGACCAGGACCCCCAGGTCCCTTTCTGCTCTCCAGCCTCTCATTCCCCAGCCCATACACATGACCAGGGCTGCCCCACCCCAGGTACAGAGTCCAGCACTTACCCTTGTTAAACTTCATGCAGTTGGGGATTGCTCATCTCTCTAATTTGTTGAAGTTCATACTTCAACTGTCTGCTAAAGTACCTAAATTATTCTTGATTTTGTGGCAAGTAGATGGCTAGATCTAAAAGATTGAAAACTAACTTTTGAGGAGTGTTACTCTATTCTCAAAAACCAGCACGAGTCTCATGAATAGCTAGTGGGACCTTTGAAACTCCTAAAGGCATATGAGTCAGATTTTCAGGTTTTTAGGCATTAGAGGCAGATGGACAGTCAAGAGATTTTTCAAAAGCAGTTATGTTTCTGCTAAAATCAATGATAGGTAATCCTATGCAGGTTTTTTTGTTTTGTTTTGTTTTTCTAATCCTTCTAGGCATATACCTGTGTTTTTAGTTGCCTCAGCATCTTTGGAAATACAAGTCAGGGTCCTTAGCTACTTGTCTAAATTTTGCTTATGGACCTTATTGACTACTTGTCAGAAAGCTATCACTATTAAAAGCTCTTCAAAATAAGAATTGGCATAATGACTTGGCTTCCTCTCTGACGTTAAACACACTAATACGCTTAGTATGAAATCTTCTTATTTCTAGCATAAATATGTGAGGCATCAGATGAAAGCTAATAATTTCCCAAGCAAGCTAAAAATAATGATGGCTGAATTTGAATAAATATTCTAAGAGGCATTCTGGAACAGACAGTGGTTAATAAGTACAGTAAATGCTACCTTTCTGCTAACCTCATTTGCAAGATGCCAAAGCTTAAACATGCACCACAAACAATACTGGATGAAAATCAAACATGAGAAAAATTATAATCACTGCAGAAAGCTGGAGACACTGAATATCTTATCATTTTCTTTGTCTTCTAACCAGGAAAATTTAATTTATGTTCTCATAAACTTCTTTAGGATGTCTTATTTAGGAGTTTCACACACTTGTGACTTACACCTTGTCTCCCCCTCAACAAGACTGACAGCACCTAAATTTACTGCAATAATTCAAAACACATTGTAGTACAAGGAATAACTTTTATTAGGAAGTATTATTTGTATAACAACAAGTAATACAGGAATATGTAAATCAAATTCACTTTTAAGCATGCTGCAATGCAAACAGAAGAGTTTAATGAAAGAACCAGTTGACTGAAGATGTGTCTTTAGGAAGTCCTTAAAATCAGGGAGTACTAGCCTTAATTTTGGTCACAGGCCAATGAATTTTATGTTATCATACACAGTCCATCACTAAATGACTAAAATTGTATCCATAGTTGGGCAGAATACACACTTCCTGGGAGAAGGAGAAAAACCAGTGTCTTCATTATGCAATGGGTGGTCTCATGCCTTATTGACTTCTAAGATCCAAACACTGCAGGCAATAAGAATTAATATTTTCCTCATAAACTTCTCTAAAGTGATCGTCATAGAAGTATTGAATTGCAGCCTTCAGAGAAATACATTATACACTACACTATCCCAGGAAATCATCTATTCTTCTGCACATTTGTAAGTTTTATTTTGCCCTAGTGATTGCATATCCAACTGGAGATGGCAAGAACTTTTCCTTCCTAAAATCATTTTTACATTTCTGCTAGAACATTGCATGTTCAAAATAGAATACAAACATCAATGAATTTAACTTAGTGATACAGTGATGTAGTACCTTCACTTTATACAGGGAACAATGAAGGATAAAGACAAAACCATCTCCATATCCTGCAGCTGCAAGTGTGCCCCTTCCTCAAAAGCAGCTTCAACATATACCCTATCTACCTGAACTAACAAATTTTGCCAAAAGAGCTGGAAACAAAAGCAATGCAATCCCCCTCTGGTTTTGTTCAAATATAAACACCTTTCCAAAGGATCATTAGTTTCTTTTTACTTTCATTGGAGTGACAGAATTGCCTTATTCATGTGAGCTGCAGAAATTCTAGAGCACTTCCTGTGCAGGACAGCAGCAAAGCTCTGACCAAGAACAATGTTTGCTGCCAAGTGGCTGGTGATAAATAGAATTCAGTGCAAAAAAATTAAAGTTTTAAATTATTGAAATGCCTTGGTCAAGAGATTTAATTTTAGATGAACATGTTAAATATGATTAAGAGAGAACATAAAATAATTAAATTTCCTTTTTAGCTAATGAAGGACCCCACGAAAGATGGCACAGAAAACCCCTAAATATGTTCACTAAAGGTTCATCAAATACTGTAGTTACGTTAACACTTCTCAGAATTCACAGAATCACAGAATTGTTAGGGCTGGAAGGGACCTCTGGAAATCATGTAGTCCAAGCCCCCTGCCAAGCAGGGTCACCTAGAGCAGGTCACACAGGAATGAGTCCAGGTGGGTTTGGAATGTCTCCAAAGAGGGAGATTCCACGACCTGCTCCGGTGCTCTGACACCCTCAATGGAAAAATGTTCTTCCTCATGTTGAGGTGAAACTTCAGGTGTTTCAGTTTATGGCCTTTGCATCTCCTTCTGTCACTGGACACCACCAAAAGGAGTCTGGCACCATCCTCTTGGCATCCACTTCTGAGATATTTATAAGCATTAATGGGATCCCCTCTCAGTCGTCTCTAGACTAAACAGACCCAGCTCCCACAGTCCCTCATAAGAGAGGCGCTCCAGACCCTGCATCATCTTGCTCACCCTCCACTGCACCCTCTCCAATAGCTCCTTGTCTCTCTTGTCCTGAGGAGCCCAGGACTGGACAGAGCACTCCAGATGTGCCTCACCAGGGCCGAGTAGGGGGGAGGATCTGCTCCCTCACCTGCTGGCCACACTCTTCCCAAGGCACTCCAGGATACCATTGGCACTCCTGGCTGCAAGGGCACAGTGCCAGCTCAGAGTTGCCTTCTAAACCCTCAGAAATTCCCTGTCTTCCGTAGTGACATGAAGTAGGCTTGTCCACATGGGTAGTCAGTTGAAACTACCAACTGGATGAGAATGCATTCAAGTGATTTTATGATGTGAGTGTTTAGCAGAGACCACCAGTGCATATCTCAACAGTCACCACAAAAATTCAGTCTTTTTCACACACCAAACCTTGTTTGCAATGAACGGTAATCTACTAAATAAAAAGTCACTTTGTACATCACCTGGTTTCCTTCCTCCTTTTTCCATTCTGCATCACTATGTTGTACACAACTCTTGGAAAACCAGTGGTTCTGAATAACCTGAAGAGATAAATATGATTTTTTTTTTTTTGGTCAAGTCTGTCTTAACTGGCCTCAATTTGTCTTTTTTTTTTTTTTTTCCAAACAAAGGAATTGATAAGATATCATTGCAAAAATGCCAGTATAGATTGATAATAAATTGCTAAATTTTCATTTTGGTGTTTCCCTATAGTCTCAGGAGATGGAGAGATGGCTTGGAAAACTAAAACTAAATTTGTATCAAAAGTAGATTGTTTTCTTGCTGAAACAACTACAATCACAGAAAACTGAAGCATGCAGCTGAAATCTGAAAGTCCCATTATTTCTTATTTTCAGCCAATACTAAAAATCCACCTTTTCTTTGAACTGCCTCCACCTGTTAAGTTTCTATTATATCTTCATTCTAAGTTAAAAGCAGTTATAATGCTGTTTTAAAGGACTGCTTTGAATTCTTTTTAAACACATTCAAGCTATAGTAATTTAGCTGATGCCTGCTTGATTTCAGTGCAGCCAGTGAGAAAG
The DNA here is from genome assembly GCA_026261815.1 of Monarcha castaneiventris obscurior. Lineage (NCBI taxonomy): Eukaryota > Metazoa > Chordata > Aves > Passeriformes > Monarchidae > Monarcha > Monarcha castaneiventris. Next base: position 2,868,735 of record JAMPIT010000034.1, read on the forward strand.
CAAACAATCCAATGACCCCAAGTTCACTGAGATTGCTGGAAAATGAAAACAAGGGTTTTGGAAGGCCAGCGCTTCAACACATAAAGAAATATATTGAATACTTCAAAAGATATAAAATTCTTAGAACTGTTGGACAGGCTTCTGTGTGTGAACTTTCCTGTCCAAGTGGCATTGCTAAATACCATGGCACCAATCAGGGGGCTGACATCATATTGTTGTGTAACTCATAACCATAGCAATGTCACTTCTTAAAATGCATTATATGTGCATTCAGCTGCTTAAAATCTCAGCTGTGTCAGCTGTTAAATAAAGTACAGTTCAGGAGATTTATTTTGAAATATGAGCTCTTTGTATTTTTTTTTTTTTTATAAAGGAAACAGAAAATGTAAAGCTTGTTAAGCCAATGTTAACACTGGAAGTTTGGATTCAGACAGCAGACACAGTAAGAAGAGGTTTCATCACCAATCTAACTCACAATGATATAGTCTAGTAAGAGAGCTAATTGTGATCATTTTAATGGACAGCCATACACTTGGGCTTTTGCATTACAAATGGACTAAATGAGCCAAAATATATGCAGTCAAAAAAATAAACATAGCAGACCCGAATTGCTGAGTAAATGATGCAGCTATCAGCCCGAGTGAAATTAATATAGATTCAGCCCAAACTACAAGCAATGGTGAATAACATGTGACAGAAATTGGGAAGGCAATCCTCCTCTCCTTTTTTTCAACCCTACGTGCCCTTCCAGAGAATCATTAGCCTTTTCCTCCTCTCACTGGAACAACAGAAATTGCCTCATTCTTGTGAGCTGCAGAAATTCCAGAGTAACTGCTCTGCAGGACACCAGCAAAGCCCTGACCAAGAATAGTTCTTGTTGCCAAGTGGCTGGTGATAAACAGAGCTCAGCATTGCCAGGTACTAGTAAAGGGAATGACACGTACCCTTTGCCTCGGGCGACACGTGGTGCGGAGTAGCTGGTGTTATCTATTATCCGTCCTTTTGGATTATCAGCATGTTGGAGCTATAAACCAGAGGAACTAATGTTGGTCTGATTGTGCCTTTTTGTGGTCACAGTCAGCAGCAGCGGTGTAATGTAGCCTTTGCCTTTCTGATAATCCATCAAAGAGAACACTAGCACTGTCTTTAGGATGCATAAAATATGAAATAAAAGCTCACTGTGCCACTTAGGCTGCCCTGGGTTCTGTAAGTTTTGAGGCTATGCTTTCAGAAGATAAGGGATGATGTGATCCATGCAACATCATGATCTAGGGTAGACAGTATTACAGCTTCTTTGGCAAAGGTAAAAATACCTGAGTTTCTCTGGTAACAAGACCACCATCTTGCCATTCAACACCAGGCAACTATAAAAGCTACTTAAAGTGCACAAGACTTCTGGACACAGATTACTTACGGTATCAAACCCACAGTCCCCTTGATTGATATGCTGCATAAGATGATATTTTTGCTAACCAATTTCTCATATTTACAGAAAATTGAATTATAAATTTTGCAACCATATAAAAGAAATTATGAGATGTTGAAATGTAGGGGTCCAGCAGTATGCAACTATGACTAGCACAGTCCCTTTCTGTGCATTCCAAGAATCCAGAAATTAGACTTTCTAATATGAGAAGCCTAATTGGTGTAAACCACCTCCCATCTTCTGTATTTCAGAGGACAGACAAAGTGTTTCTTTAGATAGACAACAGATAAAGAGTAAGCAGGTAGGAGGGCTAGGACTATTTCTGTCCATGGGACTAACTGGTTTACATAACCTTGAACCAACTAATTTTATCTGTATTTGTCTTATTTTCACCATGTGTGAAAATGAGGCAATGATGTTTATTCACCTTTTAAAACTGCTTTTGAAATCCTCTGACTCAGGCAACAATTCAGATCCAACAAAATACTATTTTTTAGAAGCTTACCCACATATAACCCAAATACTGCAAGGGTTAAAGTTTTAAGCAAAGTGTGGTATTGCAGTACTGCTGATAAATTATAGGTAATAGTCTATCAAACTTAGGAAGACTGTTCAGTAAATACAAAAAGAATAGATCTGTTTACATAAGGGATACAAATTGGCTACTACTTTCAGTCTAGAAGTTAATATATGCCATATTACTGCAGAGAATCCTGCAAACTGTTTTTAAACAATGTTATAACAGTTTACATAAAACTTAATGGCAAGTTAAGTAGATCACCCCAGCAGGCCCTCTGCTTACTGCAGGAATATGGCACAGAGTTCATAGGTTACTTGAGACTCATTCTCCCAGCCAAACGAGTCAAACAATAACACTTTTAGGCACTGAAACACTTTTCCTTGGTTTTCAGCAGAAGCAGATGTGGGGCTGACTGCACAATGAACAAAAAGAATACTTTGAAAATAAAATGACAGCAAAAACATAAGCTCAGTTTGCAGTTTATCTGTAATCATCCTTGCTTTTCACCTTGACACTAGCTTTCTAATATTACCCTCTTCATCTGAAGATCAGTGCAAAGCTTCAATAACTTGAAGGAAGCTCATTTTTTCACATTTGCATCAGATTTCTCTGCTAAACAAATTGGTGCAGTGTTTCAATCTTCATTTTACTTTGGGGTGTAAGTTCTGAGTCATCATCATTTAATTTTCTCCAAGCCTTCAGCTCGTGTTTTCTGTTTTTCTTCCTGGATGTGTCATAACAACTGAATTATACCACCCCAGTAAAATGGTGAAGCCTAGCACACATCTGCCAGCAACAAAATACTGTGCTCTCACTCTAATTCCCCACACATTTCACTTTTCACACTTCCTTTGCATCTTCTCAATAAAGTGGTAGAGCCTAGTAAGCAATTTCTTTTATTTTCCACAACATTCTGCCAATAAATCAAAAGAACTACCTCAGAGAAGAGCACACTTGCCTTGCATGCTCTTTTCCTAGTCTCATTTCTATCAATATTCTCATGAGGTTAATTTTCTGAAGTCAGTGACTTCCCTGTAGTTAGGATATCTGTCAGTTCTGGGTCAATACTGTGCTGATGAGCTGTGAAGGCATTATTTTTCAGAATTGCTAAATACTTTTGACTTGGAAAAATCAGTTGAGAAAAGTTTTACTCTTTCTAATTTAATAGAAACTCTGGTCAAAAGTTTCCAGTATTCTTAATGCAGAAACAATAGAAAAAAAAGTTAGTCTGAGCTTTGAGATATCCATCATGAATTTAAAGGAGTCAATACTCTAGTGTACTTCTTTTAAAAGCATTCATTATACAACAGAACTGCATCAAGGAGGAAAGAAGGTGAGAATTAGCAGTAACAGAAAGGTGTTACAAGAGAGGCAGAAAAACCTCATCTAGAAAGAGGTGAAAACGATGAATCAGAAGAAAATATAATTTAAGACAGAGGAGCCTTTAAAAGTTGCTAACAAAGTTCTGTGTTTGGCAGCTACCTTACCTGAACTAGGACTTTGACTCCTTTGAGGGTGAATCATGTTTGAACCAGGTTTCAAGGACAGTTCTTCTCTCACAAACGCTCAGCACATGCAACCTTGTCGCATTTTTCTTACCAGATCTGGGTTGGGCAGTGACTGCCCCACATAGTAGCCATTGCATGTCAGTGGACAGATACATAAATATCGATTTTGCAGTCTCGGTTAGTGCAGACTCTGAAGCATCTCTACAGTAACACCCACTCCAACCCACCTGACCACAAAGCAGCCACACCTTGTTTAACTTCAGTATCAGTGTATTCCAAGAAAAAATGTTTTTAAGAGAAACCTCATGGCAATGTTCAGATGGGGAAATGTCAATATCACACAGCAGGTTCACCTATGGCAGCAGTAACAAATGATAGCAGCCACTCCAAACAGCAGGAAAGTTGCTAGATGACAACTCCTTGAAATTATCGTGAGGGGAGTATAACAAGAAAAGCATCTGAACCAAAGTAATCTCCAGCAGATTTGGAATTAGATGATCTTTAAGATCCCTTCCAACCCAAACCATGATAACTTTCTGCCTCTTCCCCAAATTCCACCTTCACATGATGGAAGCACAAAGGTTATTCAGTAAAACAGGCCTACACTTCAGGGAAGAGGGGTTTACATTTTAACAGGGGCAAAACCATATAGCTTCAAATCTTATTGTCAGAAATGACTCAATGGTTTTAGCTGCACCTTTTTCTTTCCAACTCCTCTACAAGAAGAAAACAAAACACCTCAAGAACCTATAGAATATGCACAATTCCCAAAACTTGAAACCCAGACAGTCAATGTTTGGTTGAGTTATAACGATGTTAAGGCAGCGATTAATACTAGAAAATGTCAGGCAATCTGAAGATTAGGTGTCATTACCTGCTCCAACAATTAGTGGCAATACTACCATGCCAAACAATCAGAATTTATGTGTATGGTTACCAAACTTTGTATTCTGTTGTGTATCAGTTGATGATAGTGTTGCAGGATATTTAGTTTGCTTTTGCAGGAGTATTTAAATCACAAACACTTACATGCACTTTGTGCAGTAAGTCAGTATGAATTGTTCTTTAGGGATTGGGCTGCCCCCCACTGATTCCAGTTTGAGCTATAGCAGATGCCATATATCCCATCCAGAAGAGCTAACTCTTCGTCTTTCTTCTACATCCACTAAACACAACTTAATAAAATTGTGCCAGAGCAATGAGACAATAATGAATGAATTGTCCATGAAGAACTCTGGAGAGTTTTCAGCAGTTTCTTTAAGGAAATGAGTCAAAATGAATCTGACCAAGATGCAGGAAATGGTAGAATAATATCTGTTTTCTTCTGATTAAAAGGAAAGAACAAGTGTCCTGTCCATGATACTTTCTCTTGATCCAGTATGGTGTCTAATGTGAAAGTTTAAAATGCGAAATAATAAAATAAAAATGTCTGTACTATTAGGAAAAAAATCAAGTACTCAATAACTACTACCAACTTCAACACTAAAACCTTAACAATATTTTGAATTTTTAAAGATTGCATTTTTAGCAATTTTACAGCATATCACTTTGGAAAGACCTTGTGGATACTTGCCAGATGTGATACAGTGGTAGAGGAACTCTACAGCAGAGAGCTTATTTATCCTTAGATCACCCCACTCTTTTCCTCTCAAACCAGAGAAAGGATTTCTGAATTTCCTAACGGTCTTGCAAGATAAACATTGAAAATTAGTAGGGCTAGAAATTACTATATTAAAAGGAGCATTATATTCTTTAAATCTAGTGCTAAGAACATAAACCTTTCTTAAGTCCTACTTATCAGTGCAGTGACGTCATCCTGGAGTAGGAGAAAGATAATCTTCCTTGTTGCAGCATTATTGAAGAGTAGCAAGGAGTCCTGACAAATACACTGCCCATCGTGCACGGACATTTAAATGCAACCAACACTGAACAGGATTTTACATAGGATGGAACACATTGTGCATATTAAAAACCATGTACTGTTTTCTTTATTTCTGGCGTCCTTTCTCCCTGCAACACAGGAATGTGTTCCAAGCCTTTTTTCAGTGCTTTGTCTCCCCTCTTTGCCTTTTTCAGTGCTTCTTCTCCGCTCTTTGCCTTCACTCCACCAGCTGTCAGCCCAGTGACATTTCCCAAGCATGAAGCTGACAAAGAGCAGGGTAGAGCTTAAGTGCCGAAGCTGTGGAAAACAGTAGCAATGTTTTAAAATATCAACAGAACTCAGTGTTTTGGGAACAATTTCCAATATTGTTACTTGAACGGACGCTGTTTACTACACAGCCTCTCACACTGAAGAGAATTCAGTTATTTCAGAAAATTAAAAGGTTACTGAACTATAGCACACAGCAATTTTGTCAGTAAATTTCAGGTTTTTCTACCATAATACTTCATTTCAATTAGACATTAAGAAAGCCCAATCTGATTATTGCTAAGAAATTTCTGTATAGACAATTAAGAAAACTATTAATATTGTGAAAAAGAGGACAGGTAACAGGACAGATATTTGAGAAGTGTTTTGCTTCCTGATTCACACATCTTCTCTACCAACTTAATTTTCAAAATTCAGAGCTGTATTTAGAAGCCAAAACGACCTGAAATTCTAGTCTAAAAAAAGGTCAAGAGTAGTTATCACATGGGGGTGCCTTCTTCCAACAGTTAATCTTTCTTCTAGTTGTCTAATTCTTTTCTGATATCTGAGCTACTGTAGTCCAAGACACGAATATTGGCAGGAAAGACTACTGCAACAAGCAGAGTTAGCACAAGCATTTTCTTCAACTGGTAAAAACACTGGTCCTCGCTACTGAAATTAGATCATCTCAGCCACTCCAATGGAAGAAAGACAAGCGCACATGATTTTCAATAGTCTTCAACAATCTTACCTAATTTTAGGAAACATTCAAGGTAAGATTTCCAGTTTATCAGCTGGCTTGATTATGACATTTACAATTCTCATGAGTACCTTTAAGCCAAACAGGGAGAAAATCTTAACTTCTCTTAGTTCAGAAATAGTCCCTTAGTGTTTCTGTTCTTCCCACATAATGTGGTAAAAAGGAGAGAAAATTATCACAGGCCATTCTGACACTGCTCATGAGGTGACAGTGTTACAATATGCAGAAGCAATTTCTGTGAAGGGAAGATGCAGGACTCTCTTGTGTCCTGAAATGCAGGCAAACCCTTGCACTGCAGCGTTCCCACTGCTCTGACTTGTAGGTGCTGCCACACTGCTAAGAAAGTGTGCAGGAGCCCTCTAGTGTGAATAAGAAATGGACCTACAGCCCACAATTTGCACACAAATAGCACAGGAAAACAATGACTATGAACAATGTCATTGTCAGTTTCCAGGCATTTCAACAGCATACACTGCCCAGGACATTCAACAATTACAAAGCCCCCTGGATCTCAACCCCAAAGTCAAACAAACAAACAAACAAACAAATATATGTGTCAAAATGTGATTTCAGGGCTAATGTATGACTGACCATAAAGACAGTCTTAATTGAATAAAGGATCCAAAACCTTGAGAATAATGTAGAAATAAACTGCAGCCCTTGTCAGATAAATATTTTGTTTAAATTCTTCAATAGATCGTGACCTTAAGAACAATTGATACGAACCATTTAAAGGACAGAAAGCTTTTTTTTAAACCTTATGTACACTAGGATAAAATCCATCAGTTATCACAGAATCTTTCAAATCTTCCAGAGACACAGCCAGTTTGCACTATAATATAACCATACCCAGGAAATTCCAGCGCTCAGATCTATTTGCAAGTGGTAATATAGCAAAAGAACACAGCCATGAAAGTAGAGAGAGACAGACACATCAAGAGAAAAATATATTCAATCCCACACAGATCCATAATACAGAGCTATTTCTGCATAAAAACCTTTTAGTTTATGCTTTGTATCACTAAGATTAGGAAAAAAAATAGCAAGGATGTTGTTAATTTTATTGTCACCAATTCTAAATGAGATATACATTAAATTTATCTGGTTTAAAGCAATACTGTTCTGAAGTTGCATAGAGAAAACCATATGCAATAGTTTATTTCTTGTGGGTTTTGTCTTTAGAGTGATCACAGCTGATTGCATAGCAGTTTTATGATGCTGAATGGAAAGTCAAAACAACTATGAAGTTTAAATTGATCACAATGTATTTAATGCCCTTCTGTCTAACTGCTAGAGGGATAAACAAAGAACACCTAGAATGCTGGAATGAGTTTAGGAAATTCATTAGAAAAGTTATGAAGTGGTATCAGAAGAAGTCAAGAAGGAACACGAGAGGCATAAGCAACTAACAGATGATGAGAAATTGCAAATAATTAAGCCAAATCACAAGAGATGCAGTTTAGGTAATCATTTAGAAAAAAAGAAGTGAAAACTCAGACCCATTTTAGACAAGAAGAATTGTGAAAGTGACTTCATTGTACTTTCATTTAGGATTTTATCCTGGATGCAGAAACTTTTCTAGATTTCACTAATGGGGAAAACGAGTGAACAGCCACTCTCACTAAACTTACTGAACTTCTCACTTCTAGAGAGGCTGCACAGCCTCCTTGGGTTATTTTGGCACCTCCTTTTCTGGCAAGCAATGAGGAGTTAAGAGGAATTTAAAAGAAAAAACAAGGGAAAAAATTATTCCAACTTTCCCAAACCACAAAAAATTCAATTTAATTTGGGATACATTTTGCCCAAAGTTTAAGTGAGAGCAATGGTCGTATCTTATCCAAAAAATCACTCTCGATGGAAAGAACTCTAAAAGGTTTTGTTACAAAAGACCTAAGAGAAAGAAATATTGCACTGCTGGCATCTACATCAACACTAAAACTGTATAAATACTAATAGTGCAGGAAGTTGCAAGTATTCTTTTTTAATTTTCTCAATGACATTTGAATGGATAATGACAAAGTTAATTTGGATATGCTATTAAACAAAAAACTCTTCAACTGCACATCTAAAATATCTGAAAATTACTTAGCCTCACCTGGACATTCACCCACTCCTTTAGCTGTATCAAATCAGAAGAAGCAAAGATGAGAAATTCCAAGGATTTTGGTGTTTAGGTGATTATCTTGTGTGGAAGTGTTGTTTTGTACCCCATTTGATTCAGTTTATGTACATCAGTACCAGATTCAATTGTAGGATTAACTACAATTAAATACTTAAGGATAGTTAATTAAAAATATTTATTATCTTATTAAGTCAAATTCTGGGTACCAACGGGGTATGCCTGAACACAATTTTCCTTTGTAGACCTTGACCCTTAATTTGAATACTAGATTCTAAATTTCAAATACAGCTGACTTGTAACTACAGAACTAAGTGTCTAAAGACTCACAACAAAGATAATCATACTGATGCCAATGTCCAGGACAAAACTCAGAATCTATGCTTTCAATGATCAAAAGATTTATTCAAAGTCCTCCAGGCTTTGAGATTTATTAGTGTGGAAAGGAATAAAAAATGAATGATAGGTGTTGAAGACCTGAGAATTAAAAAAGGCTGTGATTTTTAATAACTAACATGGGAATAAAAGAGATTCTTTAGAAATGGATTTCATAGGAATTACTTGTTTCTATTTTCTCATTTGCTCTGATACTGTGTAAGCCCTCCATTGGCCAATGATGCCTAAGACAAGTATTTTTTCCACAATACTTCTTTATCTTTTTTTTTTTAACCACCATAGATCCTGAGCATGGGTAGGCTCAGACTGATGAAGTGGATGACATGATGTGAAAAACATTGGCCTAACATTGGGAAGAAGGATTTTGCAGACAAAGTGCGTCTAACAGTTAGGGTTTACAGAGTCACCTTTAAACTTACACATTATAGCACCTATAAAAAAATTTAAAACTCTACACCATTGTAGGAATACTTATTCATCCTACTGCTTTTCTGCTGAACTGGATTCACGTGCTTAAATAAGTGTGGATGTTGTGGCTCAAAAAAAGTCAATGAGTACCTGAAATTTAAAGGCCAGGTCAACCTCAACATTGCCACAGCCCTTTTAAAGTTTATAGTATTCCCATATGACCCAGAGAAGAAGCATAGTGAAATAAAAGGGCAGCAGGATTGCAAAATAAGAGAAACCCTTGAAAAACATCTTTAACTGATGTGAAGGTGTTGATCATTAATCAAACTTAAACAAGTTGGAAAAGAAATAATAAAAGAAAATAATAATTCTGGTTACTTAGAAAAACTTCTCTTTTAATGGAAATGAACTTTAAAAACATTTGAACTTCCCTGAAAAGGCCACTGAAACTCAGCAAGTGAGAACTGAAAAAAAATCTACTCAGAAACTACATTCCCTTTTAAACACCGTGGCTGCAGGGGGCATTGTCAGCCCCATAAAAGAAGTATGGTGTCCTCCTTGTTTCATAAAACAGCTCTACTGCCCACAACCATTTCCATTTTCAAGAATCCTACGGAAACTCTAGTTTTGCTATTTAAGGTGTTATACTGGAACTAATTTCTCCCTGCACTGTAACAGTGTTCCCTTATAATCCCCCTGCATTTCTTCAGCAATAACAAGGTGAGCTGGAAGGAGTAGGAGAGCAAGTGTAGTTTCATTTGTTATTCAGCACTGACTTCTTTTTCTTTATGTTCCTGTCACTAGACTTGATTCTCCTAGCTCCTACTGCAAAATTAAATCAGTAAAGGATGGAGCTACAACTGGTAGAAAACCATTGTGAGTGAAAGATGAATCAAACATAACCATATTTTAGCTAGGTTTAGCTCTGGTTTTGTTTCCAGCCACAATGCACTGTGTCCCTTTCTCATCCCAGTGACCTCATCCTCACTCCCTGATGACTATGTACTTCTCTGGAAAGTTTCACTTTTCTTTTATCTGCTTTGACAAATTTAACCAGGAGCATCATGACCTCAAATGAATGTTTCATTTCAAGATTATTTTTTTGCATGCCCTACTGACTCAAAAGTAATGTTATACGGCTATATAGTTAAAGCAGTGGCCTGGTGCTTATGTTGATGTAGGTTCAGTTCCTGGCACAGACACAGCCTTCTCCTGGGCAAATAATTGATAGTTAGGTTCCATAAATATTAATCAAATTAAGTTCTTATCTTTCTCTGCAAAGAGCTCTTGTAATTTAGGATACAGTACTGTTCAGCATCAGAGAAGATAAAATAATCTGTCTCCTAATCTTTCTGTCTTAATTTCCATTCTGAATGTAGTGGTTAATTTGTACTTTATAATCAGGAATCTTGCAAGTCAATCTTCACAAGTAAAAGCATCCCAGTATGGCAAGAGTAGCAAACAATAAAAAATATTTTTTCTGGGAAATGATTCACATTCAAAGTGTTGGCTGTAAGAAAACTACATGCTGGACTTCCACCAAAAGCATTAAGTCATCTTACTGTGCTTAAGTAACTTTTGAAGTAACTAATGTCATTCTGACTTGTGCAGAGAAGTTCAATAACTGAAAGTCTAAAGAAGATTCAGGATTTCATGGGTACAAAATTCAATATTGTTTATTCCTTATGCCCTGTAGCTGCATCACTGTACAAGGTTGGATGCTTTTCCCTGGCAAAGCCCTTGGCAATGGTGTAAGATCTTACTAGACCGAGCTTAGAGCTCATTAGAGCAAATCCACTGAAGTTAATGCTGTCAGTGAGGAGTGAGCCAGGCCCTTACCAGCCTTACCTTCTTTCCCCCTCCTACTTTTTCTTCTATTGCCACTCTTATAGAATCATTAAGGTTGAAAAAGACCTCCAAGATCATCGAGTTAAGAGTTTGACTGAATACCACCTTGCCCACTAAACCATATCACAAAGTGCCTACATGTTTTTTGAACACTTCCGGGATGGTGACTCCACCATTCCCCTGATCACCCTGTCTCAATGCTTAACCATCCTTTTAGTGGAGAAATTTTTCCTGATGTCCAGCCTGAACCTCCTTCGGCGCCTGAGGCTCTTTCCCCTTTTCCAACCACTTTTTACTTGGAAAAAGTAAAACTCGACCAACCCTTAACTGACCACAATCTCATTTCAGGTGGCTGTAGAGAGTCATAAGGTCTCCTCTGAGCATCCTTTTCTCCAGGCTAAACATTCCCAGCTCCCCCAGCTGCTCCAGATGCTTCACCAGCTCCATTGCCCTTCTCTCGACACACTCAAGCCCCTCAATGCCTTTCTTGTAGTGAGCGGCCCCAAACTAAATGCAGCACTCCAAGTCACCTCTCTAGAACCAAGAACAGAGGAACCACCACTGCCCTGGTCCTGCTGACCACACTATCTCTGATACAAGCCAGGATGCCACCTGGGCCCACTGCTGGCTCATTCTCAGCTGCTGTCACCCAGTACTTGTTTCTAATAGGGGAATGAAAATTGTCTACCTCTCTGCTAGGTGACATTGGCGTGTGCCCACCTACTTATATTCTGTATAATTACATTATTATTCTGTACCTACTTACAGAATAGTAAGGACTGTTCTGTATAAATAAAAATTAAAATTATAGTGTGTATTGATATGTGCACTCCTGGACAATGGGAAAGGTATTAGATGGGCCTTGGAACAGCCATTCCCACCTTCTGCCTCTAATCAGATGAGATGCCAAAATGCAAGAGCACCATGCTTGTCATTTGCTATTTGCTTTCATATCTCAGAGCACAGCTGAGAAAGAGTAACTATAGAGCTAAAAATTCTGATTACAAATTGCAAAGCAATGTACTGGTTGTCGTTTGGTCTGTGGCACTAACCACATATCAGTCATTCTGCTTCACACTGTACATCAGTATCCTCTTCTTCTCACCTCCGTCAAGGAATCTCATCACACCCATTCCCTGCAATCTCTTTAGATGCCACTAGGACAGTATTTACTTATTGAACAGCAAGGCTGGAAGAAAAAGAAAGTGTTCAATGCCAGCATGTTGAAAAGCCTGCTAAGGACAATGGAAATCTTTCCATCAATTTTAGTAGACCTTGGATCAAGTTATATATAAATAACTTCTGGCATCTGATTCATCAAGACATAATCCTGACTGCACTAAAAGATTTACCAGTGACTTCAGCAATGCTACAATTTCACCCAGTTATAGTGTTTCATTGTTATTAATTTGGTAATCCAAATAAAATGCAGTTTTACGTTGGCTTGGGATAAGAAGGATATGAAGGTTTCTATCACTACTGTTCCTACTTCCACCACAAGGAAGGTTAAGCAGTAATTATTTCCTGTGAGAGCATATACAAGAAGGGGAGAAAATGTATTTTCATTATGGATGGATTATCATTGCCCTCCTCAGTGCACTTTAAGGGGTAATATTCAGATGTAACAATGACCTACTGGCTTCTAATTATCTTGTCCTAAACCCTGATCAACCTGGCTATTCTTGCAATAGTGAATTTCTCTTCAGCAAAGCATTTCTCTTGCCAAAGTATATATTTTTTGGCAGCACCTGGCACTTTCCAGCCCTGGAATGTGATGTAGGCTTGTAAATTGTGCTAGGTCGGCAAGGTTTTCAGCCTCCTGAGCACTGAATTGGTGTAAAATAAGACATTATATTGTTTCCCATTCTTTTTCCAAATTTTTTTTCCTCAAAAGTATCTAAACTCTGAAATTCCTGCTTCATATCCCAGTACAACACTCAAAACTATGGTTCTTTCTCCTCACACATTGCAAATTACTTGGGAATCACTGTGTGAAGCATAATGGTTCTATCACATTCTTAGCACACTTGATGGCCTCCAAAGCAGCTATCCATAACAAGGGCAGAGAACAGCACTCCTGTATGTGAGAGGAAATTGTTACAAGTGCTGTACTTTGGAAATAAATTTAGGAGAAAAGAAGAATTTCTTCCCAATTCTATACACAATGAAGGGAAAAAAAAATGTTTCTGAAGGGATATTTCTAGAAGAAAAAAGAAATTATTTAACTATGTGACAGACTAAATAAACATAGACATACAAATTACAAATTAAGACATCGTCTGGAATAAAGCTACATTTGTCTCACTAACTAAAGAAGTGAAATAGTTATTTTACTCTACATTTGAAACATCAAAGAGTTATAATTTTTTTCAAAAGGTGAAGCTTATAAATCTTACTTATTCAGGTAAAACACTCAATGAAGTCCTGACAGATTTCTCCTATAGATCAATACTAACTATAGATCAATACTATAGAACAATAACTAACTGAGTGTCCAAGTTTTCCCAGTCTTACTTGCCTAGGAGTTCAGAGCAAAGAGCAAACATCTTCTTGCTTTGGACTCAGTACTTAATACAATCTAGTATTCCACAAAGCAGTAACTGTAGTGAAATGTCTCAATATTAACAAATGCATATGCTTTCATAAAGATTTTACTTGGGCATACTGATAAAGCTTATCCTCTATTCTCCTGCATATTAAATTAGATTTCAGAGCTAGGGCATCCATTCATTGAGCATTTATGAATGCTAATATATTGCTAATATATGCTCATTTTGATGAATACAAACAAAAATCAGTCTAAGCATAATAATTTTTTTTGCATTAACAAAACATTGAAGGAAAATGGAAACTAAATATTAAATATTGTCACTTCAAATGCATGCAATTTATTTACATGAAAAACAGATTGCCTACTTTGCACATTTAAACCTTGAGGTATTTCTGGTAAGGGACTTTACAACAATCCCCAAGACTTGTTATTTGCTTGTTTGTTTATTTGCTTGTTTGTTTTAACACTTCATAGAAATATCAGAACCCAGGCATTTCCTGCTGATTGAACATTGACTCCTAATTTTTCAAATACAGATGAGAAATTCCAGAGCACCCTCAAGAAGTATTACCAATATAACACTAATCCATTTGTTCAAGATTACAAGGAGATGAAAAGTGATATCAACAGTCTCTTATTTTGCATATGCAGGCATTTATGATGCAAAAATAGACAGAAATACTAGACTAACATACAGAATGTTGTCAAAGAGGTACAGAGATACAAAATTAAACAATACACTGGCTGGACTTTCTTTAGAACAATTTGTCATTATATTTAATTGTTAAACTGGAAATGAAAGAGAGTGGCTTTTACTCCACCAGGCGCATAAATTCTGTGATTTAGGACAAATAATTTTTAATTTAATTAATTTTCCTTGAGTTCCATTTCCTAGAAGAAGCTCTGCATATATGCTAAGACTAGACCAATTAGCTTTATCTGTAGTCAATGAAAGAAGACTATTTCTTTCAGAGGACAGGAATAAATTTAATTTTAAGAAAAGCGTTCAATACAGGAATAATTCACTCTCCATACACACCTGACTGTTGACTTCACTATCTTAAACCAGATCCCTAATTTTCAGAGACCTGGGATGAGCAAGATGAATCTCAAACTCTGCATCCCTAGCCTTCTGTGCCACCATAAGGCAGACAGCACATGCAACTCAAAACTTCTCCAATCACCAGCTCCCAGTCTGGATCTAGCACACAGGATGGGCTTGTTCAATTCCTGTGTTGTGATGCAGCACCACAAACTCTCAGCCTGTTGTTTAGGCCACAGGGAAATCCTGTCTGAGTGACCTGCTGCCTCACAGGATGCTCCAATACATCCTGACACTGAGCTGCCAAATTGTACCTTACCCTGATGATTTGATGGAAACATTTTGGGTTTCTTGCTACAAGACTATAGCACTCTGATAGGTCAATTCCACCATACTTTAAAAGCTGCAGTTGCAGCTGAAGATTGACTCTAATACTGGATTAGGATTAAATCCGCTGTTTTTCAGATTTATGATGTATTTCTGAATTACAGTCTACATGGCACTCTCGAGTTCTACTGCTTGGTTAAAAGAGACACGAGAGACAATACAAAGAGTCACATAAAAGTTCCAGGACAAATATCCCCAGTTCTTTCCTAGAGTACTAGAATAGATAAGCTTTGCATTTATCCTGAGCTAGTTCTCATGTAATTTCTAATTTTAATACTACAACAGTAGATTATGATTCTACCCACAATGCCTAGATAACCTGACATTTGAAACTTCTGTAGTCCACCTACACCCAGTCCTTCTCAAATTGAAACCATTGGTGGAGCAGAACCAGTGGCAGCAACAGCAGGGTATTTTGGAAGGATGAGGAAGAACAGAGAAAGCAAGTGTAAACAAGTCCTGCTGCATTACTCCACTGACTTTGCATCATTTAAAGGGAAGTGCTGTTAGTGCAGAACTAGCTGTTTAACTACTGGAATCCTATACCTTGGCCTGCTTTCAGGGCACTTCAGAACAGTGTGACTAGACTTTGTAGCTGCTTGTCGCACACTGAAAGAAACAGCCACAGATTTGATAAAGTAGATTAAATAAGAGCCAAATATCCTATTAAGTAAACTTTGACCTACATGATATGAAATTCTTTTGAGCTAGCAACTGACAAAAAAGGAAAGAAACCTCCAAGGAAATCAGTGTACATCAGCAAAAAGGAACGCCTAGGACTGTTGTATGTCCACAGGCAGCACTTTGATGGTTGAGTAAATAGAAGGAACTTTTGATAACAGCTGGAAGGCAGCACTCAAATTATGTCAGAAAGATGAGAAAGAACTATATGGGTTCCCACTATAATGACACAGAAGGTGTAGTCCGTACTGAAGGCAAAAATATTTTTTTAAAAAATTAAGAAGGAGAAATTATGTTAAAAATGCAGAACCAGCAGCCATTTATTTACCAATATGGATTTTAGTCTAGAAATTAACTTAAGTGCTTGGTTATATCAGTTCCTATGTAGGAGAGCACTCAGGCATGTGCTCACTGTTTAATATGAGATTTAGTCCAACACACCACGCAGGAGCTTGAACATTTGCCTAGATCTAAGTGCATACTTTGGTAACTTGATGAGCTGGGACCATCTGATCCTGCAGTCCTGCCAGAACAGATGGGCCAAACAGTGATAACATCTGTAGAAGTGGTGCTATCTCCCTGTAATTCTTTATCTCATCTTTCTCTGTGATAGCATATTTGTATACTGCAACACTTAAGAGGTCAGCAGCAATTTAAAATCCATTGCTTTAAAATTACTTTAGTCATCAGATACTTCTCAATCACGATTGTGGATCATGATTACTGAAAAGGAATATTTTTTTCTGTTAATTTGCTATTATTTATAAATGTTATTCTGTTAATAACATTTTAAGCAATATCACTTTCTACATCACACAAATCTTAAGTATACTTGATTGCTTAGGTCTTTCAAAAGTCTTGGGAAAACATTTCTCAAAAGAAAAAATTCTGACTTCTCAATACTAATGTTATTTTTATATAAAGGATGAGCATTCAGCATGCCATGTGATGCATGAATAGTTAAGCCTACAAATAAGTTAATGTCGCATTTCATAGATGACACCATTACTGATGTGATAGAGATTCCATTCCCATCTTGTTACATGTACCATACAGGCTTTTTAAAGAGCTATTAGACATTATGTAATCCTTCATAAAATTATTATTCTGTCAGAAAGAAAAATAACACATAAATGTCTTTTGTCTGGCTACACTAAAAATGATTTTGAAGTACTCTGGGATTTTCACCAGAAAGATTCCAGGATTTGGGATTTGTATTAACTATTTATGCACATGATAGTGAGGAAAAATGTTGCTGCTGATGACTAAATAAAGCAGGCAGCAGACATAGGTCAGTAAGTACTTTACCAACTTTATTAAATTTGGACACTTAAGGGTAAAATAACTTGAATAGAAGCTTTTGGGCATGCTTGCTTATGAAAAATTGACAGACTGATGAAAGAAAGGGAAGCTTAACACATCAATTCTTGTACCTATAGTTCAGCTGATCTTTTAGGCAGTTACACCTTCATATCCAGGAACAGAATTTGCCCTTCCATGCTTTAAATGGGAACGAGACAAAATGTGGCACAGCTGTGAGTATACTGCAAAGTAATGACACTCCACACTTCATCATGAGTGCTAAATTTTAAAAGTTTAGGCTAAAACAACCAGATTAACAGATTTCAGGAAAAGTCTCCAGGGAAAAGCTTGTATTTCAGATTATAACTCAGCGAAGGAAAATAGTCTGGGGGGAAAAAAAAAACCAAACCAACTCCACATCTTAGTATTTAGAATACTTTTCAGTGATACACATAAAACAACACACAGAGACAAACCAAATATTACTGTAATCTAATCCTGGCTTGCTGTTCTGTTTAGTCTTACGAAACAAATAATTTAGCAGGCAGTGCACAATATAGAGGCCCCCAGTGGATTGCAATATACTAAGTAAGCATGTTTTTCTTTTTGTTTAATTTATAGTCCCTGGGAAAAAAAAAATACATTTTAGAAACCTGCTTTCTGGGTTTACAGAGCTCATAGGGATGGTTAGTTTTTAGCTGGCTGAATTGCTAACTAAAATGTGAGATGTACTGTACCACTAGAGGTCTTTTCATTTACTGATATTCTAAGGCCTCAAGGGTTCTTCATCAGTGGATACATGTTTTAATCACAGGGAGCAGTAAAATGTAGTGCTGTCTTTTCAAATTGACCACGGCAGGAAAAACACATGGATATCAATCTAGACTTTGTTGTACAAGCATTGGGAGCAATAATTTCCCAAAGAGAAACTGAATATTCCTCTTTTTTTGATATCCTTATCCTTTATCTAACTTGAGTGATTCTTAAAACATAAACTCCTGCCAAACTCTGTGAATAACAGATTTTTGATCTCTGTGATATAACTGAGAATGAGAAAAGGAAAAAAAAAAAGGCAAGAAAAGAAATTGGTAGAGCTGACTGAATTGAGTTACTTCATTTTTTGGCTCTTGGCATGCCTGTCTTTTTTTTCCATATTTTTTATTTCTTAACCAATGTGGATCATTCTGTAAATGGAAACATTTAATGCTGAAAATGTCAAAACAAAACACTTAATCTTTTCAGAATTTTACTGTCTGAAATCAAATTCTACCAGAATTTTAAAATAGATATAGTAAGTAAGCAACGACTTATTTTTTGTGAATTTACTGTTCCTTCGTTTCTAGTTAGTCATAACAGGGCAACTGCACATCTGACTGGGTTGTGTACAAAAAATCCCAGGAAATAATGGGCCTTTAATCTCTGCGTAGGATAGCAAAGAATTCAGCAATTACTACGGAAATCATAAACCACAGGGGGAAAAAGACAAAAATGTAAGTGTGTAAGAGTTGTATGAATGAAAATGTTGGCCTTTACTGGAGCTGAGTGAAAAGTGCAAAATATTTGCCAATTAAGTCGTTTCCACAGATGCCTGGTGCAAATGCAGAGCATAGGAAAGCCATGCTGTGTCAGTCCCATTTCCTATCTTGTGCAAATATATGGAATATATAAATCTTCTGCTTTTATCTGGTCTATTAACCTTCCTATTTCATTGGTTACTTTGTCACCTTGATTCCTGCTTCCCACTTTTGAGCTTGCAGAACTTACAGCCTGTGCTGTGGTACACAGTATTTATTTCCCCTTTGGAACACACTCTGACTTCACACAGTACCTCGGTGTAGCCTTCTTTATGAGGAAATACTTGTCTACAACAGAGTTTTGATCTGTGGTCTTTACACACCAGCTACCTCAGGTGGCTCAACAGTCAGTTTTTGTACAAAAGCGAAATGACAAACTTCCTTTGTAAGGTTTCTGAATGTCAGATTTCAGCTTCCTCCCTCTCCATTTTCGAGGCTCAGGCAGTTCAAGAAAATACTTTAATAATACTTTTCTATAGAAGGCATAGATTTGCTCAAACACTTAAATAGCAACCACCCATAGGCAGAGATCAAAGCTGTCCATTTCCAGGAATATCTTTCAAAGGTGTATCTGAGACCAGGGTCTTAGAATAGATGCACACAGGCAGGCTCTACAATGGTCATTGGTGATTCAGTTAACATAATACAGCTTAATAATGTGACCTGAGCTCTTTGCATTTTCTTTCTAACATAAAACCTTTCCCTTTGTGTTTTGAATAGGTAAGCCCACAGGGTATGGATCCAGCAGTAGACGCTTACACCACAAGGGCATAGTGGATGAATGCTGCTTCCAGAGTTGTGACCTGAGGAGGCTGGAGATGTATTGTGCTCCAATAAAGCCACCTAAATCCGCACGGTCCGTACGTGCTCAGCGCCACACCGACATGCCAAAAGCACAAAAGGTAGGCCAGGCTGGGAAAAATTCACAACAGCCAGCAAACAACCAAGCCAAACCAACAAAAACAAAACCCAACCAAAAAACCCCTATGTATTTTAGGGGAGGAAAATTCTATCAAGGCTGGTGACATAGAAAACAATTGATGTGTTCTGCCTACTAGATCTAGTGGAACTTTGGAAATTAGTTTCCAAGGTGGGAAATAAGTAGGAAGTGGTGTGTTCCATCTCATCTCTTAGAACACTGAATAAAACATGGATTTGCTAAGCTAGTAGTTATGAGGTTTTATCCTGCCAGAGGGTAGTAAGTGACAAGTACCTGCACCATCCAATCATAAATATCACCTAAGACTTCTTTCAAAAGTGAAACTAAACACTGAATGTTTAACAACTCATCTATCCAGAATCTCTTCACTCATCCTCCACTTTTAGGGAGAGGTAGAGTGAGTGCTCAAGAGGGAAATTAGCCATTCTTCTATTCACTTGACACTTAAATGAACAAGTCTTCTTTTCCTTCATTATTTTTGCCTTTAATTTATCAAAACTAAATTAAATGGATAGTCACTGCAATCATTGCATACTCCATTTTTACTATTTAAAGTTTAATATGTATGTTCTCCAAGCACTTCCAATATTGATTGGTATTGTTGCAGAGTTCTGAGTATCCAGACTTTTGTTCCTCTGATACCGAATATATACTGTACATATATGTACCAACAGAGCCTATAGTTCAGAAAACCCATCTTCGACTAGGCTACAATTAAGCTCATGTCCAATTGTCTCTCTTGTTTGAGGTCTGAACATCTGTTTTACATATTATCTGTCTTCTGCTGTAAGTCTCCTGTGATTTATTTTATTGCTGGTGATCCTGTCTGTCCTACACATATGTTGGCACCACTCCTGCAGTTATCTGAAAATTTTTGCTTGCAAGACATGGAACCAAAGATTTCATAGGAAGTCAGGAAACAAGTGCTGTATATTAAAATCCTTAATATCGACTTTATGAAAAGAACTATTGTAATCATTCCAGCATCCATTCTTTACCGTAAGTCAATCCATAGAATGGAATCCTTTCCCCTCTTCCTCAAGAGTTTTCCAAAAATGCTTGTTTCCTGGGAAGTATCGCCTCGGCCCTCTAGACCTCAAAGGGCACCCAGGGCAGCAAGTGAAGACTTCTTCAGGTAGAACTCAACTGTAGACAAGAAACTCCTGTTTTACTTTTATTCCTATCTGGGCACGCATAAACCTAAGGCTTGCTGGAAAAGAAGAAAACAGGCTTGGCCAGGAATCTCTGTGCTCCTTCCCATGCTTGTTGCTAAGGCGATGGATAAAACACTCGAGTAAAGGAGACAAGATACCTGCCAGCTCTTTGATGGATCTCCACACCACTTTCCTTGGAGGACTAAAAGGAATGATGTCATCTTTAGGCAGCTGTCCTTTTCCCAGTTCAAAACATAGGCAGGAGAGCCCTGTTTTTCACAGACAGGAAAGGCCTTGTATCTTTCTGCAGCATCAGGGGAAGTAGCACTCATGAGGGGTACTGGAAGGAGGAAAAAAATAGGTGGAGTATGTAATTGAGTAATTGAGAGAGCTTAGCTGCTGAAGAAATCATCCCGGAAATTAAAAAGGGAAAAAAATCAAGAGGTGAAAAGGGCAGGAGAGGGATAATGAAGAGCACTAGGAAAAAAAAAAATTAGGGGGAGGGAATTTGATCAAAGATGTTGAGAAGATGTAAAATATTGTAAAACTGAAGGAACCAATGTGCATCACAAATAAATGACGGAATTTTGAGAAAATGGGAGAGAAAATGAAATTAGAGACAAATTAATATTAAAGAAAACAACAACTCCAAAGACACTGTATGCGAAAAGGAGAATGTTGAACAGAATAAAAGAAACCATAAATGCTTCTCGATAGGAACTTGGCAATAAAATAACAAATCTGATGGGAAGTATAAAAAAATTTTCTGTTTTATCTGCAGATGGAGAAATTTTCTGTTTTATCTGCAGATGGAGAAAATTAGATTGAGGAAACAAAAAGAGAGAAGGGGCAGGAGAAACTATTATCCAGATTTGTGATAGATAAAAGGAAAATACTGTGGAGGGAAGAGAAGGTGAATTCATTAGAAAGAATTGGTCTGTATTCTCATTTAATTATTTTTCTTTCTCTTTCTTTTTTTGCAGTCAGTCATACATGCCACCATAAAGGAAGGCAACTATGTTCAAACTCTTTTGGACAGATGTTCCCAAGATAAATGTATTTAGCTAGTTCATACAGTTGATATGCCCCAGATTTTAACTAAAAAAATAGATATGCTTAACTCAAATAAATTTTCAGTTAAATAATTTGTTTCTCTCACAATATTATATGCTATATATGAGATCTATATCTTATTTGTAGAAAATTAATATATACATACATACACCTATGATAATATATATATGACCTCTTCAAAATTTTCTTATTTGGATCTAAGATGTAAGGTAGGACTAGGTACAATATATAAGATTCTGTACAGTTCCTCTCAGATTCCATAGAGAATCAGTTTCTCATGCATTTCATACATCTGATAGAGTCTTTGTTTAGCATCTCCTCGTAATATTTTTAAATTTTAAATGACAAACCCAGTATTTGGGTTTTTGTTTGTTTTTAGAGAGTTTCTAGTGTTTAAGTGGTCTATTTCCCCAGTTCCTTGGGCAGATCGCTCCTGCTAGGCATAATTTGGTAGAAGATCTTAGTTTAATGGAGCAGGCATCTTCTCTTCTTTACAGTTTCAGTATTTCTGCTGGAAAGCAAAGTAATGATTTCTCCTGGTTTTACACTATATTTAGAGTTTTAAAGTGCAAAACAAGAGCAAGATGGGGAGTTAAAGTCCTGTCTTCATTGTCACAGTACCATCTAGCTTTTCCTTCATTTGTTTATTTCTCTTCTGAAAAATGCTAAAAGTTTAGTCAATTACCCTGAAGGGAACTAAATTTTAACAGCAACTTGGAAAACTACTGAGTAGCACCTTTGAAAAACAAATGCCCTCCCAAAGGAAACAACTGAGCAATTTCCATAACTGTACACATGAGAGAAGACTCTGACCTTTTCAAATGAAGCAGTGTCACAGAAACAATGACAAAATTCTTATCAGTTTTCAAGGTACCTTGAAAATCACTACTGAATGTGAAGGCTGGTAAGGCTGATTTTAAGATCCAGTAAACAAAGAATCATACAACCATTTAGGTTGGAAAAGAACGCTAAGAACATTGAGTTCAGCCATTAACTCAGCACTGCCAAATCCACCAGTAAACCCTGTCCATATGTGCCACATCTACACATATTTTAAATAACTCCAGGGGTAATGGCTCCACAATTTCCTTAGACAGCCTGTTTCAGTGCTTAACAATGTCTTCTGCGAAAAAGTTTTCCTACTATCCAATCTAAACCACCCTGGCACAACTTGAACTTGTTCATGAACATAGTGCCATCCCCTTGCAACCTGAGCAAAATGGCAGAAGAGGTGCATATCTAGCTATAATTTTGCTCTTCCTCAGTTTTTCAGTCCTTCTTCTTTAGGCCTCATATGTGAAAAATACGCATAAATATACATGTACACCAACAAAGTATAATTCGGAAGTGGATTTTCTCAAAAATACTTTTCAGATCTTTTCAAATCTTCAAAATTTAAATAACACTGAGTGGGACTAAGAGAGAAAGGGAAAAGATATTAGTATTTTCAGTTTAAGAAAATGCCATTAAGGAAACAGAAAAAGTATTGCATTATTTCTCATTAATTTTTCAAAGATTGGCAGATTCTTTTGTAATTGGCTCAGTGTCAACTCACAGACACATTTACAGGCCAAAATATGCACTATGGCACCACTCTTAATTTCTGTAGAAGCCACACCACATTACCAAGCCAATGAATGAACTTTTAGGGGTAACAGATAGAAGGACTTGGCCTTTTCAGAGAATTATTTTCTCCCATTGCTTACTTTGCAGCCCTGTTTTTATGTTAGTGATCACACTGCCCACAGAACTAGAAAGCTTTCAAAGAGGCCCCGGAGAGTTCATAGCTAAGGTATCATGCCTGTTACTACAAACATTAGAATTTCCTTTTATTACCAGTAAAGCAAGGGAACTTTTAATGTCAATATGAGGTTTGAATGTCTGCCCTAATAGGATAAGAATGCTGCTGCATGCTTCCCAATACCCTTCCAGCTCAGCCAAATGACCATTACCATCACCGAGGCAGTTGTTATCGTACTGTTAATGATAGGATTACCTCCAAAGACCCATGCTGAAGGTGATGGGCTATAAGTCTGCTTCCCTGTTCTTGAGCTGACTTATACATAGCTCACATTTTGCATCTCTCATCTTAAAATTATGATTGTCTTTGTCTGGGTCTGAATATCAGCTCAGAGCAATTTTCTTTCTAGTTACCTTCTTCTCAAAGACTTGAGAAATGAACTAAACTTTTCTATACCAGTACAAATGCAGGTCTGAGGACCTAATTCAGGCACTCACACCTGGTTTTTGGTTTTAGGGTTTTTTTCCCCAGTGGTCTCAGCAATGCATACTTGAAAAAAATGTGTTATGGGGGTCAAAGCATTTTTTGGCATGCATACTACTACCAGTACACTTACTGGTAGTTATTCATCAAAATGCTGATTCTGGAGAAGGAAGTGTTCTAAAAGCAACCTGCCATCTTCTCTCAATTTCAGAGCTAGTCTGTAGCCGGACAGCTCATTTTCCACCTACATGCCAGTACTAAAAGCTGTAAGTGAAACCATCCTGCATGTTAGTATCTGCTTTATTTGGGTGATAAATCCCTTTTAAAGTCAGACAACAACATTAGTCGAGGGAATTTATATTTTCATTTGGGAAACACACAGTTAATTTTCAATCTAAATATACTTTGAAAGTCACTGCAAGGCAAAATGGCTGTTGTTTAGTTATAAGGCTCTCACTGAGAGATCAAGAAATCTCTCCTTAAAGATAGATCAAGAGTTTGTACTCCTTAAGGATATATGACTTTTGGCAAATAAAATGCAGCATATAGCTTTTCCTATATGCTGGTAAACTCTCTTCAAGAAGGAGCACCTAGGGTCAGCACTGAAGAGAATATTTTGGTTTGTTGCTGTGTGAAAAAAAAAAAACTGGGCAGTTGAGTAAAGAAATTCCTGTTTTCTTAGCTCACTGTAACCAATATAATCATTTGTAAAATAAGGCAGGATCCTTAGTGTTGGCAGACTCCTGTGAAATGCTGCAATGATGATTTTAATGAAAATCAGTGAAAATTTAAGGGTTTACCCAGAATAAGCTTTTCAGGGTGAAAACCAAGGTATAATTTAGGAAGAAGTAAACACAGCAAAGGTAGTTTTGGAAAAGCTGGAAGATAAATAGGCAGTGAAAAGCAAAATACATATTTTAATTTAAGGATAAGCAGAATTCCGTTGACATTTCTGATTCTATATTTGAGTGATGCTATTCTACAGCAATATTAGCAAAACTGAATGAGGAGAAACCAGTACCCTTCTGAACTGTTCACAGGAATAGTGACTAGATGATTAATCTAGTCTATAATGGCAGATTCCTAACAAAACCTTTTCTTCATTATGACTATTTTGGTGTTAACAACTTTGATTTGTCAGCGATGATAAATCCTAGTTTGGCTCAATGTTTTATACTTGGTGGTGGTGGTATAATTAATTTAACAATTACTAGTACTGCCTAATTTTTGTTGTATGTACTTAAAATAATAATTCCACTCATATCCATCAGAAGCCAGTTCAAATCCAGTGAAAATTAGTAAGCTCTATGCGAGCTATAGTTTTGTGATCCTTTGAAAATTTCTGATTTGTTTAATATTTAATAGACACTGAAAGGAAATGGAAGCGTTATATATAGAATAGCATTTTCTATGGGAAATCACTAAACCCCCCACAAAACTAATGCATCAAACCAGCTTCCACTTTATTTCTGTCCATTAGAAAAGCAAGAAAATGTTACTACTTTTTAAATTTTAGGGCTTAAATAACAACTAATGCAGTGGTAGAGCTCTATACGCATGGCTTCATCTGTCACAGATTTTTTTTTTTTATTTTTGGCTTCTCTTAAAAAAACCCCCAAATTTCACTTAACTAAGAATTTGACTTCCGATGAGGATTATAAATATGAGGATTATAAATATGAGGATTATAAATACAATTCTGCCTTTAGTCTGTTACAGAATATGCAAAGTCTCGGGTCTGGCTAATATTTACTAGTGTGGTAAGCAAGGAAATAAAATTGAAGTGTATATACCACCCCCATCACTGCTGCTGAAGACTGGCCTGTGCATGGAATGACAGGGAACTGAGGGCATTATTCATCCCAAAGTTCTCTTGACTTGCCTAGAACATCACCTTGTCTGCTTTGAAAATACAAATTATACGGCTGCAGCTCCTACAGCAAACCCACAATTTTTCTCCTCCTCAAGGCCTAATCCAACGAAATCCAGTGCATCTAATATGCCTTTCATGCAATATGTAGTTAGCAGAGCAATTTTGAAAACACCTGGTACCAAAGACCAAGAGATTCCACAAACAGTGCAGTTACAACTCTAAAGTTCCCTGGCCCCTATACATTCTGCTTTTGCAAATGTCTTTGGGAAAGAAAGGAAATCTTTGGTACCTACCATATCCCTGAGCCCATCTAGGTTCCAGTGTGCAGATGTTTCTTCTGCCAAGATCAAGAATGACAACAGTTGAAGTGTTTAGGTCTAGGAGAACAGGGAATTTCGGGTACCGAAGTTCTGCATAGTTAAGTTCTCTGTAGATAACAGAATTACTGATTAAAATACAGTTGTCTCACAGTTCCAGCACTCTGGACAACTGTTTTCCTGCTATTATAAGTTTTGTGATCATACAACATATTTAAACATACCTGTAATAAATTTTTCTTTCTAAACTTTTAGGAAGTGCATTTGAAGAATACAAGTAGAGGGAACACAGGAAACAGAAACTACAGAATGTAAGAACATGCCATCCACAAGAATGAAGAATGAATGTGCCATCTGCAGGATACTTTGCTGTAAATAAATTATTTGTTAAACATTGGAAGACTTAAAAAAACCTTTGTTTTAAAAAGCTTGATGCAATTTCAACCAATGGGCATTCTCCCAGTGAACAATGCAACTAAACATTCCAATATTAAGTCTTTAGAGAACAGAACATTTTAAGCAGCCCAGAGCTAAAAAATTCTGTGGTTGATATATGCTGTTTGTTAACCTATTTTAAATGTCCTGCACGAAAACTCTTAAAGTCCTGTGCCCCTCAAAAGCCTACAAATTTATGGGCCTTTGATGGATCCAATTGCACTAAATTAACGTATGAACACTGGCTGCTGGAGTCATTCATCAGCCTTGTCTAAGTGGTGGTTTTTTTATTTGCACTTCTTTACAAGCAACAGGCTGTTTGTTTTACAGTGTCTGAAAACATTGTTTGTCTACCCCTTCATATTTGCACAGTTTGACATTCCCCGTAACAGCAGCAGTAAGGTAACATATACAGTTTTAAACATCCATTAATTCCATCTGTGGCATTTCAAAAAAATATGGGTTATAGATGCATTTGTTTTAAAACAGTTTTATTCTTCCTTCTCTTGCAAACATGCCTTTTTTTTTTGCAATTTGTGAGACAAAAGATTTTTAAAAGCAGTTAAAGCATACATAGGCTCTCGAACCAGTAATGATTCTTCCAGGTAATTATTTTGCAACAGTATAGGTAACTTCTTTCTTCCTCCATATAATGCCGTATGTAAAATTTAGCATATCAATAATACACATATATCAAACAGTATGTAAAAAAAAATCTCTGTTTTATAGTACAACGGTGCTATTTTATAGTTTGTTACATGAAAGGGTCTGGCCAAAACGGTAATAGGTAAAAGCAAATATGGAAAGACCAAGCCAAAGATTAAATAACAAAATACTTTCAAAAATATTCAGCTTAAATCAACTAAAATGGCTTCAGATTTCAACATGAAAATAACTACCATCTTCAAAAGAAAATTCATATACTTGTTTCCTTTCAGATATTTGAAGGGTTGTGTTTAGAGATCTGATTATACAGTACACAAACTCATAGATGTTTAGGCCCAGAGAAGACAATTTGAAAAACAACCCTCAAGTAGCTTCAAAGGGCAGCACACCAGGGCCTAAATCCTCCTGAAATA
This sequence comes from Monarcha castaneiventris obscurior, assembly GCA_026261815.1. Lineage (NCBI taxonomy): Eukaryota > Metazoa > Chordata > Aves > Passeriformes > Monarchidae > Monarcha > Monarcha castaneiventris. The sequence continues at coordinate 2,896,481 of JAMPIT010000034.1, forward strand.
TCAGCATTCTATTAAATCATAAAGGGGTACTCATGTTTCCCTCCATTTCAATTCTTCCCACCATCAGGTGTAGATTTCCTGACTGTCAGGTGGGCTGCTGCATCTCTCTGTAAATCAGAAAAGCTAATCTAATCAACAAATTACTAGTGTAGAATGAGTCCTCAAGGAGAGATTAACAGTAACTTCCTTACGCCCTTACTTAAACTGCCATTCCCATGTTCTTGTGGGAGACAGAGATTCCCAGATAACCTCTGCTACATAACTTTGATAGGCCCTGCACTGGTTCTGCCTTGAATGACACCATGTCCTTGGCTGAATTTTTGTAAATCAGCTCAGTGTAGGTTGGTCATGAGGCGAAGCGGGGTAAGCAGTCAACAGCGTCCCAAGGTGAGCATTAAACTTGTCTGTGAGGGAAGGGAAGGCAGAGGAGAATGCACTGTTCCTCCCTGTCCAAGAACTCCAATGTCGTCCCATTCAACTTTTTCCCCTCACCATGCTGCGTGTGGTAAGCTCAGGCAGGGCATGAAGCACCTCTTGGTCAGCTCCAAAGGGGGACTGGAGAACGGTGTGTGAAGGGAGCAGTTAGGGAGGTGGTAGATTAGATCTATAAAGGAAGCATCTCCTTTTGAGGGCAGCTCAAATCTGCCTCACTTTCTACTGCAACCAAGGGAGTTGATAACTATTGACTTAAACACAAGAGAAAGTTCTCTCCAGACTGCCTATGTACAGCTCCTCAATAGTCCCTTGTGAAACAAGAAGGAAAGGTCATAAAAGTCTGACAAATTATTGTAGTTCCTTTTATATTCCCATAGAAAATTTGCGGTTTGTATTTTTAACAAGTGCAATGTATTCCTATGCAACTCTTTAAACCCTCTGCTTTCTGTGAGATGGATGTCTATATGCACAATAAGCTGCCATAGCAATGTAAAAGTAGAACAGTAAATGAATAAAAAGAATATGTCACAGCTCTCACTGACTCAGATAGTTATGTTGAAAAAGGAAGAAAGTAAAGAGAAACAGATGTGGAAACTAACCTAAATTTTTTACCACCAAATCAATAAACCGAGTTAGCAATTCTGATATCTGTCACAGGTCCTGTAGGCCTTTTTTTGGCAGGGGGGATGGAGAGGGAAGGATTTTTACTTCAATGGCTGTAAGAATTCTGAAATGCAATCTAAGAATAAGCCATTATTTTGATGTCACAGACATAATATATATTTCCATTTCATGCCCCATGACCCTTTCTGTCCCCTGTCTCTTCTGAAGTTCTAAAGGGAAGAGGGAAGAAAGGCATGAGTGTAAAAAGCTATTTGCAAATATCTGTGGCAGCAAGTTTCTTTGTAGATAACTTTTTACTGATGCACTGTTAACTTAACTGAATAACTATACATCATTTTGCATTAATTCCTGTAAATTAATTCAAAGTTTTGGTCTTATCTTGGGATTCACACACTCATATTTATGCCACCATATTTCTCCTGTTGAGAAACCATAATGAGAAAATATCACTCAGAGACAGCAATATTTACCACATTTTGACAACTGTCTAAACAAATTAAAACAACTCTTGAAAGCAACTAAAATAATGAACAGCTTCAAACTTCAAAGGCAACACTTTGCTTTACTAGAGAATAAATAGTATCAAAAAAAGGAAAGTAGCTCCAGCCCCACAGAGGTATAAGAAATCTCCAATAATAGGGCAAGGAACACATGATAAACCAGTTAGTGTAAAAGATAAAGGGCTGCATAAGTTTAATAATCTCAATAAATCCTCTGCTTAAAGAAGTTGAAGCATGAGCCAAAGCATCTCCCTCCCAAAAGTACAAAGCAGTCAGTTTTGAAAAGCTTCTAATTAGAGAAATTGGAAGGTTCAGCTGGATTTTTAAAAGCACTCCAGATATTTAGGAACAGGGCTCCCACCAGATGCCATTGATTCTCATAAATCACTTAAATTGTAAAGAACAGCCGCATTTCCCATCCTTCCCTATCGTGCAAGTCACATGACAGAGATCACAGATTTTTGCTTTCTAGAATAGACTTAAAATTCCAATTATTACACAGAATGTCACTGAAGCGCATAGGTAAAAATGTTAATTAAGCCTCATTTTCATTCAGTCCAAAAAGCACTGCAGATCTAAACCCACTGAAGTTAGTATTTCTCTTTCATCAAGGTAGAAAAATTTAAGTCTCATCTCCATAGTAAACATAATTAATCACTAAAAGTTAAATGGAAAATCAATAAATTCTTTATTCTGCTCAAAATGTGGTTATAAACCCACACTTCCATTTCTGTGAAAAACTTGTATGAGATTTTTGCCCCATTCAGCCAAGAGAGACAAGAAAAATCAAACCCTGGGATATTGCATCCAGCCCTGGAAGATCCATTAAAATAGGCCTCCTTTTCTCCCAAGGCAGGTTACAGTGTTGATTCCTTTGGTAAATTAAAGGGTCAATTAGTAGTAGGCTCTCTTTACAGAAGTGAATTCCATACACAACCAGGAGCCACGCTCAGCTGCCCCATGAGCTCCTTGTTCTCTCAGTATCAATGGTTAAAGCTGATTAATGAAGACTTTAGGCCAAGCACTGTCTTCTTGGCTCTCCATTCAACAAGCAAGTACATGATGTGACAAGATCAGAAAAGTGTATTTGCATATTTGCTTTACCTGTTACTGATTTGGCCAACAATGCCAAAGTGGTGCTATTGTTTTGTTTAAGAAAGTACTTGACTAAAATATTAAAGAAAGCATAAATATTTTTTTAATGTATGAAAATGACAATTACATAGGGATGGTTATTAAAATAGAAATAAATCTAGCCATAACTTTTCAACTTTTTGTCACTCAGAAAACAGCAAAGTAATCTTATATCAATGCAGATAGGGCAGGAATGAGTCAAAATGCCACAAAACTTCATAGACTTTAAATGAAATTCTGAATGTTTACTCTAAGTCAGAAATTCAGATGAAGAAAAGTGTTAGAAGTCAGGGAACAATGGATATGACTGAAAGCCTTTCAGATTATGTGAGTCCTGTATCATAGCAGAGATTTTTAAGCCACACTCTAGTCTGAAATCGATGTAGAGTTTGGCTTGGTCAGTGGCATGATATGATTGAGATTTTCACTGAGCACACATTTTTAGTTTTACCTGATTACTTTCTCACTCGTGGCACATAATCCAAAACTTAGTGTTCTTAAAACCTGCAAAAAGATGCAAGCATATCTGAATTTAACAAGGAATGAAAAAAAATATTCCTAACAGGAAATTGATAGTTTTTCAACTCTCACCAGTTCCAATTTGTGAGAAAAAGTTGAAATATGTGGCTAACAGTCTGTGAATTATTTTTTTTTATTACTTTATGTGGTCACTAAGAACATCCTTATGTGCAAAATTTCACATTTCATTTTTTTGCTTTGAAATTATGCTAAGTTAAGCCCAAAAAGAGATTCTTGGAACCTATAGGCCAGATAGAATACTTATGTTGTTCTGATGAAGGTATAATCAATATATTTAAAATGTTTTATTTTTAGTCTGAAAAGGAATAGTAATAATTTATTTGGGGGGGTCTGCTTATACTGGTCCCTCTTTTTAGGATGCTGGTCAGTGGAAATAAGTCCTCCAAACACCCAGTTTCTAATCAAAACCAACATTTATTCCTCCCTCTTGCTCTGCCCAGCAAACCAAGTTAAAACACTATTGCAACATAATTTTGTTGTTTGTCTGTTTGTTTGGGAGGGTTGTTTTGCTTTGATTCACTTTGTTTTGATTCTGGGGGCGAGGGGTAAGGACGAGGAGATGAGGCTTTCAAGTGATTTTTTTTTTTTCCTCTTGGGTACAATCTGCATAAAATAAAGAATTTTTTTTAATGAGATTACTAATTATCCAATTCATGTGTGGAAGTAGCATTCAGTAAAGCAACTAGATTAAATTTGTCTTGAAAGAAGGAAAAAAAGACTTTAACACAGTTTTTACCCATTCTACTCCTACACTAAACATTTTGTTTCTGGCAGCATTGGAATATTTTACTGGACTATAAATGCCCAAACACACAGTATCTGACATATAGAAATCTTCTTTTTTTTACACCAAGGGTGTTATGGGAATGTCTGAAATTTGATTACATGTCACGCAGCATAGAGACATCATTGTAGCAGAGACCAAAACGAGAAGGATCTCCCCAATGCTTACATTAGGAAATCTTATAGCAGTTGCATAAAGGGTGTATGCGTGTATATATACACATATATAGACACAGGTATGTATATATGTGTATATATAGGCAATGTTACAGTGTGTGCATGTCTATGTGCATGAGTGTGTGCACGTGTATATTATGCTTTTCTTTCTCCTGTCAAGTAAAATTTGAAATGCTTGCTTTTTTCTCTTCAAATCTTACGGATTATATTCAGTAATCCAAGTGGAATCTAATTTTAGAAGAACATTGTATAATATGGATGTCACAATTTAGATCCTGTCCTTGTTTTTCATACCTAAAGAAACAACCAGATATTTAAACCATAAGACACCTCTTCATTGTCACCAGGCAAATATGTTTATCTGTTTAGACACAGATATACTAACTCTGAGGGCCATATTACGAAAACCTGTTTTAAAATTTTATCTTTTATTTCATTTTCTCCATAAATTTCTATTGAGTGTGATATTTTTAAGTGTAAGCATGTCTTCAAAGTAAGAATATTGGGTAATATAAACAGAGTAAAATGAAAATTTCTGTCATCACCTCAACCATTAACTTTTCATTTATGTTTTTTGTAAGAATAATTCATCCCTCTCTACAGCACCCTTAACTATATCAGAAGTGGAAAAGGCTTAGCAAATTCCTATATCCCAAATTATTTATAATAATTCTTGATTTTTTTGTGTTCTTCAGTAACTTTTTATTTTGCCAGCTTGGCTTACAAAAGTCATAAAAAGCACCAATGTGATACTTCTGCTGCTAAACATTCTTTCCCACAAGTATTTAACATACACCCAGCTAAAATATCTACATATTCACACTTTATTCAAGTTCTTAAGAAACAAAACAAATACCGTTGAAAGATAACTTTTCCCATAATTCTTTAAGTAAATCAAAGACATTGCATTTTATTGTATTTTCCATTAATTAGTATAATTTCATTCCTCTAAAGCAGCCACAAAATACCTGCAGAACAAAAGGGACTCTATCACAACAAATAGGATCATGCTTCATGTACTTACTTTAAAGAAAAAGGTTTAGCCAGATTATATATACAACTGATTAAATGAAACTCATATTTTGTAGTGAAACATTTAACTTCATAAATTTAAAAATCAAATGAATGTTCCACTCTTCCTGGTTTACTGGCATTAACCTGACTTATGGTGTGAAAAAACCCTCACTTTAACAATGATCAAAAACAAAGGATCCAAAACCAACAGACTAAAGCATTATCAATTAAGAGGTAAAATATCCTTATTTTGTGCACGGTGATGAATTCTATCCTAATTTTTTTACATTAGAATTTCAAATGAAATTGATACAAATACTGCTTAAGACTTATGGTCCTCTTCATTATTTCCACTTAGAGAAAAGCTTGAATATAATAAAGCACATGCAAGTGACAGTGCATGATGCAGTATTTAAATCATATCTTTTCCTTTATTACAATTTCTAAGGAATTAGTCCAACAGAATTATATAGAAATCCTGTGCAAGGTGAAAAAATAATTGTCAAAAGTGTATAATGACAATAGTTGCCTGATTAAACTAAGTCTCATCAGACATGAGTCATAAAACACTCCACTGAAAGCACACTGGTACTTCACAATGTTCTGAACAGCTTCACCTGTAGTCTGACACCTCACGTTGCTTTTATCAGAATGTGATGGTTCTGTTTCACAGTTTCGTAATCCTTGGAGTCTTTGGGTTGAATATTAAACATGTTTATCAAGACTAAGGATTTTAGGAAACAAAATGAAAGTAGAAGAAGCAGCACCACCTGCTGCTGGTAATCAAATCATGTATAAGCTTTCATTTCTCCCAAATTACTGCAAAGCCACCCAGAATGTCCAATAAAGAGATTAATAGCACTTGGTTTTCAGGACAGCCTTTCCATAAGGAGTAACTGTCCTCCCTTTCTTCAGTGTTGGGCCTCAGCTGGTATCCCGACTAAAACTGAGGTTTCCATGAATGTGGATACACGAATTTCTGATTTCACTACTGAATAATCAATCCTACTATTAACATTTCAAGTCAATATAACCAAACAGTGCAAGTGTTAAGTGTTCATTTACTAGAAACCATTTAAATATCTATTAGAATTCTAACTGGATTTATTCTTTCTTTTTTATTTTCTTGTGCTTACTCATAATACAATGTCACTACTTGATGACAAATAATATTTCATACTGTGTATGTAACATCATTGTGTTGCAGAATCCCCCAAATACCTCAACAATGTCTTTGTTGCGCTATTCTCCCCATTTAGCACTTATAAGCTTTTCTAGTAACAACCAATAAATCAAAAAAATGGAGCTCTTGATATGTACAAATATAAAAAAAATTCAAGAAGTTTTGCTAGTTTGCAGTCCATGTAATGCCATCTTGACCATTCTCTTCCCCTGTCTCTATGAGCTGTCTAGAACAGTAAACTTTGCTCCATAAATAAATAATAGTGTATTCATGCTTTTAAAGGCTTTTATATGCATTTATGGTAGGTAAAGGTTGGAAGAGGTAGTTGACTGATTTTAACTTTTATCTACTTTGATTTCAGTAAAGGGCTTTGTCACTCTGTATACATAAAGGCTAACGCACCCTTTGGTTTTAGAATGTACTGAAATGTTTGCAACCCTCTTGGTATCAGGTCCAAAATGTGAAGCATTACTGTTAAGAGGGTGTCTTTCTAATGTATTTGTATGTATAGTTTACACCTCTGTGAGGTCTAATAAAGGATTATGGTTAATAAAAAATGCGTTGAAAATTCATCCATGCAGATTTTGCAGCAATTTGCATTCTTCCTTTTTCTTCCCTGGCATATACATTTCAATTTTCTCAGAATACACCAAAATCAGGACATACCTTAGCAGGATGAGCAGGCTTCATTCATCCTAAAATAGAACTGGCATGGAAAGTGGCTCAAGAGCCTCGATGAAAGGAAGTGTCAGCAAATGAAATTATGGAACCTATAGATAAAATTGATAGAAGTAAATGAACTGTGTTCACACACAGAGGAACATGACTGAACTCGGGTATACAGAGGTCTCTCAAAAGCTCCTTGCCTCAATAGAACTAAGTGGTAGCCAGTGGATATGGACTATTTAAAAAATATCCAAGGGACATTTAAGGAGCTACAAAATACCGTGCCTTCTATCTCAATCACTTCTGTTCTCAAGAACAGAATGTGTGGGAAGGTGAATAAATACTATATGATAAATAAGGTATCTTGCAGGAAAAAGAAGACGGTTTCTGTGAAGTTAAGCCTCAGAAATCTACTGAATCTATTTGAAAAAACAGAGGACAAGAACTTAGTCAAGGAAGATCAGGATGATCTTGTACTTCCTAAATATTTGTAAATTAGGACCCTCATCTGAAGTTCTGTAAAACACTAAAATGTCATGGAAAGAGAGGCAAGTTCTTCATACCTGCACACTGCTGATTGGAAAGCAGAAGAGAGACATCAGCAAGAATGGTCAGTTGATAGGAGGAGTGGTACCATATGTGAAATCTTGCTGCAGTCTCTTCCAGCACCCCTGCTGTTCAACCTTCCCCTAAATGAGCAGGAGAAGGGGTGGACAGTAAGAACACAAAGTTTATTGGAGATATTAAGGCGATCAGACTGATCAGGTGTGATGAGGGTAAATCTATGCAGACTGTTCCCAGTTGTCAACTTGTCCTTCATGTGCTTCAAAACAGCTTTCAGGAAGATATTTTTCTATAATTTTCCAGGTACTGAGTCTAACTTGCACCTCCACTGCACCTCCTCTTGGGTGGGTGCAGTATTTGCCCTTTTCAGTCACTAAACTCTCACACTTTCCTTAATCTTTCTAATATGGTAGAGAACAGCCTCACATCACCACTGTGAAGCTCCCTTACCACCCTCCTATGTATCCCAAGCTGTCCCAAACACTTGTGTATCTCCATTTGGCTGGTGCTTCATAATTCCACCTACTTTAGTTGTGGGAAATGCTCCTCTCTGACAGTGAAGTTCAGTCCTGGAAGGCCTGAAAACAGCCTTACAACTGCAAAACCAAAAAAATGCCTCTGGCTCAGGAAGACCCTGAATTGTGAATCAGTGGATGGTAGGACTTTCACTACATGCTGCCTTCTTCTAGAATTTTTCCCTAGATATTGATTTTGGCTAAAGAGCAAAAGAGTCTCCTGGACTGGTTACCCCATCTTATCTTTACTCTGACTCCTTGTGTTTTTATCTTGCTGCCATAGTACACATTATAGATTCTAAATGCACAATCTCTAAGTGCACAATCCCTGAAGTAGTATTCTTCTCACAAAATTCTCTGTATTTAAATATTTACAGGCAATGCTACCTAAACCCACGCTGTCTTATTGTAATACTTGATCAATTTAGGGAGATTTTTGGTTTAAAAATAATCACTCAACAATATTCAACAAATTTTCATTCTTACATTCTCATGATGAGATGCAATTAATGGAGAACACAAATTGTGGGTTTGGCAATGTGGCCAAGGAAAAGTTTAGAAATTCATTAATTTGTTATCTTAATCACAGTTTTTCAAGGTTGTTAATAATATGTATTGCATTACCACAAATTTTTAATCTTACATCAACGTCTTGTTAATAAATATGACTGGATGGTAAGCTATGCTAACACAAGCAAAATGAAAATACAGGGACTGAGGGAATGTATCAGAAATTACTAGCAGTTCAGAAAATATAAAAACTTCAGCCTCTTTCTTCAGTTGTGTACTTCATCAGATGCAGAGAATTTAAGTTATAGGAATTTTGATCTAAGAGTTGCTGCATATTAACCAAGGCTGGATATTGACTTACTTGAAAATCATCTTATTTACTGCCCTAACTTGAAACAGTTTTTGGATCACAACTAAAGAGAAAAATCAGTCTAGAAATCCACTGCTACATGAAGGCCAGCTGGACTTTTGGAAGCTTAGTAAAAATTAGGACTATCAACACCAACAGTTAATAACGTCATGGAAGATGTTCTTATTTTATTAGTGCAACATTTACACGGAATATGGAGAATTAAACTGATTTTTTTTAATACATGGACAACTTCAATAAGCTATGTGTGGTTTTGTCCTATATTTTCATACTGCTTTACATTTGGTTAAAAATACCCTTTATTCTCACGTTATTGCCTAAATTTTGGCTCTTACAACTTTATCTATAACTAAAAAATATGTAAAGAGATACAATAAGTAAAAACATAAAGTCAATTAGTGGTGGTTTTAAGCCAATGTTTCATCTCTGTGAAAAGGAGTTACCTCTGACAAGTGTTTTCCCAGCTGAGAGGGTGACAGAGGCATTAACATTCTCCACAGTTTGCACATGTTGCACGATGCATCAGCTGTACACAGATTTTCTGCCGGCTTTCTGCAAAGAAGTCATTTGTCATCTCTGTATTTTGACAACCAAAATGCTGAGAAGAAATTGAACAGACCAGGAAGAGAAGTGTTAGTCAAACTGAGATAAAACAAAGATTAAAGCGGGATTTTCAGATTACCACTGGGCTAGTTTTGTTTGTTTGGGGAGGGTTTGGACTTAATCTTTAATAAAACAATTTCAATTAAAATGCACTGTCTTTGTACCAGACTCCAAGCTCTCCAGGACTTGCTTCTCAGCATGTGCTCTCTCCACTAAATAATGCTTTCACTCTTTTTGTTTGCTTTTTCCTTCTTTTCCATATACCACCTATTCTTGCTACATGGTGACCTGATGCAATACAAAAAGTGGCAAATATCTTTCCAGTCCTTGAAACAAAAAAAGCTGTTAAGTCTACTGATTTGGGCATGCTGGGAGGTAAAGGTCTGAATGTCATCAGGCTGAACATGGAATGAAACAAGATGTCCCATTAATTCTACACATACCACAATTTGCTTAAAATTTGGGGGAGAAGGAGGCAAAGCCACAATGCCAGAATTTTTGGGGTGCCCACTGCTACAACATTAAGCATGCCCTCAGCCTCCCATGGCAAATAACACAACTGTAATCACTTGAAGATATTTTGGGTTCAAAAGCAGATGAGTACAGAAAACCAGGTATTTCCACCATTAACAGACCACAGAGAAGCTGCCAATTGTTTTTCCATTTTTGTCTAGGCTTTAGTATTTCAGATATACTTTTCCTTAATTCTTTCAAATTATTTAAATTTCAGTCACATCCATAATTTTTATTCTAATTCAAATTACAGAGAATTAGTCTTCTACCTGTGTTTGAATTCGCATGGTTTTTATTAAAACTAACTTGCCTGCAGAATCCCTACCAGAGTTGGTATTCACATACTGTGCAAGGGGGAGAGTTTTCTTCATTTCACATTCTTCAAATCCTTTCTTTTCAAATAATGCTTTATATCATTGCTTTTCCTGCAGATCTTCATCTGGATATTGTTATCATTGTTGGTACTTCCCAGCTTCAAATATTTTTCTGTACACATAACTCCTAGAGCCAAATCAGTCTGTAAATTTCTTGGTAATTTAACATGCTGAAAACAATCCTGTACTGCTTTAAGCACATTCTGTTGTTGTTTTATTGATCAATAAATAAGCAACTGACTTCAGACAAAACACTTTAAGTAGCCTTTTCTGCAAATAAATCTTACTATCAAACATTCCCCGCTGTTCTTGTTTTGTTTAAACAGCATTTATCTTTTTTTATCCATCTTTTAATCTTCATTAAATATTACATATCCTCTGCTATGCCAGCCAGAACCACTGAACCAGTTAATATCAAAACATGTCTTTCTATACTTAATATCTCTTTTCGCACTACTTATCTCGCCCTCCACACTGCTTCTAATCTCAAAATCAAAATAATTGAATGGCTGAACTTGCAGTATGCTAACCCTATCCAGGGCCCCCCGTGAGTCAAGTAATTTTGTCAGCATCTTACAAACTTAGATCTCACGTTCAAATGTGGACACTTCTACTGCCCCCCGAAGTGACCACTGACATCTAGGGTTTTCCTTCATATCAGTTCACAGCTTCTATTTTTGTGCCCTGTAGAATGCCAGTGGCCAGCAAGTCTGGCTCTGAATACTTCTGTAATTTTGAGGATAAAGTCAACACTCTTTCTAACCGATCTGTTCTGAGACACACTGGAACTCTCCTGGGCACTAAATAAAGAAAATCTCTGGTTTGAATGATTTCTCTTTTAGTCTTTCTGCATTTCTATTTCCTTCCTGAAAGGAAACAGACTGGTTCTTTAAACTTATTCTAAGATCCAGTGCAGTAACAGAACTACCAGGATAGAAATGCCATCCAAGGCTTTGGCCAAGACTCAGTAATGTATTTTAATCAGTACATAAATATATATCAGAAGTAGGTCCATTTTAAAAATCTTTCTCAATAATGAAAGTGATATTGATACAATTATTAAAATTCTTACTCCAGAAGTATTTTTCCCTGTAATATAAGTCTATTAGTATAGATATACTACTGTATTTTTTGTTTATGAACTCATGATATGCCTCTTGCTACTTCAAAAGAAGGCTTTGCAATGAGTTTTATTCTTTTTTAATTTCTCTCTCTTCTTCTTTCTTCCTTCACTGACATTCTTCAACAATATTCAGTATGTGGTTAATTTAAACTGTATTTCATTTAAGGATTTTAAATTACTATATGCCTTTCAGAAAATATAGGAAGCTTCAGGCTTCCTATATTTCATATAGCTCAAAGTTTTTCCCTGCCAGTGTACAAATCCCTTGACTAGATTTTGTTTGGCTAGTTTCCATTTATGCTCTCTTTTCTCCATTCCTTTTCTTTCTTCTATTCCCTTGTCCAATGCAAAAAAAAAAAAGAAAAAAAAACCAACCCAAAAAAACAAAACAAACAAAAAAAACCCCAAACCCAAATCCACATATTCTCTTTCATTTTTCAAAGAGGATTCTCAAAGAGTAAGGTTATTCACTGACTCCTAGCAACACACAGATTTTTAATTTCCTTACAGCCTCTGTTTAATTTACACAAGTGGATCTTTACTTTTCAGGTAACATTGTCGATTGAGGAGCTGCCACCACCATTTGTTGAAGTCAGCTTCCTAGAAAGTGTTAGTATAATCACATTAAGCTAATACCACATAGAACCATATAATATTCTGAATCGAAACGGTCATCAAAGTTCAACTCCTGACCCTGCACAGGACAACACCAAGAATCACATCACGTGCCTGACAGCATTTTCCAAACGCTTTTTGAACTGGTGACCACTCCCCTGAGGAGTCTCTTCCAGTGCCCAGCCACCCTCTGGGTGATAAACCTTTTCCTGATATCCAGCCTAAACCTCCCCTGGCACGACTTCATGGAGTCCCCTCGGGCCCTGTCACCGGAGAGGAGAGAACAGCATCTGCCCCTCCTCTTCCCTTTGTGAGGAAGCTGCAGTCTGCATGAAAACGAACACTCTGTGAATGTGTGTTTGAATTTTCATCTGAAAGTAATTTTCCAGTACCTTGACAAACTATTGCTTCAGAAAATGCCATTTATTACATATCTTGTTCTGAAACTATCCTCGCTGGCATTATCTTTAGCATTCATCAGTACTGGAAGCACTTTCTATTTTACTCTCTGCTTCTTTTTCAAATGTTGCGTTCTGCGTGAACATGTTTCTTCATATAAAAAAATAACAGCACTAAACATCCCATCCCTCATGTTCTAATAATTATACATCAGAAAACATTTTCCACACTATATGCCTTCTGTGTGAGATTAAATCTAGGCCATGAGCAAGAAACTTTGTCTTTCTCTTTCAGTGCTTACTATTTCTTCAAGCTTCTCAGCAGCAAATAAACACAGTAATTTATTTATTTAAAGCTGAAAATTTACAAAGAATATTTAAAAAACCTCCTTCAATCACATTGTTTTCATTTTATTATGGATTGGACAGAGTAACTTCCCAATATCGCTCAGCACAACAATGTCAGATACAGGTAACTGTCCCTGGGACCTTGATTTAAAAAATCAGAATTTAACCCATGACACCACAGTGCTTTTCCAGTATCTTGTGATTTCTTCCTGACTTGTTACATCAGTTTCTTAAACTCTCTCAAGCACCAGAAAGACCAAGAATCATTAGATGTATGCAGCACATGCTTGTGCAGATGAGAGATTCTCCAGCTGCACAAAAAGCTGACTTAATGTGCAATATACAATTTGAAAAGGGTTATCAATCTATCAGTGCAAACAGTGGAACAAACAAATGTAATTTTTATTTGGAACGTCTCCTCCATTCTAAAAAATTTTGTTCAATATTTGCCTGAAAAGAATCCTTGATGATTTACAATAATACAGAGGATTCTTTCCTATCCATCTTGCCCCCTTATGCAGAAATCTCTATTATTTGCCCAATTTCAGAAGGTTCATACTATTACAGATACTGCTCAGGAAGAGAATAAACCTGCAAAATTTTAACCTAAAAATTTTCAGGAAACTAAAAGGCCAAATGTAAAAATGTAAAAGCTAAAACATAACAGTAAATACATAATAATCTATGATAAAAGCCCCTCTAAGACTCTCAGTTTAGAAATGTGTCATATGGCACCTCAGATTACTTAAGCCTGAACACATTATCAAGGTGGTAAGCCATATAATTTGAACATAACAAAAAAGTTGACAGTAACTAGTACAGATAATTATATTATGAGATCATGGAGGAATAATTCTTTCTACTTCTGGAGCTTTTCACAGTGTTTTTTTCGGAAGAAAATGAAGCAGAATTAACTTCATTTTGCATCAGACAAAAGGGGAAAGACAAAATTCTAGGTAATTTGCTAAAAACCAGGTAATTCATAACAAAACCAAGAGCAGCACTCAAGAATTCCAACGCTGGCTTTATATTCACTGTTATTTTGCTGCAGTCATTCTACTATTCCAGATTTGGGAAACAGAGCATCAAGTGTAGGATAGACCTGATGAGAAAGGTACTGAAACCAGGAGGAAGTGCTGTCAAGGCCTTTGACATTTTTACAATGTCTATGCACTTACAAAGAGATTATATGTTGTGGGAAGATGCCAGTTCACACATTTAAATTTGTTGCTTGTGTATTTTAAATTTGCCGCCTTTATTTGCTGAAGAAATTAACCTGTGTGCTAAAACACAAACATAAAGTCAACCCAGGCTTTTCAGAGTAACTTCAAAGAAAAATTAAGCTATTGCATTCATTTGAATATAGCGTTAGATAAATACATCAAATGTGTGTGTGTGTATATATATATGTGGAATATATTTATCTCACTTATAACGTCCTACAAGTATGAAGGTCTCAGCCACTGGAATCTACCAGGCTGCAAATTCAGAAGGTGACAGTAAGCTGCTATCCTGACATCAGCCTAGAAATCTCACTGAAAACACCACTTACTGCCATCCTTGGATATAATAGAGTCATTCTGAATAGGCCTGTAAACAAAAACACCTTTTTCTGCAGCCATTGTAAACACTTACCATGCACCAGTTTCTATTGAAATCTGAACTATATAGCTATCCATAACAGGTTTATTTTTATTATTCTTCTGTCAAAACATAGTCTCATTGGTCTCCTGAAAAAACATAGGTAGAAATTCAGCTACAAAAGAAATTATAAGGGGATTTTGTCTCTCTCTAATAGTCACTTGAGAAATCTATATCTTGACGGGGTAAAAACAGGAACTTAAATCATGAAAGTAATCAGGTGATATTGAAATAGGAGAAATCAGCAATGGCTACATATTTCTCAAGTCCTTCTTTGTCAGTAGGGCTGCACAGCAGAGACTATGCTGTCAAAATGGCAAGAACTTCAAAAGAGACAAAAAACCCAAGATAGTTCAAGAATATAAACCAATACTTTTTGAATTGCTAACAGAGAGCACTCTTCTGACCATCTGGTCAGTAAGATTATAAGAATCTTGTATTATAAGGGAAGCAAGATAGTCAGACAAGCAAGATGTAACAAGTACATTCTAATTTACCAGCTGATTAAAGTTTTCAAGTTCAATTGAAAAAGAGAATGCTTAAATAAAATCTTATTGTGAATACAATTCCTTCAGTCTCTGAAGAATAAAACTTTATTCATATAAGAGGAAAGACTAACATGCAATTTAAAAATTACTTACCAAAACCAAATTGAGACAATGAAAATGTGAATATTCATGAATATTCCTAATGAAATTCACAGAGGGTTTTTATGCTTAATCAAATGAAATTTGGGCAGTTTTAGAACACGGAAAAGTCAATACACTAAATTCACATAATTATTTGTAATGTTCTCTGCTCAGAAGAGGACCGAGATTTTGCTTATTTTAAAGGCTTAGTAATGACATCTCTGCTTACATACTGGGTCAAGAAGAAGAGAGCATGGAAGCATATCATTATTGATTGAAGAGAAACATTCACAGAATCATGACATGGCTTGGGTTGGAAGGGACCTTATAAACCATCTAGTCCCAAGCCCCCTGCCATGGGCAGGGACAGGACACTTTCCATTAGACCAGGTTGCTCAAAGCCCCATCCAGCCTGGCCTTGAACACTTTCAAGGATGAGGCTTCCAAGGCTTCTTTGGGCAACCTGTGCCAGTGCCTCAAAACCCTCACAGTAAAGAATTTCTTCCTAAAATCTAATCTAAATCCACTCTCTTTCATTTTAAGGCCATTCATCTCACTTTAAATTCAAGATCTGAAGATCAAATTTATAGCTAAGAAATTATAGTCCAAATTTTCAGATGACTGCCTCAAACTTATATTTGGAAAATATACTATGTAATATTTCAAGAATTTAAACTTGTCCTTTAAAAAAATGTTTTGATATAGAAGATCAAGTGAGCACTTTATGTATTGGCAAAGCAGCATTTTTGAGGTGGAAACACTTGTTTCCAACTTCTCATTTCGTTGTTCTAGAGCATGCAGAGGAATTCATCCAGGGCAGAAACTTGAAAAAGAATGTCAGCTGACCCAGTTATAGCTATGGGGTAAAACTACTAAATTTGGTTATCTAATAAACAAATACACACCTATCTCTGTAGAATTTTAGACATCGTGAAGCACTGAGCAAGTGATTTCTGATTTCCACTAATTTTAGCTTCCAACTTTAGCTTAGCATCTGCTTGATTCACTATAGGAAAAAAAAGTAAGAGAGGAATTTCCAAGAAATTTCTGTCTTTCTCCACTGTGGATTTGCACCCATCCACCACAACTACTTGCAACTCCTGAAAATTTTAGTTTTCAGGCCTTGATGTTAAAGCAGTAGAAAAAAATGTCCTCTGAAAGTATCACAAATTTATCCTGCCATGGATATGAGGTATTTTAAATATTAATGCTTCGCCTATTAGACCAAAATCTAGGACTGAGAAATTGTGACAAGGCTCCTCATACAGCAACTTAGGACACCTTATCACTAGTGAAACATCATGCTATAGAGTCAAAACTACAACCCCCATGTGATAAATTTCACACATCCTAATACAAAAACACCACAGTGAAGAAAAAAATGAAAAAGGCTCTCATATTTTGCACATAAATTTCATTAAACAAGGAGAAAAACTCTTCATCTTTAGCAAACTAAATTTACTTAACTATTTATTTCATTTCCAATGGAGCCAATTCATAGTAAAATGCATATTCAAAACCAGGGAAGGAAAAAGAGAAGATGGAATTTCAGAAGCATTAAGGCTTCCACTGGAAATCTGTACACAGTTTTTGCATGAAAGTCCATAAATTGTATCAAATGGAAAGTACCAAAGGGATGCAAAAATGACCACTGAGCTGGGAAACGTGACATACAAGAAAACATGAAAAGCTTGGGTTCTTTCAGCCCTGGAAAGAGATGGCAGAGTAAACGAAACATATAAAAAGACTGCTGCCTTCCATTAACTGCATTGTCTGACAGGTAAGTGATATCAATGAACCCACACAGCACAGTAGCATCATTAAACATTTAGCAGAATATTACAGATATGCATAAACTTGAGTTCAAAATTCAGATTCTGCACATTTTTTTATAATTCTTCAAGGAAGATGTTTAAACCTGCTCTTAGTGTAAATTTTTAATTTCTTTGTGAACACAGCATCATGAAAAGCTATGTAATTTACTGGAAATCAGAAATAATCTGCCTAGAAATTTTTAGAAAGCATTAACTCTACATGTATGTGACACAGAATGCTTTATTTTACATCTGACAAACAAGAAACTATTTCCTTTGTGCAAAACCTATAGCTGAAATTTGAAGCAGGCTGAGATTTCAGATTCATGCAGTATCCTTTCTATGGTTATATTATTTTAGGTTCTGTCTCTGGAGCAAATTCTCAGCAGAGGCTCAGGGCTGTGCAAGGCAAGAAGAATGTTCGGCTCTCTAAAATAAAAATTTTTCTTGAAAATGCATATTTTCGGTGACTTGCTATCTTTCAGTAACACAAAAATCAAGCTGAGTTCCCTAGCTTCATAGCAATGGAAATCCTAGGAGTTTATACACACTTATTGGAGTGCCAGTGTGAAGATATTTACAGTTAGTAAGGTGTTTCACTGTTATATTTGTTGCTGATTAGAAAAAAAAAAAAAAGAATTGATTTCTTCCCTTGGAATTCCACAGATATAAAGCAGCCAAAAGTGAAAATTTTTGCATGACACAGAATTAAGGAAAACCAGACAGGAAAGGAAAATCCAACATAGTGAGTGGAAAACTACAAATGAGAAAGCCTCAGCCTGCTCTGAGCAAGAAAGAAGAGCAGTGGCACCCAAGGAGAAAACAGCCTGAGGAACTGAAGCATGGGGAGCATTTGCCCGGGATGAGTGACCAGGCCATCTCCGAGGAAGTTTAAGCAGTGCACATTTGGTTTCTCTGCCCCTTGATTTTAACAAATCCTTTTTTGCTTGCTTGCTTTAAGCCCTGCCTTTTTATTCCTCTTCTACCTCACACTACCCCTGTTTGCTCCTTAGCTTTACTTCTCTAACTTCTTGCAGCAATTTTAGCCTCAGTACATTCAGTGAGCTTCCTTGAACTTGGCACTCACCTGATGATTTAATATGACAGACACAGAATCTTAAGAAGGTTTTGAGAGAAGCTGCAGCTCCCTGACTTCAGTATAGCTGAGTGTATGACAGTTCAATTGTGATGCAATTCTGACTAATGGAATAATACCACTCCTATGTTATGTGCAGTAGATGACAGCAGCTCGGAATATTTCAATTATACATCCCTTATATTAAAAAAACTAAAATAGTTCAGCTATAAGCCTGCCTAAGAGCCCCATCCAAAATAAAGTATGATCTGTTGAATCCTCTCACACTAGTGGAACCAAAGAATGATTTCAGGTTGACTAGTGTTTGGTTTTGTTTGTTTTACTAGAAAGACATAGAGCATGACTATTCTGTAAAGCAAATATTTTTACAGTCCATCAAACTTGTAACAGATAAGTGGAAACATAAGTTGGGGAAAAATATCTACAATCATTGTGAATATATTCATGGCATTCAATTCAGAGAAGAAATCAAGACTTTCAGCTTTGATGTCTTGTTTTGAGACTGGTTAACACATAGTGGCTGTCTGTACATTACCAGCTACAGGTTTAGCTCCTACTTATAACAACCGGTGAAGGCACTGTTAAAAGAAAAATCCTGAGTCTGTGCACAAGAATAAACTGGAAACTTATCCTTCCCAACATTATGAAAAACACACTCATGATATGGCACTGAGCTTTAGAGTGCTAACATTCCAAGGCTCATGCACCAGGCAACATTCCTGTCAGCCAATTTTACATGCCAGATGTCTTAGAGGAAATGAGATCCTGGAAGGGAGAAACCAATAGAAAAGAATACTGGATTTATTTCATGAAAACATGATCAAGTTCTTTAGTACAGAGAAAAGTACAGACCAAATTCTGAAGGTCTTAAATTGAGAAAAAAATCCCACTACAGTCAAGAAATTTACTGATTATAAATCATAGATTTTGGCTTAATATGATTGATGAAAGACAAGAGCTGTAGTATCATGCAGCTAATGAAAAATATTATATGGATGATATAACATTTCCTACAATCACTAAGCTCAAACACATAGCGAATGGGAACCATTATTTTATGTGGGTTTCTAAATGAAGCTGTAGTTGATAAATTAAAATGTTACCTAAAAGATAATATGAAGAGCACATGGGACCAACCAATAAGATAGGAAAAAACTTCCACTATTTCCATAGCTAATCATAGAAGGGTTTGGGCTGGAAGGGATCTTAAAAATGATCTGGTTCCAACAGCCTTCCAAAGGCAGGGACACTTTTCACTAGACCAGGTAGATCAAGGCCCAATCCAACCTGGCCTTGAACACTTCCAGGTATGGGACACCCACAACTTCCCTAGACAGCCTGTTCCAGTGCCTCACCACTCTTACTGAGGAATTTATTCTTAATATCTAAATGGGGTTCATGTATCCTCATTCTCAAACCAATCTAAAAAAAAGTGAGGATGCAGTATCCCTGATCCTGAGTACTCGATCAGTACCTTGATATATTTCAGAGTAAAGTGTTTTATTATTTATTTTTATATTCTGTTATTTGTATGAAATTATGATTCTTGTATATTATACTTGGATGGGAAAAAAAAGTGTTCTACTATTTATTATTTTGCTGTTTTCATTTGTGTGTGTAAAACTTTGCAGGAAAGAGACTGAAAGCCTTCCACACATTTCTGCAGAATGAGATTTCAAGATGCTTGACCAGAGATGCCTCTAAGTAAGAACCTGAACTAGAGTAAAAAATCTTAACATTTAGCATATGTCACTCTATGCAAGCCCCATGAAAAGAATTTTGCCTGACCTGTTTCATTTGAGGTCACATTTCCTGTCCCTCACTGACCTTTATCTATTGAAAGTGCATAGAGAATAGATATTAGTGCAAATTTGCAACTGGAAAATATTTATCCTTAGAAGTTATAAATCAATCCTGGAGAAAGAAATTTTGAAGAAGGAAGAGCCATAAGAAATTATAAGTGTTACTGAAAAAAGAAGGTGGGAAAAAACACAAGTAACTACTGCCAATGGTTTTGCAGTTTAGAAAGGTTAGACTGGAGATTTTTTATTATTTATTTTCTAAGGTAATGTAGACATGCTGGAAAAGGCAGAGGAGAAAATGCTGTTCAGCCATTTTGAGGAGTGAAGAACAGACTATCAACAAAAAGGAAATGATTGTATGAACAGGGTGAGCCAATGTAAGTTTTTCTATAGCACTGGTTATGTGAAAGGACACATAGCTTCTAGTCACAAAACAAAACACCTTTTAAATAAATGTAATTTAGTATTCTACAGTATTAGTTACAACCACTGCACCTTAAACATTACACAACTGCAGACACTTACTGTAATTTTTTCATTTTTTAAACCATAAAGAGAAATATTTAATGATTATACACACTTTACACACTAAAATGCCATGCAGAGGTCCTAGGAGATACTTTAAAGGGGGGTGGGGGGAAGAATGTGGTGGTTTTAGGATCAGCAGATCTATAATAAAATTATTAGGAATAACAAAAATACATCAATAAGGAAGTTGGGATAAACTTTAGAATTGTATTAAAAAGATTTAAAATATAGTTTCCTCACCTAAATAAAAATAATTTCCAATCTTTTACATATGAGGAAAGGGTGAGAGAACTAGGACCATTCAGCCATGAGAAGAAAGATTCAAGGGAGAATGTGTATAAATCTTAGATGCAAGGCAGTAAGGAAGACAGAGCCAGGCAATTTTCAATAGTAACCATTGAAAGAGGCAACATAACATAATGGAAATTGCTGTCATATGTAATAAAAAGCCTTTTTTAATGTCAAAGAGTTGAACACCAGAACAGGTTGCCCAGAGAAGCTGTGAAGTCCTCACCCTTGGAGACGTTCAAGCCCACCTGCAAATGGACGTGAACAAAGTGCTGTAGTTGGCTCTGCTTTGAGCAAGGAGGTTGATCCCGTCCCACCTCAGTGATTCTATGATTTTGTACCAACAGAATAAAATAAATGAGGTTCCTTGGGAAAATTTATACTATCTAATTCATGACTTGAATTTATATTTACCAAACAAAGTGCAATAGAAGTATTGACTCTTTAGCAAGAAGTGGAGAGGTGGACAAATCTGGACAGCCAAGTTTGTTGTGTCTCTTTCCAAAATGACAAGCCTCACTAGTTCTAAAAGGACTTTGAAAGCTAGAATTATTTTGAATTTCTAGGTCTAACAAGTAACACAGAGATGTCATCTTAGAGTATGTTCAAAGCAGCTTAGCTGTACATTTAATGGTATTCAACATCAAGTGCAACGGGTTTGGCTTAGCTAAATGAAAAATACGACAGAGCACTGAAATCTAATATTCTTCTGTCCCATGCCTTTCTTACCTATTTTAAAGCATTAAGTGTTGACCATTCTGTATCTGAACTTGCCCAAGTTTATGCTGGATTATTGTTAAAAAGAGGTTAGAGATTAGCTAAAAAAGCAACTGCATCTTCGTGATACATATCTTGATAGCTTTGCCATAAAAATGGAATCCCATTTTCATGTAAGAACAAACAAGCAAAGGAAGTGCCAACAGTGGGATGCCTTCTAAATGGAAACTTCCAGATCTTTTTGATTTTATTGCCAAACTTCACAGAAGTGAAATGTAGACTGGTGGCTATCAATTAAGCATGATTTGTAGATGTTCCACATTGGAGAAGAATTACAGGTGGCTACAATGTGCCAAGATGTCTCTTTGAAGAAGATTTACTTGTGTTAGACCCACGTAAATCCCTGGAGTGAAGTGTATCAAATGTAGACCTTTTATGTCAACATGAAGATTTAAAGGGATCAATTTTATTTCTGGTATCCCTAGCAAAACAAAAGGTAATTATAAAGAAGAAAATTTAAACTGTCAAAATAATGGAGAATCATCAAAAAATACAAGAAGAATATTCCATTGCTTCCAAGGAGATGTTTCATATTTGGATTAACACACACATTCCCACGGCGGGTGAGCTTTCCCCAACATTTTTTAACATCTTACTTGACCTACATTTAAAACCAACACTCAAATTCTCATATTCCCGTGTTTGCAAATTAATAAAATTCTCCTAGAAGTTTCTAGTCCAATGTCCTTGAAAGCACTTTGATGATGAAGAAAGCAGTAACCAGCTGCTGCTTCACAGATGCTGAAAGAGCATGGAACAAATGATACTGATTGTAATGATATGTTGCAAAAGCAATAGCAGTGGAGCACTTCTGTTGAAGACAGCCTTCCTGCTAAACAGAAGACCAAGCACAGACTCTTCCTCTTGTTCTGTATAATATGACTGCTACAGATTGCAAATCTCTTAAAAAGCCAACAGGGTTTCTGACTAAAATTGAAAAGAAATTAGAAGAAATCCAGCTAAGGGCCAAACAATATGAGCTGAGACTCCAGTGTTAGTGGAAATTATATAAAGTTTTCAGTTAGCTAGTAGGAAATGGGAATTGCAATCAAACAACATCCAAGTACAGATTTCCTAAATTTAAGTTAATTTACTAACGTTATTTTATTTTCCTTAACTTTTGCTTGAGACTCATTTCTACTGACAGCTACACATCTTACTTACTTTTCTGTGTCCTGAAAGATACATCAATTTTTCTTGAAACATACAAGGACATTTGGTTGAAAACTGGAGGTTTTCTGCTGCCCAGAAAATGCCAACACCAAAAAAAAAAAAAAGCCCAAAAACCAAAACAGGAAAATAAAAACCCAAGAAAAAAACCAATATAAATACCAATCAAGAATTAATTACACAAGATTTCAGTTCTCCAGTAGAGAAAAAAGTGTTCTTACATAGTGTTTATTGGCCCAGACTAAAAATATAATTTGACATGGTGCAGAATGAAGTCATACTACAATCTTGGAGGAAATACAAAATGCTAGCCACCTTAGGAGAAACAAGTAATTGAATCTCTTTGCCATATTTTACGTATTTGGAAATACTGACAGACAATAACACTTAACATCTTTTAAAAAACATGTACTCTGAAGTAAACTCCTTTGTGGAGTCCTTCAAAATTTATCACATTGTACAACGAAGGTAAACACACAAACAGTTATTGCCATTACTGTAAGTGACAGTTCTCTGAAGAAATATGTTACTTATAAACTAGGAATGGTGAATTGTTAACAAACACAGATCTTACGTTCTGTAGAAAGGAAATGAAGCTTTGGAATTGATTGAGTGGGTAGGTAAATAGTTTTATAGAAAATAAATTCATATTCCTTGCTGAGAGATGATTATAAAGTTTGCACCATCTCTGAATAGTCAAGGACATTTGGCTAAACTAAAAAGAAACACATTTGATGACAAAAAGGGAGGGCAAAAAGTGGGAATAAGTGAACACTTATTTCAGACAAATTTAGATCACCAAGAACAAAATCATGTCACCAAAGGGCATGTAAAGAATTTATCTCCCTATAACTTGGGCTCCTACAACTCTAATACAAACTACAGTTGGAATTTTTCATTTCTGAATGTATATTTAATGCAGTTGATATTCACAGATCTGATGAGATCAGCTGCATGACTGAGCAACATCCTCACTGGGTCTAATCTTTTTAAGGGGAATCAATCTGATAAGAAGGTAAGAGCAACATTTTCTGTCAAAAAATCCCAGTTTTGAGATTACTGACAAACCCAACAGGTAGTCCTTTTAAAGCTTATTGAAGTCCAACATGCTGCTACTGTAGTTGTTGAAAGCCAAATCAAGAAAGGAACTCTTCAAACTTGTTGTGACTGCGCTATGTCGCATCTGGGGCAGTTTCAATCTCTTAACACTTAATTCACTGACTGATAACAGGTAAAAATCACAGATCCTTGGGTATGAAACTGTACTGCTTCTTCCTGAGAGAAGTATCACCTCTCTGTGCTGTCTGTGCCTGGTTTTGGATAGGTCATATTGTATGAACCTCCCAAAATTATATCGGTTTTGGTGGGTATGCAAGTATATTTCCATTATCAGCAAGGCCAAAGGTGCTGCCAGACTTTATACAGAACTTGACAGAGGCAGGCAGAAGCTGAGCCTTGATTTAAGGTATTTTGGCTTTCTCTTTGATAGGGCTCATTTGACCTTATATTCCTCCTCTTTTCCTGACAATCTTTTTTCTCCATTTGCTGATTGTATATGAGGTGCAATAAAAACTTAAGTGACCTTAAATAATTTTGCTTCACTCAGGGAAATTCCACCTTGGTAGCTACATATACCCACCAGCTGAAGGGTCCCGAAGCACAAGCTTCATCTTGCTGACTTAGCTGTTCACAGAGGGAAGTTGCTTCCTAAATTCTAAAAGAAAAATAGCTGATTAAAAAAATGAACCCTGGTTTTTAAACCCATTACCTGCTTTCAATTATTTCATTGGCATTTCCACAGTATTCTCTCTTACTTGTATTTTAACTGCAGAGCCTGCCTCTTGCCTCAGGACCCAAATCCCCATGCTGCCATCCAAAATCAGACCATGCAGTAGAAGCAGGTGGCTCTCAGCAGAAACAAAGAACTACTCTGACAAAGTTCTACACAGTAACTCTTTCAGAGAAACTGTCAAAGGTAGCTTTTTTACCTCATGATGGTCAATTTTAAAATTCTTTAAAATGTTTCCTCCAACTGAAAGTTTCTTACTACATTTCCATTAAAGTCAAGATTTTAATAAAAAAATTTCACTCTTTTTATATATATATAGATATACACACATGATTAATTCTTACTGCATTTGGAATTGCTTACTGCTTTAATTGACTGTTTAAATTTCAGGATATTTGCTTAATAAAGGTTATTGTGGGCAGATTAGACAGATAGACTTCTAATGCCTGTATCCAAAATTTTAAAAAGGAATTTAAAATAATGAGTCAGAATTGTGAAATAATGAAAGAAACTAAATCTAGTAGTTGGGTCTACGTTCTAACTAGAGCTATTTGAATTCTTTTTGGCAAAAAGTATAGCTAAATGTATTATTTATTAAATGCCATAACTATGCATTCATCTGGAAGAGAGATATAAATGTCTCTGGCACCAAAAAATTCAAAATCTAAGACAATCCTTCCCCTACAATCTTTTTCAGTGTTTTTCCATCACACTGAAATCCACATTACTCCAAGAAAGCAGACATATTATTCTACTAAGTACAAAATAACCAGACTCAGTGCAAAAGTCAGCTCTTCTGACTAGCCCTTTGTTGTTAAATAGAAAAAAGTTTAGATCTCAACAAAAAAAAGGTAAGAAAATAAACCTCTCTTACTTTCAATTACCAAATTAAATTTTTCATCATCATTAAATAAATAAAATGCTCATCTTTGTTGCTATTGAAATGCTACCATAACAAATAGAAAACTTAAGTGATAAGAAGCAAAAAAAACAGTCCATGAAGAAAATTAGTTTCGTCACCCAGAATAAGTAGTCTCACAATCATAAGTTATACATAAAACTTACAAAAAAGAACTGGTGTGGATTTTCTATTTCGGCAGCTATTAATCTGAAAAACACAGTAGTTTGAGCATACTTTTTACTTTCTTAGACTTCTAGTAGCTTTCTAGATTTTTGACAGTCATCCAAATTCACCAGTACATAGCAGCAGCAAGTAGCTACAGAGATGTTAATATCCTTTCTTGTAAAAGTAATATATTTAAAAGTCATAGTAACTTCAGCAGGAGTAATTATTTATGCTTCCAAGTACTGTGAGTTTACACAAATTTCAAAGACATATTTTTGGACTATACTTGAACACTTTTAAAAAAGATTTGGAGCCCGGTTTCAATCCAGTCTAAATTTAGTTTTAAGCAGCTCTGGCCCACCCAAGGTACACTGATCCAGGCTGATCCAGTAAAGGTTGGGTTTTTGGGGGTTGGATTACAATTTTTGTTTTCCTGTTTAACAAATTAATTTTTTTTTTTAAATAAACCAGCACATAAGCATGTAGAAAGAGATGTTAGAATAGTATAACTTCTTGTATTTTAAGTGTTTAGGCTAAGATAAAAAAGCTGATATATTCTATTTCGTGCTCTATATGGCGGCAAGCACAAGAAGTCTCCGGGAAAAAAAACCTAACCATGACAGTGTTATGAACACTGGGCAGAATAAGAGTTTGTGAAGTTTGGAGTTGAAAGAACTGAGGGGTTAAAATTGGTGTTGGGGATATCCTTTCAGTTTTTCACCAGGTGTGAATAAGAAATATATCCATATGTAACAGCCTTCGGTAAACAAAACCCTAGATGTAACTTTATCTAGACTCACGATACTGAATTATCTGCTGCTAAACCATGGTCATATCTTTTTATACTGAATGTTCCCCATCTAGAAAAAAATCATAATATTTGGGGCTGTAGCATCAATTTCAGTGTAGGATAATCGAAACTTATAACTTTGCCAAAAGAATGTGTTTTATCTGTATTTGGCCAAAGTATTGCAACTTACTCAATTTACAGAAACTATATTTCCATGGGATGGACCCTAATTATTTTTGCTCCCTATAAACGAAATCCCAGTCTCTTTCACTTCTTTATTTCCAAATTGATGCTTGCTTTCTTCCTTTTAAATAATCTTATGTGAAAAGCTATATACATAGTGAATTCTAGTGAAAGATCTGTGTATATAAGAAATCAGTGGAGGTTACACTTCTCATATTCCCAGTTAAGGCTGCCTAAAAGTCAGAAATGGAGGTATGCCCAGTCTCCTTAAATTTTGTCTTGCCACTTAAAGGAACTCAGGGTTAGCTTTATTTAACCACCTGCTAATATTGCCATCATCATCATACGACTCCATTTAGCCCGTTAAAGCAACAGAGAATGGAAAAGTGAACTCTGACACAGCAGCTGCAGAGGCACCACTGTGTCCTACTCACCATGGGAATACACAACAACTTCAACTTGCAACCCAACCCAGAAGCTGATGTGCATCTGTCACTGATCTAAAGTCATATTCAAGGTATGGGGCTGAACTGCAGGGGGAAGATGAGAGTCCTGCTGCCTGTGCTACGTCTGTTCATAGACACAAATTGCTGCTGCCTGTGCTGTGCCTGTCCAAGGACAGAGGAAAAGTTTCAAAACTGAGTCAGTACCTTTTACCAGCACTAAATTCATATTTTGTAAAACAAGACATAAAAAGGCAATGATTATAATACACTAAAAGAGAGGCAGTACTCTGGGCCAATTATTATTTTTCCCTTCAGGCTGCAATTCTTTATGCCACTAAGCTTCTGGTGACTCACACCACCATATTGTACCAAAAATGCTCTGAAAATGCAAATTGCTAATGACTTCTTTTAGCCCAATATAAAACTAGGAAACTAGTGCAATTCAATGCAGTATTTCCAGTAGTGTCATAAACAACTTTCCCTGTAAGTTTAAACTAATGGCATTCAAAGTTTTATCTCATGCCTAAAGCTATTGTCAAACTTTGGAAAAGAGCAGCATTTTTGCATATGGCACACTGCTTCACTGAGTTAATATACCTTTTATGTACTTGAATGGGTATCAGTGGAACACAAAAAAAAGCTTTTCCTTTTTAAATATATTTCTATTATTTTTATGACTCTACTGTTTTAAAGTATTTGCCTTATTTTGAGCAACAATTTCTGGGAAATCAGTACACTGATACCTGTTGAATTGGGAATAAACACGAGGAATTAAGATATGTGCTTGCAGTTGCAGGACCATGATATTGTTATGATCATAGAGACATGGTATGATGGATCATATATCCACAGTGCTGAAACAGATGGAAACAGGCTCTTTACAAAGGACAAGCCACAAAGATGAGGCAGTGGAGCTGCCCTTTATGTGACAGAACATTTGGAATGCATGGAGACAACTGAGAGCATTAAAGAACAGCCTGTCATGGGTGACATTACATTGGATGTCTGCTCTAGGCTACCTGGCAAGGAAAAACAAGGAGATGAGACCTTCTGCAGTCAGGTAGAACAGGAGCTCTGATCAGGTGCACTGTTTTCACTCAATGAAAAGTAAAAGATGTTCTACAAAATTATAAAGCATGCAGGTCACCTGACCCTTGGGCCATGGGTAGAAGAAGAGCATCACATTAATTTTGTGCCTTTTTCCCACTATATTCAGATCAGACAATGTTAGGTAATAAATTCAGTTTCTATTCAGATGCCATGTTGAACTACAAGTACATTTCTCAGTGAATAATCTACAGGTGAATAAATTACTTGGGTCTAGTGAGGCACATGTAAAATATGCAGTGCAAATGTGCTCACTTCTCATCAGTTTCTGAAGCCAGACAGATATAAACCTAAGAACTGAGCAGGATGGTGGGTGTCAGAGAGAAGTACTTGTTCCCCAGCCTTCTGCTAAATAATGGGGTTTTTTTCAAATCAATGTTAGATAGTATTACATTAATGTAATTTTTTTCTTTTGAGGGTAAAATTAAATGCCAGTCACAAGGACTACTATTCACCATCATTGTACTAAATTTCCCTGATTACATATGAAATCATTAAACTGGAACAGGAAAAGACCTCCTATTATGTTACTGGCAATACCACTGTAGTATACTACCTGTCCCAACTACACAACAGCAGCTGATGAACAGATATACAATGACATTAAAAACCATTTTTAGGAGCTTTGATGGAAATAGAACAGCAAAATCATTGTAACACAGAGTGTTAACACAGCACCACTGCTGCAAAAACACAAGCATTACCAGAGTTAATCACTGGTTCTACTGTTGACATGAGTAAGTTAGAAATGGGCTTAAGTGCTTTGTTGACATAAATACACTTTACTTTTTATGCCCTAAACAGGATGAATCAAATGTTATTATTTAGCATCTCATTTGCAGCAGTTCATTGTCACTCATATCATAAATAGTATTTCTGCTACTGTAGTTTCTCACTTTCAGGAGCACTTAGCACAAATACATTTCAACAGAATAAATTCTTTACACAAAATATTTTTATGGCTGTGTCTATATTTATTTTACATGAAAGATCACACTGTAGCAAGTGTTCTAGTTAAAATGTGATAATTGTACCTCTGTGAATGCTTCAGACAGACTTTATTTTGATTCTTTTATTTGGTGCTTAACTAACACATTTCACTTCTGAAAGTGACAAATGAAACCCAAGAATAAATTACACAAAATCCAGTTACCTTATTTACCTCACCCAAGCCACTGTACACATCAGGGAAGTGAAGAATAAAAGAATGAAGGTACATGATTTAGCTCAAAGCTTCTCTTATTAGCTAAGTACAGGCCCAGCTCCTCTTTTACACTTTGCCACTGATAGTTAAACTCCTACCACTGAATTACTCATTGCCTTATTAGTTTAGAAGGCATAATGCTCCAAACTCAGAATATTTTTAAGGACTGCAAATACATCATGTGGTTGATAAATGAATTAAAAAAGAATAAAATGTGTTGTATAATTTCCTAATGTTTCTTTTTGTCAAAATTATCCCCCCAAACCCCTTTTTAACCTATTTTAATTTATCATTTTAAAATTATCTTAGGTTACATTTGTAACCTCTTTCTTTAACTTAAAAACAGGTATTGTATATACAGGCAACTATAAAACTCAGTGTTTCTTCACTAGCCTAAAGCTATAACAATCTAACCAGTATTTTAGCATTTTTGAAAGTGAATTTGAAATATGCTAGAATAATGACAAATTACTAGAACAGACACAGAAATTGCTTAGAGAATTTTACAAGCTTTATTACACACACAGAAAAAAACTCCAAACAAAACAGCCAGAAGTTATCAGGAAACCTTAAAACTACAGTGCTGCTTATGAAAAACACAAGAATGCTGCACTAGAGAGATCATTTCAATCCTATGAATAAACTATACACTGCTATACAGAAGCAGTGGAGTATATTACACTAATGAAAAAATGACAATAGACAGAAAGAAAGTTTAAGCTGCAGAAGTGAAAGAATGGTTCTTAGCATCTGGAAACATAATTTTGTATGTTGTACGCCAGAAATAAAATCAAATGTAATACCTCTGGCATACCTACCTATGGCAGATGAAAAAACTGCAGAGTTCTGGTTATTACTGTTAAAATTTAAAAATATAGCCTCCATTCTCTTCACGCCAAAGAGTTTTGCTTATATATAAAAAAAAAAAAATCAAATAGTGGGCTGCAGTTGCACTCTCAGATATGCTGTGCATGAACCTAATCACCTTTGCAGGTATTTCTTCTGCTTACAGGATACATTTTCCAATGGGTGAATGTGCAGCCAGTGAAGCTAAAAGAGAATTGCTAGGCAACTACTGTGCAGGTCAGATTCTTGCTTTAGCATAGCCATTGTAATCCTTCACTACCCAAACACAGGGACTGCACAGACTGAAGAGGGTTGATTTCTCATTAGTTTTGTGACTATCAAGCACCATATGAAAAACTGTACATAACATACTTCATGCTGACCCAAGCTTTATATGGAAAAATAGAGGAAAAAAATATGTATTTCTTCATTTACTTTTATTTCAGGCATTAAAATTGATTTGCAAATTAAATCTCCTTCCTCACTGGAAAACCTACAGGAACAGAAAGCACATAATTTACCACAGGAGTCTATAGGAACCTTTGGTTAAACTTTGACTTATCTATCAAAGAAAGAACTGATATCTCACCTATTCCCAAAAGCACAGGACTATTAACCCCCAGAGTTCACTTTCACGAACTTCCAGAGTTATCTTGCATTTTCAATTCAATGTCAGTTTGAAAAGTGCTTTTCTTTCCTAGGTTCTGCAAACAGAGTATAATTAAACAAGATAGAGTTCCAGCAATCTTGATTTTAATTTACAGAACAACCAGAAATATTAGGGAAGGGCACACCATTTAAAAGCAAGCCATGTTTATAAGAAAACATTACAGAAAAATTAAGGCAGAGGGTAGTTTTTGTGAAGGTGAAGGAGAAAGGAGCCATGGTCCTCTTTGCAGCTGCAAAATGATGTTAGACATGTAGGTACACAAGGTACAAGTAGAGAGAGCTTCTGTTTGCTCAGCATGCAGGGGTTGCATCAAGAAAGGACTTGGAGATTAACAGAAAAAATTAGCGGTAATGAAAGGAACCACTCTTACTCAAATAATGAAAAAAACCAAACAAAAAAAGTACTCTTCTTCAAATAGGGTATAGCGTAAATCAGCTTGAAAGCAAAAAAAGTCACATTTACTTCACAGCACCACCTTTCCTCATCAGCAAGATCTACAAGCCTCCAAATCACAAACTAACCTTACAAGCTCCTGACTTGGTGCTTTCCCATAGCACCAGCTGGCAGAAGTGATCTTCTACTCCTTCCCTTTGGAAGCCTTCAAGGACATGTGTTGCTCTGCCCAGAGTAGTGAGCACAACTCTTTCCTACAAACTAGAGTGCCCACAATTACAGTTTATACTTACGTGCTTATCTTCTGTCTTATTCTTCTTTTAGAAAACTAGCCAGCTGTCTCCAAGATCCAGTATTACCAGACATTCAGAGGGGATGCAATATAACAGAATTTATCACTGACCTCTAACCGCATTATCTACCTTTTGACACCCTTTGTCAACTCTAACGTGCTCAGCATTTGGGGATTCCAATAACTGCTGTTAATAATTTCATAAACTACATGACTCTTCTCCATGTGAATTTCTCCCCAAATACTCTGACTCTAGCCTGAGTTCTATTCAGTCATATTCCAGCAACATTTGTTTTTTAAGCTTGTGACATATTAACGTGCAAGATGAGATATTTCATTGTCTGGCTAAGCTAGAAATGTCAAGGAAAAAAATCTCAATGAGACTCATGTTTCAGTCCTGAAATACTCAAAGAAAACTAATGTTACTACGTTTTTAATATGTGTACTTGTACACAGACAGTTTTACTTTAATGAAAAGCTATTGCTGGTCAGTGCCAGAAGTATTTTGGATTTATATTAATTTTCTACCTACAGGGTCTTTTGGACTACTGCTATTTAAATACTGTGTCTGCTTTTTTGACAAAGAATGCAAGAAAGATGCATTCAGACCTTTTAATTCTTAAAACAATT
The DNA here is from genome assembly GCA_026261815.1 of Monarcha castaneiventris obscurior. Lineage (NCBI taxonomy): Eukaryota > Metazoa > Chordata > Aves > Passeriformes > Monarchidae > Monarcha > Monarcha castaneiventris. Next base: position 2,928,631 of record JAMPIT010000034.1, read on the forward strand.
GTTCTATAGCAGATGGTTTATAGGGAATGCATTCAATGACCATACTTATGTATGTCATGGATTTGACATTTGTGAGACCCTAAGACCTCAGCCTCCAACACATGAAATTTCTATATAACAAGGACACCCTATATTTGCAAATTATTGTAAATCTTGGCACATACAGGTTACAAAACACTGCATTTTCATTTGCAGACTTAGTTCAACATCTGACATACTTTTCAGAATAAACAAGGGAGTACATTACCCACTTAAATGTCTTATATTTGTATTTTAAACTGTAATTCACAATTACTTTTAAAATTAATAAACCCTACTATTTCTCTACTTTTTTCACTATTCTAGTTCAATATCTGATGATATTGAACTAAAATAATGAAAATAAATAAAATTCTGCTGCTTCCTAGAACAGGTATATGTTTTACAATTATATAATTGTAAGTTTAACTTCAGTCATCTCTTCTGGTTGACAAAATGCCTACTGATTTGACAAGCTTCATCTCTAGATTATTTTAAGAAGAAACAAGTTAGTGTTTAAAATGGGGAGGAAATGTTACTCAGCTTCTCTTGATAATTAAAACCAATTTTTCATTAAGCACTACAGCTCTCACAAAAATATGTAAACTTTATGACAATACCTAGCAAAATGTAGAGCTTGATTATTTCTAATGAAAAATTATGTAAAGAACTGCAATTAAGTCATCGGAAGCATGATTTTGCATAATCATCATGTGGAAAATACTGCAGGGATGATCTTATTCAATATAATCAATGTCATATGTAACTGTTTAGCTTTTGTACCCATTATAGGATGCTGATGATAAACAATTTCCTTACTATTCTAGAAATGTTTGCCTGTTTATGAAAGAAAATTCGACAACAGGAAAAAAATCTAGATGATTGCAATTGACACATATTCCTAACATAAAAACACTGTTGGTTTTTTAGATTATCCATTACTTCATCTACAAAAATACTCAAGAGATTATGTAATCAGAAATAATGGAGCAAGGAGAGTGCCAGAAAAGGACTAATACGTAATTGCGCTTAAGCAGCAGCTTACTATCAAAATATCATAACAATGGCTAGAAACCTCTTTTTTCTCTTTCAACATACATGTGCAAGGAGGCAAATAAAACAGCTTGGCATCTAACCTGGACATTTTCAGCTCTTACCACAGAGTTCTTAACATATTACTCCATGACCTTGAGAGCAAAAAATATTCAGTTTAAGGACAATGTTACATTTTATACATAAATCAGAAATAAAGTCAGATTCAGAAGTCAATTACGGCATATTCTCTGTACAAAATTTCCCAGAAGCATAGATTTATATCACATGAGTTAAATTCTCTTTATTTTCTTCAACTTCTGTTTCTCTTCATGCTCAGCAACTCCACGGAATGTAATAAATATGGACTTGTTGCACATTCATCAAATACAAAATGAAAAAAATAAAAAAGCTCTTCACCACTTTCCACCCATGAATATATGGTTAAATATGTGGCACTTCATCATTTCCCACTAACAAATATAATGTTTCCATAGTCAAAAGTCTTGTGTTATATTTTCTGGAATGTTCTATGGCTTTATTAAATATAGTAACAAAATATGTTAATGCAATTACATTTTAAAAGAAACATCATGATAAATGTCTATGAATCAGAACCCACAAATAAAAATACTGAGAAAAGTTGTTAATGGTTAAAACTCTTCATGCAGAAAGCAGTGATATTGCAAGGGAGATTTTTTACTTGGAAGACAAAGTACAAGTTTATCACTTCAGGTTAAAAATACTTATGCTAAATGTTAAACTCAGACATTCATTCATTAAGTAAATTAACAAGAATAATTTTCACACAAAAGATCAGAAAGAAAACCAATTCATTCTGATCACTTACAGGTCATGTTATTAAACTTGTTTCTACTCATTTTTACACCCTGAAGAAAGTGTTTTTGTTGAACACTACAGATTATTTGCTAGATGAACTAATAAATCAGGTAGACAATGCAGGTTAAATATACATCTGCTGAAGCAGGAGACATAAATGAAAAGAAAGTAAAACTAAAAGCATGGTAATATTTAGGAAAACCTAAATTTAGCCAACATATTCCTCTGTGGTGTAAAAGTGAATTCAGAATTTTAAATTGGTTGAGGTTGGATTGGACCTCATGATCTTCTAGTCCAAGATGCTGCTCAAACCAGAGACACCTCCTTTATGTATGGCAAGTTTGTTTAAATGCTCGATCCCCAGCTCAATCCTCCTATACTGAGGAAAATTCTCACTACTCCAGATGCTCCCCCTGGACTCAGGAGAGTGGGATTCTTGAAAGCAAATCCTACCAATAGAGACTGAGGCAATGCCTACATTGCCTTTGGTGCCCAGCACCCATTCAGCAGCAGACACATTTTCCAAATTCTTTCAATTTTTCTAATGTAGAAACATTTCTAACTGTAGAACTCACTTTTGCCCTTCACATCCCTCACCAGCTTCAGTTCCATCTAGTCTTGGCTTTTTCTAAGCCACCCTCAGGCAGCATTTCTCTCGTCTCCCAAATTCCTACTTCCACATGCTACATGGTTGTGACTGAGCTTTCTTAGGAGCTTTGTATCAATAAACGCAGGCCTCCCATCAGCTTTCCTTGACATTCAGATGAACAAATCTTGAGTTTAGAGGAGGTGACCCAGCAATTCTGGATCCCTCTTCTCTCCAGAACTATCATATGGGTTTGCCCCAAGCAAAAGCCTAACCAGAGCAAAGTTTATTCCTCTGAAATTCAAAGCTGTGTAACCTATTTGCCCTGGTCTTTTCTCCCAGGGTCCTGAACACCATCATTTTATGGTCACTGCAGACAAATCTAAGACAACCCTTCATACCCGTGTCCTAATTATTGACACCACGTTCACTAGAGTGCTTTTGTGTCAAGGAGTCATCACCAGTGCACTCCAGATGTCTCCTGGAATGCTTGTGAGCTGCTTTGCTGTCCTTGCAGCAGGAAGGAATTTATAGATTTTATGATAAAATCCAATCTTAAAACCTGATTTTTCCTCACCAGAAATTGCCTAACATGTTTATTTAAAATTAGTGTTTGCAATTACAGATGGCAACTCTGAACCTACAGATAGTGGTCACCAAATTTGATTGTGACTGCAAATTAGTAACATCTTAGAAATCGTAAACTAGTACAACTGAATCCAATCTTAGCAGTTAAGAAAAGTACCTGAAGGCTGAATATTCAATAAACACCAATACTTATGCATGAAATCTATGAAATTAATAGGACCTCAAGTTTCCACATATTGTTACCTTGGCATTGGTAAGCAATGGGTAAATCTCTGCCTCACATTTTGGTCAAGAAGAACATTTGTCAAAAATTTACGTGAGATTTCAAGATTGTACCTACATAATATATCCCTACATAATTAAGATAGTGATGGGCATGGTTTTTTCCCCCTCAACAGTCCCATTATTTTGAAGGGCTAGCTGGTTTGCAGTGTGATACAGTGAAAAAGGATTCAATACATGGTAGGGAACATTTAGATCCTAAGTAGAAAAACACTGGCAAATCACTATAGATCCAGAAAGAACTACTACCCATACAAAGTAGCAACAAGTCTTCTGGCTGAAGCTGTAATCCTTGTTGCCTCTATTCTTTGCATACATGTAGCACTTCCACTTATAAAAATTATGATCTTGCACAGAACTATCATAAGTACTCAGCTGCCTCATAGCCATATGCAGAGCACAAAGGGCAGGAACCCTTGCTCACTTTGCTCACTTAAAAGTCACTTACAACCCAATGTCCACAGCAGGCAGTGCCAGCAAAAATGAAAACAGAGTATGATATGGGAAGTGTGCTGATAACATCTCAGAGGATCAGACATGCTGTCAGCGAATAATTATTCTTTGAATGTGAGTCAATGTGGATGCAACTATGAATGGCAGACAGCATCCTCCAAAATTGTGAGACAGAATAATTTCAGCTCCAAACAACACTTCTTACCAAAACTTGGCTACTTACTAAATGAATGGCCAAGTTGAAGTCATAATGTTTGGCAAAAGTCATTGCAGCAGTACATCTATCAAAGAAGGTAGTTGTTGATTGCCTTTGGGAAAATGACACAATATTTTAAATATGAGGTATGCAAAACAAGTGCTAAACATAGGGATATCCTAGGCTAACTATTTTAATATTTTTCACGGAAATAACTGAGTCTTATAAAACACAAAACTCTGGCTAAGGTAAACCCTTCATGATCCTACATCAATGCAAATGGTGATTGATCTTTCACTGACAGCAGTGCTATCTTCCATAAAAGCCATCTCTGATTAAAACAGCTTTAGATCATAACTAGAATAAGATAGTTTGAAAGCAGGTTGGTTTTTCTACCCGTTAAATAATGTCTGGTGTAATTCTTTACCTTGTGGTACTATTGTTCTTTGCAGACCTTGATGCTTGTCTGTCCAGTGGACTGCTGCCACAGCCAACAGTCCTGGCACCAGTGTATATAGAGTTGTTCAAAGCCTGCAGAAAGCACTGGATAACAACAATCCACCCATCTGGATTGTCAACACTAAAGAAGCAGACATCTGCCAGAGTAATTTGGCTGACTCTGACAGGCACTCATTTATGGGAATTACCAGGCATGCTGGCATAGAGGGATGTAGTATGTCCAGAAACTTAGTGGATTTCTCCTGGACAGCTTCCATCAGAATCTCCAGTGTGACTGCCATTCTGTGCAGGAGCTCTTGAGAGCTTTTGTAAGTATCTGGCTGTACTTTTGAGTATCAGTGGTAGCACAGTCTCTTCTGCAGACAAAGGTAATACACAGTAGAAACTATGATTAACAGCCTGCAATTCCTCTTCCTCAGAGTCTCTAAGACAGATGTTTCAATCATACACAAAGTTCACATACTTGGGATGAAAAAGACCTGACTGGAATTGATATAACAGAAGCAGGTACAATTTGGTTACATTTCTGACATAGATGATAAAGAAAATGTTCAAAGATATGAGATTCACTAAATCATAACATCACTCCTAGTCCTTGGACGGCAACCAGAAGCATTGCAATAATTAGGAGAACACATATTGTAATGTTCTGTACACCATTGTGCTAATACCATATGAGTAGCATCACAGAATGGTCTGGGTTGGAAAGGACCTTAAAGGTCATCTGGTTTCAACCCCTTGTTGCTAGAGTAAACAGTAGAACAGCCAAAATCACAGACTGGTATGGCAAATCAAAGAGAATACCTGGTGGACCCTTTGTGAGTTTTAGTTCACAATAACAGAATTAAAAAATAACTGATTCTTTTTCCAGAATGTAGAAAGAGAAACCCAGACCTCACCTTAGGTATGTAGCTCAGCTTACCATGTGAAAACTATACTAGAGCATTTCTGTGTGTAAACACCTCTGACTTTTGTGTTTATTTAAAGAACAACTTACAAAATAGCATTTCTCAAAAATGTACCTGGCATCCAAAACAGAGTAAAAATATTTCATGGACTCATAATGCCACATAAATGTTCCATAGCTACCAAGACTCCAAAAAACTGAGGTTTATACTCTATCATAAGAAAAAGCATTAGTAAAAACAATTCATGTGAAAAGGCAATTGTATTTAAAAGAGAATGACATGTAAAAAACAAACAAACAAAAAAAAAAACCCAAACCAAAAACCAACCAAAACCAAACAAACAGAACCTCAACAACAAAATAACCCCTAAATAAAAATTGACATTATTGGTAAAAAAAAAAAAACAACACAGGTGACAAACAGTAAATTATCTGGATTTTGACAAAGTGCCAATTTATTGATCACTTGCTCTGCAATAAAGGAATTGTGGTTGATTTGGTTTCATTCTTCTTACAGCTCCACGAGAGCAGCGCATCAACTCTCATCACGCAAATTGACTCAGATGATTCAGCTCAGTAAGAGAACTTGGACTGATGTGTGGAATACAACTACATCATCAATAGGACCTATGAACAATATTGATAATACTCCTTTAAGGTAGCCAGACCCTTTTCATACAATAGCAAAGAAAGAACTGCTGCTCCTCTCAAACACCAGCTGCGGTCAGTCTTAGAATCGCTGCGTACCAGCAAGAACACTCACTGCCCTTTAGGGGGCTTCATCCACCAATGGCTCCAGCACCATTGGTAATGGACTTTCAAGAGTCAACGTTTCTAAAAAAGTTCTCCTGCCTTAGTGTTAGTTATGCAAAACAAATGACTCACCTCAGAGCTATCAAAACCATATGAACAGGAATGGTGAAAAGCAGAAATCACAGGAATTTTAGCAGGCATGCACTGGATAGCCAGCTTCAAAGCCTCTCACAGACATCCTGGGCTCAAATGAAGCTCAAAATTGCAGTTGCACCTCCTGCTTTTTCCTGTAGCTTTTTCTTGGCTGAAATCCTCTCATCAAAGGAAAGAGGCCCAGTCTTTCTTATCCTCTTTATTGTTCTCATAAGGAAGTTCCTGCTGTTGGTTGGTTGCAGAATAATTGACTGTGGCTTGTCCACAACAATTTTGTGGACTTCTCTCAGAAATGCAGATTTTTAAATGAAAGCAGAATATTTCACTATCACCACTTGGTCTTTTTTCTTAATTAAGATGCTACTATTGCTTGAGGAATCTTCTTTCCTCTTTTCCTCTTTCCACTTTATTGATTAATTGAGCATCTTTAATTGACTTACATATGGACAGTTTTGCAAAAAGGTCCTTCTGAAGAAGAAAATTAGTCATTGGGAGGGGGGGTTAATTTGTTTTTCAAACAGTGAAAGGAACAGCTCAGTTAATTCTAAACATAGCGTATTGGCAAATTATTCCTACAAGAACAGACGATTTTATACAACTAAAATAATTCTAAAAAAAGACAGACACAGTGACCAATATGCTTATCACTAACTTTACTACAAGAAACTATGCATAAATTGTTCTCTTCTGCTGCTGCACAATTCTTTAAAAAATATTTACATTTCTATGCACTTCCTGCAAATGAAATTCTGAAATGCCTTTCAAAACAAACAGCAGAAAACATTTTAAAGTCTTCCCAACTGTGAAATTAATTTATATCACAAACAAATGTAACATTTCATTCTATAAATACATAGACTATAATTTAACAGAGGACTGAAATTGATACCCTGGATCTTGGGCAGAAATTTGGTAAAAGTCACCTAGTTTCTGGGGTTTCACCCCCACCCTTTTCTTGTACATTCTCCTGACAAATTTATAGAAGATAAATTTTTATTTCTCCAAATATTTAGAGCTGTGCTTCTGCACAAGTCAAGATCTGCCCTGTTGTATGCAGAATTGTGCCTATTTCATGGTAAATCAATTTACTGATTCTAGATGACTACCAATTCAGCAGGAGGAACAACACCACAGTGCTAGGCAAGAGTCTTAATTTCCTACAGTCAATAATGAAGTGTGCTAATTACCTCTTATCTGTCTTGCAAACTGCTGATACACTCTTTCCATTATTAGCACAGAGAATCTCCACTTTAACACCTGCTTGTTGGGTTTGGTGGCAAGGGTTTGGAACTAAAACACTGAGGTATTTAGATAGACCAACACACAAGAAGGGACTAGTATTTCCACAACTCAAGACTAAAATACAGCTGTTTGTAAAAAATGTACAAGATTCAAACTAAAAATGAAAAACAAACCTCCACAAACCACATTTTAAAATAAGAAGAAGTAAGCCACTGGGCAAATTAACATTGACCAATTATTTTTGTGCTATTTTAAGATTCAATAAAATTATTTACTAAGGTTGCTTAAATAGCTTCTCATGCATTGTGAAGTTTTTCAATTCTGATAATAGAAAATAAATGACTTTATACAATACATACCTGCTTTATTTATTCTTCAGTCAATACTAGGCATTAGGTTCAAGCATTTGTGCATGGCAGTTACAGTAGTTACAAGACCAAATGATATTATTACAATTGTTATGTAACCCATTCCTAAAAGAATTCAAAATGAGAATAAGAGAAATTCCAGGCACGTTGTCACCTAGATTTTATTTACTTCCCTATACCACATGAGATTTCAGATGTTAAGAGCTCATATTTTGTTGTTACTAAATGCAAAGTAGAAGGTAGAAGAATTTCTCAAAATAATGTTATTGTTCTGAAAGCAGTACTGGGTTAGTATTTACTATTTAAGAATAAAAAAAATGTCATGAATAATGGTAAAACATAGAGGCTGATGCATCAAAGCATTTTACATTTTTACTAAAATTGAAAGTTGCAGGATGAAGAAATAGAAATGTAGATATTAGAGTGCTAGGATTCCCCAAGGCATTAGAAGAGCAATACACAACACACACATTGCAAATCTGCAGGTGCACAAATGTTTTCTGCCTGTTCAGAGCAGTTGACAAGTCACTGAATTTACAGACATGTGCTCTGGATTTCTTGATAGCCTAGTTAGAAGTTTCTACTCACCACTACAATTACCTTGGATCTTCAAGAAACCTTAAAAATGAACAACTAGTTCAAGAAACAGTAGAAGATCCTGGGGTAAGAACCATAAGTTTGCCTTGATTTCATATTCTTTCACAGACATCAGCTGGTGTCTCATAGCAGACAATTAGACAGATGCTGTAGATGGACTTTCTGAATGATCCAGGTCAGCTGTACTCATTGTAGCTGTGCATTGTATTAAATGACAGAGGCATTTGAAAGTGAGCCCCATGTGAGATGCTGCACACTTGTGGGAGCCAGAGCTTCAGAGAAGCAGAAATTCCCGTCACCTACCCAATTACTGGATTGATAACTTGTTCTCTGACCTTTTATTGATAAACCAATATATAAAAAGCAAACCTTGCTGCCAACACAGCTCCAAAGCACTCCTCCTGTTCTGCCGAGGCTAAGCTAAATGAAAAGTACCTGGAACAGAGCATACATGGCTTTTCCTTTATTAATTGAACAAAACTGTACAAATACTTAATGTGAGGGCAAAATACAAATTAGCAAACAGAGATTGGAGGAGAAGTATTAAACCATGTACAATCAACTCTCAAATTTGACTCCTCTGTAGCCAGGCAATTAAAGTCAAAGAAAAGAAAACACTTCAATTGCCCAGAGGCAAGGACAGGCTCTACAGCAAGGAAATGAAAACAATAAGAAGAAACAATTCCGTTTGTGAGAGATGCTTTGCCTGGAAAGGATTAAATGCACTTTCCTCATTTGGAGAAAAGTGGGTACACAAAAAATGTTCCTCAGTCAAAATCCACTTAGTCCTGCATGACATTTTCCTATGAAACATCTTACCAAGAAACTACTTTGGCAAAGTAGATGCTTTCCCAGGAAGTTCAGCAGTGAACAGTGACCAATTTCCTAGTGCTTTGCCTGGAATAGCAGCATGTTTGGTGCCCTGCACTAACCTAAAGGATAAAACAAACACGAAGTACAAGCTAAGAGGCACACAGCCACCAAAAGTGTGGTTTCTATCACAAACATTAAGAGATTAGCTAAATGTCAGCTGGCCCTATTTGCTTTCCAGATAAGGCAAGAAACCCCAAACCAAAACAAACAAAACCAGCCAACAACAAAAAACCCAGCCCCAGACAACAACAACAAAATGACAGTATGCAGAAACTTCTACATTTTCTTCCACAGGGTAATAGATACATTTCACTTTTTAAATGAAAAACTGAAGTTTAGTTTTCTTTCTACATTCTTAGCAAGCATATTTGACTATATTTGTAGCTGAGAAAAGCCCACTTTCAGTAAGAAAATACAGACAAACATAGTTAATTAGGTATTAATAAATATTTCTAGCCATTAATTCTGTATAATGCAACTTGACATAATAGACATAAAAATAAAAATTAATTATTTCAACTTTAACATGGTAGCAGTGTGTCATCAAATTTCAAGAATTTCATCTCTTTAGTGAGTCCAGTTTTGATCAAAAGCTATGATACATCACACCTTTATAACAGTGGTGCTTACTTATGTAGATGAGTTCCTCTTTGTAAATTGCTTTAATCAGAGGTAAGGCTTTATAAACAACACAAATGGACATTACTTTTTCTGTGAACTTTGTTATACTGATCCACCAAAAGGGACTAATCTCTTCTAAAAACATACAAAGAAACAAATTATCCATCACAAAGAAATGTTTTAGTTCTAAACAGCTGGGATTAGATGGATTATAGAAAAGGTTGCTCTTTAATATGAGTCATTTTAAAAGAATGAACTCATCAGCCATTGAAGTAGTTCCCATTCAACCTGTAGAATATATAAAGTGTGCCATTCCAGAAATGGAAAACAATTATTTACCACTGGAAAAGCTTTCTTAAAATTTGAGAAGTACCAAACCTCTCTAGCATTAAATAACAAAAAATGTGCATCACATCATACATCCTAATTCTTTCTCTTCTCTCTCTTTTTTCTCAAGGTTTTCTACTCTCAGTTTCAAAATCTCTGCAAGAGGTAGAAGATGAAGATATGTTGCTAGCTGCATTAAATCTAGGAAAAACTCTACAAAATGGAGATAAAACTATGAACAGGGGAGCTATACCTTTGCTGAAGCACTACAAGACTGAAGACAGCAATGTTTTCAATGAAAAGAATGCTGGAAACACAAAGTTTTTGGTGAGTTCAGCTTTACATTTTGGCTTAATTGTAAAATTGAAACTCATTTATACCCTTTTAGAAAACAAGTACAACAATTTAAAGCACTAACCAGGTAAATATACAAAAAATACCAGTTTAATGTAACAGTCAAGAAAAAAAATGTTCAACTCTATGTATCTAATGCCAAGATTCTAAATGTAACTTAAGACAGTTGAATTAAATCTGATTTTTACAGATAGTAGACAAAACTTGGAGGATGGGCGGGGGGAAACCTATAGTTATATTTGATGCATGTCCCTTTATGCAGCAATAGGTTTTTATCTTTGCCAAACATGACACTCATTATTTAATTATGTCCATTAAACCATTTTGACCAAAGATGTAAAGGATAAAGATATGATATTGAAACATAAAATAACTGCACTGTTGAAGTATAAAGTACCAAATGTGAACACATCTCACTTTAAATAAAGATAAACCTCTTGTCTTCCCTCAAAACAGGACAGAGGTTCCAGACATGATTTCTTCAATCATGTTATGCCAATCAACTTAGGTAGAAAACAACTACCTCATCCTGCACTGAAGGGAGCCATGGCTTTTCCAGCTGATGCTGAAATTCAAAATATTCAGTCGACACAGGAAAGAGAGACCACAGATGAAGAAAATTCAGCTAAATTCCCTATAGGAAGAAGAGATTTTGACAGTAAATATATTTTATTTTTTACACAAAAGATTATTTCATTCTGGTAAAGTACAGTGCAATGTCAATATAGCAATTTGATAAAGGTTCATTTAGAAGCTCCATGTCTGCTATGATTTGGTGCACAGGGGAGGGAGGATTTTTTAAATTAATATTTCCAGAGGCCACAAGAATTCTAGTTCTTTGATGATACAAACATTCAGAACTTTTTTTTTCCTCTTGTAGTCCTCAGGTGTATGCTGGGAAGAGTCTATAGACCTTGTTGGCAAGTGTGAAAACTACTGATCTCCACCACCTTCTCTGAAGATTAAACATTTTATTCTGAATTTAATGTAATTTGAAGTTACTGAGTGTTAGTGTGGCTGTACATACACATCAAAAAATCATTTCCCATCGCATCGTAGAGGGATATATAATTCATTACCAAAAACAACAGTGTAATTATTAACAATGTATTGTTATTAAAAAATAAAAGAATTCAGCATAATCCAGACTTGTAAGCAGTTGTCTAATACAATACACAAGCTACGTTCAATTATTTACATATGAAAGGAAGTAATTAATGAGTTTCACCTGTTTTCTTGCAAAATTTTACAGTTGTCAACATACCATGTACATGAAAACAAAAACTCAGAGTTGAAAAAAGCGAGTTAATTTTGCCTGACCAGCAATCAACTTATTCTTACTTGCAGTTTTGGTCTGCTTTCTTTTTTTACCAATTTTGCTGTCCAATTCCTTCTGAGAGCTGCTTGAAGTCTTAAGCCTTTTAGTATTTTTTTGCAAAGATGGTTCACTTTCCTTGTCACAGATTATTTTGTCGTTATTCAAATCCATCTGTTCATTCTCGGAGTTCTTGTTCCTTGGCTGACAACTCAGCTTTCCCATTTCTGTGTAACTTCTAGTCTGGTGAACACTTTCAGAAATAGTTCCAAGCACTGGTACATCAAGACATGAATTTGTACCTTCTGTCATGTAAGAATATCAAAAACATATGTGAAGAAATAAAAAGTTACCTGGGAATATATATCCTTTTCCTATAAGGACTGTCATGTTATTTTTTTTTCTTTTAAATCAAAACTAATGTATTACCAATAAAACTAAGCTATGCTGGTCATTGCTATTACATTTGCTATGTGTTCATAAGTGCATTGCCAATTTAAAATTACATTGCTCAAAACATGTAATAACTGACTTAGGGAAGTGGATTTATAACTTTAAGATATTGGAAGAGAGGGTTAAAGGGCATAGAATTTTTATATATTATATAGTTTATAGTGCAATAAAACAACTTTTCCCCCCTTTTAATGGCAAAAATACAAATTTCACTTGGCTTACTTTTGTAGAATAACAACAAATATATCATATATGCAACATATATCATTTTTTTCACCTCAAGATAGCATCAACACATTTTTCAAACATTTATATTTTCAAAGCATTGGCATTACAGTTTTATTGCAAAAAGATTTAACTCGCATATGAGACGTTGAGAACAAGGAGATGGTTTTGTTCTTTTTCTTGAAAACATTTATACTAAGTTCCACTAAAGGCTTTTTGGACAGCATTTAAAATATTACCTATCACATTTATTTACTCAACCCTACCACAACTTACCTGTGCATTTTCCGTCTTTTGAATGTTGCTTTGGTACAGGACGTTTGGAGGTTGGAATTGCGTGGGAATGCTGACCACTCCTTTCACTCAAATCATTTTTATATGTACAGGCAAACTGGGATTTAATTGAAGATTGCTTCATCTGCAAATACCAATCCTCTATTAGCTTTTATTATTTACAAAAGTGAAAGACAACACCTGCAAGACTAGTAAAATAATAAGCTTTCTCATTCTTTTAATATAAAATACCAGAAAAATGGATACACTCACATTAAAAAAGAAAATTAAGTATTCATTTACAAAGGGTAAGAGCTTTCAAGAATAATCATTTACTATTCTATTAAAAGTCCTAAAATAATTCAAAAATCTCTTTTTCAGCTCTTTCAAGAAGTTACACATTAACTCTCAGAGCTTCAACTTAAAGTTTTCTGTCTTAAGTTAGCCCAGTCTTCTGATAGGCTCCACTGTTTTGAGCAGGTGTCACAGCTCCTACAGTCAATTTTCATAATTCTACAGGTCATCATCTATACTTATACCTGAAAGTGGAATATAAAGTGCTATTTCAGATTTCCCATTTATTCACAAAACAAAGCCATTTCACCATTGAATGCCAATGTCTAACTCCACATCTGTCAAAACATACCCATGTAGTTCAAGTCACAGGTAAAATTTCCTCAGCTTACTCTTAAGGTGCAGCTTCACATCACCTGAGAATTTCAGGTCAAGCTTTGTACTTTCTGTATGATTGATCATAAATGCTATAGATTGAGCAAGACAAATTCTGCCTTTACTTTCATCTGAAAGTGCACTGGATTATACAAATTCTATTGAAAGATGTAGCACAGAGTGGATAATTACAATACATTTGGATTTTCAGCTAATAATTTTATCACAACAGCACAGGCAAATTTAAATCAATTTGAGCTGAACAGGTGCTATAGCAAAAACATCAGAGAAAAGAACAAGCAATAAACACTTACAAAATAAATATTACTATACAAATGGATAGCAGGAGTGATTTTGTTGAATAAGAGGTTTACAGCCACTTTTCTGATTAAAAGGTTTGCATTATGCAAGTCTACTTTTCTTCTTAGCACAAGCAAGATTAAGCCTTACAGTTCAGATTTGACCCTTAGAGATATAATTTTCTTCTAACTCAAATTCTCAGATTTAGACAGAAGGGAAGACAATAATGTTTCCAAAAACCTCCTTTTACAGAGGACTTCATCCACAAAATTCAGTCACAATTTATGCTACTATCATCACATCCTGCTTTCATACATATAAGGTAACAGACTCGAGTTTGTCACTGACATGCAACCTAGTTATCTCTTCATGGTACTGCTGTACTGCTGTTGGCCAGGTGAACACACTGAGTCTATTCAGAAAAAAATATCCCATTCATTTACAGAAACATAGTTTTTCTTTCTGGTTTAATATGCCTGGACATATATAGTTTTACTTTTATCCTCAGTATTCCCTCCAAGAGTCAAAAAGACCAAGTTTTCCCTGTTGTCCATCACTCTTAAACTGCAATTTATCTGGGCCAGAAAACAGACTGAGATAACAGCGAAAGAAAAGCAGATTTAACAGGGCAAACTAGCAAGCCTGACTCTCAACAACCCAAATCTCTTTTAAGTGTTAATCTACTTTGTACTTAAAATATTTACCACAAAATAAGACAATATACATAGACATTTACAAGGTTTGTGTGCTTCAAGATTAAGCCTCAGCTCACTGACTCTAAGTAGAATCATAGAATATGCTGAGCTGGAAGGGACCCACAAGGATCACTGAGTCCAACCCCTGGCCCTGCAAAGGACAGCCCCAAGAATCACACCACATGCCAGAGAGTATTACCCAAAGACTTCTTGAACTCTGTCAAGCTTGGTGCTGTCACCACTGCCCTGGGGAGCCAATTCCAGTGCCCAGTCAACACTCAGGTGAACCATAATTTTCCTAATATCCAACCTAACCCCTTTGAAAAGCTTCATGCCATTCCCTCATGTCCTATTGCTGGGTCACCTGAGAGAAGAGATCAGTGTCTGCACCTCCTCTTCCCCTTGTGAGGAAGCTGTAGACTGTATGTCATTAACTTTACACTCTTTTCAGAAAGTGTTTTGAAGGATAGAGCACCTGTCTAGTTTAAATTTAATCAGCATCATATTGTACAATTACAATACTAAGAAGATAAGGGTTTGCATTTCCTTTAAGCTTCAGGTTACTGTAATATGAATGAAAAATATTTTCCAGTACTTGATGTGTTTCTGAAAAACTTCATTTTAACCTTTATAAATTCCTCAATTCTCAATTATTGATCACTAAATGACACACATCAAAAATTATGCAACAATAACTTGAACAGCTTTCTATCACATCCATAATGCCAGAGGCAAATAAGCTACAATTTTGCTAAGGTGATGAATCTATAATAAATACAGCATGAAGAACATAACATTTGAGCAAGAAAGTCTGATAGCTACCATTCTATAACCAACAATAAATGCAATTTTTTTTTTATGAACAACAGTGTTTCTTTTTGCCACTCCCATCTGACACTTCACCAATTCAGTTTGTAGGGATAGAAACTGTGGAGTCGAAGGACAGAAGTCAAGCTCAAATACTGAAAAACAGCATAAATCCATGTGTGTTTCAACTTCACTGAAGCTTGAAATATGTATTGCATCACCTACCATTCAGGCATTTGCAAACAGTACACAAAGCTCTACCAAATCAGACTGTTGATGTTAGAACTAATCTAGAGCTATATATGTGTAAGACAACTTGTTGAAGCAGACAATTATTTCAGCTAGTCTAGGAATGTATATTCACTAGTATAAAGAATTGTATTACATTGGGTGAAGTAGCAATAAGCAAATTTTAACAGCCTGAAGGCAGCACAAAGGAGCACAAGTCTAGCGCTGAATTAGGAAGTAGAGCTTCACTGGAATGCTTTTAAAAAGAAAGATCAACCTAAAATTTACTTGAAGCACACAATGAAGCCTGTCAACAGCTTGAAAAAGCTCTTAGACTTCTTTTAAATTAAATTCCCTAAAATTCACTGCTTTAAAAGCACCACTCCAATGACCCACAGCTCTGGGAGAGAAAAAAATGTTGGGAGATCAGTTTGCTAACTGAGTAGCTGCACACAAATGACATACAGTGAACTCAGCCTTACTATCCCCCCCTCTTTCCTCTTCACAGGCAAGTGGGATGTTGATCTTATTCCCATACAAAGAAAGAAATTCTGCTTAATTTCAGAATAAAAAAGGTTCACCATTTCCCTCTTCAGCTGCGAGAAAGTAGGAGAGAATTACAAGTAGGTCAACCAGAAGTCCTAATGAGCAGATACAGCAGTACATTCTCCCACCTTGACATCTGTATCTAGAGAAATTTTTCAGTTGGTCAAGATGCCCATATAAAACATTCACTTTTATGGGAAATATTAATGGTGCATGCTCTATTTATTTCTAAAAGTTAGATTATAATCTGTTCCAGATCTCCTTCCAGCATCTGCATACAGACAGTACTGCCAATATGTAGTCACTAAGAATGTTGAGATTTGGTTTTTATACACTGGAATGGCATAATAGAATTTGAAAACCTACATCAGTAACAACAAACACATGTTTTTATTTTCTAGCCAAACAACTAGAGTACTATCTGGAAGAAAAAAAGAGATAAAAAGGAAATTTATTTTCTCCACCCTTACCCTTGTCCTTTTAGAAAAAAGAAAAAAAAAATTCAAGGTAAGTTGAAAGAAGTTGAAAAAGGGAAGAGAGTACAAAGGGAAGGGTAACAAAACAATAAATGAAATCTTTCCTAAATCCATGGCATGTTATTAAAAAAATATCCTGGATAGCTCAGGTAATGGCAATCTTATATTGTACTGAAACTATCAAATTCTTTTTTTTTTGTATGACATTGTACCAGGCTTTTGCTATCCCAAAATAACCTGCTACTGTTTTGAGAACATAAACCTCAAATCACCTCATTATTGGCATTCAAACAAAACTCACAGCTATGGATCCTAAATAAAGTAGTTTAGGGGTCTTGTAGAAATAAAAATGGTATTTTCTACACAAATGTGGTTTATCAACCGACACCAAGTCTTCAGATATTGTACTGAACATATAACCTTTTCCTTCCCTTCACTTCTCTAATAAACTATCAGTCAACTTTGGTGTTCTCCATAATTATATTCCACTTAGGAAACAAATATTTCTTGCAACAATAGACTACTACCTGAAGAGGATTGTTTTCTCTATTACTATGACTCTTCTGTTCACAATTACAGTGGGCATACAAGAAAACTCTTGATAACTTCCTGTTGATAGTTTTCCAAGTCACAGTTTATTTGTACTGGAATCACAAATAGGCAAAACAATTCTCTCAAGTAACAGCATTTAGAGAACTAAGCAATGAAAAATAACAGCAGTGCATGAAGCTAGATATTAAGTCATTTTATAGAGACATGAAAAAGTCACATGAGAAAGGCAGACCAGGATTTTTGCTTTGTGGAGCTTTTTTCTTGGAAGGATTTCTATACACAGTAAAATTACAATGAACTTCAAGCATGCCAAGATTTGTTAGAGTTCTTAAGCCACAAATTCTTCTTAAAACTAAAACTGCAGCTATGTTCCCAACTGGAGGGAAATAGTGCCTCATATAGGAAAGGTTGTCTCCGGTTACATTAAGAAAAAAAAGACGCCAAACTACTGAAAGTTCTTGCAGCTGTTTCAGGGTAAGTCTGTTAACAATGCAGCAGGATTTCTAAAACAAAATATCAAAAGGCCAAAACAATCTTGACTTTACAAAAAAAAAGATCTGTTACACTCTCATATATTGCATGATTACAGCCTAATAACTTTGGTTCTTCCTTTCTTAACTCCTAAAGATCTCAGTTTCACTCAATCCCATTAGTTCAGGAACAGTACTTCACCTACAACTTGAAAGTCTCATTAATAGTTTGCAGTGCAGAAGAAAGATGAAAATCTTATTATGCAACATTTTTGTTGTCCTAAGTTGCTTTTCAGCCTAAACAAAGCAGGTTATTTTAACAGCCTGCTAATTCCCCTCTCACAACACCAAGCAGGGTTTTAACAACCCATTGAAATCAACAAAATAACTAGTTGAAAAGCAGGGTATCTACTCATTTAAAAGAAATATGATTCAAAAAAACAGCTATAAGGCTGGATGAACCCTTTTCAGATTAAATAACTCTCTCCTGCCCAATTAAGCCTCTTATATAGTTCTGTAAAACAGAGAGGAGTGGTAAGGACAGCTGACAAGAGACACAACTTAATACATGTTCCACAGACCTTTCTGAATTAAAGACTCCTTCTACAGAATACCATTCACCAGAAGACACTTCACTTAAACAGTAGATAAACTTGAAATTAAATTATCTCCCAGAGCAAGACCAAGTTTCATATTGTTATTCTTACCTACTTCTGCTAGAGGAAACGAAACAATACAACATGCTTGTTCCCCAGACTTCTTTCTCATCAAGCAATAAGAGCAACAGCTTTGCTTCCGAACAAATGCCATTATAGTTAGGTGATCTTTCTGTGTTTCTTCCAGTATATTTAATGAGGATTGAGAGACAAAAAATATTTCTTTGTCATTCACTGTTGCCAGGAATTTGTTTTGGCACAATGGAAATATCCACAAGATTTATTTTATTTCTGAACACCAATTCCAGTTCATAGCTACCCGTTTACTTTATCCACTGTCCTTATTTTTAGATACTAAAACACACATGTGATGATGTATCCTAGGTCTAAATATTATCAAATTGCATTCCTCCACATAATTCCACAGAAGTTGAGAGATCAGTTCCTCTTAAGGAAAGAGAGGGCACAACAGCTTTTCTCTCTTGCTTTTTCAAAAATTTATTTTTAATTTAGGTGTTTCTCTTTTTTGTTTCTAGATTTTGCTAAATTTCTTCATTTAACACATACATATTGATGGGACTCAGCACACAGCCAAACTAATCACCACTACAGTGTTTTCCTTCCCTTCTCAAATATCATGGAAAAGGTAACTTTTATGGGACAAGTCCTAATGAGACATCATTAATTTATACTACAGACTAACCACCTAACAGCTGTTAGGGGCAGCATGGTACAAAGGTCCTTCAGGCAATTTTTTTGAACGAAAGCTACCATCACATATATGGCAAAAGAAACTTCTCTGAAGGATCACAGATATTGAGAAGAAACATATCGCTATTCCCTTATTCAAAGAGCAAATATCTGGTACCTCTTCTGAATCAATTCCTAACGTGAGTGCAGTATGCATAACAAAAGTCGTTACTGCGAATTTTACAAGCAACCTGTACCCATTTCAAGGTGGTTGCATGGAATAATAATGGAGACTGACACTCACTGTGAGAAGGTGGCAACTATTACTACAGCACTTGAGATCTGTAGTCATAGACAAGGAATTCTTTGTGCTATATGCTGTACAGTAAGGACTGAACAAAATTTATTTCTACCAAGAGACATTACAATCCTAGACAAGAAATATATGGATTCATAGAGAGAGGAACTGAACAGAAAGCACTACACTAAGGTTTGGGGAGAGGTTGATTTAAAGGTACTGAAAAAGGTTTGAAAGGAGTTTAATGACTTCTGCAGATAGCTATAGGAAATCCCTTCAGCCATAAGAAACAGTGTAAAAGACAGCTAAAAGAGTTCATCTGAAAATTAACAAATGAAAACAAAGACTGGTATTGCAGGCTGAATATAATCAAGGACAGAGCAAAGCAGCAAATCAGAAAAAAAAATCACTGGATTCAGACAGGCTAAAACAAATGGTTCATGTGTACCACAACTTAAATGAACAGACTGAGATGCAAACAGTAGGATGGCATCTAGTGTCTAATCACTTTGATAACAATTTTTTGAATAGCAAACTCAGTGAAGAAAGGTAGGCAAAATTGCAACTAGCAAATCCAAGAAAAACACACAGCAGCACATCAAAAATTAAAATGAGCACCTAATAAATTACACTTGAGTAGACAGAGACAGAAAAACACTCCAGAAGTGTCCTGGAGTGAAAATATAACACATACAATACCTAACATGTACAATTACCTTCTTCAGTGTTAAATATACCGGGAAAGACAGACTTCCCACCTCAAGATCAAGAGCTGGGTATCCACAGGATAGTACAGAATTAACAAAAGATGTCAGTGTTGACACAAGGACACTAAGGTCACTCTAGATCTGCAAATTGTTGAGAGCTGAAGGTCTGTTTATAGATGTATGCAACCACAAAGAAGGTACAGAAAGAGAGAGAAGAGAAAGATAGGGACTTAATTCTTCATAACAAAAAAGAAAGAATATGGAGGAAAAGAAACTGTAGAAATTGTTAGAAATGTAAAGAGAAGAAAACCAGAAAAATAAAATGAAAGATCAACACTTTAAGAAATAAGTAGGATTTTATGTGAGAGGGTGCAATCCAAATATGAATGGCAGAGAACTGAGTTTTAGTTGTAAAAGTCAGCAGTTGTTTAGCAACAACCATTTTAGTTGACTCATATTTTTGCTTGTTTCTGTCAAAAACTTGTCAAACTGGCAAATGTGACAGATAATTACTTCTAGATAATAATTTTTGCACTTTGATACTGAACATAGCTCTTCTTGCATCCAATTACAAAACCTCCATTAATATTAGGAAATGATGTATCTCAACATTTTATGCACATACCATGACACATTTTCGCTATATGATGAGTAAAGCTGCAATTAAAATATGTTGTTTACATAAAATTAGAGAAGAGCCTTTAACAGTTTTTCATAGTTTGCCTATGAGTTTTAAACTAAATTTCACCCTAATTAGTGCATGTATCCAAAACATCCACCAATGATCAAATCCACAAAAAACGAGCCAGGATGAAGTTGGAGCATATTTAAAATGCATGCTGGAAACACTGACAGTGCTTTTCATTTTAATGTCTTTCTACTTCTTAGACATGCACTACATGTTCAAGTTTATCTATTGTCCAGTGACAGAAAGATATTTTCCTTTGTGCTGTTCTAGAACCAGTTCTGATGGCTTAAAGCATCTCTTCCTTATATGCTAACTAGATTTGTGTTTTTACATATTGTCAGGACAAAGTTTGTAAAAAATATTTTTCCACTACTTTTATTTAGCTTTCTGCTGAAATACTGCAGAAGACAAACTCTGCCTCCATCCATAGTCCCAACATTCAAGTCTAGCAATTTTAAGTAGAAATACTATGTAAAATGAAGTACAGGGAAAGACAGCAATTTTCATAGAGCCCCTCACAATACCAACATGCTCTTGTAAAGTTCCATTTCATCTACAAAAAGCAAACATTAGCATCTTTATTTTATTGTTCACAGAGCAATGTTATGGAAATGTCCTCAGACTGGTACAAACAAGAGGCATCAAAAGGAAAAAAGCAATGAAAATGTCATTATTACACCTTTTCAATGCCTGGTTTATCAGAACTAAAATCAGGTGAGTGTATTTAGTTTTATCTCTGTTTTCAGATGGCTTGGTTTATTTCTATGGTCCTGAAATACACAGGTAAATGAAGAGAGATTAATTCAGTGCACATCCACTAAGAAATCTTCATTAGGAAGTACTTTAAAGTATAAAGCCTCTTTCTTCTGGAGTTTTAGATATTTCTATTCATATTACAATACTGCTCTAGTTGGGCCAATTTCCACAAGTTAATCACAATTACATTTCTTTAGCTATGGGATAAAAATCTCAAATATCTGGCTGAAATGTAACGCTGCTATTTTTATTTTATCACTATTATTACAATGCCTCTATAGATGCATAGCAATTCCTACAGAGTACCTTAATTACTTTTTCATCCATAGATTTCAGAATACGTTGTCTAAGAGGTTTTGGAGAAGATCCATCGGATCGTGCCGGAGAGCTACATTAAAAAGAGATAAGTACTTAGAACATGTAAAAGCAATTAGTTAATAAAAGTTGTTATCATACCAAGTTCCTCAGAAACAGGAAGGCAAATATCTTCACTCTTCAAGCTTTACTTTGATTTCTACCTTCCTAAAGAGCCAACATATATTGTGACAACTGAAGAGAGCATAAAGAAACCAAACTGCAGTTCCAATTTCTAGTACTCATTTTGCAGTGTTTCCAATACTGTAGCTCTGCAGACACAGTATTATTATTATTAGTAGTAGTAGTAGTAATGGTGGTGATGAACTTCTAAGCCACCATTCTACTTATACCCCCATGAATAGCATCAAATTGATAGTCAATATAATTTTCCTCATATTTGCAGACTTCTCAATAGAAATATTCACACAAAATGTTTCCACTCTCACATGCCATTATGTAACTAGTTATGTACATCAATGAAGAGAATGAATGCTTATGATGAAAAAAATTAATGATACACATAAAGGGGGAATTTTTGGTCTTGAAATAAGAACTAAGCTATGCTTTTGTAAATGATTACTTCTCTTTTTAAGCTCATGGCAGATCAATGCGCATATAAAGAGAGGTTTTTCAATAATAATTAATTCTTTATTTATTTAGGTCAATTTATCAATTTTTTCATAAATAAAATTTTGTTTATTTAGTTTGTTCTTTATTTTATTTATTTCTAGTTGTCTGTAGTGCAAAATTTGTGCCAGCCTTGCAATGGTTCTCCTATTTTAATTGCCAAAATGTGTAGCTTCAAAACAGCTTCATCAGGTTACTGTCTACACTTTTGTTCTGGTTCATGAATCCTCTTTGTAACCAACCCATAATGTCAAAATTCTAAGCATCCTCTTTTTTCAACAACTGATGATTCCTCAGGACCAGTGACCAAATAAATCATCAGTGCTTCTACAGTGCATGGACAGGTGAGTTTCCTTGTCAGTGCCCACAAAAATGGGTTTTCAAGAGTCCTTCATGGAGTCTGTGTGGCCCAGAAACGTACTCTCTCAAAAAGCCCATGTTACAAAAGTATCTTGAAGATACAGAAAATGCAAATGAAGACTTAGAAAACTTTTGAAAACTCAAAGCTGTTCTAAAATTGCTTTCCTTTTACACCTAATCTCACAGAAGACAGCACTGTGTTTATTTGCTTCGTCTAAGTAACATCAATGCTTTGTTAGACACTCAGATCCTTAAAAAAATCCAAACAAACTAACACAACAAAAGCAACCTCCTAAAACTTACCTGAAAAGTGTCAAAACAGAGGTGATGCCAAGCAAATTCAAACTTTCATTGTCACATAACAGATCCGCTTTGTTCTGGGTAGGAGGACTGACAGCTTCTTCGTCCAGGAGAACTAGCAAGACCTTTACAGTGTCTCTGCCACAATATGCAGTGCCATGATTTATGGAATGCAATTTTGGCTGCAAGTAAATAAAAAGGAACATAAAATGGCAAAGTTCATAAAGCCAGACCAATAGCTCACATCCAAAATCAATCCACGTTAGGACAACATGTGAGAGCCCCTTCCTTCCCTTTTCCAGTAAGCATTTATGGGGAACTTCTCCATGGGAAAGTTTTTCTCATCCCAAGCAATTAGTAGAGTTTAGATCACTTCTAGCTACAGGTATACACTGATGAGGAAGTCACATAGAAAAATATACAAATCTATGCTGAAACAGTGCAGCAGAAATGAGCATTCTATTTTCTGATACACAAACATATTCTGGTGAAGTCCAACCACTCTGACAAACAATCTGCTAAAGCAGTTGGTTAAAAGCGAGATTTCCATAAAGATTTGACAACAGAGGTACTTGGCACAATTTCCTGTTGTTTGGGTGAATTCCTCATGATTTTCCACAAGAATAAAGAATTCCTTAAAGAAAAAAAACTAATCCGCATCTGGAAGTGCTCAGTGCAACAGTCAGCAGAACAGATGGAGAAATCCACAACCACTGTGCGACTTTACAAGTTGAAAGTTTGCTGTAATTTTCTTTAAAGGTACTAGGAATTCCACAGAGAAATTCTGGGCTTAATACACAATGGTAGTTTTTAGAAAAACTATAGGCTCTCTTATTTACTAATACACAGAAACATTGAATACTCTGACTTTATTCTGAAGGGCAAGACAAGCAATGAGCTGCATTTATCTAATCAGTTAACTGCTTTTAAACACAGTCTTGAAAAGATCAAATTCTATTTTTCTCTCTATTTGATTACATCAATTAGTGTATGTAGCTTTCAAGAAACCATAGCAACACATGTCAGTCAGCTACTATAAGTTATAATCAATAGCTAGAAATAGCAATTATAGAGATGGTTGTTACTTGGCTTTACAGAATTGGCCTATTTCAGTACCATTTAATTTCCTCAAATTTTATTCTGAGCCTCTTCAGTCATTACATCACCATAACAGATTTTTATTAAATGTCATTTGTGTCATTGTGAATTTATCTTAATGAAAAAAGTACAAATTTGGCATCATCTTGACTGATGATACACAAAGGAAAAAAAATCTTTTGAAATAATTTTCAGAAATCTCAAGTACTACAACATCAGAGACTCAACTCTGTGTACTAACCATGTACAAAAGCCCAAGGCAAATTAAGAATTCTAGGTAAGACAACAAAGAGATATCGGTAAAACGAAAAAATATCTTGTTTAGAAATAAGCTTAAAATCATGAATCAAATTATTTTTTTAAATAAAATAATTGCCTAGTCTTTCAAGACTAGTGACCATTAGCTACTTCAGACTATTCTGGTTAGTTGCATCCAGAAACACCAGCCAGATTCCATTTACAGTAGTTATTTTCTTAGGAAGAAATTAATCATAATTCCTATTAGTCACTCATGCAGGCTTCAACACAAAGTAGTGCTTCCTGCTGCATAAAGTAATAACTTTTCCTGCAGCTCTAGATTTTTATAAACCAGGTATTTGCAGGAAAACTAAGCAATGATGGAAGAGAACTGCCACTGCCAGGAGAAAAGCAAATGTTTTTCTAATGAAGTTACTCTTTTCAGGTACATTTTATGAGCAAGCAGCCTTACTAGGAGCTAGTGGAGGTATAATTTTCACCTCTATAGTTAAGATATTTTAAATTTGCACTCAAAGAAATTATTCAATGTCTTACATAGGAAAAAGACCTAACATCCTATCAAAGCAGAACTTATACTGAAAATAAATTTTTTTCTGAAAAGTTATAGCATCATGGGGTTTCTTTATTAAGTGAAATAAAAACAAAACCCCCAATATCTATGTAAAAATCAGAACAAAGCATTAATCTTCACTGTCCTGAGATCTTAATAGAACAACACAGATGCTCTAATTTTTTATAGAGTTCTAATTAATTTGGAAAACTTATGGGACTTTTTCAATTTTGCTTTCTTTTTTCATTACAAATGGCAACCTATCCCTCTATATGTTTAGTAAAATGTTCTTCCACACCAAGCTCCACTAAAATATACCATTTGATATCACTATCTTAACATTTTTCAAAGCTCCCTTTTCCACCTCTCATCTCTGTGAATCATATTTTTAAGGATACTTGCTAAAATAGACCTTCATCACAATCTTCCCAGACTTCATTTACATCAACAAAAAGAATTCCCCAACACCAAAACAACAAACAACGCTGACAGAGGCAAACAATTTACACATATTCTACCCCTCATCCCTTCACAATTATAAAAAAAAAAGTTTCCCCACACTTAATCTGTTCTCTACCAATGTTCAGTCTACATTTTGGTCATAACCTCTCTCAGCTACTGTCCTTATCTCTAATTCCTCAGGCCCCACAAAGGCTGTGGTGGTTGATCCTAGTTGGCTGACAGGTTCTTGCCAAGCTGCTCTGTCCTTCCTCCTCCTAAACAGGACAGGAAGTGAAAAAATGTTGAAAAAAGCTCATGGGGTCAACATGAGGACAGGTTGTTCACTTACCAATTACCATCATAGGCAAAACAGACTTGACTTTATGAAACCAATGTAATTTATTGCCATTTAATCATAATGGGACCCCATCCTTCTTCCCAGACTTTACATCACTCACAAGTTTTCCACCTCCTTCCCTCAAGTGGCCCAGGGGGATGGGGAATGAGGAATGCAGCCAGTTCCTAACACTTTATCCCTTCTGCTTCTTCTTCCTTACACTTTTGCTCTACTCCTCTATGTGGGATACCTCCCATGGGATACAGCCCTTCACGAGCTTCTCCACTGCAGGTCCTCCCCACAGGCTGCAGTTCAAGAACTGCTCCAGTGTGGGTGATTTCCATGGGGCGCAGTCCTTCAGGAACAGGCTGCTCCCGAGTAGGACACCTAGGAGGTTGCAGGTCCCACCAGAAAATCTGCTTCTGCATGGAATTCTCTCCATGGGCTGTAATTCCTGGCAGGAAGCTTAGCCCACAAACCAGCTACAGCACTACATTTGTGAAGCCAAGCACCACAAGCATATATATCCAGACCAGTCTTCTGCAATGGCTCTCGTTACATCCATACTGGGGGGAGTATGGAAGTACTGCGGGGAGTATGGTGAAAAGGTTTAGTTTAACACCCACCATCTTCTGCTGTGCACTCAAGTGTCCTCACTGAAAAAACTACAGCAGAATCTGCCCACCCACAAGTAGATGGGGGTGTTCCAGCAATCACTCTGACTCAAGAATTGACAAAAAACCTCAGCATAGAACCACAGGCTCACAAAACTGAGTTCATAAACTGCCCTCAGGTGCCCATCTTGAGAAAAATATTAACTCCATTCTGCTCTCAGCGGGATTAAGTATTTATCCACATTCCTAGTGTCATCAGGATACAACCATCTTTGCTATCTTCTGCCTCAACAAGGATACTGATCAACACTTCTACAGAGTCGTCAGACTACGAACTTCTGGACAATGGTAAGAAACAAGCATCATTTTGGAAAAGCAATGGTGAATTTCTCTGAAGAATGAAGTTTTAATAAAATGCTTTTACCTGGCTTATAATGATCTACGTAATTTTTAAGTTTTATTGGTAACAAAAGTAGCTAAATGAAGACAGAAGTGATGATAGTTGCAATTTTCTCAGATAAGCAAGAGAAACAAATAGAAGGATATGAAAGGGAAACAGGGAAATACAGCAAAGAAATATTCATAGCAAACACAAAAATGAGGATGAAATATATACTCCAATATACTAAGTGGAAACACACATTTAAACCAGCTTAGCTGGCCAACAGGCTCTGGCTGTTTTTAGTTGTTTTAAAAAAGAAAAAGGATATTGAAGGTTTGATTAAAATTTGTTAAAATTCCTTTGCTACCACGGCATAATTCCAATGACTTCACAAAACAAAACATTCAAGGTGTCTATAATTTTTTTTAAATTTGCTAGAAGAATACATAGCATTAGAGATCTTATACATCAACAGTGTAAGACAATAATTCAAGTTGGTTGATTTTTTCATCGCAAAAAAGATTGTTTTTGAAACCTGAGTAGATTCAAAGTACATGAACCACAAATAGAAATCCTATATTATGCTCTCAACACCTGACATAGAGAACTTTAAATATCCTGACTCCTTCCATGAAAACAAAATCATTGATAGTTTCATTAGTGTCTTGAAACACCAAAAGATAAAAGCTTACACTTGATTGTTTGGGGTTTTAACTCCCCTTCCACTCCACACTTTATCGTGTTTTAGACTTTGTCCATATTTAACCTTACTTTGAATGCTTTACCCTTAGAAATTCTTGATGCTGAAATAATTAAAACCTGTGTGTTTTAATAAAAAATTACTGATACATGTTCTCAAATCCTAATTCTACTTTCATGAGGTTCTTTTGTTTGGAAATTTGTTATAGATTTAGTTCTTTGAAATTAATGGCAAACCTGACACTTCTAAGTATCTACATTTATAATAACTGCACAACCAAATTAAGCTTTGAAGATTATTTTATTTACAACTTTGAGGTAAGAAATTTAGTTTATGTAAATCAGCTATTTGAAATCCACAAGTGTAATCCTCAAGTGTAAGTCTTTCAACAAGTTTAAAACCACAGCATAGAGGAAATGACACTACTTTTGTACTGTTAGGAAAAGATTATACTCTATAGATAGTCCTTTAAAAATGAAAAAGAAACAAAAGAGGCGAAAGACATTTGCTTTCTTGTAAAGCTAAATAGTAAAAAGAACAAAAGAAGTCCCATTACCCGTGCTGGACTGACTCCAGTAGTGCCAGCAGTCAAGGTTTCCTGTTGTGAATCGATAATATTTTTAATCTTCAAATCCAAATCTTGTACAACTTCCTCTACTGCCTGACAGAAAGGATCCCCATTGCTTCGGCCTTTTATCAAATGCATCTTCACTGTTGACAGAATTCGCCCCCCTGCGATTCTGAAAATAGGCACAGGGTCATCTCCACATTAATCTTGGCAACACTTTAGTATACCTATTAATGCTGAACATAGCCAGCCTTCACTGTTAATCAGAGAGAACAGCTTTGATCTTTTAAATCAAACAGCAGTGTAGATGTATTGTCCAACACAATAGTTTGCTAAAAAAAAAAAAAGATTATTAGAAGGAAAGGTAATGAATTCAGCACTTAGTAATTCTGAGTTGCAACACAAAACTAACTTCTCCTTAGAAGTTCAAAGAAATGTACTTTCTTTAAACCTACATTTACAGTTTTGCTCATAAACTGTTAAGTGTAAACAAAATTTTTCACTCAGATATGCATTCCTGTTTA
Source organism: Monarcha castaneiventris obscurior (assembly GCA_026261815.1). NCBI lineage: Eukaryota > Metazoa > Chordata > Aves > Passeriformes > Monarchidae > Monarcha > Monarcha castaneiventris. Next base: position 2,957,200 of record JAMPIT010000034.1, read on the forward strand.
ATATCCTATTAGATTTTTGAGTCTTTTATGCTTTGTGAAGGTGCTCCAAAATCCCAATCTTTTTTCAATTTTATTTAAATAGATAGTAATTAGACCACATGAACGTCACTATTAGCTATGAAGGCACACTCCATTAATCTTTCTTCAAAGATGTCTGACTACTTTAATTAAGACTGTGAAAGAGAAAATAAGCTCCTTTAGTTAACAGCGTAACCTTTTTCCCAGCACCTAAACAAAACAGTAAATATGTTTTACCATTGCTTGAGCAAAGAAAACAAAGCATTACAAGAACCACTCAGCCCTCCTATATTATAATGAATCTCTTCCCAAAAGCTTTTTTTTTTCCCAAATTAGGTTTACAGTCCACATCAAAGCAGAAATGTAGCACCCTGAGCTGTTATTAGCACCTACAGAATAATTTTTAGATGCATTTATGATGCTGCAAATGACAGTTCTGTCAAAACCCCATCGCAATGGCTTCATTACTCCAGGTCACATAGCCAAGAGTGACATGATGACTCCTTTTTCAAATTCCTCCATGCTGACTGGTTTCTTTCCTTCATGCTCCTGACAGCTTGCCCTAAAAGGGTATCTTGCAAATGCAAATAAAGATGCCGTTTGTATACACTAAATTTGGAAGATAAATTTTTGAATTACAGTTTGCAGGACCTTCATCGAATGAACCTCTCCATTTCTACAATCATATAAAATATAAAATAATTGGGCAGAATAGATAAGAACAGGAGTTAAGTCAGACAAAAAATAGTTTGTTTATATTGTTTCCACTTTAAATACATGGAGGGAACTGAGCCAGGGACCTTACTGTTTCAGCTTATTCTGGGTGAACAAGACTCCTGTAAATAACTTGAAAAACCTGATGTAAACATGAAAGGGGTTTTTGTGTGACTTTTTTTGTTTGTTCGGATTTTTTAAATTGTTTTTTGGTTTTTTACAGGTAAAAGCAAATATTTCCACACAATTCTCAACTTTAGCTTCTTTAGCTTTTACAGACTAAAGATTATACAATTCACACTAGATTCTCAGGCTTCATTAAACAGAAAAATTTATGCTCTGAAGAAATTTGAGCACAATCTATGCACTTGTCCAAAAGAAAAATCACCATGTCAAGTCTCTCTGTAGGCAGGTCAAGATCCATCCAGATCTTGGAAAAGACAGTTTAAAAAAGGAAAACTTAAAAAACCTATTGTACCACTGCTCCAAATCCCACAATTCTATCTAACCACAAGAAAATGAAAAGTTCAAAGGGATGAAAAATAAAAAATCAACTGCAAGTTGTCAAGAGGTAAGAGGAGAGGACTGTTGAAGAAGAGCTGTTTCAGAGATGCATATAGGAACTGGAGCCAAATCTCCTGAAGCTTCTTGCCAGACTGATCCATTTTCCTCAATCCTAACCTTATATTTTCCAAAATAATATCCTCAAAAGAGAAGTATTGTATTAAATGAGGAGTACCTGTTCCATAACCTGGAACCTGGAGCTCCAAGACAAATGATCAGGTGAAGGGATTAACTGAAATTCCCTGTGAAAACCAGGGTCAGTTATTTCTATCTACAGGTATGTTGAACTTACATTTTTATCATTTCCACACATTTAAGATATATACACATATGTATGCTGGAAGAAAAAATATTATTGTACAACTACTGCTGGATACTAGCACAGTTAACTAAGATGATTATGCCCTTAACGTAAATGCTTTGCTCTGCATGTGGCTCAATTACCTTATAGATTTTCACCAGGAAAAAATAACAAACCTTTGACAAAAACATTTTCATTTTCTATGTTTGTTTTTTTTGCCTCTGTTGTCCAATGCCAACTAAAGATACTAGAAATAAAAGTTCATGTAATATCTTCTTCTCCCCATATTCCTTCTCCTTTTCCAGGAATGAGTTCCAGTCTCATATCAGATATAGAGTACTAACTGGAGCAAAGAAAAGGAAAAGTTTATTTATACTTCAACTAGAATTTATATCAACAGGCCAAGACATAAAATGCTGATTCAATGTGTGCAGATTAGTACTGAAATGCCATGCCAAAGCTTATGCCATTTTACATGAGAACATAAGTTGTGTTGTGTCATTAGTCTTGCATAGATATACGTTGAATCTATTACATATATATTATATATATTATGAATATATATAATATAATGTCATTTGTGTTGCACATATATAATGTTGAATCTAGTTACTAGATCCATTTCTAGTGAGGTTCAACAAGACTAACTAAAAGCATGATTATAAAAGCAAAATGTGGTAAAAAAAGCACCTTGGATTTTGGGGGTTTGTTTGTTTTACAAAGAATGGCTTCACAAAGATTTACAAACCCTATTCCAGATTGCTCTGATATTACTCTTTTATAGATTTATTTTACTCAGAAGATCAGTTGAACTTAAACGAACTTTAAAATATCTGACATTGAACTAAAAAAATATTTATAGTAATAAAATAAAGTTGGAAACTGTTATTCACTTTGCAACTCTTAACAGCCAGAAGGACCCCAAAGGTTTGTTTCAAATATGGAATTACACATGCATCTCATGATATTTTTTACAGCAGCAAAAGTTAAGAATTTTTTCTCTTTTTAATTCTGAAAGCAGAGCAAGAAAACTAGTTGAATTCAAGAATGAACTTGGTACATTAAACAAAACAATGCCATTTGTCTAAGGCAACAGAGAACTGGAAAGACTTTATCCCTTCTAGTCAGTGCTCCTGCTAAAAAGCTTTTTGGGATGTTTCATTCAGATCACAGGCTATTGATATGTGGTATTCTAGGATAAAGTGCTTCAGTATCACATCCATAGTCTTTTAAACTGCATTGAAGGAGGACTCTTACCAAATCCAGTCAGCAAATACAGTAACCAATACCACCATGACATGTTGTAAAATAGCATTTTTTTTAAAAGCTAGTAATATGATTCTGTTCAGAGTCACAAGCAACATTTCTTGGTTCCAAACATATGAACCAAAAGAAAACTCAACTAGAAAACCAAATTCTATCTTTATCTATGATAGAAATAACAAAAGGAAATTCATTAGTGTACTTGTAAATGGAAGAAAAACCCCAACACTTTAGAAACAACCACCTTCCACTGTCCAAAAAAGAATGTTTGAACACAGACACCTGAGGTCAATAGTACAGTGGCAACCCTCCAATGAATGGACCCCAGCAAAGTCCAAACATAACCATCAGCATGAAAATTCACAAATATTTTAGACCAACTGACAGAAGGAATGGCTTAACTTCTTCAGCTTTAACCAGTGCTAAAACAGTAGACAGTTCAAGCAGGATTCAGCTCAGCTGCCTTGTAGCTGGAGAAAAAAAAAGGTCTACATATAGATAAAATGAATCATATGTAAAGAATGCCTTATTTGCACCAGTGCTCCTAAAGAATTTAAAAAGAATAGTACAAAGAGAATAGTACAAAGTAAAAAGAATAGTAAAATTCCACCTGTTACCCAGGCACTGGACAAATCTTTTGTTACTGGTTTCTTCTGCTAAAAATATTCACAGAATTTGTGCTCACTTGAACCTTTTTTGCCTTACATCATCTGAGTCCCAACCTCACCCAGTTCTATCTCATTGTCCTTATCAAACCATCTTTTCTTATGTAGAAGTAACTAATTTATAAGAAACTAATAGCATACCTTGTCTATTTTTTTCCTACTGAGATTGCCAAATAAACAAGCTCCTCTGCTTACCAAAAATCTAAATTACATAGGCAAGAGATCTTCTTACCAAACTCAGGCCTTAGTGTGAAAAGTTAATATGATACAGGGGCACTTTTATTTATTTTCTAGAAGTACATCTTTTTTGGAAAAGACTAAAATAGCATGAACAAGGAAAAAAAAAGTTGAGAATATGGACAATACTCAAAACCTGATAAAAAGCAGAACAGACTCCTGAAGTCTATTCCAGGAACAGCAAAGAATAGATCAAAACTCTATACTAAGTTCAACATTTTTATTCATTTATTTCAAGTTCAAAGGTAAAAAAAGATGATAAATAAATAGCTATCTGACTTAAGTAGTGGGAACAAGTAAAGCGAAGAAAAGAGATCACAAACACCCAGTGATCACAGGGTGGGAGCACATCACAGCCTTTTTTCCTTGTTATGGATTTAAAAGATGTTTTAGAACTTGACAAAAACTGATCAGTTATCCAATTTTTTAATTTAGAGCTATAGGAAGAGATTAGCAGTAATTCCATTCTCAAACACCAAGCAGCAAGATGTCAACTAGAGTTTGATATACATGAGTAGAAGAGCAAGTCAAAATTTTTCTAGGAAACAATACAATACAAATGCTTCTAACAGGGCAGTAACTGTGCCTTTAAAGCAAATCTAAAGGTTTATTTCTAATTATGTTATATGCATAAATTAAAAAAAGTAGCAGTTCATGTTAATTTAGATTTCAAAATTTCAACAATAAAATCATATCAGTGAACTTATCTAGATTTTAAATACATTTATAAAAGAAAAAATCCTATATAAAAGCACTCAGTACTTAAAAATTCAACCTCAAGCAATGGACGAATGATTATTAATCTAATTTCCTAACAGAAGACTCTTCCTTAGACCCTTTGGAGTTTCACAGATTATTATACCCATAACAAAAACACGGCACAAAACCAATCCTGTTGAAGAGTATTTTTTTCATGTTGCTGCTGCTGCTTTTGCTGTATTGGCAAAAATTTCTCTTTGAGCTTGGAAGAAACTAGAGTGACTCTTCATATTCTTCATCCCAAGCTTTGCTACCCAAGTCTGGTGACAAAGTTAGTATGAAAGTAAACAAGTATTCTTCCCAGAATAAGTCTTGATAAGCAGTCATTGAATCCCCTGTGAGAAAGTTCTAAAAGGCAAAGGAGGTCAGGAAAGCTGTTATTAGCTATAATAATATAAATGATATCCTACTCTAATAATATTAAAAGCACAGGACAAGTCCATCACAATACTTAGGAAAATATGCAGAAATATCAGCAGCTTGGCTAAACAGTGAACTGATGACAGAGCTTGAATGCAAAAGGGCTTCACACAGAATGGTGAAGAAGGGGCAGATCAGAAACGTTCTAGAAACATCACCCAGGCATTTAGGGATGTTTTCAGGGAAACCAAAGCTCAGCTGGAGTTGAGAATTATGAGGAATGTTAAAGGAGCTTCACCTGCTAAAGAAAGAGATCTTTGCTGAAAGGCAGATTTTGCAACAGTGCAGACACAGATAAAACAGAAGTACTCTGTGCCTTCTTTGCCTCAGTCTTCACCAACAGGGTCTCCTGGGCCTCTGATAAGAGAAATTTTTTAAGAAAAGAATTGCCAGCAGTAGATAAAGATCAAATCAGGCTTCGCTTGACAGTACCAATTACATCCAAGTACATTGAACCGAATGGACTGCATCCAAGAACCTTAACAGAACTGGCAAATGCCCTCACATGAGACAACTTTATATCATCTTTGAAAAGTCATGGTGACCACCTGAGGTCCCTGACAAATGGCAAAAAGCAAATCATTGCAAAAAAAACCCAGAAAGACAGTTTTGGGGACCACAAGTTCAGCAGCCTCACTTGTTCCTTATGAAAATAATACAAAGTCTTCTAAGAAAACATATCTGGGCATGTGAAGGATTAGGTGGTGGCTAGTAACTATAAGCATGTATTTATCAAGTGTAAATTATGCCTGACCAATCTGTTTTTCCCCTATAATAAAACCACTTGATTTGCAGACCAGGGGAGAATGGTGGGTGCCATTTACCTCGATTGTAGCAAGGCTTTCAATACTGTCAGAAAACACTCTCAACATACAAGATTTGATGTTACAGTCTGGATGGATGGACAAAGAGAGGAGTTAACAACTGGTCGGATGACCACACTCAGAAGGTAGCAAACATGTTGTAACAATGCAGTAACACAGGGGCCTATCCTGAAACCTGGTTTTTTTTCTATTATCTTTGGCAGCAACTCTAAAAAAGACATGCTCATCAAGTTTGCAGATGACACCAAATTGGGTGGAACAAGTCAATACGCTTGAGGGCAGAGCTGCCATGCAAAGATACCTAAACAGACAAGAGGAATGGGCTGACAGGAACCATATGAAATTCAACAAGACATGCAAAGTCTTGGAAAGGAATAACCCCTTGCAATGATACAGGCCAGGGAGCAGCTCTGTGTAAAAAACCTGGGAGTCTTGGTGCATGTTCAGCAAGCGAGCCGTGAGCCAGGAGCATGCCTTGGCAGCAAAGAAGGCCTACAGTATCCTTGGCTGCATCAACAGTAGCGTAGCCAGTAGTCTGAGGAATGTGATTATCCCTCTCTAATCAGCACTCGTTGGACCAAATTTAGAATACTGTGTCCAGTTTTGGGCCCCCAGTCCAGGAAAGACACTGATAAACTGGAACAAGTTCAGCAGAGGGCTGCCAAGCTGGTCAGGAAGACATGCCCTGTGAGAAGCAGCTAAGGGAACAGCTTGTTCAGTCTGCAGAAGAGAAGGCTTCAGGGAGATTTACTAACAGCTTTCCGATACCTACAGGGTGGCAACCAAGATGATGGAGCCAGATGCCTCATGTTGACAGACAGTGAAAAAAGACAATAGACATAAACTGAAACAAGAGAGGTCCCAACTCAATATAAGAAAAAAACCCACAACTTTTCACTGTGAGGACAAAAGCAGTGGAATAGGTTGCCAAGAGGGAGATTAAAAACCTCCAAGGATGGAGACTGTACAAAGTTCGTCTGGATAAAGCCCTGATTAACCTGAGCTGACTCCATAACTGACCCCGCTTTGAGTGAGATGTTGGACCAAAAATTCTCTGATGTTCCTTCCAACCTGAATTATTCTATAATCCTAAATTTAAGCGATCCTATATACAATGTTTTGCATATGCTTGCACAACTTTCCAGCAACTTTAGACCACAAACCTCCAGGGCTGTGTGAACACAGTCCAATTAACTCAAAGATCCAGCACAAGCCCAGATAAAGTCCAATGTGCTTTCTCTCCCCGAGCACTACTGCACCCCGGGATGCAATCAGAGCTTCTCAAAAGAAGCCCATAAGAAATACCATTTTCCCTGTCGAGGGGAAGCTCAGAGCACGAATCCAGGTGATGTGGGCGAGCTGTATGATGCTCCAGCGGGCTGCGGAGGCTGCAGGGGCCCGGGATGCAGAGGCGCTCCCTGCGATGGGGCGAGCCCGACTCGGCTCCAGCGTGAGCTGGGCGATGGTGACACCCAGTGGCCACTGCCTGCGCCGAGGGCAGCGCCCAACCGAGGGGAAAACATGCTGCCAACCTCCCAACTTTGCCACTCTACAGAAGCAGTGGGGGTTTTTAACGTGTATCTCTATGTGCACACACCCCACACATCTCCCCATACGAACCATCAAGCACAGTAACCAACACGACAAATGACCTTCCATCATTCAGCTTTAAATCCCCCGTGTTTTTCAACAAACTTTAGGAAAAGTAATCTCCAGTTCTTCTGGCCTAAAAGAAAAGGGTTTCCAGTATGATGGATTAGCACTGCAGTTTCTCATTTATACCAACAGGAAAGAGTTTTCAGACCCTAAGGTGTATAATAATCATCCACTTTGCTGACAAATACAACATCGATATGCTCCTTGTCAAGAAACAGGTGCAAAAATGAACATCCGAGTTCTCCATTTATGGTATTATCTAAGTTTTTTATGTACATATCTATAAATAGTTTTAGCATTACATCTTTTACAGCACCCCCAAATGTTAAAGGAATATACATGCTACTGATTCTTGAAAGATTAGTGACTTCTAGTCTTAGACATCTAGAGAGTGAGGAGAGGCAAACAATTTCAGTATGCCAGAGATTTGTAAGAACATTCAGTCTTCAGTGAATACACATTGCAACTACCAAAATTCATTTTCTCTTTCCATTTCTCCTGCTATCACGAGTGCCATATTTGAACTGAACCATCAGTTTCATTAAATTTCCACTCTGTTTGACAGATTTCTCTTTGTCCATCTAACCTACTTCACTGTCTTAGTGGAGTAGTTCTTCACCAATCTAATTCACTTTCTTAGGTGAATGATGGGGAGATGAGAAAGACATTTTTGTTATTCTCCATAGGTTAGCAGATACTTGGTTGCATCATCTCCTACTAAGTTCAAAATATTCTTAAGCACTTCCCACCACTGTCCAAGACCTTCAGTTTGGCTTCTAGGTTCCCAAAGCAAAGGAACCAAGCAGATGAAGAAAGCCTCTTTTTAACATGTGCCCCACAATGACCCACCATTTATTTGGCTACTTCGTATTTTGTGCAATTACAAGTTTCATAAGATTTCCACTGAAACAAAATCAAACCGAAGTAACAGACTTATTGTTAAGTAAATAACAGAAAATACAGCATTTTTCTTGTGGCATAGCCAATAGAGACCTGGTTAGTGCAGGTTGGCTAATCTCTACATCAGAGAAGTAGCAATGCTGCACACAGGTTGTCTAGTTTGCTCTTGCATTTCTCAGTGGGCTTCTACAGATGAAGCAAGTCAAGCTTCCATTGCATTGCTGCTTTTTTCCCCTCTGGTCTTTAGTCTGCAGCAGTAACAGAACTAGAGAAACATTTTTTGCGTAGAACTGCATCCTCTAGAACTCCCAACAACTGCCACATGACAGGTAGGACACACAGACAGTCGTCATCCATGTGACACACCAAACACTTGAAAACATCTATAGTTACACACATAAAAACTGTATTTGACATTGTGAGGGTATAAAGCCCACATGGAGTGTGAGAGGTGCCATAAACACCACAGTGCAGCCACCTTCCACTCCTGGTCAACAGGACAAACAGCGATACTTACATGAGCACAGCCAACTTCATGCACACACCAGTATCTGACATCAACAAGATTCATATCCCAAAATAAATGGGTTGGCAGGTGCAGCAGGGAAAGCTACACAATAAATACCTGAATGCTAAAAAGCATTTCCAAGCCCTAGAGAATTCACCTAGTGAGAAACTGGTAACTCCCAGCAACTATCTGACTGATTTTTCTTACATTTAGACATCCTGTCTTTTAAACAGAGGAGTAATTAACAAGCACTTTATGTTACACTTTTCTGGACTGTATTTACCTGAAAAAGTGGTCTTTTCATCCTGAAAAGTTCATGTACATAAATATTTTTCCATTTCTCATTTTTTATCAAGATACAGTGCCAGATAAATTTTAAACAAAGAAAAAGCATATGCTATATGTTGAGCTAAGAGTTTTCTTTAATCACCAGCACAGACAGTATGTCTCTGGTATCCAGGATGTTGAAATGAAAGAACAAAGCAGAATAAAAAAGTAAGACAAAACTGCAAAACAACTTCAGATATATTTCCCACTTCCAGCTTCAATGGAAACTGATCATTAACTTAAATAAAGCTTACTTACAACATTTTGTTTTCCACTGTGAGGATTAGATTCAATTCAAACTTAAAAAAAGAGAAGATTCTTTAATATCAAGGACAGAACTATTAGAGCTGATTTGCCAAAGTTTTGTATGGAAAAATTACTGGTTATAAATGAAAAAATTATTAATTTCTATGAGGCTTAAGAAAATAGCTCTTCTCTCAGTAGTAATGCCAGCACTTACCAATTCAAACCCCTGTGTTACATTTACACTTCTGTAATTAATCACACATTTATAAGCCTGCCCAAAAGACTAACTTCAGTTCTTTAAAAATGTTCAAAATCAGTGACTCCACCAGAGCCTCCTTAAGAAATAATTCTTACGCCTCACTTGTACAGATAAATGAAAGAAAGAAAGGGCTAAATAACTAACATTGTCATTTGTTAGCAGCAATAAAGACTCCTTTACATAAGGGTAAACAATACGACCAAAAGGAAGTAATTAACTAGCAAGAAGTAAAGCACATATCAGTTTATGTACTTACCAGACTTCACAAGACTGAATTCTTTGTGACTTCATTTACAACCAGGCAAGTAACCAAACCACCATATATGCGTAATTTGATAAAAATTTAATACAAAAAAACCTTCCAAAAATTCATAAGCTTACCCCAATTATTCTTCAATTAGATTTCCAAATAAGGTTTAATTTTAAACGTTTACTCTGAATTCTTTAATAAGTCAATTATTTTAATTTCTTTTGTTCCTCCTCATTGGAACACAAGCACAAGAAAAGGAGAATCTCACCAAGACACAAATGTAACAGAAAATCTATTACCTTGTATTTAAGATTTCACCAACAATTTCTTGCAGCTTGTCAATAAAATTAACAAAGTTGGAAAGCCCTTTTACATGGGGTCTTAAAGGATCATACAAAGAAGATGCACAGTCTCTTCCTCCAAGTTCTATGGTCCGGATAAAAGATGTTGCCATCTATTAGGAGAAATATTCAGAAATACCAAACTGTAGACATACATGAACTGTACACATGTTGAAGTAAGCCTCTCCTACAGGTCTGCAAACTGTGTAACAGCTGACTGATAGCAGAAATAACTTACCTGAAATCAAATAATACCTCTTAATTGCAAGCTTTGTACATCTCACCATAAATATTTGCAAGATCAATACTTAAATAGTAAAGTATTAAAAAAGAACACAAGCCAAAGTAAAAATGACACAGCTAATTTGATATTTACATGAGCCTTTTGAAAGCTTAGGACAAAAAATTTATTAGAACAGGGTACAGAACTCTTTTATCGTTGTGGCTGTTTAAATGCTCCTGGCTAGCTTCACAAAAACTATTTTCATATTCAGAGGGCTGTCTGTGACCCAAGGACAATTTTAACATAAGCATGTACAAGTTCATATCAGCATTATTACAGTTTTCAGAGAAGCAAATAATATATACTCAATTCTTATCAAAAATTATGACAGCTAAAGCTTCTGTCATTCTGAAAGTGTCTATATATTTTGATATGCTACAAGACAATGAAAAGATCTGCCGAAAGTGTACCTTGGGGTACAACCCCCAAAATTTTAAGGCAACAGAGTGAAAGTAAGGACAACAATCCAATGCACTGGACACAGATGCAGTAATATTAATTCTACATATAAATTTTAATTTCAGACTACAGAGCTAAATCATAAAGCTCTTAGGACTGGAAAGAGTAAAACTGGTATTACGCTAGCACAGAAAGTAAACCTGGCAGTATTCCTGTCTTTGTGCTAAAGATTTCCTATGGATCAAGTACACAGTTCATAGGACCTTGCCTTCCCATTGGAAAATACTCCAGTTTTCAAGAATTCTACAAGACACAGATGCCAGAAAAGATGCCTTCTTTACATGGTAGAGAAGTTTCCCCCTCTGGCAACTGTGAAGATGGTAAATCCAGTCCACACACATACAGTTTTTTTAATACAAAAAAACAACAGAGCATTAGGAACCAAAATAATTAAACCTGGAACCAAGATTTCACAAATTTTCCATATTTATTCAACCATAAAAGTTTGATAATGCAGCTGCTTCAGTGACTACATACCCATACTGTTTTTAACTTGGACTGCTGTTGTCTGTACTGAGGTTAAACTGCATGCAAAATTTAGTGACTATTTTGAATATGAGGAACTACAGTGGTTCTGTGGAGAAAGAATTCTTATTTACCTTATTTCAACTATTCTTGAGATGGCTCTGTGCTGACAACAACTATTGCAAGTATAAATGCACCCCACATACCCAACTAGACTATTTAGCAACCAGGAGCATTGGACCTGGAAGTTGTAGCTTTTTAAATTCCTACACAAGGGCATTGAGAAAGACTCTGCCCCTGTCTGGTGGGGTTTTTGTCCAGTTCTCTGCCTTTGAGAGTAAAATGAGCTGGGATATCCCACATCAGTCTCAAAGAGAGAATTTCAAGACTGATCAACCTGCAGGTGACAAGAAAGTATCACCTTCCCCAAATTCTGAGTCAAAGCTAAGGGAAAAAAATGCAATAATGCCCTTACAAATTTTGGCTTCCATTCTACTCTACACTTCAAAGGCAGGGTTTTTTCACCAGCTTGCTCTAAGAAAAGAAATTTCTACACAGAAATACTTTAGGTTCCAGATGTCCAAGGTTTGACAAACGCATATAAGAATGCTAGTTTATAATTTAACCAAAATATTTACAGCACTTTAGAACTGCAACATGTTGTAATGCATGGTTAATGACTTTGTTTTGTTAATGTTAATACTATACTGTGATATTGAATGAATTCAACCTCATTTCTATATTGGGTCAGGTTTTGGTAGGCAGGGCAGATAGAAGGGTGGCTGCTGTGAGAAGCTGCTAAAAACTTTCCCTGTGCCTGACAGAGCCAATGCCAGGCAGCTCCAAGACAGACCCACTGCTGGCCAAGGCTGAGCCCATCAGCAACAGTGGTAGAGCCCCTGGGGTAACATATTTGTGAAAGGAAAAACAAAACAAAACCTGCACAACAGCTGCTGAAGAGAAGAGTGAAAACACGTGAGAGAAACGACTCTGCAGTCACCAAGGTCGGTGAAGAAAGGGGGAAAAGGTGCTCCAGAGACCAGAGTGGCGATTCCCCTGCAGCCCCTGGTGAAGACCATGGTGAGGCAGCTGTGCCTCTGCAGCCCATGGATGTCCACGAGAAAGCAGAGATCAACCTGCAGCCTGTGGAGGAGCCTGTTCCACAGCCTCCATGCTGGCACAGGTGAGTGTCTGAAGGAGGCTATGACCTGCAGGAACCTCCCAAAATCTGCCCAAAACCCCGCTAAAAAAATCACCCAAAATTGTCCAAAACTCCTCCAAATCGCTCAAAAAGAACCCCAAAAAATTCCCCAAAAATTCCCCAATTTTCTCCACGGACCCAAGACCCATTCAGAGATCCCACGGACCTTTTGAACCCCCCAAAATCCCCCCAAAACCCCCCTAAAATCACCCAAAACTCCCCCAAATCACAGGAAGTCCGCACTGCAGCAGGCTCCTGGCAGGACCTGTGGATCTGTGGAGAGAGGAACTCATGCAGAAGCAGGTTTGTTGGCAGGATCTGTGGGCTCCAGGCTAGAGCAGTCAGTTCCTGAAGCACTGCACACCCTGGAAGGGACCCAGAGTGAAGCAGTTTACAATGAAATGCAGCCCATGGGAAGAAGTTTGCAGAGGACTGTCTCCAATGGGAAGGAGCCCATGCTGGAGCAGGGAAAGAGTCTGAGCAGCCCTGCCCTTAAAACAGCAGCAGAGACAGTATGTGGTGAGCTGAGTGCAACCCTGGCTTCCCATCCCCAAGCCACTGTGGGATACGGGGTAAAGCAACTCAGGAGTAAAGTCTAGGAAGAAGGGAGGAATGAGTGAAAGGTGTTTTAAGAATGGGTTTTATTTCTCATTACTCGAGCTTGATTTGATTGGCAAAAAAACAAATTAATTTTTCCTAAGTCATGTCTGTTTTTCCTGCTACAATACTGTTGAGCAATCTTCCCCCATCTTTATCTTGAGCCATCAGCATTTTGTTGTATTTTCTCTCCTCTCACCAGCTGTGGAAGTGAGTGATAATATGGCTTTGGTGGGCATCTAGGCAGGGTTAACCCACCACAATTGCTTTTAGAGGTATTTGGTAAGCAGAAACATCCTCCTTCTTTTCCCTATTTTATTTTGTATGCATAGTCACAACCTCACTTGACGTGATTAACCAAGATGTCAAAATTTTAGAAGCAGTAATAAAAGCCTATCTTATATTCAGGTTTAAGACAGCAAACCTTTTTGGGACTTCAGTCACTGTTTTGGATGAACAGTCTCGATGTCTTTTTTTTCAAGATCCCATTTTAGAAATCTAGAGGTACACACACAGATATTTCTTCTGTCCTTCTTGAGATCTCATGACCAAACAAAAGCACCCATGTCTTCCCACAGAATCTACTGTCTTTTTAACTTTAAAATGATGTCTATGGTGCTATTTGACTTGGCTTGCAAACCTCAGTGTTGAATACTAGATTAAAGCCACATTCACTGTTTAGAGATCTACTTCATTGACCTCCAGGAAGTTTCTTTCATTTGACACACATACCAGGAAAATGGACATTTTTCTCTCCTGTGAGGCATGTTTCAGGTTAGTGAAGGCTTCTCTACCAAGTCCTCTGTCAGGAACATTTAGAATATGAGCCAATGCCAGATCATCCTTAGAATTCACCAAAAGGCTTAAATATGAACAGACAGACTTCTTTGCCAGGATTGTCACCTGCATAAGAAAAACATCACACAAATTGGTCATCCCATTGCTAAATTGTGTTCCATCCTATTTTAAAGTTAATAAGACACATACTGATATAATTTTTGGAAGAGTAAGAATTCACCTTGCATCATCTCAAAATGCTACTTTATGCATGAGGGTTCTGGAAGTCTTGATGAAAACAAACGTAAGTTAGAATTGCATCCACGGTACTTGAATATATTCACAAGGTGTTTGAGGGGTGGATCTCTAGTTATTAAAATCAGTTGTAAATTTCTATTTAGAAGCCTCCTCACAGACACCTTTTCTATCTCAAGGCAAATACTAGCACCATTAAACCATGTAAGAATTTGTCATTAACTTCAAAAAGACTAAGATTTTAAACTACTTGCCAGCTCTGCCACAGATTCCATAATTTTTTTTTCTTGGCATTTAGGGGATTTCAATCAAAGAAACTCCACTGACTGAGTTTGGACATAAATTGTGACCCAGCCCCACCCACATAAGCAAAATATAATATTGTAATTGCTAACATTGCAGCACTGTTCTGGACCCTGTGAGAACAACAGTCCCAGAACAGAAGAATTTGCAGTTTTGTCACAAACAAAGAAAAAAAATTTAAACAGCCATTAACAGAAGAACATATAACAGGACAACATATCTGCTATGGAGTATCTTCTTATACCACAGAACATATACAACAAAACGTAGTAACAAAATCAAACATGTACCCTTGATAGTCTGCAAAGACAGTCCTCAGAAAAGGAAGAAAGAGCAAAGAATATTTTTACTGCATAAGTCAGAGCAGCAAGAAAGGCATTGTGGTAGTGGTAGAAGTGCTATTTAGCAGGAGAACCTCAGTTCAGAAAATGTCTTCCTGTTCAGAAATATTCTGTGTTATACCCAAATATTGATTTGAAATTGCCACTCATATGGGAAAAGCAAGTTTGGAAATGACTAAAGCTCCAGCATTTCAAACACTGTTAGAGAATATTCAGAGATTCTTATTTTGGTGGTTGAAAGGGTAAAGGGAAAGAATCAATATTTCTAGAGACTCCTTAAGTCCTCTATTGGGACAGTCAAGCCTTGTTTGCTTTGCTACAGCTACCAATACAGTGGCTATTCAGATTTCTTCCACATGTAAGGGAGTACAAGCTAATAAAATGAAATCAAAGGAGATTATTTCACTTATTTAATGCTTAGTTCAGACAATGTTTTAGTGATGGTGCACTTGTAGAAAAATTTATTCTACATGAAGTGCCTGCCATTCTGGACTGTCTTCCAGAATATAACTTTCAGCACAGAGCCCCATACACACCTACAATATACTCAAGAGATACAGAATTTGAATACATAGGTTTTATTTTTTAACCCAGCCACAACTGAATAACAACAGTTGGAAAACAAACCTGTGTTACATTTCATTTTTTCAATAGATACAGAACATTAAAAGAGACAAAAATTATTTTTACCTTCATATGCTCCTGGCCCTGTCTGTTGATTTGGGTAGGAGTAGAAAGAACAGAACCATTATTTTCTTGTGCATTCATTACACCAGAAATAAATTCCAACAGTTGAACCTTTAATAAAAAGGTCAGAATCAACTTAAATATGCACATAACTAGAAAGCAAAAGTGGTTTTAAAACCTGCTGTAAACCTACCTCTCTGCCACTTTGCTAGTGTTTTTAGGTAAGCACAGCCCTTACAACCAACTTTTAGTTTTAGTCTTTAAAAGTACAATTGTTCTAGTAGAGAAATGAGGTGTAAGATTCAAATTAACTGAGAAATTATCTCAAACAGTTATGTTGTACACTTGCACTAAAAGCCCCTGCTTATGTTCTGGAGAACATTTAATACATTATGCCAAGTTTAGGAAGAGCTCATTAACTGACCCAGGTTCCCAATCTTTCCCACGAAAAGGAGGAGGAAAAGAAAAACACATTAAAAAACCCCAAACAAACAAAAGACCTGCAATAAGCTACAACAGATCTCTGTGAACTGGAACTTCTAAAAACGAAATCTAACATGCAAATACATGTATTATACAGAAGTTTTTGTTTAAAAAAAATGGTATTTTCAGAATGGTAAGCATTAAAAATATTTTGGCTGCACATCAACATACAACCAAAACTGCATGACATGTTAATTAGTAAGCTTTGTTCCAGTTTCATTAAATCTCTAAAGGTTATTTTTCAATTCAATTTATGGCAAGGAGTGATTTATTCATAGAAGAGTTGTGGGACTGCACTATCCAGCAGGACAACAGAGAGAAATAATTTTTGAGTGAATTTAAGATCTCTTTACAACATTTAGTAATTTAAACTCAAGGGCTTCCCCAATAGAAAAAAAAAAAAGTAACTCCTGAATAACCCACAGCTCCTGTGTATAATCAGAAGTGTCATAAATCCATAACTGGAACAAAAAATATGTCAAAACAATGTAAGAGGTCAAACAAACATAATACTTACAGGGGATATGCTTTCATCTTCAGGTAGAAGTCCAAGACTATAGCACTTCTGACATATGTCTATTAAATCTAACATATTGCTTCTTGCTAAGAAGGCATGATAGGCTTTTTTCACATCAGCATAATTTTCAGGTTCATTCATGTTTTCATATGATAGTCCTAGCTTGTCATGTAATAAATACTTCCAAGTTTCCAACACATCACTAAGTGATACTGTGAAGTCTCCATGGTGCTAAAAGAACCAAAACAAGCAAAAAAAAAAAATATGTTTCATATTCAGCAAAGCTTTGAAGATAAATTTAAAACAAGCTGCATATATAGTTGAAAATCTATTATAATTTATCTCAAAGTCTTACGTATTGTTGAAGTTCTTCCACTCATTGCATTTACAGCTAATTCTGTTGTGTTCTATCAGTATTTGTTCCTGATCTTTACAGTACCAGGCATGTATATCAAACTTTACTCATGAGAAAATATTCTGAGTGTTGCATGACTACTTCTTGCATAAAGTTCTTCCATTGCAGAAATAGTTTTCAGCACAGCAGGCATTTACTTCCCAAAGGCAGTAAATATGGCTCCCTTACCTTGCTTCAAGCAGTAAACTGGGAAAACATATGTCACTTAAAAAAAAGCTTTTCTTTCCTGTGTTAATACACATACTTTAGCCTAACATTGACAGTGGTGCTACATAGCTCTAATAAATACATTAAAGCCATGCACATCCCTCTGTTACTGGTACTATAATTAACATTAACTATGCAGTACAGACTACACTCTTCCTGTCAAAATTAATAGATTATGTTCCATGTGCTCCACTGCCTTCTCCTCCAGCTACTTGCTCTTACCACCTTCTCTTCCACTACTTGACTCCTCTTTTTTGTCCACACTCTGCTCTTTAAACTGAGTACCAGTCCCCACTTCCTGCTGGTAAACTTTTGTCCACACTACTGGTATCTAAAGCATTCCCCAATGTATGGAAGCAAAAAAAAAAAAAAGAGCTGTAATTTACCATGAAACATGATATAAATGCCCTGTGACCAAGTAACAAGCCTTGCTTTGCACTGTCCATAATGGCAGATGGCTCCTGTCCAGAGCAAAGGTTTAATTCTATTTTATGACACTTCCGCATTAAGCAAATAAATTACTTATAAACACCATTAGCAACAGAACACAACATGAAATAGGAAAACATGAGAAATTCTAATCATTTAAGTTGTTCCAGCCCAAATGATCCCTCCTTTGGTTTCTAACAACTTTCTCAATAGACTTCATTAAATACACGATTCCGAAATCATGGAAGTCAACTATTCTGATATTGTGTAGGCAAAGAACTACAAGTGAAAATTAAAGAACACTCACACATTTTAGCTTCAGAGCACTTTTTTGACTTCTGATTCAGGCATGGGTTATGATAAATCAGCACTGTGAGCTTACATGTTATTCCACATATCACCAGAATATTAAAATGGCATGTATGTTTTCTGAAAAGCACCTGATTTTCATTTCAGCCCCTCAAAAAATTAAACATATAATCATATTATAACCCAATTTAAACAGATCAAAGCAGCAGTAGATGGGAAAAAAAATGTTGTTTTCTCACTTTATTTTGAATCAAAATCCTTCAAGAGTACCAAGTTAAAGTACAACTTCATAAGGTATCTAATAAATCAAAACCTTTCCTCACCAGATCAAGGGCCTGCAGAGATTAGCAAAGTTTATAATAGTGCTGCAAAAATATTTTAAATCCAAATACTGCATTCCAGATATTAACCTTTGTGATCAGGCATTCACTGTGATGGCATATTCCATTACTTACACAGTCAGTTTGTCAAGTCCCTGGTTTTAAAATTAATTTTAAAAATACTGTGGTGTTTTGCAGTAAGCATTTGTTAACTGGCTAATAGCTTAAGGAAGTTCAAAAAGTCAAATGTTTTCTCATTCTATTATAGGCAGAGCAAGTATTTCATTTCATAGGAATAGAACCAAAAAGGTATTATAAATTATCTTCACTTCCTGATAGTGCAGTGTATTAAGTTTCCTTGGGACTCTGGTGTTAGAATGTCTGAAATCCAGTAGCAACATTCCATGCTTAAAGACACCACTTTTCACTATTTTGTTGGTATTGCAAGTTTTCTAGTGCTACCTACACGGCAAATCAATTTCTATTCTGACAGCAAATTGTTTTAAAAACCAGAAAGTTGTGCACTTCAGCATCAACACGTTGGCTTCCACCTTCCCCAAGCAAATGCTCATAAACCCTTTTTGGAATATGGTGTAAAAGACTGCTGTGGTTAACCACCTCCCCTGCGTTGGGTCTAGTTCTATTCTTTCCAGGCACACTCTTAGACTGCAGCACTGTTTTCTGGCTTTGTCCTTGAGTTGGGTAATTCTGCACTCTTGCCACCTCTAGTCCTGCTCGGCCTTTGTTGTTTGCCTACAATCTCACATAGCAGAGGAGTTCCTGAAATGTGGTATATAAAGCACATTGAAGTAGGACAAAGCAGCGTTTTTAATAAGTTCCCCATTATGTTGATAGTGCTGTGTACAGATTGAGAAACTGGTTCGTGTGAACACAAGTGTGTGGACATCCCATAGTTGTTGGGTTGCAATGTGCAGAAGCAGTGAAGTTACAAGCTGATAGCCCAAGCTTAGAGAAATGACAGTATTATAAAATAGTAATAAATAAAATGACCATGGCATGGGTACTGAACCCCTTTTTCTTTGGGTGGCGTGTTGAGGGAAGAAGTACCAGGGCCCAAGAGGGCAGAGGTATGCTCTGTTTAAGGAGGACTAGAGAGCTATTGTCTGTATGGGTCAGTAGAGCAGTAGTTGCAACAGCAGAATCACAGAATAAGCAAAGTAAAAACTGTACTCATCCAAGCAGCAAACCAGCACTTTCTGAAGTGTTTTATCAATTATAGCGGCAATAAAAACACAAGATTGAAAATTTAGAACTCTGCTGGTCAGAAATACACAAACCAAACCCACCCCCCACATCCTCGCTCCTTCTTCTACCCCTCAAAACAGAACCTGTAATACTACAGAGAGAGGGGTGTGAGGGAGAAGAAAGTCCTATTGATAAACTAGGGAAGAAGCATCAAGATTTAAGTAGCAAGAGTTTTAACACAGTTAAAACAACTGCAGTTGTTAAGCAAAACAAAAATACATGAAACTAACATAGTTACTTTTTGATAGCACAGGGTATGGGAAAGCCAGTAGAACAGCTTCACTATATAATTTTGTTTAAAAAGAAATCCAGGGAAATTATTATTACTCCAAACTTTTTTCTAAAGAGCCTGTCCCTTGAGGAGAAGGCTACTCAGCACTGCTGAGACCACATTTAAGTACCATGTCCAGTTCTGGGCTCTTCAGTATGAGGGAGCAACACTGACACACTGGAGGGAGTCCAAAAAGGTTTACATATCATCCACAACGATGATTACGGAACAGGAGCACCTCACATCTGAGGAAAGGCTCAGAAAGCTGGGGCTGTTTAGTCTGGAGAAAAGAACACTCAGGGAAGATCTCCTCAATGCATACAAATACCTGAAGGGAGGGGGCAAAGAGGATGGAGTCAGGCCCTTTCCTAGGGTGCCCAATAGTAGGATTGGAGGCAATGGGCACAAACTGAAACACACACACAGAAGGCTCCCTCTGAACATCAGGAAATACTTTTTTACTTCGAGGATGTCTAAGTACTGGCACAGGTTGTACAGGGAGGTTATTGAGGCAGGAAGGTTATTGAGTCTCCATCCCCAGGGACAATTTGAAGACACCTGGACATGGTCCTGGGCAACTGGCACTGCCAGGTTGCCCTATTTGAGGAAGGCTGGATAAGATGACCTCCAGAGGTCCTTTCCAACTTCAACCCTTCTGTGATTCTGTGAAAAATTATTCATGCTGAAGAACAGCCAAGACAACGTCTCTTAGTAGCATCATTACAACATTGCAACCAACGTGTCATATAAAATTGCTACAAATGGAGTTAGGAGTGTCTCATTACCAAAAGGGAGACAGATAGAAGAGTTTAAGGGAATAACACTACAAAACAACTCTGCATTTTTCTTCATTTGCCAGCATGGGAACAGGACAATTTGGGAAAACATTTTAAGAAATACAAGACACTGAATAGAACATAATATTCTTTAGAGAGCATACAAAATGCACTCATGGAAGCACAGAATAGAACTAAACCACACACCAAAACTGCTTTTATGAAGAACCAGAAATATACAAACACAAGTTTCTAAAGGGAAAATATATTTCTAAAAATCAACAATGAAGCACTTTTTCCTCCAGTATCAAAGCTCTCATTCTAGAAGAGATTTACAACATATTTAAGACAAGTCTGACAACTTAAACTCACAGATTCTGGGAAAATAATTGTTTTATACACTTCAGTTTCCCATCCCACTAGCTAAAACAACCATAGCCTGAAAATGACAGGTAATTGTCTGACCTGATAACTCATCTTCTACCCCTTCTGATCCACAGGAGCAAACAGTCAATGCAATTACTCTCAGCTGAACTTCATCTTGAAAACTGTAACTTCTATTTCAAACCTGGAGGAAGGTTCTTCTTGAAAATGTTCCTAGATTCTAGATCTATACTAATCAATCTAAGTAAAAGTATTTGCTTCCATCACAGACCTCATGCTACTTGTCTTTAAGCCACACGGCTACAACTGTGGTACAAATCAAAGTATTTTCAGAGGAATTCAAAATATAGAATTTTTTTGTCTTTCATCCCTGCTATTTGATCCATGTTTATCACACTGTTTGCTGCCTTTACTCTGGTGAAACTTAAGATTAATAGATTATGAAGCTTTTAAACTTTTCTGGAGTTCTCCAAAAAGCTTTGTTATTTTTCATTTCCACTGCAGATACAGGTAACAGTTAAAACACCAAATCCATTAAAATTGTCCAGGCTCCTAAAGAAAGAGAAGAGTATTTTGGTTGTTTGTGATAGGTTGGATGTGTTGGGTTTTTCTCAATACAGCCACTCAATAGCCTGTTAATGAACTTATTTTGATTGAAGTAATTGACTTGATCATAATAGATTTCTATTCTACAGGTGTTACATTGACAATACAGAATTATTGTATTTAAATCAGAGACCTAACAAGGGACACGCCTACAACTGTAATACTCTGCATTGTAGCTTGAAGTTTCAGGGCTGAACAAAAACCAGACATATTTTGCTTTAACACTATGAACTTCAAAATGGATAAAATCTAAAGAAACTGTGCTTCAGAGGCAGCACATGCAAATGCTAAAATAGTTTTAATCCACATATGCAAGCCAAGGTTTGTCTTATTAGACTAACAAGTATAATCAGAAAAAACAAATCAGGTTTTTGAACACTTGTTCTTTCTTCAGATCTGAAGGAAAGCTATATATTTTGAAACTAAATTAATTGAAAATAACTGCTATAATTTTTGTTAGATCATCTCTGAAAGAAAAGATAATTATAGAAGAGAGGAATATTTTCTGGAGGAGAAAAAAATTGAGAAAGTCAAATAAATTAATTACCTCTAGTGGAAGGAAAAAACTTATTATAAGGAAAACAGGGAGCAATGAACCATAACCTTTCCATGTCTGTAAGTTTTGGCATACAACAGAACAACACATTTTAGTTCCCAGAGCTGGCTTTGGAAAACTGTCTGTAGTTTTCCCTTGAGAATCACAACGAACATGACAAACAGTGATCAACCTCCATATGTAGTTTGCATCATTGTCTTTTATCAGTTCTCCAAGACTTAATTTTGATGCACACTAATTTTCTCATTTTAGCTACAAAGGTATTGTGAGGACACCAGGCCTCTGGCTGGAATTTACTACATTCTATGAAGTAAAAATGTAGTATCTTGGGATTCTAGTATCCCTGCTGTAATGTTTCTGACAGTGGGGGATCACTTAATCAGTTTTATACTTAATGTTTAGACAAGAGAGACCCCCAGTCTGCAAATTTTACACTACAAAATTTTTTCTGATGCACAAACTGAAGCAGGTTTTCTGTTTGTTTGGGTTTTCTATTGGCTTAGGGATTTTGCTTTGATGTGGTTCTTTCATTTCTGGTATGTTTGTTGATTTGGTATGTTTACTTTGGTTTTCTAAAACTAAAGCTTTTTACTGCACGTTTGATTTACTATGCAACATTTGACTGAGTCTTCCACCAACAGTCATTTGTTTTCATCAATAATTAAGTTAATTGACCTAAAAAGATATCTTGAGGTTACTACAACAAATATTGCAATAGTTCCCATTCGATGAGATACAGGCAAATGCCTGATTTTATATTGCAACTGTTTCTGGTATGCTTCAAACATCCCCCAGCGCTGAGACACCTCAGTGCTTCTTTCAGAGACACTTCAGAGTTATACCTCCCCTTCACCATCTGACAGACACTTCATGTACTCACACAAAGAAAGCCATGTAATTCCTACTGGTACTGGCTACACACTCACAACTTAAATGTACATATAGTTCTTCACCTGACAAGTGTCAGGAAAAGCAGCAGCCAAGAATGGACTGTGGCAAATATGACTCATGCAGACTATACCAAATCAGTTCTATACTCATGTTCTTCTCACGTCATTCCAAAACATTTTCAGAGCACTCAGGAAAAAAGATACACCCCAAATGCCATAGGTCTCCCACCCTTATCTACAGCACAAAAGAAACATTGGATGGAAATAAACAGAAGTTACATGATCAGCAGAAATACACTAGTGTTTAAAGTTTGGAGCTTAAATACACATGTAAAGCACTTCCATCCTCCCATCTGTCTTGCAGTTTCTTTTTCTAAGCCCTGATTCAATAGTGCACTTAATCATACTAATTTTCCTCCCTTGCTTCATCTGGCCCTCAGACACACCTTGTTTTAAAAAGCAGCAAGGAAGTGACCAAAACAGCCATTTCAAGTTGGTGCCTAAGCACTAAGTGCAGCAAGGTAACCAAGTCTGAGATGTACCAAGTACCAAGAACATACTGAAAAGAATGCTAACCTGTTTATTGACTTCAGCCATGGACAGTTGTAATGCCATCAACATGCAGTCTGCTCCACACACAGTAGTCCTTTCAGAGTTGGAAAATAAAGGCCATTGTCTTCTGAAACACTTGACCAAGTGTAAAATTTTTTGCTGGAAAGCAACCATTGCCACAAGTAGAAGAGAGAGATAACCAACAGAAAAATGAATATAACTATGCCAGAGGCATATACAGGTCTTCACCTCCCAACAAGCTGTGCAAACTCTGTTGTATCTTCTTAAAGATCAAGTTCCTAGAATAAACTCTTCCAACTAAACCAGACTTGCCTCACTATGACAGAGCAACTGTGATGATAAGGGGTTAAAAGTGCTTATGTATGCAACGCCTTCTTGAAGCCCTTACTTTCCTTGTACATTATGCCAACAAAAAGGAATGTTATCACAAATATGATAGTCTTTTGTCTCCAAAAGCAGCCTCAGAGTGTCTTCAGTACTTTCTGCATTTGCTGTACATTCAGATGAGCGTCTATGAGGATGTTTCAAACCTGGAAAAAAGAGACTTAATATATCTAAGACTTCCTAACACAGACAACTCTAAACACCTTTGTTACCTATATAGTCTTTTCCCCTTTTTTTTTTTTTTTATTCTATAAGCCATTATCTCCCCTGACAGTAATTGGGAGTACTTCATGCTTTAGGTCTTTCTCACCTACTTGCACTTGTCGAGACAAGGTACACGACAACGCGATACAAATTTGCTTTGCTTTTAACCTTGTTCTTTACTGAAACAAAGTTGCCTAACACCGCAGGGACAGCACAGGAGCGATACCCATTCCATTTACTTCCAGCAAACAAAACTCAGCCTTTGACCTTTTATCACACAGCTAAGGCAGAGCCCATAGCTCGTTTGTTTTTTGGCGATTGGCACGACCCTAAAAGGCGAGGAAGTGTGGGCAAGGGGCAGGGAAAGCAGGAGACATCGGGAAACAAGCACGACTGTAACAGCAACTTCTTACTCTCCAAAATATCATAAGCGGACAACCCACTTTGTAATGAGAACATCACATGGGGGTCACAGAGGATGAAACAGGTGGGCTGCAAGTCAGCGTGGGGCAGAGTAAAACCTCTCCGGCGGCTTTTCTTTCTCCCCACTCCGAGAGGTTTCCATGGGACAACACCTGCCACTCCCAGCGAAACACCCGAACAAGCCAAAACCCCTGCGGAGCAGCCCCTAACTCCCAGAAGCCGGAATGGGCATTACCCTTGCCGCCGAGCTCTGCTGGCTGCGGCACCTCAGGGGCCCCGCTGCCGTGCCGGAGCGTGTCCGGGCTGGCGGAGCCGGGGCTCGGCGGCCCAGGGGCCCCGCTGCCGTCCCGGAGCGCGGTGCCGGAGCGTGCCCGGGCTGGCGGAGCCGGGGCTCGGCGGCCCAGGGGCCCCGCTGCCGTCCCGGAGCGCGGTGCCGGAGCGTGCCCGGGCTGGCGGAGCTGGGGCGCGGCGGCCGCGTTCAAATCCGCCGCGCTGCCCAATGGGCGCGGCGCCGCTGCCCCGGAAGCACCCGCGCTGCTGCCGCCGCCGGGGGCGGGCGCTGCTGGGGAGCGCCGGGGCCACTGCGGGAACGGGGAACCGGGAACCGGGGCCGGTGCGGGAACCGGGAATCGGGGGCCAGTGCGGGAGCCGCGGCCGCGGAGGTGCGTGTGAGACGGGGCAGGGCCACCCCCAGGCCGGGGGAGCTGCGGCAGGCCTGGCTGGGGAGCAGCAGCTGGGCCCCGAAAGGGAAAAGGAGGGAGTAAGGAGGGAAAAGGATGCGCGCGGATGGCGGGAGGTAACGGGCGCCCACGCGGCTCGGTTGCGTTAATCGTGTGTACTAAAGAAATGAAGGTGATTGTGCTCTTGGTATTTTCAAGCTGGTCTGGTGACCGATAATTCAGGGTGAGAAAGTTGGGGTTGTTCAGCCTGGTGAAGAGAAGCTTGGGTGGAGACCTCCCAGCACCTTCCAGCATCTCAAGTGGCACTACTGGGAAGCCGGAGAGGGACTCCTTGTCAGGAACTGTAGTGATAGAACAAGGAGCAGTGGGTACAAACTGAACAACGGGAAACTCGAGTTAGATGTGAGAAAGAAATTCTGTACGGTGAGGATGGTTAGCCACTGGAACAGGTTGCCCAGGGAGATTGTGGATGGCCCAACCCTGGTAGTGTTCAAAGCCAGGTTGGATGAGGCATTGACATCCTGGTCTAGTGGGAGACGTCCCTGCCCATGGCAGCGAAGCTGGGGGCTAAATGACCTTTAAAGCCCATTCCAACCCCTTAACATTCTAAGATTCTATAATGGTTTGTGTTCACGGGACGCCTTAGAGGAAGAAAACTACGGGTAGCGTTAAAACTTGCATTTGGCTTTAGGAGTGAAGTTATGCAAGTTGTATGGCTAAAGTGCTTATGGAAATATGGTGGTTTGTTGTATGACTTGATAAATAAACACACAACTGTGGAGAGCCTCTCTGTGTTTGAGTGATGCCTGTGTCAAACCTGGCTGGCTCCCAAACAAAACATTCAGCTGTGGATGCTGAGCCCTCCAGATCATTTACACACCAAAATCTGTCAAAGATTTCAAGCTGGTTTTCCACGTGGTGTGTAGTTAAAGGTCTGATTTCCCAAAAAGACACAAGCTAATGTCAAATCTGTACTGGGACTAAAAGGAGTGATTCTGAAATCAGTTGTGTATCTTGGCCTCTTTTGTTCTAGCACCGGAACCTGATTTTCTTGAAAACTGGTTGAATGCATGACAGTATTTTCATTTACAGTTTTGCAACCTTGATTAACTCGGTTTTTAGTTAGACACGCAGTCTGTAAAGAGGTAGACAAGTAAAGAGAATTTGAAGGTAGCGATTGAAGATGTTCTTGGTTGAAAATGTTAAAATGCTGTATGGGACTTTTCTGGTGTGTGCAGTTACTTGTTTTTTTTATTGGTATTGGGTTACCAAAGGTAGCAGAAAGTCTGCAGTTACTGCTGGACTCTGTAGAGACAGTTTTGAATGTATGTTAGGTTAGTAAATATTTTGATAGATGAAAAAAGCATGCTACATCTGAAAATAATAAGTGTAAGTACAGCTTTTGTGTTCTTAAATTTTTGATTTGCTCTGCCACAAATAAGCCATATTTTTTATCTATGCAAATGAGTAATCTATGCTTTTTTTAATTTTTTGTGTAGGAATGTAGATTTTCATCTTGGAGAAGACATTGGTTCTGTGATACGTTGGCTTAGTTCACTGAAAATGAAGCAAGATTCTACTAGAAACACTTCTTACACTGTGGATTGTGAGGATTACGTGCATGTGGTAAAATTCAATCCATTTGACAGTGGAGATTCATGTTCCCTCATTGCTTATGGTGGCAACAATTACGTGGTTGTTGGCACTTGCAGATTTCAGGTTAGTCTGTGTTACTGTTTTTGTTAGATGCCCCTGAAACTGATTTTGCCAGCACTGCTACTGCAGGAAGACTCTGGTCACTTTCCTGTTTCCTCCTCTCCCTGTGGTAAACGAAGGAGAATTTTACTTGTTTATTACACTAACAAGACTAGAATACTTGTTCTTCAGGAAAATATAAATATATCTATATAAAATACACACTGATATGTCTGTGCTAATTTTATAGGTATTTGTTTTTAGGGATGAACTGTAGAAATACTTACCCAACTTTTTTTTTTCTCCCAATTGTTTTTACTGGCCCTCCCTCACAGACTGTTGGAAACGGTACAATTTCTTACCTTGAAATTATTTAGAATTATCATACTGTGAAAAATTTTAAAATGTAAAATACTGAGTATTGTATATTTTTCATTAGATGGGGGTTTTTGCCTAGATGCTTGACAATCCGTTGGAGATGATTGCTTGGAATTTCTAAGCTTTTTTCCTTCATCTTGCTTCTTTATTATACAATAATCGTTGTAATTTTTCCATTATGAATAATAGTGTAGCTGATATTTTTATTATTATTATTGTTATTCCCCATGGTCTTACTGTTGGAAGTTTTCTGAAGAGCACCTAGTGCTAACCACAAAAACATGCTGACATTTGTGTTGCTCTCTACCTTGTTTCTGGTGTAGGCCTTGAAAAGGAAGTAATTAAAATTTTGACAACCACTGGTACAAGGTGTTTTTTCTATAATTTTCATATCCTCCCTTCCCTTGCTCATGTGGAGTCAATGAGTATTTCAAAGTAGGAGAGGAAAATGTTATTCTTTCTTCCTGTTGAGAAGCACTGAAAAACTGTGGGTAATTTCATGCATCCTCAGCTGGGTTCTGTTTGGCCTCTACGTTATGCCGAGGGCATACAGAGGTTTTCTACCTTAAAGCAGAATTGTGACACAGAGAAGATTGTGCAGAAATATCCTTTGAGGTGCTCCAGTGGATGTTCTGAAAACTTTTAAAAGCTTTTTGGAGGTCAACTTATCGATGGAGTCCACAATTCCAACTCTTGTTTCATTTTTCCTATCATGTGGTGTTCTCACCAGTGGGAAGAATGAGCAAGCCTGTAATCAGGGTTAGATAATAGAGGGCACCTTTCTATCTCCTGCTGTTTGAAGAGTGATGCTCTGAAAGTGGCAGCATTTTTTCATGGTGTAAAAACAATTCGGAGAGAAGACGGTTTAAATTACATGCTTGCTTTTGTTCCCATTGTTTCTTCTCATTGCAGTTCTAAGTGGATAGGTGTTATGAGTGGATTTATCTGTGAAGTTACTACTTCTACAGAGAATGATATCAGCATCTTTGTAGCTCAGTTCTGATTTTTGTGCTCTGCCCTGGCCTCTGGCTTGAGACTGAAATCATTTAATGTATTTTTAAGTACTTAAATATTTCAAGTTAATACTTTCTGTATGTTCCAGGTTTTCATTTTTGTGGTGTTATGATCTAAAAAGATCCCAGTATGTGTAATTTTGAAAGCCTTTTTATTTCATATCAATCTGATTTGTTAGAAGCCATCAAGACATTGTTCTGAATCAGCTAACTGCAATATTTCTCTAGGAGGAGGATGCAGAAGTGGAAGGCATGCAATATAAGACACTAAGAACATTTCACCATGGAATCAGAGTTGACGCCATAGCGTGGAGTCCTGAAACTAGACTTGATGCTATACCTCCCCAGATAAGGTACTTAACAATAAACAACTACAGTGAATCTTGTCTCTTACCTGTTTTCCCTAAGTCCTTAATATTGGACAGTTCAAAGCTTATGAGTGACATCTAACTCCTTAGAAATCACTGATGAAGTCTCTGAACTCTTCAGTAGTACATTTTTATTCTTACAGTATTTTTTTTGTTCAGTTGCTTGTTTTTTGTCCTACTTCTTGTGCTTCTTGATCTTTTCCCCAGTGAACTAGCAGTAAATAATATTTTTTTCATTATATTGTGGACCTCAGATATAGTTCTTTCCTTGTACATCATCTGTGAAGAAGCATTTCTTTTAAGAGCTTTTGTAAACATGAGATCATTTGAATGGCCTCCTTTATACAGCTATTTGTATTGGTTTGTGTAATATGTGCTGTGATTCAGAGTAGGTCAGATGCTATTTGTGAGAGCCATTGAGGTGTAAATCTAGAAAACCTAGAAAGATAGGTATTAAATGTGAACTTAAGAATTAAAATGTACTCAGTAGTTTGTATGATTCTTCAAAATTACCATAGTTGCTTACTTCTCCATTTTTGTACAGTCTTTTGGGTTAAAATATGTTGAGTAGAAATTGGTTTATGAATTTTATATTTCAGTATTTTAAACCACTGATAATGAGGGTTGTTTTTTTATGCTCTACCACTAAACTTCTTCCAAGGAAAGTTTCAGTAGAATTTACGAGAGATAGTTCAGGTAACTGGTAATTGATCCAGATTTAGCTTTGTAAAATGTCTTGCATCTCTTTCTATGAATAAGTATTCTTGGCACTTGATGCACACTATTTTACAGATAAGCTCCAGTTATAATTCTGCTTGTTGCCAAAGCAGAAAAGTTAAGATAGATGCTTTTGGTTTATTTCAAAATCTGATTTTTTCTTTGCATCTCACTTTGCATTTTTAAAATGAAGGAAAACGGATAAAAAGTCAACTATTGCAATGTTGATTGACTGACGAGCCTTTTTTTGTCTTTTGAGTGTAGGTTTTGTACTGCAGCCTCTGATAGGAAGTTAAGGCTGTTTACTTCTGACCTGCAGGACAAGAATGAATTTAAGGTAAGGGCAGCTAATGTTATTTTTAAAAGATTATTTAGTTTTTAGTAAGTCTAGTCTTTAACTGTCCTTCAGCTCCATTTGTGACAGATCCTAGATCCATCATCTCTAGGGGTAATCATTGTGTTGTAAATACCTTTCTGTGTTTCAAGAGGGAATAACTGTAATTACCACTTACATGTTCTTCTGATTTCCTTCAAAATTCTTCTTGTGAAACAATGTCCCAGTCCAAGTACTACTATTAATTAGATGTTTGTGATATCCAGTTTGAAGTTTTTTTGGTGAGGTCTTAGCTAACCATAAACAAAGCTAATAAATAAAAAAAAATTGGGGGAGAGTCTTCCTTGGTTTTTATTGCTTTAGAATATGATAATGCCTGTTTTCATGAGAGGGGCTTATTGGGTATAAAGGAGAAAAAACCAGACTTTTATTTTTGGTGTGTTAATTTGTATTAGTAAGACAATGAGGTTTGTCATACAGAAATTCAGCGAATTGTGGATGTCATTTATGTGGCCATACTGATAATAGAATGAGTAAAGGCATGGCATAAGAAGTAAAGATGGATGTTACTAAGTGTCTTGAAAGAAAATGCTCTTTATGTTGCTTCATACATGCACATACTTTTAATTTCCTTCTTTCAGTGTTGGTCATCTTACATGAATTTGCCACTGAGCAGTTGGATAACTGACATAGTTACAGTCAGCTTGCTGGGATTTCTGACAAAATAGTTCTAAAAGTTCTTAATGCTCTTTGCTTCTGAGTTGATGTCTATCATTCCATATTAAAGTTGTCTATTTATGTAACATCTGCCATTTTTGTGAATTTCAGACAATGTGCTTTAATGTTAACCTGTGAATCAAATCTTTTAACTTAGCAGAATGTAAAGTTTCTTCAACATTGTAGGTAATGGATGGATAATAAGTTGAAATAATGAAACAATGGGATGAATTTGGTACTACAGACTCTATCGAGCTAAACTTAACATCTCAGTTCTAATTTTTTAACTTAATTTGGATTAATAAGGCCACAAGAAATAGTGTGGGCAGCAGGAGTAGGGAAGTGATTGTTCCTCTGTACTTGGCACCTTGAATCCTCTGTTCAGTTTTGTGCCTCTCATGACAAGGGAAACATTGAGATGCTGCAGCGAGTCCAGAGAAGGACAATGGAGCTGGTGAAGGGTCTGGAGCAAAAGTCCTGTGAGGAACAGCTGAGGGAGCTAGGGTTGTTCAGTGTGGAGAAAAGGAGGCTCAGGAGGGACCTTACCTCTCTCTACAACTGCCTTAAAGGAGGCTGTAGCCAGGCGGGGGTCGGTCTCCCAGCCAGCAAGTGATAGGACAAGAGGAAATGGCCTCAAGTTGTGCCAGAGGAGGTTCAGATTGGATATCAGGAAAAATTCTTCTGTTAAAGGGTGGTCTAGCGTTGCAGCAGGCTGCCCAGGGAAGCAGTGTGATCACTGTGTTCAAAAACCTTATAGATGTAGTGCTTAGGGATGGACCTGGCAGTGTTAAGTTAATGCTTGGACTCAATGATCTCAGAGGTCTTTTCCAACCTTAATGATTCTCTGATTGTTCGGTGCATATGCAATACAAATGAGAAGTGTTGGCTTGAATTTAACAGTAAAGCTATTAGCTTTGTTTATGCCAGCTCCACCACTGAAATAAGCTGTCCAAGAAATTTATTAAGGATGTACTCTGGCTGAGGAAAAAGTAAAAATACGTATTGTTACTGGGTCAGGCTTGGTCTAATGTTAAAAATAATCAGAAAACAGCTAAAAAGATGTATTTTTACCTATTAGTGAGGAACTCGTTAAAGAAAAGAGAAAATATTGACTAGTGTGTTTATGTCAGTAAAAGTTGTCTTTGAGACTGTCCTCTGAGTTTTTTTGATAGGAGGTGTGGAAAACCCTTTCTCTGGGCAA
This sequence comes from Monarcha castaneiventris obscurior, assembly GCA_026261815.1. Classification (NCBI taxonomy): domain Eukaryota; kingdom Metazoa; phylum Chordata; class Aves; order Passeriformes; family Monarchidae; genus Monarcha; species Monarcha castaneiventris. The sequence continues at coordinate 2,988,936 of JAMPIT010000034.1, forward strand.
TCACCTTAATTTCTCATACCTGGATGATCATTGTACTCTAGATTTCCTGTCAAGAAAAGTAACACCTAACTGATTTAAAGCACATGCAAAATCCCAGATGTTCACAAACTCTGGGTGAGCTGTGTTGATCTGGCTTTCAATAAAGCTTAATGGCTTTATTGCAGCTTCTTATTAACAGTTAACTGATACCTCACAAAACCTATTTCATAAACCTGAGGTTGAACTCAGGATGAACACGTGGAAAATTTTGCTCCATTATACGGTGCACACTTGACACATGGGATCTTCAGGAGAGCTCCAGAACGTGGAAACAAAGCTGAAGGAAGTATGTGACTATGTTCAGAACGTAATCTTCGAACATTTTGTCTTTTATAGTAAACAATTAGTACGTGTTGCTTCTGGAGGGACAGATGGAGTAATCTTACTCTGTTTTCCCGGTGGAAAAACTGTCTTGATGTAATTATCAACAAGGAACTTGAAGCACACTTGAGTTTTCCATTACTTTGTCGACACAACTAATCCAAAATTTATGGGTTGGATCAAGCCCAGAACAAAAAAACAAAAGGTAAAATATGACTGATGGATCGTCGTGAAACCTTTTTCTTCTTTTGAGGTTTTCATTTGGAAATGAATTATGGCTTCCTTGTCCTGCTTCAAATTTTGCTTAATGAAAAGCATATTTCATCAGAACTGTAGAATTAAAATGAGGCAGGATATTTGAATTCAGAATGCTGAAAATTGTCAAAAGACTTGGCATTCTGTCTAAATAGTTTAGCATCATCTTAGGATCTATTAGTTCTAGTATAATTCATTAGGTTTTAATAAAATAATGACTTATTGGAAAAAAAGAAGTTGGCTGCTGCAAATGTTTCTGTATTGAATTGATGAGGCATTCATAAAACTTCCAGAGAGGGGGATTTAGTTCTTGTGTGTGCTTGAGATTTTTTTTTTTTATCAGTTCTGCATTTGTTCCTGAGAATAGCTACACTTTAAGGTGGTGTGGTTTTCTTTCAGAAAACTGTGGAACTTGTTTTCATTCGACTTTGTTTTCCTCTGCAATCTCTCAGTCTCATGCTGTTAACCAGAGGATATTTTTGTCTCATTTTTACGATACCTTGCTGAGCAAAACAAAAGCAGCTATGCCTTGAGACTTAATCAGTGGGACTGAATAGAAGGGAGTGGAACAGTAACAGATATATCTACACATGAACATTTGCCTGACTTAAAATTCTGTGAGATTTCTGTCAAAAACACCATAGATTTATTTAATGAGAGATTCAGAGATCAGAGTTAATGTAGGTAGATCATGCATACGTTCATTTCCGGGTCATTCTCCTCTTTCTTTCTGAGATTTATTATCTTCTACCTTCAAAGTTCACAGGGTGAAAAAATAATAAAAAGCTCTGGTGTGATTCACTTATCTCTATCAAGCAAAAGCATCAAACTGTCCTCTGTGCTAACTACAAGGAATAGTGGGGAGGTCTTTTCACCTACAGTATGAATATACACACGAATTAGATATTTTAAAGAAATCCAGTTGACAATAAAAACTTTCTTTACACTCTATTAAAATGATAATTTTTCTTAACACACATTTTTCCATTAGCAGGTCTGTTAAGTACATTGGTGGAACAGTCAGCTCTAAGGTAAAAGTATTTCTCTTTTCTGGTTGGCAGACATTTGATGGCCACTCAGATTACATTAACGATCTGGTGTTTGCTCCCAACGAAGGTCAAGAAATTGCAAGTGTAAGTGATGATCACACCTGCAGGTATGCATTTTGTTCAAAACACTATTAAAAAAACTAATACTGGACTTTTTCTATGTTTGAATGATTTACATGTCCACTTAAATAAATAAGCTTTATTTTTAGTGTGCCTTCATGGCCCTCTAACAGCACTAGTCTACTAACAAGACAAGAAATGGACTATTATTGTTAACTTAGGTTGTGGACTGGCTTTTTGTTGTGATTTGTGAGTTGTCTTTTTTCAAAGCAGTATTTTGAAACACCTAGATTCAAAATGAAGAAAACTGTTGTCTTGGATTTGCATACACCATTTTTCCTCCTTCTGGGATAGGAATAAAGGTGATTAGGAGAGAGCAGACATGCATAGCTCAGCACTGAATTATACAGACTCTCTCTCTGTATACTGTCATCAGGTGGATCAAGTTTAAAACCCCAGTGTATGTATGTGAAGTTATCCATTTACCCAAAGTCATTAGATTTACCAGAAGATGGGATGACATAGCCTGAAGACAGCACCATACTAATACAGTGGTACTGGCAGCTCAAAATACCATTATTACAGCTGCTTCAAATGCAGGTGTTTGGATATTTCTAACTGGAAGTAGAAGGGAAACATGCTTTAATGCTGTGAAGCATGCTGGGTAAAGGTTTTTGATGCAGGAGTTTGTCCTTTTCAAAAGGCCACCCCTCTTCCACTTCTAGCAATGTGCATGAATCTGTTATGCTGCTCTTCTTACCCCTCCAGTGCAGCTGGAGAGATCAGGAGGGCAGCTGTGCAGGCTTTGCAGGTCATTGCAGTGGAGCAGCAAGAAAGTTGAGAAAGCATCATCTTTGACTTTCTTTACTCTGATGAGTAGGCAGCTTTTCCATAGATGTCTAGTCCGTATTTCCAACAAAATCATTAGGAATGAATCGTAGAAATGTATGACTTACCTATGTCTTGTTCTGATTTATTTCCTATCCTTGATTTCTTTGTTCAATCTCCACTCATATTTGGCTTATTCAGCAAAAAACTGTTTGACCGTTTGGCCTTTTCCTGTTTATTTTATGAAATGCTCAGCTTTCTCAGGATGAAAGAAAACTGTTTTAAAACCAGTTGTCTAATTGGTACTAATTTAAAAGGAAATATAATTTATGTAATTAATAAATACTAACAAGATTTCAGCTTAATAACTATGAAAGACATTTTATGCCATAAACCATGAAGTCTTTGGTCAAAAGCCATGGGAAATAAGTAGGATTTTTTTTGGCTACTTGAGTTCTTATTTTTTCCATTCATGCATGTGGGGCATGAAGACGTTTTCTATTGAATTTAAAGGTTACACTTTCAAAACTAATGGAAAATGCATTCCTTTGGCCTTACCAAAGTCATTCTTTACTTACTCTGTAATTTGCTTCAGTAGTAATGTAAGAAGAGGAATAATTCTTATGTCTGTACTGAATTTCTATCCTGAAATTGTTCTCAGGATACAAAATCTGCTAATGCCTTTGGAACAAAGTTCTAGAACAATTAGTACAAGTCTTGAGTTCCGCTTTTAAGTCTTAATAAAGTTTTAAAACAACGTTTGAGTATATACTGACTATATACAAGTTTTTTAGGTCTTCCCTGGTTTTTACACAATAGAAAGTTTAGGTTTAAGTTTATCAGAGACCTCTAAGGAAGTGAGATTTTCCATTTTCATCCACTAAATAGTTTTGCCACAAGCTGCTTCAACTGTGACATCTTGGAATGGGGTTTCAGTCATTTTGGTTGGAGGACAGACAATGTAAGTGGGATACTGGTTATATTCAATGTTCTTACCTTTAAATTGCTGCTGTGTCACTCTGGAATTCTTGCTGTTTCTTGCATGTAGTCTTTATTGGCCTTGATCTCACAACACAAACCTTTTCTACAGCTGTGAAGTAGAACTCAACTAAAAATGCTCTTGCATAAAAATAATTGCAGTGGTCATGTGTGTTAGGTGATAGTGAAGGATGGTGTTTTCATCATGCCAGTGTCGCCCCTGACACAACTGGCTCAGGTGTAAAACTCCCCTCAGCCCAGGGAAGGTCCCATCCACAGGGGACATTCACACATGGGCCTGAAGGTTTTCACCCCCCCTGCTGGGGCTCAACTACGCTGCTGCAGTAGGCAACTGTCATGGCATGGAAGGGGTCATAAACCATCACAGGCACGCAAAGCACGCCCAGACTCTTTTCTGAGGCCTTCCATCTCAGGACTGCATGTGATCCACGTGGCTGCAAGAGATCCACAGTGTTGCAAAAGACAAGGTAAAACTTCCCCCCAGGGGAGATGCCTGGGCATTCCCAGGTAAAATGGAACATGTATCGACCCATCGAACTCTGTGTTTTGGTGGCCTCTCCCATCCCTGATGGATGGAGACTGCAGCCATCACTTGGACCAATGGCATCAAAGTTGCAACAATCAGGTTTCATCACTGGATCCATGGGTGGTGGTATCTTTCTACTATTACCCATTCTTTCTCTTTCTTTTCCTTACACATTTTCTTGTTATTTTTATGCTTTTATGTTACTTTAGATTATAATAACAACCAAAATAACTACATATGTCCTTTTCAATGCAACCAAATTGTTCTAAAATAAACCCATATATGTATATTTATGAACACCAATCATTCATTTTCATTTCACTCGAAGCTACTGCAAGGGGTCTAGTGTCAAGAACCTGACTTACCCTTGCCTTCTGAGCTGGGTCGTAACAATGGCAGAGGAAATAGCTAAAATAGCTAATGTTAATAATGTCATAATATCATAAAAACATGCTTAATGAATAAGAAAAAATATGATAGCTTTAAGGAATATTTCATTTAATTCTTTGAAACAGTAAGGCATTATACACTTCTTTGAATGTTTGCATTAAGTGTAGGAACATGTGCATCCCACTTTGTTAATGAGATCCATGTGTGTGCAACTGTCTGTGCACTACTCTTCAAAAAAAAAAATTACTACTGGCTTTTTCATTATGATTTGGAAATGCAGTCTAGGAGTCTGCACAGATTCAGATGTACAAATCATTTTGTTCTGATACTTAATGAAGCCAAAAAATTGTGGGAAATGTTTGGAAAACACCATGAGTTCAACTGACACCCTTCGCTGTTGGTGGTTATAGACACTATCTGATGTTTCTGGAATTACTTAATGCAAAATACCATCCTGTCAAAACCCACTAATCTCATATCTGTGCTAAAAATGAACCTCTTGATTGTTAAAAGGTTAATTCAGTCTTACTGATAATTACCTCATACTCCCTCCTTGTGTGGAACTGAAAGGTTACTGAGTGTCAGGCCCTTAATAATACCAGCATGGCAATTTCTTCTGGCCATTGAGTACTGGAAGGGCTTGTGTTTTAAAAGCTGAAAAAGGCTCATCCATCCCTTTCTCTCCCTCACCCTCTTATTTTAACTATTTCTTAAACTACATCCTCTTCCTTTCTTTTTTGAGTGCAAAAGGATGTACAGTTGAATTATCTTTCACGTTATCTGTGAATATACTTGCCCTTTGATTCCTTTCTGAGTTCTGTTCATTTCCTTAGGCCATGGCTCACATCACTTCATAGAGAACCTTGTGAATTTATCAGTCACTGGGTGTTCAGCCTGCTCTGCTGCACGTAGAGTAAATGCCAGTGAGAAGGTTGATTTTGCTCTGTAAACAGGGATTAGGAGGAAAGGTTTGATGTCACTGAAAGCTAAATTAACTAGAGTCTTAGAATGTATTGTAGTGTTTCATCTGGTTATGGGGGGGTTTATCTGTAGCACATTTTTTTACATGGTACTCTCATGCCCTAGTTATTTTGTGTAGATTTTTCTCTAGACAATATGAAGGAAAGCTAATCGTAACTCTATTTTTTTTGTTTCTTGTTTTCTTTAATGTATTGCCAGCACACGTTGTACTTGAATCTTAACTTATTTGTTCAAGAAATATTTCTGGTTTTGGCTATATTGAAAACTTGTCATTATCAATTATTTCTGCCTCCAAAGCCATATTCTATTTGCATCTTCCCATTCCTAGTGCAGTCAGGTATGGATTTCTGTCAAAATTTTTATAGAAGTTCTCTTATTTCATGTTGTTCCTTCTTCATCTGTTTCTATGATTGGATTTTCCAGTGTCCCTTCATATAAGAAATATACCAAAATACTTGTTCCTTCTGAGGTATGATGGTTACATTTTATCAAGCTAGTTGTGCATTATAATTTATGAAAATAAAGAAGTCTTGAATATTTTTTCAGAGTCTAGTCTTTGAATTTGCACACTTTTTGTATGCATCCCTGTATGTCCCCCAAATGTAGTCTTACACAATTCTGTTACATTGTACAGCCACGATGCAAGTATTAACCAACTGGTGTTGGACAGTGCAAGAATTAACTGGTCTCCTGTCAGCTTAAAAAAAACCCCAAACTTTTTGGGTCAAATGTTTGGAACATGATTTCAGTCTGGTCTTAATAAACCTTTAGTTAGGAAGTCTTCAAAATATGAGGATTATGTAGTAATTTCCTTTGTGACACATTATGGCTTATGCTGAGAGTCACACAGCCCTAGAATGTAGTCTAGCCTATAAATGAGTTTTAAATAGAAATCATTGCATTAGATTTGTTTAGAAGTTACTTTATATTTTAGAAAGCCATTGGCAGAATTGGTAGTTGAGTTTCTCAGTAACAGTCATACCACAGAAGCATTTAGTTTTACATCTACATTGGGAACAATAAGCTGATAGCTCTTAACAGCCATTTTTTCTGTGGTTGAAAGGACAGAACTGAAGCTTCACATTTTCTCAAAAATGATGCGTGGTCTCTGGTTTTGCATTAGATAACTTTATGGGTATTTCAGTAGTGGTAGTAGAAGTGTGCATTTCTTGGAGTTAGTCCTGAGTGCATGGCCTGAAATGTGTATTAGTGAAGAATAGTCCATGGAGATACTGCACTGCCTCTCCTGCCTCTACCAACACTGCAGGGTATAAGTGCAGCCCACAGTTAGCAGTGAGAAATAGATCAATGCTTGCAGATCCAAGTAGATATTACAACAAGCTAGAGATTACATGTTTTTTAATGCCAAGATCTGAAATACTCTTAATTGCTAATTCTTTAGGAACAGTGACATTTCCTTTGATCACCAAAAGAAAATGGTGAACATGAGTGAGCTTTCTGAAGGAATATTTGTACATTTCCTCTGTGAAAAGGCTTCATAAAAACTTGAATTGTTTGTCAGTAAAATAAAATTAACTACTAGAAATTGTCTTGACTATTACACCTTTCTCTTCTTCTGACCAGACAGAGGAATTTCTACAGTTCACTTCAGCCTTTCATGTCCTGCCTAGTACCCTCCAGATTCTTGATAGCCACATCCATGTGGAGTTGGTGGAAGACCTTAGAGGAAAGCCAGTGTTGGTTGTAGGCTCTGCATTATTTACTAATCTCTGCACATTCACAATCCTTGTCTGAGATCTCCTCATTCCTTGTTCTCAGTGAGGAACAGCTTCACTCTACCTTTGTGTGATCTCAGGTAACAGGAATCCTTCCCTTCTCTGTAGTTCTCTAGGCTTTTCAAGAGTGATAGGATTTTCCTTGCACATGGAAATGTCTGATGGAGATCTAAAGAAATGTATTAAAGTTAGATATTGAAAAAATCCCAACAAAACCATGTTGGACATGAGTAATCTTTGAATAATGGATCAAGTGTAGTTGATCATGCTTTGTGGTTGGGAATCAAATGTCAAGGTTTGTTCTAGCCCACACCCACTCAATAAAATTGTTTGAAATCTTTTGTTGGAAGAATTCCCATTTTTACTTCCATCTTCTGGGGATTTGAGAAATGCCTGAAGATTGCAATCTGGTTTAGTTCTTTTACTACTGCAAATGGTGATTTTTATCCAGTTAGCATTTGGTTCTGCTACTTAGAATTATTCATAATTCAAAAACTTAGAAGATAAAATAAGGATCATCTCCATTGCCACAGGACAAGTTTTCACAGTTCTAATGAGGTACTTTGCCAGCCTCAATAAAAGTCCACTGTATGGTGAAATTACTGCACATATGCATCCATATTCATGCATACGAGATATTATATAGCTGATACAATGGAATTTGAATGCCTTCAAGCTATGACATAACTGCAGTTCTCATTTGTTAGTTACAGTATTTGAGTGAGGCAAAATGTACTAGTATGCCCAGAATTTTCTTTAACAGCATTTGCAACTATCCATATTTGAGTTGGTGTAAGTTTTCTGAGTACTGCAGTAAATAATTTCTCTGTCCTTAGCTACTTAAAAATTAATTATTTTACTGAGCAGATTACATGTTATTTTTGAGACTGTACATTGATCAAAGTTGGGTGCTTATTTCAACTGTGTTTGTTCAAACTTTTCTCCAATAAATTTTTTGTGGAGTTTTTTTTAAATGTCAGAAAAAGTTACCACAAGCTCAGTGACAAGTCTATGCAACGATGGTTTGTGGGAAGAGAAGTAAGAGAATGACACAGTGCAGGGTTACAAAAGATAAGGATGTTTGGAGAAAAAACAGACAGTATTTTACTTCAGTATAAAATCACAGGAGTATTAGTAAAGTTTCAAGAGCTTTGAATGGGAGACAAAATCCTCAGTCATTTTGGATTGATTTATGTGATAGGAATGTGGACAAAATGGGGAGGCAGCATCTGTAGCTGATTTGGTTATGATTACTGAGTAATTTGGTAATTGAAAATCAGTTTTGCTAAATTTTTGGGGTTTGCACATTTTTCACTTGGGTTTTTCACAAAGAAATATTGAAAAGAGTTAATTGAACACATATGTAATTGTATAGACATGATGCATTCAGACAAGGATCTATACTCACACGTATTGCCTGGTTTGTTTTTTGGGGGTTTGGGTTTTTTTCCCCCCCAAAACTAAATTACACCATCTTTGGTATCAATAAAGAAAACATAAGAGAAGCTTTTATCCCTTCCCCTCCCCATACTGTTTGTTGCTAACAGTCCTGTCATTCTTACAAAGTAGAAAATACAAATTTGGTAACTTTATAAATAACAAAGTTAGGGAGGTAAAAACCATAAATTTCTGTCTCAGCACCTAATAACATCACTCACTTCAGGGAAGGAAACATAATGGCATATTCCTTTTGCCAAAATGATTCACCGTCTTCTGTTGTATCATAATTTTCTCCCTGCACAGTAAATACACTTGGGAAGTGTTGATTTGACTTGGACAAATCTACAAGGCAAAATTTTTGGCAGTAGAAGAAAGTATTGTATGTTTCTCAATTACCTAATCAAGTAGATATTTCATTTTTTAAACACTTGTCAGGTTTTTGTTTTGACTTTTTTTAGTAAGGACACTGATTCTTCAAGATTAGAGACCCTGTGTTTTCTACGGGGAGAACAAATATTTGATCTATTGTGGTTTGGCATAAGAAAACAACATTGTTCATTAAACATATTTACTTTATTCCCATATATTTTGTCTAGACTTATGATGTATTAGTTAAGAATTTTTTTAAATCTCTTAAATATAAGGCTCTAAGCACCCTGGTGAGATATAAACTGAAAAAGTCTGGAGGAAGTCAGCAAAAATCCTCTAGAATAAACAATAATAGTACGTAGCCACTCATCTAGCTCAAAAGACTGGGCAGAACACTACTTTAAAAATTGGCTGTTTCTCAAGTTTTGCATGTCAGAAAGGAAGGATATATGTGTATGTTTCAGCGTCCAAATGCATATAAATAGTATGTGGTTCAGACTGATGTTCACAACTGTGATGTCTTTGTCCTACAACTGAGATACTGATTTTGTAGGAAAAGAGGGGGTTGAGCAGTGGCTGTGTGGTAAAATAGGCTCAGTTTTGGTTTTGTTGCATTTTAGAAACAAAGTAGCTCCATGGCTCATTGACGCTCATATTGAACACATCCAAAGAAAACTCAGCCATTGCCTAACCTAGTTTGGTGTTTCAGCATACACTTTCCTGTCAATCCATATTGACCAAATAGCGTTGACTTTTTAAATTTTTATAGCTGCCAGATATGTACTGTAGGTGTTTCTAAAGGAAAAGGTTAAACTGGCACATGTGATTTATCTGTTGAAAGCTCTCCAAGACCCTTTGTTGCCAAGTGTTACCTCTGCCATGGATCCTTCTGTTTGCCTTAGCTTAATTTCTGGTTTCTTATATTTCCATTACTCATCTTGTCTTACTAGGAAAAACTGGAAACTCATATATTACGCAGCCAAAATACTTTAATAAAGGGTCTTACCCTTTACATGGCAATATAGATGATTTAAGTTGTTTAGTACCTCACTTTAGGTTCCTTGTATCAACTGGACCAACACTGACCTTCCTGATTTGTACTGCCTCACAGTTATTTATGGGACAGTACAAAGGCTGTAGTGTTGACTTATGAAAAAGTGGGAAGATCTCATTGAGATTTCATTACTAGATAACTAAAATGTCAAATTATTTCAACAATTAGTTAAACAGAGTCAAATTAGTTAAACAGAGGCTCTGCCTAGCTCATCAGTGTTAAAATACATTATTAGTAGCGCTGGCCACTTTCACTGACCTTCCAATGATACAGCATGAACACTATTTCATTTGGTCACTTCCTCTGTGAACATATTGAGGCACTGAAAGTTAATGTATTTGCAGTCAAATGGCAATAGTTTAGTACTTTACTTTTTTTTCTTTCTTTCTTTTCTCTCTAGGGTCTGGGATTTGGAAGGAAATGAGAAGGCCCATTTTGTTTTACGTTCTCCTGGAATGAGTGTTTGCTGGCATCCTGAGGAGGCTTTTAAGGTTGTGGTTTTCAGCTGTTTGCCCTTACCACCTTTAAAATAACAGGAGGGGGGACACACCTAAAGTATGAATCTTTGATGCTGTAGTAACATTAAAGTTTGAGGAGCTGATTTACACTGTAACTGGATATTGGTTGGATCTGCTAATGCGGAGTGACTGTAAATGAATTCTCATTATCATTCTTGTCATTTTACCGTCAGTCCCTTACTCCTCCCATCAGAAATATTCCTTCTTGATTATGTACATCAGTTGTTGATAACTGTTCTGATTGCATATTAACTTACAGTTACCAGAGAAGAGCTCGAGTTTTTCTCAGTCATCGTAACATGGTTCACCAATAACACACACTCTTTATAGAACATGCCAAGCTTTGAAAAGTATCTGTTTGAAGTTAACAAGGGATTTTTTTTGTTGTTGTTCTTGCTTGAAGTGTATGAAATATGTTCTGAAAAATCAAATCAATAGACTGTGATTTTATACTTATCTCTTTATTGTACTGGGGAGGATTAATCAGCTGGTATGTACCCAAATATCCAGCTTCATTAATGGTCTAGTCCCTGCAGTCTTGGATTTATTATTCCTGTTGTGCCTATCAATAACTGCCTTAAGCAGCTACAAATGGTTGTTTGGGTTACCACAAAAACACATATTTAAACCAGAGAAAAGCAGTCAAATAAGATATCAAAATATTTACACAGCAATAGGGAAGGAGGCTCTCTAATCTCATCACACTTTCCACCAATATCAATATCCGTCCTTACAAAGAAAGGAAGCTGTTAACTGGAAAACTGTTGATTCAGGTGGCATCAGAATTGAATGGGTTAGCTGCTGTCTGCTACTGGGCAACTTAGCTCAAAAAAATTAATAGATTTTCCCAAAAATATTGCAATAACACACCAGTCTTACATATTATTAGCATGTCTTTTCTTTGACTGTTATCAAAGATAGGCACAGGATTTTTTTTTTTTTTAAAGAACAGCCCATTCCAAAAGCTCATAAAACTTGATAGACTTAGTTCTTGCTGAAAAGCTTATTGCAGGTCAAAATGCTTACTGCACCATGACCTTTAGTTTGCAGAAAAGCATGTTTTGGTGACAGTTCTGTTTTTCCAAACAAACCTGGGTGATTGGAGCATTGGTTTTTTTATGCTTCTCTGTCTTTCTTAATTATTGTTCATGACTATATGAAAACCATTTCTTCTCATGAAGAAAAATCTCATTTCATCATCTGATTGTTGGAGCAGGTTGCCCAAAGAAGTTGTGAATGCTCACTCCTTGAAGAATTCAAGACCAGGTTGGATGGAGACCTGAATAATCTGGCCTAGTGGAAGGTGTCACTGCCCATGGCAGGAGATTGGAACTAGATGATTTTTAAGTTCCCTTCCAATCCAATCCTTCTACGATTCTATAATTTAATCAGAAAACTCTTCCTACAATACTTAAAAAAAACCTGCTTGAGTGTATTACTGTAAAAGAAAAAAGTTTAGATAAAATCTAAATCATAAATTTAGATAAAATTTATGGGAATGAAGTAAATATATTTAATGAACAACGTTGGTTTTTTAGATAAAATCCATGTTACAGGTGAAGTAAGAGATGTTATATCATTCTAAGCAAAGTATTAATTAGTGTGGCTGTGGAATCTGGATTCATTCTTACTGATTTTATATAATCTCTTACTTCAGTCTTTGATCAAACACCATTGTATCAACTAAACCATAGCACTAAGTGCCAGTTGTTTTTTGAACACCTCCAGGGATGGTGACTCCACCACTTCCGTGGGCAGCCCATTCCAGTGCCTGACAACCCTTTCCTTTTTACAGCACTTTGTCTGTTGGTCAGTTCTTTGTACTCAGAACAGAAGCTGTTAAATATTAAAACAATAACTTTTTTGCTTTATAAAAGCACAGTGCATTGGTGGTTATGAACTGCTGTTTCTAACCACCACAATTATACACATAGATATCTATAGATACATAGAGATAATGTAATCATTGTGTATAACAGTGTAACAGTAGTATAGATTAATTTGGTTTTTATTTATTGGTGAAAGAGTGTCCAGGAGAATGTTTTCTGGTATGAAGTGAAAAACTGTACTTCATTTAGTATTATTAGTATTTGCTTGAATGTATTCTAGGTTTTCTATAGAGTAGAAAAGATTTAAGTTCCATTACATGCTAAGTTTACCACATTCTATAAATTTCTTTTAACAGCTGATGGTGGCAGAGAAGAATGGAACGATACGATTCTATGACCTGATTACACAGCAGGCCATTCTCTCCCTGGAGTGTGAACAAACACCACTGATGTCAGCAGACTGGTGTTTAAAAAATACCCTTAAAATTGGAGCAGTTGCTGGAAGTGATTGGCTGATCTGGGATATCACTCGCTCCAGGTCATTTTATACCCATGACATAGGTTTCTTTATTCTCTTCCAAATCAGTACATGAGGAGATGCAGGTACTTGGCTAACACACCATGGCAATCACAGAATCACAAATGGGCCAGGCTGGAAGGGACCACATTGTGTCAGCTGGTCCGACCTCCCTGCTCAAGCAGGGTCATCCTAGAGCACAAGGCTCAGGATTGAATCCAGGTGGTTCTGGAGTATCTCCAGTGAGGGAGACTCCACACTCTGTCTGGGCAACCTGTTCCGGTGTGTGGTCACTGCACAGTAAAGATGTTCTTCCTCATGTTCAGGTGGAATTTCCTGTGCATAAGTTTGTGCCCATTGCCTCTCATCCTATTGCTTGGCACCGTGGAGCAGAGCCTGGCTCCATCCCCTTGACACCGCCCCTTCAGATACTGAGAGACATTGGTGAGGTTCCCTCTCAGTCATCTCTTTTCAAGGATTAACTTCCCCAGCCTGCCCTTGTAAGAGATGCTCCCTTACTCATCTGTGTAGGCCCAATGCACTATATATTGTGTAAACTCTTCAGTAAATAAATGAACAATTATCATGAATTACGATACTGATACAAACCAGTCCCTGGTATTCTTTGTTTATCAATATTTTCTGTTTAAAATAACATTGTCTGTCTTTTTGTCCATTTGAGATAGCATCTCACTGTATGTGTTTGTTAAAATTTCATTCCAGCTCATAAATAGATAACTATTGATCCATAATAAACTGGACAACTACTTCCATTTTCCTACTCCAAATTGAGATTAAAGCTGCAGGAATGCTCTGGTTTTCCTCAGTTGCTTCACAGAGAGTAGACAATGTGTCCCCTTCACTGTACTTTTGGTACTTACAGTATGAGCTGCAGTTGTTTGCAGAACAGTTTTTTACCCTGAATGTCTGTTTTAGTTATCCACAGGATAAGAGACCTGTCCATGTTGATCGAGCCAGATTATTCAGGTAAAAGTGTTGTCTCTATTTTGTGGGTTTTATCTATTTAAATCTATGTCTGTGCAGGCAGTTGTGAGTTTAGTAACCTGGTTGTGTCTCACTTAAGTGATTTTTAGGGGGACTTGGTCTATAAACTTTGTGAGATTTGTAAATGACCCATATTTAGCATATGCGTAGCATTCGTGTCTTTTTTTTTTTGTTTTACAACAATGTGCATAAGGGACTGTGGGTGGGGAATCATTTACAAGTTAACTCACTAAATGTATTTCTCTGCTGTTAGTAGAATATGTGACATCTTCACACAGTTAGTCACAAGGGAGAGAACTCCACTTTGTGGGCACTTCTGCTGGTATGACGGGTGTTTGGAAAGTACATTCATTGTACTCACAGATGGATTCACTCTATTCATAGGTGGTCCCGAGTGAATGAAAATCTGTTTGCAACCACTGGATATCCAGGAAAGACAACTACTCAGTTGCTGGTTCATCATTTAGGACATCCCCAGGTAAATTTTTAACTGGAGTTGCATCTGTTCTCTGCAGATCAGGCTCATGTTACTTAAAACCTACAATAAAAAACTAGCCCAAACCATCCAGAACTGCTTCTGGGCGTACCTATTTTATTTTATTTTGTTTTGTGGCATTCATGCTAAGGAAAAAAAAATTGCAGCACACTTAACCTGCTCTTTTAAAAGCTGCTTGATCTATATGTTTTAATTTGCTTTGCCATATTGGTTCTGAGGGGAAGAAAAACACCTTTAAACACCTAAAACACCTTTACTGATATTTAATAAATCTGGCAATATTTCTAGTTCTAAGGAGGCTTAAACCAGCTAATAGTATATTTTTCTGGTTCTAACCAATTGTATTTTAAATCATTCATGAAAATGCAAAGCATAGGAAATACTTTGGTTTTGCTGGAGTCAGTATATATTTGTAATGCTTACAGTAAAAATATTACCTCCAAACATACTAGTTGTGAGTACATTGAAATAATAGAAGTAATTTCATTTATAAAGCTTTCTAAGTGTGAGATCATGCCTTTTTAATAATAATGTTTAAACTAATGTAAATAGTTGAAACTTTTTGTTATTGTGGAATATTTTGCTGTATGTTACTTAAATGCAGTAAGTAGCTACTGGAACTATGGTGCAGAGAATTTGATTTTTCAGATGAATTTTAGTTGTATTTTAACTGTATTTGTTTAGGAGTGTTTAATCTGTGGTGTTTATTTGTCTATGCAAGTTGATATCTGCAGTATAGAAATAGTTTATAAGGGAAGTTGTATTGATACTTTTCTCTCTCTCTCTTTGTGTTTTGAAGCCCATTCTTACTGGAACTGCAGCTGTAGGATCTGGTTTGTCATGGCACAGAACTCTTCCATTATGTGCAGTCGGAGGAGATCATAAAATTTT
The DNA here is from genome assembly GCA_026261815.1 of Monarcha castaneiventris obscurior. Classification (NCBI taxonomy): domain Eukaryota; kingdom Metazoa; phylum Chordata; class Aves; order Passeriformes; family Monarchidae; genus Monarcha; species Monarcha castaneiventris. The sequence goes on from JAMPIT010000034.1 coordinate 3,004,239, forward strand.
CTTTTGGGTAACTGAAATGTAAAATAACAATTTGCCTTCATTATGAAACTTGACAGCATAATGCCTTTTTTCTAGTAAAATGAAGAAATTTACTCTTTGTAGTGGTTTTCACTTGGACAACAGAAGAAAGAAGCAAGCAAGATATAAATCATTTGGTTTTGATTTTTAGCTTGCAAGTACAAGAGCTTTTGTAAAATTGATTATCATACATCCTGGTTATTTCTATTAAAATAAAACGTACTTTTTAAACATGGTATTTGGTGTGAAATGAATTTTTAAGGGGTTTAAAAAGAGATTTTGTGTCCCAGCATCTCAGTCTGACAATGTCACTCAGTTAACACAGCTCAAGTACTCTGAAATTGTGCAGTGTACCTGCAGAAAGAACACGTCTCTATATTTATATTAACTTTCTTAACCATGACTATCTTATAAGAAAAAAAATGCAGTAGTTCACTGTCATAAAATGTTGTCCCAGGGCGTTTTTGAATAGACTATTTACCACTACCAGTGGAGAACCTAATAGTAAAATCAGAATGAGAATTTGAAGCAGTTTTTTTCTCTAAAGATGACAGAGGGATTTACTTCAAGCCTGTCAAACAGCATAGTGAGGTTTTTTTCTGCTTACAGCCTTTTACTTCCAGTCTTTACAGGAAAATCAAAGGCATTCTGCTTTCTACAAACATATTTTTCCTGTCCTTCCCATACAAGACCCAGAACTGAAGTAAAAGAAGAGAAAAACAGAGATAACTCCTGTCTTGAGTATCTTTTTTGCATGCTTTTGCAAGTGAAGGGATGTCAAGATGTTTCAGCTAGTGTAAGAGCTCCTTACAGCATCATAGCCATCCTTATTAGCTGTAGTTAGATTTTAAAATATTCTTTTGTTTGTTCCTATTTATGTAGGACACATAAAACCAATTCAGAAGTAGGACATCAATAAGTGAGATTACAGTCACCTTTTAAAACAAAAAAACATATTGTATTTCTCATAATCCTTTATCTTTGAGAACTTTTGCACTCCAACTGCCACTCCAACTCCAAATTTACCTAAAAAGAATATAAAGTTCCTTTAAAGTTCCAGTCTTGCCTTGTGTGTGTTTGAACTGTAAAATCAGCAGAGTGGAGGATGCTTCAAGATAACAGCACTCTGTTTATCTTGTGTCCATTATCTCTGTTTGACCAGAGATAGCAGCCTAAAGGGGATGTTTAAATCACTTGTAGCTAAAAATCTTTGTGGGTCTGGAAGGAAGGATTGACCTGAAGCACTGTTATCCTTTTGGTGTGTAGTGAAACTGAAACAGATGTGGGTTTTCTGTCCTCAGAGCAAACTTTACACAGCTCCTGCCTATGCAGAATATATACACTATACTCAGGACCCATATAGACAAGAGCAATTTGCACCAGGTATGTGCAGGTGCACTCATGAGTGAGACCTTTTTGGTTTAGAATTGCTTTAGACCCAAGAGGGTAATAGACAGAAATTCTTTTGTTCTGTAGTTAATTCAGAAACCAGGATGTTTGCTTTTCATACTCTGTTTTTTAAGGACTACTTAAAACTGTTTACCCAGGAATGATCGTGCCAAGTTCAAGGCTCTTCATTTTATACTGGAAAGAAGCAATATGGATATTTGAAAAAATAAATAAATAAATAAGAGCAGCTAATGCTTTTAGCATGTTCCCCATGCTCTTTTGTACAGAACAAAATAATTAGTTAATCCTCTGATGTTGCCTTAGCACAGTACTTGGAAAACTGAAACTTGACAAACTATTTTCAGAGAACTGCAAACCATTTATCATTTAGTTTCCATTTCCTCTTTCTTTTTTTTTTTTTTAAAGAAACCTACATAATACCTCACATTTGTGTTTCTCAGTCTATTTAACTGTCAAGGGTTGATAATTCTCTGAACTGTTAGCAAGACTTGTACAAATTCTGGCTCATTGAGATTATTGAGATTGGGGGTTGCTGAAATTCAGTTGAGAGAAAAATCATAGAGGCAATATCAGTTTCATAGAGAAAACTTTACTAGAATACCCTTTGCAAGCATGGATTTAGAAGACTCCATGGGAAATCAAGTAAATGTTAATCCAGACTGATCTTTTCAGCTGTTCATTGGACCACCTTATTAAAAACAACTATTGCCCCTTGTGGAGGATCAGGTGACACCATGTCTGGAAATTTTTTTGGATCAGCTTTTTGTTTCTGTTTAACTTGTGTCTCAGTTGTATAGCTGTTTGAGTTCTGGGCTGATTCTAACCCCAGTGCTGTGTCCTGGGACCTGTAACAGTGTATAAGCACACAAGATGCATATGAACGTTCTAAGCTACAGTAGCACTTGCCAGTTTTTCTCAGCTTGTGCAGTTTTGTTTTGCAGTTGACCTGAGGCTCTGGTTTTGTGCAATATATGAAGCAGATCAGTTTCAATGCTTTGATGATCAATGCTTTCTTTGCCTTTACTTTTCTGTTTACTGTAATCACAAGACATGTATTTTTTACTAATGATGAAGATAGAGCTCTGATCAGTTTTCTGTACACATGGCTTTTCCACTCCAAGTTAGCCTCAGCATCCACAAAGTTAACATCTTCAAAATACTAATGTTCAACCAAACTTCATTTTGCTAACTCTTAAACACTCTTTAATCTATTTTCCTTCACTGGAAGGTGGAGCTACACAACAGGGCCTTTAAATGCCAGCATATATATGTACACATGCATAGGGTATAAATGCCAGCTGTTACATATTGTACAGTACTTTTTCCTCAGTCTGACATTTATCATTCAGTATGGGTGCTGGTACAAAATACACTTTCAAATTGTACACACGATAAAACTGGATATTATCACTCAATTATTTTTTATAAATCCTCTCCTTGGGAGTTCAGTCATTTATAGTTACAGTTGAACAAGTTAGTTCAATTAAAACTTTTTAAAGAGGTTTTGGAAAATTTGGATCATTTTCCTCTGTTCTCTGTTTTTCACTTTTCATACCCTGCATTTCCTAACTCAAGCTGGGAGGAAAAAGTGCTGTGTTGCACTTTTCAATGCAGTATTTTTGGCGAAATTAAAAGCAGGAAGTACCAGAAAGTTCACAGAAGAGCGTATTCTTGGGAGATTTCTTACCCAGCTTTACAGACCAAGACATTCTGATAAGATCTGACTATGCATTTACATTAATTTTCAGTGCCATTGCCTGGAAAAATTGTATCATAGACACTTTATGGTAAATGAGATTAATTCTTCTTGAATATACTTAGTTGGACTTTAGGGTACTTAAGGTGGCAAAATAACTCAGATAAGTTAAACAAACAGCTCTATTGCCTAACACAAATTTGCACAACTCCTGTAAGCTAGGAATTGAAGGCTAAACCCACTGAATTTAGGTTATCCTGCTGCTCTTCCTTTGGGAGAGATGAGAAATTGCCAGCAACGTCAGTGCTCCAAAGCATAGTATTAATGCCTTGAGGTGGCCACCTAGAAACAGAGACTAGACAAAATAAGAGAATAAAAGTATGTGTTTATTTGTAAGGCCTTCAAAGGTACCCCCTGGGCAGTCAAAAGGCTACACCCAAGATGGACCCTGGGTCATGGGGTCTTCACACTTTTGTAAGTTTGGTCCATTTGCATATCAGGGTTAATTCTCCAGTTATAACTTCAGTAAATGATGTAATTACCCCAAGTTTGCCTCCTCCCCCCCTTCTCTAGGCTTTAGTTTGCACATTTTGGGGCCTGCTGTCCTTGGAGAGCAAACCTAGTGAGGTTTGTTATGCCTAACCAGCATGAGAGAACAGCAGCAAACAGGCCACATGAAACTTCAGAGTTACACACTAAGCAGAACAGGATTTGAAAAATATGTAAGTTAAAACCTAAGGCATCAGTATGAATCACAAGTTGTTCAACAATTCAAGCAGTATGGACAAAAAACTTTGCTGTACTATCTTAGTAAGAGAGTAATAATGATGTGCATATGACAGCAGGTTAGCAATACATGCATTGTGAAAGTAATAAAGTAAAAAAAATCTGCTTCAGTAAATAAATGAGAATTTTATGGAAACTTGAGTAACAGAATTAAGTGCTCTGTGTAGAGCCACCATTGATTCTGTATATGGATTTGTAGAATGTGTGGCAAACTGTAGTAATTTGGAAGTAAACTGAGAATTTTGGTAAATTTTAAACCAAAATTAGCGCAGTACATTTGGGGTCTCATCTTCAAAGCATTACAGTAATTAGTGTGTCTTTATTCATCTCATCACATGAGAAGCTTCCACCAGACAGCCTCAGACTATGGTGGTTCCTTCAGTGCCCTGAATTTAGGAGGGTTTATTAAATTTAGCAGTATTCAGATGTAACCATGGAGAATTTCCACCAAATACGGAAATCCGCTACAATCTATTTGGATTTACTGCTGTGAACAGGGACTCCAGATCACCACAATTTTGTCTTTTTCGGAAGAATCCAGGGCCATTCAGTGCTCCTTATTTTCACTCCCCACATCCAATGTGTGGCACTTCCTCACTCAAATTATGTTTATGGGCACAGGAGCAGTTCCTTCACTGGCTTTTCTCATTATTTCCTTGACGTTTGACCACAGGGGACGACACTTGGCAAACACACTATGCAGGGCCACGTCCTGAGGCCTGCGGAGTGCTGGGTGACAGTGTGACCCCCACGGGCATGACCGGAGCGCCTCAGCGGCTGTCACCACTTGCACCACAAAGCGGGTGCCAAAGGAGGCACCCCAGAAGCTCCGGGTTTATTCTCGGGGATCATTCCTGTGGCACGGCCGGCTGTGAGGGCTGCGGCCCGGGCCTGCGTTTCCCAGGAGGAAGCGCGAGCAGCGGGCGCGCCCCGCCCCGCGGAGCTCGGCGTTTGTTTCCGGGCCGAGGCTGCGGAGCGCGGCCGTGCTGGGGAGCGGGGCTGCGCCCGCCCCGGCCCGCGGCCATGGACGAGGACGGGCTGCCCATCGTGGGCTCCGACATTGACCTCACCAAGGTACGGGCTGCGCTCGCCCGGAGCTCCGGGGCTGCCGCTGCTCCTCGCCGGCGGCGGCTGCGCTGGCCCTGGTGCTGGGCGAGCCCCGCGTCCCCCCCAGCTCGGCGGCCCGGCCCGGCCCGGCCCGGCGGCAGCGGGCGAAGGGAGCTCCCTGTGCGGTGACGGTGCCGCCCTCGCACCGGGAACGAGCGGCTCTGGTCCTCTGCTGGGTCTGCAGCTGCTCTGCAGACGCCTTGTGCTACAAGTCCTGTGATCACGTTGTATTTACAGACTTAAGCCGTTTCAAACATCGATCTGTGAGACAATCCCCGTGCAGAGTTGTTTATTCGTGTCTTTTAATGTTGCAGAAACTTTTCTTTTTAAACTTCGTTTCCTAAATACAGAGTATAAAGACAGGACAGTTCCAGTTGTCCCAGTGATTCTTCCATGTTCTGTGCCATCCCGCAAATTTCTGCTAAGGTCATGAGCACTGCTTGACAAGTTTTGGAACCACGGAGTTGAACTTTAGCAGATCCTGTTATAGAGGTGCACAAGCTGAAGGCTCGAGATGGTAGCAACAAAAGTCGCACAAAAAAACAGGATGCTTTAAGATTGCTATAGTGAACTGTATATTGAATGCAGTGATAAATCAACGACTAAAGAGGTGGAGAATAGGGAGTCACTGTATTCACCAAAAAAGTGCAGCTGAATCTTGGCTGCTAGTAATATTCCTTGTAATTGTTCCACTCAAATCGATGACAATTTCATAGGCTAATTTCTGCAGAGGTTAGGACTTAAAGCAGTTGTCCAAGGTTATTAATTCTGAGGCACTATAATTTTATGCTTAAACTTTTGTGTGTAAGTTCCTGATTCCAGTCTTCTGTAATGGTTTAAATAAAAATGCCAGCTCTGTGTTACAATATGACCACCATTCTTTTTGGCAAACGTGAGAGTCTGCATTTTATTCTGAAAAGTATGTGAGCATCAAAACTGATCTGGAGGATAATTTTTGGTAATTTTATGGTAGTCTGGGCTTGCAAATAAGAGCCAGTATGGGTAGCCACTAAATACTTAGACAGCAACATCACTACACTTTAGTTTTCATCATGGTGTTAGTTGTAACTGAGTATTAGTATGGCTGGCCAAGTTTGCTTTTCCTTCTTAAACTCCAGAAGGAAAGATTCTGATTTCCTCACTGTTTTTAAAAAACATCAGCACTGATTTTCAGGAATAATCACTATTTCATCTAAAGGCAGTTTCTTTAAGATAACAGGCCTTCATTTATTGGGTCGTGTTGCCCTTTCTGTGTGTCCTGTAAATTCACAGCTGTCATGTTAGTAGATTTTTAGTGGCAAGGGATTTGTATGAATGCATATGTAAATCTGGGTATCAGAAAATGGTTTGTGTATGTATGCATTCATAGCAGGCACACTTAAGACAGATTTCCAAATAATTTCTTCTAAAAATGTGCATTTTTTTAACAGATATTTGAATCCAAATGTGAAAATTGACATTGATGTGTAACCTAATTTTCTTATATTTTTTAATGCAGGTTCCTGCTATTCAGCAGAAAAGAACTGTAGCATTTCTAAACCAGTTTGTGGTTCACACAGTGCAGTTTCTCAACCGCTTTTCTACTGTTTGTGAGGAGGTATGTTTATTATTTTCCCAGCTGTCCATTTATACAGTTTAAAAAATCCTAGAAATGAGAACCATTCATTTAAATATTTTTGATGCAGTAATACTGGTAGCTTAAACCAAAAAATACTGTCTGCTTTCTGTTCAAAGTTTCTCTTGAGTAAGCGCTTAAGACAGAATTTTTCCCCGAGGGATCCACATGAACTCCTGATTGTGCCACACTCAATCCTGTTTCCTTAAACTTTTGCATTTGGCACAGTCTTGAACTTTTTGGTACAGGGAATTTGCTCTGAGCAGCTTCATCTCTGGCTCTTGTCGTATGGAAGAAGGATGCTGTGTTCCTATGGTGCATCAGAACTTACTGTCAGATATTATCACCTGTAATTTAAAAGAGTGATACACTGAGCTCTGAGTGTAAATAATTTTTATGTTGAAAAAATGGCGTTTTTGGCAAGTGATTAGCATAGAACAAGAAGCCCTTAACTTCAGTTTCCTGTAAAAAGAGAGAAAAAGAAAAATATTTAGGATTAGTAAGTTTATGTGGTGACTTTGGAGTCAATAGAAATACAACAGATCAACAAGATTAGACTTGTCCACTGAACAGGACAAGAGTGCTTCCTCCCTTGTAGAAAGGGTGTTTCCTATTGTGGCTTTGAGTGTAACCTTTTTATCTTCAGAGGTTTTTTGTAATTTTTCATTAGTTTATTCAGCAAAGAATACTATACAGCTCTAGCCAGCTGAGCTAGGGTAGCAGTCAAATCCAATAAGCCTAAACTATGTAATCTGAGAAATTCTCTTATTTGTTGGTGAAGTTTAGGGCCAGACCCGTGACAAGTATAAAATTTGGCTACCACATGAATATATGGAGCTTCAGAGGAAAAAAGTAATTTTTCCTGGGTTTTTAAACTTTGTGTAACTTGATAGGTGGGACAGTGTAACTGCCTGATGATGCTGTTGTCAGTTGCCCAAAACTCAGTTGTCTCCTGATCTCAGTATTCCCTCTTCCATAGGCACTGTGGAAATCAGAACACATCTATTTAAAGCCACCTTGAGCACGCAGCAGCACTGTGAAGCCTGCCTAATAAAACAGTTATTAGCTAACCAAAATGTGTTGTTACCCAAGAGACTAAAGAGTTGCTTTATATACTCCTTGAGAAATTTTTTGTATTTATGAAGTACGGAAGTGTTTTGAATGTGAAAGGTTGCAGTGTAAGTCAACAGAAGCCAAGAAATTTAAAATCAGGGCTGACACCATCCTTAACTCTAAATTTCTTGGCTCTTGTCTAGTCAAATAGACCCATAAAATTGCATAGTTGTCTTTTGTACATCTTTCCTCACCCTTTCCCAGTAATATGTAGGACACATAGTTCCTTCCAATAGGAACTGACTCCTCTTCATGAACAAAGGACCATCTGTAAACAAGTCAGTGCACTATCCAAAAAGACTAACTCCTGTCAGTCTCCTTCTACTTTTTCTAGCATATTGGCAGAACTGCCATTTTCTTAGGGTGTTAAAGTTCTGCTTCAGAGCCAGGCAGAATCTTGCCAAGGTGCCAGAAAACTGTCAGAATGGTACATATCTGCCAGCCAGCACTCTAGCCAACTTCACTTGGACAGGTCTGGTGGAGTATGGTAGTGATTAGTTAAAAGACTGGCAGTTCTTACGGAGTAATTTAGAAAAACTTAAGTTGTATTTTAAAAAAAAGTCAAAATTTGATTGAAGTGGACCTGGAGCATATAAAGTGTGGTTAGTTCTGATTCATTGTGGATTTTGACTGTATAGGACTTTGAATCACCTGCTGTATTAATTATCGGATTTTCTCTGATACTGTTTTTGCTCAGTTACGTACACACACATCATCTCTTTTAGTCTTCCATATTTGTAAAAAGTTTTGAAGGAAAATCATTTGATAACTGGGAGAGTACAATATGTCTACCATTGTTCTCCAGTTGCCCAAAGTCATACCCTGTTTACTTTGGCTTTCTTTTGTGCATAGTCTGTCTTCACTTCTGTCAGTCATTATATGGGAAAAGCAGTGCAGAGGAAAATTATTTAAAATTTGAACTGCTGTAGGTACTGTACTAAAAAGGGTTGTCATTGCTTCATTTATTTCATAATGTGATAATCTCATTTGCACTGTACTCTGCCTTTGGCCGGGAGAAGACAAAAGTGATTTTTTTTAACTAGATGCAAATTGTTTTATATGTACAAGTGCATAGGGGAGTGTTTGCATACCCTAATTGTTTTCTGTTGTAGAAATTGTCAGCACTCTCTCTCCGAATCCAGCAAATTGAAACCACACTCAATATTCTGGATGCAAAGGTTTGTATGGATATAGACTTCATCTTCTGACAGTGACAGCTTCCTAGATTATGTGAACTAGCTGCCTTTTTATAGTCTGAATTGAGCAAGTAAGTTTTCATAATGATTTGAAGGAGCTAATATAAAATCCTGATATCAAGATTTCTCTCTTTGCATGCCTTGCTACTTACACTGTATAACAGTTGACTATGTAGTGGATACAGAAGAAAGGAACCAACAGTACCTAGTGGAAAATTTGAGTTTGTTAAGCATGTGGAACAGGAAAGGAGCACTTTCTGCCCTACAAACTCTAATGAGGAAATTCTTGCCCCCTTTGTAAAACAAAAGTGTCTTTGTGTGTTACTGAACTGTAGGGACTTCAGCTGATGTAAGTAACTAGATAGAAGCCTTGTAAATCTTTTGATATTGAAATGTGACCTTAACTGGATCTAAGCTAGTGCAGATGTGTTTGGTTTATCTTCTTTATCTGAAATGACAAGAAGATCTAATCTATGGTCTTATATAGGAAATAGAGTGTATAATTTACTAAAAGAAATAAAACCAAAAAAAAAACCCCAACAAAATCCCACAGTCAATAAACCACCCACTATAAAGTTCTTCTTCCAATAATGATGGAGGCAATTTCAGTTGGCTTTTCTGGCAGCAAGGGTGGAATATTTTGGAACTGTTCATTAAGGTCTTGGTGGAGAAAAAATAGTGTAATGATACAAACAGAGCTTACTAACTCTTACTTATTTCAAAATATTTAGAAATTATCAGTATGGATAATTTTTGCAGAATTCTTCATAATCATGTTAAATAGAATTACTTCAAATAGATACACAGTGTGTTTAGTATCCACTCTCAGCATTTCCTGGAAAAAAGTGAAAGATGTAGAAAACTGAAAAATTTGTAACCAGTCACCCATCTGTTAGGTGATAGAGCTGTTCTTGCCATGATTTCTTTGACTGTCGGGGAAGTAGCAGAGATTGTGTGGCTCTCGTGTGGTTGTTAAGTGCAGTAGCAAAATGCTAGGAATGTGTGGAAGCCTTTCCTGCTCTGCAATCCTGTGTTAACAGTGAAAGCTCCAGTGGAGTGTTTGGGGGTTTTTATTGTAGAAGGCAGCTGAATAGAAAGATTTTTTTTTTTTCCCCCAGTCAAAATACCAAAACTAGGGATAAAAAGTTACAATTTCGCTAATGTAAAACCTACCTGGACAATAAGTGGTAAGCAGCGTGCTGCAGATTTCGTTGTACATGTATGTGGTCTTATGATGTGCTTATTGCTTAATTGATGATGTTTTTTGCATTCAGTTATCGTCAATTCCTGGCCTAGAAGATGTCAAATTTGAAGTGTCCAGTGCAAATGTAAACAGTGTTACAAATGGTCCCGTGGCACAGGCTGCTGCAGATCAACAGACAGCTGTATCACCTCAGTCTGGAGTAAGTAATGAAGTGTAACTCATGCCTTGAAGGACCAGAGCTCTCCAGGTCAAGTTTTTAGTGTCATTTGAAGTAGACAGAAGAAGCAAGTCTATTGGAAGTGAGCAATCAACTGTAAAAATAGAAAACTAAGCTTTTCTTTACTGACACTGTTTTAACAAGTGACTTAAAACAAAAAAGGCTATACCCTTTCTTAACTATGTGGTCTAAATGATTAGAACGAAATCAAATCTAATGTTGAATTTCTCCTTCCTCTTCTTCAATCACACTAAAATATGAACATGAATTACATCAGGGAGCTGGGAAGGTCATGAGTGAAAATAACAATTCGAATCACATAATTCCAACTCCTTTCTTCAGAATGTGAGCTTTTAGCTCAAATTGGAATTTCTAGCATGCTTTATTCTAAAGAATTCATTACATTGAAGGTTTTCTATATATTATCCTCCATGCATCAAAAATGCCCGCTTATTGCAAGCATCAGCATTAAGATCCTATCCCTGCAACTAATTTTTTGTCATTTTGGGGAGTTTAATGTGTGTGATTGGTTGATTTTTTAACCCAGACATTGAAATCCCATGATCACCACTTAACTAAGTGAGGCTTTTGGCCCATTTGGAGATGGAGTTCTTTTCCCAGTTTCCTCTTACAGTTTCTTCTCATGGAATCTTCAGTTCTGATCTCTGCTCATTCTCGTATTTGGTGGAAGTTGCTGTGGAGAAGCAGTAGCTGGAGCACTCTGCTGCTTTTGCCTGCCTGCCAAAGATTGTAACTCTGATGTGCAGGCAGCAGCATGGGAGACACTGGACAGCACTGCGTGTTCCAGCCGTGTTAGAGAATGACCCACCATTAGGTCATTTTCTTTAAAATGTTCCTCTTCTCAGATATTAAAGTATATAAGTATATTTAACTATATAAAGTTCATTTATTTCTGAAAGGATGTTCCCAATGCTGCTTTCAAGTGATTCGTTTTGTAGAAAAAATACAGTTTTCTGTGTTCTTTTAATAGTACTAGAACTTCTTGTCATTTTTCATTTGTGTAAATTAAATACTTTCAAGGAGTCTTTGATTTCATTACATTGTTCTTTAACTAATGATTTATGCTCTAAAGTATAGTTTAGAAGTTATATGATCTGTATGAAACCCTTGTCAGGAAATCAAATAAATATTTTGAGGAAAAAAGGAATTGGGCTGCTGGAGGAGATGTATAGATCTAATCCTTATAAATATTCTTTATGAAAAGACCATTTACATTTAGTACTGTGTTATTCATTAAATACAACTTAACAGGGTTATTAGGGGCTTTTTGGTTTTTTATGCATTGTTCAATAACTTAAAATTGTAACTAAAAGTAGAAAGACACTCTTTGAACAACAAAAGAGCTGGATTTTGTGATTTCAAACATCTTGAAAACCTTTAATTCTATGAGTGTAGATCAGAATAATCTTGATGAAGAAGAGCACTTTACCTTTAAATACCCAGTTTTATGGGTTGGAATCTCTCCATGGGTCTGGTGTGTACACCTAACCATTACAGGGTTTGTTCTTCATATACAGCAGAACAACACACAAGAAGAAGGGTTACAGAAAACGGAGGTAGTAAAAGAAAATGTCACAACTGTGGCCAAGGATCCAAGATATGCCAGATACCTCAAAATGGTACAAGTGGTAAGTCAGTTCTCATGTCATTCCTTGGCTATGATGTTATTTTTAGGCAGAATGTAACACACAGCTGTAAGTGAACATTAAATGTCTGAACACATAGATGGCAACAGTAATTTTTAAGCTAGGATAACGTCACAATATTCTAGCACTTCTTCTCTAATAAATGAATTAGTGTAATATATTCCCTCAGACAGCTTCTGGCAAGATCTTTCTACAAAATTCTGCTGGTATACTTGTGAACTGAAGGTGTGAAATGTGTAAATGCAAAGTGATATTAGCCGGAGGCACAGAAGATGCCACTGGAAGTGTAGTTGTCCTGGCAGAATTGGAGTCATTCCCTGCAGACAGACATGATTACAGTTTGATTTTACTGTAGGGTACAAAATACAGCTTTGCAAGTATAGTCCAGAACAGCAGTACTTCATATTTCTGTAAGGACCAAAATAGAGATACAAGGATTGCTTCACTGTTTGGTTCTATTCCAGTTTCCTGTTATTCATGATGCAGGTTTTGTTTACCTCTTTAGCTGTGGTCTGTGCTACAGATAAATAGGTAATAAATGAATGTAATCTCAATACTTACATGTGTGAAAGCTAATGAAGGAATGAGAAGGTGAATGGGAGACTCCTTGTGACATTCTTAAGAGCTCGTTTCACATCCACAAAATTAAAAATGGGATTGGAAACAAATTTATTTCTATTTTTTTTCAATTTGTCAGTGGAAATTTTCCTCTAAAATATATATTATAATTCTGGAAAGTATGACTACATCATAGTATTAATAAAATTTTGCTTGTGTTAAAACTAACTTCATGGTTTCACTCAGTCTTCACAGAAATTACTACAATTGGTCTGCTTTGTCCCTTGAATGATGTTCCAAACCTTATTTTTCGCTTGAATCACAAATTGGCACTTTATGGGTAGCTTATTACAAACCATTTGGAAAACCTAGCAATGGGATAGTAGCAGAGAGTAGAACACTATGTTACTGTATTGATTTAATGCCAGACTTCAAAGTGGATTTGAAAGTGCTGGATGGTCTAATTACTTTGAAAATTTTTTTTTCTTTTTGTGACTGCTAGAGGAGTGAGATCTCACTTTCCACATTTCTCCTGTGTACTGGCAGTTCCTGGTGACTCCTCTGCCAGTTGTAAACAGTGTGGTAGGAAAGTCAAGCTAACATACTACAAATTAATGTGTGTTTTTGTATTTGCCAAACTTGTCTCCTTGTCCGGTCAAGTATTTCAGTTAGTGTCATTTATTTGCCCAAATTAAGTTTCCAGATGAAGGTTTGTTTGAACTGATAATTTATTTATTGTTCATAATATTTGTAGTATAAAACAGCACCATTCTACACTAAAAGTAGCTCTTCCGTGAAATTGTGACAAACTCATTTTGGTGGAGTGCAGTTGAGGATACTAAATTCTTACTTTTTAAAATTTACAACAGTATTCCCAGAAGTCATACAAAAGCAGTGCCATATTTGCAGATTAAAATTTAGGAAAGCATGAAAGGTAAAGGAATTGTAATGCCCTGATTGTATTCTAAGCAGATACAGGTACAATCTTAATTGTTTTTCTTCAGATAAAAAGCCTACTCTTAAAGGGTATTTTGATTAAACTTCAGATTAGTTTTGTGTATCTATGATACATGAGGATACTGAGAGGATTTTTTTCTTGCAGATTTTAATGCACACAATGTTGGAATAAAACATACTCCAAGTGTGAACATAAAAACAACCCATTCTTAGAAGTCCTATACCAAGTTCCCTTTGATTGAAAGCACATATGAATTCTGCTTTGCTTGATTTGACTCAATTCTGTTTTCACCTGGTTTGAGTTGATGCATAAACAACTCACCAGTGATTTCTGAGGTGTGGAAAAGTACCCTAAGAGCAGTCAAGCAGGAGGAAAAGCATTGTTAGAAGATGGTGTATCGACACACACGATCCCCGGTGTCTAAATCTGTGCTAGAATAAGTGATTTTTTTTTAAACTGTCATGATATACTCAAATAAATATTCAAAATACTCACCTTTGTAGTGTACATCAGTTGTGAAGTACTGAGGTGTTCTTCTGTTTCAAGCTAACATAACTGTTTGAGTGACCTTTTTTGGCATTTTGGATGACAGATTGCTAGAACTGTGTACCTGTGTGTGTGCTGTTCCACAATCCTCATGCACAAGCCTTGATTGTGATTCTTGCTGTGGAACTGTCGCTAGTATCACATCTTTTTCTGGAACATTAGTCATGGCTGCCCTTTATTTTATCATTATTTTACTTCCTTTTGCACAAAAGATGCCAGTCCTTCACCACTTTGCATTTAGAATTTCTTAGACCACCAGTAGCTTCGTCCCTTTCAAATCAGAAATTGTATCCTCTTTTTTTTTTCTTTTTTTTTTCCCATATCCTATGTTGGCATGGAGTGATCCAGATGGTATTTCTGATGGTTTCCAACAGGAGATGGCAAAGCAACAAGTTGCCTTTGAGCAGCTCTAGGGGAAACATAGGAGCAGTTTGTTGGAATGTGTCTCATGGGAGGATGTGGGTCTTGGGTATGTGATCCAAGATGAGGGGATGTTTAGGTGTTGATGAATAAAATAAAGTGCAGAAGCTGTGGAAGGACTTGCAGTGAAGGGAAGGAAGTTTTTAACACATACATAGTTGGCTGAAATCTGTCCACAAGTCACAGAAGATTCAAGCCTGACTGCACAAGCAGTTGTATTCAGAGAAGTCACTTTTAAATTGTGCTTCTGTTCTCGTGTCCTGTTTGCCTTTTTCTCCATGCTTTTTAGACTTCTCCAGTTTTTAGCACTGCCTTAAGAGATCCTTCTGGAGTGGTAGCAGATGTACTTCCCTGGTTTTCTTCTCTCTCTTGGACCTTCAGCATGCTCAAGTCTTTCCTAGCACCATTTTTCTCTGCTGTCTTTGTGCTACTTTGTGCTTTCTTCACATTCTTACCCATACAGATAACTTCAGCTTCATGATTTTGTCTGCATGAATTGCAGGTGTGTCTATCCAGTCTTGATTCTCTCCCTGCAACTTTCTCTAGATGTTTTGCAATAAATATAAGAGGGGTTAAAAGGGCCTTTAATCTCAATCATTTCTTGCTTCTAGGTTCATATTTGATGGCAACTGAGATTATTGTTCCATGCTGTTGTTTGACAAGTGACATGCATCAGTTAGTATGAAAGTGTGGTTTAAAAGTACCTGTGTAATTTAACTCACCTGTTTGTGTCCAGTAGTTTTACGTTATTTTTCCTCCTGCTACACAGGGTGTTCCTGTAATGGCAATACGAAACAAAATGATTTCTGAGGGGCTAAATCCAGATCTTCTCGAGTAAGTAATTTGTGACTCTCCATAGGGCTGGAGTGCAACCATGTGTTTAAAAAACTTGGAAAAACATGTGCTTAGAAGAGGTTGTTCAAGGTGGTGTGACCTACAGCAGTGACAAGCTACCATTAGACAATGTGCATTTAGCAATGAGGAGTCAAAAGGTCAGTAGCCATTTTCACTGCACACATACCTCATTTAGACTATGAGGTATTGCCCAGGTACTTTATTTCAACACTCCAATAAGAAAATGTTATTATTGTAGAGTAGTAAGAACAAATTCAATCTTATTTTGCCAGATGCACGAAGGACAATGCAGCTGTTTCCAGATTGTCTCAGTAGATGGAGTGCACAACTTGACTTCAAAATTGACAGTGTAAATTGAAGTCAGCAGTGTAAAATTTTGGCTGTTGATTGGGTTAATCTGATGTGAAGACTACTTAGAATACATAGTAATTTTCAAAGCTACTTGTCTGGCCATAAACATTAATTTTAGTCTTAGTTTACATCTGACATTTAATTTAGTTCCTACTGGATTATTTCACAGAATTTGTTAAACTGATGAAAGTATTAACTTTCATTCTTACTTTATAGCCACCAAAGTGTTTGAAGTACTTTTGCATTCTCTTCAGAAACTGTCAGGGTATTAGAAAGTCCATTTTTCCTTTCCAGTGATGTCTTTTTACATTTTGTAAAGGCTTTTTCTGAAACTAGCAACTTGTTAAATAAAATAAACCTGAAGTGTCACCATATGATGAGTCACTTTAGCTCCCAGCTACTTCCTGGTGTCTAAATAAGCCTAGAGTAAGTATTCCTCAGTTGATATTTTTACTGATTGAATGAGAAATAAGAAAAAGACCATGTGCAAGTTGGAGATAGCTTTAGCAAACATGGGTTTTCTAGATGTGTGTTAAATGTGTTGTATTTTTTGCTGTGCTTTCAAGTCCATACCTTTTTATAAATGCTGCTGTATCTTCATGTTTGGGTGGGTTTTTATAGTAGGTAAATCAAAAAGATAATAGGTTAAATTTCAAAAGCAATTTTTTAACAAGTGTCTGCTTTTGGATTGTCTTATTTTGCATTAAGACACAAACATTATTGCTGTGGATGGAGGCTCACAGAATATGTTTGGTGTTAGATCTCAAAGTCCATCTTCAAAGATCTGTGCAACAGTAATGCTTAGACCGATTTTCTTTAAAATGTTATTGGTTTGAAAACCGGTTAAAGAAAGTTAATTATTTGCCAAGGTGCATAACGTGGAACATTTTAAGGTGTCTTATAGTCTTGTTTTTTTATATGTATCTTGCTATTCACACCACATTTCTTGGGTTTTCAGGTTCCTTGGGTCTGCTCACTCAGTCCCAGAGAAAATTAAGAAAATGTACACATGGCTCAGTCACTTACTGCAGGCTCCCCCAGCTCCTTGCCATTGGCTGAGCATGGGTTTTTGTGGCTGTAGATGTGCTAGTTCTAATAATACAGTGTTGTTTCTACACTCTCCTTTTGGCTGTTCTACTTTTGTTATTGCTTCTTTCTCAACTTTCTACAGTATTTGGTTACTGCCTGTTCTATCAAGCTCCCAGTTTACCTATCTTAGACTTTTGTTTCTTATCCTTCCTCTCTTGCCTGTCCTCAGTTCCAGGAGAGTTTGTCTGGCTCCCACGAACTAAAGGAATTCAGCGCCATCTTCATCTTCTTAATAAATGAGAGGTTTTGCACTGCTCTCTCCAGATCACATGTCTTTGCACAGCTCTTCTGTTTTGTCATTACCACGGCAACAAGGAATAATATTATGAAGTAGTATTTGCATGAGAAAGCAAATGCTTTCTTAATTTGTTTTAGAGGTGTGCAGTGGGGAGGGAGAAGGTTCTTCTGCAGTTCTTTAACACCCTTCTCATCTTTGCGTGCAGAATGTTTAGGAACACTTTAAAGTTACCTCAGGGATTCCCAACAGGGAAATTATACTAAACAGAACTAATGTTGGAAAAGAAATTCTATACCCCCAAGATAAATAAGAACAGGATGATTAATGCAACTGTCAGCTTAATTTAAAATGTAATATTTTATCCAAGAGATGTTAACTGTCATACAGGAAGTGAGTTTCTCTGAATGTCATTTTTCCCCAAGTATGATTTTGAGTGTATTTTCTACCTTGCTTTCAGATATTACCAGGCTCTGTCTTGCTTGTATGTCAAACTCATAACATACTTAGGAGGGAGAGTCCATGGAGAGCCAGCATCTTCAGGCAGTAATGTTAGTTAGTCTTTAGATGGCTTGCTTCACTCATCTTTATTTCCAGTAGATTCCCCAAGCAAACATTTTGCCACAGTGTTAAGATCCATCCTAAATATTCTCTTTAAAACTAAATACAAGAGGTCTGATCATTTGTAGTCAATAAAAATCCCATGGCTGTTCTTGCATGTCAAATTTAACCCAATGTTCTAGCCAAATTCCACTCTGAGTAATTCTTTTTTGCTTCTCTAAATTATCCCTGCAGTTTTAGTTGGATGCAATATTGTTCATTTCCTGTCTTATTTTTTTCATGTACTATTTACACTGCTCAATGGTGTACAGAATGTTCCTTTCAGCCCTAGAACCTCTGAAGATTGAAAAAAATGGAATTAATCATTATTGCCTGCTTTCAACTCTTTCTACAAGTGTTTGCCACTTCTTAATGATCTGTCATCATTTCTGATGGCATCAAAGGCCTGCATTCACACTGGTGTCTGCAGAGTTTTGATGTCCACTGAGTTACAGTTTGTAGTGTTTGCCTTTCAGCTGTAGGTGAAGCAATACCACTAAGGTGTGAGTTTGTGAACCATAAACAGTTAACGTGTGAAATGCTGTGGAAATAAAGTGCCTGCAGTTGTGAAAGGACAGTGGTGTTACGTGCTGAGTTGCTTGTGTTCTCAGCTGGATTTGCAACATGGAATGTTTTTGTTGCCTGCAGGACCCCAGATGCCCCTGTGCCTGCCTGGGGAGACGATGGCAAAGCAGAAGACAGTTCTGACAGTGAATCTTCATTCAGTGACTGAAGAGACTGATTCCAGCCTTTGGGAACCTTTGTTAAGTGCTCATGTGTTTGGAGCTTTTGCAGACAATGGTTTTACGTGGATCCCATGGGTGGCTTGGTTTATCTAATGATGTTTTTAAGGACTAAGATCCTCCGTGCTCTCTTCTGGAAAGTTTGAACAGGCAGTGTGTTTCAACCTGAACCCTTCCCCCATGAAAATGAATCATGAGATCCTTGGAGTTTTTAGGCTGCATCATGTCAGATTCATTTCTGATTCTGCTGAAATTACTTTGTAGAGCTCCAAGAATTCCACATCTCTAAACCTTCAGGTCTCTGAAACTGCATTATGGTCATTGTTAGATTTTCTATGTAACACTTCTAACCTACGTTGCCTTCTTTCTGCCCTGTAACTTAAAGGTAAATTCACTTTTGAAAATGAAAATGTTTCATTGATGAGCTGAACTATTTTCTCAATATCCTATATCTGCAGTGATGCAACAAGAATTACACGTAAGTCAGTTCTCTTAAGGTGATTGCAAATCAGTTACACTCAGATTTGAGAAAAACTAAAATACAAGTGAAAAATATGTTAAAATGCGTTTTGAATCTATTTTCAAAGCATATACCACTATCCAGTGCCACGTTAGAGTCTGTATGAAGTTGGTAAAGAAACTCCTACTCTCTAAGGGTTGATTTATTGAATTCAGAATGCAGATACAGACATGGCAAGATTGGTTTGAAAATGACACTGGGAAAAAAGCAAGGGACTTTGAGATTATTAATGGATTCTCACTACTTGTTCACTGTTATGTGGGTCAGTTGACACCATTTTCTAACTTCTGTTGGCCTTACTCAAAAGAAGCTGTGGCTGAGCAGTTTGCTTAGGATGAGAAGTCACCTCCAAGTTGGTGCCTTTGCTGATAATTTCAGCAAAGAAGCTAAAATTCAGTTTGTTTTATGATCAAACTACCTTGCCACCTCTTGAGGGATGCATTGAGGAACAATATAAAGAAATGCACTAGGAGCTTGACGTGTCCTGAAGATTCCCCTCAAAATTACTAAGTGTACTCCGTGACTCAAAAGTGATATTTTATTAAAGAATCTTCTTTAATACAATTTGTTCCACATGAAATCCTTCACAGTCTGTTTGAATTCCCCAGATTGTTGTGATTATACCAGAATGCTGTGTGCCAGGCAGCCATTAACTTTTTGGTATTTCACATTCTTGCTGCGACCAAGAGAAGACAAAAACTGAAGCTCCAAGTGTATAAGTTTGTTAGCTTTTATGACTGAGTCAATACCTTCTGTTAGTTATTTATGGCACTTCAGTAGGTTACCTGCTTTTTTTTTGCTGTAACTTAAGCATGGCTCCCATTTAAGCCTAGCAGACATATTTATGCTCTCCATAATCTGTAAATCAGAGTAAGGCCTGAATCCCCACAAAAGCATATATGCACTAGAGAATGTCTAGAGATGGTATTTCCATGGTGGGTTAATTACTATTGAACACTTAAACAAAAATACTTCATAGTTAACACTTGGTAAAACACAACAAATATTAACATATTAGCAATAAGTATTTCAAATGGAAATGTGATAATGTTATTTCAGAATGTATATATGGAAACACTCATGACTTTTTAAAATCTATATTTGAAAACTCATTTAAGCAGTCTGTATAATAAAAGCTATACTTTGTAAACCAAAGTTGTGGTTCTATTTCATTGCTGTATCTTGTTCTAAACAAGACAATGAAAATTCTTCCAAAGTCTCTGCAATTCAAGTTTCTCCAAAACCAGTTTTGCTGAAGTTATATCAACCTGCTACCCTAAGGGGAGAGTTTTGGAAATTGGGGTTTGGAGTTAAAGCTGACCCATGATGGCACTCTGACTACTGGAGAACTGAATATCCCATAGCCACTCTAGCTTCTGAGAAGCAAATTTAAGGAAGGCTGAAATTACATGTTTGATACTTTAGAACTGACACGCACCTATGTAAGGAAGTAGCATGATTTAGAGTTGAATTGAGAATTATTTTTCTAAAGAAATGAACAAGGTTACCAAAAGACATTTAAAGAAATAAACAAGGTTACCAAAAGACATTTAAGAAGGTATAGCTTCAGTTGTTTATCATTCTGTAGAAAATGTGTAAATAATTTTGGACTGAAAAAAACCCTAAAAATCAATTGTCTTTACACCACTGCAGATACACTTTTATATGGAATGAAACAGAAAGCCTCTGGCCTACAGATACTTGTTAAAATAATGGATAAGTAATCAGTAATTACATATGTCACAGTTTCATTAATAGGAATTGCGAATTTAACTGCTTAAGACTTGCAGGTTTTTTTCAGGGTAGGAGTTTACTTTGGAATAGTGCAACCTTGGTAGACTTGCAGAAACAATAAGAAAAATCTTGCCACTATCTTCTCTTCTAACTGGTGGCACTGTCCAGAAAAAATCCAAATGTCTGAACTGTGAGGAACTAGGGGGACAAAAAGATAAAACCATCCTGTTTTATGTTCAGTGTCTCAGCAGCCACAGTGCTGCTTCCTTTGGAACCTCTGACCACTGTAGGCCCTTCTGTTCCTAAACGCATCCCTTTACTTTTTAAGTTGTAGCCAAATTCAATCTGAGATGTTGCAGCTAAGGACACACGCTGACACAAGGAGCTAGTAAGTATGGGAAGGTTGGCTTGAGACTGAAATATGTCAGCTGTGCTGGTGCTCCTTGATCTGCAGCAGTTTTCTAGGGATGTGGTGCTAACCCAGACAGCTGGAAAGTCCTTAACCACAAGCTAAATCCTATGAGCAGAGAATATTCCAAGGTGCTCATTATTTGCCATCTGTTTTGGAATAGAAGATGGACAATTTCAGCTTGGCAGCACAGTAATCAGATAAATGTAATACTTTCAAGGGAGAATGTCCATATTTAAGAGATTTTTATGTTTAAAATCTTCCAACAGATTCCAAAGAAGAACTTTCAGAAGATACAGCATGCATTAAGAAGTGTCAGTAATACACATCTAATACACCCAAATTTTGCATGGATTTAAACTCATCATCTGGGGCAGTATTACAACTTGTAGGTATGAAAGCTACTGCAGAGTGTTGCTGGAATAACTACTGAATGCATCTGTTAATACTAATTATGTACTACTAGTAAACTATATATTCTTTGTTTAAACAAACTTTTTTAATCCCATCACCATATTCCTCATTTTGCAGGTGAATGGGACTGCAGAATGCATAAAGGTCAGTTTCTTAACAGTATTACAGGCATTTTAAATGCATGTAGATGCCCTCAGACTAGATGCATACCTGTATTTTTGTAAGTAAAACCTCAAAAAACTGTCAAAGGCAAAAACAACATCCAGACATGATAATAACTTTATAGTGAAGTTCTGGTTTAGCACTTGTAATCATTAATCTGTTCCCTCTCAAGTCTTCTGTTCAGCTACATTTGAAAAGAAAATTGATGGTTCTTTTTCCAAGCTGAGTCTCTTCCTCTTTCTTGTTTTTCTTTCCAGTGTGTGTTATTTACACCAGTGAGTAAGTGTATAGTTTGATGTTCTGTGAAAAAAAAAAATATATATATAACAAACTTGTGCTTGGAAAAAGAGAATATCACTAAGATCAGCACTTTGAGCTGTGTGTGAGCAGGTCAGTTTTGGTTTCCACAGTGTTACATAGCAAGAAACTTACGTTCATCACAGCCTTAATCTTTCTGGAGATCCCATTTTCCCTCTGAAAAGCTGACCCGAGGTAACAGTCTTACAATAAATTTGTCTGCAGAATGCCACATGTATTTTCTTATTCTTCAGAAAATTTGGCATCCTCTTGTCTAAAATGCCCTCACTGGTGTCCAAAGTGTTATTCTCCTGATGCTTCCTGTGGTGGTGTCTCCATTCAGGGCCCTTTGCAAGCAAAACAGGAACTGCCACATTAATTGGGGCCCATGGCTTGATGAATTGTGCAGTTCTGTCTCTGCTAAAAGTCAGTGCTGAGTGCCTTAAGGGAAGATGTGAGGAGCACCACAGTGTTCCCGCAGTCCCTTTTCCTGCCACCAAGACTACTCCAGCCACAAGCAGAGATTGATGTTCAGTACTAAATTACAAGTTTGTTAGTGCTTCCAAAAGTATTTTCATTAATTCGGGAAGCTGTGGATATTCCTGCTTTGAGTTTGACTCACTAACTTTGCTAATACAATACTGTTTTTAGGGAGTTCCATGGGCTTGTTCATTATGAGGGTAACTAAGCAGAAAATTGAAATAATATTCCTCATGCCATACAAAAAAATGAGTGACAGAAACAAGGTTAGCACAGGATGTGTCACATTCTGAAGAAACAAATCTGAATGGCCATAAATTAAGATGCATGTCATTGGGTGAAGACAGATGTAGCACAAAGCACTCAGTTTTGCTTCTTTGTGGAAAAAAAAAAAAAGTTAGGGCTGTGTCTTGACCTTAAACTAATGGATTATTTTCTCATTCGGTGTATTTCCCATTTTCAGGTTAATGGGTGGAAAGGAAAATTCTGAATAAACATTCACTTTGCAGACAGTTGGTTTTCTTTGCTTCAGACTTCAAAACTGGTGCCCTCTTCCTGAATGAATGAAACAGTAAATAATAGTATTCTCTTATTTCGATAATTCACTCTTTTTCTCTCAGGCTCTTGTATGTTCTATCATATGGACACTAGAAATCCCTTCCTGGACTTCATTGTGGCCATCTGCCCTGGTCTGTAGAATCAGAAGCTGTAGTAAAGTGAATGCTAGGCCAGTCTTTTACTGGAAAGAGCATTTATCTAGGTGCCAAAAATACAGGGCAGAACAAAGGGATCTGAGAGTAATTTTTTACATTTATGTGAGCAGTTCTTTCTATAGGTGATTACCATCAGCTGTTTGTTAAACTTTATCCTTTAAGTCACGTGGAGTGGTGAGAAATTGAGTACACATGAGCCAACCTCCTGTGAAGAATTGGACAGTGGAAATAAACTTCTGAGGCCCATTTTAAGTAACAGCTCTCCTAAGAACTGTGATTCTCCTTTTTCCTTTCAAACAAATGATCTCTAGTGTTCAGTTGACTCCATGCTCCCAGCAGATTGCATTATCCTGGTGTGATTTCCTATAGCACAGCCTGCACTGCTTTTCCAGGACATGGGGAATCCTTCCCCAGTGAGAGCCAAACTGTTCACAATGAACATCTTGAGGTATTGATTTCTCTTTACTACTTCCCAACAACTCTTTGAAAAAAGAACACTTCTTTGTGCTGAGATGATCCTTTGGTCTTCTGGATCCAGTTCACCTACTTTTAAAGTAGATCATAAGTAGGAAGGGAAATGAACAGAGAAAATGAGTTGTCTTTTTCTCAGCTCTTTCATCATTTGTTTTTCCCTCAGGGGACAGCCAGATTTTTTAAAAAAATGGATTAGGTGAAAAATAGTTCATAATGTTTTATCATGTGTTTGTTGTGGTTTAGGGAACTGATGTCAAAAGCTTGCCTGCCTGCACAAAAGCGTATGTCAAGAAGATAATTTCAAAACAGCTGAATTCAGTTCAAATATCATGAGTGGGAGTTTATTAGTAGTATTTTTGCTACTGTAACTTCTCCTTGCCTCTTACTTGGCTTTTGTATTTGCCTCCTCTTTTGTTGTAAATGTGAGGCTTTGTTACTGTTCTTTCAGCCTCCTGGCATCCTTGCTCTTCATTGTTGAGCTGGCCTATTACCATATTTGAAACCAAGCTCCCTTTTGAGCCCTTGCATTTTACAGGCTAACTCTGTGATGCTTTCTGCGTATTTTAATTGTGAGAAGTGTTTCAGCCTGATTTACCATGGAAAAACCATCACTTTATACATGCGTCTGTCCTTAGTTTCCCTCAACTTCCAGAACCTGTTGTCTAGTTTCAGTCACATTTGAGTAGGGAGGAGAGGAATGCATCCCAGAGAGCGAGGTTCTTATGGATTTGAAAAAAAATAAATAGCCAAGTAAAAAGGAGAGATGGTGTAACAATATTTGAGCTCCTTATACTCCGAGTGGTCCATGCCACCACGAGGTGTTACCCAGTACCTATTCATGCTTTTCCCCTAAGGTTAGGCCCTCTCAACAGAAGCCTTTAACCCTCTCTGGTTGCAGCCCTAACTCAACTATAGGATGCTCAGCTGTATTTTTTTTTATTCAAGCTGTGTGTCGATCAGCAGAACACCACAGCACTGATTCATTTCCAGTGAGGTTATAACCAATGGCAGCTGGTCTGACCAGCAGTCAGAGCCTGAGGTGCAGTAAACAGGGCTTCCTTTTTCCAGGGTCTCCTGTAACTTTTTATGAGCACAAGGCTGTGTGGTCTGTAGCCCTGCTGCAGGAAATACCCACATGAACTTACATCTTAGAAACCAAAGCTAGTCAGGCACATGCTCGAGCTCCCTAGGAAATCAAATTCTGTTCATTTCCCTGAACTTGCTCTAAGTATACAGTTACCAGAAAACATTTCAAAATGTGACCAGCTTGGATCAAGAGAGATGCCATGCTTTTGTGGCGACTGAAGCCTTGGCAGGGAGGACAGGAACAATAGGACAGTTCTCTCTGGGAATTATTTATATTGTGCTCACAAGTGGACCACGCTGTGCTGGTGTTGTGTAAGGCAATCCTCAGGAAATCAGGTGGGAGTACAAACTTTCCTTTTGCAGTATAAACAGAGTGTGTTGCATAACTGAACTTGTCTTTCTGCTGTTAGGGATGTTTGTTTCCATTTCAGTTATTGTGTCTATATTGTCACACTTATCAGCACACCCTGCACTAACTGTTTTTTCCAGGACCTGTCCCTCCTGGGCATCCATCCCTTCGCTCCATTGCATGCTGTTATTCTCCACAGGATGTGCCGGCATTGCAATGAGCCTCAGCCACCAGCAGCACCAAACACAGCTACCCATCGTCAGGCCCCTGCTGGCTGCTGCTCCCTGTGCTGCTAATCTCACCTCTCCCGGGGGCTGAATTGCTCAATCTTGCCCGGGTATTTGACACCGGATTCTTTTGTCAGATGCCTTTGCTGGGACAGTGCGATAAGTAATGGACACGCTGTCAGGAGCAGGGTTTGCCAGATGACACACGACGGGGCTCTGCTGACCCAAAAACTTGACTTCAGGAGCTGTGAGCCCCACCTTCCCCTGAAAGGGCTTCCTTTTTGAAAAGAGGTTATGGTTTTTGTATGTGTGTGTGTTAGCTTTTAGTATGTCTCTGTTGGGCAGCTCACCTACCATTTCATTCACACTCTGAGCACACAGTCAAGCTAGAGCCACAAGTGATGTCACACATTCTAAGCTAGCAGCCATGCAGTTCTGGATGCCATAATTTGGCCATTTTCCTCTACATATCCTTGTTGTGGGAGACTCCTTATCACAGAGGAATCACCTGCCAAGAGGAATGCCCTGTCATACAAGAGGAGCTTATGATCAGCAGTCATTTGCTCATCTGTTCCAGGTTTTGTATCTGTCAGTTGCAAGCAGTTGTCACACGGTGCACACAGGGCATTTCATGTCCTTTCTCCAATAGCACACACACCTCAGCTTAGCTGGAGGATAGACAGCATTCCTGATTTTAGGTTTGCATAGCAAATTCACTTCAGTGCCAGTCTTCACTTAAGAGTTTTGCTTGATCTTTTTTCTCAAGGTTACATACAAAAACACAGTGAACTGTGGAGAAAATAACATTCATTGATGCTTAACTTCATTACAGGGTCTTTATCCTTAGATTTTAAATGTTTTTATTACGTGAGCTTTTTCACGTCACAAAAAAAAGCATCCACACATACACATTCTCACAGGCACACTTCTTACTTCCCAACATGTTTATATTTTCAGTTCCAATTTGTAACACTTCATCTGTTCCTAAGCAGTGCACATTCTTTATTTATGTTCAAGATCCAAGCAAACAAAATTCCTTCAAACAGCTTTCTGAATCAGAGAAGAAATGACAGTGAAAAAAAGCAAAACAATTAAATTCTCCCCCACTTATATGAAAATTTTACTGAGGCTTGTTTTGTTACATAGTGTTATAGCAAAAACAGATGATATTTGAAACTTGGCTTTGAAGCAGGCCTCCCTTCAGCCTCCACAGGCAACCAGACATTCCCCTTCTGCACATCACTACCAACAGCTCTTTCGTGCAAAACATTTCCCTGTTTATCCTCCAGACAAATTACAGTTGCTGGTCTTAAGTCATTTGTGTACTAAGAAAATGATGTGTTGTCAACCCCGGACCCCACTCCTCTTTCTAAATCCTTTCATAAAGAATGAAATTAAACTGAGAGGGGACTAATTCGTGGCACTTCTTTATTTTCCTTTAAGACGTGAGGGTGGCTGCAGTGGGATCAGCTCCTCGGTGGACAGCGCAGTGAGCAGCACAGGCAATTAGCCTGTGTCCCTTGCCTGGTGCCCAGGCTCAGGGAGCAGAGCTTCAGCAGCACTGCTGACACAAGAAGAGCAAACCCTGCATACACCTCCCCTAATCTGTGCTCTTTGTAAAATGACTGTGAACCGTTTAGCAAAATGTTTAGCCTGTTTTGATAGCTGGACTACATTGTAAACAAATGGTAACCATGCGCTATTCACGGCAGAATAATTCTGCTTTGTTTGGTTTTGTGACAGCATTTACACAGTATTTTTTTGCAACCTTAGTGACCTACATGAGGTTTTTGTCTACAAGAACTACTCTTTTTCTTTAAGAACAAAGAATTAACAAAATAGATTATGGCAGGTTTGGTTTTTAACTACAGCAGCTGGTAATTTGATGGAAACCACCCCCAGTAAACTTCTTTGGTGTTTTCAGAGATCAGAAAATCTCTTGCTGCTGTCCCAAGAGCCTTTAACAATACTCAGTTGAAGTCCATTAAGTCAGGGAATGATGGCAATGCACATTACTATTCTCCGTAATTCCTGCCATCACAAACCATTTTCTGGCTTCTCCTTACCTTGCTCTGAAGTGGTTTTTTCTTTGGTTTATAGTGTTTTTTTAATCAAGATTTGGGAAGAAGGGGGTACATTGTGATGAAACCTTCTGTAAAATCACTGACACCATCACACTGCAGTTACAGCTTTGGTCTATTTGCCTTTAGGCACAAGCCAAGATCAGATGGCTCTAGATCAGGAGAGAAGAAATGGGGCAGGCAAAGCCACATAAAAGCTTTTCTCCTCCCTAGCACTTCCATTCAAGAGTCCCAGAAGAAATCACAGTTAGGTCAGCCTTACAAAAATTGTTCTTTAACAAAACACAAGTAAAAAAAAAAAAAGAATACCCAAAGCACTAGGGTGTTCAATATCTGAATTATTTCATGGTAATTTTGGGAAAGTAGTAGCAGAATAATTTTGTGGTTTGGTTGTTGTTTTCAAGACAACACAACTTTGTAAATTGCATGAGAGGGAGCAGAAGTCTCTTGGTTAGGATTTGTAAATAGAAAACATCCTAGGGCTGCTGTCCCTTTCCTCTTCTCCTGGATCATTATTATCAAGAAGCCACCTGTAATTCTCTTTGTAAATGGTCTGTGCTGCATGTGAAAGAAGGAAGGAAGAAATGGGGGGAAAAATCAAAACAATAACAATAAATATCACAAAAATATTTGCTGAAGAGGACACAGTAAAGTAAGTATTTTTGAAGATGTTTGATTTTCAAGGAAGGACATCTCCAGTTCTTGGTTCTCTACTGTGTGGGGAGGGGAAAGTTACACCTGCTTTAACCACGATCAGCTCCATTTTACTCCCAAGATGACATACTTACAGACTGAATTTATAGTTGACTGCAAATATA
The DNA here is from genome assembly GCA_026261815.1 of Monarcha castaneiventris obscurior. Taxonomy (NCBI): domain Eukaryota; kingdom Metazoa; phylum Chordata; class Aves; order Passeriformes; family Monarchidae; genus Monarcha; species Monarcha castaneiventris. The sequence continues at coordinate 3,032,387 of JAMPIT010000034.1, forward strand.
AGAAACACCAGTGCTACTATTTCTCAGTGTTTCTCTATGATTTTTGTGTATTGTATATAGAATCTTCCCCAGTAAAAGACAAAGAATACATCATGAGCAAAGGCTTTCTTTTCTTCATAGTTAAATGAGTCGCTGAGATTAAACAAAGGCTGAAGTTCAGGGGTCTGACTTAAGAGTCTCTTTCATTTCTACTACCCCTAGTGTTTTGTCTTACAGGCTGTCATGTCTTCATTCGTTCTAAACCCTTTCTGCATGGCATTAATTTGCAAACAGTCCCACTGCAAGAGCAGGAACAATATTTCGCTCTCTAAACCAGAGCATTCATCCATACTTCCCAAAAGTATGTCAGCTCTGAGTGCGACTGGTCAAGATGCCTCTTGAAATTCCTGCCAGCTCTTACACTGTGGAGGTGAACCTGGGCTGGTTGCAGCAGCTTCAGTCAATTTTCAGTTCATTTTTCTTTCACAGGAAGGACTGGAGCTCCTGGAGAGGAAAGACTGACCCACTCCTTTTGCTTCCTCCAGCTCCTTCTTGATGCCTCACTGACTTGCCCAGTGCCCTCTTTCTATGCTTCTCTTCATCCCCTGCATCCATTTCCTGCAACATGCCAGAAAAGGATTTATGAAAATTTCAGACCCACGTAGAGCAGATTTTTAGACCTGCCATGTTTCCAACCATTGGAATGAAATATTCCAGACCAGGTGCCCTGCTTGAGATGGTTTGTTCCTGAAACTTCTGATTCAAAATTCTTTCTTGAGAAAGTTAGGGGGTGAAATTTAGGGTTTTTTTCTATATTTTTAAAAATAATAGTAGTTTTTTAAAGTTTCAGTGTTCTAACATTTAGATCAGAGGGAAAGCCTTTGCCAGGGAGCAGCAAGGGCAGGTTCCCTTCCCCTGAGGGAGGGCAAGACAGGAACTGGGGCTGGTGGCAAGGCAGGAGCAGAGCTGGTCAGCACGGGCACAGTCCCACAGACCATGCAGGAGAGCAGGCAGGGTTCAGACACTGCAGCCAAGTTGGACCAAAAGTCCAGATCACAGGAAATCCATAGTGGCGAGGCAGGTTTGAAGTCAAGTTGACTTTGTAATTCACATTCCAGTCCAGAGAACACCGAGTCTTTGCACATTGCAGGGATCACCAAGCATGTTTGTAGTGTGGAAGAAGCCAAGCTAGAAAATCAGACATGAGGGTTTTCTTAAGGAATTTCAAGACTGGTGATTGGCCTCCTCAGTTGTCTCTCTCCTCCCAGTGAGGTCCAACCCCACCACAACTTTAAAACGTTCAGCAAAATCTCTGTAAGCCCCATTTTTCCCCTTGTGCAGGATGAGGACAGTGCCCCTGGTAGCCCCCAGCCTGGCACCACAGCAGCAGGAGTGAGAGGGACACAGGAGCTGTGCAGCAGCCCATGGCAAGGATTTCCCTGTCCATTTCTGCTTCAACATTTTCTGCTGAGCTCCCCTGATCTTAAAAGCATCGGAACACCATGTACTGGAATCATGGAAGTGATGGCTGCCCCTGCACCACCACCCAGGAACAATCATGAAATAGGAGGTTCCCTATGGGAATACAGAGCATGACTGCAAAATTAAAACACAAATGGCACTGCACTTGCAGAGGAACCTCAGATTATACTGTTGCACAGGTAGCTTTAAAACTGGAAATTTACAGCTTGCATGTTTAGGGGAAAAAACGCATAATGGTCTCAAAGGCCGGTTTTGGCTTAAAATTGTACTACGTATATGCAGCACAGACTGAGAGAAAAGAGTTGACTCATTCTTCTTGTGTGAGGAGGGATAGTGTGGAAAAGATACCAAATAACACCTAATAAAAAATAGGCAGTGATGCATATAAACTAGATGTTGGGAAGAGGTCTGCTAAAACTTTATTTTCTGGCACTAGTAGTACACCCCGAAAGGCTGTCTGAATATTGGAGGGGTTTCTTGACAGAAAACTGAAAACTCCAATTGACAGAAAACTGAAAACTCCAATTGTAATAAGAGGAAATATTTTTTCTGACAGAGCAGTAAAAAGGTGCAACAACTGATACCCCGATAAATATACCCAATTACCACAGGCACGGACAACGCATCCTCTAAACACATTTTTTTGGCTGGTGGAGTGGAAAAATGGGCAAATTTAGGACTAAAGAAAATTCTATTCCACTTCAAATGTCTGGAGAGTGCCTGAATGGTATAAATTGTGTATCTTGGCCATCTCCAAATATATAGGCAGGCACTTGAGGCAACGTGTTAGAACTGCATTTCCTCAGAGGCAAAACTCAGTTGCAGCCATTGGTAAACTTGTATTTTTCCATCTGACATGGTTAGTAACTTGGATTCCTGATGAGGAAAAAAGATAGTAGCAAATAATTAAACACAGAAGTGGTGACATATGCTCCATATGGTAGCAAGTTTTCTCTAATTGGCTAGGTGGAACCATGGAGATACGAGAAGTTAGTGTTTCCCTTATAAAAAAGCACACAAACAAACAAACAAACAAACAAACAAGCGATCTACCAGAACGACTGTCAGCATGACTCTGCACCATTTGTCTGGCCACTATGGGGGCAGTATCTTGAATTGCACGATTACAAAGTTGTTCATCTATGTTTGTGCAGCTATTTTGTGTTCAGTGAGTTTCAAAGATTTGATGGAAAGATTTAATGGAAAGCTCTGGAAAAAACACTTTTTAACCAGTTTTCTGGTTTTGAAAGACTTAAAGCTACTTGGAAGGAGGTTTAATTGATTTGTATGAAACATTAAAACTATTAATTTTTGTCACATTCCCTTTAGAATATAACAAATCTTTATAGTCAGTCAGAAATATTTGTGTAAAGCTGCTGATATTGTTTTAATGAAGATATGATGTATTTTATTCTCTTTATGCTATACTGTGAGTTGTTTTGGCTTTCTTTTTCATCCCAATCCTGTCTTAAATTCAAAAATAGGAGTAGAGAGACTCATATTTGTTCTTCATATGTAGTTTTTTAGATTAATTCACACTTAATCCAGAAGCATTTTATTACCAAAGAGGAACTGAATGATCAAGAGAGCCCATACTTTGTCTCATATTTAAAACATGCAAATAGGAAATATCTGGCCATAGAATCATGGCATGGTTTGGGTTGCAAGGAACTTTTAAGATCACCTGCCATGGGCAGGGATACCTTTCACTAGACCAGGTTGCTGAGAGCCCCATCCAACATGGCCTTGGATACTGCCAGAGATGGAAGTGTGTGATTCATGTTATGTGATTTTTCCCTATTTTAAAAACTGTGAGTCTTTCTGGTCTTTATTAACACCATCAGTCTAAGGTCTGCAACATCTTCTTATTAACCTCCCCAGCATCCTTGCAGTAAAAAAAGGCTTGTACTTGCCAAAGGATGGATCAGACTGCACACAGAAAGGCATCTCTGATTCACAAAGTTCTCCTGATAATTGTGTTCATTCCTTTTCTTGTCTGTGTAGAAGATAATTTGCCACATGGGAGAGAAAGTCTCAAGGAGAAAGTGGAACTGTGTGTGTTGCAGGTAGGAACTTTTCATTCTTTCCATCACTTGCTCTGGTCATATACACATCATGCAAGACAGAAAGACAGAGAGAAAAGTTCCTTGAGGTCCCCAGCAGGTAAGGGTGGAGCAGAAAGTATGAGCTCCAGCAGAGCAAACCTTTGTCCTACACCAGCACGTGTGGATGTGTGGCCAAAGGGTGACTGCTCCAAAAATTTCCTTGGTATCACCTGTTTTAAAATAGCAAGTATAACAATGCCTAAGTTGTTGCAAAAGTGCAGACATGCTGCCTAAATAGAAATTACCATGTCTGGTTGTTTCAATATAGTTAGGTGAGTATATGACAAAATATGAAATTCTAGATATCATGTGAGGCAGGGGCTTTCCTGCCATCAGATCATTGTAAGGAACTTTAAAAAGATTTAATATTACATTTTCATTTTTGTTTTCCTTAGATGTCCTAACTGGGCAGCATTCAGTTCCAAAAGTGTCTGGTTTTGGTACAAATGACTCATAAATAAAAACTTACTGTAGAAGCTTTAAAACTGGCATGTAGTTTTCCACTAAGCAAAATCATGAGGAACTCACTCTCAAAGTGGTGCTACAAATACTAGAGTAAATTCACAGAGTGACTAGGGGAATGGGATGGAAGACAGACAACCACCTCAGTGCAGAAAACTGAATTTAAAAGGTGTGGGGGGAGGGGTGTGTATTTTTTTTTTATTGCTTCTATGTTGCTTCTTTTAAAAGGTAATCTGTCCAAAAGTACTCAAAAATTCACATTCAATCCAAACTAATTCAAATTTGAAATACTTGCATTCCTTTGTTACTGTTTGAATCAGAGATACAAACCCTGAATCAAGGGTACGTGTGCTGAGAGGTGCCAGCAGAAATGTGGCAGACGAGTCAGTAAGAAAACTTTAGTGATAGAGAATCAGATTTTGCTGCTTTATGATAATAACTGAGGACTGGAAACAAGCCTTTGTACAATTTCAGATTTTCCACATTTCGGACTTTTCCAGCCAGTTTATGGTTCCTGTACTTTAGCTTTCTGCTAAAAATAACAATAATTACCTCCCACTGATTTTAATCCACCAAAGGCAGGAGAAGTTGGAGTCCTCCTGAGGGCAGGCTGCAGGGAGTTGCCAGATTTTGAGCTGCCATTTGTTCCAACTTGCAGACAACAGAGCTGTACCTGAGATTTATAGAGCAGTTGTGCTGCTTAACCGAGCTAAGTGTTGTCAGGAAGACACTGGAAACAGCAACAAGGAACGAGAATGGGAGCTTAGAGGAGAATTAATGCCAAGTCTTGCACTACAATAGCCTCCCATGCCAAGACTGCCAGAGGCATGAACTGAAGAGAGGATGAAGGCAGCAGTAAGGAAGACTGGCTTTTTTTTGATGGTGCCCAAGAGTGGCTCCTCTTTGGGATTTTGTCCTTCCTGTGCTCAGCTTTCAAAAGTGGCATGAACCTTTCTGACGGCTGGGAGTCCACAGGTGTCCATCCCGGCCACAGTTTTATGGGAGTACATTGGAGACAGCCTCATGTATCCATCCATCCATCCATCCATCCATCCATCCATCCATCCATCCATCCATCCATCCATCCATCCATCCATCCGTCCGTCCGTCCATCCATCCATCCATCCCTCCATCCATCCATCCATCCATCCATCCATCCATCCATCCATCCATCCATCCATCCATCCATCCATCCCACAGCGGGCTGCCCTCTGCTCTGCTTCTCATTAGCTGCTGCTGCCAATGGCCATTCCAGTTTTCTGCTTCTCCAAAACCGCAGCTGGAGCCTTGTTTTGGTGAGCTAAGATGAAGTCAATGTAGCGTGGTTCCATCCTTCCTGCCGCTGTTAGTCTGGCCAGACATGGAAGCACCTGTCCTCCTCCATGTGTCAGCAAGCCTGTGGTAAATAACCCCACTGACCTCTAACTTCAAAGGGTTGGGGGAGCAAATTCTCTTTCCAGTTAAATGGACCGAATCACTCAAATTCTCATCTCTCAGCTTCTGTATTTACTGATCTGTCAGCATATTAACATTTTGGAAATACAGCGTGTAGACTTTCACCAGTTTTTTGAAAGAAATTACATACACAGTGCAAAATATAGCCTGTTTTCTCCAGGTAAAGCATTAGTTTCCCATGAAAAATCTGCCTTATTTCTAAGTTTCCTGCAGGCAATTTGCAATAGTAAATTACATAGTAAGGACCAAAAAAAAAGTGCTTCCTAAACTGCATTCTGTGGCTCAAACTCAGTGAAATACTTAACTGACAGCAGAAAAAATTTTGCTCTTATGAAGAAGAAGTGAGAGAAAAAATATTCCAAGTCAGTAACAATTTAAAAAGTTAAATCAATGAATTATTGCCAACCTGCAGATTTTGTCTGTCAGGAGCTCGGACCTCAGAGGTTCTGAGGATTGCTGTGGATGACTAGTGGTTCACAAACTCTCCTTGGCAATCACTTTTCCAAATCATAACTGAAATATGACAACTTTTAAGTCCAATCTGGTTTCTGTTGAAGAGGCAGAAATATCATATCACTGTGCAATTATTCACATGTTGTTTAGTTGATTTGGTGGTGTTGGGGTTTTTTTAACTCTAAGGACAACTGACATTCTGTGTTTTTCTCTGGTGAATATGAGCAGTGTCTGCAGCTAAGACTAGGTATGGATTTACTTGGATATGGAAATATTGATGGGCTTGACTTTCCTTTGAAACCTGAAGAATGCCAAGTCAGCATTGTGACAGCTGTGCTTCTGCTCACGTTTTGAACAAACTTTGTTTTGGATTCCTGGGCCTGACTGCTTCTTAGTTTTATATTTATTTTGCACTTTGAAGTTCATGTTACAAGATAGGTGCTCCTGCCTCTTTTTTCTCCATTTTGTTATAAATAAACAAATCTCAGCATCATACAAAGTTCACAGAGTTTATAGTTCGATTTTCTTCATTTGGTTGGCCTGTCTCCAGAAAAGTTCTTGGGTTTAGGTGCATTCGCTAGAATTAATGGACTTTTCTGCCCAGATTGATGCCATTTGTTCCTCAAAAAGCCCAAAAGGATTCCTGTGAGGACATCTTTCCTCTTTTCTCTCATGAGGTGTAGTCTTGTGTTACCACCCCCAAAAACTTCCTCGTTCCCTGGGAAGACTTTCCTTGGCCTTATTAGTTAGTCTTATGCAGTACTTTTCTATTCTAGGGTAATTAAAAGCATTTAATTACCTGGCTGACGGTCCAGATTTTCATAAGAAAATTTTGTCACCTACCTTTTTTTCTGCCTCTTTGTGACAAGAACAGAAGGTGTGGCACTGAATGGTATGGGATTATGTGTAACATAACAAGCAGAGAGAATTTTTTCACTGCTGCTTCCACCCTTGTGCAACAAGACTGCAAGATGTTTTCTGAGTGAGGGCATTAGTTACTCTGTTCACAGGAGAAACCTGTGCCTCATGACTGTTCTGAGACTGAAAGGGAGCTGAAGTGCTGGGTGAGAGAGAAAGGCAGCTCTATTCTTCAGGATGCTCCCCTAAAACAAGGCAAAAGCTTTGAAGCCCATCTGCTTAGCAGCCTTCCAGGGCTTTTGCCACAAGACTGTTGAAGCCTTGCTGCCCCAAATAGCTTCAGAAGACAGGAACTAGCAATTTTCATCCAGGCACATGAACGAATTTTCTCAATCTTATACAATTGCAGTGTAAGTCTGTGGAGTTTGGTTTTGCCATCAAAACTGATGTACACTGTATTTTGGCTATCTGTTCTCTAGTTTTCTGTCCCCATCCAGTGTAAAAAAAATTTAAAAAAAAAGAGGAGAAAGCAACCATTTGGAGATTTTATTTCATGAAACCAAGACAAGCTTCTACTAATTAGATAACATCTGATGGAGCAGTATCAGTCTCTAAAAAGGATATCTTTGGAATTTTCCACCCAGGAGTCCTTACTGTTGAATCTGGATACATGGTCCAGCACATACTTAGATAGTTCTGATAGGTACCTATGAGGTAAGATATGTTTTTTGACACTGCTCCAAGAGCCAGGTCAAATAAGGAGTCCTGTATACAGGCTGGGCTGACAAAGAGAGCTGTCCCAGACTTCTGCATCTGCAGCCTTATGAATGCTAAGCCCTCGGCTCGCCAGCTCTGCTGGGCACTTCGACACTGTTGCCACGAAGGTATCAGAAAGCTCTTTAGGGAACCTTATAGCTTTTGGCAGAGTGTAAAAGAGCACAAAACTTATTTTAGCTTTGGCTCTGGGTCTTCTCGCACGTGAACACTTGTTATTGGTCTTGTTGTACATGGAGCACCATTTCTGCATAAGAGATTGGAAACAATGATAAATGAAGTGCCAGTTGTAATCTGCTAATTAACCCAGTGTGTCAGGGTGAATAGCCCAGGGACATGGTGCCAACCAAGCTGATCTCTGTGATACCCTTGCTATTATGTCATTGTACAGTACAGGTAGTTCATTCTTTCCAGAAGAAGCTCATTTTCATTTGTGTTTCCCAGCAGTGCACAGAAATCATGGCCATTTGTTCAAACACACGTAGGGGCAATGATAAGCCCACATACATTTGTGCAACTGGAGCCAAATTTTCATTAGTGCATTCAACTGCTTGACAGGCGATGACGAACAGAAAACAGAAATCACACAGCCCAGCCCCACCAGCAACAATTGTGCACTGAGCACTTCAGCAGTCAGTAGATAGGAGTTGTGTTGGTAACCCCTGATTGCCTGCCTCAAAGTTGCTGTCAACCAAAAATAGCAAGCAGTAGGGTTTTTTCTGTGGATGTCCCTCGAAGGCATTGAGCAGAAAAGCATGACAGGAACAGAATGTGGTTTAAATTCAAGCAGCAAGGAAAGATTCCACAGGATTTCAATGCTGTTGAATGAGTCCTCTTGTAAACAGCCTTCTTAACATGGCAGATGCCATGTAGCATGGTTAGAAGATTTTGTTTTCCTCCTTAGGCCAAATTTGAGCACCCCCAATGTCTACTCCTTCCCCTCCAATGAGCATGAAAAGGACAACTGCTCAGTCTGGTTCTCTATCTCTCATAATTGCACCATTATCACTCATAAGGAACCCATTAATGTGGAAGAGGTTTTGAAACCAAAGCCTCTCTTTTCAGAGCCCTGATCTAGGAATGCTTTAAGGGTATATGCCAGCTCAAGAATCAGATTCATTTTGGTTCTGGGAATCAAACCACAGCCTCTGAAAAACAATGGAATTCAGGAATTCATGGCTTGTTCCAGAAAGTTAAGAAACAACCTCAGTTTTTTTGCTAAAAGAAGGCTAATGCTTGATGTAACATCAGAGGACCTAATTCAGAACTAATAATACTTGTTTTTTGAACAATTGAGCCTTAACACAAATAATTTCTCACTTCATAATTTTCCTTCCTAGGGCCTTCTTTTGGAATATCCTACAGACAAATGTTCTATTTAGCAGGAGATCCCTCATATACTTCCAATTTCTAGCTACCTTTAAGTAATTACAGTAAATTTACTGTAATTTACTGAACATTTCACCTGAAGAATCCTCTCTCTCTCTGTGTGGGATGCCACGTGTCAGCTGCAATATGACCTGCAGAAAGACACACTGTCTTGAGGGGACCTGGGCAGTAGGATGATGGGCCTATCCCTGTTTGAAACAGCACTGTGCCTGTGTAGAAGTAGATGTAAAGAAACAATGAGCTGTGTACAAGGAAGTGTGTTATGGGCAGAGTTAGGCGGCAGAGAACCAGCTTTTACTGCACCAGCAGAAGAATTACCATGAGCAATATGTAGAATCAAAAGCAGCAGCAAACATGACGTGATCTCAACAGAATGAACACTTCAGAGTGTTACTGGATTTGTATTTCATGTTTAAGAGGATTCATTACAAAAACAGTTGCTCCCATCACTGTAAATACAGATACCAGAAGTCGCCAGCTACTTTGGTTTTTATAAGCATCCAGGAAGAACCAGAAGACTAAATCATTCCAGTTTGCTCTAGATCTTACACTGCAGCCCTGATAAGGACTTGTAGTTAAGTAGGTGGGGAAAAAGATTACACCAACCGGAATTCTTTAAAAATAAGCAGCTATAAAAACAAAGTAAAAAAATAGTGAGGAAAAAGGTGACAAAAATGACTAGGTTTCTGAAAGGAACCTGCACTGAAATTCATGTCCTGTTTGCAATATTTGCTGTGAACTTCAGCCTCTATAGCTTCCTGCTTGTACCCTGCACAAAGTGTATCTGGTGTAGCTGTAGGCAGCCCAAACAAAGCCAGCTCTGTGTGCCTCTTCACACACAGCATTGCAAAGCAGAACACCAGCAGTAAATGAAGTTGTTTTAGGAACAAGTTTTGTGATTATACCTTAATTACCAGTGAATCAGCTGGCCTTTGTCCAAATTTGCGTGAATCTAAGATCAGTAAGGTGGTTAAAAAAATATTTTACAATCCTAGGAAGTTAAAGGCACTGAAGTGGCCATAAATAAACGTTAAAGAGTAAAACTAGATGTTGAAAAACAGACTCCCCAGATATGTTGGACAAGAGCCTATAAAAGCCTTCAAAAGAATTTTCTTCAAAACACTATGAAAATTAAAAGGAAATGCTCTATAGGAGATTTCATAATAATTATGAAGATGTTGTTTGGCACTTTCTGAATAATGTGTTCTCTTGTTTAAAGAAAATGATACTGAAAATTTGCGACAACCCAAAAAGAAATGATAAGGGCAGAACAAACATATGCTAAGGCATGGGTTCATATTAGCAGTATTTTCTATTAAACAGTGGTTTAGCAGTGGACCAACAGAACTGTCTCCTGTGTGGAGTATTTAGTAGACGAGCTTGGTTGGATGAAGCATCACTTCACATTTGATTGATCCTAATGCAGGCCAGTATTAACACTGGTAAGAAAAGCCATCTTTGTGCTTTTCTGCTGGAGTCTCTGTCCTCCTGATCATCAACAGATGTTTTATGACTTCATTGCATATTATTTGATGGGTGATCATTTAGCTTGAGGCTCTTCCAGTTGCATCAGCATAGTTCTCTTCCCTTTATGTGTCCCCAGACTGGTTCTGGTCCATTAGACTGACCAGAGGTTTGTAGTTCTGCATCTGTTGTATTTCCAATTTCACTAGTTTTCTTTTTTTTTCCTTTTCTTTTCTTTTTTTAAATTTCAGTGATGAGCACAGGGCTCCTCACTTACGTTTCAGTGTTCCCATGCTTCTTTGAGACGCATTTCAGCCATTACTTAGCTGCTGGAGATGGAGAACCCATCTCAGTCAAGCAAACCCTCCTTACACCCACAGTGACACCCTTCTCAGAGTCTCCTACATGACACTGGGGACAAAAGCAGACCACCACAACCATCTTGTGTAGCTCACTCCACAGTGTTTCATTACAGAGACTGTTCCTCTTCTAGTCTGTGATTTTGCTGGCAAAAAACTCCCCTGTGTTCCCTGTGGGACTGCCAAACAATCTGGTGTCTTCCCACCAGAAGCTATGTGGGGACCTTTACAAGCAAGCACAACCTCCTGTTATCCCAAATTCTGTACTGAAAATCCACAGAAAGGGGAACTACTCCTGCTGCAATCTCTGAGCAAGAACCTCTTCTCCAGGTCCTGGGACTGCAGTTTCAAAATAACTTTGCTTCTAACAAACCTATCGAGGTATTGCTCCTTAGTATCCAGAAAATGGAGGAAAAGTGCTTCCTGATTCCTCTGTGTAATTTGATGTCATTTAATGTAATTCTTTACAGGGTAATAAAGGGGTCTTTCTGTGTTTCTTTATTTCTGCTGAGGCCCATGATAAGTGGCATGCTCATTTCCACAGACTTTGTGGCAAACTCCCACCTTTTCCTTCCCCTCTTTTCTTATACAGGGACTCCTCTCTTTCTTATCCATTCTCTCAGCTTCCAAACTTTACACCTGTTTCTATGTGCCTCGAGAGTGACAGCCAAAACTGCCCCAAACACTCGGGAACTGCTGGTTCTGAAACATGGTTACACACTCTGGTGATCCAGAGTATGACCCACCTCCAGCTCCCCTTGAAGAAAAGACATCACTGATTCCCGTTTTGCCTTGCTGTTTAGCTGCTACTGTGATTTATGGGATGGTTTCTGCAGCACATCCATGGAATTGCTAGGATCTGGTTTCCGAGACTTCTGTTTTTCCAAAACCTCTTTTTCAAAAGAGGTAAGTGCAGAGTTTCTGCTCTTCCTAGAAATCCATGAGAGACTTATCTGTCCCCAGTCCCAAGCTGAATGCCTGATGCCCAGTGCCTCTGCTCACTGAATTTAAATGGGTGGTTTGAGGGTCAAATCCCATTCATCCTTCAACTCCTATTCAAGAAGACTCAGTGATCTGCTGGATTACATTTTTACTCCAGAAATTGTTTTTTATTTGTCTGTTTGTGCATTTTTCCGTGGTGAATTTTTATCTGACAGTGCAATGAACAGTTTCCAATCCTGTCTTTCTTTAGTTTCCTCTCACTCCTCTTTAGTCTTAACATTGTTAAATATTTTTGCAACCAGAAGGTATTTTTGGAGTGAATATACTGCCATGACTCTCTGTTTTCAATGGCAGCGCTCAGTTCTGGCTGCCATGAGCAGACACAAGATGCCATGTAAAACTGCAAGTTGATTTTTAAAAAACATGATTATATAATGTTGTACCATTCCTTTTGGTTGAAATTCCAGGAAAGTAGCGATCAGGATTTTGCATTGCCTACCCTAAACAGTAAGCATGTTTTAAATTCAGTTCAAGACTAAAGAACTATGCTAATACAATAATAGCGTTCAAATTTTAAAGCTGTTTGGCAAGGAGGGGTACTGAAAAAATGTCAGCTTCACCCTTTGACAGCACTGGCAATCACCCTTTAAAATCTGCTATAATACTATAATTACCCCAAATATTTGGTTTAAACACTTTAAAGCTAACCAGCCATGCCAGCTGTAGGCAGGATCTCAGTTGAGAGTTGATTTTGGTCTGCTGTCAGGTCAGAGAGCACCCATGACTTACTACCTGCATACGTTCAAATTCCCCAGACATCAGATGGAGACCACAAAATGGAGGAAAGTAAGGCTAATTTGTTGACTGTCATGAAGAAAGATGATTTCTGGAACAGAATCACAGAAACCACATCCTAATACTAACATACTAGGAGAGCTGTTTGCCAACACAATTTGTGTGAATTGGGTATTAGGTAACACAGAAGGACAGAGGACAAAGGGAGAAATAAGAAATGGCGCCATCTCCGTGCCCCTGAAACCCAGAGGAAGCCAAGCCAATGGAAAGCTTCCACACTCCTGAGAAAACAAGTGCTTGCTGAAGCTTGGCTCCTGCTTCCTCAGTTGCTTCTAAGACTGTTACAGCTGCTTGGGGATGTCTCAGATCTTGCCACAGTGCCATCTTCCACACAGTTGCACTGAATTTCAAATTAAATGTCATTAGAGCCTTAATCAGAACTGCATCCTGTTGTATTTGTGGTATTGGTTCTGAGACCTCAGGTCTAAATACTTCACTCTGAACTCAGTTTCTGTTTCTTCATTAAGAAAACAAGTTGGGTTTAAGGAGCAGAGGCAGAACAAGCAGAGTCTTCGAACTTGGTGTCTCCCTCAAACTGCCTACAGGGAGATAACTTGTTTTCCAAATTAATCCCTGAGATTATTCTGCTGACACCAGAATCTTTCCAGGAAACATCCCAAGACTGTGAACAACATATGCACTTCCCAAGCAGAGCAAGAAATATTAGCAGTTAAAGCCAGTAGAAGGCTTGGAATCTGCTTTTAGTTGATTAAAGGCAAGAAGATCACTTTTCCTTCAAGTGAAGGTTCTTATCTCCTATTGAATTTGGATCCTCAAAGGCTGAATAGATCTCTCTAAGAAAAGAGGGATATTTCATCCGGAGGAATTTCTGAACATTACATTTTTGCCTGAAGAGCAAGACCTATGTTGAAATCCTTTCTAAGTAGTAGACAAGATTTTATGTGTAATCCTATTGAAAGTTCAAATGAGCACAAAATTTATTTATAATTTTTTAAAGGAAAAAAACCCCCACAAATTATTTTATTATCAAACAATCCTCTCGAATTATTCAAACCAGGAGAAAAAACTCCCTGCAAACCATCTAATATGTTTCAGCCACTTGATGCAGTGTGAGAGGAAGGAAAGACACCTCTTTGCATGGAGATCCATCAGCTGCTCATATCACTAATAAAAGCAGAGCTACAGAGAATGTTTCTGCAGGTCTCTTGATGAAAGTTTAGATGTTCATCAGAGAAACCTTCTTTGAAATATACCTGTAATGAATTTTATGAATGTGCGTTGGGAGACTGCTCGTGGAGTGAGGAAGTTCTGCCATGCTAAAGATGTCTATCAATAATGAACCAATTATACTTTGTCAGAGCACTTTCTATATTTATTTTTTAAAAATCCATACAGCATTTGGTGGGAGTTTCAGGAGAAACATCCTTGCTGCTCAGCATAGTTTATTTAAGATTGCAAATGTTGAACTTGTATCATTACAGGTAAAATAATGTTCAGAGGCCTGGATTATTGCTGCACTTCATAGAAGACAATGCTCACTGTTTTCTTAGGCAAGGAAATAACTGAAAAAAAGACATTTTACATACAAAGTGCATTTTAAAATAGATACAGCAGCTACCTTTGCATTTTTTTTACAACCTGGCATGTCAACTTTTTCTGGATGCAGACTGACTGCAATTTTGAAATGTTAAAATCTTGTTCTTTCTATATTGTTGTCTCATGAAAATATGGTCTATATTGTCTTCTAAATCCACTGCAAACTGACAGGATTCTATTGAAGCAACTGAGTAAAACTTTGTAATAGGGTAGGAAAAACTTCCCAAGAGAAGTGGCGTAGCGATGAGAGCTGGATGTCAGCTTGTGCCAGTGATAACTGCAGCAAGTGGCTCCTTTGACTTAGACAAATTAATTTAAAATTGAAGTTGCTATGAGACTACGTGTTGCAGTAGAAAAACATATTTACTTAGATGAAGGCAGAAAGGGATGGCAACAAAACTTAGATCTGACTTTGTTTTCCACAAAGGCACAATACAGAACTCATTTAACTGGGCCTCCAGACGGCTATTAAAATCAGTTAAAGCTACCTAAAAAACTACTGTGCTTGCTTGCCTGAACGTGGGAAATAAACCCAAATCATGTGGTCTGCTAGTGCCATCTATTGTGTACAGGGAAAAATACAGATACTACACGGAGGACTTGCTTATTTTCTCCTTAAGGTGAAAGAAATGCTCTTTCTGCATTACAGCACCTATCCAAAATACAGCCAAAGCTCATTAAATCATTGCTGTTGTTTATAAAAGACAGTATGTATTATTATTTCTGTGTATTGCAGCAACATGCAGGACTCTGGCCACTGCCAGGCCTCATCATGCCAGTACTGTTTGTGTCTGCACGTGTGACCATATGGGCCCTGGCACACACACAGATGTGGTGAAACACAGACCCAGCTGTGACAGCTTTTAGTCAAAGCTACAGAGACCCTGTAAATTAAAGCCTAATGCTACTTCCCCACATTTCTCCCAAATAAATGGACATTAGCTCATCTTCCAAGGAAACAAATATTATCCCTTCTTATAGTACAAGCACCATGCTGCCTTGCACTGTTTCTTGGAGGAGAACAGCTCTTGCAGCCTCTTCCAGAGAGAATATTTTCAGTGGACATTGTAAACCTCTGGGAACCAACTCCAAACACTCTGCAGTCTTCAAGCAGACACTCTAAAGCCTGGAGGCTTGTGACAATGTGGTAAATATTGAGACTAAGACTGTATTTACAGAGGAGTTTAAAATACCAAGCTCTTGAGCACCTTTACAAACTTCATACTGGAATGTCCAAAATTCACTGACGTGTTACCATAATCCTTCTAATCTTCTTGGAAGTCTTTTGCTACCACTATTAAGAGCAAGGAATAAATCCCTTGCCATCAAGATTATTGTACTGCTGTCAAACAGATGCTGCTGTCTCAGGTAAGACAGTATGCAAACTGAGCAGACCCAAAATTAAAGTTTAGAATGCCTTGTGAGAAAAGCCAATGGTAAGGTCATCACTGGCTTAGTGCACATTTGAAGGAAAAGCAGTGCAAGTAACAGTGTCCTAAGACAAAGGGGGTTTTAGGTATTTTGAGTTAATGGAGTTTCATCATTATGTGATCTGGAACGGTGACATAGACCACAATGGTGGTATTTCAGCAGCTGATCAAGCTGCACAGCCTAGAAAAATGAGGTTTTGCACTTTTGGAAGCAGAAGGATGATTTAGCATAACCACTAAAAATAACAGCAACTGTCATGTGATTTACTGTAGTTTATGCAAAAGGAATTTCTCAATCACTCCTGATGGGCTGACAAATAGAGAACATCATGCAGAGTAGATGATGAAAATATTTCTAGCATAGTTTCCAAGAAAAAAAACAACCCTATTTCTTGTTGCTAAGAAATATGAAAATATAGAAAAAAGGACCTGTAGCAAAGCAACAGAAATGTGCTGTGACATTATCTGTGCTAACCTCTAGAGATCACTTGCTTGTAAAAAATTAAAGTGCAGTACTTAACAAGAGTCAGTCACAGCTAAGTTATACCTTGCTGGAATATTATTTTGGGAATTGCTTGCAACTTGTTAACTCACATTTTAACTGAAAAAAATAGTTTTGTTGACTGGAAGTCTGCCTGGAGCCAGAGAATAACCAAAGTGTTTTCAATAGTTGTTCTCTGCACAAATAAGAAGATACTAATCCATCTCCTCTATCTGCATGTCAATGCACGTTGAGGCCTTAGACCTAACAGATTTAATAAAAGGTGCACTCTTGGTGCATTCTTTCGGTCATGAATATAACTCATATTAAAATGTATCACAATAAAGCTCAGAAAAATGGGAAGGATTTCATTCAGTACTTGAATTTACATGTTGACTTCAGAGAACAAGGTGATCTTGATTCAGCCACTTTCTCTAAATTTTTTTCTTCTCTTTAGGATATTGTAAGCACTGTAAAGGTTGGTTATCATTTGAAATAACAATTTCAGGCTTCCTATACTTTAGTTTATGAAAGCTAAGAATAATAGCAATAAAAGAATAGTACAGAATGCACTAAGAAATATGGTATTTTCTTAACAGGGCCTTGAAAATAACATGATGTCACTTTTTGTGGTTGATATACATTTTCGTTATGATCTTCACTTGAATAGATGTGTGTCCCTTACAGGATATCATATCAGCAATACATAGGTCCTTGACATAGACAGTACTAGATTTGATTTTTAACTTGGTTGTAGCTATGAACCTCTGCAAGATAACCTGGATACTATGGAAAGAAAATCTGCCAGCGAAAAACACTTTTACTGTTTTTATCTGGAAGAACTTATAAAGAAAACATCAACTCTTTAAGTTGTGAAATAGCTGTATTTCTAACAGTTTAAAATACACATTAAAAGAAATATTAACAGATTACTAATCTTAAGACATTGCTCCCCAAAACGCACATTAGTTTTATCTTGTAGATATTAGCTACTGAAAATCATCAATATTTCTGCACAAACTGTGATAGAGTGTGGAAAATGTAACTTTCAGAGAACTTAATTGACAACCAAGAGGTTAATGCACTGAATGGAGGTGGTGAATCAGTCCATGAAAGAACCTTTTGCCTGCAGATACTTGTAACATCTGACTTCTCAATTAGTTCCTTTCCAAGTCTTCCATTACAGAAGTAACTCTATAGCAGCAAATATCTTCACTACAGACGCTCAGCGGGTTTCTTTTTTAATTCAGTTTTATATATATAAATCCATTTATTTCTAAACACCTGAAAACTGCTGGTGCCTCTTCTTATTTTCCATTCGTTCCCAAAGACTGTTTTTGAGACCTTCTTTACTCCATCGTAGATTAAAACACAGGCTGGAAAATTCCACTTTTTATTATCCAAATTGCAATAAGATTTCTCTTTAGTACATCATGCTTGAATGTAATTTACTTTCTATTCCCACTTCCATTTTATGTTTCTGACGGCCATCAGTGCATAAAAGGAAAATAGGGGTGGATTTTTACAACATGTATTGCAGTAATGATTAGATAACATTTTTCAAGCAATATATTTTAAATTTCTCTCAGGATTTGAATTTGCATTACAGTGCCCAGTATCAGAAATATGCATAGTGTTGCCACCTACTAACTTCAAATTTCCAGTCTTGGAACAAAGATGCCCACTCTTTCTCTCACCATCCTCTACAGCCCTTGCAAATTAACAGAGCAGGAATTCAGTCCAAAAGATTTCCACTGCCTTTACATTTCCCTCTTTGCAAAATGTTCATTCTCAAGTTTAAAACTAATGCTACTAATCACACTACAGCAAATTAAAAAGTACAGGTATGTCCAAAATGGAAGAGCTGGGGAGATCAAGTCCTTGAATGATTTTCCAGTGCTTCTAGATATTGCTTTTATTACAGTATTTTTAATGTACCAAACCATATAAAATTACAAAATATTGCAAAAAGGCGGCAGAACCTTTGCTTTTAAATCTAAGATTTTAAAATTTTTTAGTGGTTGCTGTTGCAGAGTTAATGGCATGGGTTCTCAATTAACCTTATCAATCCCTGTCCCTCTGCCACGTTTTCTGTAAGTCAAAAGAAACCTAAAATATTCATAGATATAAAATACTGTTTTTTCACTATCAGGAGTCTTCATGTATTTCTGTTGATATCCTTAAAGTAAATCCCTAAAAGAAAAATAAAGATCAGCTTAAGATAAGTTAATTTTAGAGTTCTGCAATATAAAGTGCAAGGCGATGAAACAAACCAAAAGAAAAATGTGTTAAAGTGAAATAAATACTGTGGAAAACTAAAAATAAATTCTTATTTTTCTTGGAGTATGGCAGAGTTTTTTCACTGAATTAATAATTTGGTTTTCTCTGAGCACTGGTTAGGACAAAAAGAGGGTAGAATCTAAAAATATCTTTCTGTCATTGTCAGACAATAACACTGGATTTTGTGCTATTTTATAGCCTGTAATTTTAAATGTCTGCATTTCCATTTTGTTTAATTTCATTACTTTCTCTTATTTATTACATTCACATTATTTTTATTTAGTTTAACTTTCAATGCTTCTGAAGCAGAATTATCAACTAAGGATTGTTGATAAATATTCTGAGAACTACAACAATTTGCATTGTCCTGCAAATCTCCGTCTCCAAGGGAAGAGTCTGAGCTTTGATAAAAGATGCCATCATATGCACAGACGTCAGAGAGTGATGGATTAGCAATAAATACCTCCCTACAAAAATTATGCATTAAATGATGCATACATTTCTGAATGGTACTTCAATAATTGTCAGTTTTAGAAGACAATTATATGCCTTTAAGATCATGTGTTGTGTAATTTTGAACAACTAATTTGTTTTCCAAAAGAAGAGGGTTTCTTTCAGCTGAACCTAGCTTTTTTATCTTATTCATTTTTAATTTAATTTTTTTTAAATTGAGGATAAGTCCTACAGCCATGGTCTATTCAGTACTAAGTTAAAACTAAACAGACATAGAAATGTTTGCTATTGGTTAGCAAAATCTATGCTGACTCTGAATCTAGCCCAAACCAGAAGGCTTTTGTGTCAATTCTTTTCCAAAAAGTGTTTCATATTCTTTGCATTGTGAGGGAACATATAGCAAAATGTGTAGTTTTTAAAAAGAAAGGAAACATCAGTGGCTGAAATGCTTTGGATTTTTATATAAAAACCCTCAGGTAGAAAGAAATGCAGTTTTAGTTGCACCATTTATTTTGTTATTATGTCACCTTTTAGAGGGCCTCTTTCTACAAAAAGATTGGTAAATAAGAAGAACATTAATTGACTGGTTTTAATTTTCAAGAACAGACACTTTGAACTATCAAACTGAATTTTACATTTTGAAATCAAGGGGGAGAATATTCATTATGTAGACAGAAATCAGTTCTGTGATTGGTAAAATTTGTTTCTGTATAGCTTTGATGCATCTATATGAGGTAAAAAATGGTAATTTTCTATTGCATTTCTTGTTATACAATTCATAGCACTTAGTCACTGCTAAAATATGTAGATACCAACCTGAAAATCTCTAATGAATGTTAAAAAGAAGAAGATGAAACCAAAAGCCACCGTCCATTCACAGATGGCACTCATAAAATGGTAAGTATAATCCTGATGGAGTGAGATATAAAAGAAGTTTTCAGATGAAACAGCTAAACAAAATAAGTGTGGAATGATATAGACATTTCCTTCTGTAAATTCAGCAAGTACTGTAAGATTTATGACTCATCATCCCAATACCCTGTTGTATAAAAGTCAATTCACATTTTGTTTTTACAGAGTGGTGAGTATATTTATCTAGGTTGCATGTGTTGCATTAAGTCTTGAGCAGTAACATTAAAGACAGTACAAGAAAACTACAATTAGCACAGTATCAAAACAAAAATTGAATATAAATATTGAGTTCTTATGTTAACGTTACCAAAGTGCCCATGTTCCAAGCTTTCATTCAGAGCCACTGAGCTCAGTAATACTGAGAAAATGCTCACCATGTTTTGAAATTGAGGGCTACCCTTTATGACCCTTTATGACCTAAAATCCTGACAAGAATTTTGTTAAGACTGTCATAGAAAACCTGTGTCACACAACACAAACAGAACGCAAAATGTTTCTTAGCATGCCATCAACAAATAGGCCATCTGTTTCAGTAAAATCATTTTTCATCCTCGCATCTCATAAAACCCCACAAAATCCCTGAAGATATTACTAAGATTGTCTAATTTGCAAAGATTCATCTCCAGTTGCCTTGCCATTGCTTTGTTGAAGTACATTTGCAAAGTGTGCTTTTATTAAGCTCTTCAGTCAGGATACACTGCATTATTTAACCTGTTTTTTCCTTTCAGCAAAGTTTGTCCAAAAAGAAAAATTAGTTTTCATAGTTGTCATTCTGAAAACACTAAAATAAACTCAAATACCACTTTAGTATGCCTTAGGTCAGATCCAAATATTTATGACAGTAGCAAATACTTTAATAAAGAATGGTGAAAAAGCTGAGAAAGCCAATGTTGTAAAAAACCTTAAAAACTACAGAATAAAATTGGTCCACTTTTGTTTCATGTGAGAAGTTCATTTTCAAGAAAATTGACTATAAAAGGAAGTAGAACAACTAATTTCCAGAATATATATTTTTGTAAGTCGTTTTCTATGGGAAAGTTGCAAATTCTTCGTTAAAACGAAAGTCTAACTCTTCGAAGACTGATCATCCATGACAAGTTTTCTTACCCACACCACAGACATCTTTCTAATGAAGAAGTAACTGGAAACCAGCATTGCACAAATCTGTTTGTGGTAATGTGCTGTTTGAAGCCTCTGACATGTTTGCAAAGCTTTAAGATAAATATAACAGCATTCCCCAAATAATACGATGCAAGATAACTTGGCTGCCTATTAAGACTTTACCTTTTCACCTGGGGTCCAATCAATTTTTGTCATGGAAATTTTTGAAGCAAACACAATCACTGGGGAAAACAGCGTAAAGGAAACTATGGAATATTAGTGAGTAAAAGTGAAAACGTCTGCTTAAAAACAAAAAAATCTTCCCCTTCTGCAGCACAGGAGATCCTAAACAACCAAAATATCAAGTCAAGGTATTAAGAAAACAAGCAAAAGAAACACATTATTACAAGGTGAGTGGTAGCAGCAATCAAAACACATTTCTGCACAAACGAAGGTTTCTGTGGGCTCCTTCAAAGTATAGACAATAAGGGAGACACTCCAAAACTTAGGTGAGATTTGTGATCAAGAACTGTGGGAGCAGAGTCCTGCACTGGTGGAAGTGGAACCGTGTTGGTTTCCAGTGGTGCACAATAGGTGCCTTGATCTGTTTGTACAGTTTCCTCTCGGGACTGAGGCCCTTTCAAAGCCCTTTCACAGCTGCTGAAACCAAAAGCAGGCTGTAGCTGCCTGACTCATGTGAGGAGCTGCTGCAATCTGTTTTCAGCGCTGGCAGATCACCCAAGGCCAATAAAATCAGTGAGAATAATTATAGCATGTCAAGGGAAAAGCCGGGAACTTATGCCGTGTGACTTTAAGGGAGGTGACTGTTGGGGCCAAGCGCCAAGCAGCATGATAAAATTCATCTGCTTAGGCTTGTTTTCCACCTGTATTTTTAACTTCTGTGTGTTTGGTTCATTGTAGAAGCAGTGGCTCCCTTTTTCAGGCCTTCCTCCCTAATCCCCTTCAAGTGAAGGAGGTTGGAAAGTTGCTCTAGCTTCATTAGTGTATGATTCTGTGAAGAGCACTGGGGCATTGCTTTTAAATATACCACTGAATTAAGAGATAAAGCTTTTCAGAAGCCCTCAAAATGCATCTTAATGCCATTTATGGTGTCTCAAGATGCTATATTATATATATTAGAGAGCCCTAAGTAAGGAGTGTGACCTCATTTTTATTCTTTATCAGCAGTGATTTAACTTAAAAATGAAAACCATGAACACAGAAAGGGAAAACCATGGGACACACCATAAAGGATACTGGGAATGAAAGCAAAGCATGATATTACAGATATGGCCATCCTTATGTGACACACAAAGTAAGTGTTCCATCGTGGGCAGGACTTGTAGGAGATTATGGACTGAAGTGTAATGTATATGACACCCGAGCCAAATGCCACCAAAGCTCCTATGTCATGGACACTGGGAACAGCCAGCTCCTGGAAAGAGAATCAGCACAATGGTTAGCTGCTGCTAGCTGAAGAAACTAGCAGGTAGTGCACATGAATGTAAATTTTCTGCATGACATACTGATAAGAGGAACTAGACTGAACACTAAGGAAACAATTTCTAATTCCAGTTTTGCTTTGATCTCCTGACTTGAAACGATCTCCTGACCTTGAGCAAATCTCACATCCTCCTCATGTCTCGGTTGTTCTATTGGCAAATGGGGATAGGAATGTATCACTACTGTTCACTAGTTGTACATATACAGTGAAAAGAGTGAAGGCTTGCAAGCCACCATTTCCAGATTCCTGGGCAATTAAGTGTGCTCAAAAATCTGCTGGATCAGATGCTTAGCTAGATTAGATCTTTATTGTGCTCAGAACCCTTTCTATAAACTGCACTAAACATGGAAAGCAGGGTCAAAGCAGAGGAAATAAAAATTAGGTGAGGAAGAAGTTTATGGACTGGCAATGAGACACAACAGAGATTAGATAAGAACCAGTATTATAACTGTCAAGGAACTCCTTTGGAAACATTAGGATCAAAGTTTCTGCTTCCCTGACTCTCACAAATTATTTTGCATTCCTGATTTGTCTTTTCCTTATTGAAGCCGAGTTTGTTTTCTCTTTCAGTCAGGCATCATCCAGCTCTTTTTTGTGCCACATACAAATCTTACCAATAAGAACACAGATATTTAAAAGTAAAATAGTGTGATTAGAATAGACTGTGGTACCTGTGGTGTTTGCAATCCACACGTACTACCTGGGTGCAAAGCTAAAAAGGGCAAATTATCATCCTAAGGTAGAGGGGTTTTTTATCTAAAAATACCATGTCCATTACATGTAAAATTGTACTGGCTGCTGGAGCCCTGGCAATCTTTATTTTCAATTTCTCTGTATGTTGTCGCATCACTATATGAGCACAATAGTATTTAACAGAATGTTCCAAGTCAGACCATCCTTTAAAAGAAATAAAGTATCTGTTTCTACAGATTTTAAGACAATATATCAAGCTGCCTGCCAATTGAATTTAACTTGATTCTAGGCTGAAGCTTTCAGTGCAATTGTCCTAATACTTGTGTCAGAATCTACCCTATTATACCCTTCCTCACTAGAAAAGGTAAAATGAATAACCTGTTTCAGTATTTTTTCTCTCTATTGAATTTTCTTGCAGACATTGAGGGATGGACTTTGATTTGTAATGAGATGCCTAAGCCTTTCTGGCAAAGTAAGCAGTAGTTCTATATGTCTCTATCAAAAGATTTAACATGTTGTTATGTCATCTCCTACAGACTCAAAAGAACAGGCTGATACTGTGCTCAGTGTTCTAACCTGTCAGATAAGATTAGTTTATTCTGTAGAAAATGCTGCTAGTGAGTGTGCCATCATTCAGTCAAAAATGCAGGTGCTTTTGGTAGTCTGACTTATTCTGCCCTGCTTGATTGTAAGTGAACTAAACTTGGAATAGCAAAGTTTTTTTTACGATCAAATTTTCACAGTAAAAATTTTCCAGCAAAAAAATCCATCTAGTACAGACCTGTTATGAGACAACCATACAGAAAACCCCTTAATGGCATAACTGCCTAAGCAAAAATTCTCATGCATAGGGAAACAAATCTGCCACTGTAAAGCTAATGAGAAAAGGCAAGGGCAAGAAAGGCATTCTTACTCCATTTTCCAAATACCCACATGGGGATAATGTTAATCACTGTTATCCAGTTGAAATTTTTAATGGTAAAACAATCTTCTTTCATTTTTGTTATGAAATTTATGGTCATACCTGAAAAGTTGCAACTATACCCATTCCAGTGCAGCCCATCAATCCAATACATAATGTAAACATATTGCATGAAGACCTAACAAAGTGTGATGTCTCATTTTGCTTCTCTATTAATAAATATCTGATGTACATTGTAATTGCAGCTGAAAAAAATAAAAAATATGTTATGTTCAATGTCATATATTGCTTACACTTTAACACTTTTTCTTGTAACACACGACATGCAAAATAAAATTATAAGCGTAATACAATAAATAATATTACCTCTACTGGAATGAAGAAGAAAAGTAGTGATTTGCAGCTGAGCTTTCAGGTAGAGCTTAAACATTATCTTCATCTTAAAATTGCACATTATTGCTATCTAGAACTAACTGCACATCAGTTCAAGGAAAACAATAATTTAAATCCCATTCTCCTGTGTGTTTTGGGCACAGAGGCATTGCCATTCCACATTAGGAACAGATGTTACAGGGAGATAAGAACCATAAGCTACAAGTGGGAGGTTTTATTCTGCTCTGGGATGCAGTCTTGTACCAGAACTACATCTCCTTATAATGGATGGTCTGAAGAATTAATTCCTTTTTTCAGAGTCACCACGTGTGACCTTAATATGCAGTTGACTCCTGACAAACATCTGAACTGAATTAGGAAACCATGGCTCTTCAGGATATAATAAGCTGTAGACTGGATTCCACAGTTCCATAACACAGAACACAATTTCAGTCTATCTACAGTTGGAAAAATTAATCAGGTAACTTTGCCCAGGCACTATGAGGTTACATGAAACACACCAAGATAGTGTGACTGAATGAGGCCCTTAGAAAAGGCAAAATATATGATTTTGACTTTGTCTTGAGGCCATAATAACTGCATGTATACAGAGGTACACAGCTCTTGATCCTCCATCCTCTAGAAGATAGAAGATGCCAGACTTCCTGATTCACATCAGTCATTTTGTAGAGAAGCAGGCACGTTACGGAGAAAACCAGATGTTGCTTCAACACTGCTCTTCCCTTTGCTGCATCATCTTAGAACCTAAAGTTCCCCTACCTCAGAGTTTTTGCAGAGTAATTATGCCATCTTCGTTCCACTTTTATTTCCAGCATGTTGACTACTTTGCACTGATGAGGTGCTCTGAAGAGACACAAGTGCCTCTAAGCCTGCACTAACTGCTCCTAAGGACCTGACTCTCCAGGTATCACTTACATCTACCTGATACTGCCATTTGGCTGTGGAGCAGTTTTTCTGCAGAATACTGAATACATTTCTGCAATTTAAGCAGGCAGCTTTCACTAATTCTCATTTCTTCATTCTGCTCAACCCAAATACCTTATACATACCTAAAAGTGCTGAAATATTAATCATAAAACCAAAGACACCACTCTCTGGAGGTTTAGTTCCAGTGTCGCTAAAGCAGGAAGAGAGAGAAATTAAAAGTTAATTGAGACCTGTGAAACATAAATGAGACTTACAATTGAAATCTCAAGAGAAATATATAACTTGTGTGAACTGCTACTGTGTGTGTAAGGCAATTCATCTTCTGCTGCACACTTAGCCTCTATTTCTAGTAGAGAATCTTTCTTTTCAAAAAGAAAGTGTATTTTGAAAGCATGCTCTTTGAACTGCATTTCTTCTTTTTCTGTGTGCAATATGCAAAGATGTGACAGACCTGTATTTTTCTCAGGAATGACATGATTTCATAAATGACATTTTAGAAATGACGTTTCTTTTATCTGATGGATTAACACTGTAATAGAGCAAAATATATCTAATGGCAGTCACTATCTTAAGATGTGAGAGAATTGGGTTTAACTTCCATAAAAGGACCTTACCCTATGAGAGAAAATGTGTTCCAATGTCCAGGAGTGTTCCTAGCAACTGTTTAATTTACTAATGCAGATACAGCTTAAGAGTACTCTATCTCCAAGGCATTGTAAGTCTCTTCTGATGAAATATTTCACCCTTATAGGGGATAATTAGAAGTTCACTGGCACTGAGAGAGGGAGCATGAGTGTGCGAATATCTACAGAATTTATAACCATATGTACATGCATGCATATATATATATATGAAAAATGTCATATATACAAAATGTTTGATGTGTGGAAAATGGAGCACCTTCACCATAGAATCCTTTTCCCTGTTTTCCCTACATATGTGCAAACACCCATCCCAGAAAATGCTCTTCCCTCAGAGAATGAGCATACTCCTAGGAGTATGTGGGCTCAAGCTCTCTCAAGCAGAGCTCTTCTACAGAAGGTGAGTGCTCTGTTGAAAGAACAGTACTATGATATTGTCACCTCTTTGCACTACTTTTTCTTGTCTGATGTCTATTTTTCTTGTTTAACATCCAGCCAGTTGATATCTATTTGATCAGGCTCTGTTGGTCAAGCCAGTGGAAAATATCTAGCTCTTGAATCTTTCCATAATTTGGGTGCGAGATAAGTTTCCCGTTACTGGGCAGTACCAAGAGGCAGGACAGTGCGTTTGAACAGAGGCACCCAAAGAACTCTGCTGTCAGAAATGTAAACACATGAGGGTTTTAGCTAACGCCAAAGTTTAGTGGAAACTGAGCAAAGATTCTGAGAACAAACCTTTCTCCTAGAGTGGGAGCGTCAATCTGCTGGAGGGTAGGAAGGCTCTGCAGAGGGATCTGGACAGGCTGGATTGATGGGCCAAGACCAGTGGTAGGAGGTTCGGCAAGAACAAGTGCTGGGTCCTACTCTTTGGCCACAACAACCCCAGGCAGTGCTACAGAGTGGGGAACAGTGGCTGGAAAGCTGCCTAGCAGAAGAGAGCCTGGAGATGCTGGCTGACAGCAGCTGAGCATGAGCCAGGGTGTGCCCAGGTGGCCAAGAAGGCTAATGGCATCCTGGTCTGGATCAGCTATAGTGTGGCCAGCAGGACCAGGGCAGTGATGGTCCCTCTGTTCTTGGCTCTGGTAAGGTCACACCTCGAGTGCTGTTATCACTTTGGGCCCCTCACCACAAGAAAGACATTGAGGGGCTGGAGTGTGTCCAGAGAAGGGCAACGGAGCTGCGGAAGCGTGGGGAGCACGAATGTGATGAGGAGCAGCTAGGGGAGCTGGGAATGTTTAGCCTGAAAAAAAGGAGGGTCGGGGTGACCTTATTGCTCTCTACAACCACCTGAAAGGAGGTTGTAGCCAGGTGGGGGTCAGCCTCTTGGGTAACAAGCAATAGAACAAGAGGAAATGGACTCAAGTTGTGCCAGGGGAGATTTAAATTGGATGTTAGGAAAAATTTCTTCACAGAAAGGGTGTTTAGGCATAGGAACGGACTGCCCAGAGAGATGATGGAATCACTGTCCTTGAAAATACTAAAGGAAAGCCTGGACTTAGTACCATGATCTGGTTGACGATGAAGTTCACTCATAGGCTGGACTCAGTAACCTCAGAGGTCTTTTCCAACCTAATCATTAGATGAATCACAGTGATTCTGTGATTCTGTGTATGATGGGAAAAGCAGGTACTGGATAGAGATTTTTTCTTTATGCAATTGAAGAAGATGAATACTCCTCATCCCAGCAGTGAGGCTGGATTAGGTTTCAGTGCTAAGATTCTGAAGCTACCACTGAGTACAGCCAAAATGACCTCAGCATGAATGCTCTCAACACTCAAAAGAGAAAGCACTCTCTACTTAAGCAATCACTCTCAAGGATTTTGACAATTTTTTTAAGTTCAGGAAAGAAGAGTATGGCTATCTCAAATGACCTGATTATTTTAGAAATTCATATTTGCTCTCCATCCCTTTCTATGTTACAGAAGGATTTGTGTAACGAAAGTTGATAAGATGATTTATCAACAACAGGAGGAAGCTTAGGATAAAGGAAGTATCATTTTCTATGAAAAGCTGATGCAAAAAAAAAAAATAGAGAAAATTCATCTATTTCTTTTTACTAGGTTGGTTCCAACTTTTAGGCAAGTTTCCAGCTTTTAGGCAAGCTTTTACAACTTCTCAAGCATTAGGAATCCCTTTTCACCTGAATTTTCTTGTTGTAATGCTTTCAGAAAACTTGTTCCAGCTTGTACTCTGTATTAATTTTGGTTCTCTTTGATAGTGAAATTGATGAAAACAGTAAATTAAGTCTTTTTTGTTTGTTTGACACACCTGAAAAGAATGTTAATTCATGTTTCATTTAGCCTGTTTTTAAACCTTGAACTTCATCTTTTCCTTTTGTTTCTGGAGTGTTTACATTAATACGACAAAGGAGTCCATTTAAAAAGTGGGCCACTTGTGACAACCTTCAAGGACTTTCTCAAATCAGAAGCTGCTCTGTGGTAAGCACAGGACTGTAATCACTTCAAAGCTTTTGAAGGGCTTTAGGTGAGAAGAGAATGGAACTGGCACACACATAGAAAGCCATTTGAAGTTCTTGGAACACATCATAAGAGCAATCCAAATAACCCGAAATGGCACTGAACTCCATTTTTAAACAAAAGATTTTCTCAAGCTAAAGGTTTATAGGTGATTTTTGCTGTTGTGGATTTTTAAACTCAACAGTCTTAGATTACACTTTAAAGAAAATTCATACCAGGAATACTGTATCACATCTACAATCTATTTACAAAGTACTGCACTGGACTTTTAAGGACACAATCTTCTTAATGATGTATTTTCCATTAAAAAATCCCTGAAGCTAAAAGAAGACTTGGGTTCATATTCATTTTTCTTCAAGTCTGCTGCCTTGGAAAAAAAATTAGCAAAAAAAAGTAGTGGTGACAGTCCCTTCCTTCTTATGAAAAAGAAAAAAGCCAATGGCATATTTGAAACAAAATTGTGCTCACTCATTTGGGCTGGTGAATAGGGGAGCTCGACCACCACAGAAAAGATGAGGAACCCTCTATGAAAATGACAGCATTTGTGTCACCATCTCATGCAGTAGAATTTTAAAAACAAACAGTGTTCTGAAGAGTGGAAAGACAGGAAGGTGAAAAAGACAAGGAAAATATATTTTAGGGCTAAAAGACTCATCATTGAGTTTTCTTCAGAGCCATCATAAACTATTTCTCTTTGAACTGAAGTCCCAAATTTTAAAAATAGGAAGATTCTATTCTACCTTCAGGGATTCTGATTTCTCCAGAGGTACCAACTGGTAGCAAATACCTTCAGGAAAATTCCCTTTACTCTTTCACTGAGAATTCAAACTAGCAAACAGCCACCCCAGCACATCCAAATTGGTTTGGATTTTGAGTAGTATGAGTAACAGGACTAATTTGGACACAACCTTGTCATCTTTTAGGACTCAGCTGCTAGAAAACACAAAATCATATCCATTTTATCTGCCCAGAAATGTATTTATATGGTTTACTTGATGAGACATTAGCACAGCCTCAATGACAAATACAGGTGTGGCCTCTCACTGTGACAGCTGCTACATGGTAGACTAATAAAATTAATGTTACTTCAAGGCATACACAGAGTACTTGGGGAATGTATATAAGAATTACAGAAATGTTGAAGTAAAATTTGTCA
This sequence comes from Monarcha castaneiventris obscurior, assembly GCA_026261815.1. Taxonomy (NCBI): domain Eukaryota; kingdom Metazoa; phylum Chordata; class Aves; order Passeriformes; family Monarchidae; genus Monarcha; species Monarcha castaneiventris. Next base: position 3,061,891 of record JAMPIT010000034.1, read on the forward strand.
ATATTCTTCTCCTTTGTGTAACTGGAATTTCCCCGTACGAGCTCTATTTAATTTTATAGTTCATTTTGAGATATTGCACAACTGAAATGTTGCAACATTCTTCCTCTTTTTAATCACTCTTAGTTTTACTAAATCACATTCTCCATCACATGATTCAGATTCTTAGGCTAAAGCAATGACCTGCAAATTGAGAATATGAACTGTGGTATGACTGTTGGCCTGAGTACTTAGAAGGAAACCTTGTATTATTCCCAAGTGCATATTCTATGAAGTTCTTATGCTTAGACCAGTTGCCTTTAGAATTGTTGCAGATTCTTCACGAAAAGTCAATGTATATCCTTAGTCCAAATGTGGTAAAAGGATGTAACATAAACAAGGCTTTTAAAAAAATTTTACTAGTAAATGCAGAGGGCCTGAAATGTGAGTGGGAATCACTGGTGCATCCTCTTACATCTTTGTTTTGTTTGGGTTATTTGAGAGTGTGTGGACGTTTATTGTGATTCCATAGCTAAGAATGATGTTTTCTGGGAGATATTCCATTAAGTTGTTGTAATTACGGCAGCTGTGATACATTCCTTAGAGTTGTACAATTGTGGCTTAAAGGTTTGGCCTATCCCTTTTAAAAAGAATGACACAATTAAGATACCAGGGCTGTCAAAAACTTAACTGCAAACAAAGCTATACATAAAAAAACCACATCCTGCTCTCCCATATATTTTATTCTATGACATGTTTCCAACACAAGAAACATAAGTTGTGAAATTTCTTGCTACAGGATCTCAAAATATTTCTGAACACAAACTATGTACAGTTATTTCAAATGTTTTCTTTTTGTTAGCTCATAATGGGTAGATTGCACTGATCACAAGCACTTTTGTGTCAGTAAAATTTTGTGTGTAATCAAGGATGAGCAGTAGGGTATTTGTTCAAGTACAAGAACACGGCTTTCCAAGAACTTGTGCAGAGAGACTTAAAAAGTTTTGCTAATATAAGCATGAAGCCCAACTTTCTCTGGCTCAGTTTGAATGAAGCTCAGTTGTCTTGTGGGTTGTGGTGTCATTTACTCTTGCCTATGATGACAAACCCTAATTTTCAGTCAAATTTTCTTGTATGTGCCAATCAGGTTAGCAGACTTCTGAAATTATGCACGTCCAAAAAGCCCTTCAAGGAATTAGGTCTAGATGTATCTTGAAAGACGTATTTTAAAACCTTATTTTGATCTACTGTATATCAGAGACACTCTTGGATTTCTGGCTAACCTTTAATCTATTGAGAGATAAATACTGGCATTTTCGTAGTTTAGATTTAAATGTTAACATAAGCCGTACATAAAAATGATTTACACAGAATTGCAGGTAAATGACTAAGGTTATAGAAAAGAGATGCCAGGCATCTCTTGGGAAATCTTCTAAACCCATTGGTTCTATAGTGAAATACAAAAAATACATGTTTGTGGGGATGTGTGTGCTGCAAAAGCCATCACAGGGCTTCGAGCCCTGCCATCATCTGGTGCACTTTGGCCTAGTTCTGGAGTTACAGAAACAAAATTACACATCCACCGTGTCATCCTAACGTTTTTCTAGGATCAGGCCTGCCTTGGCTGCAGCAGAAAACTTTCATGTCTCCTTTCCATCGTGTCTGCAGAGTCTGTGGCTCCAGTGTCCCGTGGCTCTCAGAGGTGCTAGAGGTGTGATGGGTGCCGGGAGTGCCCAGCGTGTCCCCCTGCCACGGGGAGGACCCGCTACCACAGCATCTCCTCCCCTGGGGACCCCGCACTGGCTGCGGGAAGCCCCTCAGGACACAGCCCATGCTCACACACACGCACACATTCACAAGCTCGGCAGCTCCCCCAGCGCCCCCCACCTCACCTGATGTAGGGCACGAGGGGCTCGATGTGCCCCGCCAGCACGGCCATCACATAGGAGATGATGAAGGCGGCCGAGGACCAGCTGACGAGCAGAGCGGGAACGAAAGCCACGCCGGGCATGCAGCACAGCATCGCCGGAGGCTGCCCTGCCCGGGGCGCCCGGCAGCGGGGACCCGCGGGGCGCGTCCACTCCCGCACGCCGCTCTGTCCCCGCCGGGCAGCGGCGCTGCGCCTCCCGCAGCCCCGGGGATGCCCCGCCGGGCGTTCACTTCCCTTCACTTTCGGTTCTCCCCGGCGCTCCCCGCCCCCGAGGCCGGCGGAGAGCCAGGGACAGCCGCGGGCCCCTTCGCCTCTCACCGCTGCCGGCGCCTGAAGCGCTCCGGAGAGTTTCTGGCTGCGGAAAGTCTCTGCACCACCCGTGTCCCGCTCGCCGCCGGCTCTCCGGGCCGCACACGCCCCGCCGGGGCAGGGAGCCGGGAGGGGAGATGTCGCCGGGCAGTGCTCGCCGGGGTCTGCGGGTCGTGCCGGCGGCGTGTGCCTTCACAGTTGTCTTTAAAAAGGCTAAAATTGGGCTCCAGCGCGAGAGTGCAGCGGCTCTTTGCAGGTCGATGGCCGTGGGGCGGCCGTGGGGGCACGGAAACCGGGTCAGAAACTGGGGAGGTCCCATTACGGGGTCCTGCACACACCTCCGTCAACTTGGACTTTGGTTTCAAACGCATAATGTAGCCTTGATTTGCAAATCTTCCGTGAGATTCACTTTTACACATGATTAGCAGGAAACCATTGTTTAATTCAAAATCATGCTGTGTTCAGCATTTTCGCTTTGATTTAACCCGAAACCATGGACAATCTGTCAAGGTGGTTTCTGGTTTTTTTGAATGTTTGTAGTTATCTGCCTTCCAAACCAACATCTGAACTCAAGGTCACCATTCTGCTACAAAGTCATGCATGTGAATGCTCAGCCTCGCTCCCTGAGAATGTATTGAGAGTCTTGCCTTCGGTGCACATTCCCTGTGGTGGATGCACACAAGGTGAGTACTTGGCATGCCTTTGAAGCTGTTAGAAAGGGACATAGAAATGAAGTAAAAGGACTAGGGACAGTATATCTTAATGCAAGTACAGAAAAGTGATAAAAAAAATTATTCTACCACTAAGACTGGGGTACTCTACAACCTTCTTCTTGGCAGTAGCAAGTTGCTCATGTTCTTAACATATAAATTGAAGGTAATAGTTCACACCACACCACAAATTCATACTTCATATTTCCACAGCTAATCTGTCTTCTAGTAATTTTGAGTGAAAGAAATTTCTGACTGAAAGAACTGGTTTATTTCTCTTTACACTAAAGGTGCAAAAATAATGGAAGAGGACTAATATTTGAGCTGTCTTAAAATGCTGCTTTAAAAATTTCTGTTTAATTATGCCTCAGTATCAGGTATCTTGGGTTATTTTCCTCTTGAAACAGAAAATTAAAGAAATACTATGCAGGAAATAAATCTAGTCTCTTTGGTATATAAATGAACTGCAGAAACACCGTGATGTTCATTATATTTACAGAAGTAGAATTTTACTTTTTTGTGTGTCAGTAATTTACTATTCTGGTTTAGTCCCTTGCAAAAAGAGGATGGAATTCACTTTATTTTACAGCATCAACATTTAAGCCACATTGTTGGAAAAATGTTCCATCCACAGTTCTGCAAGTTCTTTGTACTTCCTTTAGTTTTGCAAGTAGTAAATAAATTACTCTTAAGTGTGAGTGGAGTATTTCTATTATTCACATGACTTTTAAGTGCCTGGACACTGTTTGGAGTGCAGGAAAAAGACACATGTTTGGCTCAAGCAGTTGGCAACTTACTGTTGGGTGATTGCTGGCAAAGGATCTTCGTTGCTATGTAAACATTTATTGCAGCCCATGTGATGTTTCTTTTTCCTTATCATTTTATTGTACAAGGTAATCAGTAACAACACATAATTTGAGCAGTGATCATTCATCGGTTTTTATCAGAAGCATTAGTATGTTCTTTAAAGATCATTAGAAGCTGCATGGAGTAAAAATACAGGTTACTAACAAACTTGGGAGGAGTCATTTTATTTACTGAACTTGAGAACACCAGTGTGATATTTCAAAGAGGGTCTATGTATTTTAATTTATTTTGCTTTCAATAAGTTATATTAAAATCCTAGCAATATAAAAATATAAAATAGCTATGGATTTTAATTTAGCTCCGTGAGATTTTTTTAAATGCAAAATTAGATACAAGTCGACAGTGAGTACTTGCAGTCCAGAAAACCAGGTGTATCCTGGGCTGTATCAACAGAAGCACGACCAGAAGATTGAGGGAGGTGATCCTGCCCCCCTGCTCTGCTCTGGTGACATCCCACCTGGAGTACTGCATCCAGCTCTGGGGTCCCTTGCACAAGAAAGACATGGACCTGTTACAGTGGGTCAGAGGAGGACCACAGAGATGATCAGAGGGATGGAGCACCTTTTTTGTTGAAGAAAGGTGGAGAGAGCTGAGGTTGCTCAGTCTGGAGGGGAGAAGGCTCCAGGGACAACACATTGCATCTTTTCATTATTTAAATGGGGCTTAGAAGAAGGACAGCTATAGACTTTTAACCAAGATTTGTAGTGACAGCACAAGGGGAAAAGGCTTTAAACAGAAAGAGGGTAGGTTTAGATTACATATTAGGAAGGAATTCTCTGTTCTGACAGTGGTGAGGAATTGGCACAAGTTGCCACAGAGAAGTTGTGGATGCCCCGTCCCTGGCAGTGTTCAAGGCCAGGCTGGATGGGGCTTTGAGCAATCTTGTCTAATGGAAAGTGTCCCTGCCCATGGGAATGGGGTTGAAATTAGGACATCTTTATGGCCCTTCCTGAACCAAACCATTCTGTGACTCTGTGATTCTGATATTTAACAAAATGGTCGGAGTCCTTCAAATTAGAATTAGTAGAAAAATAGATATGTCAAGATGTGCAAATAATAACATCCATGCCAGTGACTGGAAAACATATAAAGGTAAAGGAAATAATAGTGAAAGATCTAAAATAGCCTATGCTGCTGGTACTTGTATCCCCTCTTTTCTCCTGTTTTAATCAAAATCTGGTTTCCATGGATTTTATATTTATTATGTATGAGTATGCTTTATCACATCTATTTTCCAAATTAATTCATCATGAAATTACCCATAATATAAAAGACCTAGTCAGAAGACTCCCCTTCCCCAGACATGTTGGTCTTTAGTATCTCTGCATGGTGTTTACATTGAAACTGTGCAGAATAGTTACAGTAGCATTTACTTCCCTGATTTGGTAAAGAACTTGCTGCAGGATGGAAGTCTGGAAGGACATGTGAGACAAGAAAATTGTAATCAATACAAGTTTGGAACAAGAGCAAGAGAGATGTAGTTCAGTTACTTCTTGAGATCTTTTGCTACACACAAGCACTAGAAAAAAAGCAGCCTTAATCTGTGGATGTAATGCCTAAATATTTTTATTACCAACTGGTTATTAACTGGTTTATTAACACAGGTTGCACCAGAAATGCATTTACAGAAGGAATCAAATACACTACCTGAAACTTCTTAGATTACTGTGTGAAGAGTTCAAGCTGGTTTGTGGTATCTCTTTCCTTCCTCTTTGGTCACGTGCCAATGTCTGTAACCTTCTCTCAGTAACAAAAGCATGTGTAAACTATTCTCACTTCTGACACAAAGTTTGGAATAGCAATAGTAACAACCCACAACATCTGTGGAATCTTACACTGTGAGGCATTCACGGCATGATGTTAATATTTCTAAAGAGTAATGTGATTTAGTTATAAAGCAGTTTTCAGGTGTTATTGTTTAAGAGATGCTTTAATTTGTCCCATTTGTTTTGGGTCCCCTCTGTAGCTAGCTAGATTATATCTAAATGTCTAACCAAAATGCAGGCAAAAGATGTCTCAGCTGTCAAAAAGATTAGACTAGTCAAAAACTGAAAGGCCCCTTAATAATGATTAGAGGTAACTACTGGGTTGAAATTGTGTCATTTCATCTCTCAAAAAAAAAAAAAAAAAATAGAAGCTGCCTCTGGTGCAGGTCAGATTGATATCTTGCAATAATGATAAGGTGTGAAAAGGTTTATTCCAGAATTTCTAGAGAAGATTAGCTCTCAATATGCATTTTTTTTTACTACCCTATTCTCTATTTTCAGTTACTTTTTGGGTGATATTTTTTCAAATAAAATGTTTATTGGGAGAAATCTTTGTTTCCAGAATGCATGAGCTGTAGGTTGACATGGGATATAAGGGGCAAGAAAGAGACTGTTTAGCTGCAAATGAACCATTCTTCAGTGGCTTTGTTATCCTTCATTCTAAATGATGTAGTGAACATGCTGAAGCAGTTAGTGGGAGAATTTGACTGTGGCATTTTGATAATTTTGGCAGAACATTTTTGTAGAAGCACATTTTTAGTGAAAAGGAAACCATTCAAAGTGAAATGGGAGCTTTTTATGTGGCCTTGCCATCTGAAAGAAATACCTTTGCAGTTTTCTTAGTGGTACACAGTAGCTGAGAGTAAGTTGCTTGCTGAAGATTAAGAGAAAGTAATGAAATTCATGACCTGAGTCAAATTAGAATGCAAAGGGATTAAAGGAATCAGACTCTAAACAGAGAATTTGATCAATCCTAGGAAAAGCTATCAAAATATCTTTCTTCTCAACATCAGAAATGGCTAATGATGTGGCTACATCCAACACAAAACCTCCTGAAAACGGGGAGTACTCACTGCTGAAAAATCAGATTCTATTTCAATATGTTAATCTAGATTTGCCGTCACAATTTATGGGTGTGGTTTTGTCTACCTTTACCACATTGTATTGCTAAATACAGGGCACTCAATTATTTCTTCCTGTACACTGTGCTTTGCACATTGCTGGCTGAATTAGTTTGCTTCTTTCATGAGCTTCCTTCTGGGGTGTCTGGCCACAGCTGACACCAGGGTGTAACAGGGCCAGAGAGAGCTGCTATGCATACACATGTACAAAGAGAGTGCTTCAGGGTAATACTGTGGCATCTCTTTATGTTGAAACTGCTTGATTCTAGCTGATATATATGTGTGGCAAACATACGCACTTAGTAAAAGGTAGCTTTACAAAACCTAAATAGTGTGTCCAATTTTGTCTTTTCAGTTTTAACAAACTGTTCTTTCCATCCTTGCTTGGCCTTTGTCCATGTCCTTCATAGTTCTTTGACATCAAAGGTTCGTGCTGCATAGCTAATCCTCTATGACACAAATAATATGGAATAATTGTTCTTGTTCAGTAAAAATGCAGTGAAATCAATATCATGAGGCATAAACAAATACTGAGTGTTGCAGCTGGCAATGAGCACTGCAATAACCTGTTGGAGCATCATTGCTTCTTATTTGTTTGAGAAACTTTGGATCGAGGAAAAGCTGGTGCAACTCGGGAGTCCCAGGGAAAAGATCATGGACTACACCTGTGTCTTGTCTGTACCAGCTCCCTCACACTCATGAGCAGCAGTTAGCAGCTGGACACGATGGTGTTAGAGGTATTTCCCAGCCTGAACGATTCCATGTTTCTATGTCTCTGAAAAAAAAAATGGATATGAAGAGCAATCATATGGCCAAGTTAATATGGCTTTCCAAAAAGGTATTTTAGCAATTATTTCCACTCTACTGTCTGTGTAGTCTCTTAAGCATTTTTAAATATAAACAGTATACTTTCAACCAACAAAGGAAATTGTTCATCCTAAAGAGGTCCTTTAACTATTTAATCCTCCTGTCTGTATGTCTCCATACCAAATGATGGAGAGCTACCTAACATTGCTAGATGCTCTTCTAATGTTCTGAGCCTCCATCTCACTACTGTGATGTAAAAGGTACATGTTATTTGGTACAGCCACAAAATCTTACTGACCACTGTTCTTCACTGAAAGCACCTTCATTATTTTCTACTGTGTGCTGCTGAGTGGATTTGAAAGACCACCCTGCCCATTCCAACCATCAAATCTATACAGTCTGTTCTATCTGCCATTTCAACCTGGCAGGGTAAACAAAGGAAACATAAATTCCATCACTATCATATGACAATGCCATCAGTGTACTAAAGGTCCTGTGTTTCTAATGTTAAAATAAAAAATAATACCTTTTTACTCTTCAGAATAATCTCACATTTCATACAACTAGACTACTGTGAGAAATTCTATTCTACTCTATTCTATTCTACTCTAGTTAGAATGATAATTAAATATCAAAGACAATGAACTCTAACTATATTTTTAAAAATAATTATGAAATTTAATATTTAAAAAATAAGGTTACATTCATATAACATATATTTCCTAATACACATTAAATATATTAAAACACAGCCTGGGAGATTTTCCAGGGTCTTTCATCCACTTCATTAGGGACTTTGGAAACAGACATACAGGTATGATTTGGTTTGAAGGCCACAGTCTATTTAAATTTTAGTTTACCATTGCTAAGAGCATATCTCTTTAAAAAGCAAGGGCTTTCTATAAAGAAAACCAAGGACAAAAAACCCAACACCCCAACAAAAATGACAAAAACCCCAAACCAACCAAAACCAAGAGCAAATGCCAGATTCTGCAGAGTTTCAAAAGGTTTCTTCTGGCTTTCTGCAAGCATTTATTATTTTAGTTTGAAGTGTGCAGGAAATAACAGATCTTTCAGAGTAAAATGTTGGCGAATATTATGCTTAGAAAATCTGATTTTGCTGCCAGGTGCACATGCTGCTTCAGCTTCATCTAGATGCTCACTTTCAGAGATTTTTGGAATGGCATTGTTCCTGTGCTTTGCTCTCTAGGCACTGCTTTTTCATCTAAGATACTACTGTTTTCTCTTTAGTTATACCTCATTTTCACCAGCCATGCTCTTCAGATTATTGTAAATGTCCTTTCTAGTATTTGCACAAATACAAAGGAAGTGGAAAATGTAGGAACTGATATTTAAGAGATAATTTTTTCTCCTGTAAAGAAATGGGGACAGTGTGAAAATGGGGTCTGGAGCAAAAAAAAAGAAAAAGATTTTATCAACACAACTTTCAAGTAACAAGTCATAAACGTTCCTTGCATACCTGTCCAGAGGGTTGGGAGCTGAACATCTGAGGGTTTTCAAAAGTACTGAAATACTGAGCACGACTTTAAAATCTCCACTTTTGCTGCAGTACTAAGTGAAAACTCTCACTAGCTGCATATAATTAGAATGCATTTGCTCATAAGGCTAAAATTACTGGGTGATTAAGAGATAATCCATTACAAGGCACAGCAGCAAGGCCTAACTGTGTCTCAGAAACCGATCACTTATATTCAATATCTATTTTAGAGGTAATGTCAGTGGGATTGAGTCTCACCAAAGGCTAAGGGCTCTATAAATGGTGAGTCAAAAGGAGATTATGTGTTGAAGGATAGAACACAGCTCAGTCACTGTCTTTTACTCTTTTATGTTCTGAGTGACTAATGTGATTTAATGATTGTATTTGATGGATAGTGGTATTACCAAATTCACAGTGCCATACCAAGCTATTAATTCCAGTATGCCTAAGGCTACTGCTTTAAATTTCAGAGGCATAGATATTACAGTTTTTGGCGGGAGTGGAGTGGCAGGGAGAGAAGTCCTAGAAGGCCCTATTATCCCCCAGTTCCTTTCCATAGAAAGAGCTCATGCAGCTCTTCAAAGTACTGACAAACACACCAGCTTGTTTTGACTGCTCTTTAGGGCCTAGCTCTCTACAAAGTCCTCTGTTGGCTCCTAGGTGCACAGAAAATACTTAAATGCTTAGAGGAGCTGGTCCTTAAGAGTATGTTAATATAGTAAATGAACATGAAAGTGAAACAGAGAAACATTTGGAGGGCTTTGGCAAGAGAGAAATGGGCCAGAGCTGTGGAGAGGGGCTGTAGGTTCTGGCTGCCAAAATGTCACATTGATTTTAACCCAGCTGCTGCAGATCATGTGACTTGGGAAAATCTGGTAACACAGTTTTCAGTGTGGATTATCAACTCCGTGCTTCATCCCAGGAGCTCAGGTAACCTGTTCTGATGTTCACACGAGCAAGGCTTCACTGGTACTCACCTTCTGCTAAACAGGACAAAGTTCCCCTGCATACTCACATGTGCCACTCATGCATGATGCTGAGATGTAACTTCAATGGTAGTTATCAACAATCAAGGAAAAATCTAGATTATGTTTATGTTAATGAAACAGATTTTATTACATTTTTCTTTCCTTAAATGTTACTAAATAAAGACTCTTCAGACCAAATGCTCAAAGGTAATAATAGAACAGACATTTAGGCAGTTTTCTAGATTGCCATTAAAATCAATAAGAATTTAGATGCTTTTATGTGAGCTTTTGAAAACTTTAATCCTTCTGAGCATGTGCATTACAAGAGTGAGTGGTGAAATAATTGGCTTTTTTCCTCCTCTCCATTCTTCAGTGCATGGAGCAAACCTGTCCACAGAGGTGTGGAACTTCTAGGATTTAGAAAAAGTTCTTAGTAGATCTATTGTAGATCTATCTAGTGAATAGGGCAGGAATACAAATGATGACTGCATAAATACAATAAGCAAACATAAATTGGCTCCTGTTTCTGCTACAAGACTGTTCTCTGATGATAGCCAAGTTACTTCAAACAAACTCTCCACAGGTGAGTCACTACCCCTCTATTCTGAACTTTAACTTGTCTGACCTGAGACACCTCTGAATGCTCAGAAGTTCAGAGCATTCTCAAAGGAAACCAAAATCCCTAAAAGTGAACTGCTGAGCCTTCAGAGTTCTACGAGTTATCTCCTGTATTGTGAAAATTCAGACTTAAAGTGGAACAGGCATCAAACTTGCTGATTTTTGTCTTTATCTTTGTGGTCAGTAATTTTTGCCTCACAGAAGTGCTACAAGATTAATTCATGTTTATGAAAGAGATCATACAGAGATGAATACAGGAAACCTATGATGATGTTAATTCTCTTTTCTTTAGAACGAGATTCATGGAATGTGCAGTGAATAATATTCTTGGCTAACAGAGAAGCTTGAGATGCTTGTTTGATTATTTCTGGTCTTCTGCCTGAACCAAAGATAATTACACTGTTGCCTCAGATATTTAGCTCTTACTGTTCTCCTTTCCCAGCAAATTAGAATGCAAAAGACATGGAAAGAGCTCCTACTGGACAAGTTTACCATGTCCAGTAACAAGTTCTGCCTTCCTAAAGATTTTGAGCATTACAGAATCTCCATTCCTGTTGAAAGAAAGTAGATATTACTTTCCTTTTCAAAGTAGCTTCTACCCCCTCTTAGAAAGGTCTAACTGCAGTAAGAAAAACATCAAAAATTCAGAGTCTTCTAAGAACTAAGAGAGAAAAAATGTTGGTGAAGGCAACTTGCAGAAAATCAGGATCAAGATAAAGTGTGTTTATAACTATTTGACTGCTTATTTAGATTACATCATAATCCACAGGAGGCATGCCTTTGTGTTGAGTGCTGCTACGTGCACCATTGAGTTAATACAAATACAAGAACAGTCAAGTAGATTATCCCAAGAGCCAATGGTTTACATGGAAAATGACTTGGCAAGGCCCTTAAGTATATGTTGGATTATAGTGGCAGTGCCTAATTTTTACATATCCTGACATCTAGTGGAATTTATTGCTCCTAGCAGAATATCCTGGTTCATTTGCATTTACAGTGACTGGGAGAAATGGATGAAGTTAAATATCCCATTCTTGGATGCAATGATAAAGTTCTCACCTGGAGAACTGCATGAGCAGTGCATTGGATAAAATGTGAAAACAGAAGAATTTGGCCTAAGCCCTGCTCCTTTTCAGCTACCTACAAAAACAGCTGCAAAGTGATACAAGGCCCCTGATCTGGTTTCTTGTTTTGATCTTGGAAATAATTTGTAGTGACAGACTAGAAATTACAGAGTAGTGACAGAGAATAATCCCAGCAACTTGGACAGATTGTCTCAAAAGGTATTTGAGCTGCATTTGCTATGTGTACCTTAACAGCTTGCTGTTCATTAGCAAGCTGAGGGTGGCCTTGTTTTCATCCATTTTCCATGCCTTTCACAGAATCACAGAATCATCAAGGTTGGAAGAGACCTTAAAGATCATCCAGTCCAACCATCAACTCATCATAATCACCCCTAAAATGCATCCCCAAGTGCAACATCCAGACGCCTCTTGAACACTTTTTTCCAAGTTTTGTTTTGCTTTGTTTTCTTTGGGTTTTCCTTTGTTTTGTTTTAACCTGTGACAGTATTACCTTTAATTTAAGTAAGCTTCTGATCTTCATTTCTGTGATGTGAACAAGTCAACACCTTTTAGTGTCTTTCTAGAAGGAAAGATCTGGTTGTTCTTTTTCATGCACCTATTTCAGTTTAAAAATATATTCCTTGAATATAAGTATTCTACAAGAAAGGACAGACATAGTGCCATCATTATTTGTTCAGCACCTTTTTATATCTCTGTGTCTACTGGAATACTTTGTCTGATACTTTATAAAATAAAGATTATGTGAATTTTAATGGTTTTACCATATTGGTGTCATATGGAAGTATTTATTGGTCTGTGTAAATGTATCATCTCACACTTTGTTCTAATTAGTAATCCTGGTCTTGAAGTAATTCGGCTTCCCCTGACTGGTTTTCCGCTTTACGTTGGTGATATGTCTCTCAGCTTCTTGTTTTCATCACATTCATTTCTGCATTTACACTGGATTGTTGACCAGAAATAGATCTTTTTGACCAGAAATAGGGGTTTTTCTCATAATCTGCATATGTGCTATTCCTCAATTCTCAATGAAAACCTCAGTCTGCTGACTCAGAATTCCAGGTCATCACTAGTACCACCGGCACAGTGCTGTAGGTGGTGGTAAAGAGATGCTGCTAGGCAGTAATAATAGCTGAGTAATAATAGTTTAATGATTATAGCACAGTGCTTGAGCAGGAGGGGCAGGTGAGGGAATATGTAAAGATTATATTCCCCTAGGGTTGTACTTTGGCACATTGGTGAGAACATGTGAAGGAGAAAGCGCTGGCTGTGCACAACAGGAGAAAAATTTAGCTAGAGTCTTCTATGTACCAAGACTGGAAGGCTGGGTTACCATGACGGGCCAAATAAGTATTATCAGGCTGATAACACATCATAAGGAGGAGGAAAACAGTGCTGTGAGGTGGGCTCTGAGGCTCTGCAGGTAAACCCTGGTGAATTCACCATCCTGTCCCATGGCCCATTGTCAGGAAAATGCACTAACACCAGAGGTTTATGTCCAAAAAGGAGACAGAGGAGTCCTGCAACTTTTCTCGAATAAAGGGTGAGAGCCCACCGGGGCACACGCCCACAGGGTTTTCTCTCGAGGTTTCGGAGGGCACAGCTTCTTTTTATCCCGAACTGCCTGCCACATGGTGCCCTTTCCCTTTGGCTGAGGTACAGGGAAGGTACAGCCTTCCCGAACCGCCTACCACAACCTACTGCTTTACCCCTGAGCTCAGAAGTTTAGGCTTGTGCAGGACCTTGTCTGTTTCAGACAGCCGAGCTGTCTGGGCTCTGCACCAAACCTGCTGCCCAAAGTCAGTAGAGACATTAACAGCCATTCCAAAGACGTTAACACCCATCAAATTGTTTGACATTAGCATTCCTCTCACCGTGGAGAAAGACAAAATGTGACACAAAAAAGTAAACAGGAGAAGGGCTCAGTGGCTTGGCAGAGATGTGCCAAAGAGCTGTGCCTTCTTGGACATTTCTTGACGTACAGCCAGGTGTAGTCCTCTCACACCACAACTGTGTAAATACACTGGGACAAAGTTCTGGAAAGGGTCAGTCACTGTTACTTCACACAGGAAATAAATGATCACAAGGATGATGTTTATTACTCAGAAAAGTCACTGCAGGGAGTTTCAAGAAATAGTTAGAAGACCTTTTGATGCAGGGCTAGACTACAGAGATAGGTGCTCGTATGCTTGGCCTCTGGCACTGTGACACCTCATCATTCTGCTGTGGCCACCAGCGGTGCCTCCGCCTGATCAAAGTTGGACAGCAGCGATACCAAGAGCGTCCGTCCTATGCAGGTGGCCGAACTTCACGGCAGAATCCAGAGCGTGCTGTCAGCTAGTGATCGCTAACTAGCTCTTTGTTATGTTTTTTCCTCAAGAGCTGTCCTTGAAGAGCTCCATCAGTAACCCCCTCTAGTCTACTGATCCCCATTCCACAAACCCATCTCATTTCTGGGCCAAAACACGCACAGACTGCTTTCAGTAAATCTCCACACGCAGCTCGGCGGCGTCTGTGCGATGCCCACAAGGCCTCCCCACGGGCGGTGTCTGCGATGCCCACAAGCCCTCCCCACGGGTGGTGTCTGCGATGCCCACAAGCCCTCCCCACGCCTCTCGGCAGTGGGAGCAGCCGACTCTCCGCCGCGCCCCGAGGGCCTGGGCAGCCGCTCCCTCAGAGCGGCCCCTCGGCCACCGCCAGGCGGCGCCGGGCGCTGCCGGAAGCGGGGCGGGCTCTGGGCCGGCGGCCCCGCCCGGCGCAGGCAGCGCGGGGAGCGGAGCGGGGCCGGGCCGGGCCGGGCCGTGCGGGGCGGCGGCCGCCGGCGGGCCATGCTGCTAAAGCTCCTGCAGCGCCAGACCTATACCTGCCTGTCGCACAGGTATGGGCCCTGCCTCTGCCTCGGGGGCCTCGTCCTCATGATCGTCTCCGCCCTGCAGTTCGGGGAGGTCAGTACGGTGCCGCGCCGGCGCGGCGTGGCTGTGCCTTTTCCCCTCCCTGCCTCCGTGCCGAGCCGAGCGGTGCCGGCGGGACAGGCGCAGCCCCGCGGCTGCACGGCCCCGGGGGGTTTGGGGCTGATTTTCCCCCGGGGAGCCGGGTAGCTGCGTTGTCCCGCGAGCAGCGGGGTCCCTCTCCGGGCGCCTGGCGGGTGGCAGTGCCGCCCATGGCGGTGCCCGGGCCCGCCGTGCCCGCGGGGACGGGCTCTGCCCGCATCCCGGAGCGCAGCCCCGCCGCCGCCGCCGCTCCCCTTCCCGGGCCGCCCTGTCCCCACGTGTGGGGCTGCGGGGAGCGCCGGCCGCGGCAGCGCCCCGGGTGTCCCCTCGGGGCTCGGCTGGGGTCTCGCAGGTGACACGGAGCGGGTGCTCGGGCAGCTGGTGTTTGCTGCTCTTGTGCAGTTCTTTTCCGCTTCCCTCGTCAGGTGACTTGTTGGTGCTGTGGTTTTGTGTGAGGCTTTTAAAGCCTGTGCTGGGTAGCACCTTCGCATGCCGAGTGGGAGTGACAGAATCTTTCCCCTTTCCGGGGTTTAAGGAGTTAAATGTATCCTACCTCCAAGATGCGCAGCAGAGTCTGCTTTGCTCCCTACTTGTTACTTAGTTCGCCCGCCAGAGTTTGTAAATGATGCCTCGTAATTACACTTTCTCTAGATAGGGTTTTGCACGGATGTGTTGTACGTTTAAATCTTCCTTTCACATTGTCCTATTGATTTGGTAAGTCAATGAAGGGATCTGGAGAGGAAAAAATGAATCCTACTTCACTGAAATGTTTGTGAATATAGTAAGGAATCGGGGAATTCAAGTATTTTTGTCAGTCTGAAAGGATGGCAGTGTTCAATGCAAACAGACTGGAATTTCCTGATTCCTAAGTTGTTCCTTTTTTTTTTTTCCCCTTCTCTATTCTAATTTGATGGGCTCTTTCAGATACAGAGGGGAAAAAAAGAAGACCCATAAAGAGTATTATCTGAAACTCTTGGACATAACACAATCAAAACTTTGTATACCAACACATCTTCACATAAAGTCCTTAATCTCTGCTGTCTTGTGGGAACCACAAGTTGCTGAAACACTTCCAAGGCATCAGCAAATTAAGTAATTGCAAAGTACTCATAGGCATCTGGTTATACATGAGTATCAACTTGGATTGGTGCAGATTTCTTGGTGCTGTGAAGCTGAGCACAGTTTTGCATTTCTTCAGAATGGGGACTTAAAACCCAGCTTTAGGATATCATAGAACTTTGAAGGTTTTAAAAAATATTTCAGTAGTTGTCTAAATTATGGCTGATTTTGTTGAGAATCAGTCGAAATCACTGCTCAGAATTTCCTCCTAAATCTTAGTTTGCTGCTTTCAGCCCTTTAAAAGCTACTTGGAAAGCTTAGATACATGAGAGAGAAAAGAACTGGGAGATTCAGGTAGGAGTAGATTTTCCAAATTATGTGTTAAGACAAAAGAAAAGTGACCAGCAATGTTTTTAGAATAAACAAGCTAAAACACACCAATGAAACACCTGCACTTTTTTTTTTTTTTTTTTTTCTTTTCAAGGGTGGTAGATAAGCCTGGTAAGAGATGTTTGCATGCATTTTGGTTTTGCCTATTTATTTTGGTAAACAGTGGTAGTTCAATGATTTAGGAGAGACAAGGCTTGTGGGAACGAACACTGTTAGAGCTCTTCCAACAGCTATCGTGGGAATGGAAAATGCTTCTCTTCTTCAGTACAGAGCCTGCAAGGCAGCAACTAATGAAAAAAAATGTAAAACTGTTTGGAAAATGAAACCAAGAAATCTTTCTAGAAATTAACAGCTAAACCATTTTTAGCCATCTGTGGGAAACTGAAGCATAAAAAGCAGTGTGAGGCCATGCTTATCAGACTCTGGTGTCTGAACAGCGTTTGCAGTTCTGCTTTTCCCCCACCCCTAGAGCCAGATTTCTTTTGTTCTGGTAGGCAAAATTAGATCTGATTTCTTAGGCTCATGCTAATGTCTGTATTACTGGTGGAGTGAAAATGGATGGTTAGGGCAAATAATTTGAGACTGGTAATAATGTTCTCACAGCCAGAAGCTGAAAATGAGCTTAATTTGAAGGAAAATCTTGAGCTCAGTGAAATACTAGGACATTGAGCATGATTCAGAAATACTTCTGTAAAAACATACAGGGTAGCCAGGTCTAAGTCAGTGCTGTTCCCTGTTTGTAAGATGAGCTTTAAGTATTAGGGCAGTTTGGTTATAAACCCTTCTTGGCCATCCTTCTGTAGGTAGCTCTGCTTTGGGAAATGCTTTATAACAAGAACATGCCAGAACCACTGTTACCGTCTGTCTGATACAGTAGCTCTTAAAGAGGTGGTGCCTCTCACCTTGTTTTTTAATGCTCCGCTGGTGGTTTTATAATACCAGTGTGAAAAGTTGAAGCAAAACAGCCTCTAGGCACTAGATGTGTCAGGAGGAACTAGATGACACTAGATGTGTCTATTGCACGATGTGTCAGGAGGAAACAGTTGCAGGGAAAAAAATGTATCAGGTAGAACGAGTTTTTAACTTTAGTCCTTGATGTGTTCCTAAGAGATCTGTCGTCTGCTCTTTTTGGCTATAGTTACACAAAAGACAAAGAAAAAGGCTGGAATGGTTAGTGTTTTTCTTCTGGAGAGACATAGTATTCATATGATATATTCTTACTCAAATATGTCTGTATTTCTTCTAGACACAGATCAGTCACAGTGTGTCACTTCATCATTATCATTAGGAGCAAATGTTTCCACATGAATACGATCTTCCAGTGTGTACTTTATTAAACCTGGTATTTGACAGAAGGATTTAATGATTTATGCATAGAGAAGTGTAATAGTGTGTGGTTTTTAAGACAATTCCTGACCTCGGTATTTAAGGGAGGAGATTTTTGTGCCTACCTGGGCAATCTGTGTCCTTTGTGTGAGGGGAATGGAAGTGTGCTGATGTGATCTTGGCTACAAAGAGACCATCTGCAGCTTTGGCAGGAATTGTGTGTGTGCTCTTGTCACCCAGGCACATGATGGAGCTTCCCTGCTCTATGGAAGGCTTTAATTTGCTTTAGTGGACACGAGGGCAGAGAGATGTGTATCTTCTGAAGAGGGAGGAAGGTTTGTTTGTGGTTTGGAGTGTGACCTTAGAGAAATGGTATATTTCATAGTTCCCACAATGCAAGAAGTAAGCGATAATAACATTTAAATCTAGGAAGAGTGATGTAAAGTATCATAAAAAACTATATACCATCTATCAAAGTAACTACTATCCTTTCCTGGTTTCCCTTCATTTTATGTTGTTTTCATTTGTTTGTTTTGGTTTTTGTTTTCCCTCTCCAGTGCATACAAATATGTACTTATCCCAGTAAATTAAGCCACCGTGCCTTCAACTCCAAAACAGCACAAAATGCCACTGTAGTTTTCAAGATTGAACTTGCATGGGAAAAGATGTCAGAGCAAGTTTATCTCAGAGGAGAACCTATATGTTTTATATTACTTCTATCTCAAGATACTAGGACTTCTTTGTCATGTCAAAGCATAGTTACCACTTTTAGTGTTGAAAAATTGTGGATTTTTTTCCTGGCTGTTTGTCTGTTTGTTTGCAAAGCTCAGATTTTGGAGGTGTGTGTACTTGAATATGTCCTGTGTAAGAATAGAAAGAAAGATGAGCAAAATTGTGCTGGGTGGGGGGGTGGGGGGGGGGGGTGTGTTAGGGGTTTCCTGCTTGTATCAAAGTATATTTGATTTAGGTCTCCGTTTTGGGAAAACATTCCTGAACTTTTAAATACTAAGAGACAAGAGGGAGGTGACCTCAATAGAAAGTAGCTTAAAAAGAGTGTACATAAATCATGAAATCCTTTGTTGCAGAGAAAAGCCAAGTCTGTTTAAATTAAGTATGCTCTTCAGTTCTGGGTCTGATTGCTGGCTCAGTGTCATAATTTAGTTGGGATTTTTGTCTGCTCAGCTGTTTATTAATGCATAGATTGACTTGAATGAAATCAGTTGTGGTTAAACATTTCAAAGCATGAAATTTAAATATCTAACTTTAGAAGGTGGTGACATCAAGTGGTTTTGGTTTTTTTTTCTTTGCAGGTTGTCTTGGAGTGGAGTAGAGACCAGTATCATGTTATGTTTGATTCATACAGAGACAACGTCGCTGGCAAATCATTTCAGAATCGGTAAGCTTTACTTGCACTTGACACTATTGCACATTTTACTGTCTAATTAAATATTTAAATAAAATATATTAGTTGAAGTAACATACTGTTGAGTAGAACCTTGCTGTATGGGCTCTAAATCTGCAGCAATTTTTAAACTTAGTGGCTTAAATGTACTGCATAGTTAGTGCATGATCTCCCAGTTTGGAAGATTGGCATTTGAAAGCTCTAGTCATAGAATAGAGTTTACATTTTACATGTGTTTAATTCATCCAGTCTCTAATGAAACATCAATATGGTGACAATGTTAACAATGAAGGGAGGGAATGACGTTTTCTATATTAAGATAGGAAAACATAAGTACTGTTCCTATGTGCTTAAAATTTCAATTTTCAGTGTTTCAATAAGTTACTTTAAGTTACCTTGTGTTTTCTGTGATGTCTTATGAGGGTCATTATTTAGCAGAGAAATCACAAAGCTAGTAAGAAGCTTTTAAAACTGAGTGCATGGGACAATCTTTCACAGCAAGTTGGAAACCAATTGGTCATTTATTTCAGTTGTGTTAACTGTTACATGACTTCTGTGGCTTCATCATTCATGTCTGAATAGCCACGGGGTCTGTTGCTCAGGGAGTGAGTGGACTGTGAATTGGTAGGTGGAAGAAAGCTACTAAACAGCTGTCATCTGACTCTTAATATTGATACACTCGACTGGGAAAAAAACTAACCCTGAAAGCAGATGCTTTAATCTGCCTTGAGGTTTGTTGCATCATGGAACAGTAGAAATGATCAGATCAATTTGTCACGCTTCAGTTGGTGTGAGATAACTCTGTAAAAGTGCATTGCATGGTGTTGGTGAATACTATGAACTTTCATAGTCTCCTCTTCTACTTCTCTCCCCCATTTTCTAAAGGATGACAGAGAAAAGCAGAGTGATACAGCTCATATGGATGAACAGCTTAATGTTTTTATGTTTTAGCAGTACTGAAGTAAAACATGGCAGTTGGTCCTGTCAGTACTAAAATGCCTGACTTTGTGATAATTAACTGCAGTGTTTTTATACGACTGTTGACTTTTTCCAAAACAAAATCACGACTCTTGTGGTGTAGATATAGTCAGCTCCCATTTCTGCAGTGTTTCCTTACTTCATTTTGGTTGTGGAAAGCACTCCTTCTCTGGTGTTCATTTCTGTGGATGGTGAGCAAAACATCCAGTGCCTGGTAAAGAACTATGGCTGCCTGAGCAAAAGCTTAAGGTTTTCATGATGGGTGCTTAAATTATTCCAGTTCACTCATATGCCTTTAGCAATCTTGTGTCAGGAGTAACAAGGATGTTTGCTGTGACATTTGTGTGCAGATACGAACTTCCTCTAAAAATTCATACCAACAAGAAGTCTTTGCAGGGACATAGTTTTAGGCATTTTTTTGACTTTTAGACATCCCTTGTCAGGGGTTCAATTTATTTTTATTATCAAACTTCACAAATGCAGTAATGGACCCTGTCTTGCAGCATGCACTTGCATCAGTGATGGTCTGATGGAGTTTTTTATACTGGTGTCAGTGCAACATACAGAGCTACACATAAACTGAGGATTGTGGACTTCCAGATTGAAGCTAGCTTATACAGTGATTTTAATCAGTTCCTATTTTAGTGCTAGAGCAAAATACTCCAAATTGGATAACGGGAGGCTTGTTGGTTAGGAAAATTAAGCAGGTGTACTGCTTTGTGGAAAGTAAAAACTACATGGCCTTTGGGAAATATTCATGGGCCTTCAATTGAATTTGACTTGTGTTGATCTCTAGGAGCTTTGCAGGTAAAATTCTCTGTTCTTGTGTAACAGTTGACTTGTAAACTTCTATGGGAGAAACCTCACTGTGGAATGTAGACAAAGTTGTGTATGGGGGCAAGCTCCTTATGATGATAAACTAAAAAGCTCATCGTACAAAAGCAATGACACCATCACTTACACCTATTGAACACTGTACTCTGCCAGACCAAAGCAGACTTCTGGTTTTGACTTAAAGTTTAGCAATTGCTTTGGCTTGTTTTTCCTTCCTGTTAATTACCCTTGGCATCCCAACTGTGGCACTTTCCAGGTAGCCACATCAGCTGCTAAACTTGGTACTTACATTGCTCAGCTACTTACATTACAACAGCTTGAGAGAGTGGGGTAGAAATTCCAGGGCTTTTTACCAAGTCACTTTATTATCCAAACCCATTTTTGAAGACTAAGCTTTGACATGAAAATAAAAAGGGAGAAAAGGAAACTAAATAATGGAGTTCCATGCATGAGTGTTTTGCATTTTATTACTCGCAAGTTGTAGAGTAAGTGTACTTTACTTAGTGTAACTCTGCTATTCCAGGATGTCATATTTAAAACTCAAATATATATATAGAAAGGTGTGAAGGAACAGTCTTCAACTTTTTAAATGTGCAGACTGATTTCAGTAGGGTGCAGCAAGTGAGAGCTGTCAGTGGTTGGCCAGCCATTAACTGCTGAGCTGAGTGAGACTGGAGTGAGGAAAAGACGTAGAAATCAGGGAGCAGGAAAAGCAATGGAATAGCTGAGTTACTGTTAGTGCATAATTACAGAGCTGGAACAGGCTGGTGGCCTGGGAGGTTTAGTATGAGCAGCTTAGACTTCTATTGTGCATAAAGAGGCTCAGCAAGGTTGGAGATCACCATATGGTAGCTTGGGAGAGATCCAAAATCTGCTGTACTCCTTCAGCAACAGTGGATGTTGAGACAATAAAGTTTGTCTTCTACCTACCATCTCAGCTGTGACAATGGTTCTCTTATGTAAACATATCATGGGTATGGAAAATTCCCAGCAGGAGTGACAGGTCTCCTGTCCTATCTGGGGGAGCTGGTGGCTCTGGTTTTGTCTTCATGCGGGATCCTATTGATGTTTTTAGATTTGCAAGTTAAAAAAAAGAGGAAAGTGTAAAATCTCACCTTAATTAATTACCTGGGAGTCTCCAAGGAATTTTCCAAAGTGATGATTTTCTGTAGAAAGGTGTTAAGATAATTTCCACTTAAAATCAAAGTGCACCTTCGAGGCACATCTGTTAGTGAACCAGAAGTTAGTCATGTCAAAGAGGGGAAATAGCTGATTAGAAGGGTGGCTGTATTTAGTAAATTAACTCAGCTCAGCTTGGGCTTAACCTGTTTGCCAGACAGGTATTTCTGATGAGCACCAAATGTATAAATCCATATGAAGAAAACACAGCTACAGAATTTGAGAGAGAGGTTTTGAGCTTCTTTGAACTTCAACAATTTGCAAAAGACTCTGCATATTAAGAGAGTGTTTGGGAACAATACTACTGAAGTGTAGTATCTGCTCCTTTTATTTTTAAACCTTTTTACAGCAAAATTCCACTACATACCTCTGAAAATATAAACTCCCAGGATATTTTAGGAAGCCATGAAACCAACCAGAAAGCTTTGTTCAAGTCCAGAAAGGTAAATCTTAACAGTGCTACTTTGCTTAATTGGAAACAACAAATGGACTTGGGATATCTGTTTTTTATTATTATGTTTGATAAATAGTACTTTCTGAAACAATGTATGCTGTAAAGGTGCATTAAGAAAATTTATTGAGTATTTGGATGAATTTTAAGCAATTAGACTAGTAGATTGCAAATAATTAACTTTTTTTGTTTTTACTGTTCTGTCTCTATTGCCACTGGTAATGAAGAATGAGCTTGCCATGCCAGGGTTAATTGAGTTGACATGCCTGCATCTGACCAAAAATGCTTTTCCTCTGTGGAATTTGCTAGTATTTGGCTGTATGTGGCATGGTGTAGGAAATTACATAGCTATATGTGCTATGGCATAGAGACACACTTTTAGGAAATGGGAAAATGGAGAGAGGCTTCACAGAAGTCAAAATTGCTTCATATCATAGAAAGAGTCAGAGTTCTTTTGGACATACTCTGTTCTTCAATGAAGCCTGGTTAATAAGCTTTGCACTTTGCCCAGAAAGCTGAAGGTTGGGCATTTTTGAAATCCGCTGACTTGGGTCAGGTGCTTCCACCTAAAACACTCTTTTCTGAGCTGTAGCATTCCAGGGAGTGTCAAACCAGTAATGTAACTGATCACAACAAATGTAGAAAAGCTGGAGGAGCTCCTGCCATTGAATTTCTACTCCTCTGGAGGACATTTTCGTTCAAAACATGCCTTGCAAGTGACCTAGAAGCTAGTCATCTCTGGAGAAAAAAGTGAAATAATCGATTAGAAGGGTAATTGTATTCAGTAAATTGACTTTTTTTGGGTGGGAGGGTAGCCTCCTGCAGATGTGAGAGATTTTCTGGGTGGTGCTGCTGGGGAAGGCAGCACTGCTGCTGAGATGTTCAAACTGTCTCAGAATGACCCACTGTTGTTCTCTGAGTGTTGCAGCTCAGTTAGGAACAGTGGTAAATGGAGTACAAAATGTTCCTGCCCGTTGTGCTGTGACGAGCTGCTGGCTGACCTTTTACCAAATTTTGTGCTTCAGTTATTGAGTCTGAGCCAGTAGAAAGTGAAGCTGGGTGCTCTGCATGGCATGCTGGGCAAGGGAAGGTGGATGAAATACCTGTAAGCTCTGCCTCTCTTTGAATGCTTTTGGAAGGATGCCGTGGCTGGAGAAGGGAGCACCTTTGAACCTCTCTAATGCTGGGATCCATGGAGTCACACAATGGTGTTTTCCAATGTTTGCTAGGCCATCTACAGTTTAGGAAGGTATTAAATGGCTTAACACTGGAACTTTTGAAATTAATAATTGGGGTATTCTCCTGCTGTATGGGACTCAGAGATTCACCTATGGCAGCAGCCTGGAGTACCTGCTGACACAAAGCTGTGGGCCTTGGAGAGGAGCTTATCATAAAAAAAAATAGGAAAAATGTACCCAAACCCCTTCCCTCTGCCTTATGCATGCTAGGAAATCTGTAACTCTCCAGAAACAGCTCCAGGATATTCAATTGTGTCAAGAATTAATTTGTCTGTCATGTCTGGAGTCTGCATTCAGGTGTCCAGATTAGATTGTGGCTTTATGAAATGCCCATTTAATACAATCTTGGAGACATTCCTAGGACAGAGACCTGGTCCTGCTGAGATCTTACCGGCTCTGTGCAATCAAGAGATTGATTTAAATTATGCTTCCTGCTGTCCTGTCTGAAGTAGTTGGTAAATTAAGAATGTGCTAGGTACTGACTTGAAAACAATTTCATGGGTTTGAAGGAGTTGGACCATAAGTTGTTGTCAGTGAAATTTGGAGCATAAAGTTAGGATTTCCTTTAGTTACTGAACAGTTAAAACCACTTTGTGTCCTTTTGGTTGATGTCTGTGCTGTTTTGTCAAAAGCTTGTGTATAATTGTGTATAACATGATATATATGTAGCTAAAGAGTCTTTTTGCTTTGTCTTGTTTGCAGCCCAGACACCCAGTATTTCTGTTGTTAGACAGAAATTGCTATTGTAGGATGCCATGAACACTTGTAATGTAATATTAAACAGCTCATGTAGCTTTCCTTTGAATTATGTAGGCTTTGTTTACCCATGCCAATTGATGTGGTGTACACCTGGGTGAATGGCACAGATGTTGAACTGATCAAAGAATTGCAACAGGTCAGGGAACAGATGGAGGAAGAACAGAAAATAATGAGGTAATAATTTTATATATTTTTTCCCTTTAACTGACAGCAGCCATCTAATGCTGTATTAGTTTTCTTTGTTGTCATTTTTTACCATGTTACTCAAGGTGAAAATTCAAAGCACATTTTCACACTTCATTTATTTATTCCCAAAACCGTATTTCAGTTCTACTTTTAGCTGTCAAGTACTGTCTAATTAGAAAATTCTTTAAGACAGGCATAAGAATTAAGGCTGTTCTGTCATGAATTTGTAAAATGCCACGTGGAAAACTGTGCATTGTGTGTGTCATTTTGTATTGATTTCTATAATTCAGTTTGTAAATAATAATAATAATAAAACTATGCCTCAAATATATAACCTTTCTCTCTCACCCCCCTGGTATTTCTTTTATAATGCGTCATAAAATCTTAAGCATGTTTCTTAAGTTTTTGTTTTTGGATTAGTTAGGTTCACAGTCTCACAAATAGCGAAACTGAGAAATGGGAAAATAATTTATGCATGTTATAAAGGTATGAGTTGGCCTTTAGCTGAGGAAGCAAAGACATGTATTTCTGCATTTGTTGTTGTAGATTATGCTATACAGTTCTGCAAAATTACTGATCTAAGCCTTCAAACACAGGCTGCTGCAGATACCTTGGATTATGTCTTGTAACCACTGATTTAGTTTTTGATAAGTAACTCTGCTCACATGATCTGTTTTGCTCAGTAAATATAATAAATGGAAAGGCAAGTCTGTGTTTTAAGGGTTGCAATAATTTTAATTCAGAATAATGAGAAATCCACAAGTAAGTGGATTGATCTGATTTTTGGCGTGTTATGCCTTGCAATTTTGGTACAACTGACAGTATGATCTCAGGGGAAATCTCCATCTTTTCTTTGTTACCTAAACACTGAAAATATTAGTAGAACTTTAAATTAATTGACCTTAAACATAGATAGTCACTGCTCTGAAAAGCTTTCAAATTTATGCTAATATTTTCCTCATAGTTCATATAGCTAATATTAGTGGGTTTAGCTTTGTCATCACTCATGCTGTGATTCCTGTTTCAGCAGGGAAAAACACATGTTGTCTTTTTCCATAACACTGATTTGGAAAGTTGAAATTAAGCTTATTAGTAAGACTCATGTCTATACCGTGTTTCCTCTCAACAGGGACACCTGGTTCTCTCCCCTGTAGATAATGTTTTTCATGTGCTTTGAAGTCAATGACCACTATTGCAAAAAGAGCTGTTCCCTAGACCTTATCAGAATATTTATGTTAGGCAAAACAATCAAGACTTAGTTTCAGGTCACTTCATTCTGGTTTCTTACCAGTGTTTTTCACATCAACATCGCTTTTGTTAAGTAGCCTAATAATAACCCCATAAATTCCTGTGGGGAAACAGTCCTGCTGCCACAGCTCTCAGCACAGCCACAAATTTTTGAGCTCTGCACTGCATGGGAGTGAGCAGTGAAGGGCACAAGTGTCAGCCTGTGCTTGCCTTGGCAAGGCCAATGGCAAGGCCTTGGCAGCTTTTTTTCTGGGTTATTGGTGCTTTGACAGCGTGTCCCTGACTCAATTAACAATCTGAAATTAGACTCAGTTCTTTTAACATTGTCGATTCAATGTTATTTAATATGCTTGTTTTAACTTTGTAATAGGGAAATCCTTGGAAAGAATGCAACAGAACCAACAAAGAAGAGGTGAGTTTTTGTGATTTTGAGGCATAAATTGGAATAAATTATATTCTACTCATTGTTAGGTGAAAGCAGATGCTGGTTGGGGAGGTGGTTTGGTTTTCTACAGCCTATGCAGGCTTTCATATGTCACTTCAAGAGCTGACAGCATGATAATAGATGTGTTGAATAAAAGTAATGTCATTGTGACATATATGAAGGAGCTTCTTAAAACAAAACAGCTTCTGGAGTTTGGAATGCATATCCCTGCCACTGTTTAGGAATAGCTCCATGAAAAAAATTTCGTGCTTTTGAATCATAAAACTCCAGATAGATATGCATTGAAAGTTCAATGTTGCTTTCACCTGCCATTTGTATATATGGCACTACAAGTAATTGTCTGTGGAGGGTCCACTCCTCTTGTGGCTCTGCTGCCAGGTAGCAGCAGGGCCTGGTCTGTCCCAGTCATTTGGCTTGGTCCTTCTGTTATTTAGAGGTTTTTATAACGTCTCTTCTGTGGGTGGACTTGGAAATCTTGGAACTTTTGGAAAAACAGTTGTGGGAATGAACTAAACACTACCAGTCAGGTGTTTGCCTTCTGCAGGAAGATAAGCATGCTTTCAGTAATTTCCCTGTTACTGCAAATGTTACTAATAATTTATCAAATTTTACAAAAACTTTTCTCATTGCATCCAAGATTGATTTCTGTCTTAAATTTTCTAGTGGTGTTTAATATACCTTTGGTGTTTTGCTGTAGTGAGAAGCAGCTGGAGTGTTTGCTGACACACTGCATCAAAGTGCCCATGCTTGTCCTGGATCCTGCACTGCCTGCCAACGTCACACTGAAAGACCTGCCGTCCATTCATCCTGCTTTACAAGCTGCTAACAATATGTTCTTTGTAGCAAAACCAAAAAATCCTTCTACCAATGTGACTGTAATCGTTTTTGATAGCCCTAAGGATGGTAAGAAGCTCTTTGTCTCTACTTTTCTAGAGCAAGATTTTAGTAAGCTGCTGTGAATTAGTTTTAGGGTTGGGTTTTTTTTCCTCCCCTACCGACTTTGATGCTGATTTTGTGTTTGACTTTAGCAAGTCATTCACTGTCTCTCTTGCCCTCAAACTGTTTCTCTAAATGATGACATGAATGATACTGTTTGCTTACCTCCCAGACAACTGATTACAGATGATTAGAGTCCTGTGCTTTAAAAGGCTATTGCAAAACAGGTTTGATATCTGAATATCTGTGTTGCTCTGATAATCTCAAGAGGCTGGGGTTTAGATTGAGGAAGATTAGTTTTAGATCCTCTTTTAATTGCTGTGAAGTCTAGTTTGAATAATGTGCAGGAAGTTCTGCCCTTGTTCAAAGTACTGCTAACTGTAAAACAAAATCATTCATGTGTTCAGCATATATAAGTAGGGTCTTGGAGCATGTATGAGTTTCATATTTTGTTTAATATGTACTGGCTGACCACTAGTCCAACCACTGGTCTTTATTTTACCACCAAGAGTTATTTACCATTTATGAAGACAACTTTTCACACCATAAATATTCAAATATCTTTAATTTGCAAAAATATATTTTTGGTTACTAGAATGTAGAAAACGAGTGACTTTATACTGAAATAAGTTTTTGATTTGCAATTTTATGTATTCTAGTTGAAGCTGCCCATTCTGGAATGTTAAAAGACAACAGCAAACAGATAGTATGGAGG
The DNA here is from genome assembly GCA_026261815.1 of Monarcha castaneiventris obscurior. Lineage (NCBI taxonomy): Eukaryota > Metazoa > Chordata > Aves > Passeriformes > Monarchidae > Monarcha > Monarcha castaneiventris. Next base: position 3,089,679 of record JAMPIT010000034.1, read on the forward strand.
GGTTACTTGGTATGTACTTTTACAATCTGTTGATTAGTTTTTGTTATGTGTTAAACATTCTGTACATTTTTAGAAAGTTTCTGTGCTATTCTCTTTTCCATAACTCAAATGTAGTAAAAAGTGAAAGCTTTTAGATCAACTTTTGTTGTTAAGAGAATTATTCTACATTTAAAAAGGTCTCTATACCCTATTTTCTTCTTTTTAGACTACAGACAAAGAAGTGCCAGGTCTGGTATTAATGCAAGACTTAGCCTTTCTCAGTGGATTTCCAGCTACATTCAAAGAAACAAACCAGCTACGAACAAAACTACCCGAGAGCCTGGCCTCTAAAGTAAAACTGGTAAGGCTCTGGAGGAATGAGTGTCTTGGTTGTACTGATCTTTTGGGATGGCTCAGGTATGGAATCTCACCCACCTAGGAGACTTGGGATATTGCTGAGAGTAGTCTGGAGTTTTTTGTGTGATTCTTCCCTAAGCAGTGGATCAGATAGTGACTCAAATAGTTGCCTGCAAAAGACCAATTGTCCATTCTGTGACTGCAAGTTATTAGACATTACATTTGCTAGCCTGCAGCTGATTAAGAGGCAGCCTTATCAGTTTCTGTCAGCCATTTGCTGGAGGCTTTTTCCTGGCTGTAGGATTCTAGATCACTGGCTTGTTTAATGTGACAGAATTTTGTTTCTGTAGCTTCTTAGCCTTTTTCTTCCCTCTTAGCTCTCTTAATAGTAACAGCACTGAATGCTGTGTTTCTCTCTGCCACATACTCTTGAGCAAAGTTACACTTCAGCTGACCCACCTGCAAGGCAACAGAAGACAACTTGTGTGACTGCCATTTAGTGCCTTCTGTTGTCCTCTGTGCTGTTTGGACACCTGTTAGAGTTACAGCCAGCTTTAATGGATAGGTGAAGGTTTAAAAAGTTTGTTAAAGGCATTGGCTTTTGTACTGGAGAGGGATGTGATTCATGGTGTGAAGAGGACTGAGGCCAAGGAGTTTGTGGAGGAGAAGGAGTTAGCAGGCAAGCTGGAATGGCAGTCCATAGGTAATTTGTCTTCATTATTCTGATGTCCACCTGTAGCATCTGCTAATTCACTTTATGACTTGTTCTTGGTGCTCAAATGAACATGAGGTCCTGTTCCCATTTTTTTTCTATTTATTGGCAGGGTAAGCTAACAACTCATGTACTCTGTTGCAGAAATTATCTTGTGTAATTCCTTTTGTAGGCTGGTCCAACATAACACTCCAACATAATGCGAGCTGAAATTCTTTCATGTCTCAACTTGTGTTAACGGACTGGGAGTCTTGCTAATGGCAGAAGCCTTGCAAAGTAAACACATATGTACCTGTCTTTCTACATGCTCTTAAACAGATTAATAGAGAGAGCTTTTAAACACTTATTTAAGCTTAAAGAGGTATATTTTTTTTTGCCTTTGCATCTCTAGTGTCACAGCAGTTAAATAACAGTGGATGTTCATATGGTTCATTGCTGTCCAGATGAACATAAAGGCTGCATCTTGGGGGTGTCTTAGATATGTTTCCCATCTCCCTGTCTGTTTTTATGGAAGTGACATCCCGTGCCTGTTATCTTTCTGTATGATTTTCCCTTACCCTGTCTTTGTTGTGTTTTTTCATTTGTCATCAGTCATGTGTCATCTATTTGTGCTGATTCCCTTTTCCTTGGTGTGTTCTTACCTTTGTGTAAACATTGCCATTGTGATCAACTCATCTGTTCCTAAGAACTCCTCTTCTGCAATTTGGTTGGGCATATCTCTGTATAAACAGTTCTTTCTCAGGCATACATTTTTCCTTTCCAGTCATCTTTCCTGCCTGTGTTCTTTTCTTCCTGGTGGAAGCTTTAGAGCAATTAAATTGGGATTGTTGTACCCTGTGAATTCTTTCCCAACCAGTCCTCTACTTTTGATAGCAGCAAGTCATGTGTATTATAAAGAAACTTACGTGTGTGAATGTAAGAAATATTTTATTTTCATGCGTAAACATTTTTACATATCAAGTGTGGGTGATGTTGTTTCTGTAGAAGCCTTTGGTGGCTTCTGAGCTCAGTCAGTTCTTTCAATGGATAGTGTAGGTAGGCAGTAATGGTAAACACAGCCAAGTGTGGTTTTCTTCTTACCAGAGGGAGATGCTAAGTCAATGCTACAGTTAAGTAGAAAAAAGGTTATTTACAGTCTCCACTGACATTTGCAGCAATTCCTCTCTTGCTATCATTTCTGGAATCTCTTAAGTGGTGTGAGATGCCTTGTGGAGAGGAAGAAAGTTGTGCCTGAGCTTGAGCTAGACTTGTGTCTATTCATAGATGCCTCCTGATGCTTAATGGGTTTCTGTGTGCTTTACGTGGCTGTTTTAGCTCAACACTACAAGTAAAATAAATAATAATAAAAACTTTGAACAATGCTGCTCTTAAAAGGGAGGAAAGGTGAGAAAAGGAGGAATGTAGTTATTGGTGCATTTGTGTTGAATGTTAATAATGCTGTTTTAGTTGGATTGCTTTAGTTTGGTTGAAATTACTTCTAAATCCAAGGAGGACCAAAAATTGTTCATCTAGACCAGATATTTCTTCTAAAAATCTGAATATCGGAGCAAAGCAGCTGAACTCAACTAGAGGTGATTAAAATGTAAAGATTAATGATATGATGGGTCTTTTTGCAACGTAAATTATATCTGTTAGAGTCTACTGAATTTTTGTACTTAGGGCCTGCACTGTAATTTAATGATACAGAAATCTATTTCAAGATGAGGGTTGAGCAGCAGTGTGTCTGCTGGTCACATTTTTTGTTGTAGGTTGTGTGTTATGACAGATGAAGCTGAAAGTTTTACCTGACAGCTTTTTATTGTCCATGTATTCTTAACTGAGCTTTAGGAAGCCACTAGATGGAGGTGTTACTCTGGTTGTGCAGCTGATGGCTGCTGAGCTGTTTCTTTAAGGGTTCCAAAGACCTTACCTTGGACCTATATATGAAGAAAAACTGAATATTTCATTTTCACTTTCCTCCCCACCTTCCCCCCTTAACTACATTTCTAAAGGAAGCTATTGTTCAGCCTAAAGAGATGCTTGTAACTTAAGAATTGTGTTGTGAAGTAAAGACTGACAAGGAAAGGATTGCCAAGGCCAGGTGATTTGATTTGTTTGATTTTGGGTTTTTTGAGACTGTCATGCTAACAGTTTTTCACTGAAATTGTACACAGTAGTGAAAATTTTTGCAGAAAGTTAATTTTTCCTTCAAGATTTAATACCCTGATTTTTTTCAAGGATAACTAAGAGCTTGTAGATCTCCCTCTTTGTAAAATACCATCTCCTTTAATCCACATGCACACACACATATGTAAATACGGACAAGTTATGTTAGGTACTTAGGGCTGTCTTAATGACCTTGTCCTACTAATGGAAGTAAATCCACATGGGAAACTGCAGGCACAGTGATGTTGGGTGTTTGCTGTCCTCACAGGAGGATGGGGGCTCTGGGATTCCTACTGCTGCTCATCAGTGTTTCTGGAACAGACACGTGGCTTCAGGAGTTGGTGTGTGAGCACACAGATCTAAGTAAGCTTTGTAGAAAAAAACCCAAAGGCACTGCATTAGTTTTGACTCAGAGATGGCCCTCCTACTGTGTCATCTTATGAGGGGAACTTGAGGCATTTGTAAAGATAAGTGTTTTATATTTGTAAAGCTTTTTGTAACTCTTTAATGTAATATATGCTTCCTTTCCCTTGCTATTTAGGCATATGAGTTTTCCCAATATTCACATTGCAGTGGTAAAAGAGGAGCTTCTTATTTCCTTAATAATCAGCTTTGGTCATTAAGAAGATAAGGTGTAACAATTTAAGGACTGGTTGGGAATCTAAGTCCCACCTCAGAAAAAAAAAATGCTCTTGAGGCTTCTTACGTTGAGAAAATGGAAATGGAGATATTTACTTCTGCATGGGGTGTCTGAGCTCATCTGGCTCCTAGTCTAGTAAGCTGGAAGTGAAATATGCTGGTTGCATGCTGGAGAACCTGCATTTCAAGTTACCTGGTGGACATAATGCAGTTTTCCTGTCTCGCTTTCAAGTGCGTGATAAAAATGTGTCTCAGTGGTGCTCTGGGTGTGTGCCTGGCAAGGTGTGTTCTCAGCCCAGTTGTGTTGGCAGAGGATTACCTGGTCACACTGACTCTCTGCATCTACCTGCCTGTTTTCTGTTCTGTTTTGACAATACCTTTGGATCTGCTGACCTGTTTTGGCAAGATGAAGATGTTCTCTGGAAGGTAATATTTTAAGGGAATGGGTGATTGCATCCATCCTTACTGAGAGGAAATTAGTACCTGTGAGACATTAAAAAATCTGCCAGGAGGCAGATCCATTTTGAATGTACCAGCAACAAAATGCTTGGAGCAGCGCTTGTAATTTATTAGAATCTAGTTAGTTATTTCACCAGATAATGTCACTGAAGTCTTACTTTATTGATAGCTTTGCTTAGGAAAAGACTGGTTTCTTTAAAAGGCGTTACTGGGAAAAACCCACATTGATGTAGTAAAAATTATCTATTCAGTGCAGAGATTAGATTAACTCTGATGTTGAGAAATGGTGCATGTTTTTCCATTGCTTCTTGTATGTGTTTGGAATATTACAAATTAAAAAAAGCTATGGCATATATACTGTGTTAGTGGGGGGGAAGTGTGTGTAATAAATCTAGTTAGGAGTCTGTAGTACAGGTACTTATTTTGCTGAGTTTGGGAGTGAGTTAAAGAGAGACTAAATGTTCTTACATGCTTTCAAAGCTCTAAAATGGTAATATTTTGGTTTGTTGTATGTATGATTTATGAGACAGATTCTAAGGGACAGTGTGACACTGTTGTATTGCTAAATAAAGCACATACCCAGTGCTGGCAGCTTTGCAATCTGCAGCATTTCGATACCGATATTTTTGGAGGTTGCTGCCTGCAGTCAGTAACTATACCTCAGCCATTTAGCTGCTGAAGCCATCCTTTCCACCCATAGGTTCAGATGATTCCCTGGAAGGTCTGAGATTTATCAGATTTTTCTAATGACAGGCCTCATAAGTCAGATTGAAAGATCTCAAATAGCATATGAGTCAAAGCATCAACAGCTTTAAAATGTCACAAGTGGAACAGCTGGTCTTGCTAAGGGAAGGGCTGCTAACTCTGGGACAAGTGTTGTTTTAAAATAAGCAGAAAGGGTCAGATTTAATAAAAAATAAAGAAATAAAACCACTTAGAGTTTTTATGAAGGGAACTGTGATGTTTTTGCTTTTTTTGAACATGATTATTCAAATTCGATAGCTTATGAATTGAGTTTATACTGAAAATTTGGCAGACGTTGTCTTATGTTGCCTGAAGGCACAAAAATTAAGCATAGCATCAATTAAATAATAATGATTAACTGCATTTTTTCTTAATTAGACTGAATGCATGCACTTGGAAAATCAAAGGGCAGTCCTGCTTTTAGCTTGATTGGGTCTGCTCATGGTACTTCATATGGTAAACACAGCATTTATTGGGTTGTACCATATTCCTAGGGAGATGCTTTGATGCCCTGAAATCTGTAAGCTATACTCACTGTTAGGGTGTGTGTAGTGCAAGCCCCTGATCCTGTGCATTATGAAATCTGATATACAGACTTACTGGTGGCAAGAGATAAAAACAGCAAACAGATCAAACAGTCCACAGCTAAGAAATGACCTTAGCAGCATATTGGCAACCAGCACTAAGGACTTGGAGACCCACATGGATTAGCTCTGGAGCCCTTTGTATCTCAGATTTCGGAGGTGTAGGTTGAACTAACTGTAAACCATTCTGAGCATTTCACGCTTCTGACAGTGACGATACATCAGTGCCCTTAATTTTCTGGCAAAATCATTCCTTGTTTAAGATGGGGAAAAGGCCAATTCTTTCAGTCATATAATAAAGTGTTAATAAAACATGAATTTTGTTATTGGAGTGACAGAGAATGGATGGGGACTTACTATTCATTTACTCCTGGAATATTTAAAACATGAACAGGTTTACCATTGCTGGATTATTGTGTAAAGAGACACTGACTTTGCAAAGTGAAAATTAAGCATAATGTTCTGTATCTTGAAATGTTTTTCAGTTCCCATGTTACTACTTCTTTTTGTGTTTTTACAAAATTGTAGCTCTTTAAAAACAGTGCTTCCCAGTCATTCTTAGTAGTAACTAGTAAAAATAGTACAAGAAAAAGATGGAAAAGGAAGAGTGCTGCTAGAGTTGTTTTCTCTGCTTGTATAGTTGCAGCTCTATTCAGAAGCCAGCGTGGCTCTCTTGCAACTGAATAACCCCAAGGGTTTCCAAGAACTGAGCAAGCAAGCAAAGAAGAACATGACTATAGATGGGAAAGAATTGACGCTTAATCCTGCTTATTTACTGTGGGACCTCAGCTCTGTCAGTCAGGTGGGTGAATTCTCTTACAGCAGGTAAATGTTACAGCATTTAAAAACTGCAAGTAGAAGCTAACTAGTCAATGGTAAGGAACGTGAGATTTTTTCCAGAAGCTTGGAAGTATTAAGAATCAAATATTTATTAGCTTGTAAGAAAACATCACAAGAACACTGTCCAATTCTCAAATCAATGGGAAAGAAGGATCAAACAGTGTGATACTTAAATTTTCATGTTCTCTACTAAGTGAAAAATGTTGCCCTCTGCACATGTTCTGATAAAGCTGTGTGCAGTCAAGTCCTGAAAGGCTTAACTGATCCTGACTGGCAGATAAGCAGGCTTCTTGTGTGGGGAGATAGAGGGTTCTTTTAACAAACATGATTATCTTTTAACAAACATTATTTATTTTTCCCAATGTATTTTTTAGGCTTTTTTTTTGCTTTGCAGCATCATTTATGCTGAGCAAGTGCTAATTGCTTCTCCTTCAAAAATGTTGAAGTCCTGAAATACAGATGTCTGTAAAGAAAGGAGGTTTACTTTAAATGCTTTTGATACAATGAAGGATGTTTGGTTTAAGAACAGGAAATTAAATAACAAGGTGTCTCTTTCAAGATAAGATAGTCTAAAATCCTGGGGTTTTTCCTTGTGGTGGAATTTAATTTTACAGTAAATCTCAAGTGGCATGATTAATGTACCTGCTCCTGAAAAGCTTGCAGTCTGTCTTCGTATCCTGTGACCTGGACTTTTGGGGAATTCTTCCTAGTTAATACCAACCCTGAGCTTAAACTTTATATTTCCCCATGTTGAAATTATGCTTTATTTTGTGAATGGGCACCTAGCCAATGGCTGATGGTGTTGCTAAAAAAACCTCCTTTGTGAATGTGAAAGCTGTGTTACTGTACATATTAGAAAACCTATGTACAGTGTGTAGAATCTGCAGTAAAAATGGTAATTATTAGACATTCTTCTATTTTCTTGAGTTTTCTGTTTCATTTGGGCTTTAGAAAAATTCCTTTTAGGCAGCCTTACTTGCTGGTTTTGGGAGAGGTCACTAAGTTCTCATAAATCTGAAAAGAAACATATGTTTCAGTGTCCTATAACCTAATTTTGTTACTTAACTGATGAGTTTCTAGCTGAAACATTTTCTATCTAATAAAAATATATGGAAATATTTAGCTGTTTGATAGTGAATATTAGGCTGTTTTGTTCATTTTCTCCTGCTTAAATTCTTTAAAATAATAGAGCAGGGTATAATTGAAGAGCAGCTACATCATGACATTTCCAGTATATCTATATCAGGTGACATTTATATACAGCTTATGATGCAATGTACTTGAAAGGCCCCAGCCTCTTGAAACTGGATTCCTGAAAGGTGATGTTACTGGTGTGAAATGCAGGAGGGGGTGTTTTTTCTGCTTCATTCTTCAAGAACTTCTTTTAGCATGGTCCTTACCTGGTCAGCAGACATGCTAATGGTACCAGGTGATCAGCCAGTGACGTCAGAACATTGTATTGTTCACCTGTAATCAATGTACATTTTATTTTTGAATGTGTAAGTCCTGAAGTGCTTATGCACCCATATGACACTGTCCTTACCTAGCTGGGTCAGAACTTTAGTTCTCTATTTAGAATCTGAGGAAGGGTGTTTTCTTTCTGCAGTCTAAGCAGGATGAAGACGTTTCTGCCAGCCGCTTTGAGGACAACGAAGAGCTGCGGTACTCGCTGCGGTCCATAGAGAGACACGCCCCTTGGGTACGGCACATTTTCATCGTCACCAATGGGCAGATTCCTTCCTGGCTTAACCTGGATAACCCTCGGATAACTATAGTCACACATCAGGTAAAACACAACAAACTGCCACTGTGAAAGGGCCAGCAAAGATACCCTGTTTCATTTGAAATGCAGTTATCCTCTTGCAGCAGAAGGCTGCATTTATTTGGAAGAAATGACAACCTCTTCCCTGTCTCAGCCAGGGTTTTGTTGTGTATGCCCTTATATTTTGGCTAAACAGATCACTGAATATGTATCAAGCCTGTATTTATTTCACTTTTCCAAATACTGAAGCTTCAGCTAACATATACCCATGTCTAATTTCCTTATAGAGTCTATTTATAAAAACCTGGGGAGAGGAAAATGTAATCTGAATCTATAAACAGTCCCTCAGAACTAGTAATAACTTAATAAGCTTGTGCTGAGACAGGATGGATTACAATTACTGGAACTAAGAAGATGGCTACAAAAAAGTAGCTATGCATTCTAAAAATGTAATTTAAAAAGAGAAAGGGAATCCTTCAAGCTTCCTGAGTAAGTGAAACCAAAATTCTCTAGTAGCTTATTACAAATTCAGAAGTAATTTTGGTCTCTGGACATGCCATAGGAACTCTGCACAAATGAAGTGCAAAAGAGATGCTTACTCAACTTCTTCTGTCTGCTGGTGAAGTTACTTGGAAGGGATGCAACAATCCTGACTTTCTGAATGCTGTAACAGGTTCAGTTCGCTGGAAATTTTGTGCAGCCTGAAATTCATGAGAATTATAAGTGAGCCTGGTCCAGTACTCAATGAAAGAGGAGTATGTGAAAGTTTGTGTCTTTGTGATCAACCAGGTGCAGTTTCTTAGTTAAGCAGCAGAATTGAAAACGGGTTCGTGTGGGAAAAATTAGATATTGAAGTTGTTTGGGTTTTTTTTTGCTCAAATATCTTTACATTTTTCTTTTGTATCTATGCTTGTTCTTGATATGTTTTGGTTTTTTTAGTAGATACGTATCAAATATCTGATGTGCCTGACCTTTTATGGTTTTGTTTTCGTGGGGCTTTTTATTTATTTGTTTTCTGCCTTCTGAAACTGTTTTTGGTTGTTGGGGATTTTCTTGTTTTAGGAAATATTTCAGAATGTGAGTCACTTGCCTACCTTCAGTTCACCAGCTATTGAAAGTCATATTCATCGTATCAATGGCCTTTCTCAGAAGTTTATTTATCTCAATGATGATGTTATGTTTGGGAAGGATGTTTGGCCTGATGATTTTTACAGTCACTCAAAGGGTCAAAAGGTAAGCCATTATGAAAAGATATTTTAGCAGAAGTAGAACTTTTCTGCTCTAATGTGATAAAAATCAAAGGAATGCTACTTGGAAAGGGAGAGCACTCACTCCCCCTTTTATCTCTAAAGGTCCATTGTTTTTAACTAGAGAACTGTTAGCAACAGTTCAGAGTATGGAAGGCTCTTCTCTGTATTTGTATGTGTGCCATGTTGATGTTTTTAGGATTGCTCTTTTTCATATTCACTCCTGGGTTTGGGGGGTTATAATGATTCTTCTGTCAGGATTCATTTTAGTTCCAGTGTTATTCTTTAATTCTCCTACTCTCTGTTGGAGCACTGGTAAGACTGATATGTTTGGCAGCTACCAGACTTCCTTCCTTGTAAATTCTTTTTGTTTTGTGGGAAATACTCAAACAAAAATCACCTTTTTTGTAGGAACACCGAGTTCAGATGACATTTAAACTGGGCTAATATTTAAGTTTACCATTAATTGCCTCTGTTCTAGACACCCATATCTTTGCCCAATCTGTATATAATTATATAATATATATAAATATTTGCTAAAATAATAGATATTGTTCCATGTTAGGAATGTAAAGTAATTTAGTCTTTCAGCAAAGCCATTATCAACAACTGGGGTTAAGCAAAGAAAGCAGGCTGAGGAAACATTAGCAATAGTTATGCATCAACACTCTGGTTGCCAGCAGGGTTTTCATCCATTAGCTTGATCTACAAGAGTGACATGGAGGAAAAAATTAAAGATTTATATATGTTATTTCTATTAAAACAGTGAGTACACAAGGCCCCAGAGACCATTGAATTAAACATTTTATACAGGCAGATGTGCACACTTGCACACAAATACAGAAGGGTTGAACAAAATTAGTTTAAGCTACAATTAAAATAAGTGCTTCAGTACTTGGGGATATTAGGAGGCTTTTTAGTTGTTTTAAATCTCTAAAGATGCAGGCATATAACTGCAAAATCATATTGTTACAGCATTTGTATTGTACTTCAGTTATTCATCCCAGTTATGATGATGAAGTCAGGTTAGGTGCAGTGTTGTTTGTGATAACCTGATCAGCAAGTGTTACTGTAGGAAATGTGCTGCTAAAATCTTGAAACAATAAGGTCTAAAGGAAAGTGTGTGGAGTTTTTAATGCCTCCTCAGCTGAAAATACACACATACTTTTTTATCCTGCCAGTTCTTAGGATTATTTAAGTCACAGAAGATCAGATGCTTCAGGGATTATGTTCAACATGTGCTGCTTATCTCATGACTGGTTAGTAATGAAGAAACATTTTGAGTCAGGAGAATGAGTGAACTGCAGAGCTATTTCAGAGTTTAAGTTGACCCTTCCTTCCTATCTGAAAAAAGAGAAGATACTAGTCTTCATTGGAATATGGTTTGCAGAAGTAGACTTGGGAAGTCTTTCCATTTCTGGCTGTTGCTGCTTTGCTGTATGGCCTTGGGAATTCTCCAGTTCTTCCTTCTGTTTGAAAGGGGTAACATTTGCTTCACAGGCAGCAGGGTTTAAATGCTGTTTGTAAAGCTCTGTGGAATCTTAAGGCACTGTACACAGGGAGAAATTACTGTAAGTCTCCATATTTGAAGAAACAAGCTCAGTTGACTTCATTTGCCAGTCCTTGTCTCAGACTGTAATGTTGTTGCAGGTTTACTTGACTTGGCCTGTGCCAAACTGTGCCGAGGGATGTCCTGGCTCATGGATTAAAGATGGTTACTGTGATAAAGCCTGTAATAACTCAGCATGTGATTGGGATGGAGGTGATTGCATCGGTAAGACAGCAATGTTGAATTTAGAAAAAGTGAGCTGTTTGTTTTCCCTTACAAGAGTAATTATGTAATTTGTCTTTTTCATGGAACTACAGAATTTGCCTCCCTTAGTAATAAAGAAACAAGCTGACTTATAAATTTCCATGAAAAATGACACAGAAAATAGTAGGGCATAGGATAATCTTTCTTTAGGTATCAAATTTGACTAGCTGAAAGGAGGGGTTTTGAAATTTAAATTATTATATATTAGTAATAATATACAGTATTATATATTATTCGGACTCAGAATCCAAATAATAGTGGACTGTGAAGCTACACTATCAGTTTCTAGATCAAATTTTCAGGACTGCAGTGTAATAAAATGAAGTGGTACTTCTGGATTGAGGAAGTGATACCTTTCTAGGAGGCTGTGAAGTCAAGACTGCAAGCACAAGGAGTAGTAAATCTGTTTTCTGCCTTCCTTTTTGAAGTTAAGAAAAAATATGTTGGCACTTTGGATACCCTTTTCATTTGATTCCTAAACTTTTATACTGAGTGTAAAATTTATAGTTTGCACAAACTCACAGAGGTCTAGTTAGGATTTGCCCCTTTTTAATTTTACTGATTGTTGAGTCTTCAGTCTAGCTTTAAGATTGTGGCTTAAATGTGCCTTTCTTTGGTTATTTGAAATTCTTATTTCTGGTGGGCTTGTTTTTTCTTTTTTCTCTAGGTAACAGTGGGGGTAATCGCTATGTTGCTGGTGGAGGTGCAGTTGGAGGCATTGGGAATGGCCCACCATGGCAATTTGGAGCAGGAATAAGTGGTGTTTCATACTGTAACCAAGGCTGTGCTAATTCCTGGCTAGCAGACAAATTCTGTGATCAGGCCTGCAATGTCCTCTCGTGTGGATTTGATGCTGGTGACTGTGGCCAGGGTATGTAAAAAGCATTGCTGATAAACTTTCTATGGGGATTCTCTTGATTTGCCTGACCTTTTTTGGTTCCTCATTACTCTCAGATTGGGCTAAAGTGTCCTATACTGTGCTGTGGGAAAGAGCTTCTAGCAGCTGGAGAAAGTCAGGTGTTTCTTGTACTCACTAATCCAAGCCTGGATCAATATTATTTGCTGCTTTATTTACTAAAACTGTTAGTGACCAAGCATGAATGGGAGCTTGATACCTTATGGAGCAGCAAGCATCAAACTCCTTGCCCCAAGAAGCTGATGTTCTCAGTGAGGAAATCCCATTTCAATTATGAAGAGCATCTTTATCTAAGGACAGTTGAATTGATGATGCCTGTAGCAGTTAAAAGTTTAAAGAACCTCTCTGATGCTGACAGTGTGAGTTCAAATCTGGCTCTGGGCTCTTGCCAAAGGCTGCTTTCAGTCACAAGTGAACTTGTCTGAAGTTCATTTGGATATGAAAGATTAGCAGGAGAGAATGAAGTGATTGAAAGTGCTGTCTGGTATATGCAGGAGAAGAATTTGTGCTGTTTGGAAGAGCAGAAGCTCCCCTGCATTTCTGCTGGGACAAATGTGTTACTGGTGATTCTCTTGCTGGCAGTGAGGTTTTGTTCATGTGGGAGATGACAGATAATCTGTGTTCTGCTGTGGGAATAAGTTTCTTTCAGCCTATCTGATTTTGAAAATTTCAAATCAAGACGCAGCAGTGTAGCAGTGAAATCCAGCTGTTGTAACATTACTTGCCTGAAATGTGGCAAAAGTGTAATATGGGCAAGCTACTTATGACTGATACATAATTTTAAGAGACATGATAATGAGGCACTTAGGCTCTTCAGGACTGAAAGAGTGATAAATTATACTGGCTTTTAGAATTAGCGTGTGTCTGGTAGCTTTATATATCTGAGTATGTCCTAGTCATCCATTATGGAAGATAAGTGAGCAAGAAGCTGGAACCTAGAGTAAGTGTTCTTTCCCAAAGCTGTCTCCCTGTTAATATAGTGACTGTAGCTGGGCATATTGCTATTAAAAAAAGAGCAAAAGATAAATGTCATGCTGAAAATTGACAACATTTTGTTTTGTTTCTTGTTTGTTTTGGGTTTTTTTTTCCCAGATCACTTTGAAGAGATGTACAAGGTGATGCTTCAGCTTAATCAGACCTACTATGTTGTTCCCAAAGGTGAATGTCTGCCCTACTTCAGCTTCAGTGAAATAGCCAAGAAAGGAATTGAGGGTTCATACAGTGATAATCCAATTATCCGACATGCTTCAATTGCTAACAAATGGAAAACTATCCACCTAATCATGCATAGTGGCATGAACACAACTGTGATCTATTTTAACCTTACATTCCTAAATAAAAATGATGAAGAGTTTAAAATGCAAATAGCTGTTGAAGTTGATACTAGAGAGGAACCAAAACTGAACACAACTTCCGTGCAAAAACCTAACTCTGATTTTAAAAGTGTAACTTCAGTACCAGAAGCTGAAATGATATTCGAGGATATTCCAGAAGAAAAACGCTTTCCAAGAGTCAGGAGACGTCGAAATGGCACCAAAGATAGTATACCTGAAGAGGTGATAATCCCATCAGTAAATGTGTCTCTTCTTCCTGAAGATGTCCAACTAGCACTGCAGAAACTGGACTTGAAACTGCTAAATGGTGATATAACTCAGAAAGGATACAACCTATCCAAGGCTGCTCTCCTGAGACCTTTCCAGTTTTTAACCACAGTAAAGAGTATTGTAGGCCTGGAAAAGAAGGGCATGCATAATCAATCAGAAGATCAGAAGAGCCATAGCAGCTGGGAGAAGCCTTCTAAAGATGTAAATGATGGCAAAATAAAAACAGTAAAAGCAAATGAAGAAGTTCCTTCGAGGCTTATGGGAACAGAGGGGACTGTTGTGACAATGAGCACAAATAAACGTATTTATAAAGTACAGCCTAAAGCCACACTTCCCTCCCAGAGCATGGGGAAAAAAAATGAAACTCGAGAAAAAGTATTGAATGCACTCATATTAAGGGAAACACAGAAATCAAAACATACTGGGAATTTTGATATTGGAGAAGGCGCACAGGGAATGGAAGGAGGAAAAGGGCATGAGCAGGTGGATGCAAATATAAAGGAGGGGCTAGTGGGAAGAAAATTACAGTCTTATGCTGGAAGTTACCAAGGCTTTTTGCCATGGGAGAAGAAGAAGTATTTCCAGGACCTTCTTGATGTGAGTATGGTAATGTCATTCCTTACTGGAATAGGTGCATCTTTCTGCATTTATTGGAATGCTGTTAATATGATCTATACATTTGAAATGTGCTTTGCTTTTGAGGCAAATGCTGAGATTTTTCTTGAAAGTTGCTTTTCACATAAAGTCTGACTTGTTTATGGTCTGGGCTTCTCTTAGCTAGGTGGTAAAAGCCAAATAACTATTTCTGTTCCCTTTCTACTACCTTTTCTTGGTCAAATTCATTTTTCATTCTTTGTATGTTGTCACAATGCTATTGTTCAGACATATGTACCACTGTAACAGATTCAGTTTGTGTTTAAAGAATGCAGAAAATAGGTATAATGAGAAATGCTTAAATTCTAAAAATGACATTGAAAGTCTGAAAAGAAACTGCTTATCTAGATTGTGTCAAGAAAATGTATAGGAAATTTCTTCTGCTTGCAGCCAAAGCATTTTAGCAGTTTTAAAAACCTCTAGAAGAGACTGTGCTTCAGGTGGGAGCAGCTGCTTTGCCCTATTCCTCATACTATGTTTTTAAAAGACTATCCCTCTCTGTTCATCTGAGGTTGAATTTTGCAGGAGGAATCTTTATTTTCATAGGATTTCAGTTTATCAAATATGGATGAATAATCAGCAGAAAAGGGGCAATATTACAAATAAATCTGGTGACAAATAAGGACCTTTGTGTGTGGGAGGTGTCAGAACACAAGTATTAAGGAAGTCTTTTATAGAGTAGTTTTCCTCAAAGCATGAAAGCTTTGAGGAAAAGTTTACTTTTTTTTTTTTTTAAAGAAAGAACTAAGGAATATGAAGAAAAATATTTTAAAATTCTCTTCCCGTTTTCACGTATGGAAAGAGTTGGCATCTGGCTGAAATGTCATTTTTCCTGTGTGTCTAGTGTTTTCTGACTTTTTCAGTAATGTAACCTTGCTTTATGCCTGTCCTGCTCTTTAGGAAGAAGAGTCATTACTCAAACAAATGTCATATTTTACTGAAGGTAAACATTTTGGAAGGCAGCTGAAAGATACATTTGCTGATTCCCTTCGATATGTAAATAAGCTTTTAAACAGCAAGTTTGGATTTACATCTCGTAAAGTCCCCGCTCATATGCCTCACATGATTGACCGTACTGTTATGCAAGAGCTCCAGGATATGTGAGTGTGGTTTTGTTTGGATAATGTAAATCTGTGGGAAATTCTACCTTTCTGTTATTTTACTGTGGCTATTTCCAGTTAATGGCTACTCATTAAAATGATGTTTTGGGAAAGGAAGTAAGAAATTTATTACAACACGATAGTTGTGACAATGAGACTTTTGAGACCCTTTCAAAATTCTAGATAAGAATTTATTTTTAGATCAGGAATGTTTTCTTCAAGAAATTAGAATGCTGACTTAGTTTTCATTCTTATCTAGGTTTCCTGAGGAGTTTGACAAGACATCATTTCACAAAGTGCGTCACTCTGAAGATATGCAGTTCGCTTTTTCATATTTCTACTACCTTATGAGTGCAGTTCAGCCACTAAACATTTCTCAGATTTTTGATGAGGTTGATACAGACCAGTCAGGCATCTTGTCTGACCGAGAGATTCGTACGCTGGCCACAAGGATCCATGAGCTGCCATTAAGTCTGCAGGTACTCTTTCCTTACCAACTCAACTTTTAGAACAACTTTAGTTTTAAAGTCTAAAATGGTTAAAATAAAACGAGTCAAGTTTTTATCCTTGCTTGTAGCATCAGTAATATTTGGCAATTTTTAAATATTACCTGAAGAATATAGCATTGTGTTCTACTTATCGTTGCTTGTTCTGTGGAGTCTGTGATTAAACTGAGTTCTAGCAGCATCAGAAAAATGGCTCACTGGTGTCTGAGTTCAAGAAAGCAGTGGGAGTTGGTAAAAAAAAATGTTCACTGTCAAGAGTTGGATCCTGCTGTGCTTACTGTAGTTCCTGCACATAGTAAAAGACAGTTCTTGCCCTGAGGAACTCGTGGCCTAAAGAAAGAACTGAGAAAAAGGATAGCAAGGAAGTCATACTAATAAATTGTATGATCATATATAAAGACTCAAGCTTCTGTCCTTCCAGGAACCTGATAAGCAGAGACATGGTCTTTGTAGGACTTGCATTCTTAAACATACAGGTAGAGAACAAAGTGTACTGGTTTTGCTTTACAAGAGAGGAAATGGCACAAACCACTGCAATAATTTGTTTGTGGCACAGGGCGCAAAATCGTTGGTGTAGTCAGGACAATCTTCCTGTCCTTGTAGTTCATTCTTTTGGGTTTTTTGGCTTAATATTTAGAGTTTAATATGCCAGTGTTGATTTGGGAACTCTGTACTGCCCTGACATTAGTAAAGGTGTGTTTTTAATTTTAAATGAAAATGACATTGTCATAACTTATCTGGTCTCAATTCAACTCTGTACTGAGCATTCCCTTTACTTTATGTGTGTAGTCCCACTGACTTAGCAGTTACTGAAATGGGGTCTGCTGAATATTAAGTTTTCTTTTGTGGACAGTAGCATGGAAATTTGTTATGTAGATAACACTAAATATGATTGTGCACCTCGGGTTTTTAGAACTGTATCAGTGAGAAAACAGGATTTTAAATGCTTTTTTCTTCCCCCTTTCTTTCTGTTAGGATTTGACAGGTCTAGAACAAATGCTAATAAATTGCTCCAAAGCTCTTCCTGCCAACATCACTCAGATCCATGTTATTCCTCCAACTCAGGAAGCATATTATGATCCAAATCTGGTAAGAAGCATTGATTGTAAAAGATGCTTATTTTCTTTCCTGAGTATGTATTTACTTTACTTTAAAAGCTGGTTTGATTTCTAGAAGGAAAGAAAAAATTACTGCTTGTGTGTACATGAAGTAAGTGTTATAAAATGAAAACTTTACAGGCTGCTTCCTAACTTACAAACCCTTGTTTTAATTTAACTTGCTTTAAATGCAGAGAAAAGCTGAGATTTAGAATATTATTATAATTGGGATTTAAAAAGTTGTCCTTGTTAAGAAAATTTACTGGTGTAAACCAAAGACAATACCTCTCTGACTAGAACTTCCTGATAAATCTTTTTGTGAATTACAACCCATGTGTTCTAAAAAAAAACCCAAATCCAAAAACCCACCAAACTACCAGATGGACACCTCTAGAATTTGAAGGCTTCAGCCTCACTTATTTTGATGTCCAAAGCTGGGCTGACAGGAATCTCATGATGAAGCTCACCCAGGAGAAGTGCAAAATCCTGCACCTAGGAAGGAAAGCCCATGCAGCAGTGTTGTGCTGGGGGCTGCCCAGCTGGGAAGCAGCTCGATGGGAAAGGACCTGGGGATCCTGGAGGGCACCAACTGGAGCATGAGCCAGCTGTGTGCCCTTGCCATATAGAAGGGTGATGGTATCCTGGGCTGCATTACACAAAGTGTTGCCAGCAGGTCAAGGAAGATGGACCCTTCCTTTCTACTCAGCACTGGCAAGGCCACACCTGGAGTGGTGTGTCCAATTCCAGGCTCCTTGGTATGAGGGACATGTGGAGATAGGGGAAATTGGACTACTTGAGCTCCTAAGACTGCTTCGAACCCAGTCTGTGATTCTATAAACACTGAGGTCTTAGGACTAAATGTTCTTTAGTGATTTAAGTTCTAAATTTCTATTTTAGGGGTTAAATCCTCATCAAAAGCTGCTGGGCTTTAGATCTGATACTAATACCTAAATTGCTTTTGCAATGTTAATATAATTCCTGCATCAACCTATGCATTTGAATAAAATGTGTGGAAGTACTTTGCAAAATGATTTTTTGCAGCTTGTTTTTTAAAGTTTCAAATCAATACATTATCAAGGCAAAAATAATTTTGATGAGTACAGATCATGAACTTTCAGGTAGTAGAAGACACTATGAATCCCCAACATATGCAAGTCATAGTACAGAGATCTGCAAAATGTGTATAGTTAAATGTATATGAACACTGACTTTTTCCCTTCATTTTCTTCCTCTAGATATTTATTGTACCTTATATTCTTACCAGGTTATGTTATAAAGTTTTAAATATTAAAAAAATACATAATTATTTATAATAATTATAATTCAATAATTAAATATTTTCCCCTAATTCTGAATTGCAGCAAAATTTTATATAAAGCCATTCCGTCAGCATAATTTGAAGGAAAGGAAGTGTGGATTTGAGAATCCTGTACAGTCTGAGGATCTGAGGACCTTTCATGCAGTTCAGCCTTATCTTATTTTGCGTCTTTTTTTTTTCCTTTTTGCTTTCAAGTCATGCTGAAAAACTTTGTGAAGTAAAAAACTTTGAAGAATAGTAGTAATTAAGGGATGACCGCCATGAATCTATTTTAAGATGGGTTAAAAATATGTCTCAGTGGCTGAGAACAATGTAAAATTACTTTAAACTTTTTGGAGAGTTAGTAAAAATATTACTAATCTAAACAGCAATGCCTAATGTAGTCATGTTATCAGTCATTGCAAATAGCAGCAAAATCGTGTTTGTGTTGAGCACAGAGTGAAGTTTTACATCTATTATCTGCAACAGCTATATTTCTTGGAATTAACCTAGTATCATGGAAATACTCCTTGAGAACAGGGCTTTTGTTTGCCAGAATTGTTTCAACATGTATCAGTTGTTGTGCACAGTTTGCCTGGCCAGTTTTACTGGTGGCCTTTATCAGAGGAGTATCAGACAGCTGTCAAGTGAGTTAGAATTTTTGAATATTTTACTGAGAGTGAAGTTGCAATGTTTTTTCCAAAAGATAATCTGTATTTTTCATAAATTATTTGTAGAATAGGAAGTTGTGATGTTATGTACCAGTATTGTTCTGTTTTTTCCCTCAACAAAACTACTGATTTTGATTCCAGGAGAGTAAAGTATATGCAGGCCTTCCTAGCTGTAATACAAGTTCTCTTACAAAGTATACCTTCATAACAAACTGTAATTTTCAGTAACCTATAATCTAAACAGTGTTTTCTTCCAGCCTCCAGTAACCAAAAACCTAGTGACTAATTGCAAACCTGTGACTGACAGGATTCGTAAGGCTTACAAAGACAAAAACAAATACAGGTATGTTGTGGCAGTCCTGTGAAAAGAGATATTAAAGTGTTGTAAAGCCGTAAGAGGAGGGATAAATACACACATAACCCAAGATTGTGTGTGTGTGCTAACAAATCTTAGCCCAACCAATTTTAACAATGGAACTAAAGAAACATACTATTTTTACTTTATGTATGTTTCTTTGTGCAGAGTGATGTGGGTTTTTGCATAGTTTATTTAGTAGACTAAATATTTTTGTGTTACTTGTGTCATCTTGGGCCATTTCCTAATTTGTGTTGTACAACAGTAAGCCAGAGTTATGTTTGGATGGCTAGAGAGCGAGTGCAGTCCAAGCAGCATATAAAGGAGGAAAGAGCCAGTTCTGTACCTAGAAGTTGTAAATCTGCTGCATTCTTTCTTCTATGGAAGCTTAAAAAAAGAAAAGAACAGAAAAAGCATTTTAGTCTTAACCTCCTTGTACCTTTCCTGTGAGATGGTGGAGTGACAGTAACATGAGCTTTATAAATGGAGGAGGTTCTCAGGTGAGACTTGAAGCCTTCAGGGTGATTTCTTACATTTTTCACCTTACTTATCTTAATAAAAGTGTGGGACTTACCACTAGTAAGACTGTTAACCTGGGGTCAAATGCTCATATTTTATATGCTTTCTCTTAGAATTCAGATCTATGATTTATAGGTGGTTATTAATAAATCTACAAGAAAGCGGTTCTGTGGAAGAGCATTAGCTGAAAAATTAAAATGTATTGATAAAAAGCAAATGGCAAATTCTAATGAAGGTTGGCCAGTCAGATTAGAAATGTTGCTGAATAATGTTAAATACAAGATTGATATTTATTGAACCAGACTTCAGGCTGTTTTATTAACGTATAAATATTATTTTAACAATAAGGTTTGAAATCATGGGAGAAGAGGAAATTGCCTTCAAAATGATTCGCACAAATGTTTCTCACGTAGTTGGTCAGCTGGATGACATACGAAAAAATCCCAGGTATCCTGTTTCGTGATTTGTGTGAAATTGTGAGATGGTTTCAATTTTCTGCTTTGATTCTTCAAATTTCTTCTGTATTTAAAAAGTTAATTTATTGTCATGTATTTCTAAACTGTGTGTGACAGGGTGAGACCAATTTGAACCAAAAGTACTTCTGATTTTTTTCTGTTTGATTGAAGCTGACTCCCCTTTCTGTTATGCCGGGGGCTATCTCAATATTTTGTTACATTTTTGTTATCTAAAATCTTTGAAAACTTAGAAACTTCAGCTATTTTTCAAGCTTTCATTTTTGCCATTGTAGAGGGCATACAGTTTATATTGCAGGCAATTTTATTTTAAAGGAAGAACTTTTGGACCTGCTTTGTGCAGGTATTTTATAGTAGGGGTTAGGTGTGGATTATTCTGTTACAAAATCAGTTTTGCATATTCATTGTGCTTTCATGCTCTTTTGCAACATGGAAAGAATCTTGCTTCTGTCTTCAGAAAACCAGAGTTTTCTGCCAGTTTAACGAGTTTGTCTGCAAGAAGAGGTCTGACAAGTGTCAAAAGGCAGAGCAAGGAGGAAAGTAGAACCAGGTACCTTGGGCCAGGGAAAGTGAAACCTCCTCTTTAGGTCACAAAAAGCTGTTGGGTAATCTCAGCTGCCTGTAAAGCTATAGCATAACTTGTACTTGTAGTTAAAGAGTAGATATCCACCTTATTCTCAACACTGTACTACTTCTGCTAGGCTATTTATTCAGAAAGGGAAATGCTAGTCTTGAGACATTTTACAGCTGCTCAAGGTGGTTTGTATCTGTATCTATTCCTTTCAAAGACTGTCTTCTGGCCACATAACTCCTGCATTCCAGTTGCCACAATGATCCATTTTAAAAGAAAAGTAGGCAGTGCTCCAGTCCATCCCTTTCCCTCCTCTGTTTCCTTGTCTGCTGGCTATGAGTTCATTCTTTTTAAAGGTAGGGGTGATTTCAAGTCTTGTGAGGCTCAAAGAGGCCTGAATAACAGAAGTTTCTCACCTTCAGTGTTCATGAAGTGAGATTGAGTCGATTACCTGGGCTGTATTCCTGCAAAGTGTAGTGCAGTACTGTAGCCGTATCTTGCTAACAAAGGAGAGCTGGCACAGTTTTTCTTCCTTCTCTGCCATGTTTTCCTTGCATACAAACCAGTAATTATAACCAGTCTCTAAAAGCAGGTTTTTAGTGCCTGTCTTGCAATGAATTAAAAGCGTCATTCAGTTACTGATCTCCCAAAAATGTTTGGTTTGCACCCTTAAGGCAAAATGAGCATTGATCATCTAGGCATTAATTCTGGAATATCCAAAATTATGTCATGTTTGGTTTCTTTTGGATGAATTTAAACAGTCTTTCCATTACAAATGTGCTAATATCCTCATCAATCCTGTACTTTGTTTTGGTTTGCTGTGTGTGACAACCTCTCAGTCTGTAAGCTGCATTTCTTTTTAATGAGACTAAACATGGATATACACTCTAGGAGTACAGCTGCATTCGCAGGGCTAATGAGCTGCCAGTCCAAGGGACAAGGTCAGGGATAGTCCAGAGTGAACTCCCAAAATGCTTATAGTGTAGCCATGATTGCCATAACCAGCTGCTTTGCATAGTATTACTTGATACAGGAGATACAGCCTGCTTGTTTTTGGAGAGGCATATTTTTCTTCTCAGATGTAGCAATTTGAATGACTCTTTATCCCCTGCACATAATTGTCTTGAGCAAGGTTACCAATTGTGCCAGATGCAGTACGTTGCCATTGAGTGATAATTCCCTGTGTGGGCTGGTATACAAGCTCCAGAGTTCTGCTTATTTCCAGATTCCTGCAGGAAGTCTGAACTTTGCTCTTTGAAAGAGCACACCATACTATAGAGAATACAGCTGACCAGAACTGCTTATTTACAAAGGTTAGCACTGACAAGGCATATGTCACCAGATACGATTTCTGCCTCTGGGGAAAATGTAGGGGTCTTGTATCTCACAATATAAATAAAGCACATAACCTTGCCCAAATGTGGGAAAGGGAATTTTTGTTGTCAAGCACCAGGTCAGAGTGGCCAAGGGTACATAGCAGTCTAGCACACTAGCTGCTTCTTTATTTCAATTACTTGCAGTAACTTAGTTGAGTGTTTTTTATGTGAGGAATAGTGCTCTGCAAGAGGCATTTTTGGGAGCATGCTTATTTGGTCACAGTGATTTCCATGTAAATTCCATCCAAATTGTTGTTGTTTGTATTTTGGTTGATTATGCAAGTTCAGCTTTGCGTCTGTGATTTGAGGTGTGTCTTGTCCAATTTATATAATGTTCTCAGTAATCCAAAGCCTAGGGACTAAGCTTTGCCCTCTCTTATACAATCTTCTATAGTTTTATGTTGATTTTTCTCTAAAGAATGCAGCATGCACACTAAAATATTAATAATTTAGTATGTTTCCTTCCTACAGGGGAGCTCACTTTGTTATGTAAGAGACTTTACTCATGATAATTCAAAACTATAAGAATCCTTACCCAGATTGTAATGCTCTGTTCAATGGGCTCTGGGATGGTGCACGCTCTAATGCCCATTAGATGGCAGCATTATATAACTAGAGATGTGGCCTGTCACTGGATTCCTCTGAGGTTTTGAGTTGCTAAAATTGAGTTGCTAAATATTCTAACAGTGTCATCTTGTTTTCTAGAAAATTTGTTTGCCTAAATGACAATATTGATCACAATCATAAGGATGCACAAACAGTGAAAGCGGTGCTTAGGGATTTTTATGAGTCGATGTTTCCCATACCTTCCCAATTTGAACTGCCAAGAGAATATCGGAATCGTTTCCTTCACATGCATGAACTCCAAGAATGGTATGTTCCACACGTTCTTTTCAAGTTACTGCAGTAATATTTAATTACCTAAGATATTGGTAACAAGCTGGTTTTCCCCCAGTATTGTCATGAGAGAGTTAACACTGAAAATAGCATGGTAAGATTTGACTGGACTAAAATTTGAGGTCTGCAGGATTCAGGTTTTTCTAGTGCTTAAATAGTCATTAACATTTTATCGATTGGTCCTAACCTACTGTGAACAAAAGTTGTTGGTTTGTTCCTTTGTCTGGGTTTTTTTTTAAATAAATTAGGAATTCTGGCTTTCTTTAAATGTAAAAAAGCCCCCAAACCATTGTTACATTTGTCACTAAGTGATTTTTAAAAATCTGTCACATAGCAATAACCATCTGGATAATAATCAGAAAATATTAATTTTCTCAATTTTGTGTGTCACATTTTTGCATAATATGTGAATTTTTTTGTGTTTATCTCTTGCCATTTTATAAATAACAGCTTAAGAAATTGGAGTAGTTGAGAAGACAAGTGAAATGTTGACAAATACAGTAACAAAAATTACACAAGACTAATATAAGTAAACCTCAGCAAATCATGAGAAATAGCTGTTAATAAGAAAATAGAAAATATTAGAAGAACTGTAGAAGGAATCAGCAGGATTGTAGGTGTGACTAGTGCTATAAGCCCTGCTGTGGTAGTGATGGAGGGAGCA
This sequence comes from Monarcha castaneiventris obscurior, assembly GCA_026261815.1. NCBI lineage: Eukaryota > Metazoa > Chordata > Aves > Passeriformes > Monarchidae > Monarcha > Monarcha castaneiventris. The sequence continues at coordinate 3,113,660 of JAMPIT010000034.1, forward strand.
TGGGGCAAACCCATTTCAGCAGTTAGCTTTAGAAATTTGTGCTGGAGGAGTAGACTTAGTGTTGGCTCTCTTTGTGAGACCCTCCATCAAGACTTTTTGTAGCTTCAGAAACACACTTCGACTTGTTTGTAGCCAAAGATGATTCTACCAGGGTGGGTTAAGGCATGCCAAAGTGCTGGTGGAAATCAAAGTATTTTCAGAATCACAGGACGGCCGAGGTTGGCAGGGACCTCAAAAAGATCGTTTGGTCCAACATTTCATGGAAAAGGTGCCTAGATGAGATTATCTCCTGCCAGCTTTCAAGTGTCCAGGCCACAGGTAAATAACTGTAGCACATTAAATTGCGATTTGGTCAAAAAGGACATACTCAATGTGACTCTGTCCTTCCCTGCTTGTAACTGCAAACCATAGTTGCCACAAGTAGGTGTGGCACCTGGGGACATCGTTTAGGTGTGGACTTGGCAGTGTTAGCTTAACAGTTGGACTCAATCTTCAAGGTCTTTTCTAACCTAAACAATTCTATGATCTAGCACCCTGAGCAAGTTGTGTCTTGGAAACTTCCAGTGGTGCAGACTCTACCATGTCTCTGGGGAGACTGCTCCAGTAAATAAGTGTTTTGACCGTAAAAAAAATTTCCTTATATCAAGATGAAACTTCTTCCAGTCCAACTTGTAGCTGTTACCCCTTGTCCTCTCTATGTGGCTTTTTGTGAAGAGAGAGCCTACGTCCTCTTTTTAGTCACTCTTTAAGAACCAGAAAAAACTTTCTTTGCATGTTTCATGGAAACTTTTTAAAGTTTAAATATTTGCATTTGTGATATATTAAGCTGTTTTTCTGTTTCCTTCTTTCTTTGTCCAGGAGGGCATATAGAGACAAGCTCAAATTCTGGACCCACTGTGTTCTTGTAACACTTATTGTATTTACAGTCATCTCATTTTTTGCTGAACAGGTAAAGTTAAAATTAAATCTGTATAACACTTAATAGACTGTGGAATCTCCAGGGTAACATTGGATGGATTCTTTAAATAGGTTTTGAAAAGCAGCTAGGATTTTTCCTTGATAAAAGTAGTAAAGATGTTACATGACTCATGATTAGGTTGCTTTAATTTTTAAGTCACCATGTTGAGATTCCTTGAAAAGAGAGTCATATGGGGAGAAGGAGAAACTAAAGTCCATCACCAGTGTGCTGAATTTGGATGCTCAAATTCAGTAATGGTTTTTGAAATTCTTGGTCTGCTAACATGCATGTTGGTAGAAGCGTATAATAAATTAAGAGGAAGGAAACTTAGTCCAGAAAGGAATCTTAAGTTACTTAAAGGCCTTATCAAAATCTCTTCTCTAAGTAATTGCAAAGACTCCTACTGAATTCAAAAGGTTTTGAATCTGACTCAAGGGGAAAAAGCCTTCCACTTCTGCAAGCTTAAAATGGCTTTCTTGAACGTGATTAGTCCTGCTAAACTCAGAGGGAGTCAATGGAACAAATCATATGGGTAATTCTTTGCAGGTTGGGGCCTTAAGTAACACTTTCCGTGGTCTGATGAAGAGGGTGTAATTCTTGAAAGGTTGGCTTTTGATTATTATTTTTTTTCCCACCTGTAACTTTTGCATGACTCTTTCCCTTTATTTTCAGCCTTTTGTATATATTAGAAAACTCCATTAGTAACTTGGTTTTGGAAGGGGGATACCCAGCTCAGTGGTACAGTTAGGAATAAAAATACCATTTTATGATGCCAGCTTCCTGCTGGTCTTTTAAAAATTGAATGTAGCTCAGTGTTAATTTAAATACATAAATAACCTTTAAAATAATCAGAATGAAGGCATGGTGTATTTTTCACTTTCTGCTTGTATTCTGATTATTGAGATGTCTAGTGGAAATGTGCACATCTAATAGATGAATTGGAGTTAAAAAATGCCTTTCCTGCGTAATGAGGAAAAAAATGTACAGTATTGAGTATTTACCATGGCTGGTACAGTTTTGACAGTTTCTAGGATGAAAACCTGACCAGCTGTGGACCTTTAGCCCAGCAGAGGACTACATATTGTATTTTTTTTCTCTCCTCAGCTAATTGCACTTAAACGAAAGATTTTTCCAAGAAGAAGGATCCAAAAAGAAGTTGGTCATGAACGAATCAAAGTGTAGAAGAGCTTTACTTTGGAGATCAGTCTACCTCAAGCTGTGATTAAGCATTTTAAATGTCTCTTTCATAAGTGTCTTTTCTGGTTTGCTGTTTAACTACATTGATATGAAGAAAAAAAAATCATGCACCTACATTAGAATCTCTGCAGTACTCTTCATGATATAAAAGCTGCTGGAGCTGTGGCAATGCAAAATAACAGCAACAAATAATTGCAGGACACCTGTACATAGGCAGCTTTCATCAGAGCTTACTTTACAACTCTTAGTTCACGGCCATGTTATCCTTTTTTATAAAAAGGGTTACCTAAACAAATGTAACTGCATTTATTGCAGTGGATGTTGCCAACTAGATTAAATGTTGGAAGGAAAAGTTGTTTGGGATCAGCTTAAGAAGTCCTTGATCTTGCATTCCAAAGCATTTTGCAAATTTCTGTCATTGCTGCTTTTTTTAGCCCTCCAGGGAAAATTGAGAATTATGTAACTTGTCATTTAAATTTAGTATACGTTTATAGATGTTGACATTCTTTAAAGCACAGTGACAATTCATCTCCCTATTTGTAGTGTGTAATTGGGATTTGAAAGAAAGGTATGCTACAAAAAAATTACACAGTAGCAACATCTAATGGTTTATTTGAAACATATTTTTTTATCTGGTGTTATTATAGTCCAAAGAATACACAAAGAAATGGTGTTATTTCCTGGCTTGACTACAAAGAGGGCTGTAATCAAATGAAAATGATCAAGGTAAAATATTTTATAAGCATTGTAAATAAAAAAGCAAAAGTGCCTAAATATGAATGGGTAACAAATTGTTTCAAAGTAGAAGACTATGGGGAGCAGTGTTTCACTTCATAAAACAATATTTGTACTGACATACAAAGCTGTGCTGTTTTTCAGTTTAACAGGGTTTGGCCCTGTATGATGCTGAGATATCAGAGTGGTGTGGTTTTATGTGGGAAAGGGTACTGAATCTTTTCAAGCAGAAATTTTTGGTGGTGTATCTTCACTTAATTGTATTAGTGGTATTCAGAAAGCATTAATTTTTGTAACCGGATGATGTACAAAATGTATGTGCATATGTATTGTAAGATACTTGGCTTGCTTTGAAATTAACTAAAATGTGATGAAAGGTTTTGTCTGTCGTTTCTGTTTCAAAGTCAACCAAAGCTCACACATTTTGGTAAATTAGCCAGGAATCTGTATGAATATCTACGTCCAAAGTTCTTATTTTTTCCGTTAAAAGCCTCCCGGCTGTGATGGTTTAATACTAATGTGAAGCAGGGATCGGCTCTCAAAGCGGAATGCAGCCTTTGGGCGCCGCGGGGATCTGCGGGCGGTGCCCGGCGCGGCCCCGCTCCTGAGGGCGCAGGGTCCCGCCCTTTCCCGGCGGCGGGAAGCGCTGAGGCGGCACCGCGCCCCGTCCCGCTCGGGAGAGCCGCGGCAGGAGCGGATCGTGAGGCCTGCCAGGGGCCCCGGGGGGCTGGGGCCAGCGGCATTCCCTCTGCGGTACCGGGAGGGTGTGAGGCGCCTTGTCCCTGCCGCCCGTTCTTCTTCCCCTCAGGCTGCGGCGGCTGAGGGCACAAGTCTCCCTTGCTGCGCTGAGGTGGGTCCCCGCGGTGAAAAGCGCCCCACAGGAAACTCACAACAGCCATCGGTTTGTTTCAGATCTTTTTGAGGCAGGGTGGAAAAAAAAAAAAAAAAAAAAAAGAAGAGGTGAGTTTCTCTAAAAATCACTGTTAAAATACACAGCTGTGGATCGAAAACACTCAGATCGGCTACAACAGGTATCGGCACGGGATAGCTGAGGGCTGTGTGGGCTTGTGAGGTGGCAGGATTGTTTTACACCTGCGTGAGGGAGACTGAGAAGTTCTACTTCGTAAACTGATTTTTTAGTACGAAGAAAAGTGTCTGTATGTCAAATATATGCTTACAGTTCAAAAAGGTGCTTTGGCAGCACAGGGACAGGCATTCTCCTCCTTTACATCATGCTCTCAACAGTCAAAGTAGTCAAAAAGCAGATTAAGTCTTGACAATTTTCTCTCATTTGAGGATAATTCTAATGCAAGGGCTTTTGATTTTCCAGCCAATAAAGACACCTGTTTTTCAAGACACTTGAAAAAAAGTCTAAAAATCTTCATGCTACATAGAGAAGCATCAACCACAGAAAAAGCTGGGAACGAAAAAGCGCTGTTCCTTCCTTAGTGTAGTGTGGCCATGTTTATAGATCCATGGAATCAGGATTAAAAATATAATTTCACAGCTATTGAAAAATAATTTTTTTTTATTAAATTAAGAAAAAAACAGAAGCAGGAAACTGAGGTGTGTAATAGAGTTATTAATGTTGAGGGTATTTTTACAGCCCTTGAAATTCAAAAGATCTTTAATGAGGTTCTCAATTTCTGTGTGTGAACTTAATTTTCAGGTCTGTCTATGCCTTGGCTAGTGGAAAATCTACTGATATTTCTATTGAATTGTGTCCAGAATGAGAGGTTTACTAAAGTAAATAATTTTTTTTTTTTTAGAGGGTAGTGGATGTGTAAAATCATTGCCAGTGTAGAAATGGCATTACTTACATTACAGAATGCAGAGGTGTAATTTAAAGAAAGATAAATCAGAACCTGGAAGTTGCTCAGGGCTTTTAAAAATGGTATAAGCATATGTATATATCCTCTACAGTGTGGGATGGCTTGTAGAATCACATTGCTCTCTGTGGTTTATCATTTCTCTATTTTGGACAGTAGAATATTGGCATAGCATAATTTTTGGGGAATGCAGTACTGGATATGACAAAATGTATAATAAACCTTATAGAAGCTAAGCTGGCAGACATCTTAAGGCAATGGATCATTTATCTTTTTTTACTAGCATAATCAAATATGTTCCTATTAGCATTTCTTTAGGCATGTTCTTGAAAGCACTGCTGATGGGTAATGCTGTGGAATACCTCCAAACTAAACTAGTTTGACTGCTTGTGTATCTTTACAGGTGCAGACTGTTAAAGGGATACCCATAACAGGTCCATGTAAGCATGAAAACATATTTATTTTCAGTTTATTGTGGGGGAAGTTATGTGACAAATACAATACACTGTTTCAGTAGGAAAAGATCTCACTATGGCACCATCAGGAAGAAAGCATGGAGGAAAGGCTGGTAAACCAGCACAGGAAGATCAGACCATACCTGCTTATGATTTCGAGGAGGAAAGAAAGGAACTGAGTGGATCAGAGGAAGATCTTAGAGAAGGTGCTTATAAGACTTTTTAGCACATTTGTAAAATGTGAAGTTTAGCACATTTGTGAATATGAATAGAAAGGAAGAGAATTCTGAGTCAGCCAGGGACTGAGCTGGTTCATAATTCCTGAGACCACCAGGCTCCTACTGTGTAATTTTGATTGGTAGGAGAGAGCCCAATGGAACAGCTCTGTGTAGTGCACTATTATGTCCTGAAATTCCAGGTGGAGTCTTCAACAGAGTAGAATTTTATCACGATTATGGTCCCTTATTTTAATGCCATATCCTTCTGTCACCTGGCAGCACAGAACATTGTGAGAGCAGGGCAGGGCACAAGAGCTCTGCCTCCTTGTCTGGAGTGTTGAGTTAAGGTTGTTGGCGTTCTGGCAGGGTTAAGAGTACTTCAGAAAGGATCTGAACCAAAGGAAAGTAGTAGTAGAGAGAGCTGAGGAAAAAGAAAAATCTGCTGCGGGATTCTTGTTTAATTTTGAGGGAATATCATCAAAAAAGCAGACTTGGCTTAAAAATAACAGTTCTCAATCATCACTTCATAGTTTTTTGTAAAGCCTGGTGTAACTCCACTTCTGAATTTTTCCTTTTCAGCAGTTATCTCTGGGCTTGTTTCTCATTAATTTCTCCCCTCCATTCATTTAGACTAAATTCCTCATTAATGAAATCTGGCAACCAAGGATTTGTATTTTCAAAATAATGTAAATATCGATTTGTGATTTTGCTTTTTAAAGGTATAGAATTACAATACCTATTTTACAGTAAAATTCAGATGGAACTTTATAAATTTTTATGTTATTTTTAGCTTTCTGATGATTTTTATATTGTGAGTTGGGAGTAATGGTGAAGTAGTGGACAGAGAAAGTAAAACTGTTTGGGACCAGTGTAGAGAACTCAAAGCAATGCAAGCTCAAATCTGGCCTTGAAGAATAATCCACCACCATCTGTCAACTCCAGACTCAAAGCTATAGGAGCTGCCTGTGTTACTGATGGGAACTGAGCCCTGTGAGACAGGGTCAGGGAAATGGCATTACAGAAAAGTAATTACATTTTTAATAACTCGACCAACACAAAATGTATTTTTGTAAATATTTCTATAATCCTTCTTAAGGTGGCACACCAGTAATGGACAAACATGGAAAGAAAAGACCTCTGGTGACTACTCATGTGGTTCCAGATGATGTGGGGTAAGGTTAGATGTTTGGGGCTTTTTCCAAAATAAGCAGGTCTTAAATAGATACCAACTTCAGTTATTCACTATGCTTATTTTTGCTCTGTTCAGGTTTGGTTTGGGTTTTTTTAGTATTTGATTCAAAAATTAAGTGACAGATTAAATACAGTAGTTGTACAGAAAAAAAAAGCATTTTAAAATGGTAATTATTCAGTTTCGTTGTAGGTACATTTTAACATTAAGGAAAATTTGATATATTTGTATGAGCTCTTAAAAATTTTGTACCTTTTAAGATATTATTTATCTTAAATTGTTGATAATTTCAATAAATTCCATTATTTTTTTCCTCTGGTTTTATTGCTTGAAGATATTAGCAATACTTTAAATGATCCAAATACTGCATGAAAAATAAATTTTTTTCACAGATAAATACTAAAAAGAATATTCATGGGCAGCATAAATGTAATAAAAAAGTACATGCTGAAATAGTTTTCAAGCAGGTTATAACTGTTGAGCTGAAGATACTGTTCTTACTGTATTATAACATTGCCTTACACACTGGTGTTATCATCTTAAAGGTGCTGTAAAAACAACCCTGATATTGCCTTGGATTTTTTACTGTGCCAGTCATGCTAACTAAGATGAATTTGTTTTCATTTGGTGTTACAAACACCCTTTTTGTTTTCTTTGTTATAGGGAATAATGAATTTTATTTACTGACTGTCCTTACTCAAGACCCTTTAAATGCCTAATAGTGCCTCTTTACTAGAGAGTAAGCTAATAGATTCTAGCATTTAAAAAAAAAAAAAGCAAGTCAGACCCAAAAGTCTGAAAAAGAAACCTCTCACAGGAGGAGAAAAGGAATATAATTATTTTATCTTATGGCAGTAGCAGTTCTGTCCCTGCTTAAAAGTAATAGGCATGTTTATAAAATTAATTTTTAGCATATACAACAGGTCTTACTCTAAAGTCAGAAAATGGGCAAATAAAAATTTGAAACACTATTTTGTAGGGGTGAAGTACAGAATATGTTGGAGAGATTTGGAGGTAAGTACATTTACATTCTAATAAATTTTAAAAAGTTGCAGAGTTTAAAGTAGTTACTTACTGTAAAATAACTTTCAAGACTTACATAAAATGACCAGTTTTTGTAGCATTTTTCAGCATTTCTGAATAAAGCCAGTTTTCAGAAAAAAAAAGTTATATCTAAGGAGAGCAAAGGGAAGGAAGAGGAGGCAATATCTATATAAATGAGTCACAGCTTGTAAGTGTAGATAATTACAAAGGAAACGGGAAAGATGCATGAGTGTTTTGGATAATCAATTCCAATTTTAAGATAAGGTTTAAGAGGTAGTAAATGTAGAGAAAAGGGGCAATAGCAGTTTGCTGTTGTTCTCACTCAATTTTTTGTTACACTGACATAGAGAATACTGTGGACAGCAAGACTTGAGTGAGAAATAAGGGGCATGTGAATGTTAATATAAGCAGCTAAAGAAAACAAATAGTTCTAATTCTAGATAAGCAATTTTGGAAGTAGAATTTAACTGTGATGCAGAATGAGAGAGAAGTCTGTACTTAGCACTTCCAGAAATCTAAAGAACAGGGAATCAGCAGATAAGAGAATTTCAGCAGTCAGAAGTAATAGGAGTTTTTAGAATAGCTAGATAACGAGGCCAAGTAATGCCGGTCATCCAGTGATGAGAGATTTGTGTGTGTCACTTAGCAGGATTTAGTATAGTCATCATCAGATCCTCAGGTGGCTTTACCAGTTAAATTACCAGCAGAATTCCAGATAGTGACAGGTTAGAGAAAAAACATTTTTAACTTGTAAACAATGTACAATACCCATCACAAGTACGCAAACATCGAAAAGCCATGGAAGGAAGGGAAACCATTTTAATGCCAGCATTACACACTCAATAGCTGATTAATACTTTCACTGTATGTAATAAAATAAACCTGTACAGAGTCATTATTTGCATGTCAAACTTCAAGTGAAAGAGGAGCTAAAGTGACCCCTTAATCCACAGATTAGGACTTTTGGCTGTCACAAAATTAAGTATTTTGTATTACATATTAGAATGGTATTAGAGATCTGGCAATTTAGATAAGAGGAGGATCTCAATGTTAAAAAGTTATGATTGCTTGTAATTAAAGACTCAAAAAAGGAAAGAAAGGAAGGATGGAAGGAGGGAAAATGAATGGATCAGAGAGTGGATTTGGCATCAGCAGGGGCAGATGTCTCAGCAAATTAGAGAGGTTTGACAGATGTTTCTAAAGTAAGAAGGAAGAGAAATTACTGTGTTAACCTTAAGCTGTGACTTCATAAATCTCCAAATGTAAATTGAAGTGAAACAAACAGTAACTCATATTAATACATAAAAAGTACTGTCTCTCTGAAGTATAAAAAATAGTTTTTCATTCATTATGTTCTAGTAATTTGCATAATACTCTGAAACAGGTGTTGGTTCAGGTGTATGAGGGGCATAAGCAAGTAGCATTCACACCAGGGCCACCAGCAGGCTGAGGGACACTCACCACAGCAGTCTGGATCACAGACACACCTCATTTGATTCTACAAAATGTAACTGATCAGCATTTTTAATACATGGCACAATGTATCCAGGATGCTTAATTTCTACATATTCTTTGACTTTCAGCTGACATTAACAAGGCTCTCTTAGCTAAGAGGAAACGATTAGAAATGTATACAAAAGCCTCACTCAAAACCAGTAACCAGAAGATTGAACACGTTTGGAAAACGCAGCAGGAGCAAAGGTGACATTTACTCTTGGTTTTCAAGCCTGTGAACTACAGTCCCTTCTGTCACAGAATGGATAGTTCGTCTGTCATCTTGCAATCAAATAGCAAGTACTCTGTGTAATGTTAAATATCTGCTCAGGGCCTTTGCTGCCTCCAGTTGTGTCCACTTTGTTAATCTGACAGGAGTAATTTAGCATTTCTCTTTTGGACAGAGAAATTTAAGATTTGGAACTCTGACACCAAGAGTGTCAGAGTTAGTTAAAGAGCTGGCCTTACTTTTATCTTTATGGAAAGTGACCTTTGATGTTATTTTTGTCTTTTAAAACAATGTGTGGGGGAGTTTTCCACTTTGGACTTTTCTGTTTCTACATGAAAGCTGAAAAACGTTCAGTAAAACTTTAATACCATTCTGGTTAAGAAAGAAATAATTTTCACCTTGCTTAACATTCCTCTCACCTCTTAAGGCATATTTAACTACGACATCTGATACTAGAGGTAGAGCAAACTGAAAAATGAGACAGCTAAAAACTCAGTCAGCAATACTTTAACTGTCTTGGTGTTATTCTACATTTATATGTACTTGAAACTTGTATGGACAAAATTTTAAGAAATGAGCTAATCAGTTTTGCAATATAAACCCTTTGTGTTAAAGCAAACATCAGTAACTGGGTTAGAAAAACACAGTAAATCTCAAAAAACCTGACACTGTTAGGAAGTGTCTTTTTAACCAGTATTTTATGGGAGTGCTATCTTTATTCCACATCCACTCAGTGTGTGTTCAGTTTTTCAAAACAAACAGTATTCAAATAGAGTCAGATGTCAAAATAGCCTATTTCTTTATCTCTGCAGCTTTTATTCTATTCCATGTGTATGCTGAACCTTAGCTTTCCTTGTAATTCCCTGTAGCATTGGTCATACTTACAGATAGTGTCTGTTTATAGGCAGAAGCTCAATCACGAGTTCTCTCAGCAGTTCCTGACTTTATTTCAGCAATGGGATGTAGATGTGCAAAAAGCAGAAGAGCAGGAAGAAAAACTAGCAGTGAGTTTCCAGCATGGCACAAGTTTCACTGTATTTTCACAAGGAGACATTCAAGAAATGCGAAAACACTTTATGTAGTTTAAACATAAATGTATGATTGTTGAAGTTTTGGGAAGGGGTGCATTTATAAACTTTCTTGCAAGTTTATAAACACTGTTAAGTGATGCCCTAGGCCAGCATATGCCTTGAGAAAAGCCTAGACCGTTTAAGGAGAAGAAAGATGTGTGCTGGTTCTGTCCATCCATAGTCTTATGGTCTGGGAACAAAGGAATAAAAGCAAGTAGTTTTCTTTAGGCACACATTGCTTAAAAGTATGCCTGTATATAATAAATGTAGGAGAATTTGATCACTGAAAGGGGATAGGAGCTACACAATGGAATGTAACCATGGGATGTTGCTGTGTTTGTATTTCCAACATATTTGCGAGTTTTGCTTTTCCCTAAGTAGCACATTCCTCTGGGATACCATAAGAAACTGTGGGGGATATCAATCCTCATGGAATTTTAAAAGGATAATTCAGGTTGCAAGAGACCTCGGGAGGTGACTTGGGGCTTAATCCAGTCTCCACTGTTATTTTCATTAATAAAAGCAAGGGTAACTCTCCAGGCAGAGATCGACATTACAAGGCACAGATTTCCAGTGAAGGCAGAATTTCTGATTCTGAAAAATGCCATTGGTGTGCTGTCCAAGCACTCTGGTTCAAATAAATGATGCAATCATGTTTTTCTTTTGCTTCTGCTTCAGAATATGCTTCGCCAGCAACAAAAAGTTTTTCAACAGGCAAGAATCGTTCAAAGTCAGAGACTGAAAACCATTAAGCAACTCTATGAGCAATTCTTGAAGGTAAATATTTTTCTTGGAAGGCATCTGATCCTTATCACACCACTTAGGAAAGCTGCATTAACTCAGTGTTTTAAGTTGTTCGGTGTTTCTTTAACAAAGTAACTAACATACTAGACAGCAAGCAAAAACCTGGTTTGAGTACAGCCAAACAAAAATTTTACTTTCTTAGTTAAAAGTCTTCCTCACAAGAGAAAATCTTCTGTGCCTTAATCATCTTCATGACCCTTTTTTGGGCTCTATCCTCTATGTCCGTGTCTCTCTTGTACTGGGGAATCTAAACTGGACTCAGCACTCCAGGTGTGGCCTCACCAGCTACATGGCCCCCAGCATATGGAGCAGATTCAAGTCTGTCAGTTTCTGACAAACCTCAATTTCTGTTCAAGTAATTTCCTAGCTGATTTTGAAATTTCACTTAGTTACAAGAAGCTTGGTGTTTGGTTTGTTTTTTTTCTAAGTCTGGTAGTTGAGAAAAATAAATCTGAAATAAACTCTTAGTTTAAAACAATCAGAGTTTACAGATGCTATTACAGAAGCATTCATAAACAATAGCAGTTCCAAAATGTCAAAAATGTCTTCATCAAAGAGGAAAAACTGAACAGAAGGTCAAGTATTACTTTGATTTTTCTCCTCAAAGAAGATCAAAAGGTAGAAGTCAAGCCTTGAATAAGCTTAATACAAATAAATGAAAATGCAACTAGACACATGCACAGAGCTATTTGTGTAATTGTATGTACAAAAGGGAAGATAACCAGGAAGTTTTATTTGGCTTATTTGGGGAGAAGTGTGCAAAGAAATATACTGGGGTTTATACTCCTCACTTCAAGTCCTGCAAGGTTGTCATAATATTGAACCCCTGCCATTCCTGACAGATGTCTGTTCAATCTCCTCTTGTAGAACTCTTATCTTAATTGAAATGCAGAATAAGTAGCTGAGACCTCACAGAGGCTGATGGGAGAGTTCTATTTTCTTCTCAGGGTACATATTGTTTAAACAGGAATGTAGACTGGAGCATGAAGCCCTGTATAATTCCTCTGCCAAGTTTGTGACAAACTCATCAATTATCAGTGATCACTGTAAAAATTAAATTGTAGTATGAATAATGATTAGTTTGTTTGCTTGTTTTAAATTAACCCCTTGACACTGAGGAGTTCTGAATTAGTATTAACCTTAACTTCAGAGCATGGAAGAGCTGGAGAAGAGCAATGAAAATCTTCTGGCTGGTGCCCAAAATGAACTTCGCAAGGAAATGGCTATGTTGCAGAAGAAGATTATGATGGACACTGTAAGTATCAGATCTATAAAGTTAGTTAAATGCAAAAATAGAACATTCTATTAAAAGTCATTTGACATTCATTTAATTCAAAGGAATCATATTGATACAGCATTTGTTCAGCATTATCTCCTTTTCTTGTGACAGCAACAGCAGGAGATGGCAACTGTTCGCAAGTCTCTTCAGTCCATGTTATTCTGATGGCTCAGTGGAGGAGCAACTTGTACCTAAGTAACATGATACAAGTACAGGCATTAGAAGGATGTTAAAATTTGAATGTTTCAAGGTTCCTATTAAACGCTTTCCTGGATTGTTCTAATCTTGTCTGTTAATGTTGTAAGAACATATCTTAGTAAACTTTTATTACTGGGGGCAGTATGGACCCCAAACCATTCACTGTGTCCAATTCATTTTTAACTATTTCATATCCACTTGCAATAGCACTGGACTGTTTAAATTGTTTCACTTTTTCTAATGCCAACTTGTAACAAGGGAAAGAATTAATGAAATATGCATTACCCAGATTTTACATAATAACTCGAGGCCTTTAGGTACATTGTGCAAATAGAAGCATTTCCAACAAGCTGCAGATTTTCACAGTTTCAACATTTAGTCTGCTGATATATCAGCAGTTATAAAAATTCACAGGGTATGACATAGCTCAGATAGAATTGTTTAATGATGTGTATTATGGTAAATTAAAGTAAATTTTGTTAACTCTTTTGTTAGTCTAGGCATTGTACTATCTTTCTATTAGTAAGGGATTTATAAACTGCTGTAATTTGTCCAGAAAACACGGGGTTTTTAAGTTAAATGATGAGCTTAATGTAACATTAAATATTATGCATTTTGGGGTATATACTTTTTGTAGAACCACTGCTAGAAGAAATCTACCTCATTTATTTAGTACAGGCTATTACAAGCCTTTGAGATGGAATATTACTTTTTGCAATTCCAAATGACTAGCAATTTAGGGAGGCCTGAGTTTTAAGGATAAAGCATTTATCTTTTATGTATCTCATTACAGTAAGCAAGTATAAATGAAACAATTGGCTTAGTGTGCATGCAGTTTGTTTTTACAGAAAACTATTACACCTGAATGCCCACTTTTACAAATTAAGTAGTTGCCAACATATTTAATACTTTCATTTAATACAACAGTAGATAAAACAAAATCCATTCACACACCCATACGCACAAATGTGATGTTTTCATAACGATGTGTTTCAAAACCATATTCTTCTTCTCAGCTTACTAGCATTTTTTAGTTCAGAGTCAAGTCATTTGATGGTGGTTCTCCATGTTTGCAAGCCAGATTAGTGATGGCTAACTTGCAGAAACTTCAGCTGTTAGGTTGCAACTGACATTAAACAAGTAACCAGTATGGATTAACTTGTTCTACCTCTGCTAGGATTCAGGACAGGAGCAAACATGGAAGTTACACTGCTACACTGATGCATGAGGCCATATGGGCCTCTCATGGATAACCAGTAACAAGGCTGATTTGTAACTACTGAGTCTCAGCCCTCTAAGGACAATTACACAAGGCTATGAAAGAGTTGCTTTCTTATGAAAGACAGGTTCTGCTTGGGATCTTCGATAGGAGCTTAGTTGTTGGCATTGCCTCCTGGTTCTGGTTTTGTTAGTATTGAGTCATGTTTCTGGTTTTCTGAGTGATTTCTGCATTAGTTTCCTATCATCCACATACCTCAGTCATATCCTTAAAATTACTTCTACCTACTATGCCATGACACAGTTTTGACCATTATGGAGAGCCCACTCATCTCATCCTAAAGACGTTGCCTGTGTCTTTTCATCAGGTGGTTAATTTGCTTACAGTATTCAGTCAAACTAAAATGGTCATTACCATCTTCTTTTCTATTTGACCATGGCCTGGGTTCAGGCTAAATTCATGTGCAGATGCTGTGTCATTTCCAGCCTCGAATTCACTCTGAACTGGTATTAGTTACTTCGAGTTGTAGTCCTCTGGCAGTAACTGCTACAGTTATCCCTCAAAAAAGTTATTTTATTCTTAGGCAGGCGTGTGGTGGATGCTATTTTATTCCCTCCAGACTAGCAGACAATACACCACTTCAAAAGTCCCCCGAATGCCTCAAAAAGTATTTTTGAATTAACAAGCAGGTAGGAAGCTGCAGAGGTAGTATTTTTAAAACAAACCATGGCATTCTTTATTGGACAGTTCAGGAAGGACCATGAACTTGGAGCTCAGGTACATATCAGCAACTGAAGTAGTAATGCACACTTACATTCAACAGCTTTTTACATAAATCATATATTCAAGTAGTACCTCTTTGAAGGAGCTTAAGCTTATGGGGTTTGTGTGCACATAGTAATTTTTTCATACAGATAACAAGCTACTTTGATTCAGGTTTTCTCTAATGGCAACAGCCCTGTTGTTAGACATATTATGTTACCCAGTGGGTCTGTTCTTAAAGAAAGAGAGAAGCTGATATTGGGCCCAAGTTCCTGCTTTGGAGAGTTTTACTTTAAGGTTCAGTTTTGTGCTCTTTTGTTTGGCTAAAGTACAGTGGTAGCTACGAGAGAATAGGATCAACTGTAAAGTAAATGAACACAGCAATAACAAAAACACCACAGAGGGTAATACAGAAGGGTGGGCTGCAGTGCTGGAGCCACAGACATTGAAGTTTATCAATGAACTTTGTCATTTGCTTCCATAGTCTTACAGATAAAAGTCGGGGTGCCTAAAGTGAGACTCCTCTCCTTACGCAGCCACCTGTAGTCTAGATAAGGATAAGGTTCAATGAGATTAACCTTATTATGACTACACAACCAGAAACTGGCCTTGAAAGAAAGTACAACCTAAAGTTTTATGCAGCAGCAGTAGGTTATGTACTTAGATACTAGAGAATGCAAGAATTCTAAAGGCACTCATAGCAGTACTTTGAAGTAGAAGAAGATTTTCCTGAGCTGTACCTTTATCTACTGATCCAACAGCTTGTTCCTTAGAAGTACCGAAAGAGAGACTTGAGTGGTTTTTACCTCATGGCTGCCTCATTTTACCAGTCTTAATAATGCAGGACTGAATTCACTGGTACATCTGACAACCACTTCAGAGCAGCTCCAACAAAACTTTAAAAACTAATGCTACAAGATTAAACACTTGGGTTAGGGAAATGTGAAATTCCTCTTTGAATTCTAGTTGGTAGCACCTTGGTTTGCATTCTACATTCACCAGAAGAGAGGTACAGAATTAAAGTTACCTAACAGGAAATGGCAACATTTTCAAATGTATTTGTGGCCTGAAACACAGGGAAATACATACTGGTTCAAAAGTATTGACACAACAGCATCTGCAGCACTTTGTATCTACTAAATCTAACATCTGGTAATGTCTGAAATACAGTGAAGTTTCTCATAAAACTGTTTTCTTCAAAAGGTTAGTCTGTCTTCCCAAAAACAGAGAGGCTGCTTCATTCAACATTCCCCTAACTGCTTCTTCTCTTGTCCTTGACCTATTTAATCAGTCATTATGGTTTTGAACCTGCTCAGGAGCTTGATGAGATGAAATTCTGAAGACATGTATATGAAGATGAGAAGCAATCTGTAGGCACACACCACTGGCATATCTCAGCATATCAAACAAGGATATGAACTTCAAAAGAACAAAACAGAACAGGTTAAATAAGATCCATTTTTTTTTCAATTGTCCCTACTACAAATATGCTATACTTTAATCATAATTTATCCAAGTGACAAGTGTAACAATCATTTTAACATACAGCTACAAAGTGTTCTATTTTATTATTACAAACAAAACCATCATCAACATCCTAACAGCACTAAACACAAGATCTGATAAAAAAAGGTTCATCTGCAGTTCACAGAACAACTTTAAAAAACCCACACGGACTAAAGCATAATTTCAGGAGAGATTTGTAAATTTACTTTCACATCTCTGTTTCAAGGAAAGCAAGCCAATCAGCTCCCAAAAACATTTAAATGGTACCCTGGCATTCCCTTCACAGTGACAGCTGAAACGTGAGCAAGTCAGAAATGGCAGAGCAGAATGACAGGGACAATTCTCAATCTGTTCCTTTAAGTATGGTCCAAACAAAAAGTATAAAACACTTACCAATGCTATCCACAGAACAATATATTCATCAATGAAACTGTTGAAGTATTGGTCCAAAAACAGAAGTCCTGGTCCAATAAACGCAGAGTCCTGAAGATAAATTTCACTTTTTGTCATGTGAGCCACCTATGTTAGGGAAAAAAAAAAAATTAAAAAGTGCATCCCTGCAAGACTGGTGTTAACTACCAGCAAACAGGCATCACATCCTTGCCCAGCAATTGTCTCTTGGAAATTACATTTATACCCGTGCATTTCAGCTATCTACAGGGGTTCCCCACTCTAGTTTTCCTGCACTGTAGTATTCAAAGGGTAAGACTATGCAAGTGTGTTACTGAAAACATATACTATCCACTTGAAATACTGTTTTCAAGTCTAACTTGAAAATTTTGGCTTTCTCTAGCCAAAAGCTAACTAGGAAGCAGACTTTTGCTGAAGTGGCAACACTTGTTCTCACTGTTTAGTAAGAAAGTCTATAGAATACCTATTTTCTAGTGTTCTAGTGTTTGAAAAATGTCATCCTTGAAGAAAAAAAAATCATTTGGCTAGATTACTGATGGAAGCAAGTATGTAGTAAGGCAGTTTGGTTTTTTTAATCCGTTGAGTATGTATAAAAAAAAAAGGCAAAAAAGACAAGTTTCTCTCTTCATTTTAATGATCAAAGTAAATTCTTATTTCAGATAATTAAATCAGAATTTACAGTACTGTTAGTAAGGCTTAAGAGACCACAGCTAGGACGTTAAGGACAGACAGTAAGTGCATTTCTAGGAGAAAGTTAAACAAAACTGGAATTCTAGCCAGTATATTCAACAGCAATTATGTGTTTGTATCAGTGTTACATATAATCTCTCTGCAGGACCCTGAGTCTAGTTCAGTATCTTGATCCCAATGATAATGGTAATACAATGGCAAAGCAAAGTAAGAAAAGGGTGCCCCCGATCCAGTAAGTGTTAAGCCAAGAACCAGTTTAGTTTTAGGAAGTTTAGGATTGACTTACTACCAGCTTCTGTGAGATTTTGGCATTCACAAACCCAAATGTCAAGACATACAGGCAAGAATGTTTTTCAAACAGCTGAGTTGTAGACTTTTTATAAATTGTAATGGCCAATGTGATAAGCAATCCAATGTGCAGGCCTGGTGAAAGAACACTTGTTCCCTAAAATAAAAAGGGACAGAAAATTTGTCTTAAGTTTCAGTCACACAGTAAAGTCCAGATTTTATAGATATTGCCAATCCCATTAAACAAAACCAGAGTTGTCAAAACTTGGCAAAGTCCAGAAGCATTATCCCACTGCTCTTAGTACCCTTTGCAGTGACCACTAATCAACTTTGTGGGAAAATTAATTGCTGGTTCCTATTACAGAAGAAATTCAGTAACAGGCAGAGGGAAGGTAGATAATGAAGTCTTTGCTTTAGCCATCTAACACTCTCATGTCTGTCTGCTTAAATGCTTAAACAAATAAAACCCTTATGGATCATCTGAAATGCAATAAATTATGGGCATAAATTATTCGAACCACATTCTGATTTTTAGAGCAACTTACTGCTATTGTAGATCCATTCTTTCCAACCCCTCCACCAATGATGACACGGAAGTAATTGAAAAAAGAAAGTGCTGTTCCACACAGGATGCCAATAACTGCAAAGAACTTCAGTTCTAAGCCCAGCAAAGGGACCTTAGCAGAACACAAACCAAACCAAACCAAAAAAAAGAAAAAGCAAATGATAACAAAACAAGAGAAAAATATTAAAAGTTTAGCACATAATACCTTTTTTAAGAAGTGATTAAAGAAGCCACTCTTACGTACTAAACAAATTTGAATTTGTTTATTTGAATGTTGTTTTATTTGAATTCTCACTTTCCTGGCAGCAAGCTCAGGACAACAGTGTTTAAAATTTGTTTCCTTACTAAGAACACAATAAGTATCTTTTGTAATGTTTAAACTCCACTTCGGAGTACTTAAATTCTGTTCTTGAAATTCAGCTACATCTTACTCTGTTCCTCCTTAACATGTTCTTCGAATATTTTCACTACATAAGCAAAAACTTGACACAGACTACTGCCATCACCACGGTATGGGAGCAGGAAGAGGGGAACTTCCTTCTGTTTCACTGGATGAAACAACACTGAACCACAGGAAACACAAACACCATCTGCCTGCTGTGTGTTTTGGTACGTTATTTGTATGCTGTATCTTTGCACATCACGAGACTATCATGAATAGTCTCCAGATACAAATTTTAATTGAACAGTTACCTTTTGGAATCAATTGCAGTTGCAAGGAAACTTCCAAAGGCAGCAGAGGATTAAAAAAAAGAAGTAGTAATAAATTGAAACTGTTGACTATATTTTTGAATATATAGTGTTTTGAGATACAGCATAACTACAACAGATTTTAACAGTGAGGAAAAAATCAATCATAATTTAGGTTTAATGCACCTGCTTTATTTTCCAACATGAAAACAAGTTTTTTGAAAATAGAAAAAAAAAAGCATCTTACAGGCTGGGAAAAGGAAACAAAAGTTTAGCTAAACATTCCTTAATTGCTGAGTAAACTTTTGAATTAGTTTTCATTTCTTGGTGGTATATATTTAGATTAATTTCTGTTGGTCATCAGTAGTACGGAAAAGTCTCAGTTCTTTGCACTATGACCAGTCAGAACTATAAATTTCTGAGTAAAGACTCTAGAAAGGTTGAAGATCTTAGTCTAATATACTTTTGATACTGCCCACTAAAGTGCATCTTTAAAGATCAAAATAAAACTCAGAGACATCAAAAAGTTTTGTAACAGAAAAAAATTCTTTTAATATAAATATTTACATTTATGTGACATAATTCTTTAAAAAATCAGTACATCTGCATCGACACAAATATGGATAACTTAACCAAAACCCCCCGGCTTCATCCCATGGTTTCATTAGATTGAAGCACTTTAATCCTTAAATTTTAAGATAAATAGTTTAACTGAACAGAAATGTACGTCTTGCAACAAAATATACAGAATTTATAAAACCAGAACAAAAACTATTTGCTAAAGCTTAAGTACGTGTGGAGTATTAGTGCCAGATCAGAAGTTTGTATGTGGCAGATGGGGTCTTTTTTCCTCTACGTGGCTACAGATTTGTGCATAGGGAGTCACACGATCTAAGTAAACTACAACATCAAAATAACCAGCACTCATACAACAGGCTAAAACAACATTACACAACTAGTAGGTGTTGATGGTACTTGTACAGGGCAGCTTCAAATACCACAGAACTGTGGATGCTTACAAGAATACTCAACAGGAACTCTGAGCACTTAACACACTCACCTTATAGTCCCATATTGTTGCTCCTCCATAGGCAGATATCAAAAGCAGGATTGTTATGGCGATCTGAACTTCAGTTACATCAATTCTATGAAGGGGAAAAAAAGATTTAGTTAAAGGACTTTTTGCTGTAAGTGTAAAGTGTGTGTGGAGAGAGGGGGGAATAAAACCCCAGTAACAGCACTTCAAATTATATAAATTATATAGAATATTAGTGTCCTTGGCTGAGAAAGCTACTCTATACAGAGGCACACATCTCCAGCTAAGATTTTTAAAATTAAAGCTATACTCCTTTTCTGGAGCAAGCTACATATAATTTTAATAGGGGGAATCTTTAATGAATACATTGTTAACAATTTGAGAATTTTGTAGGAATTTACAGACTTGCTGATGTGCAAGAATCTAATCAAAGTTTAAGGTAAGCTCATAGTAAATGCAATCAAGCATTTCCATTAAAAGCGCAGCATATAAAAGCAGAGACTATAAAGAGCAGGCTGGGAAAGAAGGGATTTCTTTAAGCCTCATATCATGAAAACTTGACAGATACAGCCTGCAAAACAAGGGAGGACTGAGTCAGTGAATAGCTAAGCATTTGCAGTATTTCTGAGGATATAACTGCTATCTTGCTTTCCTCCATATAAAGTGCTTTAGAAAAGGTGGCCTTGTATGCCCTATGAAGTCCAGACTGTATTTCACCTTTTTTTGTTGTCAGACTAGATAGACAACTCTTTATTGTTGTATTTAATTGATGAAACCTCACATGAAACCAAGGCTCAGGGAAAAAAAAAAAAATCAATACTTCTTAAGCTTTAACATCAATAATTAAAAATAATAACCAAAAAAAGTGCATATCAAAGGTTACCTTTTATGGTACCAAAAGTTTTGAGACAGGTACCTGATCTTCATACTAAAGTTACCAGCAAACGGTGACAATGAATGTTCAAGATTTCTTTTAGCAGTTGGAATAAATTTGCTGTTTTAATGTATTATGACCAAAGTCAATGTGTATTGCTACTTGCTTAGCACATGACCTGTCTGCACAGGAAACAGTGGATTTTTAGGAGATAGCAATCAACTCTTGGGTAATGGAAAACATTTATCTGAACTTGATAATCTCAGTAACATTAAACTCTCTTCCTTCATCAGAAAGATGGCAATAAAATATGCCAAATTGCAATCTGCCAATTGCAATCTTCTGACTCTTAGGTGACCCAGAGTTTAAACTGCAGTTAGATGATAACCTGAGGTGCTCATTGCCTCTAAAAGCCATGAGAATGGGGAGTCCTTCCTAAGGTGTTGTATTCCCTCAGTTCTGTCTGTGTAGCGCTCATCAGACTGTAAGGTGAACCAGTCCAGCTTGTCAGTGTAGTGCAGGCTCTTCATCTTCTGCCCATTTGATGAATTGGCTTGAGTCAAATGACAGTGGAGCTGGGAGGGGGCTCTTCCCTCTCTGCCAGGGATGAAGAGTTACATCCACCCAGCCATTGCTGAACTTGCCGGTTACCTCATGCAAAAGCACCCAAGTGCAAGTGTTCAGAGGTTGCACTCTGCACTATTAGCACCTGGATTTCTAATTGCCTTTGTTTGCATTGCCTTTGTTGCTGCTGGTGGTGGGAGGAGGCTCAAACTTGAAGCTGAATCATTATATGTGCTAAAGTTTAATACTTAATTTTACAGAGCCTCAGACTGTTGGTAGCAATCACAGCCCAAATCAGAGTCCACTTTACTCAGACACTGCAGTATTCCACAACCTGACAGTGTCACATTATTCAGTTCTCTGATTCTTCCTGGCCATCAGCACTAGGAATCTCTCATTTGTGATTTATTTCTGAAGTCTAGTGCTGCTAACTGAGGAATAGCATCAGTGAAAACTTCCATCCATCTTATTATGTACCATGATATTCAGAGCACTGTACTAATGCCTTCTTCAAACCTCTGTGCTTAAGAGAAACAAAACTGGGAGCCTTGAAAAAAACTGTGACCTGTTTTGACTGGACAGAAATAAGTAATCTTGGAGAAAAGTTGCATCTGTTTAACTTTAAACAGTAGCCATGGAACATTAGGCCACTCTGAACTGTTTGTACTATGCACTATCATTATGTTTAAGTAGAAGCCAAGTTTTTAACAAAATCTTTATGTGGTAAAGAAGTCCCAGTGACTTCCTGATGTTGGGAAATCATTCTCATGCTTTATGCAAGAATAAAAGGCACAGAAAAGCCCTCATGTCTGCAGAATGCCAGAGCTCATGGCCTAGTCCACCTCCCTCCAGAGCAGCCTACTTCATGGACAGAAAGTATCCTATTTCAACCATCACTGTAAAGCACCTATATTTGTTTATAGCACAAGATGTCCTTTAAAAAAATTAGGATGTGCAGACAGGCAGAAGAATTATAGTTTGTGTGGTAAAATGCATTACCAGCAAATCAAAAAGAGCTCTTTTCAAGATCACAGAGACAGGCTGCATTGATGCAGTGTGCAGGCACAGCTGGTCACCAGCCCATGTGCCTGGGGATGTGCAGATTTGCTGAGGCACTTCTAACAGGACAGAGCTAAGCAGGACCATGAGCAGGTGACTTAGCAAGGGACTGAGATTAGCAAAAGAATGGCCAAAACTTATTTCCAGTTTTGCTGTCACAGAAGTCCCTGACCTTTTCCTCTTTTCAGAAGTAATTAGACTAAAGTGAAGCTCATTGCTTAAAAACAGCAAAAGGCCATGGCCAGGCACCACCACAGCCACAGGAGGGTGCAGCAATCCCCACCCTATTAGCAGTTAAATTGAAATTATTGTTTTCTACATGAATTTCATTACTTCTCCTCCTATGCTGCAGTGAAACAGACAAAATTTCTATCAAGTCATGAACAGCATCACAGCAGTCTCTAGAACTGTGACCTAACACAAAACCTAAAGGACATCAAAGCCAGTATGAGCCAGATTAAAAGAAAGGCCCTCATATATATGTGGGGTAACTCTTCAAGCATTGCTATAGCTATGTGGAACTCCTTGAGGATGCAATGGGTGCAGAGAGTTCATTCCAAGGAAGACTGAAGATGTCAATGACAGGGAAACCCATCAGCAGGGAAATTTCTCTAAAATGCATGTGGTTTAGAGTTCCCTGAGGCTGAAATTGTTCTGTGGCTGGGAGATTACAAAGGGAGGCACCCAGATGCTTGCTCTGTCCCTACTCCTACACAGGGCACTTGTCTGCAATGTAAACAAGACCTCTCTGGCCTGAGCCTGCATGGAGCCTGTATGGGTTCTGACAACAAATCTGCAGACAAAAGAGCCAAATGCATGCAAACAAAACATATAGAGCTAAAATCAGCTGCTAAAAGAAAAAGTTCTCAGTATTATGCAGGGTTTCAAGTTCTTGTCAGGTAAAACAGTCTGCTAGATTGGTAGGGAGATGAGAAAGAAGGTGAGAGAGAGAGAAAGAAAGCAGGGAGTAAACCAAGAAGAAACTGAAATCAAGGAGCTAGCAGTCTCAGACATTAAGCCATAGGTACTTCTAAAGATACCTACTTACTTTCCAAACCTTAGTATGCCTGATACATATGTCTGCCAGTGAGCAGAATAGAACATGAAAAGTCCCACAAAACAACAGAAAAACAACCAGTCAGGATTTGTTCCTAGTCGGATTGCTATGCAGGATCCAAGGACAACAAATACTGAAAAGCAGAAATGAACACGTTAGTCATACAGCCTCTTTGCTTGAAGTTAAGAGAAATTTAAAAAAATAAACTAAACAGGACATTTTACATCACTCTAACAAAGTAATGCGATGACTGATACTTTATTGAGTAGCTGACCCTCAGGGACAGTCCTGGCAGGAGAGACCAAAACACAGCACTCCTTTGCTGCCAGGACAGGGCCCTGCCCTCTAGCCCCCAGTGGTTGTTCTCCCTCCTCCTGGCCTTGTCATCTCAGGTTCTTTGCAACACCCCCAACTTCAGCTGAAGGGCCAAGCTCAGGGAGACTGGCAGCTGCACTCCTCTGGGAAGTGAGGCATAAAGAAAAGGTACCAATTCCCAGGGCAACTGTTTCAGCCATTGAGCTTTACAGAGCTACAGGCATTGGCACCAACAGCAGCAAAATATGGAAAGTGAAACTGAGCAAGGCTTACTTTTTAAGGGCTCCCAACTTTTAAAAAACTACTTCTAAGAAATATAAATTACCCTTCTCCTAAGTGACAGACTGAATGGCCTCTTACCAAACTGATATTCTGGCACCCTACTCCTAAAGTGGAGTCTGTGAAGATGCACAGTTAAGTAGGAGCAGAGTACATCTTACCCAACATCTACCAAAGGAACTTCTCAAATACCCCCGTTACTGGCCAGGGACGCAAAGGTCAGGAGATGGTGAAGTTATCCTAAAAGACCCTGTTCCAAGCAGGAGTTTGGACTAGATGATCTCCAGAGGTCCTTTACAACTTCAAGAAATCTGTGATTAATCAGCTCCTCTTGAAAACAGGTAACTTTTATAAACTAGGATGGGTGACAGTAGGTTAAGGCTACCTGTGGAAATAGAGTCGCAACCATGATCAAAGAGTTCTCCTAGAGGAGAACTGCTGTTTGTTCTTCTGGCTTGCTTCCCATCAATGGCATCCAGAGACTGGTAGATAAAAAGTCCTACTGCACCCAGGATGTATGCCCAAAAAGGTGCCTGAAAAAGATTCACATAAAAGGTCACCAGGTAGTTCCCAACTTCTTAGCTGATAATCTGTTTCATTAAGATAAAATAATGTTCACCACAAAACTGTACTATATTGGGCTATTTTTTACTTAATTAATGGACAAACCAAACACCTTGCACTAATTTCTACATGAATTGTAGTAACTACTGTAATGAACTACTCCAGATACACCAGTGGAACACAGGTCCTTCTAATTATTTAAACAAAAACAATCCCAAAACCGTGGCCTCTTCTGCATCAACTGATTTACTTTTCTACCTTAAACCCACTGTATTTCTATAATTATTTGCATTCTTTGTGCTGAAAAATGTTATAAAAATCATCTTTAAAAAAGAAAGTAGTAGCAAGGCACTTACTAAAACTCTCAGCAGTTTGAGACGCGCTTGCATGATTTGCTCACATTTACAGCATATAGATATAAAAACCCATTAAGTTTTTTACTAAAGACTTCAGCCTTTAGGGAAAAATATTTTTTCCAACACACAAAATTGACTACCTAGGCACTTTGCACAGGGCTTAAAAAATTAAGTCATTCACTAAATACGAAGGAGAAACTATCTACTTAATATACACCATCAGTTTCAAACCAAGCTGTTACATTAACACCACTCTTAGGCTCAAAGGAACTGTTCTGCAGTCATTCCTTTCAAAAGCACTATTTTCATATGCACAGTCCTTGTGGGTTTGTCTAGGAATTACGTTTTGTTAAAAAATATTTAATTTGTACCTTTGGAACAAAGCACAGGCAACATTTTTGCCTCATGTACTTTCCAGAGGTACTCTTAGTATTTAGAAGCACTGTTCATGAAAACAGAGTCAAAGTCAGGTAAAAATGCTGGAAATGCAACTTGAAGGTTAAACAAGTGAACAGCCACAGAGCTGAATCCTTTCCCACTCCCTGCTCAGGGACAGCTGCTCTGGTGCTGCTACATCTCCGCAACTCCTCTCCTGCGACACAAACTGACCAACATGTGTACATGTATTTCCTAAGCCCAGTAAAGGCTATTAAGCAGATTTAGCCAACAGATCAGATTTCAGTGTGCTGAGATTTGTCCACACTCAACTAAACCCAGTGTCGCTGCTGGGGAAGAAGGGAAAATGGCAGTCATCTGTCAGCTCAAAGGCAGCAGTAAGAATGCAGACGAGGTGAGCTGCTCCTCCAGACATTCTGATGTCTCATCATCATCATACTCATTGTCCCCAGCTAGAAAGTTACACCTCCAGTTAGACTGGTCACAAAACACACAAAGCAGCAACATGCTTAAGGAAGGTCCACTTCTGAATAGCATTTTTGCTGTTATTTAAGAATTCCTCACGTATTCCAGGCTGGCTGATAGACTGCTATCAAAGTCAAATGGTTGGCTGCTTCAGCCAGCTTTGAAGGAAAAGACAGTCAAAGAATCAGAAACTCCAGCTTTAGGTGCAAGGTCTGGATTTGTATGCACATGAAAATCTAGAAAACTTAAAACATTCTTCAAAACTGGCAAAGCTTTCTTCTGCCTTAATCCGAGGAAACCAAGAAAAATTGTTATCACAGATCATGTAGGAAGCCTTAAACAGCTGAAAGAGGATGATTATTCCAATGGACATTTAATATACTGGTATTTGATAATTCCTGAAAAGATCACACTATAGAAATCCAGGTCAAGTGATGACAGCAATACATGTTTGATGTTTACTGATGCAATTAGTTGAGCTACTTAGCTTTCTTCGCCCTTTCAGTGTTCAGTTACACAAAGGAATCTTGTCTTGGGGGATGGGGTTAAAGCAGGGAGGGAATTTTTAGCCACCTTTTGAAAGTTCCAATCTAATGAAGGGGAAAGGATAGAGCCTGTGGAGAACAGGAGGTGACTGTGGCTACCCCAGGACTGTGGATCACCAAAAGCCCCATGGAGGCACAGAGAACTCCTCAAGGGTCTCTCCTGGCACAAGCTCACTTGGTCTCACATTGAGCAGAGGGGCTGCAGCTACCTCCTCTTTCTCTCCACCCTTCAAAAACAGAGGGCTGTCAGTCATTGCTTGGGTACTACAGAACATAAAAGCACAGTTAGGACCTTGTTGAAGCTAAGATAATTTTAGTTGAGATATAATCCACACACGGAAGTTACCCCAGTGTATATATACACTGGCTTTCAGAATAACTTTTGTTATATGGAGAATAACAGAGAATCTCAAACATGGCAGCTCCAGGCCTATGAGCAGAAAGGCCATGAGAAATCACTAGTTCCACTGCTGTGAAAAGACATTGCCAATTTTATTTATTTGAAAGACATTGCCAATTTTATCATTAATATTTCTGTGAAGTGCCACAAAAGTCACCTGTAGTGTTTTATGAGGTGTCCTTACTGCAACATACTTCTATTAATTATTAAAAGATAGCTTGAGATCTACACTTAGCTTCTCACAAAGCAAGTGTAACACAATATATGCAAAAATAAACAAACACATCAGCTTTAACTCAAACTTCTCCTATTAGGTCTTTTTGACAAAGCAATAGCTTTTGTCCAGTTGCATGTTGTAGTACAGGTATGACCATTCAGGCTGATCCAAGTCTGTTTGCATCAGCTCCTACTGGGACAAATCAAAGCAACAGTCCCTCCAGTTCCAAAACTAAAGCACTTTGCCCCTTGCTGATCTGGAAGAAGGGTGAGCGTTTTCATCTGCTTCCCAGTAAGGATCATCTGTATCCATTAGCACCTGCAGCAGATGTATCAGTATCCCCACAGCTAAAGAGAAAGGAAAAAGATCCTAGTAAGAACAACCTATGTCAGAGAGCTTAGAAACACTATCTGGAGCACTTCATCCCTAGGCCATCAGGTCAAATCTAACCCAAAGTGGTAAGAACTAAAATTCACTTGTGATCAACTATCATTTAGCAGATTAAATGAATGTTCTAATGTTTTAATTGGTAAAAACAGAATTTTCCAAATCACCAAAGGTTCCTTATAACCATGGATTTTCTCTGCTATCTACCCTCTCAATACAGCTCCTGCTGCTGTCTCCTTTGCCTTCTCATGTGCCTGGCTGTCCATTCAGGGATGTCCCCTGATGGCTTCCCACGCTGGACCCAAGTAGTTTTCAAATTAGAGAAGTGGGAGCATCTGAGAATGCTGACATGGCTGAGCAGAAAGGTCAGGAGGCTCCCAATAATCATCAGCTTTTCACTGATGAGGTGTTTATTATCTCTGCCCAAAGCTATATCCTGCCCAAGCAAATGCATTATTTGGCCAGTGCTAGATGCTACTCCCATGGAACTACAAGAGAACAGAAACCTGAGGGGAAGGAGGCAGGGAAGGAGAGGGGGATGCTTCTCTGCTTCAATTCAAAATGAAGCCTGAAGATAACACAGCCCCAGAATCCTGTCACACACAGATTTGATACAGCAGAACTGGTCATCTACTGACCCAGAGCATGTCAAAACAAAGCCATATACACCTAGTGTTTGACAGGTATATGTGACACCTGTCCTCCAGGAAAAAATGGAGGTTGAACAGCAGGCGTTCTTCTCCTCCCATGATTCCACCCCACAAAAGAGCATGGACAGCCACAGAAGACTACACATGTCAGGGAAATGCCTTAGAACTTGTTTCAAGCAAAGCTCTCAAGTCCAGAAAGTTCAACAGACCAAGCTTTTGCGGGATTTAAAGATTCAGTTCCCCTTAATTACTCAACACGTTTAGCCATAATCTCACTTCCTCAATCCACAGCTAATAGTTTTGCCCTAGTTTACACAGCCCCTCTCTGGATCAGATCCAGAACAGAGGGAGACATTTAGACTGGACTTCCCCCTCTTCTTCCCCCTAAACATGGATCATTTCCCATGCTTCTGTTCAGCACAAAGCACTGTGTGCAACTGTACTAATAGCAGGATAAGGGAAAGGGCTGTTCAAACCTGAACTACAGCAGGGATGAAAAAAATAAAAATAAAAAGCAAATAATCGTACCATAGTCCAAGTGCACTTCATGCATACCAAGGACTCTCTGCATTCCTTTAGCATCCTTGTCTCTCCAACAAGCTCAGTCTGAAAGAGCTCCCATCCTTCTGTGTCAGGATTCCTGAACCTTTCTTACTGCATGCCAAATAACCTCCTTATCCCATTCACAACTGATCACTCTGTACCTCACTTGTGGGTTTTGGCTGAATTTCCCACTCCACTCAGTGCTTCACACTTCTCTTCCAAGTCAGGTAATGCTTTTTCCTTCACACTCTCCCCTCCCACACACATCCCTGTTCGTACCAACTTCTTTTCTACTTCTCTACTCTCTCTCCCACACAGTTCAGCTGTCCCCCTGCTGTTTACATAATATGGTACCTGTCAGTATCTTCCCCTCATTTTTGCCCTCTGACAGACCTCTTTCATTTTAAAGGTGGTTCAGTAGTTTGCTTGGGTTTGCTGTTGTTTGTTAAGTTTTTTAAAAAGAGAGAGAGAAAGGCAGAGACAGCATCTCACCAATGCTCCTCTCCCTCCAAACAACTGATAGTAGAGCCAGGTGAAGTCACCCAGACCCTCCCCTGCTTTTTGGTCTCAGTAAATGCATGGCTCTCTGAACAGCACATTTCAGCAAGGTATGACATCCTTTTATAAACTCATTACACCATTTCCTGAACAATTCTACAGAGCTAGCCATCACAAACCTCCCTTGGCTTTCCGCAGGAGAACCCTTGGGCCCCTGCCCCCTTTTCCTATCACTGCCCAAACAGCAAATCCGTGATTCACACTTTTCCTGTCTTCCTCTGTTCCCAGCTCTTTGCTTAGATCATGCTGTAAGTGCTACAAGATTATTTTTCTAACAGTTATAATTCAATACAATGTAATAATTACGGTTAGTGTGCACTTCTAAAATTCTAGCTTCTCAAACCATTCTACAATTTTATGACTTTATAGGAGAGAGCAGATTTAGACCACGTATAAGGAAGATTTCTTTTTTGGTGATGAGAGTCATGAAACACTGGCACAGGTTGCCCACAGAGGTAATAGATGCCCCACCTCTGGAAACATTCAAGGTCAGACTGGACAGGACTCTGAGCAACCCAATTTAGTTGAAGATGTCCCTACTGATGGCAAGGAGGCTGGACAGGATGGCCTTTAAAGT
The DNA here is from genome assembly GCA_026261815.1 of Monarcha castaneiventris obscurior. Taxonomy (NCBI): domain Eukaryota; kingdom Metazoa; phylum Chordata; class Aves; order Passeriformes; family Monarchidae; genus Monarcha; species Monarcha castaneiventris. The sequence continues at coordinate 3,143,332 of JAMPIT010000034.1, forward strand.
CTCTGCCACCCAGCTATTCTATGATTTTAGAGACATCTTGAAGGATTACCAAAGCTAGACCCCTCCACGAGGCACGAAATCAGAGAATCAAAGTTTCCTTTCTCCCTTTTAAAAATATGTTTAGTCAGTTTTCTTCCTGGTTGTCCCCAAACTGGGGAGGGCTATGTAAGATTCCCCTGCAAAGCCTAATGAATTGGCTGTAGCTGCTTCAGAGAAGTTTGCTGGCAGTAGAGCAAAAAAATTCACTGTCATATGGTGGGGATAAAATGGAAATCTTCACCTAAAAAGTGCTTCTTTTGCTCTCTCATGCAGCAAATACACACGGTCCTTACTTAATGTCAGCAAGAATTTTCATTCCTAAATATTTCCTAATGAGTGTCAAAAAAAAAAAAAAAAAAGAAAAAGGAAAAAAAAAGAACATGACCCAGGCTGCAACCACAGTGAAAATAACATTTTAGCACTCCATAAAGATGGAACGTGCAGGTGGTGCTCTCTCCACCACCATACCTGTGTATTATTTTTATAGACTGCTGTCCTAAGTTACAGAGAGTAGGAAACTGGACAAACCTCAACAAAAATGTACACACATGGATTGTGGTTACAACAATGCCTGAGGGGTGCAACCTGCTAAGGGCTCACCTGTAAATAAGAAGGCTTATGTTGAAACATGCACTTGCAGGACACAGTGATACAAACCATGTTCCTACTAGGGAAGGAAACATTACTGAAATAGACAATATTTTATAATTCCAAAACATACTGTGCTAGTCAACAACCAACGGGCTTTTAGTGGCTACTGAAACTGATGAAGATAAAAAGAATAGTGTATAGGGAAATAATGGCTTCACGTTAGGAGAACAAGAGAACATTTTGTAGTTTGAGACATTAATTGCATTGGGGTTGGGAATAAGTAATATGAAATTGTGGAAATAACTGCAATAGGACATAATGGAAGCTGAAGGTATGAATTGGTTCAAAACAACTAATTCAAACAGCAAAATCATGAGGTGGAAAATGTCTGTGAGGAAACAGAGCCATTAGTTGCTTTCTAGCAAGTAACCCAGGTAGAATCCCTTGCAAAGAAACTGCTAAACCACAGTCTTTTGGCAGCTAGAAGGGATACTGGAGAAAGATCTCTTTTCTAAGCATCTGTCAGCAGCTACTCTCCGAGGGGTTTCAGCTACCAGTCTTACTTGTTTTGGATGGTTTGTACAAACATCGAGACTTTTGTATTTTCAATAAAGGCTTAACCAGAATGGCCCACTTAAGACTGGTTAGGGAATAAAAAACAACCACATAAACCAACTCAAAAAAAAAAAAAAAAAACCAAACAAAAAAACCCACCAAAACCCAAACCTGCTGGTTATTTTATCCAAGTCTTCTGTTCAGTGCTCCTACCCTATCCAAGAGAATATGACAAGTTTTTATTTGTCCATCAGGTAATCAAGACATGTTCATGATGGAAAGAGGTGCTGTTGAAGTGCACTATGGTATTAGTTCAGTCTGTGATTTCAATCATCTTTAAGATAATTTTCAGCTCCACCTACTCTCTCCAGCCTACACATCCAAGTCAAAACTATGAAATAGGTATTACAACAGTGCATGCAGCACCTATTAAGTGTTGCAACAGCTTTAGCTTTTTCAGAAAGCCATCCAGAAACATGACCTCACCTTAGGCAGAGGACAAGCTGAGTCATTAAACAAGCGGGAGAGAGAATGATGCTTCTAAATGATGCAGCAAGAGCAAATCAGGACTATTCTCACAGAGCAGAGGCAACAAACAAAACAACAGGATGAGTCTGGGTTCACACTGCATATTTATAAAGGACATACTGATATCTGAACAAGAAAATGTAGTCCAAACTATAGGTTCTTATAAAATCCAGCTTCCACAATTAAAAAAAAAAAAAAAAAAAAAAGTCCAAACAGAAAAGTTCCTAAAACCCAATCTAAGTTTTCCTGGGAGGAACAATTCCCTGGATCTCTGCAAAACAACGTTTTTCTTTTTGTACGAGAGTCCTCAAGGGAAAAATAACTTAAAGTTTACTTTCTGCTTTTAGTTTTTCATAGAAAAGAGAAAAAGCTAAGATGACCAGTCAGACACACAGCTAGTACACGACTGATATTTTCATCACAAACTAAGCTAAAGGTAGCAGTCCACAGGCATTTTAATTCTGAAAGTGCTAACAGAAGACCATTTGTAGTTTCCAGCCATTCACTATCATCTCTGTCCTCTCTCCTCCTACTGCCTGCAATGCCTGAGTGCCTCTACCTGGTCATGTGTATCAGGGGGTGATCAGGGTGAGACCAAACCCCGAAGGTAATTTCGATCTGGATCAGTTTCCTGATATGTCTGCCACAAACAGCTCTGTGAACACAAAGCGCAAAGCAACTAGAGAAAAAGCAATGTTCTTCTGCCAAGAACACGCACCAGGGTAAATCTACGGTATTAAAGAAGTCCCAGCCAACTGCCAACCTCTGCTGTTAGGATTTAAGCCCATCAGGACACAGGAAAAACAACTGCCACCTTTCAAGGTATTTTACACACATAAAGCATTTCCCCCCTGATATTTCCTACCCTAACTACCATAAAGACTCTGCAATGGGAAACTTGCAACAGGCTGGGAAGCTCGGATAGAGCTCCTGAAATTGTGTGAGAAACCGTAGGCACTGCAGTTCAAGTGAGAGCAGCACCAGCCCACGTTAACAAGCCTGTTTTCCCTCCAGAAGTTAAAGCACTTAAATGTTTCCCACACAAGGACGGGAAACATTTGTGCTACTGTCAGCTAACACACACATCTGCTACACAACCCAGCCGCAGCTCTGACCTAAGCGATGCCGAAGCGGCATCAGGCGCGTCTCGGGGCCAGCCCTGCCCTGCTCCCGGGCACATCCCGCACCCTCCACCGTCACCAGCCGCTGTTTCTCCCTGCACGGCCCCGCTGTGACAGCCGCACTCCTGAGGAGGGTTACATTCCCGTCCCAGAGGCACACACGGGATGCAGGCGGGCGTCCCACGCACCAGGAGAGCCCGGCTGTGCCCTCCGCACCGCAGCGTGCACTGCAGGCCAGGTGCCCTCCACACCAATTCCCCGGCCCCAGGGGCTCTCTGGGCAGTGCAGGGCCAGGGCTCGTCCGCGGAACCTCGTTCAAACCTCGGGCATTCAAACCTTAGCACCCATCTCCAGCTTCACCCCTGCTGCCCCAAAGGGTGAGCCGCGCGTCGGCGCTGCCCTGCTTTCTCAGGACAATCCCGCAGCGCTGCCTTAGCCCTCCCTGCCAAGGGACGGGCCGGGCGTGTCGCTGCGGTGGAGCCCGAAGTGACAAGGCACCGCAGCCGCGGCGGGCACGGCCCCCCAGCCCCGGCACCGCCAGCAGGCACCAGCGGGGCCGAGCCGCGGCCCCCGCCCGGCTCCGAGCGGCTCCAGCGGGGGCGGCGGCCGCGTCGGGCGGTACCTGCTCGGTGGCGCTGGGGCAGCAGGCGATGAGCGGCAGCGCCGTCAGGCAGTTCAGCAGGAGGCCGCCCATGGTGATGGCGTTGGGCGCCAGCCCCCGCGGGACCTGCTCCACCAGCCAGCCCCAGTAGGGCTGCAGCCATGGCTCCAGCAGCGAGCGCCCGGCCGCGCTGTAGCGGTGCTGCTCCAGCCGCTTCAGCTGCGCCGGGCTGAGGGGCGCGGGCAGCGCCCAGGGCACGACCATGCCCGCACCAGCACCACGGACGGCACCGGGGTCAAGGAGCCGCCGCCGCTCGGGGCGGGGCTGAGCCGAGCCGGGGGCAGCGGCGGAAGAGGCCGACGCCCAACAGCGGCTTGGCCGGAGGGGAACGGCCGCCCCCGCTTCGGCCAACGCGGGGCGAGCGCCCTCGGCCCCGACCGGGCTTTGGCTGCTTCGCCCCGAATGCGCGGCGCCCTCGCGGCTGCGGCCCCGTAGCGGGTACGGCTCCGCCTCGCCCTGTGGGGCTGGGGATGCCCGGCGGCGGGGAAGCCCTGGGCCGCGGCGGGGGTGCGCCCCGGTAGGGCAGGGCCCGTGCCGCCGCCTCCGCAGGCCGCGGGCGGCCAGGGCCGGGGCCGTGCCGGGGAGAGGCGCCCGTGCGCGCACCTCTCATCCCCCGGCCGCGGGCAGCGCGGGGTGAGCCCCGCTCGCACCTGCCTTGTTCTGCTTATTTGCCTTTCACACGTTTTGTCATGCAGATAGTGGCCGCAGCGGGGGTGCACGCAGCAGGTGGCCAGAAGGATTTCTACTGGAGCTAAACATAAAGGCAGGGTTTGAGCAGCAGGTGACCTCCCTGCAGGCACGGCTGCCGTGTCCTGCTGGCTGCAGGGAGGTGGCCCCACTGACACCCATCGCCTGGGGAGTTCCGGTCTTTCCATGTTACGGAGCGCCGGGACGCGGTGTTCCACGGCACTTACTGCACCTCCTTGACTTGCTTAGGGAGGGCGCTTCAAAACGAATGCGCCTTTTCAGAAATTGTGTCACATCAAATAATTTGAATTGGTCATGTGAAGGATTTTAGCTGTATCCCCGAATCGCCAGGTAATTCGGTGATTCGGAAAACCTGGACTGGAATTTCCCGGAGACTGGAATGGACTCGGTAATTTGGAAAACCCGGACTGGATTGTTCCCGGAGACTGGAATGGACTCGGTAAGTTGGAAAACCCGGACTGGATTCTCCCCAGAGACTGGAATGGACTCGGTAATTTGGAAAACCCGGACTGGATTGTTCCCAGAGACTGGAATGGACTCGGTAATTTGGAAAACCCGGACTGGATTGTTCCCAGAGACTGGAATGGACTCGGTAATTTGGAAAACCCGGACTGGATTGTTCCCGGAGACTGGAATGGACTCGGTAATTTGGAAAACCCGGACTGGATTTTTCCCAGAGACTGGAATGGACTCGGTAATTTGGAAAACCCGGACTGGACTTTCCCAGAGACTGGAATGGACTCGGTAATTTGGAAAACCCGGACTGGATTGTTCCCAGAGACTGGAATGGACTCGGTAATTTGGAAAACCCGGACTGGATTGTTCCCAGAGACTGGAATGGACTCGGTAATTTGGAAAACCCGGACTGGACTTTCCCAGGAGACTGGAATGGACTCGGTAATTTGGAAAACCCGGACTGGATTTTTCCTGGAGTACGGAATGGATTCAAGGGAAAATCAAAATTGGCTTTTTTTCCAGAATACAGAATGGGGGAAAACCCAAACTGGATTTTTCCTGGAGAAAAAATTTTTTGCTGTTCTGTGCTCAGGTCCAGAAAGGAATGCTACAGGCTGGAGGAGAGTGCTTGTGTGTTTTTTCTCTCAGCAGCATGCACTTGGAGGCACAGCCTCTTTCACAGCCTTTGTATTTCTCTCACATGTCACCATTAATGACACTCCCACACTAAGTCCAAACTCTCCTAATTACCACCAAGGCTACCAAGTCCTCTGTACTAGTTTGAAAAGAAACCAGTGGGAAATTGCAGATCAGAATTATAATTTAATAGGAAAATTAAAATAAATGCAATTGTACAAGAACACTGACAGAGTCAGGATGGTGGTAGCAGTCCAGATTAAGTGGTCCTGGACGAAATGGTCTGGTCTTCACCTGAAGGTCCAATGGTAGCTCTTGTCCTCTGGGAATCCAGTAAGGGCTGCTTGTGTTGTTCCAAAGCCCTGATTAGATCCAGGTGGGAACACTTGGCTCCTCCCCCCAGCTGGAGCAGCTAACAATGGGCTGACCTAATTCTGTGAGTCACGTGGTGGGTCCTTGATTGCCCACAGAGATAACACCTGGAGGGAGTTATCAAGGCTGAGTCATGGGAGGAGATAACGAGCACTGCCCCACCCACTTCAACAGCTTGTGAATGTTAGTGAGGCTTTTCCTGAGTAAGTCTGCAGTGCCTGGGCCCACAGTGGCAGCATTTGCAAAACAGAGCCTAAATGGAAAAGTGATTCTGATGTATTCTTCAGAGAAGAAAAGCATATTAAAATGTTGGGCACTGAAGCTGCTTGTGTTGTTCCAAACCCCTGATTAGATCCAGGTGGGAACACTTGGCCCCGCCCCCCAGCTGGAGCAGCTAACAATGGGCTGACCTAATTCTGTGAGTCACGTGGTGGGTCCTTGATTGCCCACAGAGATAACACCTGGAGGGAGTTATCAAGGCTGAGTCATGGGAGGAGATAACGAGCACTGCCCCACCCACTTTAACAGCTCGTGAAGATGATAACAGAACACATACTATTGGTTAGACCTTACATTGTAACCTAGGTCATCCTCACAGATTAAACTTTACATGTGGGGCTCAGAGACATTCCCAGCTGCCAGGGGACTGGCAGTGCAAGTCAATTTTCTGCATGTTATAAATCTCGCACTTGGGACAGGAGTGAAAATAGTCACCTCCAGGCTGAACACCAGCAAAAGCAACTATCTCCTCCTATTTGTAAATTCACAGCTTCTTGCAAACCCCCCACCTGGATATGCATTTTCACAGCCTGATGCACACTGTGCTCCCTGCACCTGCCAGCAGCCTGCCTTCTCCCCACTCACACTACTGCTAAAACACACACGTGGCCAGCTTGCGATAATGTATTTTTGAAAAGCGTCAATCCATTTTGTTCCCCACCTCTCTGTCTTTACCCTCTCATCCCAGCGAGGATATCCTGGGTACAGCTTCTTGAAAATTTTTGCTTTGTACCAAGCCATTCTTAGCATCACCAGAGGTTTTAACTTCAATACAGGTTTCTAAACACTATGAATCTAAAACTCATGTGGTAAAAACTCAATGGTAAAACTCAGGTGCAGCCTGATCTGCAAGGCTGCTGAGTGATGTTGCTTCTACTTAGCACCAACAAGGAGCTTTGTTTTGGGGACCCCAGTCCATACCCACACAGTAAGGCAGAGGCACTGAAGCACAGACACCAAGCAGGAGAGCTCTGCTAGACTGGATCAGCTCAGTCCAGACCCTGTGCTCGCAGACCCAAGCCTGGCAGGTGGCAGTCAGCTATAAAGCAGTGGTAGGTCCCGGAGGTGACAGAGGCTTTGAGATAAGGGTGACCAGGAGAGAGCTGAACCTGCTCAGGTGGGAATTCAGCCTGTTCATTCAACTGAGACTCAGCTGTGGGAGGTGGAAATTGAAAAGGCAGGTTGCAAAATCAGATGTAGGCCTTGAGGAAAAGAAAGCTAGCTAGGAGCTGGAATAATTTCCTCTTCACCCTTTGGCTGTTCACAAACAGCAGTGCCTGTATCAAGCTCCACATACACCAATTTGAAAATGGATCTGTGGTTCTACAACTCTGGCATTTATATGCCAAATACGCTTCCATGGGTAAAGAGAGCAAGGCAAGAGAAGACCAGATATTTTCCTCTGGCTTCATTAAAAAGAAAGGAAAATTTTTAAACTTAACTTGGATTCATCTTTGCATGTCTGTGTGTTTGCATGTTTGGGTCTGCTTTCTTATTCCAAGCAATAATGTTCTTTGGCTAATGTAAGCCAAACTAAACACCAAGGCAGGGCTTTCAAGAATACTGAATTCCTACTGGATACAGGAAAGTGTTCAGGAAAGAAAAATGTTATTAAAGGTCCTACTGAGCTATAACCTCAGCATGTACTAGTAGATGGAGGCTGTACATAGCAAACGTAATAGGAATAATGCACCTATCTGAAAACTTCAACTGGTTTCACATATTATGGGCCATCAGGCAGCACAACCATGAGGTACTAGTAGTTTCACTGTTTGACGAGCTTTTGTGTTTTGCTGTTACTTTATCTCATATGACCAGGTTGTATTTGCTGTCCTCTATTACTCCTAGGTCTCTCTTAGGTTCACTAATTACCTGGAAATCCCTGTGACTTTGGAGATCCCTGTGACTTTGGAGAAATTTCTTCTTTGGAGCATGGTGCCACATCTTTCACAGCGTGATATTCTGCTGCTTCTATTCCCTCTAAGTTGCTTTTCCTGTAGTTGCTGTCTTTGGTACCTCTTTATTTTCCTAAGCTGGTATTAGCTGCAGATTTCATTAGCATTTTCTTAACTTTGTGGGTTTGGTCACTATTACATCTATCAAACATCATCTCTGGAGAATCCCATTAGGCAGATTGTTGTAAATCAAAACTTTACCTTCTATTATTCTCTAGATAAGGTTCTGCAGCCTGTTTTAGTTCTACTAGAAATCCCTTTCCTGTCCCACCCCATCCAATTATTTCTCTGAAAGTGGGTTATCTCTTAATCCAGAGTTGTGGCTGCTCAGTGTAGTGTGAATTTAGAACACATTAGTGCCCACTCCTCTCAGCCCCACCCACGGCCTGATGCCCAGTGCTTCCTGCTGGCTTGGTGCATCCCCAGCCCGAGGGACGGCCAGTGGCAAATGCTGGGCAGTGCAAGTGGGGAGGGATTGAGGGCAGCTGAGTACAACGCTCACTGTTCACACAGGGAAAAGGAGCTTAGTTCAGCTTGTCGTTTAACACCTCTGGCATCTGGTGGAAATTAGAGTAGCTAATTCCATTGACAGAGAGCCCGCAGAAGCTGAGGCTATGCTGGCTTCCAGCTTATTATGTGTGGGATATTAAGACTGAGGAGGCAAATAGATATAAGCTTGAAGCTGTAAACATTATTCATATAAAGTGCAGGCGGCTGTGTGCCTCATTTTTGGGCTTACTGACAAGCACAAACTCACAATAACTGTAGCTTTTGGTGCCGGCTATAACAGAGTGATACTACTTTAAATGAGGGCTGTGTGCTTAAATGCCGAAACTTCTGTGGCATTTAATCCAACTGACCTTCTCCTGCAGCTTTCAGTGCTCCAGAATAGATGGAGGGAGTCCCAATTCACTGGTGAAATAGAGAATAAACAGAAATTATGAATCCGGTATGAAATTCTCTTCCTAGTGGATGTGTTGCTTTCTTTCATATGTAGGTGTGAATGTGTAGGAGAGGACTGATTTTGGCAGGAGCAGGGTGAAATTCAGGTGGGGTGTGGGGGGGGTGTCCTGGATCATTGGGATTGCTGAATTGCTTCTCTGCACAGATAGCACTACAGAAGAAAACACAAAGATAAAAAAAGAAAAAGCATCTATTGGTCTACCTATGATTCACTGAACGATGTGAGAAAACGCATTCAGATCCCCAAAGAAGTGGGAATGCAACTGCAAAAACACCACTTCAGGCGTGGCAGTTCAGAGTAAGACGTTCTTTTATTATTGCATAATTACTGACTGCTGAATGTTTGAAAATGCACTGACATCAAATAAACATCTTGTAATGTACTACTGGTCTAAGTAGGCCTTTATCTTTATAAAGCCTAATTGGAGATCAGTCACTAGCCAGTGAGCACATAACCTGCCCTGTTTGTACAGCCAGAGTGAGAACTGGTAAATAAATGACAGGGCAATAGGGAACTGACAACATGGCCAAAATATGTGTGACCTTGTGTCTCACATGCTTCAGGGTTTGCTGGAGACTTAGGGACAATCACTCCCTCTCCTAAAGCACTTGGAGGCTAATGATGCTGGAGTTGGAGAAGAAATGTAGCCATTTTACCTTATCTCAGGCACTTTGGCCACAATCAGTGAACTCAACTCACCAGTGCTATGTCTGAGTCCTTTTCTATGTGATACGTACAAGAGCTCCATGAATTGCTGGGGGAAGGGGGTGGATCCAGAATGATGAAAGCCGTCGTGGTTGGCATTTCTAAGATTTAAAATATTGAAAACATGTAGATAAAAAATTGCATATATCTGCAGCATTTATCTTCACTCACATTCTGTGTCATGTATCTTAAAGTGTAAGCCCAATGGGTTAGGTAACTGCTGATACTGTTTTCCACTCAGTGTGGTGGGCACAAGTTCCTGCTTCATTCAACAAGAAATGTGGTAAAATGAGACAGAAAAACAAAAAAAAAAGTTAACAAGAACTTAATAGATCTTAAACACTTCATGTTTATTGTACATTAAATAAAACAATTTCAGTTAAGTTGAGAGACCGCTGGGTTGGATTTAGGAAATCAAAACTTCTATAGGAAGATATGTTCAGCTTAAATGATCATTAATTACATATGCATTAGTTACATTATAGTAAAACCATATTCTGTTAAACAATTCTCGGGTGAATAAGATACATTATCAGAGGTATGTATTCCAAGGATCTTATTGCACATCTACTGGCTAATCCATGTACTTCCAGTCTGAGAAAGATATGCTTTGTACCACCAAGTACAGACTCTGACTGCCTCCTTATGCTTGTTACACAGCTTCCCCTCTTTCCTCATTAAAAAACAGAACACGATATCAAACAGAAAATAAAGCCGAACATTACAAAACGTGTGTTGTCTTCAGTTCATTTCATTTCAACCTCAAAGCAATCCATGTGTATTCTATCTTTTCAGTAAGAGCAGGTAGGGAAAACAAAAGGACAATTAAGAAAAAAAAAAAAAGGAAAAAAAGTCATAAAATCCCCCACGGCAATGTTTTTCTGTCATTGCAAGAACTAAAACGTTGTTATTCTGCTACCAGCTTCCAGTGCAGTGGGAGGAAACACTGTGGACGGACTCTCACTTCCCTTCAGTTTTGTCTGCCTGCACTTCACGCATGTACGAGTCAATGATATGCGGAGGCACTCCATCCATTAATAGTCTGAAGAACGAAAGCCCACCTACAAACAAGACAAGAAGGTAATCTTCAGGTTGAAGGTCCCTGGAGCAGCAGCTTTCTGCCTTTCTGGCATAAGTGACAAGTTTTAGTCGGTCCCTATTACATACTTTGAGATGTGGTAAAATTCAACCCTGCTCAAAAGTCCAGCATGACACTTAACCATTATTTAATGGGTACTATACGGCCTTTCCTGTCCTCTTGTGCAGGGTGAGCTTAGTTTGTAGGATAGCATATATTCAGTCATTTGTCTCACCGCATGCAATATTTTATGATAAACTTCATTTCAAGTAACTCTCCTGGCTTTCCATCCATGGGTGGAGTATGGTCGGAGATGGAAGTCAGTGCAGGGGGAACAATGTAGAAAACCCCTAACCGGGATGAGTTGTGGAAAACATGCAGAGATGTTCAATTTATTCTAATTTGGGGTCTTAAAATGGTTTCTAGGTACTTAGCAAAATATTTACCATGTTGCTTGAAAATAACAAGTGGGATGACAGACGTGAAAGAATCATATGAAAAAAAGTCAGGATTTTAGATTTAGGTGTCCTTAGTCTCCAGAGAGAGAGACGATGAAAGCTGAAACTTTCATCTGCTGGGGAAGTCTGAAGAAACATTTTGGATTTGCTTTTAAATTCACTTCAAAATTCCACTTTTTGTGGGGGTTGTTCAGCCTGGAGAAGGGAAGGCTCCAGGGAGACCTTAGAGCACCTTCCAGTGCCTAAAGGGAACTTACAAGAGAGCTGGAGAGGGACTTTTTGCAAGGACCTGTTGTGATAGGACAATAGGTGATGGCTCCAAACTGAAAAAGGGTGAGTTCAGATTAGATAAAGAAGACATTCTTTACTGTGAGGGTGGTGAGGCCCTGGCACAGGTTGCCCATAGAGGTTGTGGATGCCCCATGCCACTGAAACAAAAGCCATGGAAATTAAACACGAGTATTTCTGTAAATTTCATTGAAATCAAATGATATTTGGAAGAAACAGTGGGAAAATGATAAATATTTTGCTAAAAACTTTAGAATCTGCCCTTTCTCCAGATAAAGGGTGTAATTTGCTTTAAGAAAACGCTATACCATTACTATTCCCCTTACAAATCTGCATGAATATTGTGTTCTGCAAGGTGCAAACCACCCACTGATAGCTGCACTTACCTTCTGAGCTTTTTCTGGAACACACCAAAAGTTTTAAACCAAAGGTACATTGCCAGGGTGAAGATAACACTCTCAGAATGCTTCAGCTAAATGCAATTGAGCTGATACTTACAACATTTATGCCGAGTACAGATTTTTAAGAATTTATAACCTTTATTAACACAAGGATTATTCAATTAAAATGCTATTAGTTACTAGTGATTATGAGACTGCGCTGTCTCATTTAACATCATCATTGTGGCAGAACTGTTCGCTCCCAACCTTAGGTAGATGCACAATACAGACAAAAAAAAAAAAAAAGCATGCTTTTTGGCATTCTTTCAGCTTATGGAGTGCAAGTTGTGCTATGTATCATTCCTTTTTAAATGAAGTTAACGCTGGAATAAATATTTTGTTTATGTAGAGGCATATCCCTATAAAAAATAACTTGCTGTAAATACAAAATGCTCTTTTTTATTACTTGCATTTTATTCGTGCTAATGAATCATGCCAACTCATGCCCTAATTGAATGTTAAGTGTTAAATTCCATTGATACATGCACCATTAGAAGATATGGGATGGACTACTAAGAATTACCGTAACAAGCATTATTAAAATCTGAATTTATATGCATTAAAACCATCATGCTGCTAACTTATAGAAACATTTTCATTAAGTGACATAATGAAAATCATGCCATACTAGGCAGACATTGTATGACGTATAAACAGACATAAGCTTCATATGCAAGAACCATATGAAAGCTTACCTTAGATGACAATATACATTCAAAAATCCTTACTGTGTAACTAAGGGAGAGAGAGAAAGAGAAGTAACAATTTAATTGCAAACACAAAAGTGGAGAGAAAATGTTGAGTGAAATTATTATTACAATTATGTCAAGATGATAATTTAATCCTTAGTCATGTAAAATATGTAGGAATAGAAGCACATGAAGAGTAAAAGGTGGGGATCCAGTTCCACTTCAAAATTATCATTAATATGTAAAAGCTAGATTAATAGGTACAAGTAACTATAAAAACCTCTAATTAGTCTAAAGTATAGATTGGAACCAAATTATATTTATGATAAAAGTTTCCAAATGTAGCTTCAAAGAAGCTAACACATATATATATATAGTATTTTCCACCAGGGGAAAAAAGGCACACACATAACACTGAAGCGTATATATATATATATATGTCGAAACTCTGTAAGGCAAAATAATCAAGTACAGCCTAATTATATACCTGTGCACTACAGTATGTACTTGGTCATATATCCACATTTACATTACTTAAAGCATGCTATTTACTCTGTAGGAGCCCTTGCCTTTAAACATTTTGACACTATAAAACACCCATATATATATACTTATCTATGTATATGTCTATGAAAGCACTAAACTTTGTACCTATTGTAGCCTTTTAAGAAAAATAACCCAAAACTTCAAAAGCTACAGAAACGTTATCCAGTCTGATCTCCTAACATGTTTTAGGACTGAAATTGTAAGTCTGGATGCATAATATACTGCAGACCAGTTTCTGGGCATCACTGTCATTTTAGAACTGCACTGTTAATATTCTGATTCTGGGCAAGATTGCAAGGAAAAAGACATTTCTATAGAAAGAGCTAAATTTTCCAAACCCAAATGAACTTGAATGTAAAATAAGCTCTAGGGGAAATAAAGTGAATGAAGTATAATTTTCTGCTTGTAAGTAACTGAGTCAAGATTTCATTCTTAAAATCAGTAGGTTAAGTTCAGGCATGGATTATCATTCTGAGCACTAATTTGTAACCAAAGACTGATCTGTTATGAAGAATGCCTCTTAAGTGCAGTAAATGACTTTATGATACCTCTGGTCTTTCAATAATTCTACAAACTAACTGAGGGCTGGGGTTTTTTTGAGAATGCATATTTCTTTCTCCTGGAAAGGTCTAAATGTTGTGGTCAAACATATTCACAGTCATTAAATAAATTCTTTATAGATACATGTAGTTCTATGAAATATGCCTAAAACCTCAGTAATTCTGATATTAAATACCCATATGATTGGGTATTGTCTTGATTAATTTGGCCTTCTTTGCTCATGTGACATAGACAATGTATGCCATGAGACACTAGTTTAATCTAAAAAAGCAAAGAAATTCACACTTTGCATGCAGAAAGTGCATTTGCACGTGGAAAGAGAGGATGGGAATGAAATGGAATGTCCAGAGGAGTACGCGCATTGTAAACCTGATTATCCCCCGCCAAGCTGAGTGGTTCTCCTGGGTTAATTACTCCATGATAGATCACTGCAGAATTAGAATATTTACAGTGGTATTTATTCGCATTTGAAATTCTTCCCAGTTGATCTTAACACCTTTTAAAAAAAATATTTCTTATACAGCAACTTTGCTATCACCAACCTATTATTAGAGTGATCACCAACCTTGATTTCACTTCTAAGATAAAGGCTCTCCAAAGCAGTTTTTTTCCATGATAAAATAAGCACAGCACCTTATCTAACTCTTTTCATCGACCTCGGTGGAGCTGATAAGGAATCAGTTCTTTACTGCTGGTAACAGGAGATTTAGAGCCAAATTTAGGGATCCACCTCAACAAACTCAAAAGACATACATGGTATTTTCTGTAGTGAGTATGAAACATGTAATGAGATTTTTGCATATGTTGTTCCCTTTCAAGATAGATGAGAAAGAGTCATCTATTACGTGACTTTTTACACACACACATATTTACCAAAAAAAAAAAGCCACTCTGTGCAATTTTACTGAGCAGGTCACATAATTTCCATTTTTAAGTTCACTCAGCAAAACTTAAATCTTAAGAACAAAATATTGTCTATCTGAAATAACATCAGTACATGAAAAACCTCTTCTGAGAACAGCATAAATTTTTATTATTTTAACTGCTGTGCTTATAAGTATCACTAAAATGTTTTCAGAAAATGAGCATTAAATTTAGCAACAACTAGGGGGGTTAATTTTTCACCTAAAATCACGTAAGGAAATGGGTAAAAATGTAGAAAATTGTAGCATACTGATAGTATTCCTAGCCAGAGTATTCCTAACTAGTCGGTTGTTCCAATATTATGCACACTCTGAAATCCTGGGCTGTTCAGACCTTTTTGGGGCTGAGCATTTACATGTGCACGATAAATTTAAGTTTTCCAATACGTCAGAGGCTAAAAGTAATTCTAGCCAGCATAAGGAAAGATAGCTTGGTACAATAAATACTATTGCATGGCATAAAGCTCCCTAGCATGACTTACTAGTAAGTCACACCTACTACCTGTAGTAATAGCACTGTAGCTTGTACATTGACCAGGTAGGCAGCAGGGCCTTGAGCCTGTGAGTTTTATTCAGACAACATTCAGCTGTATCTCATCATCTTACAAACCCAGACCTTGACAGTTGCTTGCTGGAATAAAGCTGAACCACTTTAAAGCTAGACACATGAAAACAAACACACACACACACACTGCAATTCATTTCCAGTGAGTCAGAAATCTGCAGGTCTCTGCTCTGCGACGGCACGAGGAGCAGTCAGCTGGGGAGTCCTCCTAAATGAACAAACAGGCTGGGAAACTTAGAAGGATGATAAATCAACATCTAAGTCAATAAAAGAGAGAAGTAAGATGTAACGATGTCTTTATACTCTGGCTGTTTAAGAGTAATTTGCTATATTTGCCTAGAGCAAACCCTGAGCCTATCCTGGTTTGCTAGGCTTCTGCTGCTGTGTTCACTTAGCAACCTAACTTGGCTTTTCAGCATAAAAAGAAATAGACAAAGCAACCTTCTCAGGTGCAGAGGTCTTCTGTTAGGCTGTGAAATAGAAAGTTTGATTGTGATTAAGGAAAGCAACCTTACTTCCAGGATGAGGACATCACCTTTTAAAGACAGTATCTTAAAAATAAAAAAAACCTAAGAAATACATTATGCATATTTTCATTACATTATTTAAGTGTTCAACTTAACATAGACAAACATTTGTTGAAATGTCTTCTTGCTGGCAAATTTGATCTGTGGGACAAGATACATCAGAAAATACAGAAAATGGAAGCTGAAATATGAAATAAACACAATACAATCCATAGAAGTTTTAAATGTGGTTTTCACTATAGACTAGCATGATGGAAGTAATATAGTTAGAGCCATATTGATATGACCCAAATTCCCTCCAAATTCCTTAATTAGGCACTTCCTATCAGCTGGCTTTAGGCAGCTTTCCTTACTTATAACCTCAGATAAATTTTTTGAGAAATATTTAGTTTATTCCACAGCTAAAACTAAGCCTTTGGTGGGAATTAGTCCAGCTGAATATGAACCTATCTTTTCCTAGGAAAGTTTTTTGAAAAATATGGTCCTGAGATTATCCATTAGCAGTCCAACCCAAGTCCTGTTGCCATTCATGGTATCCCAGTTAATTCCAAACTACGTGAAATTCATAACATTTATCCATTAATGAAAACAAAACAAAAGGAAGCAACCAATATTATTTTGTCCTAACAGAGATTTGGATTTAATTCTGGAAAGCTGAACTCCCTTTTGAACTTGCCTTGCATCTTTTGAACTGCAACGTAGGCGGCGCTCAGGCAAACAGGGTGTTTGCAATGTTTTAAAGCCCTTACCTCTTACTTCCAGTTTGCATTCCACTTCTGCCTCTCCCAGTTCATTGACTGCTCGGCAGGAGTAAGTGCCTCCATCATAGGGGCTGGGTTTGCGGATCTCCAAGGTACAGACACCTTGGTTGCTGAACATTCGGTACCTTGGGTCGTTCATTATAATCACTTTGTTTTTCATCCAGGTTATTTTGGGCTGTGGTAAAACAAACAAACAAACAAACACACACACACACAAAAAAAAAAAAGAAAGCCCAAATGCACAAACCTGTGAACTGAAATATTTTATCCCTTTTCTTGTGGCGTTCAGTTAAAACTGAGTAATCCAGAAATGATAGAAAATAGATGAAGTAGTGATAGAAAAGAAACTGTAATTCTTAACTCAAAGATAAGCATTGCCTGAATCATGCATCTGTTTTTGGCACTTGTTTTTTTTCAGTGCAGCTCTTATCACCTAATTAAAGTCATAAGTACAATCCTGTTAGCAATACAAGGACTGTGTAATGATAGCAAACATATGATCATTAGCTTTTGACATCCAATTACTCTAAGTCAATAAGAAAAGCATATTTTTCCACAGTAATTTGCACAGTCAGAAGCTGTGAAGGTGAAGGCTGAACAGCACTCCGGATTTCTCATTTTACTAGGCCAGATCAGTTTCTCACAACAGAAAAAGATCTCAAAAAGACACAGTTCAAAAGAAACCACAAAACATATCATGCAGTGGGTCTGAGAAACAATGTGGCACCCTGAGCATTCCTGCAATGTGCTTACTTAGAAAAAAAATTAGCTGTTTATAGAATAATTATGGCCTTATTTTAGTAACAGCTTTTACTGATACATTAACTGTACAGCTCAGTGAGGGTCCCAATAAAGCCCAGCCTTTTCCTGAGATTCTGCCCCTTCACTATCTGTGCATTAACTATTATAGTGCCTATAGAACAGGTAAGCAGGCCCCTTTCTTTGTATTCTTTAGAACCCACACCAGTCTGTCTGCCTTCAGCCTAGCTCATGAGTTAAATGGTAAAAGTGGCATTTAATTTTTATCGTCAGGTTAAACTCTCTCGTGTTTCGAGTGATGCTGTCAGAGCCGTGCAGTACCTTGGGGTTGCCCCGGACGCTGCAGTTCAGGGTGGCATTGTAACCAGCGACAGCAAACGTGTTCACCAGGGGCTGAGTGAACAGCGGCCGCTCGCTGAAGTCAAAGTCATCATAAACTGGGTATTTGTAGACTTTACCTATGGAATGAAAACAAAACATTTATAAAATCAGCATTGGTTGGCACGTAGCTAAACATCCAAGCGTATTCAATGGCTACAGAGAGTCAGTTCTGATTTGCACTGCTTTATGTAGCAGTGTGACTCTGGTAATTGCACTTGTAGGGGAGGCTGGAGGTGGGTCTGCACAGTGACTATTGCCCTTGGTCATGCCATGGCATTGATGTCTGAGAGCTTCTCTTTGTTTCCTGTGCAGGTGGTGCACTAAACAACATGTGTTTATTCCATGTCTGTGCCTGCATGCCCTGCATGCTATAGAGCAGGATGGATCCTGACCTGTGTACTGCAGGATGCCTGTCTTTGGCAAGCCTTGTTCACTCTGCTGCCAATTATTTTTCACAGTTTGTTCTGATTACAAACTGTCTCTCTGTCTGAAAATCCATTTTTTCTTTCTGCTTCAAACGGTGCACTGACAATACAGATACCTGATTGGATGCAGTTTCTGAACAAGGAAAGCATGGTAGTAAAATGTATTTTTTCACTGCCAGTTTATCCCCACTTTGCAGTGGAGATTACCACCAATAAATCCTCTTCAGCCACACACTCAGCTGGCATTTAAAATGGTGGGACAAACAGACATCTATTCCTGTGCACAGGTATCATTAAATATCCTTGCTTCACTGAAATCTGATCCAGGCTCCCATACTGACTTCAGTGCAGCTTAGGCCTGATCCTTGCTCTCCTGAGAAGGGCAAGTAAGCAGTGCTGAAAAAGAATTCCTGTAGCCATTCTTTTGTTCATGACTCCATTTCTAAAAGAGAGGACCTTCAGTCTTTCAGCCTGGCTACGTGGGTTGTACAGGTTGTCTGTCCTCTGCATCATGGCAGTCATGTATTCCTTCCTTTCAGACAAACTGCTTTCATTTTCTTCCTGTAAGCTATTTGTTTTTAGAATTTCCTTTCCATAGGACAGTTTTGGTTTTTTTAAGTTTACAGTGCCATTCCAAACTGACAACTTCTGAAATGTCAGGATTTTTGACTGCAGAATCAGAATTTGCCCAACCCCACCCTCAAGAGATGTGAAGCAGGGGTTATGCTTTTCTATTGCATCGTGCCTGAAATGGAGGGAGCCCCTGCACAGCTGATGCCAAGTCTCCAGTGGAGGGCAGTGACCCACTGCTTCTAACAGAACAGCTGCTTTACTTGTCCAGCTCTTGCCATCTCATATCTGCCAGTGCTGACGTGAGTCTGAGATCCAAGACCATAGAAAATGTCAAAACATGGGAAAATGTCCCACTCCTCTTTAAAAACAATAACTATGAACTATGTGGACAAACCATGAAGTCTGAATAGGAAATGTCCCTCTATTAGTTGTACCTGGCCTTGGGGCTGGGGGTGCCTCTGAAGGCTTCAGAATGTCTTTACCTTTAGTCACCTTCCATCCTCTGAGCACCCCTTACCCTTTGACAAGGAGTGGGTAATTAACTAACCATCCTTTGCGATCAGAGCACTCTCTTTGGTCATGGTTGCATCCTCGCTGAGGCCACACATGTTTTCAGCAAAGACCCTGAAGTAGTACTCGTTGCCTATGACCAGCTCGTTGATGGTGGCGCTGGTGCGGTGGTAGTGCTCGATCACGGTGAACCACTCCTGAAAGGCACAGACACAGAGGGTGAGCTCCCCCCCAGCACCCTGCACCTCCCAGACGTTCCCTGGAAGAATCATCAAGCTTCTGGGTTCTTCTTTGAAGAGAATATAGCTCACCACAGTTAGTGAAATGATACTGCAGGGTTCACTGCTGAGCAGTGAAGGCTGAATGGAAAGTGAACCCTACTGAATTGTTACTGGCAGCTGGAAGGGTTCATTTTAGGAAATCCAGTATTACAAAGGTTGTGTTGTGCCAGCAAGGCAGGCTCCCTCATTCCTAATCCACGCTGCTGACGGAGGAAGTACAGTTGCAGATAAGAAAACTGCATTCCTGTGGGGAAGGCAGTAGCATGTGCTGTTCTGCACTATTATGCACTCACAAGAGGCCACTGCACTAATCTGCCCTCTCTATCACAGTCTGAGTGTTCATGAGAAATGTAGTTCTGTGCTGGTGGTCCTGTGGTATCTAAAGGCTGAGATGGGGAAGTGGGGTTTAGTGCTTTGGTCTTGCAGCAGTAACAGGACGTGAATTCAATACCTAACAGGACGTTACACAATACCTAAACAACAATAGGAAATGAAAGAGGTTAAATGCTAAAAATGCAATGAATATAAAGTGCAATATGACCACAGCAATGTTTTTGCTTTTCTTTACTCTGCCCTACATAGTTTTCTTGCTTTTCTAAAGATGAACTTGTGCTGAGTTCCCTGCACCACAGTTTGCATTAATATTTGGTCAACTTTAAGAGCCAGGGTTCCTTTGGGAAAACAGTTTTTTGTAGAAGATCAGCTGTGCCAGGATTGCAAAATGTTTCACCACAGATGCTGTGAGGAAAGTGACCTGAATGATCCATGTCACACTGGACCCTGGACACTTTCTCCATATCACAGTAATTTAGAGGGGCCATTGTTCTGGTCACTGTCCCAGAGACAGTATCTTCTTACAGTCTCAAGAGAGGGGAGA
This sequence comes from Monarcha castaneiventris obscurior, assembly GCA_026261815.1. Lineage (NCBI taxonomy): Eukaryota > Metazoa > Chordata > Aves > Passeriformes > Monarchidae > Monarcha > Monarcha castaneiventris. Next base: position 3,163,544 of record JAMPIT010000034.1, read on the forward strand.
GAGAAGAAAAATAAAAAGAAGGATGGAAAGGGAAGTAGTGGCACGGGAAGGGAAGAATGAATTGTTCAGACCATGAAGAAGACCAGCATATTATTGTGAGGGGCAGAAGGGAACAGCAAAAGATTTTCTTGGATAAGGCAACTCCCAAAATATTGCCCTAGATTTCCAGTGTTTAAATTTGCAGTAAATGTTAAATCTAAGAATCCACCTACTGTCTTTCAAGAAGGTATAAAGTTTTTGTTAGTTTAATAAAAATAATAAACATTTCTGTATTGCATTTTTCGTCTGCAAATCTCAGAGCAGTTTAGGAGTGATGTATGTACTGTTTTGCCATGAGTACTAAGGAGTGGCAGTGCCTTGCATAATGTGACATTGCAGGTTTGAAAACAGCAGCAATGGTACACTTTTGTTTTGGTAGCAGCCTACTGAATTCAGAATTAATATTTTGGGGTTTTATTTTCTCTACTGAGGCAAAGGAAAAATGCAGAATTACTTCTCTCAAATCCACCTATCCTTTTCTTCTTTAGTCCTCCTCTTTGGCATAATTTGAAAATGTTTCCATTTCTAGGCTTTAGTTATAGTGAACAAGAGATTTTTAGAGTTTTTAGAGATGCCTTCAGAGATTTTTTGAAAAAAAATCAGTTCTTTGTCCACTTACAGCATTTTAAGCATGTAATGCTTTTTGTTTTTAAAAGGGAGAATTCCCATCCGGCTTTTAAACATCTCCTTATTACTTACCATACTCTTCTTATCTGCTTTTTGAATAGTGTACCCAGTAATGGCAGCATTGCCATCATCTTTTGGTGGCTTCCATGATAAATTTACATTCTCTCCCCAGACATCCTCAATAGTTACAACCTCTGGTGGGCCTGGGCGATCTGTAACAGAAATATGACAGCTGACATATTCTACTGTTTGCTTTCTTTATCTCTTTTACCACACACATCTTCCAATTAGTTTGATATCTCTCTCTTTCTTACAAAAAGAAAGATGTGGTTGCAAAATAAAACTTTCCAAAGTGAAGGCATGTCAGAATTAAAATAAATTTAATAGTTAAAGTTGTGCTGCCAGTGTTGCCTATTATGTAAAGAAATAGATTGCAAAAACAAAAAGTAAATGTGTTTTCTTCTCTGTGTTTCCTACCTTCCTGTCCTTTCAGCATTTAGGATTTCTTCCACACTGCATTTATGACAAACTTACTATGAATTTGCAACCATTTCTGTCTATGAGAACAGGAAAAATCTTGCATCCTGGATGGACAAGACCATGAGGGGCATAACAGTGAAAAAAGAGACTGACACATTCCAACAATGCTATTGTGTATGGAGCTTTCCTTAGAGACCACAAATCCACAGCCAAGTAATTGGACGTGGAGAGTTATCACGGTCAAGAAAGATGATCCTTGGGATTCCCGTTTTCCTGTAGCCTGGGAACAGCTGGATTTATTTCCCTTTCTCCAAACATACCAACGATCTGAATATCTATCGTAGCTTTGTCCACCAGGTTCTCCACCTCCACCTTCATGTCGTACTCCCCCGAGTGCCCCCGTTCTGCCTTCCGGATGAAGATGATGGTGTCGTTCTCCGTGTTGCGGATGTTGATTTCGTTCTTGTCGATGGGAGAACCGTTCTTCTGCCACGACACTTTTGCTCTTGGTTTTCCCTGCAAGGAGCCAGGAAAGAATTTTTATATGATTTTTTTTTTTCTTTTAAATTTTTTTTTTTGGAGAGAAAAAGGAAGGGAAGAAAGCAGGTTTATTTCTCATTTTTCCCAAACAGGAAATAAAAACTGTCCTGAAAGAAACAGAATTCCTTTTAAAAATATACATCATTTAGACATACAATCATGCCAATTCACCTAAAATATAACTTTCTTTCCTTTTTTTCTTTTTTTACCCAGGAGACTGAAAATATTTGCAGTTTCTGGCTATATTGGATAATTATCTTTCTGGCTAAATTTGACAAATAATTTCCAGTTTTTGAAAGAAAAGGGAGAAAAAAATAACCCACAGAAAATACAGAACAAAGTATTTCACCCTCTGGAAATGCTTACATTCTCTAAACTACCAGTGAAAGAGGAAGTAATAGACTAAGCCTCCAGGGGTCTTAAACTCTCTTCCTTCATTGCAAAGAAAGTTATAATAGCTGTTAGGAAGGCTGGATTGATATCTTTTGTGTGCCATTTTTGTGTGTCTAAGTGCCCAATATAGGTACTTAAAGCAGAGTGAATTTCATCTGCTTTGCTGTGGGGTTTGCCTTCCACAGGCAAACAGTTTGCAGATGCTGTCTGAAGAGGGTAATCTCACACCATTTTGGACACCTTATCTTAGAGAATAACCATAGAATATTCCTTTAATTTCTCAAGAGAAATATATCTTGCAGTGTATTGCTGATCAAGCTTTTATGAGGCTTTTAACAGCCTCTGTGAAGCTGAGTTATGCCCACCCAGTATCTTTAAATGTGCAGACTTGAAATAGAAATGAATTCTTCCATGATTCTTGTATTCAGAAGAAGGACCCTGCAAGGAGAGAGGCTGTTGCTGTTTAAAAGATACGGGAACAAAGGTTAACATGATGCTGTGGGAAAGCATGCTATGTGTTTAGAAATAATCATATTACAGTTGTGATCTCAAGGATTTAACAGTTGCAGTCTGCCCACTCACTTTTCCTCCCTCCTGACAAGGAAGTTATTAAATGCTACCGTTCCATTCTTGATAACCATATTTAACTGCTCCCAGTGCAGCTGCATATTTAACTGCTTCCTTTGCACTGTGCTAGCAATTATCTCACATGCAATGTGTCCTGTGAAGATTTGTAAGTGTCCTTTGGATGACAGATGACCAATCAGTGTGAGTGAGTTACCCAATTCGTTAATTGGCTGAACGTTGTTTGTTTGACACATCAAACCGAAAACTTTCAAGCTCCTCTGCACTTCAGAGTGCTTCCACATCTGCTTAAGTTAGCTCACTGGCCAAAGTTACAGAGAAATGAGTCAAAAAGCAGCAGTATCCAAAAGAAATGGATTTAAAAAAAAAAAAAAAAACAAACAAAAAACCAAAGATAACTTTTCTGTCGGTGTTTTTAGTTCTTACCTGGAAAGGAATAACAAGATTCACAGTTTCTCCAACTCTTCGAGTATAAGTTTGTTTTAAGTGTCTTGGTAGACGAATCTTTGGAGGTTCTGGACAAAACAAAAGCTTGTGTTAAGCACTTATTTTCTTTTCTGACTGAGGCAGCACTGTTGTGCATCAATATAAAAAGATGACAATGTGGTCTACAATTCCCAGAATGATGAATGAGTGAGATGTCTTGAATTTCCTGGTCCCCCAGCATTACATTCAGGACACCATCAGCTTTTATAACACCAAATGCTATGATGGTAGGAATAGGTGGGAAGCTTAATGCAACTTAAAAAAAGCACCATCATCTTCAAGTTCTGCAGAAGAAAAAAAAAGCCCTGAAAAACTAAAAAAAAAAGGCTCAGAAATGAACCAAATATAAAAAAATTTAAATTTTTTTTAATGATGGTTTCATGATTTCTTGCCACCACACAATGGCTTTGTAAGGCCATATCATCAGTTACCAATAACAAGTATTAGCCTTAAAAAAGCAGGTATCAGTACGGAAGAAGAGTGTATTTGTGGGTAAGTGTAGGCAGGAGGATCTTACCTATCACTTCCTTGACTAAAATAGGCTGTGGGTGGTACTTGGGCTCACTTTCACCAGCAGCATTCACAGCTTTTACTCTCACAAGGATTTTTGAGCCAGTTGGAAGGCCAGTGATGGTAAACTTCGTTTTGTCTGTCAGCTCTGGGTTTGCCACGATCCATTCATCAGCTGGTTTAGGGAAATGAGGGGAGGAGGACAGATCCAAAGAATAGCCAGTTATAAATACATCCACAGCATGGATGAGGAAAATTACAGAACAGTAGTAGATTCTTTAAATTCTAATGAATAATTCTGTTTTGTTTTTCTAATTATGCTGTAACACAATATAGATTCACTTTCATACGTGGCAAGAATGTTTCAAACCCTGAGGGTTTTTTGTTGATTACATATTTGTATATTAATATATGTCTTTATATAATGATACAAATGCTATTAGAATATGCCTATAATTTAAGTGTACCAGAGAGAAAACTGGTTAGATTTTTAAATTCAGCTAGAATAAAACAAGGGGCACAAATAATATATTTCCAAAAGCACTCATCATTGCTTTAACAGCTTCCTTGGAGAGAAATGGGTTTTGCAATTAATTTCAACCAGTGCTGAGTACCCTTGAAAGTATAACTGAGGAATAAGAGAAACACAGGGCATTTACACATTGCAATGAAATGCAATCTCTCCTTATGCCTTTAAAAAAGGAAGGCTGTGTCAGAATTATTCGCATAATTACAGCATTCTCAGATTGTCAATTCTACCCCAAGCAGTCACATGAAATTCATAGAGTGATCATAACAGTACAGTCTTTCAGAACAGCTTCAGTTACAAACCATACTTTGTTATCCACCCTGTCCTCCCAGCACAGAGTGCCCTAACACTGCTGGCACCTGGGCACTGGAGCTGGATTTATGAACTAGCAAGTCAGGATCGATACTTTCCACATCATGTAAAGATAGCACTATAAAATGGGCACAGAAGGCAAGAGAACTATTATAAACTGGAGAGCCCTGCAGACCTAGAGCACAGTGCTGTGGTACATTTTCATAACTGAGTGTCTTGCTTTTAGGAATTAAGTTTTCTTTCAAAAAAGAAAAATCCTTTCTAGCAGAAAAGGATTTCAATCAATGACTGTTTCCCAAGAACCTCCCCCTCCCCTACACCTATACTACAGAAAATTCCATAGACTGCTGCCCTTAGAATTCACTGTCAGGAATTTATCTTTACTTTTATGAAGAGAGTTTTTCTTTCATTAAAGAAGACTTATATCCTTTGTGGAATACCGTACCTTCCAGGTTAAAAGGTGGCTCCCCCAATTCCTCAGACAGATCTGTCGATATACCTTGAGAGAATCCATCTTTAAAATTAATCAGAGACACCCACTTTCACACAGATGGAGCATTTTGTCAGGGGTTAGCAATTTCTGTTAGTAAGTATGCAAAGATAGATGCTGGGCTTTACAGATTTAGAGAACCCATATTTAGGGAGACTGCAGGGAGAAAGGAGATGGAAAGAGGGCATCTAGATCACAGAGCAGTTATGTGTGATGCCCACAGGAAAGGTAGAGGATGAAAGAAGAGGAGGATATAAAGTTGTATGAGTTTTTTGAGCCTGAGCACAGCCCCAGAAATATGAAAAGAAAGAGACAAAAGGAACACTTGGAAGAGAGAAATGAAACAAAATGATGATGAGAGAAAGTGTAGAAGGAGAAGAAAACAGATCATAGAAGAGATAAGAAATTCAGAGATAAATTCTGAATAAGAGAGACAGAAAAAAAGAGGTCTTGGAAAAAAACTTGGAGGAAACAGAGGAAGAGAACACATTTAGCTAAAGGTAACATAGATAGAAGATTAAAGAAGACCAAACCCATGGATGATGACAGATATGATGTAAACCCTAAGACTTTATTTCCTGGACGAAGTTATCACTGCCCTGGATTTCCTGTAACCCTGGAGCTGGCTATTTTTGGGATAGTAAAAATACTCTTCTAGTATCTGTGCATGGTCCTGGATGAGTACAGTGGGAAAGATCTCAGCCAAGAGAAACTCTGCAATGTGCTTATTTACTAGCTATGAAAACAGATCATCTGCTGGTACAACAGCCTCTACAAGCAGATAAACATATTATCATGGATATTTATCATGGGGAGCGCTGAGGCCATGCTCCCCAGGCTGCCCTCAAAACACCACACAAGAACCAGTCAGCAGCACACTTTGCTAGTGACTGACTTCTCCAGTGCCAGTGGGATCCAGTCTACTCCACATCACCACAGCAAGAGGGCCAAAGTTGGATGTTGTAAACTAGGCCTGGGGATGTCTCTCTCTCTGTTAATTTATGTGTGCGCATATATATATATATTCTATATTCTTGTTATTCACACTGTGCAATGCTGGATCCGGATACTTTTGATGAGACTCCAGTTCAGTAACATGCACAGAGAGCTGTCAAAAGTGGTACATAGTTAAGGAGTCCAAGAAATCCATCACACTGATCAAGTTATGAGGTGCAGACTAGAGGGAAATACCAATTTCGCAAAGCCAAACCAATCTTTATGATACATTATTCTTCTAAATTATCTTTATATATCTTTTTTGTCTTCCTATTTTCAGCTTGTGATTTCTCCTAATGACAGCTATGTTAAGGAAGACTAAAATCCCTCTTTAAAACTACTTCACTGACAACAATGAAAGAATGGAGAATGTAATGACAGATGAGTTTACAAACAGATAACTAAGAGAAAAAAGCAGTAGAATGAATAGAGACAGTCATAAAAAGTATCTTGAAATTAAAAAGAATTATTAAACATTACAGAAAAAATTAGTTTGAGGCAGAACAGGCAGAAAGGGCTGAGAAAAAGAGGCACTAAGATATTGCAAAAAAGGAGATAAAGAGCTGAACAGAGAGAAAAAGATGAATAATCCAATAACATGACTTCTAAAATTGGTATTTTAAAATTGGCATTTTAAAATTGGTATTTTCTACTTATCTTGCTTCTTCCTAAGCATTTTCATTACATATATACATAATGTAAATTGTGTATATATAGATGTATATTCATATATAGGAGGCATATATAGATATACATAAACACTCAAAACTATGTAAAATACATTGTACCCATTGTATTTTAACTGAGGTGGGTAACAGTAAAATGACAGACTTGGCTGCCATTTTGTTGTATCTTCATGTGTTTAAAACCTATCTGGAAAAAAAAGTAAAGAATTTGTTCCATTCAACAGGCATGCAATGTTCTTCTGTCTAACAGCCCTTTAAAGACAGATTTGGAAGATTCCTCTGAAAGCCATCGTTTGAATTAACATTTCTCATCCTCTCTCACTGCCTAATTTGGACATTACATACTGTAATGTCAAGCACTTTTAACTTTTCCCTGCCATTCTACCAATGCTAAACAAAGCATAATGTACAGCATACACTGAAGTCCTCACGTTGACAGCCCCCTTTACATTCCCCTACATCTGGCCTGTGCAGTGGAAACAAGAAGACTGTGTCTGGATGGAAGACTGCATGCTTACTTGTTCTGAGCTGTTCCCGCAGCTCCCTCCCAACATACAAGGAAAACCCTTCCTACCATTCCAGCTGTGTCTGCCTTCAGGTACTCTTCTCCAGGTCTCTGAGCTTCTTGCAGTCCTGCTCCTTAAAGATATTCGTCTCAATACTACAAGATGCTGAGTGCTCCTGAGAAAAGCCAGTGGTTCTTCTTCACACCCTCTCCCACTCGCCTGAGAGAGAGCTGAGTGTACTCTGATCCCATGGCACCTGACCACATTTATGACCTACTGTTTTCCTGGGTTGTCTGAATCTGAAACATGTGACAGCATGAATGACAGGTTCTGCCCTCTACCTTTTGTCTCCAGGCTATGGACTGTGTTCATGAAAAGCTTTCATTGAAATAAATGCCTTCATGGAAAACAGGTGGTTGACCCATCTCTTGATTTACAGCACAGTTAAGAGCAACAGCAGTGGAGCTGAAGATAACTGTGTCCCCTTCATCCACAACATTGCTGCAGTTGATGCTGTTGGTCCACAGAAGATGGGTATTGCACGTACCACTCCAGGCTATTTGATACTTACCCAGGTGCTGGTGGATTTTACTTTTTGAAAATAGTCTTCATGTGATGCCAGTTCAGAAGAAAATGTGCTGGAAAATACTAAGTTTCTGCTGCTTGATCACCAAGGACTCTTAGTTGTAAAATGGAATTTATGTTTCCCTGTTCCTTCTTATTTTACTCTCAAATGCTTATTCAGTCTCTTACATCTTTATCTTCCTCCTTCAGATCCTAAATATTTTTGTCCTAGATGGACTTGGTTAAAGATCCCCATAACTGCACTGAAATGTTGGAGAAATTAAATACCTAGACATGGATCTGCATGCCTAGATGACACCTAAAGGAACTATTGGAGAGGTTGTTCTCAGTGTTAGCAGCCAGCACTTGAAGTATCCAGTTAGTAATATGTCAACAGAGGGATTACCACACTGAGGACCTCCTGTCCCTAAAACCCAGGCAACCTGAACATATTTTGGGCCACACTTGTAGCCATTCATTATTTCCTACACTTTCATCCACCAATGAACTCCTTACTGCCCTGACTCTCATTTAGCATCTGAAAGAGGATAGTTATTAACATGGTACACTACAACAGATTATATGGCTTTTGATTTGGATTTCAAATCAAGTGTAAGTTATGTTGAACTGCAGTCAGTGGGTGGCATCTGGAATACAAACCAGTGGGAGCCTGCACAAAACCCTGCTGCTTGAGGTTTTCTGCCTCATTAGTCTCTGCCTGACAGCCAGAGCACCTGATACCTGTAGAGAAAAAATGGAGAAAGTCTCACCCACTTTCACTGTGAGTAAGGTACCCGGGGCGTTCTCACTCACTTCCTTCGAAGCAGTACTCCACCACGTAGCCGTCCAACCCTGCTGCCCCAATCTGGTCTGGTGGCCTCCACTTCATCGTCACCGTGGTGTCGGTCACACTGTCCACTGCCAGCAGAGTTGGGGGGCTGGTAACAGCTGCAGCCAGCAGGGAGAAGGAACAAAACTGTGTTACAATCAAAGGTTTACGTTTATGGTCTGTATTCCTCTAGCTTAGTGTCACAGGTGACAGGTAATCCTGCCTACCAGGATGATTTCCAATCATCCCTGGCACATCTTTCCTAATTAGGACCACACTAGGAGAAGCAGCTACCTCATCCTGTATCTTCTCACAGCCTGACCCAGAGATAAAGTCCTCCTGCTGAGGAGGGAGAAGGACAAACAGCTGGGGAGGATAGAACAGAAAAGTTGGGAGCAGTGTATTCTACCACAACAGGTATTTTCTGGCAAGAAGGGAGCATGCTGGAGTTGTAACAGCCACCTCCTTCCTCCTCCTCTGCTTTCTGGGAGTGCTGCTGAGCAAAGTGGGAACCTTTGCTATCTACAGAACAAGACACCTTTCTGTTACAGGGACTTGTGGTTGTCACAATAGTTTGAAAATCCGTTTCTTTATATGAAAAGGCCACTGAATTAGCCTGTCACTATGTGAATGACAAAGCCTTCTAGCTGTCACACTAATATAAAATTATATAATTAGATGACTATGATAACATATTAATGGTTATTTTCTAAATGCATACCTATCTCTGTGCTCTTGGCTACTTACCTAAAGGAACAAAGGACTTGGAAGGCATACTTGGCTTGGACATGCCTATGGCATTGACAGCAAACACACGGACCTCATAAGCAACACCTTCAATCATTTTCTTTGGCTCAAAAGTTGTTTCCTTACACAGTTCAAAATTCAGCCTCATCCACCTGGAGCTTTGTTTCTTTTTCCTCTCAATGAAATATCCTTTTGACCAGAAAAGATTTTATTATAACAAGAGATGGCATAAAGGTCAGTAAAAAAGGGTCTATTTTTTGACTGCCCAATGACATTTTTTTAGCTGCATACCCCTCAATATCCTCTTCTAGCTTCAGAGTGATTTAGGGATAATTTTCCCCGTTGCAAGCTATTATATAGTCACCTATTTTGCTTTCATGGCCACATAGGAGCTTTTTTTGGACTTAGAAGACTGCTGTGTTTAGTTCAGGGTGAAAAGAGCCTGGTTCTGGGCCCCTCTGAATTTCCTCTTTGTTTTGTGTATTAAAAGATATTCAAATTTGCTCAGTAAATTGTTTCTGAAGTTCCTTCTAACATTCAAACAGGCTAATAACAGTTCAAAGTTTGGTTTTATAAGAGGTTGTCTTTCAAGTAGGGGATTGATAATGTGCCATATACAAAATGACAAATCTCAAAGCATTAGAAAAGCAGGTATTTGATAAAGTCAAAGAGTAGGTAGAACATTCTAGCAACTGGATGCTGCCAGTGCAAATCTCCAGAGCCTCAGCTAAACTCTGATCCTGTTGCATCCACTCTTCAGGGTTTGCTTCATTTGTCTATATTAGAGAGTCACCACCAAAAAAAAAAAGTATGTACCTAAAATGGGTGATCCACCATCATTTGCTGGAGGTTCCCAGGTCATAATACACCAGTCTTCACCCACCTCAGTCACATTTGGTGCCTGAGGAGGATCAGGGACATCTGTTGTAAACAAAATAAATATTATTAAAAAAAAAAAAATAAACTTTCTTCTTTTTGCATAGGTTGAAATTAAAAATGTCAAATAAGAAACAAATCTGAATAGTTTTTGAGGTGCAACAGGAATTCCTAATGAGGGGAGAGAGAGAGAGAGAGAGAAAGTTAGTGGATCCTGGCTTGTGGTTAGGAATGGATGGATACCAAGGTCTTCAGCATGGTCGAGACACTTGAGAGGCACTCGAGGGCATGTGCTAAGACAGAGCCCACAGCCACAGGGAGAGGGGAGAACCAGTGATGCCTTAGGTTTCAACTTTCATATTTTTCAAATCCTGTACTGCCTAATGTGGAACTCTGAAGTTCCTTGTAGCCTGTTAATTTCTGCTCCCACATGCTAGGTAGACATAACAAAGCCTCTCCAGGCTTGCTCTCCAAGGACACTCAGACTGTCCTAGACCCAAAAGTATAAACCAAAAGCTTCTAAAGAGGAGGCAATCTTGGGGAAATTACATCATTAACTGAAGCTTTAATTGGAGAATTAACCCTGATATGCAAATGAACCAAACCTACAAAAGTGTGAAGAACTCGTGATCTGTTGTCCATCTTGAGGTCCATTTTGGCAATAGCCTCTGGCTCCCCAGGGGTACCTTTGAAGGCCTTTCAAATAAATACCTACCTTTACTCCCTTATTTTTGTCTAGTCTCTGTTTCTAGGAGGCCTCTCAAGGCATCACCAGGGGTGATAGGGGCAGCCTGAGGCAACCAGAGAAGTTTGGCCTCTGGCAGCAGTGATAATTAATTCCTGCTTAAATCCCATGCCAAGCTCCTACTCCTTGAGTAACACGAGCCTTAGTACCCTTGCATCTCAATTCCACGCCTGACAATGGGGACAATTCAGGAAATGGAAGTTTCCTGAGAATCTACCACAGTGATAAAAAGACATGGCTCTTGGGCACTGTTTCACATGACTTACCAACCACTTTAATGTTGATTAGAGCTGTGTCCTCTCCAGCCTCATTCTTTAAAGTTATTCTGAAAGGACCCGAGTCTTCCCTCTCAGCTGCATCAATGACCAGGCAGCTGCTGTCTGGGTATGTTTCTGCCCGTATTCTTCCACTGTCTGTGACCATCTAGGAACCAGAGTAAGCAGAGGGAAAAGTCATATTTTCTGGATTTGAGAATCAAAATACTCAAAAGATTGAAGTTCAAAATACTACAGGTCACTTCAACAAAAACATTAAAGCAAGGTAAGAAAACCCACACTAGAACTCAGAACTTTAGTCACCTAATGATGACAAAAATGACAAAAGAACGAAAATAAGTAAAATACAGTAACTGTTTAGTGCTCAGTTGAGCCATTGCATCACAAAGGATGAGGCGCTGGGGTTCTCCTGTGAGCAGGAACACACTTTTGTCAACACCACCTATCATTAATTTGATGGAAAAAGAATAGGATATTCTTCCAAAGGTCAGATCAAAATTTAGGTCATTCACTTTAAAGATCAGGGTGATTTTAATGGTCAGTAGTTTTTCCTCCCTGATTTCAAATGCTGTCACATATTTTGGAGTAAGAGCTCTCCTAGTATAATACCGTGTTTGGACAGGACCACAGTGGTGACACTACAATTAATATTTGAAAAATAGGTGTTACACATTTGACCAGATAGGTCTGATGAATGCAGTAGTAGTAACATGTTCCAGCTTCCACACTGCACAATGAGAATTTAAATGTGAAAAGTGACCTTTTTTGTATTTACACAGCCAGGGATTGATCTAAGCAAAAGTTTTGCTTTGAGATACCACATGCAAGACTCCAGTTGCCCATTGTTTCATTTGAGACTTGAAGTCCATTAGAATTTATCATTCATTTTCCAAAACCAGACCATATCATGGCTTCCTGGAAAAACCTGGCAGCCATTCTGGACATCGAATGTATAGAAGTAGTAGCCATTTGGTAAATTTTCATGAGTTTTCTTCTGCATCCCATATATCCTTCTCTTCTACTGTTTTTTTAATAGCAAACCCATATATTTTTCCTTATTAGTTTCAGCCTTTCCTTAAAAAGTTCCAAAAGATACTAAATAATATTTGTTCATTTTATTCTTTTTTGAGCAAGAAGCATTTTTAGATAGAGGACATCTCCCACTTATTTTCTGCCATTAAAATCAATGTCTTCAAAAGGCTAAAGATTATTTTTGAAGGAAAAGGCTCCTTGTTAAGCCAGAGAAATATGAACAATGGCAATGTACCTTGTCCCCTCTACTCCAAAAGACTTTTGGAGTTGGTTCACCAGTGATGGGGATCTCAAGTCGTAGTTTGTTTCCTGCCACTACTGTCACAGTGTTATTTTCCCCAAGACCATCCAGGTGAAGTTTAGGAGGATCTGAAAAAGGAGAGAGATTGTCCAAGTTTGCCATGTAGCTGCTGCTCTGAGACTTCAGTGACCTGGCACAGGTCTGCAACGCACAGGAACATGCTCTTTGTTTTATTTTCTTAGTATTTTTAAGCAAATGAATTTTGTTTTGATGAAAACTTGTGAAGAAAAATCTATTTAAGAAAATAGTTGTCTGATGAAAAGGAAATCGTGGCACCATAGACATTTTGGAACAATAAGACCACATTAAGAAACCCCACAATTGTTTTCCTGAGGCAGAATTATGTATATTCAGGTAACTTCTGAGAGAGATTTCCTCTAAGTGGCTCTTGAAAATTTTAGTTGCAGGCTTTCTTATGGCACTTTTTATCAAGTTTTAGCCTTCACTGTTCTTACAGTTTAAAAATTTATTAACCCTAATCCTTTTCTGAACATGAAATTATCACTTTTGTTATACTCTGTGTGTAGGGAGAACAACTGATTAATATCCTCTTGCAACTTTTTTTAACATATTAGAAATATAACAATGGTCATTCCCCTCTATTACCACTTGCCTTTTCATCCTCCCTAAATCTCACCAATACTTTTTCTAACACAGATATCCCACTTCTTTCAGCTTCAATTAAAGATCATATTTTCTAAGATTATGGTCATTTATATTGCTCTCCTTCTGACTTCCAAGTTACTGGTTGCAGTTAGAAGCCAGTGAGGTATTGCTGTGGGAAGAGTCAATGCCCTGTTTTATTTTTGTTTGAATTACTGGGATCACTAACAAGCCTTCTGCTTTTCTGAAGGAATCAAAGCTGGGCAGAACAATTTTCCCTCTAGAGAGTGTTTAATGTTTTTAGGCAGTAGGTAAATATGTACTTATTCTACGACTCTTTTATCAAACTAAATCACACTTTGCAATCTTAGCAAGCCAGTTCTTCAAAGATAGCAGTGTATATCTGAGAAGTGGATAGCAGCAGGTGTTTTACACAAACTCTTAATAATGGTTTAGGAACTCAGCCTCAAGAAACCTCCCCCAAGAGCTTCCCCCAGCACGTATGACCACTGTGAGCAGGTCCTGAGCACAGGCAAAGGACTCTCCCAGCAGCTCAACTGCACTTTGCCAAAACTGCAGGTCTGCTTTCTCTGGTGGATGCCTGCTCAGAGGACACAAAGTGGTTGTAATCAGGGGTATTTCACACTGCTTTTAATTTCCACAGGTCACAGAAAGATCTTATATGCAGGTCACTGTGCAGTATACTTACCCACAATATGGACTTTGCACGGAATATTAATGTTGTAGGCATCTGGCACAAACATGTATTCACCCTCATCATCAACAGCAGAAACTGGTATAATAAATCTGTGGATTCTGTAAAAGAATTGAAAAACAAATCTATGTAAATTATTTTTGAAGACCACTTGAAACTATAAGGAAAAATCTGAAAATTTTAGGATGTCTGTACAAGTGTGTAAAATTACTGACTAAAAATCCTCTGCTTGTTGCTTAGTGATATTTTAGACAATTAAATATTGTGTGTTTTGCACAAAATATTATTGAGACAACCACCAAATAATGTTACCAATTCTAATATTGTTTGTTTGAACACAGAACAAGGAAAATGCAGGAACGTAATCTTTCTGACACAGGGATTCTATGCTGCTGCCATTCAATTGCAATTTGCTTGTTCAAGAAAAAATCTGTAGGTGACCCCATTGTGGGAATATTCTGACTTTTGCTGGACCATCTTTGTGAGTTGATACAAACAGGAGCTATGAGAAAAAGAGGCATTTAAAAGCAGTATACTTTTAAAACTGTCTAACAATAACTTTATTTTTCTGCTTATTATCCCATACCAACAGCAACAGCAATGTCAAGAAAAATCAACAGCTAGCAGTTAGGTGGATCAAGGATTTGATTATTGTCCTCCACAGCCAAAATACACAAGATTAAAGGGAGCAAGGAGACATGGCTTTTAAAATGGCAAAAATAAGTATGTCTTGAGGGACAGAGGTTAGCCTTGATTGGCAGATAATTTTTAGTGAAGCAACCCATGTACTGGCACATCTCCACAGCGTCATTCCATCCAAAGCCAAGTCAATACACAGCAGGCTTACCTTCCTTTGTGATAAAGCTTTACACGGTCACTAGCTTCAATCAGCTGCCCATTTTTGTACCATTTCCCTTCCACATTCTCAGATATCTCACACTTCAAGTGGATTTCCTGTCCAAGCCTCACAGTCTGGTCTTCTAGTGCAAGTGATATCTTCAGTGGTCTCACTTAGGGAAACAGGAGCAGATTAAAGAAAGATGATGGAGCTCAGTAACCATGGGGGATAATTTCCAACTTGATAATGAAAGAGCATGAATTCGTCAGGGTGCCAATTTGTACAAAGTAGACAAGAGCAGAATGTGTATTACAAATAAAAGTGTACATTTATGCAGAATGCAAGATAACTTCAGATGATGGATCAGATAAATTTTGTTTAAAAACACAAGCATTTTAAAGAGATACTGCACAAACAAAGCTGAGGGGGCTACACAGTCATGTGCTTGTGCCCAGATTTAACTTTCCTGTGAAAACCTGAAAGGACTGAAGAAAACCAGATACTTCCCTTGAAAATTCACTTTGTTGTCCTATGGTATCTTTGGATGGATTCCTTTGTTTTCCAACTTAATGGAGTGACAGGAGGTTACCAAGCAGAACTAGTTCATGGCCTGCTACTGGAAACAGTGTCTAAAGTGAAGCCACTGTTCTGGAGATTTGCAGCTAAAAAAGTGGTGTGGAAGTTAAGTCTCCTTTTAAACCCCCAGGGAAAGGCAAGAAAAGTGTTTATTTCTGCATGCCAGCACTCTGTGACATTCGAGAGCAAGGTGGATGATACTCACAGTCAACTGAAAGCTTGGCTTCTGATTGCCCTCCAGTTGTCATTACTGAGTAAGTTGCAGTGTCATTTTTGGCAGCTTCCTCTATGACCAAAGTGTGTTTTTTACCCTCAACCTTAATTCGATACCGAGACTTAGGATCGTTGGAAAGTTCTACGCCATTTCTAAACCTAATGGAAAACAAAGAATTTTTATTTTTCCAAAGGAAGTCCCGTGCAAATAAGACTTCCATAGACTGAAACTCCCAGAGAAGTCTTTACAAGACTGTAAGGCACTAGAAAGATTAAACAAACTCATGCATGAATGTATAAGGGTATTTCTGCTGTTGCTACATTTCTGAATAGAGTTTTGTTGAGATTTTCTTAACAATTTTCAGGTTTACTAGTGTAGGAAAAGCTGCCTATGTTTTTGCCCAAGCTTCTGGGTTTTATTCTCATGGAAGCTGTTCAAAGTGTGGCTTACCATTTCACATTTGCATCATCCTCAGACACTTCACAGCTCAGTTCTACTCGTTCACCAACATAGGTGCTGGTATCCTCCAGGCCTTTGGTCACCAAAATCGGAGGATCTTTGGGAAGAAAATGTTACAGATTTACAATCTCAAAGGGAAAACTAAGTGGAAGAGATTTTCTAAATCCCTTTCTAGAGAAGGCAATATTACTATAAAATTCTAAAATTAGTATCAGTGCAGCTTTTTCTGCCTTAAATCAGAAAAGTGGTTTCTCATTAGGATGCTAGTAGGAAATTTGCTCAATAAAAGAAAAATAACATTTCTTCATATTAATAAATGCTTTGTATCCCATTTTTTTGACAGTTTTGTCCAGGCAGCTTGACATGAGAAGCTGACATTCCCCTCTTGCTTCCCACAAATCCCTCTTATAAAACCATGTTTTCATCAGGTCCTACAGCCCATTATGAGATATATACCCACATTATAAGATGACCTGATGGCATATTGTGGTGACCTTATTTGTTTAATCCATTTCTGACGTTATAACTCAAGTTTATTTAATAGCATAAGACTGTACAACAGTTACTCTGTGCTGTTTTCAGGGGCAATGGGCTCCACTAGTCTAAAAGTATCTTTCAAATGTTTGATTATTTTTTTTCTCTCACTATAAGCTTTGCTTTTCTGTTTGGTTTGTTGGGCATGTGGGGGTAATGAACACCATGGGAGCAAACAGTGAAGATATGGCCACCCATTCGTAACTTTTGATAGAATCTTCTCTCAAATCAATGCAAATGGAATGAAAACTGACTTCTAGAAAGCCTGATCTGAGGGCACTTGGACAGTATCAGAGTCCTCAGGTACCAAGTGTGGTGTCAGGGGAAGCCTGTGCTATGACACAAAAGTCTACACAAAGGCTTAAAATTATGAAGGGCGCCACAGCCTCACTAGATCCCAATGCACAGTATCAAATCATCTATATCCCCATTTCAGGGTTTTCACTAAGCTGCTAAATACAGGATGAGGGAAAAAAATGGCCAGGGATCACAGAAATAGTGAGTGATCCTAACAATACAAATACAAATTCAGATACAAATCCACAAACATACCGAACCAGGTCCTCCCTGTTAATTTCTATTGCAGCCAAAGAAGCCACATAAATTTAGCTCAGGTGAAACAGCATCAGGCTGACATAGTTACCTCTCACAAACAGTTCTGTGGAGCATTTCTCATCACCAGCTGTTACGTAATAGCGAGCATCGTCTGTCATCGTACAGTTATTGATGAATAAAATTCGCTGGTTGCCTTTGTGCTCAAAAATGTATCTGTTTGAACAGCAAAGACATGTTAGCAAAACTTCTGGACCCCTTTTGTTTTATGTAGAAAATGCTTTAGGGATTTTTAGAGGCAAAAATTCTGGGGTATACACGGTACTGGAAAAATTGTCCTTGGAAGCAATTTCCAAGTTTCAACAGAGCTGTCAGACTTCTAGCAAAAAGAGTTGTGGTGTAGAGTGACAATAAGCTGCTTCTGGCTTGTTCCAAGATCCCAGGGCTGGGTGATATGAAAAAAAGAAATATAAAAAAAGAAAAAAAAAAAGAAGCTGGAGCGGAATGATGGCAAATAAAATGGAGTCTGAAACTCTAGATGAGTAAAGCTGAAAATAGCCAGTAAGAGGACACCATCACTCATTCCAAAATTTTTGTGAAGTATAATAATAGCCAAAGTTAAGAAGTTAATATTATTGGTAGGCCAGATGGCACAAGATATCAGTAATGGGATATGGGGTTTTGGTAATGGGATATGGAGCCTTTCACCTTTATGTCACCAGTTTAGATCTGCTCCAGGTTTGTAATGACCAAAGCTCGTTAGCATCTGACAGCTGCTTCAGCAGCCTGGTAGAAATGCACTGGAGCACCTAATCCAGCCCCTCCTGCTGGAGAGGAATCCATAGAGCTGCCTGCAAAACAGCTCTGAACTGCTCATGCCACATATAGGGGTTAAAGAAAAGGTACTCTATTATCCATTTTTTGTCAATCATGAATATTAACCAAAATCCTTCATCGATTTCTGCAGCAACAGAATGAAGGAAATCTGCCTCATTTCTCTAAGAGGGCTATTGTCAATTTTTTTTTTTTTTTATTTTTAACTGGGTCAGAGGGAAAAAAGGCTAGGATTGTGTACCGCTGAGAAACATTTGAGGAGCATTACATTTTTATGTACACCCTTCCCAGCTGTGTCTGACTGTGGAATTGGGTTTTCTGCACTGGGTTGTAAGAGCTGGTTGTGCCCACAAAAGGACTGGGGCTCAACTTCCAGGCATCGCTCTACATGTACTCAAATGTCTGCACCTGAAAGACCACTTCTAGGAAAAGCCAGAGAAGAAACCAATATGCAGGTGGTGCAGATGAAGAAGTTTGTGTACACCAGATCTGTTGCCCATGATTGATGGTGCAGGTTGCTGACTTCAATGTGTTAAAGTTAACTGAGTGATGGAAGACGAGACACACCTCACACCCCTTTTCTTGGGTGGTTTATGAGCCAGGTGGGTAAGTGTGTGATGTCCACATCTCTGCTCTTAGCACATAATTACTGTAGAAAGATTGTGTCCACCTCCAGGCACAAGACCAAGGACAAGGGATTTATTTACACACAGTGCTTCCTGATCTTTTAAAAACTACTGAGTAGGAAATCATGCCATATTTTTTTGAGGCTCTCTAATATTTTTGTCTTGAGACAAAGGAGACAATCTATATTGCATTTAGCCTACAGTGGACTTTTTTGGTTCCTGAGCAATATAGCATAATTTGCATGCTCCTCACATCTAATGAAATTCAGAAATTGGTACAACCTGAGCAAAGAGAGAGATCTGTGCAACACACTTGTCAAGGGAATACATGTGTACCCATTTTATTGCTTACATATGCTAAGATCGCTTACTTTGCACTTGGTCGTATCTCTTGGCCATTTTTATACCACTTGAGTTCCACTGTTGGATCTGCCAGCTCCACCATGAATCTTACTTTACCTCCTTTGTCCACCTGGTATGCAGGATCGAGGCCTTTGGCAAAAGCTGTTGTGGAAGTCAAGTGTTATTTTAACAGGAAATCAGAAAACAAGAATATGAATGCTGAAATGACATTGCATAAATCTCATCAAAGCTGTCAGAAGACGTGCACACAAAGTTATGCATCACAAGATATTCTCACACTACTCTGCATGGAATCATCTAGAAACATTAGAACAAGCACAAAGCTGTGCAGATCTGGTTATCCTGGGCAAGTTCAACCTCGTATGTCTTCCAGATTTTGCAGTGTGACTGTATTCCAAATAGGACTGAGCAGGTACATCAAATGAAATACACAAATAAAAATTAATGTGTAGTAACATAATATATGTTATGATATGAGGTAATGGGCAAGGAGAGAGGATATATCAGGCAGCTGGATTACAGCTGGATTTATGGAGGACTTCGCCTACATAAAAGGGATGCCTCCAGGAAACCAGTGACACAGTAAATGTATATATTGCATCCAGTTCTGAAATGCTGTCCAGGAGCAAGCAGATGCCACAATAGTATAATGGATAGTGTATTGTATTTATATGTGTGTGCAAACATATTCTGTGGCATATACATATATTTTATATACACACACACATATATATTTATACATAGAAACACATATTTATATTTCTGTGTGTAATTACATCTCTCATACTATTCCATAGGGTAGATGGGGAAAGACAAGCCTGAATGTCCTCACCCAGTGCAGGATGGAGGGTCTGTAGTACAACTGGGATTTCTGAGCAGTGGAGATTAAGTGCAAAACAAAATTATGAAGAGCAAACAGTTCGTGTCTTTGGAGTGACCTCTATTTAGAGCGGAAGATATTGATAACACAAACATTGTTTGATGTTTCCACGCACCTGGGGGACATTGTTCCAGATGGAACCAGCGTTTGTCTGAGAGGGAGGGATGCTTTAGGTAAGCACTAAATTGGATAAGGTGTTTACACTTCCACCATGGATTAAAGCTGCCTTCTGATTAACTCCTTGCAGGAATGAGGCTTGAGTTGGAGCGTGAAAGTTCCCGTGTGTGGAAGTGAAGAATATTTGGGTTTTTAAGGTGAATGGCTGCCTGTGATGGATGAGCATAGGAATACTCTGCCCTATCCATACCTGCACTCTTCTTCACTTCCCTGCGCATCCTCTTCAGCCGCTTCAACATCCCTCTCAGGTCAGTGATGCCATACTGGAAAGCAATCTTCTCGTACTCGCTGGGATTTGCGTTCTTCAGGAGTTCCCACACGTCCACCTCAGGCTCTTCCTCTTGTTGTTTAACCTCCCTGATGTTAGCAAAATAAAATCGTGGGAGAAGAGTTAGCGAGGCTTTATCACACCACAAAAAAATAGGTGAAGCTGAATCTATGGTAAGGCTAGAAATGTTTTGACCAAAATTTGAAGGCTGCCATCATATTTTTTTTTTATTTCACTCAGTATGATTTGAATAGCTCAGAATGACATTCACACCTTACTTTACACTTCTTCAAGGCAGAATTTGGATGTAAGTTTTAATTTGGCCTTTTCTGATACAATCAGTTATGAAAATTTTTATATTGCTTTGTTGCTTCAAAAAAAAAAAAAACGGTTTGAAAATGTAATAGCATGCAGGCTAATCCCACTTAAACCAATTTTATCTGCTCTAACTTGAGTGGAATCAATTACAATTTATGATGGCACCACTGAATCTAATCTGTAGATTTCAAAATTAAATAAAAGCGTTTTCAAATCCTGAGTCCCTGTAACTGCTGCTGGGGATGACTGACAACAGGACATTGAAATACAGGGGAATCTGTGTCTGTTTATAGTTACACCAGTGCTTCTCAGCATTACTTAAAGTTGCCATATCAATGGGAACTGGAGATTTCCACACCAGCTTGGACTTGAAGGATGGATCTGTTCTCTTCCATGTGTATCTCAGTCTTAAGAGCAGGAAAGGTTTTCAGAGGCCTGTGTGAGGAATCACCTTTACACAGAAGTTTCAATATCATATTTACTATCTGCAATGCCAGGACAAGACAACCAATAAAGAGAAGTGTAATTATTTTCACAATGGCAGCCATTAAATGATAGAAAAATGGAAGCATCCTAAACAAAATGATAATTTCTCAGACTGACAATTTAGCTCGAAAAAGTGAACTGCTAGAACAATACTGGAATTGAAGAACAAATCTAGATTTTTCCTCCTGTAATATCATTAGGATCAGACCAGGAACATTCCAATTTCCAATTTAATCTAGCTTGTCTAACAAAATCACTGCTTTTGAGAACAGAATGAGAAAATAAATTCTTGAGAAATAAAAAATAACCAAGCTTTGCACCTAGACACTGTTAGAGCTGGGCTTTATGGAGTCTAACAGAGGATTTTCTTTGACATATACAGAAATAGCACTAGAGATCCCTGAGAATCTCTGCACGGTTGGATGAGAAGCCATGGAAACCACCTTGCTGTTTAGTCCATGAGGTTTATTAATTTTCATAGTATGTCTGTTATATTAAAAAGGAAGAGAGGTTCTCCCTGAATAGGCTTTCAAATACAATAATTCTGAGACATCAATGTAAGTTAGATAATCTCAGGCATTTGTAATGTAATGTAATGACAATGTAATTTTGTATTTTGTTCCTTTTATCTGTGCTCATGCTTTCCAGAGGGTGATTGTACAGCGAATGCTGCCATTTCATTGAGATTCCTTCTGCATGGGGGCAGGTTGAGATCAGCTTGCAAACACTTGTAAAAACTGAGATTCCCCCTGGGGCAGCACTGGCCTCTCCCAAGGCTGGCTGCTCACCAGGCAGTGTCTGCCCATGTCGAGGAGATGAGCACTCTGTGGGAATCGAAATAAAGCTCTCCTTTAAATCAGGTTGAGAATGAGGATCCTGATTTTCAACCGGATTGAAAGAATCAATTTCAGGCTCGTTTTCCTCTTGCATAACTGGAGAACGAATTTTAATGCTTAGAGCAAGCCAATTTTGTTCTCAGACCTCAGTGGTTTGAGCTGAGGCTAGGGGCCAAACAGAACATGGTATTTCCTAAGCAGACTGACCTCACCACAAAATCATTGTCAGATCTCTCACCTAAAAATGTGTTTTGTTGCAAGATGTGGGTTTTTTTTTTTTTTTCAATAAACAAGGACTTAAATATTTGAGTGGTTTTTAGATCTTGTGCCTCTTGGAATTTCATGCTGCTACTGATCCATTGCATTGACAAAGAATATCCAGTCATGGAGGGGCTTACTGAGATAAGACTAGATACATCTGCCTGGCAACCAGCAGAAAATTAGAAAATAGACAGTATATTGATTCTATGCATTTAGGGTTGTTTTTTTTTTTAAAAAAAAACACGTTTCAAGTAGTATGAACCAAAAGTGAAAAGTTCTAGGTCTTTCTTTGGTCATACAACCATAAAAAAAAGGAGAAAGAACGCACCTCCAACATTGCCTGTTGTAAAAACTGAAATGAAACCATGGATTTGTCTTCTAAATAATGGATGTTAATATCCATGGACATGGATACTAATATCCACACTGTGGCTTAATTAACAATTTTATTCAATTAAGCTCAGAAATATGAGGTTGCATTTCAAGGCCTGAAGCAAGGTGAACCAATTTGACCAAAGTCAAATAATGGTATCTAAAAACTAAATATTTGCTTTATCCATTAAGCACACAATAGGTATACCATGTTTATATGGCTGTACAGTATTTATCTTACAAATCTTAAGAGTTAATTGTTAGTAAAGTGATAATGTCTCTCGAACCACATTTATCTTTCCACAAAAACACCAAGACCTCTTACATGCAACTGTCATGTGGCTACTGAAACACCATGCAGGTGGTCATGAGACCTGGCATAGCAAGTTGTATTAGTAGGATGAAAAGACAAACTGAAGATCCTAATTAGGGATGAGAAGATTGAAAAACCAAAGACCTGGTGGATTGGAATTGGTTCAAGTAATTCTTTGTCTACTTTTAGCTTCAGCTTTTCCTGTGTGCTTTAGTTGCTTAAATGCTATCCTCACCCTCACAGCCACTGAGCCCATTGTGACCTTTTAATGTAATTAATACTGCAGATTTTCCTCTTTCAGAGTAAGTGGTAGATGAGATAAAGGATGCAGTTCCTTTTCCAGTTCTCTGTGATCAGTTGCCATTGATTTCCATGGCATATAGAATTTCTCTGCTTGGTTTTAAAAGATGATGAATTAACTATCTTGTTTTTATCTGGTAAAAGACTAAACTGGGTTTAAGGTCTGAAAGAACTAGAGACAACTATCATAACACCAGATTTTCAAGCAAACCAGAGAAACATGCGCCTGAGTTTTTCTCCATCAAAATACTTGAGTCAAATAAAACATGATTGAGCATTTGTGTGCACATATTAAAAAAAAAAGCTACAAAGAATTATACCAATATCTATGACTTGAAAGCATGATATATGATTTTTTCATATCAGGATTTTTTTTTTACTTTTGCACCAGACTCAATTTTCTGAACTGCTCATCCCTGTGTAGGAAATTTCCCCCCTCTGCCTTCCATGCAAACACAAAAGAAATAGCAAGTGAACTAAATGTTATTGGCCTCTTTAGTCTGGGGCTAACTTTTTTTTCCAGCTCACTCAAATCTGAGGTTTCTTTTCTGCACACTTAGAGGTAAAATTAACTGAACATTTGTATATTACACTATGAAAACAATAATAGTTACAAACATTAAAAAAATTGAAAGGTCAGAAAATTCTTAAGAAGTTATTAATGCTATGCCTGACTGTTTCTGTGTGAGAACCTAATGCTTTGCAATCCACACCTGCTCACTGCATCACTTGGTTCTCACCTACGTTTCAGGAGACCACTAAAGTCAAGTTCTCCTGCATCCTCTTGTCCTTCACCGCTGTTATTGACAGAAAAAGATCAAATCTTTGTTTAATACAGGAGGACTTAGACAACACATATTGCAAACGCTCTACACTTCTCATATACTCAACACTGTCCAGACACACTAATTGTATAAAATCAACACAAACTTGTTGCTTTTTCACATGGATTTTTTTTCTGTAGGCACCTGTGAAAAATAACACAAAGGTTTGTATTGCTTCTTGTTATACTCTGATGGCAAATTTTTGTAACTGCACACATAAATTTGCCGAGGTTTGTGTTAGATTTCAGTAACACAAACAAATGTGAGCTACTCAACACAAGCAGCTTTGTTTTTCATTTCCATAGTGGATGTGTATAAAAACAAAGGGCTTGTGCTGATCTCTTGCTACAAATACAAAACAAAGATTTGCATTGCTGGGTGGTGCTTTTAACAATGCATAGCTCGGTCAAATACTGATTGAAAAGTACTTAGCCTTAAAGATTTAACCTTTCTCTAAATGAAGGGAGAAAACAGTTATAAAGAAAAATAAAACAGTACATTGTCCATTTTTACAGATAAAATCACAGTCTTATGAAGGTGCATTTCTTTCCATAATGTAATTCTTTAGCAGAATTACCTTATCATAGGGCACACAAAAGAAATGCCCTAAATATTTGCAAAAAGGGCCAAATAGTGCACATCTTAACTGAAATGACGTCAATGTTTAATTGAGATTTTACATGCAAGATGTTACTTAGAAAACCAGAAAATACTGATATCTTTATCTGCTTGGGCAGAGTAGTTACTGCATTTTTTTAAATGTGCTAAAGAACGAAATGCACCTTGAATGTAATATCTTTTGATTTTCTCTTTAAATTAAAGCCCTCTAAATAAAAGCAGTTATCTCTGAATCACAGCTTTACTTCTAGATTAACAAACTGCATTCATTATGTGTTTGTAAAATATTTTCATTCTATATATTTTTTATATTTCATCATGAAAACCTGACACTTATACTGGTTAGAATTGCTGCTTTATCAGAAAGGTAACAAACCTGAAGACATAATGCTTTATCTTACATTCTCTGTAATTTACCATTTGTTGTTTTTTCCTTACTGATGGTATTTACTGTTTACTGTAAGGTTACAAAGTCATATCCTGTCTTCTTGAAATCAATGCGAATTTTCTCTCTGCTTTTAATCAGTGCAGGATTGGGACCCAGAACTTTCATATTGTGGCTGACAGCTTTCAGGAAACATGCAGTAGAATATTTTAGTGAATGGAAATACATTTTTAAAAACCTCTAAAGAAACATATATTTAATTGCCTTAAATATTCAATCTTCCCTTAAATTAATGACACTTGTAATTTCACAGTAGGGGTATTTAATATCATATGTATTATGTGCTGTAACTATTTCATTCTACCCACTACCAATTACCTGAAATTCCACTTCTTTAATCTATATTTACCAAAACAGTTTTATAAAGTACTTGATACAATTGTCTGACACAATTCTGTGCGTGCTACCAGTATCCATTACTGAGGAGCTTGATAGGACCACTGAAGTTACCTTCTTTTGAAAGCAGATCTGATGTCAATGGATGGAGCAGCTTGGGAAGATTCTGTGAAATAACAGTAATGCAGGAATTAAAAACATAATTTGAAGCTCACATAATTTATGTAATCAGTGTAATTTTGAATATGAAATTTGTAAGTTTCCTGCTAAGTGACCAGAATTTGTGCTTCCCCTTTGGCATTAAATTCTGATATCTGCAAAGATGCTCAGTGCTAAGTCCACCCACCATTTCTCTAAAGTCCTTTGTGAAGTTCTGCGTAGGAGATCTGTTTCTCTGATGTTTCTCTCCATTCCCCCTTCCTGCCTTGTTCACAGGCTCTGGCCTTTTTGTCTTCTCACTTCCTATGCTTTCTTCCCTGCTGGCATCTTGTGCTCTCTCAGTATGCTCACCATCAGAGGGAAGAGACAGAGACAGTCTCCTCTGCAGCTGCAGACTCACGCTGAGTCTCGGGGCAAGGTGGAATCCCCCTCGTGTGAATTACCCCTTTGGGACAGCCCAAATCAGAGTAAATGGTTCTGATCCACAGCCAGTGAATGGATGGAGCCAGGCTGGCCCCACCCTGCTGACCTCTGAGTACACACACACAGCCCTGGGTCTTGTGTGCCAGAGCCTGACTTGAATTCAGTACTAGTTTTACCTGCCAGCTTTTTTAATTTTTGGATAAATGTCTTATATTGTACCTATCCCAGTGTTCATTTAGACAATAGATTACAGACACAAAGTGTTCTGAGCTCTATGCTAAAAATGTTCACTTTAAGCATTACTTCATTTAAAGGGTCTGAACAAAATGAAGTGTCATTTCAAATTAAAAAAAAAAAAAAAGAAAAAAGAAAGAAAAAAGAGAAAGAAATCCTTATAAATCTTTACAGACACAAGTGGAACCTTACCAGTGACTTCAAGGTCAAAAGAGCAGCTATCAAATTTGTCCTTATAAGATACTTCACAGCGATAGTTCCCCGCATAGTTTTCCTTAGCTTTGATGATCTGCATCTCAAATGTGTGAATCTAAAAATCAAATGTAGTTGCTCATTAATGTGGAGGACGCATTTGCACAAAACAGAAGTTAAAACATGAGTCTTTCAGACATGCACCAGAAACAAGGAATAACTCAAATAATGGGCTCTGAAAAGAAATGGGAACCCAGAAATGGCAAGGGAAAATATTGATTTTCCCACCATTACTTGTCCTGTGATGGGAGAACAGAAAAGTCTGCTTCTGCAGAGGGTCAGAGATCACCACTGGAATCTGTGTGGGGAAGCCAGGGTTAGACTCCACTGCTCTTGAGCTTCTACCTGTTGTCTCAAACTGATCTTTAAGCTCTCTTTGGAGCTTTGCCCCCATAAGAAGGGAAAGTAAAGACACACCTTAGTGTGACGCTCGAAGGACTCCTTCAGCTGCAGGTGCTTCCCTGCTTTACTGGCCAGGTCCATCCATTTTCCTTTAAACCACTTAACATTTGGCTTCCGGAGGAGGTCTTTGGCTTCTACTTTGGCTATAAATGTAATATTCCCACCTTTCAAAAAGAGAAAAGGATAATGCAGCTGTTGAGGAATGTGTGGTTGGTCAGTTATATCTCTGCGAGTTTCTTTCACTTCTGCTCCATTCAGTCTCCATGTGTTCTACCACAACATTAAGAGTCAGATGGAGTCACACAGACTATGAAAGTACTGCAGTGATACAGAGATTAGTGATTTTGGGTCTGGAAGCTTTCTGTCCATGTCAGTGTGAAGCTTCAAGCACTGAGAAGTTGGATAAATTTGGGGTAAAACTCCATGTTCTCATGGGTGAATTGTTCCTAATGTTTGACTTCACTTGCTCAAAAGAAGCACAGGTGTTCTGGGTCTGCCAGGCATGGCAAAACTGCAGTCTGGAAAAGAAAGCCCAGAGCTCTTCATATGCTTCTCTCATTAATTCTTTAAGCTCAAAAGTGAGAGGAAAGATTCATTTCTAAACAGTGAATTGGGAATAGTAAAAGTTCTCATTTTTCAGAAGACCACTGCACAGCCCCTGCTGAGTTTCCATCCTAACATTCATCTAGAGGAAAATACAACTAACTTCATATATTTTTTTCCCAAATAAATTTTCCTCAAATCCTCTTTTCTACTCAGAGACTGCGAAAAATAAGAGGCGTGAATAAAAGAAATCCCTACATCTGACCACATCTTTGTGTATCAAAGGAGATAATAGACATAACATGCTTGTGCTGAGCTTCTTATCATTGCTGAAACCCCTCATAAGATCTTCCTGATATATCAATAACAATACAGTCAACAGTGTCACAATAACCAGCTTTCTTCTCTAGAAACGATACCTCTTACTGTTAAGCTCAGTAAATTATTAGATTTTGAGCTTGTCCCTGGGTTTTGCTTCTCTCCATACAGTCCTTTTGCCTTCAGAGCAGAGTTCACATCCAGCTGAAACCAGAGGCAGTACTTGCAGCTGAGGGCAGAACCTGAGTGACACAGGAACTGCAGGTACCACTCCCAGCTCTGCCTCAGCCTCTGTGTCTCTGGCAGTGGCTTTTGATTCTGTTTTGATTCTGTTCCTAAGCACTTACCAACACTCACTGTCCCACTCTGAGGTTTCTCGACGAACAAAGTGGATCTTTGGGTGTCATCGCGTTTTTCAGACTCTTCCGGAGCTCCTTCTCCAAGAGACCATACTGAGATGCAGAGAGAGGGGGAAATATCAATCATCTGAGGGTGTTTTACTCCTGCCAAAGTACACTTACCTGAACTTCCTAAACTCTCTAGCCCTAGCACCTTTCTCTTCAGATGTCCTGAAAGATACATGAGCTTTTGTTCACACTGACATCCATTGCTTGACTGTCACATTGTGTACAGTTCCTGCAAGAACGCTACCTCTGTGGTGACAGAAAATTAAACTCTCAGGGAGGAAGAGAGGGGAACCTGATCAGCCAGGATGGGCACTGAGCAACTTGAATGGCACCAGCATTCAACCATGAGTGCTTTACAGAGGCGATGCACAAAGGTCAGCTCTTTGTTTTTCAGAAGAGATGGAGGTTCTGAAAACACAAACAGCTAGAAGAACAAAAATCCCCACATTTGATGCACAGTTTCAGTGGATCTCTCTCAACCCAAAGTAAGTCCATTGTACAAGCTGATTCTTCCTCTATATCTGCAAAGCAGGGCAGGAATGAAACTCGCTTCTGAACTTAGCTGTTTTCTGCCATGACAGATGCAGAGAATTTGGGGATCAGTCAATACCATGTCCTGCCATGTGCATTTCATGTGATATTCTATGGGAAAAGTAGTTTGTCAGATGGAAATGATTATGACATGCTCAGACACAGCAGCTTCTCTTCTGGAAGCTGGGACTTTGGAACTGAAAAGGAACTGTACTGACAGAATCAGCAAATGAGTGGTCTGCCCAGGGCAGAGCACTGTACCAGGACAGCTGTGTGTTTCTGGTCTTCCTCTTTATCTGGACAGCCCTAGCTTTGTGCTATGCCATTACATCTCAGGTAAAACCATGGTCAAAACTGATTCCTAGCAGAAAGTGCAAGGTGAGCAAGGCAGTGGATGGGATGCCTGTCTGTTTTCTGCTCACTTTCTGCAGAGAGGCAGAGGACAGGTCTCTTATCCCAACCTTCACTCCAAATGCCACATCTCCATTTTTTTGAGGAGTTATTGCCAGTACAGAGGGGAAACTGATTAAAGTTAGAGGTAAGAATGGTCTTTCTGATATGTAGCGATTACTGCTGTGGGAACCTTTTCAACTCATGAAAATTTTCACCACCCACAAATGCAGCACAGCTCATGGAAGCCATGGGAAAATGCAACCAAAATGGGTTTATTATCCTAAAGTCTGTTATGAATTTTGAAAAAGGTATTGAAATGCTAGATAGCTTTGCTATAAAATCTTTGTCTTTCAGTCAGCTGTGGGTGGTGTGCCTAACACCTCTTATGATTATGCCTGCTTGTACAATATTCCTCACAGGTAAAGACATCCATGTATATACAGACACGTATATACACATATATATACACACATACATGAAATGATTTACACAGACATAAATGAACAAATATATATAGATGCATATCTATATATACTCTCTATAATCTAAATGTTTAGATTGTACCGCTGTAACATGGCAATGTATGGAAACAACATGAGAACAAGTGAAGGTTATTGGTGGGAAGAGGATGAAGTGATGATAGCACAGGATCTGGTCACGTGCAGTAACAAACCTAACATGCCATGAGATGAAATGGAAAAAGGATATTAATAAATGGAAGAAGCTTACACAGAGTCATTAATTTGGTACCACGTGAAAGAACACCTAAATATTATCATCCCCTTTAGATATTAACATTTTCCTATTTATTAAGCAAACAGAAGGGAAGGTGGGTTTGATGAGGGCTGGCATAGGCGGCTATGCCAGCTCTATAACCATGGTTGAAGTACCAGCTGCTCATTTTGTTCCAGAGGCTGCAAATCCTGAAACCACAAGAGTGGGTGCAATGTGCGTTACCTGCCAGGGTAGGAAGAAAGAGGTTATGAGGATTTTGCTAGGTTTTCCCCACCATCCTTGAGGTGTCAGAAGAAGCCATTCTCCTACAGTCTTCTGGGACCTGCGTGTGGGATTCGGGTGAGGCTGCATGTAGGAATGGAATTCCTGTAGGCTGAGGAGGAATGGAACAGCTATGTATCTATCTATACAGAAACAGCTATAGATAGATAGGTATGTATGTATGTGTCAAATACTGCTCTACATGTCCTGTTCTGTGCAGCAGAGCCTTCCCTCACTCCTGGTTTAGCTGCTAGAAACCTCTTTGCCCTGGTACTTTGAAGTGTTTCAACAGCTGTAGTTTGCTACTGTCTAAACAATGAAAATAAAGTATTATCTTTTAAAAATAAAGTCTAAACAGTATTTTAATGATGTAATTTGGGGAGCGTTTCATCATGTTTTCCAGGAGGTCTCACCTGAATCTTTTCTTTCCGCTGGCTTAGACATCCCATCTGAAAGGGAAGAGCAATTTACATGACACCAGCTCAGAGATCACAGCTTAACTGACCTCAGATCACCAGGATTTTAAGGGCATTGATTCTTCATACAAGAAGATTAGACTAAATATTTAGGGCCATATCCATGAGGAACTACTTGAATACTAGAAAAAAGTGAACAGCTAAGAAAAAACCCCAGGAATCTTCCCCACTTTTCTCTAGAAAATCTAAATTAGTTTAATTCCATTCAAGATTTTCTTTAGAAAGGTCATATGAGGCTGATGTTTTTTCCATGATTTGTGTAGTTCCATGTAACAGATGAATTTATGTTCATAATAATATCTGAGGTAAAGCATTTTGATTATTTAAACTTATATTAAATTTAAACTTATGATACTTACTTATCTGGAGTTGTTTTTGGGTCTACTAACCAATATTTTACCTTCCAGTGGGAGAAGATCTGCTAAAGACCTCAAGACAGGACTGGAAAGAGACTTAACTGCTTAAGGGTCTTGTACTTCTGAACAGAGATTAATATAATATAGGGCACTTTAAAATTTTTTCTAAATGGTTTGTTTTGAGTTCAGTCCACTGGTTTGAATTCTTTCTTCATTAATAGTCAAGAGAAAAATACATACATACATACACACTCAAAGCACTATCACAGTCCTAACCTGCTGGTGGAGTACTAACTGAGGTGTCATCTTCATCTGTGAAAAGAAATACAAATGAAAAAGCACATGAAGAAACTGAAAGCACAGATGATCATCTGCTTTAAAACAACTACATGAAAATGTAAAACCTGCAAAAGAAAGGGAAATCAATCGCAATATTCAGGAGCATTCACAATGGAAGCTTCAAACTGATGAGGAAAGCTTTGCATAATTCAGTAGCTGAAATGGTAAACCTTAATGTTTCAAGCAAGTAGAAAAAAATGAGATGTGGACTGTGATCTATTATTAAATCATGAGTTTATATGAGAGCTGCGGAGTGATTCTGTTTGTTAGAGATGTAATCCAAAGTGATTACAATAAGAAAGCCACAATGAAATGAAGGTCAATCACATATCTAACCTGAGGAAGATGTCATTTCTCTGATGACCACGTCTGCAATTAAAATGTGCACCACATATGCGTTCAGCATTATTACATCAAGGTATGAAAAAGTTACAACTAGTCCCTGTATTTATACTTTGTAATTTCTATACTATAATATTAATCTATAATGCAAGGAATAAACAACACTTTTTTTTCCTCATATCAACATGAGAATAATTTTAAATAAGAACTATTATCATCATGCTGGATTTTCCTTTTGGTCACACTAAAAGCTGACCATCACCAGATATTAAAACACTATAAGCAATTGTTACCCAGGTATTTTAAAATATTTAATTACATAGAATACATTGAGGCATATATTTATAGAAACCAAAAGCCTGAAAAAACCCATGAAACTGGCATTAAAATGAAATACTGTAATCATGGTTATTAGAAAACCAGAATAAGATAAAGACCGTCTTTACAAGAGTCACCTACATCTTTTTGAATTTCAGATGTTGAAACCTCAGATATCAGCTTTGCTAAAAATAAGCAACTAGTGTCTTAAAAGCCTAATGGTAAAAAAGAAAGAAAATAACCAGGGTACCCTTTGAAAGGCAAGAATATTCTAGATATATTTAGGATTTAATACATAAGTAATGTGAAGATAACATGTTTTTATACTGTATCAGAAAATAATCTGTAGAACATCTCAAAATGGAGAACAGGATTGAACAAGAACAACTTTTGAAAAATATTAACACATCTTTAAAGATACTTTTCTTTGGGTTTGGATTCTTTTATGTCTTATATTTGTGTTTCCATAACCACATTTCAAATCTGAAGTTATCATTTGATTTTGACCTAAAGTTATAATTTATCTATACTTTTCAAGGAAAAATCAATAACTATGACAAAAGCACTACGAAATATAATTGCATTTTCATAAACACTGGCAATATTGAATTTTTGGGTTTGTTTAACTACTGAAAGCTAATTAAAAGTCTGTTAATAGAATTTATCTACTTAGCACCATGTTTTACTCATTCCTTTTTAATGATTCATCAAACTTCCTTTTAGAGATCTCTTGGGAGGAGGATGAGAGTTGTAAAGGGCATGCCTACGCATGAAGGATTAATGTGTTATCTTGCAAGTATCTTTTCTTATTCACAGAAAAAAAAAACCCAAAAAAGAATATTGGAAGAGTTCTCATGACCTGCATCATCCAATGCCACAAGGAGGTGTTGAAAATGTTGATTTTCAGCAAAAGCACAGTAATGATTCAGTCATGTCAGATGTTTTAACATACTGTATTAGCAACTAAATGGATGCAAGGCTATGTGTTTCCACTGCAAATCCTCCTCCATATTTCATGAAAGCATGGAGTGTATTTTCAGCTCTTTTTGTCAATAATGTCGCCATTGTGATTGATGATGGCTTGAAGAGCCATATGGCTGGAAAAAAATAATTAAGATCAGCGTAAAACATTTGATGTGATGCATCCTACATAATGATGTATGATAATCAAGTCATGAAAGGACCACTCAGATTTCTCTTTCATTCAATCATTTGAAAAACTAAAAAACCCAAAAAGATGCTATTAGTTTTGCAGAGGGATTGCTGGGGTTTCTCCAGGGTAATCTATCACTTTTCAAACAAAATGTTAACATCAAAGACAAACAAAGGAAACAAAAACACAATTCAGAAGTATCGAGATGAAAGCCCAATTGAACGTGTTAGAAATGGAAAGAGTATGAAAATAGTACATGCTGGAAGGATTGTTTTGATAAATGGGTAATTATCAATCCATCACTCCTTATATCTCAGGCTTCTAGGACAAAATTGATTGACTATTGGTTCAACAGCTGTAGCCAATTCACTTTCTGTGATGAATGGTTGTTTATGCTAGCAATAAAGTCTATTTAAAGATAACAAAAATAGCAAAAATATCAGATCTGTCAGTAGAACTGTGATAATTTATTCACTATCCTTATCTTCTGCAAGTAAACTTTTAATGGAACACGTTTTGCAGCATGACAAGAGTTTGGGGTGGAGAAATCAATTGATTCATTTGACAGTAGGCTGATAAGATGCATTACTCCATATAAATCTTTATTCTTTGTCTCTGGCACATTCTCATTAACATATAGGGCATTTATGTTTCTTTTCCTTGTTTCTAAATGATGCCATTGACTGTAGAGCAGACTGAGCTTCATCAGGAAGAGAGTCTTGTTGGATGAAAGAACTCTCCATATCTCAGAAGGTTACTTGGTGTAACCTTAATATTAAAATTCCTGACTAGCAGCACAGCAAATGTAGAAAAATCTGTCCCAAAAAAGAAAAAAAGCAATTACTGATTTATATATTAACTTCTGATATCAAGAATTTCAGACCTACTTTCCCCTGATCTGAAATGTACCACACGAAATGGAAGCTGCTATTCTGCCATCAGTCACATTGCTGACAAACTTAATGTTATGCAGAAGTGGCAAAAACCTATTAATTGCATATTATTTTACTTTTCTATTCCATAGTTTATGCTGAAGTTACAGAGCACAGTAA
The DNA here is from genome assembly GCA_026261815.1 of Monarcha castaneiventris obscurior. NCBI lineage: Eukaryota > Metazoa > Chordata > Aves > Passeriformes > Monarchidae > Monarcha > Monarcha castaneiventris. The sequence continues at coordinate 3,197,534 of JAMPIT010000034.1, forward strand.
GACTGAGAGTTTCAAATTTAGTTGACTTCAAATCTGTTTTTCAAAGGGTGTTCAGCAGTCCCATCAAGGGGACTTGGCATGTTGGAAATGGTAAATGAAGTACATACCTACAGAAGGGAAGTTTTAGTAGGGAGATGAATGGATAAGTGAAACCTGGAAGAACACAGGGATGAACAAAAACACATGCAATGAACATTTTAGTATGTGGTTGGAAGAAACCTAGAGGAAAGGTATCCGTAAAACATGCAGAAATTTTAGTAGCTCTCTGAATGGCTGGATGGGACCTAAAAAAAGGAATGAGCAAATTGATATTAAAATTTGATCATTATTCCAGCAAGTGGGAACAAAATTTTAACATCTTCAATCTGTAAGATAATGCAAAAATTAAAAACAAAGACACAGACATTTAAATTGAATGAATAGAAGATAATGTAGTAAATTTGGAGGAATTTGTGCTGATTCACTTTTTTTCTCTGAAAATAAAATGGATGATCATACATATCCTGAATTTTTACAACATTATTATAGATAATTTTAAACTGGTTTACTTTATGAAAGAAAATTTTATGTTTACTGCTCTGAGCTACTAATTTACAGAAAAATAACCACAAGATACAAAGAATTTACCACACTGTTTTGCATTTCATAACTTTACACTGAACACAAAGGAATATAAATGTGTAATTTCACACAGACAGCAAGTACTTAAAAGAAATAGAACAGTAAAACAGACACACAGATAGGTATACTCCATCTTCCTAACTACTGTTAATAATTTTGTCTTAGGGATGAGGTGAAAATTGTGGACTGTGGGATTTACATGGACTATCAAGATTTCCTTCCTAGATGTCAGGTTCCAGCACCATCCCAGCTGGACTGTGCTGCAGCAGGGGCCCATCTCAGGTTCCTACCCTGTGCTCTACCCCATAAATTATCAGCAAACAGGTCACAACTGCTAACACACAAGCATTGTAGAATTGCTGTGGAATTCAGACATGAAATTTCTCCCATCTCATTCCCATTCAGGGAAGTACCCAAGTCTACTACTCCTGAAGCTGCAGAGAGTGTTTTACATATGCTTTATACAAAAGCTATTGCCTAGCTGGTTCTGTCATAATTTCCTTGCTGAACTGTTCATTTTCAAGTGTAAATGATTTTGGACAGATTGGAAGAATGGAACCTTTTCCTTTTTTGTGAGTTATGCTCATCCTTACAAAGACTTTTTTTTCTGGCACACAAACATAAAGGTATCACTTTATGAAAATATATTTTCCCTTACTTGGTGATATTCTGCAATAAAACAAGAGCTGATAGGAACAGCTGCACTGTAACTAATTTTTAAAAGTATTACTACTGAGTGTCTGGCAATGACATCTACTTTGCTTTGCAGAGGTGACAGTTTCACTGGAGCATGGCAGAAGGTCATCTATATATTAATATTCAGACTTTCATTGGAATTTTTACAGAGGCAACAGCTGCCACATGGACTGAAACTGGAAAAGATTTCCATTGTAGGATCTCAAACAATATTTTTTGGTAGTAAAATCCTCCTAGCGCTGAGAGGTTTCTCTCAGGAGGAACATTTTTCCTCCTAGAAAATACTTGTGTCTTTCACTAAATTCCAAACGGAAACATAATAATGTACAAGAAGATAACAGAAATATTGGATAAGTTACCTACCATGTTTTCATTTTTATTCAGTGAAATGTAGGCTTGTAAGCAGTGGGGAAATCACCATTCATGTTCAGTTTGGGAACAAACATTTCTCTCATATCCAAATTAAAGCAAGCAGAACTAACTGTTGGAATAGCTTGAGGCAAGACCTTCATCTTTTTTCCTATCATTAGGCATGCAAATTATTTCTGAATTGCATTTCCATTACCAAGTTGACAGATTTGATTACTCACACAAAATTCTGTGTGTCAAAATAATTGCTCAATGCAAGGATAACTGTCAAAATAGCATGCACTGAAGCCTGGTTCAGCATTTTTATTTTCAAAAGGGTACTCGAATCACACACTCTTAGTGTTTATATTTTGACTCTGCTGAGAGAAATAGCCATGCATGCCTTTGCCAAATAAATCTTCAAGTATCAAGTATGCATCCAGTCTGTCTAAAAGACAAGATTTTGTTTGGAAGAGACCAAAAGCCAGAATACATTTTCAAGCAAGCCATTTCTTGATTTGCCATGAAAAAGCATCACCATGCCAGATGAAAAGCAAGCATTGCATCAGTTGTAAGCATATCTTGGTCTGGTTTAGCCTTTCATCAGAATGAAGTTTAAAAAAAAAGATTATTCTTTTCAAAATAACATGATGAAGTGTTTGATTTCTACTTTGGCAGTGCTCCTGCAAAAAAGTAGGGGAATTTGGCCCAGTTCCCTCAAAATATATCCTTGTAATCAGAAGAACTGACAACAGAGCTGGAATCTAATCTCAGCAGCACAAAAATACGCATTAAAACTGGAGCTGAGTTTTGCACGCATTGCTAGGGGAACAGTTATTTATTTGTTCTCAAACACACTTTTCAGAACCTGTAATGAGCTGGGCTCCAGTGAGGGCAGAAAGGTGAATGTGTGATTTTTAATTTCAGATGAAAAAAATCTATGGAGCTTTCAGAAAGGTAAAATACCAAGTTTCTGTGGTTGAACAGAAACCGCTTAGAATGACAGTAGGACATTGCCCACTTTATTTAAAAGCTACCAATGTGCACAGTATCTGAGTTTAAGCAAGCTTGGTCTGGGGCAACATCCAGGTTCATTTAAACACAGCTTTCTGCTCATGCAAATCACTTGTAATGTGAGCCATTAATTAAACAGTCAATGTAAAATAAGGTTGCTAAAGTATCAGTCTGGTTTGCAGATTTTTTGAAGATACTCGTAAGCATCATAATTTCCTTGTGCTGGCTAAGTCATGCAGCAAAAGGATTTAGGAAGCCTCACATCACACTTCTGAAATTTAGCATCAAAATTCTGAATTAAAGCTCAAACAATCCAGTATCAGAACAGCATTTAGGAATGTTGTCTTTATTGCTCATTTTTTAAATATGGTTTCAGACTTACCTTTACCCTTTTCATTTCCACCCTCCTGTGCTGTTGTTTGTTCTGTGTAGGAAGTACAAGCATAGTTTTGAGAGGATCTTAAAGTAAAAAGAAAGACTTACACAGCATTAAAAAATACAGGTTCTGCTAGTATTGGAAAAACAGCTTTAAAGAATGGATTGATATCTCTGTGTATGTAATGTACAACTGCAATCCCGTAAAGCATTTTACACTTGTGCATATCAATGCAATTTCTGTGTTTTGAACGAGTAGTGTAAGATTGATGTTCCTGGACTCAGTGGAAGAAAAATGCAAGGTTTTTTAGGAGCAGCAATTGTTAGTCTCTTTTTCTTGGGCTAACAGGCAAAAGCTTTTGAAATTAGTTACATATCACTGTTAATTGGTAAGAAATTGGATCAGACAAGAGATAATGCCACTCGGTTTATCCTTAAGGAAAAGTAGAGAGTGTATTGAGGATGTTCTTTAATTATTTATCATCATCTTCATCATTATCAACATAGTCTTGCATTTAATTTTCTTGATCAGAACTGCCAACCTGTCTTCTACTCTGAGCAGGTGAATGTGAATTATTTTTGACCTCCTATGTATGAGAAAACTTGGACTGTACTTTGAACAAAATGATTTCCACACTTTCTCTATTTCAGGATTTGATAGGATTCCTATTCTCTTTGGTTTCCTACCTCATTCAATTTGCATACAAATTAATCTAGAATCTTGTCAAATCACCTGAATTGTGCTGTCTTCAAGGTATAGACAGCCAATATTCTATTGCCTGTGAACAATGGTTTTCTGTCAGGCAAACTTACGTGTCAACTGCCTGACAGAACATGGGTCTGGGTGATGGTCAATAGAATAACATTGTCAGGATGGAGTTAGGATAATTTTTATTCCATGAAGGAAACATCTGCCAGAGCCAGTTGACTCTCTGATTATCCTGATTTATTGTTGGCATGTGCACAGCCACAATAACTATGAAAATTAAACCCGAAACTTAATAGGAAAATCCATATTCTGGTGGTGTGATCCAAGGTCTCTTGGATCCTTCTGTCTGGATTCCCTAAATTCCCAAGCTCCAGTTGTCAGGTTCTCCATCTTGGCCAGATGGTCAAACCTGTTCCTTTTTAATGTTCCTTTTGCCACAGTAACACTTCATTTTCCCAGTAGGAACTGGGATAGGAGCTTTCACTATTCTTGGCAGACAGTAGCATGTCTGCATTCCATTCGAAATCTTCATCAGCCAAAGTGTTCCACACTTGTGGCTTGACATCGAGATTGGAAGGAGCTCTCACAATGACTTCCCAAAAATTTCCTGCTGCAGTTTAAGATGCTTGATTATGTCCAATAAAATATTTATAAGTTATAAAATTTGGAATCTTGAAATCAACTTCCCTCTTTGTGTATTAGCACTTGATAATCCAAGATGACAGCATCTTGAGTCAGGCAGAAGGAAACTAGAAGTGACTGACACTTGCAAGCTTAGAAATATCCCGGTTTGCTGTGTGCCTAACCATGAAGGCCTAATGACACTCTACTCATTTTTCAGAAGAAAAACAGGTAAGGAGAAAAGAAAAGAAGTTATAGAAGTATTTTGTATTTAATTATGTGTTTTTAAATAGAAATTAAGAAGTTAATTATTTGAAAATGTTAATAGAAATTTTTAATGTAATGCTTCAAAGATGCTATTCCTTTCTGTGTACAAAAAGCTGTTTCTCATTTCAGTTCTTCTTGAAAGTTAAGATTGATTAAAAACATGAATTCAAGTACAAAGTATATCAGGTAAGACCCTAAGGGTGAAATTAATTAGTTTAATATTAACGGTACAAATTTTATGGTTCACTAGAATATCATTAATTAAATAACAATTAACTTGCCTTAGAAATATATGCAATATGAAAGAGTTCATCACATAAAAATAATATATGGATAATTTAACCTTGAAACTCCTCCTGGCAAATGATATGTCTACCTTTGTCATTTTTTAAGGAAAGAGTGTATTGTTGGAACAAAGACGTCTTGAATCAGCCTCATAAAATTCCAGTTAGCAAGACTGTAAGTATAAGCAAATTTAACACTTGCAGTGAGAATATTTGTTCTGTTTGGAATTCCTGTTGAGGTCACCACACAGAGAATTAAGCTCACCAAATGGTTAAATTAGACATGCATATTGTAGATATATGTATTCACCATTACCTGAGAATATAATTCAAGTTATTCAATGGCACAAGGCAAAGGCTTGCCTGCCTTTCCAGCTCCCACTAAAGAGAGCTCTTGTGCTTTGCAGAGCTTCAGCTTTACCTGAAGCCCTCAGCCTCATGAATGAGTTTCACCTCACCTAACTTTGGCTTCCTGGAACTCAGCCACTCCGTTCTAGACAATCAGACTCCTCAGGGCAATTGCCTGCACACAGATCTCTAGTGACATTTTAGAGAGGTTATCTGGGAAATGCCCATTGGATGAGCGTGTATGACCCAGGATGTGCCCCGCTGGTCAGAGGTGGAGCACTGTTGAACTACTTAGGTAGGATACATAATTTTTAAAAGACTAAAAGTAGATTAAATGAATCTCATGCTTGATTCTGTCAACTTTACTCACAGTGTACCTTTGAGGCAAAATGAAAGGGACTATTTCAGTAGTAAGATGCTGTCCAGCATCAACGAGAACAGCATCATTTAGCCACAGAATTTCAGCAGCCATAATTTACCTGTATCCTGAAGGACATGTGTAATATTAAGAAAACAACTAGTCACTCACAAACAAAAACTGAGCCTGAAAAATCAGTATTCAGGCAAAGTGAAGTGAGAATCTCTTAATTGGGCAGGCTTTTTTTTTACTTCTCTTACTGTCCTCTTACCTTCAAAAAGACAATGAGCGCAAACCATATTATGGCTATGCAGTATCTAGTCTCATGCAACTGCTGTTAGTGCCACAGCTCAAATTAGCATTTTTTACACTAACCTGGAGGTGGCGGTGCACTTTCATTTTCAGTTTCTGAAAAACAAGGAAAGAAGACAGATATTGAGCTTCAAATACCAGCAAATATTTTTCATACATTTGGTATATGTTTGTTCACTTAGAGTTCTTTAATATTTGAATGCAGTTCTGAAATTTATTTTGCTGTCACGCACGCAACATTTGACAATTTCAGAGTGGCAAGGTCAGAGATCTAAAGCTCTTGTCCTGCAAAGAGAGGTTAGTGACCTTGTTTAGTGTGGAGATAGATAATATTCATAGAAATATAGAATCTTTTAGGTTGGAAAAGGTCTCTAAGTTCATTGAGCCCAACCACTAACCCAGCACTGCCAAGTCACCACTAAACCACATCCTCCAAGCACCACATCCACACATCTTTTAAATTCCTCCAGGGATGCTGACTCCAGTTCTCTAGGCAGCCTGTTCCAGTGCTCAACAACTCTTCCAGTGATGAAATTTTTCCTAATATCCAATCTCAACCTTCCCTGGCACAATTTGAGGCCATTTCCTCTTGGGCTGTCACTTGTTACTTGGGAGAAGAGACGGACCTCTACCTACAGCTTCCTTTCAGGCAGTTTTAGAAAGTGATAAGGTCTCTAGCTCATGTGCAGGTATTCATATCAATTGGACCCCAGTACATTTCAGGACCTTTTGGCAATTACAGTTCAGGACACTTCTGCAATATCATGGAATCCAAGATGAACTTCAAGTTCAGGTTTGATTTATTTAAGTCAATTTTTTTTAAACATATGCTTAAAGGTACAAGTTACCACATCAATGGGCTTCTGTCAGATAATATCCTATGTTTAAGCAAAACTTCCACTAACTGAAATAATAGCTGAGATTACTTTAATCATGAAGTGTAATGGATGCATTGACTTAGGGGTATCATGCAGAGGGAATCCAGAGACCTTAATCTCATTTTCACCACACCATTAGATCAAGAGTTCAGTGTTCATTGCAAGCAGAAAGAAAAAAAAAAAAAATCAGCTTAGCTGCTCTGAGTAGGACCTGCGATATGTTTGGGTTTTGCTTCTTTCATTCATGATTTTCAATGTAAATCACTTCCCTTTCCGATGTGTTATACAGAAGCCAGGCTTTTTATCCTATTTAAATATCATCCTTTTGGGATGACATGTTCTCCCATCTAATAACATAAAAACAAATTGACTAGCTAAAATATATTTTTAAAACAGAAAAGGAAGCTTATTTTCAACATTTAAAATCTTTAGGAGTCTAGATGTGTTGAAAACAGCAATATTTACTGGCACTAGTGCATTGATTTACAGTTTAACTACTTATAACAAGCAAAGATTTAAAAGGTTGAAACCCTGAACTGTAACAGTAGACGGCTCTTACTGACCTTTGTCATGTCAAAAGCGTTAACCTTTGGGACCCCACCTCAGGTCAGATTCAGGAAACAAAATTTCAATTTCTGTCATACAGAAATTCTGGAAAGGCTATTTCTTTACACTCAGTTCTAAATACAGCTAAAACATAATTCTCATTCTTAATAAATCCATTTAATGTTTAAAAGGGAGGGATATTTTTAGTGCAAATATAATTTTAAGCTGAGTGTGTGGATTTGATACGGTTTAGGAACTACCAGTCACATACACAGATACATCCTTGTAGAGCACAGCAAATCCTTGTAGAGGTTCCAAAGAGAATCCCTTGCTACAAGGAAAGAGCTTGTGTTGTATGTTCTGAGCATGGCACCCATCACACAGAATGGAAGGAGGTATATTAAAGACTGACACACAGAATGTGAAAATAATAAAATATCTTTACTTAGGTTCATAGCAATTTCATTTTTCTGGTCTAATTACTGACATACTAAGTTTTGCTTTGAAGCCTAGAAAAATACGAAAATTTTTCATACGAAAACATAAAAATTGCACCACAAAGAGTATGTCTTGGAGCCCATTTGCTTTGCTACCATGACATTTCTCACTGTTTCCACTCAGAGTAAAATATTCCGCTGAGACATCGTTGTGGCATGGAAGTATGGTTTTTGCATGGAAAAGTCATAGCAGAAAATTAGTGATTGTATAATTTTCCTTGTGAAATTTAATAGTTAGAAACAGGGAATGCTCTTATGAACACTGGATTAGAAAATCCTCCCTGGCTCACCAGTAAGAGTTACAAATTTATAACTGAAAACTCAACAAATAAAGCACTAAAGACCTTCCACTCTCAGATGAAAGGCTTATGAGACTTTTGAGGGACTTGCCTTGAACTTTTCTTTCATTTTAAGAGGTATTCCCTGGCTTCACCAACCCTGCAATGCTGCTCAGCAATCACACATCTTACGAGTCCTGCCATAGCCAGCACAGATGTTAGCCAAAGTCTATGGCACAGACCAGACCTGAAACACTATTATTATGGTCTAAACTTCATCTCATGCATCCAGACAATGAAAGGAGGCATTCAAAACCTGAGCACTCTCCTAGGCAACCTACTCTACTGGACCCTGTTCCTAGCAGAGAGCTTGGACTAGACTATCTCCGAAGGTGCTTTCCAACCTCAGCTATTCTGTGATGGGATGATGACTGAAGTCACACCAAGAAGTCAGTGGTTTGTTTCCTAAACCATAATTCAAGGCTGTTCAAGTTGTTTCTAAGAAAACCAAGGCAAGAATGGTTCTCAAAGGAGAGACCTGAGGCATAATGTGGGAAGAAAAAAGAAAGGGGGAGAGTTCCAGGCGCTGGGGGTGGCAGAGACATGGGAGATACTTCAACATAATCTTTTGGCCATATGCAACCCCTTTCATGGTCATGCCTGGCTTACAGTTCCATTCCTGAGGACAGCCAGGAAAAAAACCATTAATAGCTCTGAGTCGTTTCCACCTCCCCAGAGAATGATAGCCCTCTCTGGCTGACCTCTGCAATGGGCTTGTCAGCCAGGACAGGGCTCTGCACACTCAACCAGCAGCTTATGGCTGTGCTGCTTCCCTAGGAGGCATGCTCCCTGGAGTCCCCAGATGCCATTCCCCACGGCCTGTTGCCTAATATGGTGCCCTGTCCAGGCATTGTCAGGGGGGCTGCTGGTGGAGAAAGTCTCCAGCGTGCAATCCTCAATCCCTTTGGAGAAGTGCAGTTCACTGGGTTGCAATGATGCCTCTTGAGCTAAAGGGAAAAAAGGCTGTTGAAGGTCCAGTTACCACCGAATTGACACCGTAATGTCAAGTGCATCGTCTACAGAACAACTGAAGTTAACTTCTGCCAGAGTCTCTGAAACAAAATGTCCCTTCTTTGCAGTTCTTTATTTGAGAAACCGAGAACGTTGCATTTCAGCGGGTTGTGTCGTGCTAAGCACAGACCTTGGGTTAGTCATTGGTTGTGAAACTGGCAATGCATCAGGCTATGTGTAATTCTACAGCAAGAATAGGAATTAACTGGCTATATATGATTCTACGGCAAGAATAGGAATTAACTTAGCAGTTCTCTCTACATGGCTACTCAGAAAAGATAGTGTATTAAGTGCAGTCAGCAAAAAAAAAAATGAAAGCACAACTGTCACTTAGATAATATCTCCAGAAATGCTTTCATGCCTCAGCCATGTCATGAGATGCATTCAGGATCCAGTCTGACACAGGATATGAGCACTTAGAGCCAAGACATTTTTATTTGTAATTTATAATTATATATGCACCCATGCACACTTGAAAATCAGCAGCAGATGCAACTTGATCCATTACCTAGAGTTTTCCATCTCTTTTCCACATTTACTATGTTCAGTTTTTCAGATAAAATAAGACTTTAAATCTTTTGCTATGCATATAGATAACTAAGCTTAAAAAAGTTCCATGAGATTAACTGATGTGCTAAAGTTACGGAAATGCTTACGAACCATGTTAAATTGAAGCTATCGTTATTTAAAATTTCAACTCCATTTTAGGTCTGGTTGCACTGGCATCCGACCTGCAACAGCCAGAAGAAGCTTTGGCAGGGAACTGACATATGGATGTCAGTTTGTGTGTGGTGGCCAGTTCTCAAGGGCTCTGGATTCCCACTTCCACTGGCTTCCCTGACAGCACCAAGCATAGAAACTCCCTGACATCACATATATTACTTTTCACACTGGAGTGCAATCATAATGTGGCATGATGATTGTTCTAAAACAGTCTCCAGGTCCTACTCTACTGCTGTGCTGAAAGCAAAGTATCCTGGAGTCCTGCAGTTCAGACTATTCAAGAACTACAACCTGTCAGCAAACATACTGGGAATGAGGTCTGGCTGGATAGCTCTTTCCATCATCCAACTCTGTTCTCATGATCAGCTTTATTTTGGGTAGGCTTAAGGCTTAAGAACTTTCAATCATTCTGGAAAATGAGTAGTGGGTGGTTTTTTGGGTTTTTTTCCTTAGGTAAGTAAAGGAAATGGCCTTGAGCATTAAATCAGGGCTTGCAGAAAGACTAAAGATAGCATTTCATCCAGCATTGGGCTGGAACATTCACAGGAAGGAGGAGGAAAGTGTCCTGCATTAATTTCTCCTCAGAGTTATATATGGATCAGTTACAACCCAGCAAAGAACAGCCAAGGGATTCAGGATCTCACCCAGTCTGAGCAGAGGATTTATCCCCCTTTTACCTGGAAAGGAAAGCAGGACTATGGCTGCACCATCACAGACACAGGTATGATATCTGTCTGCAACAGCAACATATTAAAGAGACTCTCATATGTCAAACAACATGAGGATAGTCACTTAATTCTTTTTATCACAAAGACCTGTCACCGTAACTTGTGTCAAATTTAAGTAGGTGGATTAATCTTGCGGACGTAGCCTCGAGGGTTCAGACCAATATAACTATTACGTAGGCATTCCTAAAGTGCTGACTCTGCTAGTCAGTCAAAAATAGACAAAATGCTGGTTTGGGGAGAGAGCAGGGCTCACCCAGTCCCAGTGCAGTTGGCATGTGTAAGGATTGTCCCCTGTGCCTGGCCCCAGTAAGACACGAGAACTGTCCCAGTGGCACAAGGCTTTTTCCTGGGGTAGATTCTCCACTGAAATTGGTGGGCAGGGAAGGACTAAAGATGTGGAATGGTTGCTTGACAGACCTCATTTCCAGACCAGACAAAAGCAGTAGAGCTTATCCCTTTCATTCCTTATATGCCCAGAAAAAAAGGTGCTCCAAGAAGAAAAATGGCTCAAAATGGTTGGACTATATTTTGTGGATTGGTTCACCCAGATAGCAGTGGCATCAGTGATGTGGGTAAAAGCCATAGCCTCACCTTTTGGGAGGCAGGAATTTACTCAACAAACTACAGAGATTACCAGAACATTTAATTCGAAACAGTACGGTTAGCAGACCCCAGGTTAAATGAGCTGGAAGAGGGCTAGGTTAAAAGTAATTTATAATCAATAGAAGTGCATTCAATTGGACTTAAACTGAAGTAACTACAGTTCTTATTCAAAAAGAAGAGAGGAATGCTTATCATTCTGCAAAACCTGAGTACAGTCATGCACACACAGTCTGCCTGGTGCCTCATGAGCCTGTTGTCCACCAAGAAATAATCTGATTTGTGTGCAACTTCCACAGGCAATTCCCAATCTGAGTAGTAGCAAGGAACTACAACACCAGCTGAAATCATTACCATTTTTTATTAATTTCCATGGACATTTTCTATGTTGTTTTTAAAATATACCTACAGAAACTGTTCTAAACAGACATTGGTCCTAAGTCCCAAAGGCAAAAGTTGTTCTAAAGGACAGAAGTAAACAAGCTCTGGTGGCTTATTGATGCTCAGGCTGGTCAAATGTCAATTATTGTGGCCAGCAGTGTGATAGAGCCAAACCAATGCATTCATAGTGTATTTCTAGTTTCTGTTTCCACTTGTAGCAATGTATTGGACAGATAAACTGCTGGGTTTGACTTGTGACAGTGATTAAAGGTGAAAACAACATGTTAAATACCCCGTCTTATTGCAACAAAGTGAACAAATCAGCATGTTCACTGAAGATGAAATTATTTTATATTCCAACAGCTAAAAGTGCCACAGTTCAGTCATGCATCTTTATGTAGGGACTGAAGATGAAGTAAAATTAACAAAGAGTTTGCTTAAAAATTTAGTTTTGCATATGATTAAAATTCAAAAAACCCAAAAAAGCCCTAGGATAATAACTAGTCCCAGCACATAATCTAACTGAGGGTAGTCCCATTTCAGGACTAATCTAAATACTTAGAAAGGATTTTAGCAGCCACTGGAACGAATCACGTGCTAAGTGTAAGAATGTTCCCTGACTTGAGGGCTGAAAAACTGAATGAACAATTGGAACAAAAGTCTGGTAATAGTGAACTCTGTGGAATGGACTAGACACTAAAGAAATAGCTTACAGATCCACACAAGGAGCTGCAGTGTAATTGGTGAGTCCGGATTTTGTCTTCACTGCCACTCATAGTTATAGAAGTGCATAAAACAATCATCGCTTATTTAGTGTTTTCCCTTGTGATTTTCACTTTTCTGAAATGATGCTGCTAAATCTAACCTGATCATATGTAAGCTTCCTCTCCTTTCACACAGGAATTGATCTCTAAAAAACACTGTAACCGTGACCTTGAACAAAAGTAATTTAATAAAATATATGTTCACATGTCTATAGTCTTCTAAGTTTCTTCTTTTTCAGACTTGAAATTTCATGTGTGCTGTAAAAGGGATCTAGAAGGCTGCCAAACATCGACAGTATTTAAGACTGATAGGTAAAGTTAAGTGGCTATAGTCTGGTTATTAAGTTCCCCTGCATTCTTAAACTAATTTTTATCCTACTCAGTCCACGAGGCATCAGGATGGAGTAATTGAATTCCATTCTATTTCCATGATATTGTTCTTCTCTTACTTTATATCAAAGAAAATAATCCATAAAAGTTAGTTCCTGAGCACTTGTACAGCTGAGAGAAAAAATGAGTATCTATGCTGGTACCTCACACTTCACAGACTAACAATAGATTACAATTTGAGTGCCAAATGTCAGTGAAATTTTTGACTAAATCTTTTTCCACTGAGTTTTTCACAATCACAGTTTTCTAATTTATTCCATCATTGAAACCATACCAAACCAAAAATCCCAACTTGTGGGTTTTTTTTAACTTCCAAGACTAAAATTTTGTGATGCTATCCATCCTGCAAAATCATGTAGGTAAAGTTTTGCTTGTTAACCACTTATCAGACAAAAAGGATTTCTCTGAAATCTGTTGCAGTGTTTACCAGTGTGATTGTACCCAGGTAATTCAGTTTACCATCATTACTACACCTTCATGAGAAGGCTTTGTCAGCACAACTGTACTTGCAGAGCCTGATACTCTTCATGGTGACATTGATTTATCTTTTATTCCACGTTTTGATATGTTACATTTTATTTCCACGTTTGGATATAAAAACATTCTATTTTGAAACGTCACTGCAAAACCTGTTATACAATAAGGTGTATGCAATCCTGAATGTTGCTGAAAAAAGTTCCTAGTGTGCATTTTCCTCCCAAAATGGGCATAGTGAAAAAGGTGGAAATCCCACACAGAATCAACTTCTTCCTACAAATGACAGAGGGCTTCAAATTTTCCTCTATTATGGCACCATCTCATTGGGATACCACCAGCCTAATGTGAGTCTGAAATGATTCACAGCTCCTGACACTCCTTGTTCCTCACCCTGCCTGTTCCCAGTCATCTGAGCCATTCTTTAACCCTGCTTCACATGATGCACTACACAGCCCTGGCTCCGCTTAAACAGAGAGGAGAAAGCTGGCTGTGGAAATATCGCCAAAGAGATGGCTGCTTATGCCTGAAGCACAGAAGCAGCTCTCCTATTTTTACATGTAAAACCAACAAGAACAGAAAAAAGCAGTCCTAAAACACGTGAGCCAGACTTGCGGACCTCACGGATTTACTCCTGCGGTGCCATACCTGCAAGCCCTTGCTCTTCTTAGTTTCAAGAGACGGCACAGACTCCTGGAGGGGCTGGAGGTGGGAGCTCTGCAGAGCCTCTCACCCCGTACCACAGCTCAGCTGGGAGCTTTTACTCCGCCTTTTTGTATTTAAAATCCTCATTGAGGTCTGTGATGGGGATCCTCCCCTCCGGCTGGGGCTGGGCTCGGCGGTGTCCCCGCTCCTGCCCCGCAGGGGGCGATCGGATTCCTGCCTTTGGGAAAAACCAGGGATCCGGCTCCCAGGGGAAATTCAGCCCTTTAGCATCCGCAGGGACCAGGGACAGCCCAGCCACGGCGAGCCAGGTCAGTTCCGATGCTCAGGAACTGCACTGAGTAAACACGAAATGCAGGAGCTCGGTGTAGTTTGGGTTTCTTTCTTTCTACTCCTACTCCAGCCACGAGAAATTATTCTTTTAAATAGCCCAAACCTAGTTCACCTTTGATACTTATGTACCAAAATCAATTTCTTCTTTTAAATAACCCAAACCTAATTCACCTTTGATACTTATGTACCAAAATCAATTTCTTCTTTTAAATAACCCAAACCTAATTCACCTTTGATACTTACGTACCAAAATCAATTCCACTCATCAGAATAGTCTGATCCCACATTAAAAAGTATGACAACACGTAGACTTTGTTCTCAGTTTCCTATCCCTCCTTGCAAGAGTTTGTTAATAGTTTTTTGGGGTTTTTTTGTCGTTGTTTTTTTTTTTTTTTGGAAGCAAGTATTTTTATTTATCTCAAGAGATTCCCAAGGGCAAATTGAAAGCAAAAGACACCACGGTGTGATACCAGAGATAGAAGTACAGTGACTAATGCTAACATCCTTTCTGAAAGCTTCAAAAGGTAATAAAGTAGATAAGGTTATTGGATAAAAAACTTCATAAACCACAGAACTGCTGCTCAGGAATGACAGTAATCTATTCTTCAAATTTAACAATTTATTTTCAATGGCAGTTGCCCTTCTAATTATAGGATAAAAGTCAGCAATAAAGTTGAAAGGTCATTTCTTTCAGGAGATGAGTACTTAACCAGTAATTAACTTCCTTTCAGATTGCCAGATAATTTCCTGACTAGGTTGGGAAAGATTTACCAGTTTGGAAAAATGTCTTTGGTCTTGTTCAACCCAAAACACAACACAGTTGTTTTGCTGAGCTCTCCTGAAATATTTCACTCTGAATTAAGAAAATCATTTGCAGTATTGTTTTATGGAAATCACAGTATAGACCTGATGCTCTGCATACTCGTAGTGAGTTCCACAAATGCACTGCCTCCTGATGTTCAGCGCATTCAGAGTAGCCCTGAGAGTCATGTGGTTGTGTGCAGACAGTGGGAAATCATTCCACACAGGCAGATTGACTCTTAGGGAAAAGGATGACATCAGCACAAGGCCGTGGTGGCAGGAATTCATGCAATCTATCTTCTTTCAGTCAGTTACAAGGAAACATTCGACACATGCTGATGGGTTTCATTTTCACTTAAATTCAGACTAAAACATTTCAGCGATTTAAAATTAAATCCTGCTGGTGTTCCCATTCCATGATTTTTGATCACAAACTTTTCTTTGACCTTCAGGGCAAAACCAGACATTCACATGTTGGGGTTTGCCAAGGACCGAATCTATCAGCTTGTTATCAGCTCTTTGTCGGAGTAATATATGCTACAACTGGGTCTAAACATCGTCACGACCATATCCAAATACCACATAAGAAAAACATTTGCTAAACTCTATTTGACAGTGGGTGACAGATAATCTGATACTCTGTGATCTTTTCAAGAAGGAAGAGTCTTAGACTTCCTTCAGATAAGAGCACTCTCCTGTCATCTGCACTTCAGCCCTCAGCCTCCTCTTGAGAGGCAGTGTCTCACAGAATGGGATTGTAACAGGAGCCCGGGCTCAGGGCTGTCAGGCGCCTACGTGATTAGGGATTGTTCCAAGTAGTTAATCACTAATAATCCATTGCTTCACCCTGATTTTTCTACCAAATGCTGATTTTCAGTCATCAGACTTGTGGAAAACATCTCGCTCAAGATGAAAAAGAGGGTAGTAGCACCCACTTTTTAGTTTGCTGAGGAATGACAGAATACAAATTTCAGTGACTACTACTTTTTGTGAGTTTCAATGTCCCAGTGCATGCTAAGCAAAGTGGACTTGTGATTAAGTTTGGAGAAGAATTAAAAAAAAAAGCCCGAACTGGTAATAGAGGAAAGCTTTGTATCAGAGTTGCAGTATTGCTGATAGGGAACACTAAAAGAATCAGAAATTGCCCTAAAACTCAGAAACTTACTTCTTTATTGAGATTTCTATGTACTGACTTAAGGAGTTCTCTCTTTTTGTAAATTTTTTTGTATGTAGATATTTATCATTGTTCAGATTCCTGGAATTCAGCATTGTACCTGGAAACCTTTTGGAGTGTTTTGCATGTGTGGAAAGGACTCTTTCTGTAGGTGGAAATTTAGGAGACCTACATGAAGTCATGTATGTCCCGTTGTGGTGTTCATATATGGAATTACCAACATCCCTCTGTGTTACCACTGTTAATGTTTTCTACCTCTCAATCTCATCCTGCATCAATGAAGATAACTGTGAGAACTGTATGCATTCACTTTAAAAAAAAAACCCAAAACACTTATCTCTGCCTTTAGGGAACATTTGCACGCAGCAGGATGTTTGCAGACAAGCTGTGGGGGTTTGCATCAGTAAATCAGTAAGTGATATGTATGAAAGAAAGCTCTTACAAAGCCTGACAGCAAAATGCATTTAAGATGCTGTTGTGAATTACAGTCACAGCTCACGCATATGGTTCCTCTCCAGCTAAAAAAGCTGTCGGGGAAGAGAGAAAACTTCATTGCAAAACATGGAAATGCAAAACAAGGGCAAAGAAAAAGGGGCACAGGACAGAGGTCAGATTTCCCCTTTAAAAATAGGGCTAAGGAAAGCTTAGATGAAAGATTAGTAAGGCTGGAGGGAATGCCATGGAAAAAATGTCATCAGGCATCTGACCCTCTGTGCCTTCACTGAAGTCTGCATCTGTGGGGGAGTGGCAGCCACAGTCTCTATTGGAATTAGGCTCTTCTTTGGGTCTAAAATAAGGTTTTTGACCTAGATACTATGTTCTTATAAAAACACAACATACCAAATGTGCTACAGTGTGTATATGTATATCTCTACCTACATGAGTATCACAGGATGAGGCACAGAAGCTATTAGTCTATAAATTACTCCATCTGCATGGCATTTCTCATGTGGTTGTTCCTAGATATCTCAAGCCACAGATATTCTCCATACCACCAGGAATAAGTGTTTTCTGCAATTGTTGTAGGAACAATGATTTAGTAGCACTGGAAATGAAGAAAGCCGTTGAAAAAGTATGGAAATGCAGTACTATGAAGTACATCGAGGTGTGTGAATGGTTTGACATGTTTCATTTCAGTTCAGAAAACAGTGAAAGGTCCTACTACACACACACAATCAGCTCAGACTGACAAAAGGAAGATTTTCTTCCTTGTAGAACTGTTGGATCCAGAAGCCATTATTGGTGCATTTCTTTTCCACTGAAAAGATCTCATGGCAGAGAGCTATGAAAATAAACACAAAAATACCTGAAAACTGGAATTCAACAGCTGTTCAGCAGCTGTTTTGCTGCTCTTTCTAGTCCAGTAGCCGCTGGAGTAGGTGAGTATCAAGGAGTAAGACCTCTCCCACCAACTGAGCCAATAAACTTTTAAGCTGGGGTCTCTTTCAGTTTTAGCTGCATTTGCATTTCAGTTTAATTTTGTCACAATTTCAAGGCTTTGTGAGAAGGAAAAATCTGGAATAGGCTTTTGGACCAGATTTGCACACTGGCTGAGCAAAGCATGACTTCCCTTTGAGAAAAAAGCAATTGTGCTCTGGTGTGAGTTGCTTTTGCTCAGTCACTGCCTGTCCTGCTCCATCCTGTCAATATATAGATCAAACATCTCTGCAATTAATGTTTAAATACACAGAGCTAAGATTTATAAGCTGAAATCTGTAGGAAGAGGGACTCTTCATCTATGTCTGTGGCTGAGTGCAGCCGACTCTTGGCACAAATGACCAAAATTAGGAAGTTATTCTGGGCCTGCAAAGACATGATGAGTGTATTTTTGTACAGATCCGTCTCAGGAAGCATCATGCTACTACTGAATAATGCTTTCAGATATTTCCCAAAACCACCATTTGATCCTACAGAGAATTAATTTAGAACAGAACTTTTTATAATAATCACCTGATCAAAATAACTTGCTGGAGCCATCACATATAAGGACAACTGCCCTAGGAAGTAGATCACACACTATTTTCAATTAGTAACAGGGCCAGGGAGAGCAAATTATGTAAGAGCTATTTCCCAATCTCCAGGGAAGGGAGAGCAATGACTGTCTTGATCACGTTCTGTTGCTGCAAGATACAGTGGGATTTCCTTCTTGCTGCATGGTCTTACACTTTTGGGAAGATGGAGAGGGCACATGGATGGGCTCTAAACTCTGAAATGAGTTACCCAACCATGCTTCTGTCTTCTGGAAGAAAAAGCACATGCACTGACAGACCTACAAGTTATCATATTTGTGACGGCCTCTCCTGAAACAAACAACTCTGTGGCAAACTTCACTCCATGAGCAATTTTTAAGAGGGTGGATTTTTGCCGAATTTTTGAACTTTTCTGAGACTCTGTCATATTTGACTTTCTGTTCAGCAACCCTTCAACATTACTCCAGGAGGTCTAATGTCCTGAATTCACCTCCACCTAGCACAAAGAGAGAGCAGGGTGTGCAGTATCTCACCATTATGACATCTGACACCACCATGGCTAACTGCAGCAGAGACCACAGGTTACTTTGAATTGAAAATACACATAAAGACACTTGGCCAACCAGCAGAGGGTTGTGGGTGTGCTTGGTCTTCAGAAGAGGCTGTTCTAAGCTATGTGGATATAAGGCATCCTGTACCACCTTAGTCTAGGTCCCACTGACTCCTCTGTGGAGATGCTGCTAGCAATACAGGCACAGGTAATGGGTGAGAGAAGTCAGAGAGAAACCACTCCCTTTGGTGTAGGCTGCATATTTTAGGGTCTGAGAGGTTTCTGAGCAGAAATTTATCTTCAGACTTCTTGAATCCAGAGTAATTTTGTGTCCTTCCAACATCCCAGGAAGTGGTGAAGATTAAATGAAACTTTCACCAAAGCATGCTTGCTAGAATGGCTTCCTAGGACATCAAGTCCTGTTGGACACAGAACTGGATTCTTACTCTAATTCACACTTCTCTAAGCTGCTTCATCGTGGTTGAACATCTGCTGGTCCAGTGAGCTCTAGGAGCTAAGACCACATCAAACAAACTAGAAAGAGTAAATTCCAGAAACAGGAATTCTTGAAGTTACCTAAATCTACATGTGTTTTGTTGACACTTTGTAGCATATTCAGAAACACTGCATTACTAAACATTAAAAGTGTTTTGCTCATAGGTACAAATAGCACTGATGTAACCACTCATTCATCTAACAGCATGAAGCTGCTGGAGGAAGGGACAGTAAGCTTGTATAAAAAGGAAGAAGATAAATTATTATGGATTTGAACAGGAATGCAACTTTCTGTTCCCTCTCATTGAAGGAAAGCAAAAATTTAATGCTGAGTTAATTTAAACACTCAGCCATGAATTAAAAGATATTGATGCCTTCTTATGAAAATAAAACAAGTAAAAGCATCAGATTCTCCAAAATAACAAAAGAGTGGCAGTAGAACCTTTTTTCATTGGTATTATTTTATTTTTATCAAAGCATGAAGCAGATTATAGACTACAGATGGGTGCACTCTTCTCTGCTCAAGGAAATCTGGGCCTAATGTGCTCCCTTATTTACTGGGGAAGAGCATCTGAGTATCACATGCAAATAATAATGGAATGTAAGTCTCTCCTTGTCTTCTTACAAAACTACCCACTGAAGAAAATCCTTAAACAGCAGTTGAACAAACTATAGAGTAGCCCTGCAGACTTATGGTTAAGGTGCTGAGAAAAAGGGAGGCACATCAATGTGTCTATGATGTGAGCTGGGAGCCCAAGCTGCCATTATTTTTTATTCACTGTGAAATAGCTGCTTATGGCTCAATTTTCATACACACAGGTGATGAAGGCCACTCAGATCCTGTAGGATGGCTGCCTATTTTCTAGCTGCTGTTCTATGGCATTGCAAACCTCCCACAGGTCCTGAGTCATATCTGCCAGCCCAAGATGGGTATTCTGTGTATCCCAGGGCATCTTATGTGGCAGTAGGGCACCTGTGTTTAGGCAAGTGCTGGCTGGTCAGCTGAGTAGCAGCAGACTGGGCACCTCTGACTCTAATGAGCGGCTGACCCTGACTCCACTGGGAGCGGGAACACCGAGTTCACTGGCACATACTTCCAGTTGGGTATCTGGTTCCTAACCCAGAGATCTTCTGTGACAGTGTAAAGACCATTAGGGTCCTCACAAAGATGCAAAGCTGCCAACATTTTCAATGGACTAACATGGACTTTCATCTCAGGCAATTCCTCTTGTCCCTAACGCTTAAAACACCAGCAACTCCTCAAAGCAAAAGAACAAAACCTCCTGATGTCATAAAGTGAACGATGATGGAATGATGGAAAAATAACTTCAACTATTGATTCTCTAACAGCAATGAAAAAGAGAAACCTTTGTTTGAAGTCTTCAGAAATTCGTGACTGAGAGCAGAGAGAGTGGGCTGGGTGGGATAAGAAGGGGCTGTTTCCCAGTCACACAGTTCCTCAGACTCAAGAGATAAAACTGCTTGCAGTGGGACTGAGAAAAGTCTAATTACAACTGAAGTTAACATCCTATCCACTTGTCTTGTCCCTCATTTTACAGATTTTTACATTCAGGGAAAAGTCACATTAGTGTCTGAATAAGAACAATTTTTTTTTCCCTTTTCATTCTAGAGCAATTATTAAATTAGGACCTCTAATACACTGGAATCTCTGCATACCCACAAATGATGAGTCTAGTATTCATCCCTATCCCAAGGGAAATTTCCCCAGCTAATTTATTTTCAAACTTGATTTGCCGCCCCCCTTTAAGAAACACTCTGGATGTCCCCTGATGAAACATGAAATACATTCCATGACTTATTTTCCAAGCACTTTTGATGTGTTGGGCAGCTACAAATGTTTTCACAACTGAAGTCCCCCCACATCTCTCTGCCATTGTTTAGTTATGCAACCACCTTGTTTGGTTGACCCCTGAAATTAATATGAAAAACTCATCCAGTTTTTCATGGAAGAGAGGAGTAGTGTAGCATGGTGGGTTTTTTTAGAGCTCTCTTAAAGTGATATATTTAGGAGGTATGAGGGGAAAGAGCCGGGTTGGCCTTTATTTATCTTCCCAACAGGTGCAGTACAGGGAGGCACAAAGGCAGCATTTGCTAAATTCAGTTTTGCCAAGTACAAAGCACTCTTTTATCTGCTGAAAGACTGTTCCCTGCTTTCCTCCTAAACTCAATGAGCTTTTCATTTTAGTGTGGCCATATTAAATATTTTACTCTTGCTCACAGATGCACTGTTTTTCACACAGGATGGACAAGCTTTTCAACTCAAGTAAGAACAACAGCAAGTGAGCCAGATCAATCTTGCAGTATCCTCCTACAGCGGTATTAAAATAAAGTCAATGCACTGTATAAGAAAAAAAAGTAGTGCCTTCCATTTACACCATAATAAAACAAAACATAAAAGCTCAAAGATAAATCATGATGAATTTTCAGTCAAATAAATTTGATTGAAAAATTTGTCAGAAACTTAGCAACAATGGAGGCAGAAGGTTAAAGAATAAATCTGAGATGCTCTGGTGTCTCAGAAGGAAGTGTGGGAGCAACACTTGGAAGTTGGCAATGGGAGGGCAAAGGCAATCTAAGAACAACTCAGTTCCCAGTGTGCAACACAATCTGTGCAGGAGGTGCTGCTCCGTGGGGCGCAGGACGGGAGCGCAGCCCACCCTCACAGATCTCATTACAACTGTGAGGCGTAAGTTTGTTTTCCATTTGAGGAGGGCTTAAAATTTATTAGCTAGAGGTGATGAAGAGAAACTTTCTAAAGAATTGGGAGGGAAAACAAGATAAGGGGTTAGGGTTTCAGTCTTTCGTCATCCACCAAAATTCATTTACCTGCGATTTGAATACGGAGCTTGCAAATGATACATATGGACCTGACTTTGAGTGTGGTTTGGCTCTGAGACTGAAGGAAGTTAAAAATAATGGGAATACATTCCACAGTCAATTCTGCAGAGGGGCAGAGGTGATGGCAGAAGATGGATGTGTGTATGCTTTCCTTTTGCATCACTATGCAGCAAGGAGAGAGCAGCTGCACTACCCAGCGTGGTGCCATATAAAATGGCTATACAGGTCCAGTCTCCTGCATGGAAAGCATTAAACAATGTTGTAAAATGTTCACATGCTGGGATCTTGAATTTTCATGAAAACTTTCCATCAGCAGTTTTAATTTTGACACAAGCCAAATCTGTATAGTGAAGCAGAATTCCCATTCAACTTCTTTTTCGTCAATGAAAAATTGTCTAGCCTTGAAAATATGATATTAAAAGAAATCTGACATTAATTAGCTCTTAATCAACCCTCATGCCTAGATTTTTTCCCATTGCAATGCTGCTCTACATGTCTACGTATATGATATATATGACTAAGTGACTTGTTTGACAGTGACTGTTATCTTGATACCCCTTTATATATTGTAAATATAATGCAACTATAAGGATAGAAAAAAATCTCACAATGGAACAAAACTAATTATGTTTAAAAGCAAATAGAAGTAAAGGCTGTTTCCACTGGGTATCTTCATGGAGAGCAGTGTTACCATATCTCCAAAGCAGTCTGCAGTGGTATTTATGTCTGTTTACCTCCTTTCACAAATCGCTTCCTGTTTTACAGATTGTTCTTCTAACAGACAGTATATGCAAGTAGTTTTCTTCACAACTTTTTACATCTATGCTATTTGTAGATTGAAAAAAAATTTACTGAAACGCTGTCTAAAGTAGACACACTGATTTTAATTTTGATTCCTTGCCAAAATGTGGGTGCTCCAGGCGGCATCATTCAAGCAGAGCTTGCAAACACTTAGAAAATGAAGTTGGCAGACTTCAATAAATGCTTTGGCTCAAAATTTGGAATGGTCGCTCATGGCCATGCGTTATTTCCTAGATTGGGGAGAATAAATAAGGCAAATTTACAGAGCTGCCTACTGGGAACAGACTTGCACCTGTCCCTGTGGGATGATGCCCACAAATAGTTTGAAAAGGTTGCTCTTGAGAGACTTGGCACTTTTACAAAAGCGTATCCAAATGCCATGGCCTGTGACAGCTTAAGAGGGCACCTAATTAATGGGCAGCTCTTATTATGAGTATTGGTTAAAGGAAAGGGGGGAGAGGAAAGATTGACTGAGTGATTGCAATAAATCGCAGGAAGTAATTATATGAGGGAGGGTTATTTTATTAGTCACTAGGAAAGCTAAAGGCTGTTAAATTTAAATGCACTGGTTAAGGTCTTTGGCAACTCAGCCACACCCCAGTCACTGACTGGGATCAGTTAACCCATTGATGTAAACTTCACCTTGCACATATATTTTGAGGCAGCTAAGACAAAACTGTCCTACACCACCATGACCATCTACTCCAAAGAAGCTACAGCTCATCTTATATACAGGGCTTGACTTTTAGGGGTACCATAAAGGTCTTAAATAATTAGTCATGGAAGCCAGTTTCTACAGTGACGAATTCCATCAGGCTGAAGCTCTCCAGCAACCTTCTCTAAGCTGAGTGGTGTGTTTAATTTGGTGATCCTATTTGTTAAGAGTGGTTCGTAAGGCTACACTGTCACCAAGTCAGGAATTTTCTCACTTTGTTAATCTAATAATACTAAAATAGCTCAAAGAGCATTTGGCCTGAAAAAAACCCTGGGAGCTTGCTACAGCTGAAAAATTAAGCTACATACGTCAGAGACTGTAGTGACAAAAAACACACAAAGCTGAGATCTTCTTAGCATTCAAGTGTTAGCCAGTTTCTGATTTCTCACTACTTGATTGTGTGTGCTGTGTTTAATTTGCAGGGCCTATGCAAATGAGGAGTATGGGATAATTCAAGTAGGTGGCTTCTGTTGGAAATGTCAGAAGAACACTGCTTAGGTCCCCATGTGATGCAGAAACTTTAAGACTCTTTTTCCCCCTCCTTGTTTTCTACTGTAGTCCTCCAACAAACTCGCCAAAGGTTTCTCAGAGAGTCCTTCCAGTGGTAATCTCCAGAATTAGTCAGTCCAACGTTCACCTTCACTGATTATTTTCCTTCAACCCTTGATGCCTTGGAAATTACCATGAGAACAGGCATTTGATGAACATGTGAGGTTCTGAATTCTTACTGGTAGAGCTGGTACGAGTAGAGCTTGCATGAGCAGCAGAAGTGCACTATTACTGGTACCAAATTCTCCTGACACTAATACAGTAGGTGCTCACACTTACAATACAAGTGCTGTCAAAAGTTCAGGTGAGTTCTTGATCAACAAAAAAAATCTTCAGAAAGCAGCTAATCCTTGAAGTACGATAATATAAACCTGTTATTCCCCTGATCTCCTGGCTGCAAATAAACTGAGTGCAATAAGGAACAACCAGTGCACAACCCAACTGTATCACTTCTCCAGGGCTCACTACTGCTTGTGAATTCTAGCCCTCTTAAGGCAGAATGGTTCAGTATTTTTTAGGTCCTGAATATTGACTCATCAAAAATCACATTTGTTCCACTGACAATATGATGTTGCTCAGAGCTGCTAAACTTATTTTGTAACACAACCATGGAGCTGCATTGGTAATCACTGCATTGTAAGAACATCTTTGAAACAATCTAATTTTAAACAGAATAAGAAACATGAGCCTCCAAACTAATTTTCTTCAAAGCACATAACTTTTGAAAGTACGCAAATATTTTAGGGTTGGGGTTTTTTTGAGTTGACAGCCACAGAATGCATTCTGATTAAAGTGTATAATACCCAGTCAAATAACAGATCAAATAAAAAGGACACTTAATACATGTGTAAATAATTTGAATTACAAATAAGACACTCTAGAAGGGGCTTGGCTCTAGGTTTGATATGGAGGATTAGGCTCTTGTATTAATACGTGCACTTGGTGTAGCTATTTTCAGAAGGATACTTCATCTATCATTGTCCTCGAGCACTGAGGAGGGCCAGTAAGTAAAGTGATCACACTGGTCTGTCAACACTACTTGCTTAAGACTCAGTCGTGCAAAAAGTTTAGTTTTCATGTGTCCCCAGCTGAAGAAGGTGCCAAAAATGAGTAATGCTCCTGACAGTTGCTCTGCTCTTTCCTTCCACAAAACCAGAAAATATTTTAAAAAAACCTCGTAAAATGTTTGTAAACTTGTAAAAAGCCAATGTTATTGATAAGCCAGTGTTAAATCAAATGTACCTGTTCAGGCTACAAACATTGGCCTAGAAGATCTTTCAGGATTGATGAGAAATAAATGCTGATTAATGACTTCTATACTTTCCATACCTTTAACATTACCTTAAAGATTAAATTCAGTTTTGCATTTGGGAATGCATTAAGGAAGCTGTGTGTACAGATTTCCTTCACCAATATTTGAAAAGCATATAGAGGCTGCATATTATGGCTTTGAAAAAGCTCTTTATATAGTCAATGTCAAAAAATAATCATCAAAAATTCTTACCAAAACTTATAGATTTGAAAGAAAAATACAAGAAGTGCTATAGAAATAATGTAAATAGAAGAAGCTTATTTAGCTTAAATTTTCAAAATGGTAGAAAAATAAGTATTATCTTTTAAAAAAATATTAAATAGTAGACCCTGAATATTTTTCACCTTTTTCCTCAACCTCCAATGGACAATTCCATGTCTCAGTAGCAGACTACATACTCAGTTTCTTTGCTATGAACTTAATAGCACCGCAGAAGGGGCCAGTATTACTGACTGTAACTATCCTTCTGAAATATAAAATAATAATTTCTGTAATGTGCCAAAATGAATCATTCCAGTTCGAGCTGTACAGAATAACTTATTATATGCTTCACTTATGCGTTAGATCTATAGAATATACTTTTATCAGAACCTTAAAACTGTTTCATAAGCACATCCTTCCCATTCAATAACTATTAGAAAACTGCACGAAAAACATATCAATGTCCTGACTCTTTAGATCATAAGAAATGCTTATGCCCTCTTTTCTGGAGTTTAGACAGCTTAGAAGAGACAAACCAAAAATTGCACTACAGAAATCCTGTAGTCTTTAAAAAATGAATACAGCATTTGCCCAATAAAGTAGCTTCTCAATATCCATTCAAAGGCATAGTATATTGTCTAAAACAGTTTGTGCTATAGCCCTGCCTGAAAGCAGTTTCTTAGTCTGAAAAGATCCGTGATCTCTAATGATTTAGTGATGTTACATGGCTATTGTTCTTAATATTATTTGTGGCTGATATCTGCAATGTGGTCTAAAAGGTGTTTGGTGCCTGTGCTTACTCATCATTCCTGTATTTAAGAAATGCTCAGGTAATGTTCTGCTATGCTTACCATCTTTCTTGGTGGGTTCCGGCATTGTTACAAGGATTCTTTATTCCCAGAGAGTTTCAGCCTTTCAGATGCAGCCAGTAGTAGCCCCAAGTCCAGCGGAGAGTGTGTGAGATCAGTGTGACAAGCAGAGGGTAAGAAGAATTCCTCTGCTTTATATACTGCGGCTGAAATATCAATCAAAATAGCACCTCCTCTCTTTTCAATGCAAACACTTTGAAAATTGACAGTTATGGGAAACCCTTCACATCTGTTGTCTGCAGCCTCTGCTCCCTTGGCTTTTGGAAGGAATCTCTGCTGCATTGCATGGGGCTGATGAGAACATCTATAACTTTCTAAATACAGCCACACAGCTTGCTCTCTGCGTCCCTCTCTGTAACATGCAGACACGTATGCACACGCAGACAGAGGCTGAAAAAGTGACTGCCATGCTATTAAAGAGCCCCTCTTTCCTGCAAAACTTATAGGAAATGCCTGTATACATTTATGCCTCTTCCCACAACATAAAAGTGACAAGTAGGTACAGAGAGCATGCCTGCAGTGAAACCTAATTTTCTTCCTTTAAGAGAGTGTGGTAAGCAAAGACTGAGTGAGAAGCAGAGTGTTTCTCAGTATTAATGAAAAGGATTATTGTGTTTCTGTTTTCAGCAGTGAAGGTCCTCTATACTTCCCTTCTATTTACATTTGTTACACTTTCTTGGGTGCTTTCCATGTAGCCACTCTCATTTCGGCATTGGTAGAGATTATGATGTTCCTTTCAGCATGAGTAATCCATTAACTGGAGAGATTGCTGCTGAGAGTTGAGTTATTCTCTTCTCCACTCATCCAGGAGATCCAACACTGCTTGCCTTTGCCAAGCCAGGAAACCAGGCAGAAGGAATGGAAATCCTATCTGTAGCACACGCACAGAACCACTAAACTAAGCCATTGGGTTGCCCTCCTCTGAGTCTCCCACTTAAACTACAAACATGTAGGCAAGAGAAATGCAGGTCAAGTTAATCAGAGGGTACTGGGATTTACTTTCTTATGCTCTTTCAGGATTTTGGGACAAAAGTGTAGTAGTTAGCACAATAGACGAAGTGGTGCTCAAAGATTTCATGCTATTGAAGCACATGTTCATACCATTGTCAGGTATCAGTAAGAACCATGCTACTAGGAAGATTGCTCAGTGTAGGAATACACCCAAAAGTTACGGAAAATCTATTGTACCTCTTTGAATAGGAATTGGAGACGTAACAGTGGTCGTGTGCCTGGTTATTCTATAGCCAATGCATGAGGGTTTCCTTTGAAATCTGTTTTAGCCTGGCTATTTAGACATCTTATAAAGGATGGGCCTTTTGTTCCTTCTTTTTAAGACCATCATCTGCATTCTTCTGCTCTATTCATTGTGGTGTTTATTATTTGACCGATTCACGTGCCTGTAAAATACAGATAGGCAAGGCTTCTGCCTACAAGAACTTAAACAAGGAATATTAAAGCCGTCTTCCTCCTTTGTTTTACATCACTATCTAGGTAAAGCTGCTTGCATCACTGAAATGATTCCTCTCCTTGGGAAGCTAAGAGTGCTGCCCTGGAAGGGTAACTGGGGATTTTGTCCCTCTGTGTAAGTGGGGTGGCAGTAGGGGAGCAATGTACGAACAGACCCAATAACATGGCAGAGATCCCTTTTTATTGTTCCCCTTTCTTTTGCCCACATCCAGGCAAGGAACTCTGTGATGGCTGGAACCAGAGGGGGATGAGGAGCAGCTGCTGATGCTCTCCAGCACGGTGTTTCCTCAATGGCCCTTTGTAAGATGCAAAGATATTTTGCTTTGCATTCCACCCATCATGTGCCAAGAGGTGCTGAGAACCGTGCCTCTGGAGATTCCTGTTAATACAGGATTAAACCATGGTCACACTCTAGTACTGATAGGTTAGAAAGGACCTCCACTGCAGTCTCACAGTGAGAAAAGATTGGTGGCAGGTGCTTATCCTTACAGCCTTAAAGGGATTCCTTTACAGCAGGAGGTAGTATATTCAGGAAGAAAACCTTATTCATAGTCTACTTTTATGCTACTAAATAAATCAGTACTGACACTGTTTGCTGGACCAAGTGAAAGCGTGTTGTTCTCATCTGCACAACAAAACTTCTTCTCCATCCTTAAGTTGTGAGACTGCAGTCAAAATCTATACAGGGAATAGTTACTGGATGTGCCTGACTTGTGGTTAGGTGTAGGTGGGAGAATGCTGGCTGGCCCAAAATGGTACCAGGGAGCATCTAACCATCCCCAGGGTTATAATCACAGGACAACATTTGAACTCACGCCCTAGACCTGCTTTATTTACAGGTATAGACATAGATAGAAAAATTAAATTGGCTCTATAACCTCTGCTAGGCAGGAAGGGATGAAGATTGGTTGTGAGTAGAAAAAAGAGTGAAGCACTATATTTGCCTTTTTAGTCAATGGAAAGATCTGTGCTTCTACATGTCTGTTTTTCCAGCTGTGAGTGCAAGCAAAAGGCTCTTCAGCTGCACTCAGTAAATTGAAATTGTGGAGCAGCAGCCATCTGAAAATTTGCTCATCCTTTAATTCTTTCCGACCCTTACATTATGCTTGCATAATTCATTGCCTTTCATGCCATGTTCTCACTTACTCTCATAAAACACTCCTGTGTTGTAACTGTCCTGTAAAGTAATTTTTAGTGGTATTATAGAAGGTGCTACTGGGGTAGATTTAGACTGTGATATCTCAGTGTACCTTAGCACTAGCAGTGACAGGGAAAGTAGATTATTTCCTAAGAAAGTTATCCATATTTTATTTATTTCAGTCTAATTCCCAGATGAGTCCATGCCTCAAGCACCCACAGCTATTTCATACTCTGATCTAAGACAACTTAATCATTTCAGTTCATTTTTCTCCCTGCACAAATATTGCCACAACTGTGACCCCTTCTTGCTTGTCCTGTTACAATTAGTACTTTGGTGCTACTGGGACTTGCATTCTTATATGTCTTTTTCCACACTGGCAGAGTGCATGATAGTCATCAAGCTTGCCTTATCACTGCATAGAATGTAAGAGTTGATTTTGGCCAACAATTGTCCAGGTTGATTTAAGACTGCCAAAAAAAAGAAAAAAAAATACTGAAAAGAAGGAAATGCCGGGTGGTCATTTCTAAGCTTATGCTTCTTTGATCACAGAGATGTCTAAACATACTTACAATTCTCTGTCCACACAACCTGTATATTCTCTGTTAATAAATGCATTTGTCTATTCATTTTATGAAGTTTAAATTTTTAATCATTTTTCCTGCCATCCTGTTCTGCTTTCCTATGTATGGCAACCACTCCCCTGATTTGACTGCAACTCATCTTGTGAAGGAGCTGAACCAGAAGAGGAAGCAGTTAACTCCTCTGTGCTGAACACGTGGTTTCTGAGCAAGGGAAAGGGCCATGAGACACCTCTGGACTTAGCCACAACCCTATGTACCAAATGACTGAGCCAAACCTTCACAGAAATTCTGAGGTGGAAAGAGCTGAGCCCCACCTTGTTTCTAGCCCACCTCCTGCACCTCAGCAGACAGAACTAAAGGCTGCAGCATACCCAGCCATCCTTTCATTAACTCACACTATTGCTGAGGCACCCCAGTTTGCCCAGGCTGCCTCATGTCTCTCGATGGAAACGTCCCTTCTCATAACTTGCTATTGTCCCTCCACGCATTGCCTGTGCCCTTGTATTTTACCCATCCCATAAAGTGAATGTCTCCTGAACAAAATTTATCTTCAGCACAGCGTGGCTTTTGTGTACCACCTAAGCCCTCTTCCTCCACCACCTCAGGGGCCAAACATGCAAAACTCTCCGAGCCTTTCCCTTCCATGCCTGCCTCAATTAATCTTCTGTGGTCTCTTTCCAAAGCGTGACTATCCTATTTTAACTCCCTTCAGCTCCTTGAGCAGTTTCCAAACGGCTGCTAATCAGGGCGTCAGAAAATTAAATCATTCTCTTCTGTCATTCTCTCCTGTCTGTTTTTAATAAATTCCCGTGGTCAAACATCCAGAGCTGTATTTGCAGTTGCAGCTGCTAGATCTGCATCAATAACTTCATATTTGCTGCTATTTCAAGGACTGAACTCTCTCACTTGTTTCAGTCTCTAGTCTATTAGGTGCCTGTCTGCTTGTTGCCAGAGAAAAATCTTCATCTTGTCACTGAGCCAAAGGATCAGAACACTCCTAGAAGGCCTCGGAGACAAATCTTTGACCAAAATATTTAACCAAATGGTAGTCACATGATTTAGTTCTAGGTAGTTCTGTGAGGAGCAGGGAGTTGGACTTTGTGAGCCTTATGGTTCCCTTCCAACTTGAGATGCTCCATTCAAAATTTTTGAATTTTAAAGTTTTATTGATATTGAGAAAAGCTGATCAATTGAAATAAGAATGCCAGGCAAAAATGATCAGTGTAGATGAGAACGGGAAAGGATTCCCAGTCCTTTAATATGTGTTGATATTAAAAAATAAACAGCATCTTGGGTTTGTTCTTAATGAAGAATCCAGAGTTTTGAAGTCTCATGTAACAGAATACGATTCTTCATCAGCCTTAATATCTGGAGCTTTGGAGCCCTTGGGAAACAGTTATTTACAGAACCCAAGAATGAAGGATGAAGGACAAAAAGCAGTAGCAGATGAGCTCCCCCCTCCCGTCAGGAGGAACACATAAACACCTTTATCCAGGGGGACACTGGAATGAGGTTTGACAGTGTCCAAGCCCCATCCCAGTCCCAAATCCCCTCCCATGAGGCAAAAGAATGGTCAGAACAGAAAGTTTCCTCAACACTCCATGTCTACAGCAGAATTACATCATAGTGATGACATTTTCTGCTCCAATTCTGCCTTTGCCACATGGGCTCTTTGAAATCATAGGTAGGACATTACAGATTTTGGTGAATTTATTTATTGTTATCAGTGATATTTGATATCCACTGGTATTTTTTTCTTTTCTACCAATAAAAGTAACAAATCCATTATTTCAATTTGTACCATGCTGGCAAGTGGAAAGCTAGAAGTGTTCAACCAAATATGAGCAACCAAAAAATGCAGAGCTTCTATTTTTGCAAGGGAAGAATGTTGTGTCTTAGAATATGTTACCTTTTAAGTCCCCATCTAATTTGTGAAGGTATTCCTTTTTGTCTGGTATCTTAGCTGAACTTCCTAGTGTTGATGAAAGACACCTGGATTTACCTGGCCAGCTCAATTTAATCACAGCCTTGCACTGTAGACTTGCCAGGAAAAAACCTCTCCTACCCTGTCATGAACTCTACTTTTCTTCCATGTAAATGAGACATGACCTTTGTTAAGAAATACTTTCTATATTGATGTAGCATCCACAAATGGGGCCTTACTCTATCTAGCAAGACGAGGGAAGATTAAACTTTAAAGCCTACACTGGATTTTTTTTCCGAGGCAGTCGGCTTGGAGACACTTCAAGGCATGTACAAGATGTCGTTGACAGATAAACACCACTTGTCAGCTTTACCTTCTGCCTTGCAATGACCCAGAGGGTGACATTACTGTGTAAGCAACACATGCCCCATGGTGTCCTATAGCAGTCAGAGTGTTTCCTTTCTGACAGTAAATTCCAGCACTCTGAGGCACTCGGCACCAAAGTCAAGAGCTGGTGCCTAGGTCAGGGCAGCAGGCAAGGCAGCAGGAGGAGGAAGGAGAACAGCTTCTTTCTGTCAACTGCTTGGCTGGATCAGTCAGAAAAAGTTAAGTTGAGGATTGATAAGAAAGGAAAAGCGATGGGAACTTTGCCACTGCTCTTCAAGAGAGGCAGACCTTATTTCACTCTGTTTTTAGGAGGAAATTTGAAAGACAACCATGCAGCCAGGAGAGGAGAGAGACTTTGCAGTCCAGGTTTTTTTTCTTACTTCCACAGGTGAAACTGGGAGCAGCTCCTCACCTGAGCTATGCCTAGGTAAGCAAGACTATGCTGGGTTTACATGCTCCAATTTCCTGGAATCTGTCTGATTGAGAATGCCTGATGCAGGATATCAAGCAGAGGTTTCTTTGGCCCTGGTTTAACCTCTTCATTAAGCATGTGAAGTTACCTCAGCAGCTCACAAAGAGCACGTGGTTTGACCCAGCAGATTATGGTGTGTCATGCTGGGATGGTGTGTCCAGCACTGGCCAATGAGGCCTGGGATGAGGTAAACATCCCTTCACCATTGAAAACCAAGGGCTCTGATCTTGGCTACTCTCTCAGAATTGCAATTTCTTTTTGTTTTCTAATATGCATATAACATTTCACCACTGAAGCTGGTGGATTAATTTTAACTTATTTTCAGCTCATTTGATGTGGCTTATTAGCAGTCAGAAAAATTTCAAAAACATGGTTGTAGAAATTTAGCCCTGAAAAGTCCTGAAATCCATAACTATCCCAGAAATAGCAGAGATTTTCCCAAATTCTTTTTTCCGGGTCTGTTTCCCTACTGGTTAATTTAACATGTTCCAGTTCCAATAGTCTGCCGGTACCTTTTGTACCCAAAGATGCACACTCTGCATTATAGGGAATGCTTGCAACAAGGCCTCTGGATGAAAGTATTAGAAATATATGGATATAAAATTTTTTATTTTATTTATTTTATTTATTCTCCTTTAGAAATTTAAATATTTTAGACTTACAAGTTTTACTACTTCATTGAGGTAGATATGTATTTAAACTACTCAGATTAATGATATAAACACAAGTGTCAAAGTTCATTAATATTCAAAGACAAAATCCAAATCCCAGCGTGAAGGGGCTGAAAACTTTGAAATTAACTATTTGATAACCTGGAAATATTGTGAAAATGGCTGTTCTTATTGTGGCTGTTCTTATTCAGATTATCACCATCTCAGGTAACCCTTGTGTTATAATGATCCCATGAAGGTACTTAACAGAAATACATTCAATTCCCTGGTGTCTAAAGTAGTTCATGCACATCCTAAGCAGTTTCCTTAACTGGGGCATAGCTTAGCTCTGTCTTGGTAGATTGGGGTTGATATCCCATTCTTTCAGCCCACAGCTCTCATCACACCCTCTTTGCTTCCTTTGAGAACCTATGGAGTGTGCATTGGTACCAGTTTGCACAGTGGAACCTTAATCTTAGCTGCTACTGTGCTATATTATTACTATCTACAATGCCTGAGATACTGCTGCATGTGAGCAGATGGAATAAAAGGAGCCAAGCGCTGGGGCTGGTATTTATCTTTTATCTATGAAAACACTTGTTCTTAGCATAAGTGCCATATAGTCATAACACCATAACACACTAGGCTGATTTGTTTGACATATTCATAGCATAGTTTGCTGATACACATCATCCAGTGCTGCTGTGGACTGCTGCAGTCAGGATGGGCCCATTCTCCTTTCCCTTCTCTCTTCCTCCTTCTTCAGGCAGGAGGCCGTGCTCCTTTCCTTGTGCTGGAGCTATGCAGGAGTCAGTTCTGCTTACTGGCCTGAGTGGATGCTGCTCTTTTGGAGCAGGAGGTACTTTATTTCTGCGGGCTGATCCTGCTGAAGCAATGCCCTCTATCAGCCCTGTGATCACTAGATGTGAGGAAAAGGGAGCACATGGCAGGAGAGTGGGACTATCTCTCCTAGCTGCAACCTACACACACATAGTGTTAAGTTTAACAGGAAATTATATCCTTGTTGTGTCCAAGGTCCACAGTTTATAAACATCCACTTCCTATTCTGGAAGATAATAGAGTTATGTGTGAATTATTCTATACTGCTCTCAATTCCAAAAACATCTGTTTCATGGGGAGATTTTCTTTACTTATCCAAATCTTTTTTCCTTTGTATTGGATGAAAAAAAGTCAAATTCCTTTCAAACTTCCGTGAGCCACTGGGGGGTCCTATTGATTCACTGAGGAGAGTGAGCATGGCCTGCAGGGGACATGACTGAAAAGGCAGGATGCAAAGAAAGCCTGCAAAAATCAGCCCTGAATCTCCACCTTGGTGGAGGCCTTTACCTTCTCACTAAAAGCCAAGGTTTATTCAGTTTTTGTCATTTGGTCTGTGAGCCTGGCCAGCCCTCAGAACTTTGTAGCTCCCCTTGAGCTTGACAGATGCTGGTGATTTACCTTCCTCCTATGCACATTATGTGATGAAAGGAATGACATACATCCCTTCTGCACTAATAAATGTCATCTTTTATGTGACACACTTAATCTAAATGGCTGAATGACAGGAATGTGGTGACAACACCCTCGCTGCATTTATGAGCACCTTTTGGCTTTCACGTGAACACAGTGCCTCTCTATGCCAGTGTTTCCAAAGTCTTTGTAACCTCTACTCACTCTGAGTCAGCACTGGGCTGCATATTAGTGATGTCTTTTAAATAAGTGATGAGGAAATTTCCTTGGGGAAAACCCCGTGTGTAGAAGATTCTGACTCAAAGTTTTTGGACATCATCCAGCATTAACTTTAAAGACAGGCTGTAGCTCAAAAGGCTACATGCATTGGTAAGATTGAAAATGAAAAAAGACTTGTTAGAATAAGTTAGCAGGTATTTACTGCATTAACTAAGCTTCACAAAGCCTGGTGAAAGTAGACTAAACAGCCTGGTTAAAATAATCTAGAAATAATATTTTATAGATAAAGGAATAAACAGAGACAAGCAATGGTATTTGAAGATCTTTGTGAGGTATTGGATCAAAGAAAGGAACCCAGATATCTGATTCTTGGTCTTTGTCCTTGCCTCCTAGTCTGAGGTATATGCTGCTTCCTGGATCTTTAAAACCTGGAGGAGTAATCCCAGGAAGATATATTTCACTTTTGCCCTGGGCTGCACATATGACATTCAGAACAGGCACTTGCTTTTGGGCTGAGATCCCTTGTGCTTAAGTTTTACTGAGTGCAGTGCCAGCTTCTGCATCTGAACTCATCTCTCCCAGCCATGGAGCCAGTGGAGTTCTGGTCACAGGTCTCAGTTCAGTTTCTTTAAGATGATCTCACACAGCCATCTGAGAGTGCCCTCTGGTATCCATCACAGCTCCCCTTGCCCCTGCAGAGCACATGGATCATCAGCGTCAAATCCATCTCCTTCAGATGACTTAGTAACTGCAGGCACCCCTGGTAGCACTAGACACCTATCTTGAGGCACCACCACTTATCAAATGGAGTTTACAGGGCAATGCAGAAGAGAATTTTAGGATAGGGTAGCTCATATTTTGGAATTTGAAGGTGATACTCCTTACAGTCACCAACGCATTTGTTAGTGCTCCAGAGATACCCAGGCTCTAGAGAGCCCTTCTCAATGCACCTTTCACAGACTTTACAGTCTGACTATTCCTTTCTCAATGGTACAATGAATCTATGGGGCAAATTTTTAATTTAATTAGTATGCTTTATAAAAAAAAGTTGGCATTGCAGGCACTCCTGTATGGGAAAAATTCTTCTTCCAAAAATAAATCCTTCCTGCTCAAGTTAGAGCCTGAGGCTTAGGGTATTAGCAGTCTGGAACCATAACAATACAAACACATGAGAAGCCCAAAGAGGGCTGCACAGCATTTGTGCACTATGCCATCACTGCTTTCTTATTACCAGTTCAATTACCCTTCTGGGATTTCTTCCACAGGAATTTTCCCCTGAACATGAACTGCATAAGCAGGAAGACTGTGTGCTATCTACTGGCACCTTGAAAAGCATGACAAACTTCTTTTCTTTCAAGTTTTAAATTAAATTTAAAAAAAAAAAAACAGTGGCTTGAAATATCTCAGCAGTAAACTGATCATTTATACAGTTGAAAATGCTTTTTTGTACAAACTTCTCAGGCAGGCAGTGGCAGTCCAGACTTTTCCCCACCCAAAAGGAACCAGCCAGCGTCCCGGACTGTTTGTTTCAATGTTCCTTCCTCGTGACTCTTCCTCATGAAGCATTCATATGGGCATTTTGGCCAGTTCAGCTGGCCTAAACACTAAAATGTACTGAAAATGAGCAGGTATGCCAAGAGAGTTTATACTGCTTAATGGTGAATATGAGGAGGAGAATTTCTAATCCCATCCTCTATTATTGTCACCCTGAACAATCCAATCTCTGCTGTAGTGTTCATACCAAAATAACTGAGGAAAATGGGTGAAAATCTCCATTTCCACTTGACAATGAAAATCATTTAACTGGGAGAAGTCTGCCTCTGGCTTCCTTATCACTTAAAGATGATAAGCCCAACAACTGGAGCAGATATGGCATCCTCAGGAAGTGAGCAGTTTATACAACGGATTAGAAAGTTAACATCCTGTGTTCTTCTCTCTTCTGCCACGCAGGTCTGTGGCATACAACACAGGTCAATTTCATCCTGATTTGGGAGTTGCATAAATCTCAGGATGACAGTCTTTGTCCTGATAGTCAGATGTCTGTGAGATGTTTGTGTGTACTGGCACACACAGTCTTAATTCAGAGAGTCTTTTCAGGACAGCAATCTTAAGGAAGATTTTAAACAAGAAGATGAAAGACTCATGGACTACAACTAAGATGTAATTCTGTTTCTACAAGAGGTCTCAGAAAAAGAGTTATGAAAGAAAATATTTGGATGTTGTGATAGGTAGAATTAGAGAGATGCAAGCAAAGAAAGTTAAGTCTGGATTATGGCACCTTCAGGGTTTGGGAGAGTGTGAACATGAAATGCAATTTGGCACAATGAGGAAGGAGAAATCAGTGAAAAATTCAAAGCAATGTAAAGTACCAAAGATTGGAGGGATTTTATTGATAACTTAAGCCTCTCTAGGGTTACGAAATGAGGTTAAAGCATAAAAGAATATTTAATCTGAAGATGATATGAATGACTGAATAAGTGAAATAGCTCTACTTTAAGGCAGCATGATACAACCACCATGCTCAGTCAGGCATACTCAGCACAGTTTTGGTGTAAGAACACACATTTGCACACAGGTGTGCTTCTCCCCAGCTACTGATCCCACTGAACCTAGCAGTGCTCCCTGGTGCAGGTGCTGGTGGGATTCTGGGAAGAGGCCCTCCAGGAATTGGAAGGTAATGCAAAAATCCATCATACCCCAAAGAAACTCTTCTACCCTCCAGGTAAGTGTGTAATTTCCTAGCACTCGCAGAAAGAAGGGCAAGGGTGGCCAGCTCTTGATTCTTACAAAGGGAGAAAAAGTTTTGTCAAAAAAAATTCAGCTGTCTCTGAAGATGCCCATTTCTCAGAAGTCTAAATAGCTCCAGCTTACACAAGCTAAAAAATAAGTGTGTATCAGCCATTCTGTTCCCAGATGTTCAGGAACATCCAGCTGCCCACAGACAGCCAGAAATTGACTTAAACCAGATTTTAACCCTCTGTCTGTGGGATGTCATGCTAGCAAACACTGCAGACTAAATGGGCTCTGACATGATGCAGGGTTCTTGTATACTTACACAGCTGGTTTCTAATCCTGCCCTAGACACTAAATTAACCTTTCTGCCCTTAGCATTTTGCATGGAAAAACTGACAAACTTACTGGGGAAAGGTCTACTGTAAATAATACTAGTCCTTAATTTTGTCACTATTTAGTAAATGGTGCTACCAGGAGCCAGCAAGCTCACACCAAGTACTATTTTACTTACTCAGCAACTGAGAGCATATCAAAGAGCAAAGTGTGTGTACTGAGATGACGGGGGGGGATCAAAATGTGCCCTCTCTCCTCCTTAATAACAGCATAATACCTAAATTTGTAGTAATCCCTATCTGGGACGTCCTTTAGACATTTGCATATATATCTCAGATTACATTTATTGAGCTTCTTAACAGGTTGTTCATACCATTTGATAAAAGCTTATAATGCCAAGAGATGAGCAGTACTCTTCCAAAACCTCATAGTTTTCTGATATTTTCTCTATAGCAGAGATTACTGGATTGTGTCTTTAGATTTTGATGGGTTGAATTCCCTATATGCTGTTCTGGTATTGATAGAACCTATCACAACTGCTTTAAAACTTTCCCTTCTCTTTTTCATTAAAGCAAAAAAGTCTCCATCTTAGAATCTGCCACCTTGCATGTGCAGCCCATCACTTTAATGCTGTTCATATGTCTCACTTTTCCAGTCCACGCAGATTTCTATTTCACAACATTTTGTGCAGTGAAGCTGCTGGAAGGAGGCACTGGAGGAGGCACCTCTGAGTCACTGAAGCCCTTCAAACCTGCTGATTCTGCTACGAGCAGCCCTGCACGTCCTCAAGCACATTCTCCAGTGAGCTCTGCACAGCAGGTACGGGCTGCTCATTCAGCTGGGGAAGCTGATCGTGTCAAACCCAGCTGAACAGATTTAAATCTACTGACTTCCCTTCTGGGGGATGGAGCTGCTTTCTTGAGATCTGTCAGTGAGGCATATTTTGGCTCAACCTTTCCAGACACCTCCTCTTCACTGACATTGCCTTCCTCACTGGAGGTATCACGGAGGTTGTATTGCACTGGCAGTATCCCTTGGCACAGTGTCAGTCTGACTCATCTTCCATTTCATTACAGGGTCTGAAAACAGCTGCAGCTGTCAGAGGTTTGCTGTTACTTTAAAGCATTATGATAAAACTGTGCTTGCTAAATTATCCTGGTAAGTACAGCCTCCACAGTGTTAGAAGAAAGGTACAAAAAATGAAGTCTCTTGCAGTTCAGTATGACCACAATTCCCCAGGTTTGTTCAAATTTGAACAACTGCATAGGAATTCATAGCCACAAAACAAAAGCTAACACCCTGTTGCATGGTGAAAAGAACAACTTAGAAAATAGAACCACAAAATACAGTATTACACATAGTGTGATGCAGATATCTTTACAACTTAATCTTTTGCTGTTACTGGAATTTATTTTCCTGTGCAATTGAAGCATTTCATGAGTATAGTATTTTTTTCCTTTAGTTTGTAATTTTTTCCTGAAGAGGACAATAACAGGGAATACTTCTTACTTCAGCATTATTCCTGGAAGCCTTAACATCCCAGTTTTATGCATGGTAAGCACACTTTTTCATATTAATCAAATTTACAGATATGCACACACAAGCTCTGCAAAATGCTGACTCTGTCCGTGTATTAAAAAGAGCCCCATGCACAATATCAGCACCAAGTGTGTGAATAACTTGGATTGCAAGAACAGGTCCACTAACTTAAATACAATAAATTGCATTCTAGTGATGAGTGCACTGTAGGTCCTGCCATATACACTCACTCTTTTGAAGGACATGCACCTGTATTTAAACTGAGTAGTGGTAGCAGATTTAGCTGTGGCAGGAAGGAAGACAGTACAGGCTGCAAAACCCACACAAGAGGTTGGATAGATATTTGGAGGGGTTTTGCAGGCTGCACAGAGCTCTGTGTTACTGTGACTATGCTGCATTCAGTCCTTGAAATAGTTTTCTTAAAACTGCAGCCATGGCAGGATGGACTTAATCTCTGAATATCGGGAGGCTCAGCTCTAATCTGCTGTTTCTGAACTGTCCTGAGAACAGTCACAAATCTCTTTCTACCACCCCAGCCAGGAACTGAAGAAAAGGAATAGGTGTATTGTCAAGACCAGAACATGGGTTTTGCCTACTTAAGACACAACTTTTAAAACTTGAGTTTTCCTAAGTTCACCCTTTGAAATTAACCAGATTTATCATGAACAATTATTTATGCAATTTCAAGCTAAGATAATTGTGGTGTATCAAACTTACGTTTCTGTGAAAAGAACTCATCTTTTACAAAATTGTTGAAGGCATTACAGAAAAATAGTAACTCTTTTTTGAAGCATACAGAGATTCTGATTTAATTTCACAATTTTTATACATTTTTTTGCCAAGGATAGCTTTGTGATTCAAGAAAAGCCCTGGGTTTCTGATTGATGTTTAACAGTAATACAGAGACTGACTCTCGCTTTTTTTGTAAACCGTTTTCCTCAAAACCAAACAGTGCCTCATGACACCCACTGCAGTGCAGGAGGAAGTAGCATTTAGTATTTTTTATTTAGGAGTATTTTCTGAGACAGAATTCTGAGTCAAATAAAAACAGGTTTATGCCCATGATCAGGACCAGCACAACCAATGCGAAACTGCCTGGCACCAAGAGTTAAGAATGTATGGAAAATCTTCCCAGCAGTGTGAAAGAGGAGGTGGCACAAGAAATAAAAAGCTAATTTGATTTTGACTATTACCTACATTGCAATATTCTACTTCTGTTTAATTATTTAAAGATACCAGCATTTCAGTTGGCCCAGAACGAAGCCGGAGGCTCAGGGCAGTGCTGTGTTCTCCCAGTGCATTATGTGCAGTCAGCCAGTTGACATTTATGTTGTTTCAGAGTAATATATCACAAGGAGAACAAGCAGTTGCTGTTCCTGATGATGTCAAGGTGATGGCACGATGGAAGTCTTCATACTATCCCTGGAATCGAAGGCAGGAGACACCCGCTGTCTGGGCAGCCGCAGGCAAGGGCTACTTTGCATAGTAGTCCCTGTGCTCTTGGAAATCAGAGAGGACATATCTAAAGTCAGATAAAACAGGAGTGGGTCCAAGCTTTTGCAACAGCCCTAGGCTTTCCCGCATGCTGTTTTAAAGGTCTCTTTAATTTGTGTTTATCTCTTTATTCCCCACTGCTGGCCATGGCCAGACCTCTGGAGGAAGGACAGCTGTTTCCCTGCTAGAAACTAGGAGCACATATTGTGCCAAAAAACACGGGATTTCTGTTTAATGAGAAGTTTCATGATAACTCCAGCCAAGAAAGTCTGATAAGACTTGAACAATCACTGCAGCTTTGGCACTTATTTAAAGTATAACTAGAGACTTTTTTAGCTCTCTAATTCAGAGTAAGTATCAGAGAAACGAGGAGACTTTTCCACACAAGGGGGATGGTTGGGTCCATGGATTCAGAGAGCAGCTTTCAGTAGGGCCAGCTCGGAGCTGTGGAGGAAGAGACAGGCAGTGGCTGGCTCTGTCCCCTCACTGCTGTCTGCCCTGCAGAGTGGCTAAGCTAGCATGAGAAAGCAGATTAGTAACAGATTACTTCCCCACTTCCCTGTAACTCCTGGAAGCAAGGGTGATGCAAGGAGGATCCCTCTGCTCAGAGGTTTGCCTCCGACTCAGACCGCCAGCTCACTCCTGTCCCAGCCCAGGTTATCTATCCCCTGTTCTTTAGAGCTCTGCATGAAAGCCACATCCTAGTCCTGTTACACCAGGAAAAGAGAAAGGGAGAAAAAAAGATGGAAACTCTGACGTTGTAGTGGAGGACAGCACAGCATAGCACTGGTGCAAGAGGATAACAGCAACAAGAGATGTAGAATTCATCAACTCTTAATTCTTACAAGGTACAATAATGAAAAAAGAAGCCTAGGCTATTGTTGAAGAGGTGGTAGCATACAATTCTAGCAGCACTGGCACTAGTGTACATGTGCAGAAGAAAGCTTCTGTAATGTCAAAGCTTCTGTAAATGTCAAAAGTTGGAAAAGAGACAAAGTGAAAGAACAGAAAGATTGTGATCGTTAAACAGGCCAGAGAGAAAACTGGGTAACTCTAGATCTGGCAGCCTGACATCAGTTCCAGGTAGAATATTAGCAAAACCTGAGAGGAGCATCTATTTTTACTTGGATAAAGCAAAAAAATATATTGGCTTAAAGCCAAGGGGGATTTGTGAATGAGACAATGCCAAAGAAATCTGATAGCCTGTTTTAATATGGTATCTGAGTGGGTGGATTTTTTATAAAAAAGACCTGCGCCCTATGGAAACAGTTTAAATCATGCCAGGATAAAAATTCAATAAAGTGACAAGCAAACACTTTACACACATAATATGTCCTTACAGAAAGTCCTTGTACTTCTTTAAAGAGTGTCTTTTTGCCCAAGTATTTTCTTCATAACAAGGCAAAATGGATTTTGATCAACATAATTCAGAAATTAAAAATGGGATAGACATAGTAAAATACAGTAGACTCTCCTGCTTGACATTTCTATCTCTTTCTTTTCCTCTCCTGTCTCTCTCTTCCTTCCGTCCTTCTCTTTCACCTGTTCTCTCTTTTTCTCATTTTTTCATTCTATTTCTCCCTTTCTTTCTCTCTCCCCTATTTGCCCTCTCTCATACCTGCTTTGCATATAAAGTCATGCTTTCATGCTTCCTTCCATTTTGTTGGAATGCTGACCACAGGCTGCTGAGATGAGCTACATTGAAGGGGCACACTTAGAAGAACTTAAAAGAAAGATACAATCAATATTCAGTGTCTCAAGAGATGGAATCAGTGCTTAATTTACTAATGCATTATACCCATGGATTAGTATGTTCACACCAAACGTTTTACTGGGATGAACCCATGACACTACTGAAGTGACTCAAAACTGCATCAGAACAGATCTCCTCCACTCCACTCTGTATGGGATGGGCTCGTTGGAAAGCATTTCTTGGCAAAATCTGGCAATATGTGTATGCCCCTACCTGGACAGAGCCTGTATGACCCGCCTGGACAGAGCTACAGCAAGTTTGGTTTCCTTTTCCTTGTGCACAGGTTTTGAATTCAAAATGAGAAACAGACACGGTTCTTCTTGTGTGGGATCAAAAGAAATTCTTCTTTCTTTCCATAAGCCAATAAAGCAATGGAATGGCATGGTAATGTCTCCTCTTTTTTTTTCAAATTGGAAGACATTAAAACCGCTTTGATTTTTCCTTGCAGTTCTAGGGGAGAACGCATTAGAAGCTGCATGCCAGGAAAATCCAATTGAGAAGGAATGTTCTGGTCTCAGCTGCTGCCACAGCTCAGCCATGGGCTGGCTGATCTCCCTTCCCCACTCTCCTCGAGCACAGCGTTATCCGTGTGCTGTGGCACAGCTTCATGCCCCACACAAAGCAGGGCAGCAGCCACTGGCAGGTCCCCATTCTCTCTGCTGCACTCTGCTTTGCTCTCTCCTCCTGGCAATGCAAGGCCAGTGCACGTCCATTTGATCAAGATCCAATAAATTTTATTAAGTCTTCCTGAGCAACTGAGCTTCTCGTATATCTACAGTTTCTCTGACACAAAATATTTGCTCTAATAATTTTTCACAGATGGATTCTGAGAGCTTTATATATTTCTCTAGGATTTCTGGATGCCTCTAATGGATGGATGGATGGGACCACAGGCAAAATTTCAGAACAGCAATGTTGGTGCTATAGTTCAAGTACTCATGTCTCCGTTAGCACACACAGCAGATACAGAGAGAAAGGTTCTGTAAATTCTAGAAAACCCCTTGAAATGTCACCATTGTTTACGAATTTGTATATGGAAATCTAATACATAGAGACTGCCTTATTAGGCGTAGTTCTGTGCCTAACTGCTGCCTATCGACATCTTTGCCCTTTATGATCTAAGGATTGGGGGAAAAAAGAAGAAAAATTGAAGAATTAATTTCTAAAGTTGTCTGTCTGGCACAGAGAATTTAATCCCTAGTAGCACTGCAAAATTTATGCAGTCCCTTCTGTGATCACTGTGCAGAGCTGCAGTGAGCTCTGAGAATGGGTCCTCCCAGAAGCATGCTCATCTGGGCTGCTTTGAGCACCAGTTTTACTTCCTTGAGGACAATCCTGAGCAAAATTGGCTTTGATGGCTCTCCATGGGAATGAGTATGTTGACTGGAGCAAGTGTTTGCAGGGCAGTTCTCCCTGCCTTGTGTTTTATGCAGGGCCCAGAGTGAGAAGCTGTCACAGCTGTAACATGTGCAATGGTTTATGAAGGAAAGGTTGTGCTCCTGCTCTGGTGTGAATGTACAATTGCCTTCATTGCTTAGCAGTTTCAGACTGGGACTTGCTACTCAGTCAAATCTGAGAG
The DNA here is from genome assembly GCA_026261815.1 of Monarcha castaneiventris obscurior. Taxonomy (NCBI): domain Eukaryota; kingdom Metazoa; phylum Chordata; class Aves; order Passeriformes; family Monarchidae; genus Monarcha; species Monarcha castaneiventris. The sequence goes on from JAMPIT010000034.1 coordinate 3,241,851, forward strand.
TCATAGCTCAGGCTAGAGGCTGAGGTGAGCACTGAATAATTCTCCATGGATGGGGATTTTGTTGCAGAAATTGTGAGTGAAGCCTAAGGCACAGTAAGCTGGAAAAAAACCATGAAGTTCTTTCCCCTTCAAGAAAATCTTGCAAACACTTGAATGAGAAAGAATTGTGAACCACACAGGTATGCTGCAATTCCCCTCTCTGCCAAGGCTCACTGGATTATTTCTGACCATCAGAATCGTTCCTTCGGAGCACATTGTCACTTCCAGAGACCAGTGGTGGAAATTAAATACTCAAAATCAAGTAGGATCAGTTTGCGTTCCGAGCTTGAGCCCAGAGATGCTGTCTTGGGACAGATGCCTTCCCAAATGACCAGGGCTTCATCCCCAGCTGATTCCCAACTGTGCCTGAGCAGTCAGAGCCCTGCCAGACTTCAGGGAGCCTCCTCTTGCATGTATTGCATGGCTAAGCAGAGCAGGGCCTCAGCATATTGTGAGGACAGAACCTACATTACCCAAACATTCTTTCCTCCAGCCCATGATCTCAGAAGCTAATCTCAAAGGTGAAACTCAGGACCTATGTTCATAATGTTACACCCAGTCCAAATAAAGATCCCTATCCATATGTACATATGTTGTATGAATATTTACACATAGATATCAACGGGTGCTTAAACAGAAGCACCACTAAGTTTCTAATGGCCTTCTTAGAATTTTATTTCAGTTTCCTTCAGCTGGATTTAAATCAATTTTATTTAAATAAGCTACAGTAATCATTTATTTCATAACTTTTGTAAGTTTTGACACTTTTTCTCTAGTACCTACAAGTTTCAATGTTTATCAGCAGCTCCTATCCTGCAATTATTACTAAAGATTACTTATTACTCCCATAATTATTTGCACTAGCAAATGCTATAACAAAAAATTGCAAAAAAAACAGGGCTAGAAGAAATCTCAAAAGATTGTTTCATGCACTATCCTAAGGCAAAATAACCTACCATTGCATGATTCCTGGGGTTTTTTTCTAACCTGACCACAAACACCTCCAGGGCTGAAGGATGTGTACCCTCCCTAGAGATGTCCTGCATTGCTTCACTGTCCTCATGATCCTAAAATTTTTCCAGACAACTAAGTTGAATCTTGCTTGCCAATTTACCTGGTACCATAGTGGCAAATGCTGACTTTTGGGTGGCAGAAGAAATGTTTTCAGGGAAACTTACAGGGAAACGATGGAAGAAAGTAATGGACTCTTTACTCTATCTTAGCATTTGAGAAATTGCTTTTATATACTTTTTGTAGCTGAAGAAAAGGCCTGAAACATTCGTGAAGATTGCTTTTTCTGAAGTTTGTGTTATCACTGGGGACATTTAATGATGAGGTTGCAACAATCTCAGTAAGTCATGTCACACAAGGAAATTAAAAAGAAATCCATGCAATTTAAAAAATTTATTTAAGAACCATCATCTGTTTTATTCCTGCAGGATTTTCAGTAGTTATTGTTATTACAGATGAGACCTTGATACTCCTAATAACACCAAATGTTATTTTGGGCATCCATTCACATAATACTTCTGTAAGAAAGAGCTATGCCACATTACCAGTGGGATGTGATTTGATACGAGCAACTTATCAAGAACTGACATCAGTGTTTCTATTTCCATTGCTGAAAAATTTCTGTACAAAGCTATAAAACATTCATGTGTAGCAAGAGGAAACAGATGAGGTGTGCCTTACACACAGATATGTGGTACAGTTACTGGAAAGGGGAAAAGCTGATATGTTAGAGCTGCTAGCACACTGAGCATGGAGTTGTCCTGGATCAAAGGCATGCTAAAACTTTCTCTAGGTCCATCCAATATCAGACATGAGCCCATACCATGGAAGGCTGGTAGACAGTGAGGCTAGAAGCTTCTGGAAGGACTGCAGAGAAAGAACATTAGCAAGTACTGGCTGGTATGAACACGGGACTAGAAAGGGCCAAAATATGGGAGATGACCAGAGAGGAGGGAAAAGGATGGAGGAAAGGCATTAGGAATTATGTTAACAGTACGCTGAGCTGAGCACTCACTGGCCTAAGGTTCCTTACAGACATGCCATGTGTATGAGCTCATGGACACATTTAGAACACTGTCACAATTGATTTATACCAAAAAGGGGAATCTTTCCTTCCCACAGGTATTTGTGTTCCCAGATCTCTGAAATAAAGCTTCAGCAAAATTAAGGAGTATTGTTTGCATCTTATCTGTCCTTCCTGCTGGAAATACAATAAACCCAAGGCCCCTGGACAATGGCTTCTGATGGAGCCCTCAGCTCCCTACAAGCAGAAGTTGTCAAACATCTCATATTTTTCCTAAAGAGGATAGCAGAGCGAGTTCTTCTGTCCATGTGAGTAAACCCATCTTTTAAAGTTAAATCTTAAATGGCATACAAAGAGCATGAAAGGAATATTAATAGCTCTACTGCGACCTAATTTATGCCCTTTGTTTGCAGCAGCAACTCATTCTGGTGACCAAAAGGTCATTAACTTTTAAAAAAATGAAGCTTTAACCGAAAGGATTTAAAGGGGTTTAGTGTTGAATTTTACAGACCTTGCCAAAGTGTAATCTGAAGTCTTACACTTTTGTTCCCACCTTCTGCATACCAAAGCTTGAATCATAAAGTTAGCACTCATTATCTTGGCTGTGGATCAAGATCAACTGAAGTCACATGCAGGGTAAAGTGGTGAAGGTGACATTGCTTCTACCTGGCTCAGACAAAAAAAGAACTGATCTCTGCAGCAACCTGTGAAGGACTTAAGCTCATTAGTTGGTGACAAAGACTCTGATTCCCGTTTTTCCACATCCAAATACTGTGTTTAATATCCAGAGTAAGAAAGTGTCAGACAAGGCTGGATGTAAATTCATCACTGATCTGGGATAGACAGTGCTGAGCTTTTTGATCATATGATTGACAACTGGCAAGAGCCTGCATTGTTTCTCTGTTACCTAGTGAGTATATTTGCAAGGTATTAGGAGCATGACATGTGTTGCTACAGGACAAGAGAGAAAAAGGCTGAAAACCAAACAGCAATAAATACTCCTACCCAAAAGAGTGCCTCCTGGCAACATTAAGCTGAAGAAACAATCAAATACAAGCACCAATTTTTAATAACCTTCATTCTCATGGAGTACAAGGGAGCTGGGTCTGAGCACAGACTTCCCAATGTGCTTGTCCCTAAATGCAGCAGACAAGCTACAATGCCTTTTGGAATTTGAAACTTCGATTTTGTGACTCTTAGGCCAGGCTGGTCATAACAAGATAATTAATTAACTGGGAGTATTCAGCTCATGATCAAAGCAGTATATGAGGCCTTTGCATGCCTATTTTTGAAATGCTCTGATTAAACTTGTGACTCCTCTGGGACTGGGTAAGAGTTCCAACCCTCCTGCAACGCTGCAGCTTCCAAACAGCACCAAAGAAGAGGTGTCCCTGCAAGGCAGGTTATCCTCACCATCAAACACTGCCAGCCTTTCCTGCACCTTTCCCCAGGAATTTGGCATGACCCACTGCTGGAAACCAGAAACTGAAGTGGCCCAGCAGCACCATCGATTTCTGCAATCCTGTCTTGAGAGTTGATTGCAATATGAAAAGGCAGTCACAGCTGCTGACACAGAAAAAAGAAAAAAGAAGGAAAGAAAAAAAAAGCCTGTACTCCTACACCCTGGTACTTGCTGGGACCAACCCCACCAGGATGCTCTGGAAGCCTTGACATGCTTCTGGGAGCCTCAGTGTCCTTCTTCTGTTCTTCTGCAGCTCCACATGGCAGCTCAGGGAGGAACGGTTTTACCGTCACAGGTGGATGCATGAAGCATAGCATGATAATTCCCACCCAGGTATTTGTTCACAAAACATGCCCTGGACTAATATTTCCCTGCTTACAAAGTCTTGATCAACTGGAGCAATATCTCTGGCAAACTGGGATGGGGAGAGACCTATCCTTGCAGAGGTGGGTGACTGGAGTCACTTGGGGGCAGTGCAGGGCCTAGGGAAACATGAAATAAAACTGAATTTCCTAATGAACTATTAAGCCATTGCAAAGAATCTAGCCTATGTCAGAATCAGGACAAAGGTATGAAAACACAAATTTTATTGAGATATTTCATCGATAAGGTGATATGAGTGGGTATGTTAGGTATCAAAGTGGCTCCTTTATATGTATTTACTGAGGAAGAACATCCCTTCTATCCTGCATTTGAGTAGAATTATTTCCAGCCAATTCAAAGCAGCACTGTCTTTGACTTTTAGGCAAGTATATAATTAACATTGCTTTGTTTCAAACTACTCTACAAATAATTTTTCGTCTATCATCAAATACTAGCAAGAGTACAGCTAAAAATAAAGTTGAGTTGCTTTACTCCTTTTGTACCATAATGCAAAGTCCTCAAAACAATTAAAACAGTAACAGTTCTGAGTACTACTAGAAGTTGGAATGAATACCTATAAGCAAGTTGCCGTGTCTCTACTCACACCTCTCACTACCTTGAAATTAAATATTGAACCTGTCCAACACACATAAATCATACAAAAAAATTAAAAATAGACTCATTTTCAAAGTGCAATGAATGAAAGGGATGAAGGGAATTTTCATGAGACACAGTTCACCTGTCTGATGAACCACTTACAAAAACGATAGACCAGCAACAAAAAGATACTTGAAAGAGGTAGAAAGGGTTCAAACAGCCCATGATTTTCTCTCTTTCTGTTTCAATCTATACAGAAAATCCAAACATTTACTATTTTGGTGTCCAAGAGATCATACATAAACTTTTATGTGCATGCATATGTACTGTATTAATCAACATTAATGATGAAAATATATAAAAACTTTAAACACGTCACTTTCAGTGCTTGAGTTATGCCCCAACTGTTTGAAAATCCACATGAAATAAATGCCATGTTTGGTCGTGTCATCACATAAATTGCATATTTCTTGAGCTCCTGACCAGCTGGACTGCGTTTAGCCAGGGAGTCCCCTCTGCACAAGCCTGTGCCTAGAAGGACTTACATGAGTTTTCCAGCACACAAAATTAAGACTTAGAGATGGAAATCCCTGCAGGACTGAAGCCTAATCTACCTTCCCAGGAAGTACTGCTGCATTCCAGGCCTCTGGATATCTTTTAACAGCTGCTGTTGAAAAATTAACTATGACACAGTAGTATGAAGGCACATATCCGTGTCCAGTCCCAGTGCAGGCATTTGTGGCCTTGGCAGACTGTGTCTCTCAGATGAGGGCTCCTCTGCTTCCAAAAGAGTTTGGCCCAAGAATTTCTCTGACCCAAACCCAACATCTGTGCCTGGAAACATAAAAAACATAACAATGGGAGAACTTCGCCACTGGAAGGTAAGAAACTCACCTTCCTCATGGTAGATTAGTGCTTCTTCCTTCCAGCCTCATTAAAAGATCATTAACATAAGAGCTTAAGGTAATTTTAAGCACTTTTAAAGGTGTCATTTTTTCAAGTGAACTGGTTGTTACTTTTTCTTGCAATTAAAATGAATGGAGAGCTGTATGGCAGGTGGCAACACCTTTCACATCTTATGCTGGAGGGTCAGGTTTCATGGGTATCTGACTTCAGCCAAGTAGAGGGTAGCAAAAGTGTAAATCTCAGCAAAGGGGAAGATTAATGTGGGTACCCTGGAACACCTGCTGCTGAAGCCATTAGTGCTTGGGACACTCTGCTGCCTACTCTGAAGATGGTGTGAACTGTCCTCTTGCCCTTTGCAGAAGGAGAATCAGGCCCTTACTGAACAAGATTAATAGGAGCAAGTCTGCCATTGATTGTGTGCTGCTGTCCTCACCATGTCACAGGGCAGGCCAAGGGCTGAATTACAGCTACCCAGGGACTCCAAAATATAAGAAGAAATCAAACTGACAGATACACACTGGAAATTAAAGCATTCTGTATCTGAGAGAAATCAATACAGAAAGCAGAAAGACTTATGTTTCCAGTTACTTACAGCCTGCAAGAGTCCAAATCCTGCAGAGCTGCTTCATTAAAACATTTCTTTGCTTAGTCCAGATAAAAAAGTCCTGGCACTTTGACCACTGGCAGTATACTCATGTAAGGCTTATTCCAGAGTAAATGTGGATTTCTCAGAGACCCACAGGAATAAGAACTCACACAAGGGGAGAGAAATACTGATGTAACAAAAGGAATTTAAATTTAAAGTTTGGAAGAGTTCAGCTCTGTAGACCAGAGCTGTGTAAGAAGTGTCAGAGAGGGAATTAAATGCTTCCAGTATACCAAACAGTACCCTCAAGAAGCAATTTCTTCATCCCTCTCTGCAAGTCAATGACAACTTGTAGTGGATGAGTTTGCCTCATTATGAAGCATGTTGATGCTTGTACAGAAAATGGAGTTCTCCTCACTATTCTGCATCTCTTCAATTGTGTTGCTTTTCCAACAATCTCAGTTCTGCCAGCTGTTGGTTCCTTTCTGAAGAGTGTTAGCCCCAACACTGCTGGGTGCAGACTGCAAACATAAAATTAAAAAGGTTAAAAACTAGAAGGCAAGCCACCTAATTCTGTTAATAATAATAATAACAATAATAATAATTATTATTTCTTCTCATTGTTTTCAAGTCATCTCCTGTGTTTTCTGGATCTCAGGATGACTTAAGAGATTAGCCAAATCTGTAAATAATTGTGTCTTCTATTTGTGATTGAATTTTTCTGCTCTAATGAGGCAGAAAAGTCAACCTAGATCCTCAGACTACTACACACTGCTAGTACTCTAAATAGATTTGCTGAGTTTTCATTTCCTCTGAAAGAAAATCTTGTATGGCTTCACCATCGCTCTGCTTGGAGATGGTACCGTAATGATTAGCTACATTCCATTTTGAACTGTTATTAATATTCCCCATATGTAATTAAAGCCTCTAATTCTACACAGAGATACCCTGACAAACAAGCAGCTGCCTGTCTTTTTTATTTCATTGTGGTTCTTGAACTCTTGGCTCAGGTTATGTGTTTCTGGAATGTCAAATAAGGAATCTACTTTTCCATCCATCAGTTTACACTCTGTGCGCAGTTTGATGGCATCTTGCTAATACAGCCTGGTTGCACTGTAATTCACCTTATAATCCATTGTATCAACACTGACTGTTCAATGTGTGACTTCCTAACGAGGTGGCTGGTGCCTCTTAGATGCTGGATTGCCTTGGGAGAGTGGTATTTTAAAATGTATGCCCAGCATCAAAGCTGCCTGGTCTGAAGTTCCCAACTCATTATTAGATATAACTTCCTTCAGTAGAAAAAAAACCAAAAGAAATTCTCTGCTCAGGAAAAAGGTGTCCATAGGACAAGAGAAAATGACCTAAAGTTGTTCCAGGGAATGTTTAGAGTGGATATTAGGAAATATTTATTCACTGACAGGGTTGCCAAGTGCTGGACCAGGCTGCCCAGGGAATCGGTTCAGTGACCATCTCTGGAGGTATTTAAAAGATGTTTGGATGTGGTGCTTAGGGACATGGTTTCATGGTGGATTTGGCAGTGCTGGGTTAAAGGCTGGACTCAATCTCAGAGTTCTTTTCCAGCAATTCAGTGATTCTATGATCCCACATTTCAAATCTCATATGAGCTGTTAAGCTACACGAAAAGCCTGTGCTGCCTCCAGGTGTGCTGCAGGAGTCAGTGGAACACTGCTCACTTCTCCCTTGGGCGCTTTCAATGTGTGGATTGGATTCTGCTAATTATTTCACTTATTGCTTTTGATGCCTCAGAAGCAGCAGGAAACTGGATCAGCACATGGCAGTCCAGGACAGGCTCTGGATGCTGGAATTCTCCTCACCTGCCCTTTAACCATGTGCATCTGACCGTGCCTCATGCATGCCCCGCTCCACCTGCCGATACCGTGGGGATAATGGGATTTTCACAGAGCCCTTTGAAATCTACCAGTGAAGGTGAAGGTGATACAATAAAATATGGGACAATATCGTAAGATAGGCACTGTGCTGCTGGTTGCTGCACATTTATAAACCAAGGATGAGTTCATAGGTACTGCTACCATTTTAGGGTCCAAATTATGCCACATGAAATTCACAGCAAGTCAGCAGGTAAGACAGCTACAAGTCAAGTGAAATAAATCTAAAACGGTGGTAGATTTCAGCAGAGGTTCTCACACACGTGGAAGTGAAGTGAAGCCTGTGAAATGTCACTTGCAGGAGGCTTGCTGGTAACCCTCAGGGAGCTCTGCTGGACCTAAGAAGCCCAAGAAAACGATGCCTCTCGGCAAACGCCCTCTGCTGTCACTATCCACAGGAGATTTCCCTGCATTGTGCACTCGCCATTCAGTTTGCCTGGTCTTCTGTAATATATGTGAGACCTTAACCACAGTGTTTAATGGACTTTTACAGGAAATATTTCAGTCTGAAATGCAGAGTGAAAGGAAAACTGAAGGCCATTGTCCAAAAAAATATTTCCAATGTAAATTTTGTTTTCTGATCCCAGACTCTGTCCAGTTTCTCAATCAAATCTGTTCATGCTGACAGCAGCAAGCACATGCAATGTCATTGCCCTCAGCTTCGTCACAGGTGTGGGAATCTGCTCCTGCAGTTTAGAGACAATGTGGGCTTTTGCCTTGACCTTCTCCATAAAAGAAAGTTTGGAAACTAGGGAAATTGCCATGAATGAAACCTATCTAGATGATAGCTTGAACAGCCAGCTTGAGATTCAGTGTTACCTTGATACGCCAGTGAGTGTTTGCAGTCAGTCATCTATTAGGCAATTAACTGTGGTTGTTTAGATCTTATCAAGAATGAAGGGGCAGCTCTCACTAACAAAAACCAAAAAATCCAACCAACCAAACAAAAAAGAACAATACATAATTTTCTTTACATGTGGCACTTAGGGTGCTTCAACAATCCAGGGGGCAGTTTCTTGGGAAAAAAACCAAACCACTCTTTGTAGTATTTTCCATTCTTTTTATACTGACTAAGCAATGCACTAATGGTAAACCCACACATGCAGCTCTGTGATGAGACAGAAGATCTCAGCTTGTAAGTAGTGGGAATTGGTAACCCAATGTTCTCCATGAGACAGTCTCCATCTGCACATGGGATGGCAGGGCAGTCTGAACCATCTGCCACCAGAATGCACATCTGGAGTCTCACAAGGTGGAGGCAGGTACTTGATGGGTGCTCAAAGCTCTGCCGAAGGGAAAAAGTTTCACTGGAGTCAAACTGAAGCCAAACTAAATGAAATCAATTTATTTTTTGTCTGGAAGCTAAGAATCTTTTCTGCTTTTGGTCTACTGAACAGCACACACATATGTAAGTACTACATATGCTGGGCAAGATGGGGTAGATAAAATATGTTACTTAAGTGCTCTAGTCCTGCCTCCTTCACAGAGTCTGTAAGGCTCTTGATGTAATTTCTGCTTGCAGGAATCCTGAAGTCTGAATCAGAAGGATCACCTTTATTTCTTCTTTATGCATCATCCTCAGCCATATCGGCTGAGCCAGATGTATTTTGGAGAAGAGGTTGAGCTTGTAAAACTGACCATTGTCCAGGGTTGTCAGCACAGAGCTATGATCTGCTGACATAATGCATCTGCTTGAATTCGTGGGTTTTGTGTCACCATTGTGTCACAACACTTTCTGTATCTGCCACAGCTGGAACTGGACACGTGGTGATTTTCAAAGACACACTGTTGCTTCTGCTACGTCTACAGCAGTGCTGTGCAGGAAGATAAAAAAACCCTGAACCTGGTGGGGAAGAAAAAAAAACTAAAGGGACATTGGGAGAACAAATCACCGGGAGGCCTGCAAGTGTCACAGCCCCGGTGTGAAAAGCTGTCCACTGGTGCCATCTTGTGGATCCAGAGCCACCACCCTTTCCAAAGAGGCAGAGCTCACTCCACAAGGTCCAACCCCCCGACTTAAAGTGTGGGTCTCTTTTTAGTGCTATTTAACGTGCTTCATATTTCTAAGATCAGACAACTTTCATCTTACCAAAGTACCAACCCTAAAACTTGAATTTGTGTTGCATTGTGTCTACTGCATAAAATTATAACCCTGTACAAGTAAACAGGAGTCAGAGCAAGGGGCAACAATCAAAGGCAATGAGTTTCATCAAATATATCAGCCCACCATTTATACCTCTCTGCAGAAAATATTTTTGTCTTTATTAATATCCAGGCCTACACACTGCAAAATGCAGAACTTGGAACTGAACACAGTTGAATGGAGATATTTTGGCACAAAAGACAACTCATATGATGATACAAGTTGATCAGGTAACAGAAGTATGAGAAAAAGTAGATTTATAAGTATTATCCTGAAATAAGTGCCTACTACTCTCTTTTTACCTAAATTTTGTTCTTCTTCCCCAGGAAGAGAGTATAAAATCACTGCGCCTTTCAGCTACATTCCCATTTAGAAAAAGAGCTAGAGAAGTGAAATTTTATTTTTAAAGTTAGAACTCCTAAAATAAATGGCAAAGCTATGTTTGTTAGGTGAGTACAGAACTGCTGGATAAAAGTGGAGCTTCTCATATTAGTGGGGGAAGAACTGCACAAAACCTAATGAAAAGCACAATCCTTTACTAACCCTCTCATGGTCCCAATGAATCCACTACCAACAGTAAAATGTGCACCTGATAATCCTAATACCACATGTCAGGATCTGTGCTAAAATATGTTAATCTAAGTGATTAAGGATTAACAACTTGGTCAATAGGTGCACCCTCATGTGGACTCTATTGTTCATCCAGGCATTCACTCCGAAAATGTCCTTTTATAAAGAACATTGGTGGAAAAAGCAGACAGCAGCTTCATGCAGTTGGCAAATCTTTCCCTTTCTAGTTTAGGGAGTGCAGCGACCATGGAACAACATAATCTAAATTCTGATTGGAGATATGCATAAAACTTCCAGTGAGTGCTGTTGTCACAATGGGGTCTTTGATGTCCACTAACAGACAAAAGCCTTGATCTTATTCTTGAATATACCTGCTTGAAACTACAGTAATTCCTTTGATTAGCATCATGGAGAATAGAATGTGTTTTACAGCTGCTGGATTTCTTCAACAGGCAATGACTGTATATCACTAACTTCAAAAGGAACAAAACTAGGCCAATGCAATTTTTTAAACCTTCCTCTTCACGAGTTTGTATGATATCTTAAAGGAAAAGCTACGTACAGAGAAGAGTTTCTGTGCTGTAAAGTATTGCTGGGTAACAAAGGCCTGTTTATGTGACAGGTAAGTCTAGCTGTTAGCATGCTGTAATGCATAACCATTGTTGTACATGTAATTATTGTAACTGGTCCAGTCATCTGCACACTGATAGTCTTGATTAGACTGAATGTAGGGATGATAAATTGTTTCTTTTCCCAAGAAATAAGATGGAGAAAGTCTCTTTAAAACAACAGCACTGAACTGGTATGTGAGCTTTCTACGGATCTTAATGATTTCACCTGTTCTTCCATAATTCCTCAGTGCTCTGGCCATTTTCTGATAAGTCATGATCTTGCGGTTTCCCTTTCTTTCTCCCCACAGTTCTGCAAGTTTCTCCTTGTTTTTGGAGACAAACTGGAAGACGCCATTTGGTTTATCCACCCACTGGATGCAGTTTGCCATAGCTGGATCATACAGAGACTCATGGAGGTATTCAAACAGTCGAAGTTTTTTTCTACCTATAAACAAATAAATTGCAAAAGGTCAGAACAGAACTCATGCTTGCTTTAAAAGATGAGCAGTTGTCTTTTTCCTGGAAAGGGTCTTATAGGCAAAAGCATAGCCAAACCTAGTACCCTGTCCCAAATTAAAAAATCAGTATAAACTATTCAGAGGAACACCAGCAACAGCAAACAGGATCACAGAGATGTGAGCAACACAGAATCACGGGACAGTCTGAGTGGGAAGGGACCCAGAAGGATCATCGAGTCCAGCTCTTAAGTGAATGGCCCACACAGGGATCAAACCCACAACTGTGACATTATCAGCACCATGGTCTGGTTCTGAAGTGAGTAAAGATCTGTGGTGAAAGAAAGGGATTTGGTCATCAGAGTTTCAAGAGCAGGTTACGTGGGAATCATGACAAGTATCTGGTGACTTGACTGTGCAGTAGGTCTCAGAAGCCACTTCCATCAGTCTTCAGACACATGCTGTGCAGGTGCACAGTCAAGGAACTCACACTGGGAAACCACATCCTCAGACAGAGCAGGAGAGAGGTTCTGGAGAGCCAATCTGAACATTTTTGAATAAATGTTTTCCCTGTTTAGTCAAAACTCAGAGATTTTGAGATGGCTCAGTTTTGTCAGGTGTGTTTCAAGAATGTTTTGGGGATGCAAGGTAGTCTCTGATAAAAGAAAGGGCAAGTGTGTGAGCAGGAAAAGAAGGCTAGTTTTTAACTAGAAACCTCAGGTAGTCAAAAAGGAGCTAGATCTTCTGGTACTCTGTGATATTTTAAAAATCTGCAGAAATGTCAGCTTGCAGAATAAAGCAAGCTTAGTACTGAAATGTTTGCCAATTTTAAAACTCTGCAGAAATGTCAGCTTGCAGAATAAAGCAAGCTTAGTACTGAAATGTTTGCCAATTAACTAAGTGCTTCTCTCCACAGGCTCAGTTCTCAAACTTCAGTTTCCTAGTGAGGCTTATTTAGTTTCACTTAGATCTTGTGGATCCTCCTCTATGAAGTATTTCTAGTTCCCTTTCCAAAGCCAAGGGTGATCAAGAAGCTGCTGTAAGGAGGAAGAATTTAAGATTATCTGACAAAGAGGAACATTTTGCAGAAGAGAGAATCTATGCAGAAGAACATCTTCCACTTTAACCAAAGTAGAAATAAGAAGCTGCACCTAAAGTTCATAAAGTCTTGTCTTGTGTGGCTATTTTAAACTAGGAATAGGGGAAAAGTGACAGTTGCTAAGGAACACTGAGGTCAAGCCAAGACATCTGTCAGGGATGACAGTAATTCTGTATCTGGTGATAAGGAAAGAGGAGAGAAGTAACAGTCGGACTGGGAAGAAGAAGAGCCTGAAATTCGAGGTACTTTCCAAAAAATTAATAAAGTTTCATTATCTAAATAAAAATTGGCCTGTGACTGGAAGTACATATTCTACTAGGAATACATATAGTATTACTAAGAAGTTTAAAAGGAAACTAGTGAAGGACACTGCCTTGTCACAGTGGACACTTCTTAGGAGGTGACCTTCTTAGGACCCCTCCAACCTTAATTATCCCATAAACCCATAGTAGAACAAATAAGACCAGGGGAAAATCCACAGACTATTGTTGACTAAATTTCTGCTGGAAAAGGATAGTGTAGCCATGTCTATGCAGCAGCTGATTTTGGGCTCTCTGCCCTCTTAGTTCAGCTGTCATTTCTGCCCAAGATTTTAGTTCTAGACACACCACCTTTAGCTGATGTCTTTGTTGGAGAGGGCTTAGTTGCTCTTCTGTGTTTATGCAGCTGTTTCGAGAGCGGAGCTGTTCTCTCCAAAGTGCTACACACCAGTTTGAGATGGGGTCAGTTAACAAACCTTTGTACTGCACCTCACTGCATAAGAGTGGTGTTCAGTACCTGGCCCTAAACGTCAGTCTAAGCCAGCAGGTGAGTGCCTGCAGGTTTCTTATGTGGGGACTGGAGGCAAGCAGGTTCCTCCAGAAGGTGTTTCAGAGCATCTGCATAAGATTCCAGTGCTGAATTGTCCCGAAGCAGCCTAATTCTCTCAGGGAGAATGCATCTAATTAAATTCTGAAGTACCTCTCTTGGCTGCCTCCACTCCACTGAGCTTGAGTTCAGATCATGGAATGGTTTTGTTGTAAACGAACTGGACTCTTTACAGAGGAAACCTAACTCAAAAGATGCTTTCCAAAAGCATATCTAAGTCAGTGTACCCTTCAGAACTTGTGACCAGCCTAAAGATTGCCCTAAATAAACTTCTGTGAAACACTTTAAACATGTGATTTGGCCCCTCAGCACTGATGGTTTCATCTACAGACCCATTCCTAAAGGGCCACACCACTTGCTAGTGTACAGGAAACCTTTCATGTCTCAATAAGAAACTAGGAGGACTAAATTTATTTAGAATAGCAGAAATAGTCACCCAAATCACAGTTTCTAGCAGGAATATCACCATGGACATAAAGAAACCTGCAAGAAGACACAAAATAGCACCATAGGAATAGTTAGTCACTCCAACAATTTGTGCAGGTTGTCTTCTGGAAAAATAGACTGATGACAGTGTAAAAGAAGTAGGAAATAGGAAGTGAAGTTTAACAGAGCAGTAATAACTGAAGGTCAAATCAGATACTGACATGTAAAATTTCCCAGTACAACACTGGGTAAGACTTGGAAAAGAAACACTTCTGGATTTGAAAGGTTTTCATTTGCAATGGTGAATTTCAGATATCTGAAGTAGAGAATTTAGAAAGAGAGGTTACTCCTCCCATCATCCCAAAGACTCTATGGTAGAAATTAGTAGTAGTAGTAGTAGTAGTAGTAGTAGTAGTAGTAGTAGTAGTAGTAGTAGTAGTAGTAGTAGTAGCAGCTATTAAGCAACAGAAACCACAGTGTTCAGCATCAATGGGAAGAGACAGCACCAAAAACTGACACCATGTGGCAAAAGTTGAGAAAAGGGGATTTCAAAAAGCAGCTAAATCAGGAAGCTACTTAGAAAGGCCTCATGGTCAAAAGTAGGTACAACAGCTCAGAGTGGAAGCTGTGAAAATCTCATCCAGAAGTCATAGAAAGGATGCTGAGTCCCTCCCCCCACAAACAACCCAAATAATGAATGCAGTAAAAAAATTAAGAACTGCAATGACCAATGTCACATGACCAATTCTTGGTAAAATAGATACCCATTTGAGTAAAGTCAACCAGAAGGAAGAGAAAAATAGCCATTAAAATGCACACTGGAAGTGACAAAAGCTAAAAGGTGATTCAAAAAATAAACAAAGGCATAAAATCGGGTGTGCAAAAATATTCGTGCATGTAAAAAACCTTTAAGAAAATCACTGCTTGTTGGGCCACATAAAATAAAATAAGTTGTGTGAGTGGATAAAGATGTTCTTGCTAGCTAGATTTACTTCTCTGCATCAGACTTCACCCCAAATGATTTGAAGTGAAACAAATCTCTGATGGAAAAAAACTGATGGAATAAGTTAATAATAGATTTACCACATCTTATAAGATTTAGCAGATGGGAAATAGCAGTTGTATCCCAGTCACTATTAAATGTCCACATGTTTTTTCCTGTTAAAAGTTAAAAAAAAAAAAAAAGGAAAAGAAGAAAGCATGACTTGCCAAGAGACTTCTTAAAGTATCATAATGTACCCATCAAGAGATGATCTTTCTACAGACCTTTCCCTGCTTTTGGCTGGCCAGCAGCAGCATGCATCACGTGACTTTCTGGAGTATTCTGCAGTGTATGGTAGACAGTCTCATCTGCATAAAAATCCGCTGCACTGTTCTTCAAGAATTAAGACAATAAAAAGTTACTAATTGAGTATGTTCTCTGAATAAAAAGAAACTTGAGGTAATTAATTGCCTGAAGCCTTCAAAATGCAACTTCTCATCACCTCACCCACGGAAGACTTTTCTCAGCCACGAAGGCACTCAGTATAGTGTACCAGTAACGAGCAGCACTAATTCCTGTCCAGGGGCAAGAGCTGCCCACCAGAGGAGAAACTGGGAGGGAAAACAACATAACTGCCTCACTCTGGACCTTCAACCCTTCTGCTGGAGGCAGAGGAGGAGCAGCTTTCAGAGCTAGGAAAAGACAAGGGCTGCCTGGACAGGCTCTGTAGTTCCCATGCCATGTTGTTTTTAATCTGCTGGTTGAAAATGGGCTTTTGTGGAACCTGTTTCCCTGAAATTATCTCCCCTGCAATTTTCATCTCCATCACTCCTGGAGACCACACTCCCAGTGCTTTTAAGAATGCATATGGACTCTAATGGCTGAAGCTGTGCACAGAGTTCAGGTAATGCTGGTCTTTCCAGAACCTTTAAAGCCAACTTCTGTTGGAGAAATCAAAGTCATGGTTCTTTTTCACAGTGGCAGAAGCTACATCAGGGTTGGGAGTTGTTCCCTGCCTGTTCCCAAGTAATACATAGAAGCCCTTTCCCTTGTAAATAATTCCCTAGCAGGTTTGCTTGTTAGTTGTCATGTTATGTGATGAACCACAAAAGAACACCAGAAGCAAACAGCTGACTCCTTAAAAGATATTATTAACCACATTTTGCACATTTGCAATCATATTTCCCACAGCAGTTTCATCTGAATCATGCCTGAAATTTGGCCAGACCAAATTTCTGTTAGTGTTAGCATAATCATTTGTATCAGAAGTCCCAAATGAGCAATCAGTTTTCCAGTTATGTCTGACTATTATTAGCAATGTGTTCACTCACAATCATGTTTCTCCAGCTATACCCTTGCTCCTCCACAGATGGTGCTGCACAGTAACTGGGACTGGCTCGGAGGTGGTGGTGATGGTTGATCAGAGACAGGCAGTTTTTATAACCTGAGAATTAGGAGTCGGGAGCAAAAACCAAGTGAGTAAAAAAGAGAGAAGAAGGGAAAAAAAAAGAAAACCACAACAGCCAATAATTTAACAGGGTGCTGGCCTGTCAAAAAGCATTTATCTTATGGCTGCCTTCTAGATAATAAAGTGTCCACAGCCAAGATGTTCCACATCAGCAAGTTATCCAGCAAAATCTGTGCTGCTACTGCTGATCACACCCTTGGGCTGGTTTTGTTAGCCTTCATGATGAAAAGCAATTTTTTTGAAGATAAAATGTAAGATATTTCATAGCATCATGAAATTGTTTGGTTACTAGATAACAGAGGGCAATACAGATCACCAAACATAATGATTTAGATAATTACAGACTTCTGAAATACATGTAGAAAGTAAAAAGGACTGTCAGGCAGTTCTACAGGCCATTAGTACAATGCAAGTCAGAGTCTCCAATCATGAATGAAGGAGCATCAGAGCATCTACAGTGCCTGAAGAATGACACAGAAGGAACCCAAGACCTTGGGATGCTTAAAAGAAGCAGAGGAGAACACCTCAGACTAAAGACACCTGGAAAAAATTACCCACTGCAGGTGGTCAGAAGATGATATTGGAGGGTATGAGTACATCTATTGCAAGTAGAAATGCGGGTGCAGCTGTGGGACAGACTAAACATTGCATTGCAAGGGTTTAAAAACTCTCTCCATGGGTCCTAGCAACATACACAAGGAAGAAGATGGCAAGTAATTATACAGAGCGAATCCTCCAGCATGTGTAAATTACCAGTGCAGTGGAGCCAAAAATTTGTTAACAACAGCTGAAGATTCAGCCCTACTGGTCTTATTTACATTTCATTTTATAATAAACAATATGTAAATAAACTTCCTCATATGAAATGCATTTCATGCAAAAGACAGCAGGTACTTTGTTCTGGGCTTAGAGGGTTTGTGATGTAGCCTCCTATTTTCCTTTCCTTGAATTTCTGCTTACAGTGTAAAAACAACAAACACAAATTTTAAATTTTATAGTACTTTAGTTGCCGAAAACTTGCCAGAACTGGAAAAATTTACAGTTTTCTTGCACTTTAGGTTTTGTAAAATATACAACTCTTGAAGTCAAGAAAAATAATTTTCTATTAATTATCCCGACTCAAACTATCATTCCTACATAAAAACATTTAAGATGTATATATTAGTGTACAAAAAAATTAAATGAGGAAATTAATTTCACTTGCTGGTCTTATTTTTTTTTCTTTTGCATTAGGATTCATGGCATAGCAGAAGGGCATTTTTAAGTTGAAGTGTTAAAATTGGAAAAAGGCTGTCATATATCCTCTGATCATAGGAAAAGTGAGCTTAATGCACCTGGGCTGGTACTGAGGGGAGGGAAAACAGGGCCAGTCCAACAGTTTTCCTGTGCTGTGACCTGGAAGATACTCACCACAGTATTCATGGAGGGGTGGAAACCCTCCAAATAGTCTTCCTCCTTTTCATCCTCCCAAAACATCCCATTATTCCTGGGAAATTACTCTCCCACCTGTATGTTTCAAGAGGTGCTTTCCTGTAAAACTGGGAACTGGGAAATGAAGTAGAATCGGGGTGTTCGTTACCTGGTGGACACTGCATTTCTCTGTCAGAGTGCTGCTGCAGCACTTCTAGAGCATCTTCAAAAGCCTGGCCCAGCACGTCGTGGTCAGGAAAGCTCTGCAAGAACATTTTTCTGTCAGGACCCATAAAAGACCAGGCTGGTTCTTTCAACATTGTCAGTCAGCCCATGCTAAGTAAATGCAGTGATGGTGTAGAATACACATCCTCCTGGAAGGGATCTTTGGCAGGCACCGAGGCATTACCATAATCTTTCACTATTATGAGAAAGTTCTCACTCCTTTGAGGTCAGTGGGACAATGTCAAATGTTTCAAGGTTAATTTCCTTAATTTACAACAGAAGTTTACATAAAGGGTGCTACTGCTGGTGGAGAGCTTTATAGTCTGTAATACAGAGATGTTTGTATCACTTGTGTAACGTGGTTTATGAAGCCAGAGTTATCATTCAATAAAACTGACATGACAAAAATAATTACACATAATTTCTGAAGCAGTTATGCAGAGAAAATGCTACACTATGCCACTACAGGAAACCAAGTGTGGATTTTCAGAAAACTGATTATTATAATTTTAGAACACCTTGTTGTAAAAAGCTAAAGATACCCTCAAATTTGAGTTTGACTGAGTCTTCTGTAGCATATTTGAAACACTCAATAATGAAAGAGAATAAAGGTGTTGTAGACTTACCATTATTTAGATATCAAGACTTGAATCCTGTTTAAAAGAACCAATATTTTTAAAATTGTATGTTTCAAAACAAGTAATTCTCTGAGTATAAATAAAACTAACGAAATGAAACAACTCAGTATTGTTTCCAGTTACAAAGTAAAATATTTTTAATAACACAGATAAAATGGATTTATTATTATAAGGTGATATTTAAATTAAATTAAATACTTGTGACATATTTTTAAAATTCAAATTATTTTTATTAATAAGTTTCCAGTTTTATTAACACTACAATTTTTGGATTATTATCCACATCATTGCAAATACATTTTTAAAGACATTATGAAGTGAAAATGCGTTATTTTTGGCATTGATTCTTAGCCACCATAAATGCTATTCCCCAAGAAAATCCACTGCATTAAATGCAAGTGTTTAAGTCCCTTTGGTTCACAGCCAGCTGAAACAAGTTTAGAGTTTTTTTCTAATACAGATTAGCATATGACTGTATATGAATATATATAAACACTCAGAATAATTGTGAGTTCCAGAGGCAAATTTGATTGTTTAATAAACAATGAAAATAGACATATTTTCAGCCGGTTTAGCATGAACAATATTACTCAGAAACATATTGTTAGTACCTCCTTTTTTATTTAGATTTCTTAAAGAAAACTATAATTACATTTTGTTGCCTTGTGGGTTTTTTCCCCCATTGTCATTTACATTATTATTTCAAAATTGTAAATATAATAATCTATATGTTGGTATTTTACTCATTAAATATTTGATTATTGTGTGTGATATTTTAAAATAAAAGGGAGAGACAGGATAAAAAATATTACCGAGGAAGAATTTTATCCAAGATTGACTGTGAATGTTCTAAGCTGGGAATTTTCCTCAGGTAAGTATATTATAGGGTAGTGTCAAAATTTGCAAAAGCTTTTTAAATCTTGACAACCAGACATATATTGTGGAATCCTAGTAATACAGTAAACTGACCTCACTGAAATCAGTGGGATTTTTCTCTCTCAGTACAGTGCAACAAGTATTTGAATGATCTCATCTAATTCTATTCTAAAACCATAATGGACAATATTAATCCTTTCGTTTCAGTGGTGGCCACAGATTCCTGGGGCACAGGGCTATAGAAATTAAACACAAGATTCTGTTTGTAAAGATCCCCACACAGTTTCCCCATAATCTTAAGTAATTCACTCTCCTTAAATTGATTTTTTCTAACTCAGACTCCAAACACCTGGTAACCTCAATAAAACATCTACAGTCACTTCAAAACTTTGCAAAGTCTAAAATGCACAAGTGTAGGCAAGGTGCAATGGTCATAGCATTTACACCACTGAAATCATACCAAAAAAATAAAGGCACACCTTAAGTAAGCTTTAAAAAAATTCTGGACACTTACCTAGAAATTCAGTTCCACACACACAAAAAGAATCTCTCTGGTGTCGTAAATGAAAGAAAGACTGAGTTCCCACAGCAAAGGGCTGGCAAAGGGGCTGCATTAAATAGCTGATTTTAGGGAAGTGTTTTGCCTAGGGATTTTTTTTTTTGAGAGCATAGGTATAGTAAACTGCTAGCATGCCCCTTCACTCTGCACAAAAGAGGGTGATTTACACTGATATAAATAAACTCAATGTTTTAACTATTGTCCAAATCGTGGGTTTTAAGCACTGGGAGAGATTCCTTTTGTCTATGGCACCTCCTAACAAATCTGTCACTGGTATCATGGTAGGGTGAATCCAGGGTAAAACACTACATCCCTCATCTCTCCTACATAGACTGCAGTGGACTTTGAGCTTTTGTCTGAACCTCCTTGTCAGCTCAGTGCAACAACTGGACCAAACCAGATCTCAAAATAAGTTTGAAAGAATTTCATAGTTCTGCTTCAAAGCTCATGTTTGCATCTAAAGAATTGACTACAGCATTGAGTACAGATTCAGACAAGCTGCAGTTGATGATTTGCCAAGCACTTTCTGAGCAGCTCCAAGACATGATGTTGCATCCTACAGGAACAGAACTCTGTGTTTTTCAGCTCAGAGCTTCTTACTGCTGACAAAATCTAGTCTGTGCCATAGTTCTTTCCAGCCCAGTCTTTCAGAGGCACATTTTGCAGAATTTCCTCAGCATTTGCCATAAAACTGCTGTAAAACAGTAATTACCGCTTACATTATTTATGTATATTCTCTCAACCAAGAACCTAGTCAAGAACTAGCCTGGTTATGAAAGCTCAGTGAAAGCAATTTGAAATCATCAACCATTTCTGCTGTTTTCAGATGCAAGATGCCTTTTCAAAATTTGCACAAAAAAGTTTCAGGTTATATTTTTTTAAGTGAAATACATCAATATATGTATGTTCTTTTTGAACTTCAGGCTCTGTTTTGCACCACTTCTCTGGTCTGACTTGGGCTTATAAAAGAAAATTAACTGGAAACTGTAATTTTAAAATACCAAATTGTGACTCAGCACTGAATTTCAGGCCAAAATACAATCACACAATCAACTTCCTTTCCACTTAGTTAACTTTACTTTACAACATGAAAAAACATCAATTTCATGGT
Source organism: Monarcha castaneiventris obscurior (assembly GCA_026261815.1). NCBI lineage: Eukaryota > Metazoa > Chordata > Aves > Passeriformes > Monarchidae > Monarcha > Monarcha castaneiventris. Next base: position 3,263,189 of record JAMPIT010000034.1, read on the forward strand.
TCAGCTCTTTCCTGAAGATATATGTATAGGATTTAAAATTATAAATGAGCTTCAAGATTCCTCCTGGGCTTCTTCCCAGTAAATTATGTCCAAATAGGTCCTCTGATGCAATCTGACCTGCCTAATCCTACATCTCTATCTGAAGCTGGGCAATTAATGTTCTGGCCTCCTGTGCTCCCCACTCCTCCTGGGCAGGAAACTGCAGGGGTGGCCCCTGTGGAGGAGGGAGGTCAGGGCTGTCTTGTGCTGGCCCAGCCAATTCCAGCTGGCTCTGCTGTGGACCCACCACGTTCCAAAGCAGAGCCCACCAGGCACCTTTGTTGCCTCTGTGAAAAGATACCGAGGACAAGGCAGAAAATGCTGAATGGGACAAGACAAACCTGGGAGGGGACACCAGAGGCGACAGGGAGGGAATGTGACAAGGAGAGAAACAAGGGAATGCGAGGACAGCAAGGGAAGAGGAGTTGGAGTGGCCACACCACCAAAGAGATTGTGGCCCACAGACTGACCACAGTAGATAGAGGAAATCAGTAAGAAGGAAGCAGCAGTGGAAGAAAAAGGTGAGAAACGAGGAGCAGCAGAGAGAAACCACTATGTCTTGACCCCAAACCCCTGTACCACTCATTGCCTCACCAAAGGAACTAAGTGTAACCTGTGGAGATAACAAGAGGGGAGGAGATGTATCTGGGAGTGCAATTGTGCCTGGGAAAGGGGAAGGAAAAATGTTTTAATGTTTATCTTCTCTGCTTCCCAATACCCAAATCAGCAACTAAATATATTACAGCAGTAAGTGAAGTTCAATTCCCAAAGTGCACAAGCAGCTGTGTGGGTTTGTGGCTGCTGGCTGGGCATAGTAAAAGAGGGCAAAGGTCAGGAGATGAAAACTAATGGTTTTACCACCCTTAAAATGATCCATCTTCCTAAATCAAATTGCTCTATCAGAAAGTTCTCGTTTCAAATGAGAGGCTACACCAGAAGGCAGGGCAGCAAAAGGTTTGTTTTCAGAGGAAATGGGAGAGTGCCACACATGGCACAAACATACAGCATAAGAACAAGAGCAAATGCGGCCTCATAGGGGAGTTTTAAACTCTGCAGCCCATTTGTGCATTGAATAACTGTCCCATCACAAGCTTAGAGCAAGGGCTCAGCCCACCTCCCTGTAAGTGTTCAGAAGAGGCAGAGGAAGGTGCAGCTGAGGACTGAGCGTCAGCTGACATTCATTGCTCACTCCTCAACACATCACAGTGCAGCCAAGGCCGGCAGCACAATGACCTCTACCAAGAAACACTCTTAGGGAAGAAAGCCTCCTTTGATTTTTGCATTGGATGGGAGGATGGATTCCAGATAAAAATCTGAGAAAGAGAACTTACTGTTCACATCTTAATGTCTCAAACGATTGATGTGCCTGATAACAAAATTTGAGTATCCGTTAGAAACCACAACATCGAGCTCTTCTCCTTCCTCCATGTTTTAAAAATAAACTTCAAACAACAGAATGATTGTTTAAGTTTCAGAACTTTCTTCCATCCCTGCTTGGCATTAAAAGATGCCTCACACTAATGGTACAGTAGAAGCATTTTCACCTCTGAATAAAACCCAGAACTAAAGAGTGTATTACAGCACCTGCCAAAGAGATTGAGAAAGCATAAAGATTCTTGCATGAGGCATGTTCAAATATAGAATAAAAACCAGTCTCTCCCTTCCTAAAGGAATATAAACCTTTAAATGGCAAGGTTTCTCACCAGGCATTTGTAGATTTCTTGAAGTTTTTTGAGCATCAGGCAATTTGTAACTGCCCAAATAGACCACTCATAATAGAAGTGTTCATTAAACTTCATTAAAAAAAAATATCCTGAATGTGACAGCCACAGAGATTTTCTGTGTTTCCATACTTGTTCTGGCCCTTGTCAGATGCCTTTGCCACTCCTCTCCTGGCCATGCAGCTCTGTAATAACCTTTGCCATGAATCCTCATGGGTGTAGATTCACAATAATTACACAACCACAGCTGTTGTCTCCCTGAAAGCAGAAAGGTTGAGAGATCACATGCCTGCGCTCACCTCCTGAGTCTCACCATGCTGACCAGTAGACTTTAAAATCTCTGCCATTTTGCTCCATTCAAGGCTCAAAAGAAACTGCAAAGTCTCTTGCAGCAAGGATGAAGCCTCTTCTCTACACAGGAAAAACAGGAATCAACTCAAGCAGAGGTCTCTCCTTTTACATGTAGTGTGTAGTGATAATCCAGGCATGAATATCTCACAGTGAATGAGTCTGCAGTCTGAACTTCAAATTAGTGGGCTCAGAAAATCCCTAAATTTACATTTCTGGCTCTGGAATATGAAGAAAACTCTCCTTTAAAAAAACCCAACAAAACAACCAAAACCAAACCTCCAAACAAACACAAAAAGGAAATAAATGAATCTTACTACTAGTCTAAGTACTATTGTTTACCAAGATTTTGGTCAGATAATATAGAATACATACAAAAATACCCCAAACAAACTGAAAAGGAACATAAACAAACAAAAAAATCCAATTATGGCATCATATCATATTAGCTAATCAGATTATGAAACTGACTCTAAAAGTCTCCCATTTGTGTTGGAAGAGTTTAGTCTATACATTAAAACACACAGTTTTTTATTCAAATACCAAAAGATGAGGATATCTCATAATTTCAAATGCTTCACTTGCCTTACAAATAATTCTACAAATATCAAACTCTCCGCAATGCAAAATAATAGATTTTTATTTTAATTGGTGGAGCTATAGTACTGTTTCCTTAGCTCATGGAAATTGGTGTAGAGCCACCAAAGCCAAAGGATCAGTGATGATTTCTGCAAACAAAGATTCTGGCTCAGAGTTGCCACCACTTTTATTTTCACTACAATAAGGCGAAACTTGCTGTGCCACCCTTAATGTTGCACATACTTCCCTGAATTCTTGATTTAATTCTTTGTCTACCTTATAACTCATTGCACTTGGTTACCAGAAAGAGTGGCATTTCGGCATTTTAATTCTCGTAAGAGCTCTTTATAGTTATTTACTGGGCCTCATTTTTTGAAAGAGCTTTGCCCAACCATTCTCTCCAAGTACATCTCATGTGTGAAGCTTTTTACCTTAAGAAAGACAAAAGATATTGAAAATGTCTTACCAATTGAATTTTAAGCCTAAAATGAGAGATTATCTCCATCAGACTAATTTCCTTACCACTTAATATGAAACATTTGCATATCACATTGGATTCCCATCTCAACGTGGAATTCAATGTGGATTGTAAATTATGGTCCAACCTTAAGATTTATTTATTCGTCTAATAATAGATCTGTAATATGTTTCACTAAGAACCATTGAATAATTGCAGTCATAAAATTATGTATTTGGATAAATTATTGCAGAGGTTAAGTCTAAGCATGGAATTACCTCTTCTAGTGCTTAAAAAGAGAAGAGCAGCATGGAAGCTGAAGCTGCATGAGTGGACAGATCAGCTTTTCAATGGAAAACCCACATTTAAAGCCCCCGTTTTACAACTAGACCCAGTATTTGGTCCAAATGCTCATGTCAGCAAGGCTTCTCAGGGAGCTTCTTCTTTGGCTTCATCTAACCAAAGGAAGTGAATTTCTGATGGGAAACCCCGTTTAGATAGAAAACCAGAAACCACAACAGAAGCACAGGGAACTAATAACAAAAAGAGCATTCGGAAAAAGAACAAGAACCAACCCTATACTAAAAGAAGACTCTGAAGTGAAATATGAATAAATAATTTTGATTAATTTACAGGTATAATGAGCACTGTCAAATAGTGGGATAAATAAAACACAATAATACTTGAGCAGAAAACTGTCAGAGCAAGATGGGAATAATATGAGAGCATTTCATAAAAATAGTAATTGACAAAGGAACGAGCTCTATGCTAGATTTTGTTCCCACTAATGAGTGGCTGGTGGGGATGTAAAGCTCAGGGGTGGAGAATAGAACAAGAGCAGCCCTGAGGAGAAGAACTTGGGGGTGTTGGTAGACAAGAAGCTCAGCAAGGCCTGGCAATATGTGCATGCAGCTCAGAAACCCAACCATGTCCGGGGCTGCACCTGAAGCAGTGTACCCAGCAGGTGGAGGGACAAGATTCTACCTCTCCACTCTGCTCTCATGAGACCCCCCTGAAGTGCTGCATCCTGTTCTGGGATCCCCAGCATATGAAGGCCAAGAGCTCCTTGGAACAAGCCCAGAGGAGGGACAGGAAGATGATCAGAGGGCTGGAGCACCTCTGCTATGAAGACAGGCTGAGAGAGCTGGGGTTGTTCAGCCTGGAAAACAGAAGGATCCAGGGAGAACTTACAGCACTTTCCAGTACCTAAAGGGGACCTGCAAGCAAGCTGGAGAGGGGCCTTTTACCAGGACATGTAGTGATGGCACAAGGGACAATGACTTTAAACTGAAAGAAAATGGATTAGTTACAAGTAAGAAATTCTTTACTGAGAGGTGGGTGAGACACTGGAACAAGTCATCCAGAAAAGGTGTGAATGCCCCATCCCTGGAAGTGTTCAAGGCCAGGTTGGACGGGGCTTTGAGCAGCCTGGTCTAGTGGAAAGTGTCCCTGTCCATTGCAAGGGGATTTGAACTAGATCCTCTGTAAGGCCCTTTCCAACCCAAACTGTTCTATGACTCCATGATTAGGAGATGACCTGATAAGGGGTAAAACTGAAAGTCTTTTCCTGAAAAAGAAAGCAAATAGAAAGAAGAACACAGTATTTCAACAACCCTCAATGGCGAAACTGGGGAAGCCAAATATAAACTAACAATTTTCCAAGTAAATGGGCTATTTGTGGAAGAAACATGCTTTCAGATTTGAGGGGCACTTAAATGACACAGGATTAATTCAATACTCCAATTCAATTCTATTCCCCCTAAATCATAAAGCTGAGAGTTGAAAAATGTTAAGACTAGGTGACAGAGCCTTTTCAACTACAAAGAATGGAAGGAAGCAATTGTGTTTGTTTCTGGAAAAGCTGGAAAGAGAGATATAATAGTTGCTATAGTATCTGCAACCATATTACAGTTTAGAAACTCTGCCTTTCCACTGCATAGTCTTATGTCCAGGTCAATAAAAAACAGAGTTTACAATTTAGGTACTGAATTACATGTGCTTTGGTGTCTCCAAAACTCAAAACTTTACTTTCCTTTGAAGCCCTTGGAGGCAGTTTTGTATCTCAAAATCGAATCAGCACCATGCCAGAAGTGAAAGCACTTTATCTAGTTAGTAAGAAACATGCTGAGATCCCAGCCCCTTCTTTTCTGTGAAAGCCCCACTGGGGAACAGGGCACTGATGTGCATGACCCTTGAGTTATCACAGCACTGCCCTGGACAACAGTGATGTGGGTTCAGGTGCCTCCTCAGTTTCAGGAGTTTAACCTCACATTCCCCACCATTCAGGAGAAGGCCCTGAACAACAGACTTGTTTGTTAAATCCAGGCTATAGCACATCTTCCCCCAGTCATCAATTGCTCACAGACCTTGTGGCTAACATACTTGCTTTCATCAATTTCTTATTCTAACATTAAAACAAAACAAAACAAAACAAAACAAAAAAAAGCAGAATAATCACTGATAGTTATTATCAAATCTCAGAATATATTGACTTTAAAGGACCTGTATCAAGGTTTTGGATACAATGACAATAGTTATGACTAAACATATATAATTGGAAAAAAGATTGGACAGAGATTTAAAGAAAAAGGAAAAGAAAGTTTTAGACACTGTACCAGATGAAAAAAAAATCACAATTAAAAGACCTGTAGCAGACATATAGAAGCAAACAGAATAAATGTAATGGAGTTCTAACATTTTTAAGACAAGATATATCCCAAGTTCAAGCAGAAAGACCATGGAAGCATCTTTTGAACCACTGCATCTGTAGTTGTTGAACAGGAAGAAAAATCAACTTTCATTATTAAGCAGGCCCTAAATTACCTTTAAATCCTCTGTAAATTACCAGCAATGGAGGAATATGCCCATAAGAAAAAGTGGTGGAAGTAAATCACAGGGCCAGCCCAGGATCCCCAAGTCTGTTGGGGATAGAAATAACATGCCACTATTAACAAAAATACTGATATTATACATTATAAGAATACAACACACTGTTTTCACTACAAGAATAAAAGCTGACTTTCACCTGAAATGAAACGCAACAATCTACAGGATGATAGCATAAGGCCTATGAAGTGTATTTATTTTGTTTATAACTTTGAAATAGACAGAAATTGTATGAGACAGTATAAAATAAATAAATTGCCACTTAAAAAGAGCAGGAAATGTCAAAAGTTTTCTGCACTATCTTTTAGAGAAAATATGTGATTTCATCAGAAGACCAAGAATTAGAAAAAACAACTGTATATTGGCAATAATCTCCTCAATACTGAGAAGAGAAAATATTTGGGCTTTTGACCAAAACATGAAATGTTCCATAGGAGATTTTCTACAGCTATTCCTGATGCAGGTACTTTTGTCTTAAGTAATTATAAATAGGGTACCCTGACAGGCAGGACCAAATTCTGCCACATGCAACAGGAAGGTCAGATGCCCTTCCCAGGCAGATCCACTGCAAAGCAAATGTGCTCTTATTTTTTCTCTTAAAAGGAAAATGTGGAATCACATTTTGACATCACCTCCATGGAAGTTATTACGATATTACATGACGGGTACCACAAAGTTAAGAAAAGGTTTAAGCGTGCAACCACCAAAAGCAGAGCTGTTTGAGCCCCTGAGAGAATCTCCATTTTCAGGGACAGACATCTACATTTAGTCCCACCAGGGAGTTGGGCAAATATTTCCCACAAAGGACTGAGATGGAAAAAAAAGTGGTGAAGGCTTGAAAACAGGCCATTAGAAATGAAGGAAGCTGTAAGGTTGTGAGGAAGATGACAATAAAGAGTTGTGAGAGGTAACCTGTTGACCAAGTTCTGACCAAGTTCTCTTGGGAATGTAAAAATATATCGGACCTTTTTGAGTAAAAGTAGTTAGAATACAAAAACTATTTACAGCCATTCTCAGCGCTAGAATTGTCATATAACAAATCCAAACTTAACCAAATCAAACAAAAATCCAGCACATTCTGTCTTTGAAGGAGTAGAATGAGGTCAGATTTCTGCCAGAATCCTAGATTTAAAAAATACACTTTAAGGAACTGCAGAACAGCAAAGGAAATTCATTAGAAATAGAATTCCAGTCACTACTAAACTCTGAAGGTGACTGAAAAACAGCTGTCCCAAGTAATGGGGTTTTATGCTTTGATGAGGCAAACAGTGATGTGGGCATAAAGTGCTATGACTAGCAAATAAATGCTTCCTATATTATAAGGAAAGTGCTGAAGAAGTACTTACGCTTTGGGGATTTTTACAAACTGATGTTAAAGAAATCCTGTATCTTGATGGTAAGGTAGGAGGCATGTCAGTAAAACAGTTTCCTGGCCTGGAACCTTTTTTGGAAGACGATTTTCTAAAGCTGAGAGGTCTTTATTTTAAGTTTCAAATGAAACTGTCATTTAGCAATGGCTTCACACTCTTTTCAATTTCTCTTTGAGGTGCCTGCATTTTGAATTATTGAATTCAACAAAAAAGCAAGGAGGCCTGGCAGTTACACCATACCTTGGCCTAAGGTATGTCCTGGAAATGTCCCCCATGGAATTTCCCCAACCCACATCCATGTGATCTCAGTGAGTTTAGCTCTCTCATGTTTTATGAGATGTATCTGCTAAAGGTAAATACAAAATAACATAAAATTTAAAAACTGAGAAGTGAAATCCTTTATAGGCTAAGGCTCCTGAATTGTTACTAAGCCTTTGGGCAGCCAAATGCTTAATTCAGTCTTACACAAAAATCTTCAATAAAGACAGGAGAGGTTTGACTTATAGTGACTTCTTCAAGGATCACTCCAAAGATATTTAGAGCAAGGGACCCAGGTCTAGGAACCATTCAGCTATAATCTTAAACTCACACCTAATCAAAAGCATACTTTAACTCAAAACTTAGCAGGTGCTTAACATGCCTGGACAAGTTGAGCTCCTGATTAATGTGTGGTAAGAGGCAATGCTTTGCATTATAGCTCCCCAAAAAGGTGTCAAACACCTTCCAGAAACAAATATAAACAGGATTCCAGAGAACGAAGTCTGCAAGTTACATGGTTAACACAATGCCTCACAGGAGAATGACAAACATTCCACATCAATCTTTAAATCAAATGGCATTTTTCACCTGTCTGCCATACTTAGCTCATTTTAAGCCCAGCTCATGTGCAAAATACATGTTGAACAACTTTCAGATTCAGGGAATATAGCGACTACTCAGTTAAATTAAGTGCAACAGCAGCATTACATATTTCATATGCACACCCTAAGAGATCAAACTTATCCCATCCCTTGTCAGGGAGTTATAACAACAGGGGGATAAGGTTGATTCTAAATATATGTTGAAAAGGTCTGTAAACAAAAATAATGACAGAAATAACTGAGTAGATGTTACATTTTTATGCCACTGTGTGTCTGATGTTGAACATTTGTTCAACAGTGTTAGCTGAAATACATGGCAAGCAGAATGGCCTTGGCCTTAAAAAACGTCTTTAGGACTTTCTATTTATGCTGCTGCTTGGATGCACAAAGTGTCACATTCACAGGAGAGTTAAAGAAACTCTAAAGAAGTGGGTTTGGGTTCCAGTTCAAGAACTGTCTTTTTCCTGCTCTTTCAGATCAACTTCTACTGACATCTGGACAGCGCTGAAACTTCACAGGATGAGTAGCTGCTTAACTGGAACACAGGCACAAAAAGGATAAATCTGGGAGGAAGCAGTGCCAGAGCAGTACCAGAGATTGCTGAGTAGGACACCAGGTGAGAAGCAAGAAGGAAACTGCGATTGATAATGGGAAGAGCAGAAGATGCTGGGAATTAAGACTGAGAGCTGGAGGTCATCCTAGTCGGAAGGTGATTGCACAGACACTGCCTCTGCACTCCAATGTGCTCGGTGGAATCATGGGTAGAAGTGCCAGAAAGAGATTTAACCAGGATTTGAGGAAAGCGTATTAGAACCTGTTTGACAAGAAGATAAAAGGAAGGCTGAGATTCATATGAGAATCTGCACTAATTTTGTGAGACCTAGCTGAAGAGCGTAGGATTGGACCAACATATCTGGATTGAGGGGGCAAGAAGAATAGTGGAAAGGGAAGACTGAATTTTCAAAGATAAGGGAAGGAGAGAGCAAGCTTGGGGAATGGAGAGGGAAGGATCAATGTCATCTTCCCACTCCCGAATCCCCAGGACTACAGTGGAGGCCAAGATTTCACCTGGACTGGGAATGCTTCCCTGCTGCAGCAAATATTGGTGAAATTCTTCAGTGAAGCAAGAGGATAACAACCTGTCTTTGCCATCAGCTGAGCAGATAACTCAAATGGTAGAGATGCAGGTGGCAGACAGAAGGGAATTTTTTTTTATGTCAGGCTTTTTCTAAATGTTATTTTTGCTAATTGAGGCATCAGAAAGTGAGGCATGAGGGGTCCTCTTCCAGGAGAATATGGGAGCACTCCAAAGGCAGAAAACATCAAATCAAAACGTAATAATCTCCCTTTCCTCCTCCATGGGTGTATATTTTAACATTTTCTTCTGAAGGCCCCTGTTTTTTAATGTGCATGGAATAAATTTTGCTCTAACAGTGAGGTGGGACTGCTCAGTAAATGAGACTTTCACATGCAGAAACCCTGCCGCATCTGTTGCAGAAGTTATAAACAGTTTAGTGAACAAGGAAGAGAGAAGATGCTCTCAAAGTAAAGTCACTGAAGGCTACCCTGGAGAAGTGGGTTTGGGTTCTGAGCCTGTCTCTACCACAGAGTTCCCAAATGATGAGAGGCAAGTCCCTTCGAGCAAACTTTCACAGGTGGTCCCTTACTGTATGTTCCTCATTTCTGGGACTTCTAACTTGAGACCCCGGTATCAGATTTGCAGAAATGCTGAGCAGGACCAGCTGCAAGTGTAGTCACTGAGTGCTGGCCTGACCCCACGAACTGCCCACAAATGCTGAACTCTCCAAAACAAGAGTTCTTGGGTATCACAGATCGAATACACAAAATTAGTGGGTGTTTTCCAATTTAATCTCATGCCATCATACCTGTAAAGCAGAGATAAAAAATTATTTTCACATCACAATGCACTTCTAAGTATAAATGTCTTAGTCTTTACGTAGCATTCATACGTTGTAATGGAGGAAGCATAAAAAAAAATCTTTAGAGGTTAACAATTCTGTCTTGAAAGCGGTGTCTGACCATGCAGTGAATAAGGCTTGGGAATGCAGTCAGGATTGAAATCCCATTGGCTAATTAGTCACTAAGAGAGCACTACCCATTTATGCACTGAATGAAAGAAAGAACCCTGTAGCAGAAACTGCTGGTGATCGTTGTCGTAACAGTGCCATAACACACGTACTCAGTGAGGACAAATTAAAGCTATACCAGTCAACTTAATTTGTCCATGTTGTAATTAACTTTTGATTACTTTATTTGCAATTTTAATACCCTTTTAGAGGAGGTGTCACTGTGTGCACAGACAGGAGGGCTGGGGTTTTTTTACTAGTTTGTTACTGTAGAATATAGTTTCATCTTCCTTTAAAAAAAAAAATCAAGGACTTCACCAGAGGTGCTTTAAAAGCAGCAGTATTTTTTCCTATAATGTTTTGAAGACTTTTGAGTCTGATAGATGTATTCATATAAAATAACATTTAAAAAAATGTAACTACCTAAAAATTCCTTTCCTTCACTTCTCAGATATTCAGTGCTCATCTCTAAAAGTGACTAATACAACAAAATCTCAGAATAATTAGAGGCAAAAAGCACATACAGCATAATCCAGAGTGCTGTAGGAAGGGGAATCTCTGAGAGTGCTTGGAGTTCAGACACAAAAAATAGATTGCTAGTTTTCCATTTGTGAAGTGGTCTGGGCTGAGCTTGTAAATAAATTTCCCTCAGCAGCACCATGAGAGGAATCGGGATTAAACTGCCTCTTGTCTTCATAGAAAATCCTGCTAGGTATGGGATGCAGTTAGAGCTTGAAAGGTGCCCATGGCTAAGAAGCCAGCGAGTTCTCTGCTCTCCATCTTTCATCTTTTTATTCATTTTCAGCAGCCCCATGCCTTCTAACACAAGCATGACATAAAAATCTTAATATATGTAGTGCAAAACCAATCAGTTTATATACTGATGAGGAAAGAGAGAAATAAGGTGGGGTTTTTTTATAAGCAAAATTGAAAGCAGAAAAAGCAGATGTTTGTTTTTCCTCTGTGCATCATTTCAGAGTAACCAGACTCTCTTACTACTATGTGCCTACAGTTAAATATTAATCATCAGTGATAATAAATCCCACAAGTGGCCTGTCAGAGTTTTTTTTTTTTTTGTTCTATTTCAAAGTACAAAGACAGATGAAAAAAACATTTGCTTGAGAAAATTACATAGACCAGTAATAAGCTGGAAACTGAAAGGCACCAAATGAAAGGAAAATAAGGCTGGAAAAACGTCATCAGCTTTGATTAAAATAATCTCTGTTGCAAGTACGGAATTCCCATGAGAATGCCAGGAAACAATTGTAAATCTACTTTTAGAAGATTTATATGACTCAACATAATGCTTATTGCAAATAAGTTCCTCTTTTTTTAATAGAGCTTGAAACTTACTAACATACAGTAGCACAACTCTTGCAGAACAAAAGTAGTATTTCCACATGCTACATTTCAGCAGACATATCACTTTTATTTTAAGACTCTTTTGAAGGTGTAAATGCAATTGTTACACCAAAAATACACAGAATGTATTTTTATACAGAAACTATAAGGTACTACACAGGTAGATTGCCCTTGTGTGGCAAAAGGGCTAAAAAAGGGGCTAAAAGCAATTCAGCTGATAACCATACTTGCTCTAGGTCCGTGTAGAACATTTGCCTTGCACAGATCAACCACAGACAATTCACATTAGTGAGCCTATCTTGCTAGTTGGAATGGGTACCCAGGAAAAAACCCTCTCTCATGTGTCATCATTCAACAAAATAACCAAAACTGCAGCAGACTCGTCTGAAATGATGCTTTTTTCTACACCAGCAGTGAACTGTATGTTACAGAGCATATTGGCTTTGGTCCTACTGGAGGTATTTTTCTGCAGAAAGCCCTTTATGTGATGAATCTCTCTGAATAAACTCCCATTTCACTGCTGCACTTCCAGTTAAACCATACACTCTTCAGTATAATATGCAGGTGAGGTGTCCCTTTACCAAGCATCTGTTCTAGTTGTGAATCCAGGCAGATGCTTAAGATAAGATGAACATTAGTTGTACATCTTAGTACACTGTTGCAAGAAGCTTTTGAAAGCACCTGATTGTTGCTTGCTTCTGATGAGATCGTTTGTTACTTTTATCGTTTATTCCCTTCCACCATAAGTAGCTGCTACTGATCTCCAAATCAATCCCTGTGACATCCTGGGTGATGTGTCAGTGCACGAACATTTGTGAATTTAGATGCTGAACACAGAAGAAAATTAACTCACAGAAGAAAAAGTCACAAGAAAACTTTGGAGTTTTCACTGAAATGAGGAAGTTTCAATGAAGAGTAGGCATTAGCAGCTGGAAAATAAAGCTGTAAGTTTCTGATTTCTTGCAAAAGCGGTTTTAAGATTTTTTTTTTTTTTTTTAATATTTGCTTGCGGTCGTTCCCACATGCAGCTGGCTGCCATCTTCAAAGGTTTTGGGCAGAATGTCTGAGAAACACACCCTCTCCTTTTGAAAGCTATTGTCTTCTCCGGTGGTGACAACGATCCTGCTTTTTCCTTGGTGTGCTCAGAGACTCCAAGGTCTCACATTTGTTACAAAGTGCTGAAGAGCTTTCTGAGGCTCCGGGTGTCTGTGGATTATACTGTGGATGTTTCTGAAACAGATATCTAAAAACTTAGCTGCTTCTGATTACAAGGGGCTAGAATTGAGGATCCATTTGATCCCTTCAGCCTCGCGTTCCCCATCAGTTTGACCTTATAAAAACAACAATCATCTAGCCATAAAATAGCAAAGCTTTTTTGAGCTACTATGTGGAGATATTGCATTTTCATTCATAAGTATTGCATGTTGTCACGAACATATCTCTTCATAGAGCTGATAGAGGTAAGTCCTTATCAATGGAATTTCATATTTTGTCTAACAAAGGATGAAACACCGCATGATGAGGCCAACTTCTGTATTGTGGCTGAGTGCAGTGCAGAATGAAATTGGACAGGATTCAGTAACTGTCCTGGTTCCTGACAGTTACTTTTTTCTTTATTCACAAGAAACTTTGAAAAAGTGCTGAGTTTTGAAAGGACTTTTTAACTGTTAGATCTGCTAATTTAAATGCATGCATGCTAAGCAAATCATTGTGATACAAAGATAAGTAGTTTGGTGGCAACTCCTACATTAAAGAAAATAGAATTGCTGTTCACTATCTGCCAACAGTGAGGTCACTCCCATCTGAAAGAGGAATGCTTAAAGGAAGAATTTACAGATACATTGAGATTCAGCATGTTAGAACAGTAGATAATATAGACAGTGGATAATACAGTGGCAAATGCAGGCAAAACTGCTGTGAGAGCAATAGGCTTCCTGACTTTGGCCCTTTCCATTTGCTTGTTCCATTTTCATGTTTCAATAAACTTTGTGTCTTTTGGTTAGTTCCCATGCTTTCCCCCTCCACCTTGCACAAGTTTCACCTTGAATTTCCATTCTATATTTAGAGAAAAAAGAACATAAAAACTTAGCTTAAATAAATGGATTTGTTTCCCCCACCCCCCTCACAATCACAACATTTTCCCTGTCCTTTAAAGGAATTACTTTGTGGTATGAAATTGGTAGTGGCAAGACATTAGGACAAAATCACCCAGAGCCACAAGCTGAGGGCATTCTATATCGCTGTAGTCAGCACGTGTTACCATTGTCACCCATTCTGCATGGGTGAATCCGAACACTGCTGTTCAGAATATGGTTCATTTGCTGTTCATTTGAGGATCACTGTAGTTTTAAAGGAGCTTCTAAGGAGGTTTCTGAAAGGTGGAGGAAGCCAGTGTACAGCATGATGGCTGTGTGTGAATACATTACCCTTTTGAGGGTATGAAACAGAACAAAAGCCAAAGGTTTACGCAGTAAACAGACATTTACACTTGCACCAAGTAATAAAATGTTCACCAGAGTAAGACTAGGAGTGTGCCAATGACAAATAACAGCATCATTAACAATACTGTGAATTTTTATCCCCAAATTACTTTTATTTTCACAAGCAAGACCCCTTGAAACATACAAAATGAACAAAACTATCCACAATACAGTTTCTTCCATGTTATATTGGGCTGGTTTATTCTTATAAAACAGACAGTTTGTCCTAGATCCCGTCCAGACTGTTTGCATGAGAAAATATATGTTTATATTTGTATCCTGAGGCAAGAACAAAAAATGAGGATTTATCCTGCTCTCTGCAGAGGCTGCAAGATCCCTGGGACAGCCAACAGCCCCACAGTCTGGTGCCACTCACATACTGCAACAGAACTGAGTTTCCTGTTTCTTGCTTTCAAGTTTTTTGTGCACGTTACCTGTTGGATGGTTGATTTTTAGGCTAGCATGTCACTGGGAAACTCTCGGGATTGCAGTTGTAAACTCAATACGCTGTTAATTAGTAAAGATTTCAGAAATACTAGTCGTAAGTGAAGAAATTAGAGAAGTACATAGCAATAATATAACAGGTTGATGGGACTGATTCCAAGTGTACAAGTCCAAAAACTGCATGGTCCTTAGATAAAATAATCAAAACAATTCTGAGCAAAGAACAAATTAAACATTTAATCCCAACATATCAACTCTTTGGGACAAAATTCTACCAATTTTGACCAAGGTGGGCAGGCCACCTATACTTAATCCAGAAAAGGAACATATATAAATTATATGTGTTTGGTAAACAGCAAATACAAGCCATGATAAACCATCCAGTGGCAGACAAAATTATGGAAATTTTAAACAAGTGTTTAACCATGTTGTCAGACCATCACTGGGACAACAATTAACCCTCAAATGTGTGTTTAAATGTAGGTTGAGAAGGCAAACCAAAAATATCTGCAGGCAAACATATCACACTTCTGTCTTCTTCTGCCCATTTTCCTTATATCCATGTATCCTTCTGTTCCACGACATGATAAAAAGCTAGGAGCTTCACCATGCTAGGGAGCAGAAAGACTGAAACACGTGGATGGAGTGGGAAGTGGAGGCATTGTGCATTATGACAACAATGGATGATTTAAAGATGCATATAAAAGTTTACAGGAAAATCATTAAATTACTACATTTTGGAGATTGGTGCAAGATTAAGAAATGATGCCACAGTTCAAATTATAAAATTATCCATAAACTGTTCCTAAAAATAAAGATATTAGTCTAATGACTGATGTCTGAAAATTTCTAGAGTAAAGTTTTCACCGCACAATACATCAAATGTTAACAAAGGTGGTTCACTGAAATTGCAGTACCTAAGTCCCACAATTATTAAAACCCCATGTGCTCTGAGTTCAGCAGCTGTTCAGAAACCATAGGAACTGCTTAGAGGGAGCTTATTTCAGAACCAATGCACACAGCAGTCATTACCTGTAGGTAGAAGAGCTCATTTGCAATTATGCTACAATGACATTTAAGAAAACAGCCTTACCTTTAATTACAGTATTTGAGAGGTGAAGAGGAACCACTTGCCTTAGGTGCCCTTCATGTCTAATGTAACTTTCATACATAGGAGGCACTTAATTTTACAAATGAAAATTGACTTTTCTGTTAGCAGAAAATTCTTCTTCTTCTAAAGAAAGTACAATTTTGCTTATATATAATTCATAGGTGGGGAAGTTCTATCAAATCAAAGGGGTACTTTTATTCTTCCTGAGGAACATGGCACAAAACAAACTACAAGAAACTTGTGAGAAAGAATAAGCTATGATTTACTTTGGGTATGAATTCAGGGATGGGAAGGTGCTGTAATTCAAAAGCAGCTCTGCAAACCTTCTCCCTGCATCATCATTGCCTATTCTCCTAGTTTTACTTTTGTTCTCATGAAAAGAGACAGAATGACAGCTCTACTCCAGAGCCTCAAAAAACTCACTCAGGAGTTCCTTCAAAGCAGGAACAGCCATGAGAACTTCCCTGTGATACACACACCAACACTTTGGAATGAATTGTAATGGTGTAAAGCTACCTGAAAACACTCCTCCAAACTGTATCTTACACTGCACTTCTTTCTTGGTACTCCTCTCTATATAATGTTGACATTGGTGTAGTCATTCATACAAATTTTATCCAAAAAAATGGCATATTTCTGCCAAATTAGTGGGTTTTTTCAGATGCATGAGGAAAGAAAGTGTGAAAGGGGGATACAGTTGAAACAGCTACCTGGACAGCACAGTGATGCTGGACATCTTTCAGATGTGAGAAGTTGGGAGTGGATTTGATAGGATGGATTTTGGGCACTGGACAGAAAAAGTAAATGGATGCATACTGGGGACAATGAGAGTTGTCGAGTACAATTCTGCTTCAATGCTTTTTATGCTAAAGAGTTCCCTGAGTTTTGGTTTAGTCAAGATGTCTCCTACTGATAGGGCAGTATACAGTATCCAATAATTTGAGACCATTAGACAAAACACCAAAATTAAGAGTCTTCCACCCATATTCTCTTTCAGTGACGAAACAGCTGAATTTGGGGTTGGACCAGACGATCTCCTATGGCCCCTTTCCACCTCAACTGTTCTGTGATACTGTCAGTCACTACCAGTGGTGTGTGATCTCTCTCTTACAAGTGCCTTCCTACCAGGCGACCGTCAGTGACAAATGTGACCATCTGCAGGTCTGCCTCTCAAGGAAAGACTGTCCTAAGGAACAAAGGAGGACAAAGACAGTCCAAGCTATGGAATTACTTCCATAGGACAAATGATTAAAACAGCGCTTTTCCTTTGTTTCAGGAAAGCTAATCAGTGGACACTGAAAAGGAGAGATGATGGACCAGCCTCTCATGTTGTCTCCTAAGCATCTGTTGATGGCCTGTCACAGGCAAGCTACAGATAGATCTCTATGAACCTATAAGTGACCGAGTAGAGCTGTTTTTCTGCTCAGTGTACTTGTCAAGCTTCTCATTTTGTCATTCCCTTCCTGATCTCACAGGGCAAGCAGGAAGTAAGACAAGACAGGAGGAAAGGCACAACAGAACAGGACTGGCAAAAGAAGGAAGGAGGCAGGATTTTTGTTCAATGAGAATCACCACCAGTGAGAGTCCCCATGCCCTCCGCTGCCAGTCTGACTTAAATGATGGCACTTTACATCATTGTTCTGCCACCATTTAAAGCATGCTTCTGAGTGACTGTAAGGCAGCACCAAGAGTGTCAAAATGACCCCGACAAAGGCACTTCATTAAAAGATGGGCACCCTTCTGAAGAGTTTGTGAGCTCCTAGAGTGTGAGGACATTGCTTGGCCACACTGGTGCCATGGTTGCTGTGCGGGCAGACACAGTGACACCGTGTAGCGGGTGGTACTATGAGTGCTGCAAGCAGGGCACTTGCACGTCCAGGAGATGTGTGACCATAACTGAGCTTTTAATTTAGATACTGAAAGGAACGGAATGTGAGAGCAGCCTTCATGATATATCATCATCATTGTTATAATCGAGCCGATTAATATTATGATTAAAGAGAATTTATTAATAATCAAAGTATAAAATTGGGAAAGAGCCACGAAGCAGAGCAACACTGAGCCAGACGATCGGCGCTGGGTGAACTGAGTTCCGACCTCTATCGGTTCGAATGTCACCTGTTCACGGCTGCGGTTTCTCTGAGGTGTCTTTTTATACCTTTTTTTTCTTCTTTGTTAGTTTTATCTTTTCAATACAACAATATAATTTTCCTGGTTTTTTTTTACCATGTCTGACGACAGTTCCTGAAATCAGTGTTCGATTTTTGCTGTTGGAACCAGTTTCTGGTGCAAGTATATTATTGTTGCTTACACATACATCCTGGAACCATATTTCTGTATATACACACACGTCCTGGAGCTCTGCCAGACGAGGAAATCCCACGAAATGCTTATCTGTGGAATGTACCTTGCCGGGGCTTATTCAGACAGAAATCCTTGAACAGCACATTTCTGGCAGCCACCTGTTTGTGCTTTTCTCAGTCTCAACAAAATGCTGTAATCTTTAAAATTTTAGCACGAATTATTTTGTATCATATACTACAATCATCAAACGGGCACAGCTCAGAAACCTTAACCGAGATGTTCTTCTGGTGCCTATAGACGGCAGAAGTCGCACACCAGTCTCCTCCCTGCTCCCTGTAACTGAGGGTGGTGAAGGAGACTTGGCTGATGGCTCCATTCATCCCTGCGCCCACTTTTTCCTACAGGAAATGTATGATCGCCCAGCTGCCATCCCCTTTAGGTGGCATTTGATTAGAAGCGGTGCACACATCCTCAAAGCCGGGCAGAGGAGCGAGACGAAGGGCGCTGCGCGGTGCCCCCACCCGTGCCGCCCTCGCCGCCGCCGGCTCCCGCAGCGCTCGCCCCTCCCCGGCGGGGGCAGAGCCGCGGCTCCGAGCCGGGGCGGCCCCGCTCCCTCTCGGACCCTTTCACTTTCGTTTCCGCTTCCGTGGCTCTCCCGGGCGGGGCTGCTCGGCGCGGTAGCCCCGGGGCCGGGGCCATGGCGCTGGCGGTGCAGGCGCTGCGGCTGCTGTGCGCCAGCGGCGGCTGCCTGGAGCAGGCCGAGCTGCAGCGGCGGCTGCCGGGCCGGCCCTCGGCCGAGCAGCTGGCGGCCGTGCTGCGGGACGCGCAGCGCTTCACGCTGGTGCGGCGGCCCGGGCAGGCGGCGGCGGCGGCGGCGGCCGAGGTTGCCGTGGTGGTGGCCACCAGCCCCGTGCGGCTGTGCCCGGAGAACGGCGCGGGCTGCCCGGGGCAGTGCGGGCGGCTGCACCTCTGCAAGTACCACCTGAAGGGCTTCTGCCGCAACCAGCTGGCCAGGTGAGGGGCGGGGGGCGGCCTCCAGCGCCGGGCATCCGCGGGGCTCGGCCGTGGGCACGGTGTGTCCCTTCGGGAGCTCTCAGTAAAGGCCTCGCAGCCCTTTCCGCCTCGGAAATGCCCATTGCCCGCCTCCTTTATTTGTGTGTGTGTGCTGTTGCAAAGGATGCAGGCGGTGGTTTCGCAGCTTTGGGTCTCGGCACTTCCTCCGCAGGTCATCACCGTGGCAGCGCTTCCCTTGCCGTGAGCAGGGCCGTGCCAGGTTCCCCTGAGTGTCCCCTGAGTGTCCCCGCACGTCCCTGTGCTGCGGGACCCCGAGGGATGCTCTCATCGGCTCAGGGAAAAGCTGAGTGTCCCCGCACGTCCCTGCTTGGTGGGGTGTGTGGTTGTGCTGCGGGACCCCGGGGGATGATGCTCTCATCAGCTCAGGGGAAAGCTGAGTGTCCCCGCACGTCCCTGTGCTGCTGGATCCCGGGGGATGATGCTCTCATGGTGGGGGTTGGTGTGGTTGTGTGGGGGGGGGTGTGTTCATGGCTCAGGGGAAAGTTGAGTGTCCCCGCACGTCCCTGTGCTGCTGGATCCCGGGGGATGATGCTCTCATAGGCTCAGGGGAAAGTTGAGTGTCCCCGCACGTCCCTGCGCTGCGGGACCCCGGGGGATGCTCTCATCGGCGCAGAGGGAGCGGTGCTCCCGAGCTCTGGTGGCTTCGTGGTTGTGAGCTGCAGGTCAAAAATGCCGATATTGCCAGACTGCTTTAAGGCTGTAATGACTGCGAATCAGAAGCAGCGTGGCAATTATTTTCAGAGTAATTATGTAATCTGTTTTGCAAATCACATAATGGTTTTATAGAGGAGGAGTATGGATTTTTCTGAAACCGGCTAATTTGGTGTGCTTTTTCAGCTGTTCAGTGTAATGCCCATGGGGTAGCAAAGTAGTGCCAGTCTGTTACCACTCTTTTTGATGTTGGGTTTCTTGAGTTCTAGGAAGGAATGCAAGTTTGTTCACAGCTTCTACTCAGACCACAATCTCCGCGTTCTAAAGCAATATGGACTTGAGAATTTAAACCATGATGAACTTTGCCAGCTTCTGCTTCAAAATGACTCTTCCCTCTTACCAGAGGTGAGTATTACTGTGCGAGCTTCTTAGCCTTGTTTCAGTGAGCATCGCAAAGTGGAAGAGGCTTGACAGAGATGGAGATGTTGGATGTCAATTTAGTTAGCTTAATGCAAGTGTTAAAATAAATCTGCCTCCTCTGTTCTCGCCTGTGGTGGGTTCACCCTAGCTGGCAGCTAAGCTCTTGAGCAGTCGCTCACCCACTCCTCACTCCCGTGTCACAAGCAGAAGAGGTGAGCATTAATAAGAAGAACAAAAGTGACAGAACCCGCGAATGGAGATAAAGACAGTGTAGCAAGTGGAGGAAGGCAGGGAGAACACAAATGTTGCAAAGGAGCACTTCTGCTTCACCACCTCGAAGCAGACTGATGCCCAGCAAGTCTCTGAGCAAGCGCTGCCTTGTAAGAAGGACCCATCTCCCCCTTCTTCCACCTTCCCTCTGTCCCCTTCCCCACTATTTTTTTTTTTATTTTTTGGAGAATGACATTATATGGCATGGAATATTCCTTTGGCCAGTTTGGACTGTTTGCTGGTTTTGGCTGGAATAGAGTTAATTTTCTTTCTAGTAGCTGTGTTTTGGGTTCAGGATTAGAACAATGTTGATAGCACACTCATGTTTTAGGTTTTGCTGAGCAGAGCTTGCTCTCAGTCAAGGACTTTTCAGCTTTTCATACTGCCCTGCCAGCCCATAGACTGGGAGTGCAAAAGAGGCTGGGAGGGGCTGCAGCCAAGACAGCTGACCCAAACTGGACAAAAGGATATTCCATACCATGTGACATAATTCTGAACAGTAAAACTGGGGGGAGGTGGCCCAGGGATGGTGGCACACTGATGGGGACTGGCTGGGTTTTGGGGAGCAATTGCATTGTGCATCACTTGTTTTGTCTAGCCTTTTATCATCATTATTATTTCCTCTTCCTTTTATGCCGTATTAAACTGTGTTTATCTGAACCCCACGAGTTTTACTTTTTTTTCTGCTTCTCTCCCACATTCCCTGAAGGGAGTCAGCGGGAGGCTGTGTGGTGTTTAACTGTTCCGGTTTCAGCTGAGATAATTTTCTTACTGGTACCATGTACAGTGCTGTGTTTTGGGGTTAATATGAAAATAACTTTGACAACCCACAGATGTTTTGGCTGTTGCCAAGTAGTGCTTACCTTCAGTCAAGGACTTTCCAGCTTCCCATGCTCTGCCAGTGAGGAGCTGCACAAGGAGCCAGGAGGGAGCATGGCCAGGACAGCTGACCCAAACAGACCAAAGGGATGTGTTATTAACACTGTTTTGGTCATAAACCCAAAACATAACATGGTATGGTCTGCTGTGAAGAAAATTAACTCCATCCCAGCCGGATCCAGTATGTCTTACCATAAAAATCAGGTCAAAAAAATTCACTATTCCAAAACTAGAAAATTAAGAGATGTGACTTAGCACTAAATCCCCCCTGCTTGAGAATATCTGTAAGAATGTTGTCTGTTGAAAAATCTTTCTAAACATTAGCAGGGCAAAGAAAAAGCTATCAAGTAATCATTTGGAAAACAAGAAGAAATGTTTATTTTAAAAGCAAATGTATGCACGTAGCCATACAAAACTAAAAATCATGGATTCAAACAGTCTAAACGAGTGCATTGTGCTTTAATCTTTAAATTCTTCTTTTCTTCTCCTACCCAAGGTCTGCTTGCATTATAACAAAGGTGATGGACTTTATGGATCTTGTACCTTTAAAACATCCTGCACCAAACTGCATGTTTGCCAGTACGTTTTGCGTGGCCAGTGCAGATTTGGCAGCAACTGTAAACGGTCCCATGACTTATTAAATCCAGAAAGCTTTGAGAAACTGGAGAGACAGGGAATGAGCTCAGACATTATTGAGAAACTACCCTCCATTTATAGAAACATGTATGACATAAAGAATGGCAACAGGAGCATGGATGACATAGAAGATACCAAGTCTTCACCATGCAAAGGTAAATAATATAATCTTTTGAATACATCAGAAGAGTCACTGTAGTGAATTTAATATTTTCACAGGTGTCACTAAGAAAACTGTATTCACATCTTAGTTTGTCTTTTAGTAGGGACCTTGTACCTATCTCATTGACAGAGATCTTTGTCTTGACAAGTGAAGTCAGGAGAGGTTCCTGAGAAATAGAGTGCTGGTGTTCATAAAATTCTTAAATGTGGGTTTAAAAAAGCATAACATGAAATGGAAATAGGGAGCTCTATAATTTTGGAGATTTTTGGTAAAATACGTAAAGGTAGAGACCTGTTTAGGAATAGGAGTGGTGGTTACTTGTCTGATGATAAACTATTTAATTGTTTTTCTTTATTGTAGGGATTGTCTAGCACAAGAATTTGCAAATGGCACTGTCCTAGTTATTTCTTAGAAGTGTAATATTTTGTTTGCACTTTTTTTTGATGTTCTTTAGAATTGTAAGTTAAGTATAGTTTAGCAGGAGAAAAAAAGGATAACAGAATAGAGAGTCCAAGTGTTTATGTTCATCTCCACTATTCTGCCTGCAGTTCCTTCTTCTTTTTTTTATTTTCTTAATGTGCTTGAATTTATAGAACTATCAAATTTTGAAACTTCATATTTTATAGCTGCCAGTGTATGATCAGCTGTGTGAAATGCACAGTTAACTCCATCTGGAAGTGTAAAGGCATTGGATTCTATTCTCATTCTGTGGTGATAGCTAAAAACTGTATCTGAGGAATTCAGCAGTTACAGGGAAGTCAAGTTCAGAAAGGATGGATACAGGGATGGGTCTTGGAGTATACAAGGTTATCAAGGGCTTCAGTGTCTTTCTGGAGCTGACTGCAGTTAGGTAGTTACAAACATTGCCTTTAGGCATCTTCTCTAGGGATAGGAGCACTTTTAAGAGGGCTTGTTGATACAAGGTATATTAATAAGTCTTATAATTTGCCCTTTAGACAGAAAACCCAGCTCTAGACGGGATTCCTCATCTACAAACGATGATGAACCAGAACAGATATGTTTACATCATCTGTACAGAAGTTGTGGCTTTAAAGGTAGGTTGTCTCAAGTATCAGTACAGACTGTGTCAAGTCCAGCTTGTTTTTCTTCTCTCATAAAGAGGAAGTGGTAGGCATCTTTCACAGAAAGGAGAAACGTCAGAGTTTATGTTTAGTTGAATCTCACCGCTGTCTTGAGTGCTGTAGGAAAGTGTTTGACCTGGCACACCAAACAAAGGAGGTGTTTTGTTTTGCTCTGGAATCTGCCCGTGCTGAAGATTGGCTGCTCTGCCTGTGTTTACCTAAGGGATTGCTGAATGATAGGAGTCATTTCCAAACAGGAAAGATCTGAAAGATACTCTGAATTCTACATTCTCTGTTGTTTTTTCTAGTACTCTTCTGTTCCATCTGTCTTAGCTGTCTCCCTTTCAGAATGTTCCAAGGTGTCCAGGAAAAAGGCTGCTGTGCCAGCTTTCTTGTTGATTTTGTGTCATCCTTTTCCTTCTTAATGTTCTTGACCTGTGGTAGCTCCCTGAAGTACTGCACACCTTCTCATATGAATTGTGTGGTGCAGTTTCTCCTTGACTTTCCCTGTAGTTAAGTTTCCTTTTGTTCAGCTGTGGAAATTGACGTGGGGTTTATGTGCATGTGCACTGGTGATGTCACTCCTGTGGAGGAGTGACTGCACACTGAGTCTTTGAACTTTGAGTAACACTTGTGATACCTGGCTCACTGCTACCATTGCTCTTCTTCGTGGGGCCTGGACCTGACAGAGATTTGCTGAAGGGCAAAGGACTTTGAGACTAATGGAATGATATCTGTGTAGGTATCAAAAGAGAGGAAAGGTGATGGTGGTTAACTGGATTGTATTGGAAAGCGTGGGACCTAGGCATGGTGAGACAGGGTGAATTTGCTTCCTAGTGGCTGGTACAGTGCTGTGGTTTGGATTTAGTATGAGAAAAACATTGATAACACACACTGATGTTTTAGTTATTGCTAAGCAGTGCTTACCCAAAGTCAGGAACTTTTCAGCTACCCATGTTTTGCAAATGAAGAGGTGCACAGGAAGCTGGGAAGGAGCATGGCCAGGATAGCTGACCTGAACTTGTCAAAGGGCTATTCCATACCATTAGAACATCATGCTCAGCATATAAACTGTGGAGAGTTGGCTGGGAGGGGCTGACTGCTGCTTGGGAATGGGCTGGTGTACTAGTTTGAAAACAAACCAGTGGGAGGCACCAAGTCAGAATAACAATTTAATGGGAAAAAAAAGAAAACTCAGAAAACACTGCCTTAAACTGACAGAGTCAGGATACAACCTGACACCCTTTTAGGGTGGTGGCTGCAGTCCTCCTGCAGTGATGGATGTGGTTCTGTTGAGGCAGTGATCCTGTAGAGAAAAAGGTCTGCTCTTCCTCGGAAGATCCAGTAGTGGCTATGTAGCTCCTGTCCTGTGGGAATCCAGTGGAAAAAAAAAAAAAAAAGGGGCTGTTATATCCAGGATGGAATGCTTGATTCCTCCTTCTGGGTGGAACATCTCACAATGGGATGATGGGTCTTGAGGCAAGGTGTGGATGGCCTCATTAACAGAAGATAGTCTGAAGAGAGTTATCTCTGAGTCATTCAGCAGAGCATTGATGGACCATTAATCAGGGAGATAGTCCAGAGGGAGGAGGCAAGTAAACAATGCCCCACCTGGTTTCAGCAACTCATGAGGATGGTGATAGAATATACTGCAACCCAGGACAGCTGGGCATCAGTCAGTGGGTGGTGAGCAATTGTAGTGTGCATCACTTGTCCTTCTTGGGCTTTATTCCTCTTTCACTTTTTGTTAACTTCTTTATAGATGTATGAGAGTATATGTGTGTGTGTATATATATATATATATGCACTTCTACTTACACTTTCTATAGTAGTTTATTATATTTATATTATCTTGTACTTTATTTCAGTTACTAAACTGTTCTGATTTCAACCCACAGATTTTACCTTTTCCCTGTTCTCCCCATCTCACTGGGGCAAATGGGAGTAAGTGGCTATGTTGTACTTAGTTACCATCTGAGGTGAAACCGTTATAGTCCTCCTATCTTAAAACTAAGCATTGCTGTGCTTTGGATTTTTCCTCAGTAATGCCACTTTGTGATGTAGTGGTTAAGCATAAATACATTTTTTTCTGTTTATGAAATAATGCCCTTGTATGAGCCTGTCACCTTGATTCATTTTTTGTCTCTGGAACTGAGAACCATCTGTGCAATTTTAATGTGTAAAGAGAGTCTAGTACGTACAGAAACTGACCTTTTACCTAAGCCCAAAAATTAAGTGTTGCTTGCTTATGCTGAAAAATACTGAACTACTGTTTGTAATGGTTCCATAGGTGAACACTTCCCCTGACTATCCTTTTGATGATTTCACCAGCTAGGTGTACAGCCCTGAAATGTTGGGAGTTCTCTCATAGCCTGTCAAAATAATGCATCTCCTACTTCTTTTTTTAAAAACTTTTACAGAAAAGTGTATCAGAATCCATTTTCACCTGCCATATAGATGGCAGGTCTCTGATGGTAAAACCTGGAAGGACTTCAAGAATATGGAAGAAATAGAAAAAGCATATTGTGACCCAAAAAACAGCAGGTATAAACTCTTATAAAAGTTTATAATGTTTGGAGTTTGCTGTATTGTACCAGGCCCTTAGTGGCTAGAAATTGCTACAATTCTATTGTAGTCATTACATAAATAGTTTCATTTGGCATTCTTCTACTGACCTCACCTTGCATGAGATTTGGGGCCCTCCTTCTCCCACAGTCCATATTGTGGAACTGGCAGAATACCTGGAGTGAGAGAGAGACAGAGAGACAGAGAGAGATACTCTTGGGTGCAGAGCACATGAAGAATGTAGAAATACCTTTCAGAGTTTGGAATTGGTTATGTGGCACAAAGAGAGTATTGGAAGGGGCTCATACCAGCATGCCATGTCCCATGCTGGAAAATTACCTGTTCCTCTTGTGTTACAGCCTCTTTGAAGCCCTTCTTAAGTTACAACAGTGTTCTCTTTAGAGCAGCAAGGTCAGCAAGAAGAAGGCAGTGCCTGTTTTCCACTGTTTCTGTTCATCTTATGTAACTCACTAATTTAGGACTGGGTTATGGTTATTGCCTGTAGAACCAATGTGAGAGATAATACTGAAATGCAAATTATGTACAAATAGGAAGCAGAGCTAGCATACAGAGCTATGAAAAGTGCAAAGTGCAAAGGACACATTGCTGTGAAAAGTGCACCTTTTGTGTTCTGCTTTTGGGTGAGATCGACTTAATTTGCAAATTTGTAGTGGGCTTCTAAACCTATGAGTAAAGCTTCACAAACAGTTCTGATTTTTTTCCTCCTTTTTTTTATAGATTTGATTATGCTGTTACTGAAAGTGGCTGCTTCTGTGTCGGTTTCCATGATATGCACTGTGGGCTTGCAAAAGTCAGACGTCTCTCTACAGCCTCCTCTGTGACCAAACCCCCTCATTTCATTCTTACAACAGAATGGATCTGGTACTGGAAAGATGAATATGACAGGTGGCAGGAGTATGGAAAACAAGTAAGTGTGGAGAAATGGGGAGACTCCTAACTCTGTGTGAGAAGCACAGAACTACTGAAAAGTGCACAGTGTTTATATCCTCCCCCTCTTCTGTCACCCTCTTCCACTCTCTCATACTGTACAAATGGACATTAAAGGCCTAATGGGGTCTTTTACCTGTGATTTTGATTGGTTCAGGTAGGGGACTGATCACTGGTGAGTCACAAATATTATCAACAGGTTATTCAGTGAGCTGTGTCGGATGGGAACATATTGATACATTCTTTCCATTGCTTCTGAGTAAAGCCTCCTTCTCTGAAGTTCCAGTAGTAGTCTGCATCTTTGTTGGTCTAGTTGGTGAATGCGTGGTCTGTCCTGGTTTCAGCTGGGATGGAGCTAATTTACTCCCTGGTAGCTGGCACAGTGCTGTGTTTGCATTTAGTATGAGAATAACATGAATAAAACAGTGAGATTTTAGTTGTTCCTAAGTGGTGCTCACTCTAAATCAAGGATTTCTCATGTGCTGATATATCCTGTACCCACCACACATACAAGAGTGATTTATTAAAATAAGGATATAGATCTAATGTCAATATACACTTAAAATGGACAAAGACTCTCTAACTTGTTAGGGTTAGAAAGTGTCTGTTTATTCCAGCGCTGGGAAGCTGCAGGGATCGCTCCCATACAGCTCCAAGGTTACAATACAATACAAAACCTATTTATCTAAAATGGCAATGCATATTTAAAAACAAATATATATTCATAGCATAGACACCTCCCATTCCCAGCTCCCTATGGAAATTAGCAAAAAGTCATTAAGCATGCACAATTCTTGCAATGAAATTAGGTCGGTGGTCCCGAAGATGAGGAGGGGGCTGTCCTGATGAAGTAAGGCTGGTCTTCCTCCCTTTGACCTTTTTGCCTCTCTGGTTTTTAACAATACATCTGACCTTGGGAAACTCCCAGTTCTCTCCTTTATTGCTTTTGAATAAGTTGCAGATGGAAGAATTTGTAACTGTCTAGGCCTTCTTTTGAATTTTTCCTTCTAAGATTATTAATTACCTATTATAAGCACAGCTGAACAAATACCAAATAATTAAAGCCTATCCTATACTTAACTTCCTGACTAATCATTAATTTCCTTAATCAACTCCAGCTAAGTTCTGCGTCTTTTCTCTATTCTAGTTAACTTCAGCAGAACTAGCTTTTATTTAAAATCTCGATATTTAAGTGTTCAGAAGAAAACCCTTTGTTTCAAAGAGTTGGTTTTTAAACTTGCTTGTCTATAAAAGACCAGGAGAAACTTCTTTTTTCTCTATTTTTGGCCTGACAGGGTGATCTTCATGCAGCTGCTACTGTCTCCAGTGATGACCTGGAGAAAGCTTATTTGGCCAAAAGTTCTCCAAAGCTGACCTTCAAAGCTGGAAGACATGAATATGAACTAAATTTTGAGTGTAGGTTGCATTTGCTTTGTTCTTTTGTTTTGTCCCTCTCTCCCAGGTCTCTTGTGGTTTTGAACTATCTTTTTATGGAAGATAGAAGAGAGAAATTTGGACTTTGAATTACAATGCTTACAGAGCTTCTATCAAAGTTCTCAGGATAAGAGCTGTTCACATTAGCAGAGTGGCATTCTATTCCTTCAAAACTTTTATTTTTGAGAAGCTCTTGTGCTAGATTTCAAAATATCTGCCAGAAAGTCCAGGCATGACACTGATGCTGGCGCCAACACAACTGGTGAGGAACTTCTAAAAGACTTGACAAGCCAGCTTCTGGTCTGCTTAATCACTGGTTTGCAGGAAAACAAATACTTGGACAAGGTGTAGGGTCCAGACAATCCTTAGCATTGCAAGATTTTTGCAGATATTTTCTTTTCACCCTGTCTGGAAAGGCTGAGAAAATACCTTGAGTATGTCAAAGTAGGAAGAAGTGTTTCTCAAGAGTTCAGGGATTGTAAGCCACTTGTGATGGCACTGTCCTCCCTGAGCTGTTGCCTTTCCTGGTATCCTTTTCAAAAATTACAGAGAACAGTGGTGGGAATCAGCCTGCCTAGACTGTCAGCTTGGTGTACTTGTCTTTGATCCAGCTCTCCATTACTGTCTCATTCTGCATGAAAAGAAGCCAAACAAAAAAACCCCAAACCAAAAAACCAGAAAGGGCATGTTATCTGCTCTTTGTGATTCAATCAAAAGCAATGCTGGAAAAACTTGTCCAGCTTAGAAGTGAAAATTGCACAGTAAATCAATCCCTTTTCTAAGGTTTGGGCTTTTTTGGTAACTTAGGCAAATATATGCAGTGTAGATGTCTTCCAAAACTTAATTTCTAGGCTTGATGGTGCCCAGAGGTTTTTTTGTTTGTTTTCCTATGTGTCTCTGAAGATAAGGCCTCATTGTCCTGGCTGGTACTGACTCCTAATTGTTAGTATGATGTTGCAGTAGCTGCAGGGGTTCCAAGATCCAGAAGGAATGCCTCTAAAATATAGGTTGCTGTGACTTGTTTCTGTTGGTGGTCAATAAAAATTAATGGTCTGTGATAGATGTTGGGTTCTGTTTACAGGGTTTGAAATCTACAACTAAATGTAGGGAAAAGTATCTCAGTTGCAAAATGAGGAGGAAGGGGCCTTTTGTTGATGGTTTTGACAAAGCAACTTGGTGAGAAATGTGGCTGCAATGTGAAGGCTTTTGAAAACATCTTTGATTGTTCACAGGATTCTGTTTGGTTTTCTTTCCCAGCCATGATGCAGAAAAACCTTCGCTACAGAACAGAGAGAAAGATTTGCAGAAGACCTAAATTTGTCTCTCAGGCAGAGGTGGAACAGACAAGAGCCAGGTAAACCACAGCTGCTCTTTCTGAGGTGATGGGTTTAGTGCTTTGTGAATGCAGAATATTCCATGGGTGCAAGCAGGGTGAAGAAATAGCTGTTAAGGCAATTGTGAAAGACATGGAGAGGGAAAGGGACATACCTTTCCTATAACCATGTCTAGCCAGGGTAGTGTTGCAGCCTGGCCAGCAGTTCTCAATGAAATCAGGAGCCTCTACAGTGAAGAAAATTTGGGCTTGGCCACAGGAAGTGTGGAAATGTAGGAAATAATTCAACACATAGCAATGTTGGAGGGAGCTGCTAACTTGAACACTGAATACAGATGGAATCAATAATGTTTATACGTACCAGCTCTTTCTGAGAGCTAGTACATTGAGTAATTTTCAGAGCTAAGTGCAAGTTTAGAAAAATTCTTTTGAGAGCAGCCAGACAATCTGAAAGGAGAGCAGTAGTTGTTACAGGTAGAGCAAAAGGTGGGAGCTTGCAAGGGGATACAATTGCATGTAACAGCCAATTTATCCACATTCCCTTGCAGCACACAGTCCTTGCTTAAACACTGAAAAGAGCAGCTAAACACGCTAATTAAAATAGGGGTGGAAGTAGAGGGGAGGGCTGTATCTATCCTGTTTCTCTCATACTGATGTGATACTGGATGCGTTTGTATTTACCTACCCTGGTGTAGCAGAGCTTTTATATATACATTCACCTCTGAAAGAGAAGTTCTTATATGTTTAGTTCAGAGCATCTCTTTCATTTTTTCTGATTTGGCATCTTGCTTCCTGACATAAGTCTTGACACGATGACTTGGAACAAATATTTTCATGTGCTGAACAGAAATGACAGTTTTGAAATATTTTTGAATATGTCTAGTTGCCTGTATTCTCCCTATGCTTGACAAAAATGTTAAATATAATGTGTACATAAAATGCTATGTTTAGTTTTATTTTAATTGTCCTTTTGTAATGTCTTATCTACAGGGGCTTTAAACATACAGAAGGGTTTAAGGGCATTCCAGCTCACTGGGACAAATCTGCCCTGCCTGAACTGGGATTTAAGGTTTGCAGCTTTTTGGGGTTTTTTTCTGTCAGTTTTGTCTTGTAAGGTTTGTTCCATCACAAGTTCAGTGTTTCTTCTGGCTTTGTAAATGACTGTTTCTAATGTAGCATAATACAGGGGTATTAGTAAATTTGAGCCTGGTATCACACTGGGCAGACCTGGAGGTGAAACTAGACCCAAACTTAAACAAATGGTGGCTGTTAAACTGTGGCAACATTAAATCCCTTGCCTTGTCAAATTTGCTGTGTTAACAAGACTGCTACTGGTGCCCAAAATACGTAGTTTGGAAGTCCCAACACATGCTGAAGCATCAGAGGTAATTGATGCCTCTGAACTTGGGCGCAGCCATTCCCTTAGCTGTGGACTGTTGTAAGTGTGTGGAGAGCTGCTGAAACCAGGAGTGTTCTCAGAATCACACAGAATGGTTGGGCTTGGAAGGGGGGACCTCTGGAGATCATAGAAACCAACGCCCCTGCTAAAGCAGGTTCACCTAGAGGAGGTCACATAGGATTGTGTCCAGGTGGGTTTTGAATATCTCCAGAGACTACACAACTTCTCAGGGCAGCTTGTTCAGGATGGGATATTTTATTATTACATTTGTTATTTTATTCACTCCAGTGGAGTAAACTTGTTTACCTTTGTAACACACCCAGTTAATATATGCGTGGTTTACCTTCTCTGACTTCCTGTCTGCTTCCACCAGCTCCTCTGTCAACTCTAGTAACTACCTACAGAAAAGGTGTTATCTGATGCTCAAAAATCACTAACTTGCAAAATGCAAATCCTCAAGAACTTGTCACTAAGAAATAGGGAAGACTAACATTGACGTTTTTCATGTTCCTATGAAAACATGCAAGTAAACTTGGCTTCCTTTCAGGACTGTTATGAAAGGAACTGATTTTTAGTAGTGCTAAAAATGCTCTTCCCTAAAATTATTGGAATAACGCCTCTTCAATCGGTTTAGAAACACAACAAGCAGTGCAGTGTGTGTTCACTGGCTGTAGGGAGTGTAAACTAAAAAGATCCTCTTTGGTTTTCTGCAATGTAAATTCTCAGTTCCTTTTTTATTTGTGCACATTTCTGCTGTGTATTTAGATACCATTTGATGCATGCAAATATATCTTGACCCAAATATTAACAGGGGTTGAGTGGCTGCACAAAAGCATGCAGATCCTTTATTGTCCTGTGAGAGAGCAACCTGGGTGTCATAAACACTAGAAGTTAATATTCCCTAGATTAGAGCTTAGAGCTCACTTTAACAGAGTGGGGATCTTCAATCTGCATTTTTTCCTAGATTATTTTTACTGCTTATACCTCTGCTTCACAGAAAAGACTTCAAAAGTCTGAGTAGGGCACTAGGTAGGGTGGCTTTGTTATGATTAAATAAAAGATGAGAGTAGCTTTTCAAACTTTTCCTTGCAGCTGATTGAGCTTGACTGTTCTTCTGAAGAATACAAGAAAGTCAGGGTGGACTTTCAACGCACAATGCCCAGAGCAGCTATTAAAAGGATCTGTAGAGTTCAGAACCCATCGCTCTGGGAACTGTATCAATGGTACGTGTAAAACACTGCTCTGGTATGTATGTGTGATGTTTGTTGTTGCTGCAGTTAGGTGTGTGCTGTCTGCTAAAGATAGACACACACATTCCTGAAATGCCTCTGCTTCCATTCTTCCACTGAAATACCTGCCTAGTATCAACGTTTAGATAAAGAGGTATCAACAAACTCAAAACTCTGTCAAGACACAGAGCTTAGAATAGTCAGATTCAGAGCTATGTGGGAGGAATCCTTGCTCCTGACTTCTGCCAGGCCTGTGTCCATGACAGCTTCCTTCCAGTGAAACCTTGAAGCTGGTAATGAGTCACATCTAGCTCAGTGTATTGCAGCTGGTCGAAACTGAAACAGCCTTTAAAATTAAATGCAGAAGTCATGGAGGGCAAGCCTTAATATGAACTCCTGTGTTCAGGGAAAAAAAAATAATGCTGAGATTCCTCCCCCTCTCTTCAAAGGCAGTGAATGAAAGAAAACATTTGTAGTATTAATGCATTTGTGTATAATGAAAGCATGTTTGTGTGCAGGTAGATAGCAAGGTTTGTATGCCCAAGTTAGGCTTTACTGTAAGGATTTTCAGAATATACTCTGTAAAATTGTTTCTGAGTGCCAGTATGGCTTGAACTTGTGGGGACAGCCACTGTGGAACTGCAAAGATTCTGCTTCTCATTGCAGGCAGAAGGACCTAATGCAGAAGACCAATGGTGGAAAGGCTGCAGATGAGCGATTTTTATTTCATGGGACTAGTAAAAAAGACATTGATGCCATCTGTCAGCAAAACTTTGACTGGAGAATCTGTGGCCTTCATGGGACAGTCTACGGCAAAGGTTGTTTTTCACCTCTTTCCTAGTAATCCTAGACTTGCTAAAAAATTCTCAGTACTCACTGCAGAGGTGTAAAGTTTAGAAGGTGGTACTTGGCCAGTCCTGGGCTTCTTTCTGTTGTGATGTGGGCAACAGAGCTTAGTTTCACAAGGGTCATTTGGAGCTAAAGCACACTGAAAGGTCTTGGCCTCTGCTTTCCTAAGTCCTTGCAAGAAAAGACAGACTTTGGAGAGGTCAGTTGTAGGGATGGTTTCTGATAGACTCCAGGATTACTGCTGTTCTGGTTTCTCCCAACTCCTATAGGAAAGCAGCCTGGCTTTTTTTTTTTTTTTCTCCCAGGAATCTAAATGCCATTCTCGTTACAGGCTTTTTGCCTTGTTAGCAAATTATATCCTTTTACGTTGTCCTGTGTACAGGAAATTACCAGCACATGGAGTAGAATAGCTGAGACTGGCTAACTACCTGGCTTTCTGCTTGAATACTGTGTAGCTCTCAGAAATGGTAGAGAAGCACAGCATATTCCAAGTGGGAAGGGACCCAGAAGGATCATCAAGTCCAACTCTTAAGTGAATGGCCCATATGGGGATGGGCCCATCAGCTGTGCTGATGAACATTAGTAGCCTCTGCCAGGAGAGGAAATTTGGAGATATTGGGGAAGGTGGACATCTAGGATTAGGAGGAGATCCTTTAGAAGATTATGGTAACATGTAAAACATTGCTGGGATGGCTTTTTAATATGTATGCTGTGAAAACTAAAAGTGTAGGTAATGCTTAATGGTCATTTTCACTAAGAGGGATGTACAGGACAAGTGAAGGCTTTGGAAAGGCTGTTCATGAGCTGCATAATGGATTTGTTTATTAATTCGTTTTCACACAGTATCATTTTGTTCCTGCAGTGTTGATGTCTTACCAACTGTGTCTTGGTGTCTCTTCTGCAGGAAGCTATTTTGCAAGGGATGCATCTTACTCTGACAACTACTGTGGGGCAGACTCACTCACCAAGACCATGTTTCTGGCCCGAGTGCTGGTGGGGGAGTTCACTGTTGGTAGTTCTGATTATGTTCGGCCTCCCATGAAGGACAGCCAAAGCTTCTATGACAGTTGTGTGAATAACTCTTCAAACCCTTCTATCTTTGTCATCTTCGAGAAGCAGCAGATTTATCCAGAGTATCTCATAGAATACCAGACATCAGTAAGATATCTATAGCAGCCAAACCTGTCATCCTTATGTTTAACTGGTTTAAACATTTTTTCAGTTTTGGCTTAAGAGAGGAAAACTGATTTCGAAGAAGCTGTGTGATCAGATAGGTGAGTGGTCAGAAACATTTTTTTCTCTTATCTTTTCTGTGCAACAGAAAACAAGGCACAAAAAGACAGGATGTTTTAGAATTCCTAAAATTCTGTGTCTGTATCCTATTTTTAGCAGCTTTCACATTTCCCTGCATTATGAGAGCTGTTCATAAATTTATTAGAAGAATTTGCTGATGGTTGTAGCATGAGGATTGGCCATAACTGCCAAGTTTAAACAATTTTTAGTTATTGTTTCAGGATAGATCTTTACACGTGCTCATTGGTCAGAGGCTCTGTCCCTCTACCTGTTTATCTTTTAACTCAAAATTGGATAAAACAAGTTTTTTTAGTAATCTGCCTCCTGTAACAGTAGATTCAGGTGTTTGCAAATGTGATTGTACAACCTCTGTGCTCAGCTCATTGCATAAATTCTTAGGAGCACTCTTCTTTTTTGTCCCTACTTAATCTGCACCAACAAAACCTCAAAAATTAGACTTGCTTGTTGAAAAAGAACAGAGACTTATTTTCACTTGTCGAGTTTCTCATTTAAAACAAATACCAAAGATACGAGCATAACAGGGGTTGCTTGGTGCTGTGTGACTCAGTTGATTTAGTCTATCACATAAATACTGTATTTTGTGTCTGTGAGAACACAAGTTTTTCATGACTTTCACTGTGCCTACAAATGAAAGAGTGCTGGCAGGTGCTGTGGAGGAAGCAGAGGAGGCAACTCACGCTGTTGTTTAATGCCATACTTAGGAGTGAAGTACACTGCTTGTCCTGCTTGATTATCAGTACCTTGTTTCTGTGGATGAACTTTATGGTTCCCTTACAGCTGTTGGGAAGGATGGTGAGTGACTGTCTCTCATCAGGTGTACTGCCACTTCGGGTGCAGGAGATTCACAGGTTTCTTGTGTAATCAAGCTATCTTTTGACTTTTTTTCAGAAAAAATGTGCTTATTTAGGAAGTGGTCTTCAGCCACAGAGCTGAAACTTTTAAAATCTGATGATCAGGTTGAATGTTTAATTATGCCCATCAGAACAAGATAATAGTGTTGAGCAGTCAGCTTACATGTGTGCCATCAAAAAGCTTGAGCTGGCAGATATTTTTTTAAGATTAAAATTGCTGATGCATAGATAGATACTTTATCATAGGTTTAATGTTAGCTATAGCTATAAATTAGCTATAAGTTAGCTATAGTGTACTGCAAAAGCCTTAAAAAATACTTTCTATATGACCTAAAAAAGCTCATATCTTGCTGCATTCTGTATACTTCTTTTTAATTCATCTGGATGGTGATTGACTGATGTACACTGGGTAACTTTATTACTTCAGCACTGTGAGCCAGGAGCTTGGCCATGATTAGCTGGAGTAAAGCTGTGCAGACCCCTTTTTATGTGAACTGCAAATCTAAAAGCATGATACCCAAAGGAAAATACTCCTATTTGTGTTTAATCCCAGTAAAACACAGGATAGGGAAAGGCAAGTTGACTGTATTATTTTTTCTGAAAGATTTGTAATAGAACATAAATGATAAATCTCAAGTCAGCAAATGAGCTTGTCAGCAAATAGTACATTCATTGAGGAGAATAACATTTATGTAGGAAAGCTTTCCTACCTGTGCAGAATAAAGTTTTTCTGCCAAAACAAAAATCATACTCACCTACATGTTAATGGCAAATGAATACTGGTAGTATGCCTTTCTTCCTCTGAACATAACCAGAATTTCAGGTAAGAACTAGGATAGCTAAAATCCTGTTAATCTTCTACCACAAAATTGAAGCAAACGTCCTTTTTAAAGGAAAAAAGTTGAGATATTTTTATTGACATTTTTTATTGTATTTTTTAAACCTTTAACTTGATTTTTGGAGAGGATGTGGGTATGCCCGTGTGTGTGTATGAGTGTAAGTAAAACAGCAAATAAAATTCCTGGTTGTAGTAATTTGTCATCTGTTATTTCTCTGTTATCACAGAAAAAGAAAAGTTGCCATGTTTTCCACTTTTGAAACTGCAGGGGTAACTTTCTTGTGTATAGTAAATAAACAGGTATTCAAACCACCAAATTCCTTCTGATGGTCTTCTCTCTTTCTATACTGAAAGTACAATGTTTCAACACACTTGTGAGTTTTTGGGAGCTACAGCTGTTTGGATTGCATTTGGAAATGAACAGATTAAAGAGATGTTTGCATTAAATCCAAACTTTGGACAAAAAGTAATATTGAACTTCTTTTCTGAGTGAGGAGGATCTCTTTTGGCTACTTAAAACAAGCAGCTGAGCAGGAAGAGTGCAATAATCTGTCACTCACTCCCACGCCATGTGATGAGAAAGATAAGCTGTGAAGGTTGTTTCCTTTTTCAGTAACAGGTCTGTCCTGGCAAGACAGCAGAAGCCAAACAGCTTTGCTGTGCCAGCAGTGGGGTATGGAGCATGGGGCTTTATGAACCCTGATCCCACACCTGCTGGGCTGGGAAGGGGGCTGGCAGCCAAAGGCAAGGCACTGCACCCTGCCAGGAGGGTTACCTGTAGCCAGGTTTGTCATGATGCTCTGACTTGTAAGACAAGATTTTATAAGATGTGGATGTCAAAATCCTGTCTAAGTGTTGGCAGCAAAGGAGTGGCAGTGTCTGGTGTGGATACCTGCAGCCTGGCACAGTAGGGGCTGGTGGGTGGGAGGAACTTGGGAGGATGGCACATAGCAGCTACGGTGGTGTGCTCAGTGCTGCTGGCCTTGGAGAAGGAGCGTGGCTTCTAGGAACCCATGCTCAGAGCTGCCTTCGGGCCAAAGGGCAAGTGGGAGTTGCAGAAATGCTGCTTATCTTGGAGTACATCCAGCAGAAAATCCGGGTGGGATGGCTGTTACATGGGCAGCATTACTGGTGCTTCCCTGTTTCACCAAGGGATAGGCTTCATGGCCTCCATAACTCCCTTGCACTTCTTGCTTCAGGCCCATCACAAATTTGTCTCTGTTGCAGAAATCCTAGCAATTGAGGGAATTCTCCCTCCTTGAAAGTAGTCCCAGCCCCCAGCAGTTCAGGGAGAAAAACATCTTGGAGACCAGTGAGATTTTTCAAGGTCAGAAGAGAGAGAGTGGGGCCAGTATGAGCCAAGCAATGAAAGAGTTTATAATCAGCTTTAAATTCTTTTTCCATGATTCTGTAAACACATGGAAGAGTCTGGTATCAGGTGAAGCTATGTCCAGGATGTTTAACAAAGGGAAATGAGAAGGTGGTCATTTCCTGAAGTAATCTCAAACGGAGAGGAAATTCTGCAGTTTAATGCCAGGTGAGAATAGTTCAAATTTGCAATCCATGAAGCATAATAATTTCTGCCACCCAACTGTGTTTTTCTAGGAATACTATTTATAAAGTACAAAACTGCAAAGCCTTTTTTCTATCAGCAGCCTCATTAAAAATACCAGTTTATACTGACAGCTCTCTGTCATCATTACAAAGACCAGAAGACATATTTAATAGAAGCTTTCCTTTACCAAGCAGCCTTTGCTTCATATCAGCTGTCAAAGAATGACTAAAACCCTTTTGTGACACAGACGTGCCCAATTTTAAACA
Organism: Monarcha castaneiventris obscurior; assembly: GCA_026261815.1. Lineage (NCBI taxonomy): Eukaryota > Metazoa > Chordata > Aves > Passeriformes > Monarchidae > Monarcha > Monarcha castaneiventris. Next base: position 3,300,993 of record JAMPIT010000034.1, read on the forward strand.
AACTCACAGCTCAGCAATGCAAGACAACACACTTGCTGTTTCTGAGGAGAGGAATTATTTTAAACCAGCTCCCTTGTTCCTCCCTAGACCCAACTGCTGTTGACTGAAGCATGTTGTACCAGAAATGCTAGTTACCATTACTTAAGGATATAAAGCTATGTTTTGCTGTTGCAGCTATAAACATAATGCTGGGGGTGGGGTTTTTTGTTGTTACTGTTTTGGTTTTGTTTCGGGGATTTTTTTAGTAGCTTTTTTTTGGTGGAGCTTTTTTTTTTGAGTGTGGGTTTTTTTTTAATTTACTCTAAAACCAACTCTGCTCAGGATCATGTTATATAGGTGCACAAACACACTGTGATTACGGTGATATTACCAGTTTCTGTTTCGGACAGCTGCTGGCAGTGTTGTGCCTTGTTTTTCTGGAAATGTGTGCTTGCAGAGGCTCATGGATCCCTCCCACAGCTCACTCTGCAGGTGTGTTGCTGAGCTCACCCAGCCAGGGTGAGGTCCTGCACCACTGAGTGTCCTGGTGCAATGTCTGCAGTGTCTGGTGGCTGTATTGCCAACTGTTACTGAGGAGGAACAAATGGCTCGGGGCCCTTCCTGTATTACTGGAAAGCTGGCAGCCTTTTTTCTGTCTTCTCTAGCTATCTGTCTCAGCCTGCATGTAGAACAACGGTTGATGCACTTCCAGAAATCTGATTTCAGATGCAAAAATAATTCCTCTATTCCATAGTGCTACAAACTGACAGGTGAAAACACATAACACTTGCTAACCAGAAACCTGCAGAACAGCTGAAAGACTGTTAGCACAGAGCCAAGTGAGTTTACTTGCACACATACTGTCCATGTCCAACGTGGATGCAGCTGGGAAAGACTCTTGGTTCATTTCCCAAGCCTGTAAAATGTGATGCACAGCTGCAGCCACTGCAGGACTGGTTTTTTTCCAGTGGCATCAATATTTGAGATGATGCTGGTGGAGAGGAACCTCAACGCATCCCAGTCATACCAGTTTGATGCCAGTGCCAGCAAGAGATGCACAGAGCCTGGAGAGGGATCACAGATCAGCAGGAGATCACCTGAAGAGCAGCACAAGCTGCCACTCCAGCCAGTAAGATGGGGCCCAACTTGAATGTCTCTGTGCAAGCACATGCAGCATGCAGAATAAAAAATGGGGTTAGGGATGTGCACTCCTGCAGGTCTGTGATCTCATTGGCATCGCACAGACATGGTGGGATGGCTCCTGTGACTGGAGGGCTGGAATGGAAGGATGCAGGCTTTTGAGGAAGGACTGTTAGAGGACATGAGAAGGGGGTGTCACCCTCTGTCAGTGTCCAGGTGTAGTGCACGGTGCTCCACCTGGGGATGGATGAGGAGCTGACTGAGACCTTACAGGTCAGGATTAAAGGGAGGGATGAGGCGCCCAAGAAAGCTCATCAATATTCAAAGATCACTTCCTCCAACATCAGGAGTCATGCATCCCAACAAAGAGGAAGTCAGGCAAAAATAGCAGGAGACCTTCATGGATGAATGAGGAGCTCCTGAGCAAATCAAATACAAAAAAGTGTAAAGAGGGTGGAAGCAAGGACAGGTAGCCTGGGAGGAATACAGAGAAATTGTCTAAGCAGTCAGGGATCAGGTTAGGAAAGCTAAAGCAAGCCCTGATGGAAATAAATCTGGCCAGGCATGTCAAGGGCAACAAAGAAGGCTTCTATAGGTATGTCAGTGATAAAAGGAAGACTAAGGAAAACGTGGACCCTCTCTAGAAGGAAACAGGAGAGCTGGTTACCCAGAACATGAGGAAGGCTGATGTATTCCATGACTTCTGCCTCAGTCTTCACTGCTAAGTGCTCCAGCCACACCACCCACGTTGCAGAGGCAGGGACTGGCAAGAAGAGTTTATACAAAACCGTGTGTAAGAAAGGGACAAGCTTGATTTAGGCTTGGAGTATTTTATCAAAAATGAAGCACATGACAACCTCCTAATTCATGTAAGGAATACAAACAAGCCTTTGACAGATGACTTTAGATGGAAGAAACTTCCTGCTCATTCAGGTAGGTGGGAAGTTTATAGGCAAGGCCCATCCAGCTTTTTGCCAACTGTGTGTATAAGCTGCACAGTAAATCAGCCTCCAGCACACTATGTTTTGGAGGGGAAAAAGTTATGTATAATGTGGAGAAACTGAGGTAAATACGACATGTTGCATTTCAAATAAATAACAATCTATCCATCAGCAATTCATGTAATCAGTGTGTCTGTAACAGGGCACTTCTATTTAGCATGCCAGAGATGCTCTGTGGAAAAAGGAACAATTCCAAGACTGCCCAAGTCAGTACTTCACCACTACTACCTATAGAGATCTGCTTAAAAAAAACCACATGAAAGAGAAAGACAATCTTTGAGGAACTAGATCCAGTAATTTGATCAGTGTTCAGGCAGCATGTGGGAAGAAGGCAGCAAAAGATTCTTGCTGGAGAGAAACTCGGGGACCTAGCCAGGCATCAGCGAGCAGATGGCTCCATCCCTGCAGTGAAGCTGAGCAGTCAGTCTTTTCCTCCTGCTGCTGCAACACTTCTCTGTGCACACCACCAAGAGAGATGCTGTACCTAAGGAAACCTCAAGCAGACTATGCCAAGCAGGCAGAAGGTCAAGACTTGCAAAGAACTAAAGGTGCTTCAGTATTTTTATAGTGCTGCAAGAATTTTTGTTACATACAAAAATTTTAAAGAAAAAAATATAAGAATAAATAAAATTTAGAAAGGATCTTGAGACTGCACCAATCTCTTCTCATGGTTCTGTTGTGGTTTAACCCCAGCCAGCAGCTCAGCCCCTCAGAGCTGCTCATTCACTCCCCCACAGTGGGATGAGGGAAAGAACTGTAAGAACTAGAAAACTCATGGATTGAGATAAAGACAGTTTAATAGGGAAAGCAAAAGCCACACAAAAAACAAATAATTCATTCACCATTTCCCATGTGCAGGCATGTGTTCCACCACCCCAGGAAAGCAGAGCTCCAGCAGGCATGAACAGTGACTTGGGAAGTCAAATACCATCACTTGGAATGTTGTCCCCAGCTGTGTCCCCTCCCAGCTTCTTGTGCAACACTAGCTGTGTGGTGGGTGAAGGCTTTGCAGAGGAGCAGGACAGAGGGAATGTGAGGAGTGGGAGTGCATGGCTGTCCTGGTTGGGAAGATGCACGTGCACAGTCACACAGCTAGAACGGATCCATGGGGCTGCTGCAGCTGGCAATCAGACAAGTTCCTTCCTGAGGGGAGTGAGGCATTTGGGACGTGACCTGCTCCAGTGTCTCAGAAGGAGTCAAGAGAGCTGCTGGGTCTGATGATCCTGGATCCCACCCCCTTGCCACTGGCTCTAGTGCATGCATGCTCTTGATTTCCTTGATTCAAGGAGCTAGACAGGGATGGTGCCAACTGCAATGCTTGGAAAGGAAAGGCCTCCCCATGAAGCAGATGCTGTACCAACACCTGCTGATTGCCCTTAAATTTCCTCCAGTTCTTCTGCTTGCTTTAAATTCATATCTTCTTTGACTGCACCTTTCCAACAGCAGTTCAGCAGCCAGCAAAATGGCTGTCACCTCATTTCTTTGGTCTTAGCTACTGGAACTTTACAAGTGAGCCAGGGAACTCTTCATTCTTCTGTCATGTCAATGGAATGTGCCAAGTGCAAATTGTTAATCTAAGTGTATTGAAAATCGCTTCAAAGCATGAAGGAGGTGCAACTCCTCCTGCTTTACAGACGCAGGCAGAGATGAAGCATTGTGCAGGAGCCTCAGCTTTGATTGTTAGTGGAGTTCATGATAAAATCCAATGCACTGTGTCCCAGGTCTTCTGCTGTAACCGTGGTGCCTTTGGGGCTTTCTCTAGAGAAGGGACTCACAAGTGCATGAGAAGGATGTGTCATAAAATGAATTGAAATTAAAATCTATTGTAAATTATGAAAATTGAGCATGAGGAAAGCATTCTCAAAGATTAAGTGAAAAGAAGTGTGATGTAGGAAAGCAAGTGAAAGTGGGATGCTTCTTTACAGATACCATTCACAGCAATTTGAAAACCTCCAAAAAAAACCTGTGGAGCCCATTTTAAAAAGTGACTGGAGGCTGCCCAGGAGGGCAGTGAGGAAGCACCTACTGACCATCAGAGGGACTGAGGCTCCAACCTGTGCTTGGAGTTTTGAAAAATAATTATACCCAGTGAATCACTAACAAAGGGCCTCATCCCAGAAGGCTTCAGGATGTACATTTCCATTTAGCGGGATTCCAGCATAATGTAGACTCCATTTTTTGGTCCAAGTGTGGCTTTTGATTTGAGCTGCAAAGGAATCTGAAAGAAAAAAGAGCATCTGATGTGCAGTTGTCTGTGTTTATGTGTGTATGACACCCCCACATACAGACAGACATTTTTGCTGGAGGACCAGTTCATAGCAGGATTACTGTGGAAGCTGTAAAGTACTTGTTTTACAGTCAGCTGTGGTGGTGTAATATTAAATAGAATTTACAGCCAGAGGCTGAGGCAGTGGTTACCCAGGAATGCTGTAGAACTGAACAGAAAGAAATTAACTCTGTAAACTCTAGAGCTGGGTGCAACATCCATAGCAATAAGGCTATACTGAAGAGCTGGGATCCTGTGACATATGTACACACATTCTCACCCTCTATGGATCATGACATTTTGCCTGTGGTCTTGCCATACTGCTCTCCACTAAGGCAGGGCTGTGTAACAGTTCTTTGGTTGGAAAATTATATATCTAAAATCATATTTTGCTTAAAACATGCAGTCCAGGCCTCTTGTCCCTCCTAATTATGGAAGTGTCTCTACCAGTTTTCTCAAATGAAGAGAAGTAACAAATGCAAATCAGTTGTCCTAAGACACACTGTCAACTCCCTCAAATTAACAAGCCTCTGCATGTACAAACCTCAGTCTCTGGGCAGGTCTTGAATTGAAACTTCTGCAAAATCCTCAGCAGAGTAATTTTTGTCTCCAGCAAACCCATTTTCATGCCAATGCAGCCACGGGGTCCTGCCCCAAAGGGCAGGTATGCAAAGGGATGTCGTTCCTTCTTGGCCTCCTCTGTAAACCTAAAAGGCACAGAGATGGAAACCAGTTCAAGAAATGCTTTTTGCTCTTGATTCCATGTTTTTCATTCAAGTCCCAAAAGCTGGTTATTTCAGCTGGTCTTAATGGACAGGTCAAGGGGACTGTTGACAGATTATGTCCTGATATCTTAAATAAACAGATAATTGACTTATGGCCATCAGCCTTTGTCAGCTGGTGATTTCAGGAGAGGATGTGGAGATATGAGTATTAGTTCCAATCTATTGTTAATGAAAATCTCTTATCTTTTTGGATTCAGTTTCCAAGAACTTTAGACTGCTAAGGCCCAGAGAACTCATGCAGGGTAGAAAGAGATGAGAGGCAATACAGGCTATTTCAAGCTTTGGAAAAAAATGATATTGTGTACTTCCACTAATTCCATCCCCATGCTTAGATAAACTAAATAAGATTGAGACACTACTCCAAAAATTACTGTAGAGGCCCCTAATTTGAGATTGAAGGACCATTAACTCATGTACTAAGCACTGTTGCATATCCCATACAAACAGGTTCAGGCAATTCTTGCCTTGCTCACCCCCATAAATCATTCTGGTAAATTTAAAGTCTCCCTTGTTTTAACTCCTACATCCAATTTCAGAATTAAATATTGGGAGGGGAAAGGCTGTAGCTGCAATATTTTATTTTATTTTTTGTTATGCTCTTATTTTATCGTTCTTACTAACATTACCAACTGATACGAGCTGAGCAGAGTGTTAGTAATTATGCATAATTTCTCAGGGAAGGTTCAAAAGGGAATTAATCTCAGATTCATAACAAACAGCACTGTGTGAGTCAAGGGGACTGCAGCCCCCACTAACCATTTTACCCTTTCATACTAAAGTGGTGAATAAACAATTAAGAAAGCATTTCTAGAAAAGCATTGCTAAAAATACCCACCCCAGACTTCCAGTTACTGCTAAGACTCCTCTCCAGCAAAATCTCTGGGCTTCTCTAACCCTGGCACTGCTCTTCTTCATGGCCAAAAGAGTCTGATGGAGCATATGCCTAGATTTGTTCCAGAAGGAGCATTAGGCAAACCCACCTACACCACACATGTGTTGTCTTACTGGCAAAGATGGTTCTGGGCTGCCTGCCTCACACCCAGTTGTTTGTGGAGCAGGCACTTTTTTTTCTTAGTAAACTTTTCAGTGTAGTGGTAGCTTAAAAAGCATCTGCCCACAAAACAGTTTAAAAATATAGCTGCCCACAAAACTAAATTGTGCTTCCACACAGCCCCACATCAGCTGAAAATCTCCCTGTAAGCTCAACGCAGCACCTCTAACACAGGGCATGTACAAAACCACAGCTTGACAGGGTTCCCCCCACCCACTGAAGACAATGAATGCTCCATGTGAAACGATGTCTTGCCAAGAAAGAACCAAGGAAAGAACCTAATTTAGAGACAGGCAGCAAATTCCCAGTGGGAGATGGGGTAGGTTCCCCACTCACAGAGCAGCCACACTGTTATGTTCCAGGTGAAAAGGATGCTCTAAACTAGCCAGGAGCTGGATGAATTTCCCAGGTACATCCAAGCCAGTGAATATACTATCCCACTTCAGAATTTTGGCACCCAGGAGTGACATTATTCACAGTATCTGATTTGGAAACAGGTCTGAAAACCTGTGCCACAGTTCAACCTTGACCAAACCTCACACCTTCTGTGGGATATACCACTATCACCACTTGCCTGATTTAGTAGAAATAACATGTTTTTATGGTCTAAATGAAACTGTGCTCCTCTTGGTGAAAATGCTGGTTTGGATGAATAGTGGGTGACTGTGGCTGTGAAAGAGCATCAGAATCTGGTGTCTGCACTGGACAGGTTGGAGCTCTGTGCCCACAGACCCAAGTAAGGACTTCAAGCTAAGAATGAAAAGCATTACTCCACGTACCTCTCAGGAATGAACTTCTCGGGTTCTGGCCAGAACTCAGGGTTGTGGTGAAGGTGTCCAACTGCAGTTTCAATGACAGCTCCAGCTGGAATAGGCTGCCCCAGCACTACACAGTCTTTAGCTGCTTCCCTAGTGAATCTGCAACAGCATCATGCATCCCAGTTTATTAATAAAGGTTAAAAACACAGCAGGAGAGATCTATAAAAGCATCTCTTTATCTGACCATACAATTTCTGGGGTAATACTTCCTCATAGATAAATGCAACAACTATTGCTGATGCCAGTGTCTTCTCAGGTTATAATCATCTCCACTTAGAAGTCTGTAACTCCAGCCCAGCTGGTTGACTTTTGCCCTTTTCACAGGAAAGCATTTCTGGCTGTGTACTGTTTTCAAAAGCATTAACTGCTAAACTGCAATTTTATTGTTGAAGTTGGGTTTAGACTCATTTTTTATGAAAACTGCTGATGAAATCTGTCAGTCATCTCTAATAACAGGTAGAAAGAGTATGCTGGTTGGCTTCCAGGAAAAAAAAAAGGATAGTAAATATAGCTTTGAATTTGTTTATTTGAGAAGCTCCCCCCTGTTGGTGCAGCACCTGAAACTTAACCAGGGATGGTTTCAATATTAGGGCTGAGTGTTCTGCTTCTGCTGCTAGTCTGGAAATACAAGCCTTGGAAAACGACATTTCACATACACTCATCAAAGACAGGCATGATGTTAACAACAAAACTCTGCAGCCTTCTCCCACCCTGTGGTGATAGGTGACAGAGATGTCCTTAGGAACCTCACCATGACAAGACTGAGAAAAACCACCTGCCAAAGCAGAGCTTGTCTCTGTAAACCTTACAAAGGACTGTGTGTGGGTGTGCATCTTTTGGTCACCCAACCAGATCTTTTGGTGCTTGTGTGGTCACTACAGATACCAAATCAGCCCAGGCCCAGCTGGGTGCCCTGCTGTCTCAGTCTGGGAGCTATTCCCTGGCATCAGCTGCAAGCACAGGAGTGAAACAATGTGCAGGAACTTCCTTTGCTGCTTCGCACACTCTGCTTAGAAAGTTGAACAAAGATTTCAGCTTCAGGGCTGTCAGTCTGGTATCATTACAGGAACACATTTTCCTCACTGTCACTCATCTCTCTTTCTCATAGACAAATAAATAACGGAGGCTCCAAACCTGGAACAAAACACTGGCATAAAAAAAAAAAAAGCATTGACAAGCTACCCTTCTCATTCTTACATGAATTTGGTGATAATGGAAACATGAGTTCTGGGGGAGAAAGTTCTCTGGATAGTAAGTTCATTTAAAAAAAAATTAAAACCAACTCATTTTTTAACAAGCTTGGCTGCTGCTGATTTTTCCCCTAACTCAGCTTCACCCTTGTCATAGGCAATTACCATCTTTCAGCATCACTGGGCTGTTCTATCCATTCCACATCCATCAGAGTAAAATCCAGATCAATAAACAGCACTGACAACACCAAACAAAACTTCAGAACAACTTTGCTCCATTCTTGTTCTGTCTCCCATCTGACAAACAGAGATTGTTTCCCAGTGATACAGCCCAAACTCAAAGACCCCTGTCACTTTAACCTGCAAAACCGTTTCCACTTGTACCCCAAGTTTAACACAGTAAAGCCCCATCATCTCATTCAGGAGCACATCTCTTTGATATTTACTCTCTGAACAATCCTGCAGATGCCCATGAAAAAAATCTTGATCTCCAATCTTAATTAACATATAGAAGAGAATATGATTTTAAGCTTTTTTTATTTTAAGGTGCTTGCAGTCATGGGTTAAATTTTTCAAAAGCTCTCACAGCAAGCTCAGCTTTGGCTTCTTTCCAATCATATGAATTTTTCCCCAAGCTTCATGAGAAGCATTGCAACTGGCTGATCACTTTGAAAAATTCTATTTCTTAATATCTGCATTTATGCTTGTGATAACTTGGAGCTTTAACAATCAAACAGTTTTCTAATTTCTTTTTCCCTGGTTTTCAGTTCATCAATATAGTTGAATTAGTCTTGTGTGAATTGGGACAAAACTTTCAAAAGTTAATGGATGTTACCATTAGTTTAGCTCTATTAGTGTAATGCAGTGTTAAGTGTGAATGGGCCAAAGTTAAACACATGGAATATAGAGCTTTCTGAATTGCAACCCTTCCACAGAGCAGGGTCTTAATAACCAACAGGATAGAGATGGGTTTTGGTGCATAACCCCGAAGCCTGAGGAAGCAGTAGCCTCTGGCTTTCTAAGGCCAGACCTGCTTCAAAATGGCTCCATCCTCTAACCTTAGGGGATGTGAAGAACAGTGAGGAAGCAACCTTGACCAATTCACTGTAAAAATGTGCTTTAGAAATACCAGAATTATCCAGCTTTCCTTCAACAGGCCGCATTATATCTTTCAAATGCACAAAGCAGTATTGATGTTGGCACAGGGACTGAGAGACCATTGGTCTTCCAACAGCAGATTTCCATTTAATAGAGCCAGGGAGCTATCCTGTGTAATCAGGAGGAAAAAAAAAAATACCTGAATGCAGGTGGGTACATGCGCAATGTCTCTGCAATCACCATGTCCAGATAAGGGAGTTCTTGTACATTTTGGTAATCAGGGACCATCTGAAAGGGCAGGACAAAAGGAACAATGACATTTTCTCACATGTAAGTGCCAAACTCATCTCAGATTAGCTTTTAAATAATCTATTTTTTACTGGGCATCTTTCCTGCAGAAGAACTCGATGTCTCATCTAAAACAGTAAATGATAAAATTATACAAAAATGTGGGCAGTAATTAAATGTGTGTATAATGTTCCTTTCATTATCAAAACGCTTTGGTGCACAGCCCAGCTGAAGATATAATAATAAATCAACTTGCTAGGGAGTATTAAAAGCAGGTCATTACAGAGAGCATCAACAGCTACAACAGAGCTATTGTTTTACACGTGTACCAAAATCTGCACAGGACCCTTGTTCCTTCCCAAGGGCAAGAGCACAGCTCACACTTCATTCACAAGAAACAACAAGTCCTTCAGTTGCTGTTGTTAAAGTTGGAACAACCCCTCTGCACTTTCCCAGCTACAGAAATAAAGCACAGTGCTGTGATGCCTGTGGAGGGGTGGGGATGGCACTGGAAGACGCTGGCACCCCGATGAGGAACAGCAAGCAGTGCTAAATTGCTCTGCCAGATAGGGAGGTGCCGAGGTATAGCTCAAATCCCACCTGGCAGGACTGCAACAGAGCCTGTTTCCTCCAGCCCTTGTTTAATGCTGCTTAATTTTTCATGGTGGTCAATGCCTGAGCTCCCGTTTTCACAGTCCTACAAAGCCATTCAGCCCTTGACAAGGAGTGGTGGGCACTAAAACCCCGACAGAGCTGTAGCTCAGAAGGCTTTGCCCTCTGACTGGCAGCAAACAGACACCAAGAGACACCAAACAGCAGCAAGGACACGACTCAGTGCACGGACAAACAGCGAATTTCTCCCACGGTTACCCTCCTTGGAAAAAGGACATCTTCCCTGTTTTATTCAGTGCTCTCAGCAGAGGGCAGCCGAAGAGCATCGAATAACCTCACCAGGAAAGTAGAGTTTTGTTTTAAATTAGAGCATCTCCCAAAGACTGACACAGAGTAAATTGGAGAAAAGCACAGACGTCAGACTAGACTAAACCTTTTATGAAGATTTGGGGCCCCTGCCGTTCACAAAGGAGACTGGATTCCATCCTTCCTTTATTTACTACAGCACTTTTCATGTATAATGCATATTTTATTGAATTTTCATGCAAAAACATATGGTACATACTGAAAATACTAAGCAGAGAACAACTCCAGATGGTATGCAGAAAAGGCATACAATAGAACAAGGATACCTTGCTGGATTAGGGTATCCCACTTATTCAGCACTAAGCCACCACGCACCATTTCACATTAACTGATCTTTTCTAGGAAGGAAATAGATACATTCTATTATCCCCATTTTTTGGCTCAGGGAAGAAAAGCAGAAGCAGAGAAAGTAATTTGCACAGGCTGAGTAGAGCCAATGTGTGTGCTCCTCTCTCGGGGGGAAAAATGCAACTCAGCTTGTCAATAGATGAAGTATTTTGTCAGTTTATGACAAATATTATCAATACAGGAAGTATGGACTGCACTGACAGCCTTTCAGTGTGGCTTTTATCTTGTAGTGGTGCCTGCTAACTCAAACCTTTGGCTTAGGTCAGTGGTTATCAGACAAAGGACTAGGAGACTAAAAGCCGCGTGAGAACCATGGCTGAAGGCTGTGTGAGGAAGTACTCCAATAATTCCAATAGCTAAAACCAAAGCTGGGAGAATGATTTTTATCACCCTTGTTTTGCAGAAAGGGATCCGAGGGCTGCCTAATTTTGTATGGGAAATCAGTAGCAGAGGCTGGAAATGGAGTTTCAAATTTCAGGTCTTCATGGCACCACTCCCTTTCTCCATGCCCACAGGGGTGCTCCACTCCTCAATGCAAATGCATGCTGTGGTGGGCATTCTTTTATTTATTCTGCCCATTTTATAACTCTCTTTCAGAACTTTCCTGTCCTTTTTATACTGCTCTCCTGCATCTCTTTGAATCCTGAGTCAGCATCTGAGTCCTGTTCCTGCAATCCCTCATGATTTCATGGCCAGGCTGGCTGAGAGAAGAGTCCAGGCTCAGAGAGAATGAGTGGTGGAGCCAAGAGCACACCGAGATGTGTTTGATTCTCTGAACCATGCTCTTTCCACCGGGCCTTCCTGTCTCTCTCATAATCCCTCTACTTACTTCTGGAGTCAATAATTAAGATAATTATATGGTAACCTGATATAATAAGTAGCCACTAAATCAAACCATACATCAACGAATAATATAACACTAAATTATTTGAGCTTTGATTTGCTCTTTCAAATAGCTTCTATACCTTCAGGGGATTAGCACTTCAGAAAACAAAACAAAGGTGTAAAACCAGCTGATTTTCCTTAGAAGAAAATTCCTTTTGCTTACATGAAGAAGGAGGGGTCAGTCAAATGGCAGCAGAGTGAACTCTGCTATCATGAGCATGACAGACACATCAGTCATTTCCTACATCTGATGCAGCTTAATTACTGGCACTTCCATGCTTTTAGCATCAAAGTAGCTGGACCTAATTTAGTAGTTGTTCGCAAGGTCTGACCTGCAGCTGCGTAAAGTACACACAAGCCAAGCATCTCTATTCAGGAAGGACAGTTTGTTGCTTTTTTTTCCCTTTCAAAGAAAATATTTTCCATTTGTTTTTCCACTCCCTCTCTTAAAAATATGCCTTTAGCCAAGCACATTTCAAAGGAACATAAATATGCTTTTCTCCCTAAATGTCCCTATTTATATCTATCAACTGCTGGCAGGTTTGCTGGGGTGAGGGTGGTGTTGTGCAAACATGCCACTTTAACCCCCTGAAAAAAAAAATTGTCTAAATTGCCTTGTACTCAAGTGTTTTTTTTTACTAAGAAAGATTCCTGTCTTTAACAAGCAGAGACGGGGGGCGTGAGGGAGGAAAAAGACATTGCATATAATAAGACATCCTGTATTTGAATTTTGCAGCCACTGCTTTGCACAGCAGTTTTTCTCATGCTTTGCATAGCCTCGTAGTGTCTTTTCCTGTTGATGTGGAAGTGAAATGGCCATGTAACATCTTGTGGCATTTCTCTGCATGCATGTTTCCCCAGTTTGGTTTCTGGGCAAGCAGTGATACACCCTTACCAATCCCAGATTTTTCAATCACTTCTGGCATCTAGTTTGGCCACAGACTCTCCTTTATGATTGACAGAAAATCACAAGCCCCCATTACTTGGAAAAAGATGGGAAATTAATTCTTCATCCCACAGAGTACCCTGAGGTGAAATACCAGCAGTGATTATAAAATTGCCTATGTGCTATAAGGATGACGCGTGTTTTAATCCTCATATAAACTCCAAGAGAGATAACTACCTTCAGATCCACCTCTGCTTTTCAATATTGGTTTTAGCGTTTTCTAGGCAGGCAAACCTATTTTTTCCCACCGCCCTCAGTTAACTTTTAATTCCTCAATGAACAGCAAGGCAATCCAAGTGCTGACAGGAGCGGTCTGGCCAATCACTCTGCTGCAGTTTGAGATGTTACTGTTCCCAGTTGCTGGCTCTTCTTTGCTGGCTGTGGTTGGTGCCACCACAGCCAAGCCAGCAGAAGGGAACATATGCCTGCACCTCAGTTGCTTCCATACAACGTCCAGCATGAACCCGTCTTCAGTGACAGCTCAAGACGAGACGCTAACTTTTCCCCAAAGTAGCTGACGATCATCCTCCTCTACCACCTCTGTTCTGGGAATGGTAATTCAAAGTACACATCAGTGAACCAGAGATTTCCACTTATCCTATTGGCCATGCTCTAGTGATGCTCAGCATCCAGGAATGAAAAAAAATCAGAAAATTTTGTGCAGCTGACAGTGTGACGTGCACCTGAAATCAATTTAGAAGCACCAAAGCCTGCTGAGACCACATTCCTCACAAGGAGCACTGCTGAGTCATGGCCTGATACTGAACCAGCTGAGGTTTCAGAGAAATTGCAATCCAAATCCAATGGCTCATGGGCAGGTGTGGCTGTGACAAAGTCCAGGTCAGAGAGATGACGTGCAGATCTGCTTAAGCACAGATGCAGATCCATGAGTTATCTATGTATACATAGCTACACAGCCCACATGGGCTCTTCCCCAAAATGTAGACTTTGGATAGCAATAGGATAGGAGTCAAAAAAAAGCCAGCATCACCTCCAATTACCCTCACCAAACTCCCTTTCAAATTGCCCAAAGGGCTGTTCAGACCACAGCCATTCACAAACAGGCCAATAATGTTTCTTTATCAAATGGATCAAAAGCTGCCAATAGGTCAAAAACCTGCCTGTGTTTTTGACCTCTCTTTGGCTACCTCTAGGAGCTGCTCATACCCTATCAGAACTAGAGCCTGTGTGCCTCACTCAGCCTCAGAGAGGGGGAAGAAATGCAAGAATATGAAGTACAAGGAAGTCAGATTAGGGTTGCCCCATGACAACTTTGCCAACAGCCATACCACCAAAGGAAAGGCTAGAGACAGGACTGCACTCAAAATGCAGATCAATGAAACAAAGGGGTGGGGTGGTTTAACAGGCACCTATCCTTAACTTGCCTAAAGAAAGCTTGTCTCATGTTTTACCCCTTCCATGACAACATGCTGGAACCCCTGTAAGGCACCAAACTAAAGCTTCCCTACAATCTCAGGCAGCAGGATAGGGACCAAGTTGATGAAGTAAAATTTCTTAGCTTTATCCCTAGAACTTGGACCAAACACTTAAAAAATGCTTAAGGCAGTCCTCATGCAGCACTTAACAGCTCCTCTCTGTTGTCTGTGGTCCAGCCGGCACCTGCCAGGTGAGATGTGTCTCTGAGCCAAGGCACCAGGCAGAACCAGTCCATGCTGCTTGGGAAACAGGACCCTGAAGCTCCTGAGTCCCACTCCCTCTGGGAGACAGATCATGGCCTTAAGACAGAGAAGAGCCTGCCTAAAATCACCAAGTGTCTGTTGGCCACTTCTAGTGACAGAGGCCTACAGAACCTCCTAGCAAAATATTAAGTTCTTGACTACAGAACTGAGGACAAGGTTCCAGAATGAAAAATGGGGCAACAAGCCTGATTTCCAGATTGAGAAACTTTCTGAGCTGCCTGGTACCTCTCAAAACCTTAGAGCATACTGTGGTAGCACTAGAGCATCTACCACCAGCATTGTGCGTTCTCACATGCTCTCAGAAATCAACATTGAAGTTCTCAGCTCCATCCCCTCTTGCATCTTTCCCCAGACGCAAGAAAAAGCTATCCAAAACACATTCTCCCCAAGCTTTCACTTTATTTCTTTGCTCCATGTGGGTCACCTGCCACCTTTTTCATCTGCTTGGGTTGTTATTCAAATGGAATTTTGTCAGGATCTCATCCCCTACCCTTGGTGGCTGCTCACCGGGTTTGCCAAAGTTACTTTGCTCATTGAGGCACATCTCAACACGCGACAACACTCAGTGCTTCAGACACCTCAAACAAATTCCTCCCAGCTCCTCCTCAAGACTGTGAGTGCCAAATAAATTTAATCTTACAGCTTTTTGTTCAAATCACCTGCCAGTCACCCTCACCCCAACTCCACCTCTCTCTGGGCTCACTACCATGCAAGTCAACTGACCGTACACAGAGGAAGGTGCCGATTTTCAGGCTGAGTTCAGACCTGCTGGGAAAGGCTGGTGCACCAGTTTCACATTGATAACCACATTACACACGGACCTTGCAGCCAAATTCCCTCCATCACTTTGGTGCAAATCCACGCAGCTCCCTGGGGCTGTGTCAGTGTAAGGGAGAGGAAAATGCGGTTCTGAGGATGTACCAAATAGCACTGGGGAAAGAGCCAGAAGGTATAAGGTTACACCAATGTCAACTCACTTTAATGTTACTTTGCTTTCTGAATCAAAGAATTCAGCTCCTGACATAAGACAGACCTGCACTACCTCCAGTAGCTTCCACGGTACTAAAACAAGGTCTTTGTAGCATTGCTGCTCACAAGGAAACTTCTGTGAGATAAAAATACTTCCTGAAGCTGAACACTGTCCCAAAGCCAAACAGATAAACATAAAAGCTGCAACCAAAACAGTCAGAAATTCTCTTCCACCCACATTACTACTGACACATGGTGATCAGCAAGAACAGAACGCGTGCCATCAGGTAGAAGATCCAGAAAAAATAAAGTCAGGAAAAAAGAAAAAAAAAATCTGAGGAAATACTTTATGAGGCAAGATACAAATGAAAAGAGAAAAAAATCTGTTTCTATTTAGGTTTTGTAAATTTGTCAGCTTCACCTAGTCCCAGATTGCCAAGAGAAGTGTGTGCCTTCAAATGAAAATCAATTAAATAACTGTGAGACTGGGAGCCTGGGTTGCTCTGCTGTCACAAAGGAAGGTGCAGGTCCCCAGTGTGCTGATACTGCCAGGCCAGGCAGCATTTCATACATAAGTACCCTCACTATACTAATTTTTATTATTTTACTTAGGTTGGATGGGGAAAAGTAGTTCCCCTCTAGAAGTGGCTCCCTGCCTGTATGCAATGCATGCCTTGCTCCAGCTATTTGTGATGTGGTATAATCCCTGCCCATGCACTGCAGCAGGCACAGAGACTGCCTCTTTCTTGACTCCTTAAAAAACACTTAGCCCCCAGGAAATCCGCCCCGGTTCTCTCCACAGCCCACCGAGGCTCAAAAGTCTCTCTTTCTACACTTGTCTGACACAATCAAAATTTCTACTTGGGTGGCAGAAATGCTGAATGGTGAAGGATCCCAGTGGGAGGGAAGCAAGAAGGAAATTAAATAGGAGAAAGGACTGCCAGAGGCCCAAAAGGCTGAGAAAGAGAATTATAAAACTGGGGTAGGTCTGTCCGAAGGGCATGTCACCAGTCCAAAGCACATTAACCACTGAAGTTCGTGCAAGACTTAATCCTTCCTGCTACAGAAGTGTCCCTTGATGGTTGCTGCAGATCTACAGGAATAAAGAGGAGAGACTTTTTTTCCCCCCTCTCAGACATTCATGGCATCACACAAGAGCCAGATGATTTAATTTAATCATTCCTGCTCCAGCTGGTATTTTCTGTATGGAGGTGACAGTGCTTTAAATTAGGGCCTTGCATATAAAAGGTGTCTTTAGTTTAATCAAATGTTCATTTCCTCACGTTATGTTTATATTAAAAGGTATCAGCATGAATTTTCATGCTGCAAATAGAGGCTATCTTATGGTCTACATGCTGAGGCTGTCTTTGGTTCTTCATCTCTATGGCAGCCTTATGGACTGAGAGGTGACTCAGCCCCAGGCATGCATTTTGGGGAAATATGCCCTAGAGAGCACAGTCCAACCTATGAGGAGATCAGAGCTTTACACAAAATAAATTACTTCCATAATTCGCCCTTCTTGAGCCAGTGGCTGCTTAAGTCAACTGGCTTCAGCAATTGCTGGATGAGACCTTTTCTGAATTAGTAAACAGGAAAATATTCATAGCAGAGAAAATGCAAGATTCTCTCATCACTCAGAGTAATTATTATTTGCTCCGACAAGGGCAGGTCAGTTTTAATACCACACAACATTTATGCAGTGCCTGATGCCTTGAAAACATCTAACATACATTAGGTGCAGCACGACAATAATAAGACTTTGCCTTTCTATAGTTGTTTTTCCCCTGAGGCTTGCGAAGCGTTTAGCAAACATTAATTAGTTGGTCATCTTCCAAATGCATGTGTGAGGTGCTCCTGGTAAATAATCCCTCCCCTGCACACAAGGGGCCAGCAGAGGTGCTGAAGACTGAGACCATCAATTTACAACCTTAAGAGCTGAGCACCCACCAGCTCAAGCCTTCATAACTAGCCTGATTTTTATTTTTCAGCCTCAGTGTGACACCTGTTCATAAATAGGCAAATGCTGCTCTGAATGCATAGACTTAAAGTGACCAAAAAAGAAATAAATCCATTACATGGCATTTAAATAGGACTTAAACAAAAAGGAGCTTTGTTTGCTTTTAGCTGCCAAAATCATAACTCACGGTTCAGCCTGCCCTTGAGAAGCTGATGGTACTAAAAGTACAGAAGGTAAAGAAGTGTTTCTGGTGCCAAAGCTCCAATTCCTTGCTGTAGACTTCTGCACCTTCTACCTAAACAGGTAAAATTTACCAGTAAAAGCCATGTCCAGTCCAAGCTCCAAATTTTGGCATGTGGCCTTTCTACAAGGTGCAAAGGAAAAGTTAGTTCCTGTTGAAACTTCTCAAACTTCAACTGAAAATATGAAAAATGGAAAAAGAAAGGGGAAAAAAGTATTTTCTAACCAAAGCTATTCAGTGTCTTTTCCTCTTTTGCTCCCCCTGGAAAGTTCTGACTGCCTTGGGTACAACAAAGCAATTTACAACTGGTATGTGAAAAAATCTGATAACACTTGAAACAGCTTTCGTGTTTTTTTCCCCCAGTGCATGAAGAGGACCTTTAAAAAAAAACAACACAACTTGTAAACCCAAAATGCACTACCCCAAGCTCAGTGGGGAGCTGGCTGTGAGCAGGGGTGTCTGCTACCATGACACTAACCTATGACAAACTTCTCTAGATATTCAGATAAAGCTGTCTGCAAAGAATCCTGGCAGATGCCTATTCAAGGATCCCTTTCCTTTTATTCCCTGACTCTATCTCTCTCCATCTGGGAGCACAAAAATTTCCCTAAGCCTGTTCACGCTTAGATTTAGTGAAGCCATCGTGGTGTCATGTTCTGGCGCTGTTTTGTGCCTTTGCTCTCCTCTACCCTTTGTAGACCAGCATGGCACGACTGTCCATCTGTTTATGATTTACTTCTCACAATGACTTGGTCCTGATTACACTGATAAGCACAGTAGGTTATTTGAGGGCCAACTGGACCTCTGTAATGACACTCAAACTGTACCCAAGTTATGGGAACATTGCCAAACAAAAAAAAAGGAAAAATTCCACTGGGTCCTCCCCAAGGAGAGCCTTCCTGTCCTTAAGCCCAGGAAATAAAATCAAAACTTAGTCTTTTATATGGAATTCTTTTGCAGTAATCAGTGTCCAAGTGATCCACAAAAACTGAAGAGAAGACGAGAAAAGAAACCAAGGCCTGGGCCTTTCTGATGTTTAAAGAGGCATATTCGAAAGGAGATTATAAAGAACAGTATTCAGTGCAGGAGGCCACATGTTTCACAGTCTCCTTTAGCACAGACCTGAACCCCTGAATTAGAGGACCTGTCCCCACGTGCAGGAGCTGAGGACAGAGCCTGGAAAGCCCAGCTGTTTGGGGGGCACCACGTAGTGCCAGGGGTAGTAGAGCCCTCCCTCGTGTCCTGACTCACTGGCCCTCGTGAGCGCATGGAAGCAAAGGGGAACAAAAGAACAACTCAAAGAGCTGCAGGATGAAGTCACAGGGTCAGCAGAGAGAAAATACAGAATACATTTGTAGTCTGAACAAGGCCATTTCCAGCATGTTGCAGGATGATATAAGGCTTTACAGGGAAGGCAAATGGAAAGTACTGCCCACGATTTCTTCTGCTTTATGAGTAAGCTGCTTTGGCCTTTATTTATTTATTACCTCACAGTCCCACAACGGTCCTGGTGTGAAGACCAATTTGCTGTTCTTTCTCTCTTGCTTCCCAAAGATACTTTTGGTTCTTGAACCTGACCCTTTCCTGTCTCAGTACCTGGCCACATCACTCGTTTATCTCTGTATTTCCAAGAATACCTGTAATTTTCCAATTTGCAATACCTCGCTTCTGTGCCGTCATTTCACTTATGGCCACACCACTTTAATGCCCAGTATTTTATCCTCTATCCTTATTTTTCAAAGATCAAAAGCATCAAGTCTCAAATGTTCTGGGGTACAGGGGAACCTGGACAACATGGGGGCACGCAGCGGGGTTTGAGCCAGCCCTGACAAGTAGGCCACTTGATCCAGACACCCCTGAGCCACAAAGGTGGCACCCACAAACTGACACATTTGATAGAATCATTCAACACAAAAGAGTGCTTTTAACCCAGAAAAACTGCATAAAACATAGTGTTCTGCAGGGGGTTCAGTAGCAATTTTACCTGTATAAAACACCTAATAAAGGATGGTATCCTCTGCCCTTTTATCATGAATTGAGGCACAAAGATCTATAGATATCTAGAGATGGGCTAATTTGTGGGGAGGGATTTTCCGAGTACCAAGACGAAACACAGCTGTAGGCTTTTTCTGTAAAGGGCCTGTCGCACACACAAGAGCAGCTAGCATATTACCAATCCTGATCGTTCAAACATTATGAGCAAGGCCCCAGCATACTTTGGAATTGGCTGGAAAACACACGAGATTTATGACAAATAACAGTATTTTGAACTTCATATGCCTTCTGGCTTCTGAACTGCGATTCATGTTTTCAGTCTTACCTTTTCAACTAGAAACCTTTATTCCTTTTATTTTTTCTTTACTGGTTGTCTTTTGTTTTAATAATGAAATATGAGATTCCGGTTACACACCTGACTTCAGTGCTGAGTGATTTAAGGGGATACAAAACAAATAACAGAGACTTGCAGCCTGATAGCAGGATGCTGGTAATATTCCATTTACAGAGCACCATGGGCCATCCCTGCCTGTCCTCTGGCCATCTGCTGCTAGCACTTGGCTAGAATCATGCAGACTTTTTAAAAAAGAAAGAAAAAAGTCTACAAGACCAGGAACTTCATGTGAATAAACATCAGACAAGCATGAGCTGCCCCTCAGAGTACCTACAGTACAGTAGCACATATTTCGGGGGTGTGTGAGGGGTGTTACTACAAGAGGGGCCTCAAGGAATAACGATCCAACCCCTTTTTGAAAATGCCAAACTTGGTACCTTGGCAAAGCTTGACACAGAACGAAATTGAAACACGCAGACAAAGTAATTGGGGGGGAAACTGTGCTGAGTTTATATATAGCATTTTGTTTCTGCTGAGTACAAGGGGGGAGGTGGGGAAGGGAGGAAGTGAGGGGGAGAGAGGGAAAGGAAAGATAAATTCTGGTTGTTGCTGTCAGATGAAGATCCACTTATCTATGGCAGAAGCCCAGACAGCTGTGTGACTCTAAATGAAGAAATTTAATTAAAAAGTAAAAAAATTAAAATTAGCAGGGAGAAAAAAAGATAAAAAGACAGGACTTCTTGCTTCTCACACCTACCCTGATGTATAAATAGAGACTATCTGATGGATGAAGGGTGCTTATTATTTCTTTGACTTCTATGTGCGTAAAGAAATCTACTCTCTAATACTCTCTTGTGAACCAGCAGGATGATCAAAAAGCCAATGACATGTTGCTGCTATTCTAGCTTTGCTGCTCTAGTTTAAACAATACCATGCAGCACCTTGGTGGCCCAAGTCATAGTCCCAGTCATATAATACTTATGTCACACTAAAAAAATCCCAAAAACCAAAAAAAGGTGGGGAAAGTTGGCTCATTATGAAGAAAAGATTTTGGAAAGCAGGTTACTTGGGATCATATTCTGCCAGAGCTACACCTCTCATAAGAAAAGTGCTGGTAAAAACTGCAAGTGGATGTGATCCCCTTTTGCACCCCTTGCCTACTTCCACCTGCCTTCTGCCAGCATAACTTGGAGCAACCTCATGGTTTTCCTGCCTCAGCTCCCAAAGTATTTGCAACACAGCTCGAAAGAGCCAGAGCATCTTGCACTTCTGTCCATACCCACTGCTTCTGCTAACACATTCGCTTCCTATTTCACATTATGGCACAGTAAGAGAGATTGGTATTAGTGCTTTTGGCCTCTCTTCATGTGCACGGACACGTGTGCACGTGTACTTTCTGTAACACATCCATCTATTTGAAGTGGCATAAAAATGACTAAAAATACATATATATTCTAAAAATCTCAGAAGATTCAAAGTGTCACTGCTGTGAAGTCAGAAAATTCATTCCAAGTCCTATTTATCTAGGTCAGGATGTGGGAAGACTTTTTTTGTGTTCTGCATATGCACGTCACCGGTTTTGCTCCTTGGTACTACACAGGCTGGGAGCTGAAGAGCCAGGGAACACGACAGTTTGCTCCCTGCTTCCCGTGGACTTGATAGAAAATTCCCTTTTGTGTTCCTTATAATGGAGTCTGGTCTCATTTTTGCCACAAGAGATGCTTTGGCTGGTATATTACAAACACCATGCCGACAGTGTCTATATGTAGCTCTGCCTCCATGCCACATCACCACTGGCTCTTCTTTAAAGCAGAAGAGAAGAGCACCCTGCAAAGCAAGGAACAAGTTAACAAAAGGCTTCATTTATCTCCAGCTGATACCAACATGACAGCGGGAAATGTGGGGTCAGATTCCAGGCACATTATTGCGAGGGCAGGAGGAGTGCGGGGAGTAGCCCTTGTGTGGCAAAACCACGAGGCCTGCTAGCAGAAGGTCAAGTCCTGACTCAGCTTTCCAAGCAAATTTGGGGAAGTTTTTTCTTCTCCTCCACCACTTAATAAGACTGATAAACCTTAATCATGAGATTGTGTGGATACTGCTGGCATGCTCAGAGGACGGCAGCATATGATGCTCCTGTTTAAAGCCTGATCATTACATGGTACTAACCACAAACCCCCTGCTTTTTTTAAATAAGGTTTTATGTCATGAGTAAGGTAAACTTGCAGCTAATACTGATGTGATACAAAATAAAGGTCAATCCTGAATGGAAAACAAAATTGTGGACAGACTACTAGAGCAGAAATTTTACACATTCCTTCTGTGTAAATAAAGAAGTGAACTTAACCCGCCATTAAAGCTTTGCTTTACGATGTGCAATTGCTGGGGGAAAATGGTTGTAAAGTGTGCTGTACACTCACCCACACACCAGCAACAAACCAGCAAAGGAACACACTCTCTGCTTACCTTTGCATGGAAAAAATAGCCGCAATTTAAAATTTAAGGGATCTGCTCTGAAGGTTTATCTAGCTATGATGTCCTTGGGTTCCAAACAGAGGCTGGGCTCCATGGGAATTCTCCCTGCTCCCTGCACCTCCACCATCTCAAATTATGAAGTGGGAACCATGCAGGAAAACTACAGCTGCTATTAGACCTGTGGAAGAGGAGCTGCACCAAAACTGCTCCTTGAGCAGACACCAGGATGGGTTCCTGCAGCCAGTGTCAGGATGTAGAAGCCAGGCTCATGCTGTTCTCATGTCCCCTGCTCCCCAAAATCTGGAGGGTCGGCTGTGGAAACAAGGCAGTGCCACTCCACAGTGTGTGGCACTACCAGCACATTTCTGCTCTGTCCTGGACAGTGCTTTCCTATTTGACTATTTTTTTCCATCATGCATTTCTTACTTCATTAAGGGGAGTTATTAATCACGTGGCCCAGGAGCAGTGGGGCTTCCTTTGTACCCAACATTACCACAGTGAGGGACAGAGCCAGTGTTTCGCTTGGGGTTGGTGCACTCCCTCCTCTCTCAAGCTGAAAGATGGCTCGTGTTCAGAGTGCTGCACAAAACCAGGCGCCACACAGGATGCAACAGGCTCAGCTCGGTGGGAAATGAAAAGGATATAGGCTCTTTTGTCAGCTTGACTTGGTCTTAATAATGTTTAAATATCTGAAGGTCACTAAATTAGAGTTCAGAAACTTGGCACAAAGGCCTTTCTCTAAGATTATCTAGGTTTGCTGAAGTAAGACAACAAAAGAGAATAAACCAAACTGAGCAAAACCAACAGCTGCTGCTGCTGAGATGTTATTCTTCTCATTAAGCCTATACGCTGAGCCTATAGAGGAGGCAGCATTTCCTGTCTCTCTTGCTGACAGTTCAGTATTAGGGCACAAAGGCAGGTCACTGTCCTTGGCGATACGGTAAACAAAGATAAGAGCTGAAAGCAACAGAATATTTTTTTAACCCTGATAATTCACTCAGTATGAATTCCATTGTGGAGAGATTTATTGTTTACATAGAACTCCTCAAAAGAGCTCCTTGAGAATGTGCTGGACACAAAACGCACATTTCAGCTGAAAGCACTGGCTAGGCCTGCTCAGGGCATCTGCTACTTGTCCTGGATTCACGTGTGTGAGACATTAGCGAACCTGCCAGAAAAATGCTGTCCCAAACATTTGCCCAGATCTGCTTGCTATCCCGGGCTGGGAACTTAAACAGATGTCTTCAATGGGCAGCCATGCTCATGAAAGTGCTTTGTCAAGGTGCCAACAAAAAAACCCATTGCTTTCCTTCTCTTTTTGCAAAATGTCTGCAGCAGAGCAGCACAAGAGTAAAAATCATTGCTATATTAACCTGACACTCTTAGAAGAAGGATCAGTCTTCCCTCTGCCTGGCCCAAGTAAAACTCCCCATTGCCTTCCCCTCACAGCTCATTTCCCCAAATGCAGACATACCACACCACTACAGGATGAGGCATGAGTGGACGTCACAGCTGCCAACAGCA
Source organism: Monarcha castaneiventris obscurior (assembly GCA_026261815.1). Classification (NCBI taxonomy): domain Eukaryota; kingdom Metazoa; phylum Chordata; class Aves; order Passeriformes; family Monarchidae; genus Monarcha; species Monarcha castaneiventris. Next base: position 3,324,958 of record JAMPIT010000034.1, read on the forward strand.
GAGACTGCCTTATCTTTTCCATGTAATGGCCCAGCAGCTTAAAGTAAAGCAAGAGTTTAAACATTTGCTGATTAGCAGAGTAGGGTATCAGATGAGAATTTGGGAGCTGTGAGTGCTGCCACAGATTAGGCCATTTAATCCTGACGTGGCTCCCCTTCCCACTTGGGAAGCAGAAATAAAACCTCTCCTGCTATGTGCCTGGGGCCTCTGAAAAGTGCATTTGGTAGTCTTATCCTGGGAATTCCAGACATAACTGCAAACCCAGCCAGATTACATTTAGGCAAACTGCCCTCCAGAAGAGCACAGAGTCAGGACTGGAGGAACAACCAGGGATTTCTCATGGTTGGTACTGTACATTGGACCTTCCCTACCTTTTCACAGGATCTCTGGGTTTCAACAGAAACAGCAATCTCTTTTCAAGAAGGACACAAGAAGGTTTGTTGCAATGCTATTTTTCAATGTGTTTACTGAGGACGTCCTAGGATTGGTACAGCTGGATTACCTATAGCCTCGGGCTGTGCTATAAAATGGATTGTGAGTTTAAAATGTTTCTTTTCCATTTTCTGAAAGAACTGTAAGCTTAGCTGTTGCTAAAGTTTCCAACAGCATTCTTGGGCTTAGCTTTTGTAAGCTGACCTCATCTCCAAAGCCTACATTAGTCCTTGTCCATTCTGACTAGGCCCTCTATATTTCTCTGAGCAATTAAGAACTCCCTTTGGCTCTCACAGCACTGCAACACCCACAGGAGGTACATGTCCATATTCCTCTTGTGTGTTTTCAGATCACCACTACTCTGGCTCAGTGGGTAGCAGTTGCTCTATTGCTTGCAGCAGGTGTGTACTTGCTCTTTTTCAGCTGTTCTCAAAACCTCTTTTTAGCAGCTCTCTTGCCAGATAGTCTGGCAAACTCAAAGTACAGAAGCAAGTCCTGTTATCTGCTCCAAGGGAAGTTTTTCCAGGAGCACTCAAAGACGCCAGAATCACAGAAGAGTTGTTTACAAAGGTCAGTACACACTGCACCAGCATGCCAACCAGCTCCTGATACTCAGGTCAGCCAGGGTTTATCAATGTAAGCAGTGGTTCTTGTTGTAGGAAACTAATTTCATTGAGTCCAGTCAGCCCACAAACAAGCTGAGTGGCCGTGGAGTCCTGAAGAATAAAACAGTAAAATTAGGCCATTCCAATGTATTGTCATGGGCTCATGGAAAAGGAAAGGTTTTCCTTTTTCCTTTGTGATAACCTATGGTTATCACACCCAAAACACACTGGGGATGTCACCTGCTGTCTCCTACTCTTCATTTCATGTACTTAAGATGAGACAGAGGCCCTGCACCCACACACCTACACCCTGAGCTATTTGTACAGCATACAGCATGTTTGTATTGATTGCCATCTGATATATGTTAGAGCAGTATGTACTGCCTGGTACAGTGGGGCTGGGGCCATACCTCACTTTCAGAGTTGGAGGCAAATTCAAGCACAGTCTGCTAAAAAGCATTGGACAGCACAGTAAATTAGGAAAATTCCATGTCAGTAGAAGCACACTTTTCCTGACCCCTTTCCCTGCACCCATTTATCCCAATACAGTGAGGAAAATAAACAAAATTACCAGGACAGTTCTGCCAGGGAACTGCATCTATGCTGTGGTACATCTCAGTGCAGATATACAATAACTAAAGCTCGTCACCAGTGCTGGTGGAAGAACCACACAGTACATCTGTCCTGTGTAAATGTGGGGCTGCTAAAAGCAGCAAACAACTTCCCATCCAGATATGAATATGGAACACACACTACACAAACGAGTGCAATAGGTAGGAGCCCTTGCTACCACCAAGGGGCATTGCTCCACCAGCATCTGCCCATTCTCATGGATCAGCATTGGAACATGTGCCCATGCCTTGTCTGCCATTCCTCAAAAAGAGCTTATTTTTAAAAAGAAACAAAACTACAAACCTCAGGGCAATGTCTGAAAAAAACACAGTAAATAGATTGATAGAATTTCTTCAACCTGTGTAAGCTGTAAGTCTATCTATACATAGGAGAGAAAAGGAGTCAGCCACCTTTTAAAGAGTGGTGACAGAAAAGAGCCACAGAGCACATTCCCTGATGGTAGACTTGCCTAATTTGGATAATAGACTGTTTCAGAATTTGTGTATCAGACAAGAAACAAAATAAAAGTATAGTGTAAAGGCATCAAACTAAAGATGCTTGTACTGAAAGAAAGAAGTTACATTCATAGAAGCAATTTTATATTTGTACACTTCCACGTTTGCTGGGAAGTTGCACGACATTAACTGCATTGGTTTCTAAGTTAATATAGCTATCAGCTCTAGCTATTTGATGTGTATAGATAAGTATAGCTATATACACATGTGTACACCCACCCACATCCTGTTCTCCCTTCAACACTGTACACAGAAATTCACTGTTCTTTTCTGTAAGACCAGCCATTTCTGTAGTGTAGAATATGGAAAGGGCAATTTATATACAGTATTTTTCAACATAGATCTAATTTAAAAGCAAGACCAAAAAGAGCATAGATTATGATAAAGCACCCATCCATGCAGTCTTGACTAAAGTTTTCTATCACAAGCCGCTTCAGAAATAAGCATCAGAGTCCCACACCACGATGTACACTCACACAAACACATATGCGTGCACACATGCACACACAAAGGCAAGACTAACAGTTATTTGTATTTCCTACTTTGAGAGACAGGAAACCTCCCTTTGCATCTGCTTTTTTCTCACTAAGAAGAATAATTTTAATTACAGACACTTGGCAGGAAGCCAAGTTTGATTTTTTTTTTTTTATTACATCTGTCTAAGCATTTTTTAAACTTCCTGCTCAATGTAACTTCCTTCATTTTATAGACCAACACCCAGTTACAGCAAAAAAGAGAAGGGAGTAGCAAATGATTTATTCATTTTTCATGTTAACTCTTATCAGGTATATCAAGCAGTTCATTGTTCTGAGAACTGATGGTACAGAAAGCAGATTTACAGGAGGAATTTAGGACTCAAGCAGTCTGGGAAAGGAAAAAAAAAAAAAGAAAAATCATGCATGGAAAAAACCAACACAGTTGTAACTTAACCCTAAAACAACTCAATGGTTCCTGTTTCGCAGACTGATTTTCCTCAGTTTGGCCAGGCTTTTTTTTCAGGGGAAAAAAAAATAGGGTTGAGAATAGGGTAAAAGTTAGGGCAACATTAAATACTTAAAATATGAGGCATCAGGCTGTGGATGCCAGCTATGTCAGCAAATTTCTGCTGCATCAGTGAAGCTCCTCTGGGCTTGGGCAGTACCACAGAGGTAGAATCTGGACTCAAAGTCCACATCCCAAGCTGGCACAGCCTCCTGCATCAGTCAGGCTACTGGGACAGGAACAAGGAATCCTGAGCACCTCTAACGAAACTGCAGAAAAAGCAAACATCTCATTTTCAGATGCCAAGCATTAAGGCTGCCTTCCCTCCTCTTTCTTTCATTCTGTCATTACTCATGGCTCACAAGGCTGTATTGCAGGGCTTGCTGTTTTCCTCCTGCACACAGAGCATGGGGAGCTGAAAAAGAGGGGGGCAAAAACACTGCCAGAGAAGGAAAGCTGAATAATGCAGGAGCAGGGAAAGGAGAGTATGCAGGAGCAGAAAACAGGAGAGATGAATTCAAAGTAAGTGCTGTGGGATGGAGGGAAGGAAGCAAGGACAGAAGCAAAGGTGGGTGAGGTGGCAGGGAAGCCACCCTGACAGCATTCACAGCTTTTCAGGTACCTCAGCCTTCCCTTGAGATTTAGCAGGGAACCACAGCTCCTGGGCTAGGAGAAGGCTGGGGTCCAGGCTGTGCTGGGAGCAGAGGGCAGGAGAGCTGGTGAGGAATGACGTGGAGGTCCTTGTGGCCACCCATTCCCCGCTGTGTTGGAGCTCAAGCCACAGGCACGTGCCTGCACCTGGCTAACAAAAGTCCCAGAGGGATGGGATTTATAACATGCATCAAGAATGCAGCTGGTGTCAGCTACAAGAGTATCTGTCTCATTCTGGCCCCACTGCTGGGACACAGGTAAGCCTAATGAATTGTTAATGCCTTGACACCAAAGCTGAATTTCCATTCTTTGCTCCAGACAACCTAGATTTTATTCTTTTGACTTATATGTTTTCTCAGGCAAGGTAAATCATCTTTCAGGATACATGAGCAACGTAAAACAAATGACCTGGGAAAACTAAGTCTCCCTCCTGCACTTTTTGCTCTGTGGAGATGTAACCTACAGCCATCCTGAAAACACCGCAGAAGTTTCCATGTGATTTTTAATTTCCTGATCCTGGCTGGAACCAGAACTGTGAATGCTGCAAGCCACTGGAGGAAAAATTGGTATTGTCAGATTCTGCCTTAATTTTCCAAGATCCAGGGGTTTCAAAGAATATCTCAGCTCTTTAAGTGTTTGGAGACCTCAGTCTCACAAGTGGCTGACTGCCTTCTGACTTGAGTCAACACAGCTGGAAAATGGAGTTAAAAAAAACCAACCCTGAAACCTCACTGAAAACCAGATGTTGCCATTGAGCAGAGCTACTGTGTTAATAAAACACTAGCACCCCTGCGCTCCCTGAAACAAAATTAATAGCCCTAATAGATTTCCCAAACTCTGCTTTACGCCAGAAAGAAAGTAGGAGAAAATTTTTTTATGGCTTGAAGTGACTGTGGAGAGGTATGGTTCTGGTGTTGGCACTGGGATTACAGTGCAGTGAGAAAGGTCTCTGTTCTTCGGGAGGACAGGCTGTGTTTGCTGTTTGGCAGGAAGCGATCAGGACCAGTGATTGCAACATTATTGCTGGACCCGTGGTCAGCTGGACGTGAATGATGTGTCACAACCCAGGGTTTGGTATGGCAGTGCCGAGCACACAAATGTTGCTGACATGTGCCCCGTGTTGTGTGCCACACAGTTTAAGCAGGGTCAGGAGTTTATGTGTACCCCTGGGGCATACACTATTCTCCCAGTGGTACTCATATTGTAGCTGTAAAAGAAAACATCTCTGTGCTGGGGGCAGCAAAACAAAGTTTTTGGAGCTGTTTTGCTTAAAAAATAGTGGAGTTTCTTTGTATACTCCCATCAAAAGATATTTTTCTATCAACTACGAATGCCTCACAGGATGTAGACGCGTGATGTGATACGATACGTACACAGCTAAGCAGGAGCACAAGCAAGAACTGAAAAGCAACAGCAGTTTGTTTAAACGCCCTGCTCCATCTCATCCAGCCACCATCCCATTATGAGCCACAGGGGGCCAGCTTTCTGAGGCCAGCAAGATGTCAACAGTTGGAGAAAATGTTTGCTCAAATGCCCCTGGGGTTGCTCTGAAAGCAGTCACTGACATGACATCCACAGCCCTCCGCAGCAGAAGCAGCAGGGCGGATTTGTTAGCACGCTCCTTGGAGTTGCCACAAACTAGAGAAAGCTCATGTCTTTGGAGGGAAAAGCTGACCTCTCTCTATTGTGCACAGCATCCCCATCTTTTCTTTTCCCTTGGCACTGCAGATAAAGGGTCATTGGAGCTGATGAGGAGCAAAGACAAGACCCACACTCCAAGTGGGCACAGCCCATGTGCCTCAGACCTTGCATAAATACGCTCATGTCTGTCTAGTGTTGACCAGAAGCCAGGAGAAAAATGGATTTCACTCCCCACACTGCTTTGTTATGATGGAACACCAAGACCACTGGCAGTACTGACTGGTTATAGCACTAAGTTTAGGTTGAGTTGACTACTATGAATATCAGTGTCCTTAATCTGTGTGGGTGGCTTATGTTTAGCAACGACGGCAAAAATAAAGCCAAATTAAAAGTGTAAATATGATGAGGTGTTTCAAATGCAGAGATGTACATTATAAATAATGTGCTGAATGTATCCTGTGCTCTGGTGCTTAACAAAATAAAAATATGGCACCTTTCACCTAGTAATCTCCAGCCATTTTTCAAAAAACAGATGGGGAAGCTGACTCATGAAAAAGGTAAAATGTTTTGCGTAAGGTCACAGATCACAAATTCAGTGCTAGAAAAATCAGTTCCTTAAGCTAATTCCCTTGCTTTGTCACCAGATTATATTGGCTACAGTACACTTCAGCAATAAATTTGACTTTAAAAAAACTCAAGGGCATTAACAAATTATAATTAAGCACACATTCTGCAATGAGATGAATTGTTTTTATAATAAGAAGCAGCAAAAACTAGTGCCTATAAATTGCACATTGTAGGAGAGCATTACTCCTTCTTAGAGACAACAACAAATACTTTTGGCAGATTTTGAAGATACAGATGTGTGTGTATGCCTGTGCGTGTTTAGAATACAGTAAAAGCAATAACAGCCTGGCTGCCCTCTCTGCTGTGCACCTTGATGGGGAAGATAAGTGATACTAGAATCAGAAAACACTTCAGGGCCTGACTTAATTCAAAAATACACAGTATTTTTTACATTAAGACTGCTAAACATGCGAATTGTATTTCCTGGAGTGGATGATTTAAGCAGAAGCCCCAAAGAGGCACCAACTGTCTTTGATAACTGCATAAACTGCATTGACACTCAGCTATTGTTTCTTTGCAGTTGGATGCTGAATGCAAAATCAGCTATGACATACCAAATTTAAACTTTGAATGAGATGCCAGATTGGTACAGCTCTCATAAATATTTTGTGTGTGTGTGTTAAAGGCACTGAGTGTGTAAAGCTCTCATTCACATTGGTGCAGATTACTGGTGGTTGCTCCCTTTAACAAACTTAAGCACCTATTTAGGTGCCTAAATATAGAGTTAGGGGACTAATTTTAGGCACCCATGACTGAAAATACCACTTCTAAATACTATTTGTGTAGGCTGATGCTGAAATACTACCACGAACCTTCCATAATGTCATGAAAAAGTAGGAGATATGCTAAAATTATAATAATATGTTCTCTTCCCTAATGCCCTTTATCTGAGAATCTCAAACACCCATTAAGATAAATATAAGCATGCTCCATTTACCACATGAACAGCCTGTGGTCTTAGTGCAAGTCAGAAGTCAAGAAAGAAAGAAAGAAGGACTTCAAGTAACATTAGGCAACTCCCACTTCCCTTTCCCTCTCTGTTCAGAGGTGGAGGAACACCATGATTCTCAGCACAACTCTCAGCATGATTCCTGTGGTCCTTCTGAGAAAACCAAGCATTGGAACAGGCTGCCCATGGAAGAGGTCGAGTCACCATCCACAGAGGTGTTTAAAAGATGGCCCTTGGGTACATGGCTTAGTGGTAGACTTGGCAGCGTTAGGGTTACAGGTGGACTCGATGATCTTATAGGTCTTTTCCAACCTAAACTGTTCTGTGATTCTATGATCATGGATGCTGTGGTCAGTCCTGAGTGCATGCCAAAGTTGAATCAAAAGGTAACAATATTTTCAGCACAGAGCTTACTAAGAAATACCTCATACTGACAAAGGAAATTATTGTATTCCTCACTGTGCTCTTTCCCGATTTGCTCCCCTTAAACCAGCCCAAGGTACCACCTTCCCCTGGCAGGAGGGCTGGTCAAACATATGCTTCTGCAGATGATCCGAGTGCCAGCTGGCACAGGGTGAGAGTGGCAGTCATGCACAAAAAGCCTGGCCCACATCTTCTCCTGACTCTGAAGATGCCTCTGTCTCTGACACCCACTCCAGCTCTTACTTCCCACAACCAAGCCATGATATGGTGGGTCTGCTTTCTGACTTGCCACTCTGCTGGGCAATCCTGATCTTTATCAGGATTTATCACTTAGATGCCACCTGGGTGCAGCTACTAGGACAAGCTTATTACAGCTTCTGGAGCAGTACTGTTGATTAAGCAGTTAAAATACATGCTGCTATATCAATCTAACAAACAAAGCCCTTGTTGTTCTTTGATACACTGACAGCACCAAAGTGACATGCATCAGATAGAGAAGAGAGCTAAGGGATGTCTCAGCAATCATTAGCTTTACAGCTACATGACTTCTTACACACTCTAGAAATGCGAGACGCAGGGGTTTATTCCCCCTGAAACCTTACACTACACTCTTCCCATTGGAGCCATACAATCAGAGTTTGACTGCCAGGAACTCACAGCCAGAGCTGCATGCAGGCTCCCACTCAAGGTCATTGCTGGCACCTCCCTCCTGCCAGGAGGAAGGGCTGGGTGTGATGGGCCTCCTGCCAGAGGTCTCTGGGACTGTCCCCAGGTCAGTCAAGGGACAGTTGCAGCCGTGCCAGGCAGTCTTTCCCCATAGCAAACCACCTGGGATTTTCCTGTGGGAGCTTTAGCTCTGGCTAGTTCAGGGAGCAAGAAAGCAGACCTGTTAATTTAATTCAACAATCTGAGTGGATATGCATCCAGTGCTGGATGCAGAGGCACCCTCTGGACCCTCGGCCTGGACAAACCCCTGCCACTACAGCAGCATGGCCCAGAGGAAACACTAAGTCCTCATTAACAGAGTGATAAATTTCATCTCATCTGGAAAACAGACTGCATAATGGACAGAAGAAGCTACTTCCTCCCAGCCCTGTTTTTATCCATCGTCATGTTGCTGCTGAGCCTGCTGGCTCTGATAGTTCAAACCCAAATGGTGGGTTTGAACTCCCCCAGTCATGCAGGTGCCCTCAAGCAGAGCAGGGAGCGTGCTGTGCACCAGTTCTGGATGGCTCCTGGAAAGCACAGCCCTGCCCCATGTAGCATCTGGCTATTTGTGCTTAAAGCAGTTTGGGGTGATGGGGATTGTGGATGGAAAAGGGGCAGTCCTCCCCTTCCTGCAACCCTCTCCTCTGGTCCCTCAACCTTCACCATGAGCAACTATTAACAACACACACAGACCCTGCTCAGTGACCAAAACTGCTGCAGCAGAGAGATTGAATGAGACAGGGAAAAACTGCTTTTGCAAATTCAAATACCCAGCTTTTAAGAATATAAACAGCTTGCCTTGCTGAAGCAGCAAAACTGGGCATTGATGGGTATGTCTACTTCAATTTCACGGAGAAATTAAAAGATCACTGGCACCAGCCTTTGAACAGATGACATTTGAGGCCTCTTCGTCTGTGCCGCTGGTGCTGCTACTGTGGGCACCCAACAGCTGGAACAGAGCTCTGGGGATTCAGACCTGCCTGACCTGCAAGTTCCTCTCACCTGAATGAACTCCTGAGCCTCCAGATTATTAAATACTGATAATCCTGCATGAATTCATCCTTTTTCTTACTCCCACCGTGGAGTGGGCTCCTATCTTTAACAAGGCGAGGTCCAACCCCACCAGAACTTTACAGCCTTCCATAAAATCTTTGTAAGCCACATTTTCCCCCCCAGAGGGATACAGTGCCTCTGGTAACACCAGCCTGGCACCACGACAGTGGGAAGGATGCAGGACCTGCAGGGCAACCCGCAGCAGGGTTTTCCCTGTCCACTCCAAGCTCATAAAGACAGCACATGGCACCACAGGCTGAGTGTGAACATGGCACATTGCAAAACCTTACAAGGTCCTTTACAAGGCTTTCTTTTCTTCCTGTTTGCCAGCATATTACAACAAACCATTCTCATCTTGTTTAAAACATTTGTGTATTAATGAATGAATAATACAATGAATGAATAAGCTGCATGCTTTTGTTTTGCACAATAATGCTCTCTCAAACCTCCACTGTTTTATTTGTACATGCATGGGAGCACAAGATCTGCCACAAAATTTGCTGGTGAAATCTTCACTAGTTAAAAATATTAGAGCCACCTCTGTTACCACAGGGAAATGTCACATGGGGTTGGCTCTCACAGCTGAGCTTTATTCCAAAGGTAAATAAAGTTATTAATACTTCAGACAGCATAAATAGCTGAGTATCTATTTTTAAACATCTGTAATTATCAGACTGCTAACTAACAGTTTGCTTCTTTAGACTTTTCCAAACAGGCTTAACTAGGACACAGAGAGTATTTATTTCTCATTTAATCCCAGCTGTTTCAATTGGAAAAAGGTGGCTGCAAAAGGTGACTTATTTGTAATGCCACAGTCTCTGTCAATATGACATTCTGATTTAATAT